>OX335683.1:18253750-19630000 GCA_946894065.1 Acleris literana | reverse complement strand
CTAACCTAACCTAACCTAACCTAACCTAACCTAACCTAACCTAACCTAACCTAACCTAACCTAACCTAACCTAACCTAACCTAACCTAACCTAACCTAACCTAACCTAACCTAACCTAACCTAACCTAACCTAACCTAACCTAACCTAACCTAACCTAACCTAACCTAACCTAACCTAACCTAACCTAACCTAACCTAACCTAACCTAACCTAACCTAACCTAACCTAACCTAACCTAACCTAACCTAACCTAACCTAACCTAACCTAACCTAACCTAACCTAACCTAACCTAACCTAACCTAACCTAACCTAACCTAACCTAACCTAACCTAACCTAACCTAACCTAACCTAACCTAACCTAACCTAACCTAACCTAACCTAACCTAACCTAACCTAACCTAACCTAACCTAACCTAACCTAACCTAACCTAACCTAACCTAACCTAACCTAACCTAACCTAACCTAACCTAACCTAACCTAACCTAACCTAACCTAACCTAACCTAACCTAACCTAACCTAACCTAACCTAACCTAACCTAACCTAACCTAACCTAACCTAACCTAACCTAACCTAACCTAACCTAACCTAACCTAACCTAACCTAACCTAACCTAACCTAACCTAACCTAACCTAACCTAACCTAACCTAACCTAACCTAACCTAACCTAACCTAACCTAACCTAACCTAACCTAACCTAACCTAACCTAACCTAACCTAACCTAACCTAACCTAACCTAACCTAACCTAACCTAACCTAACCTAACCTAACCTAACCTAACCTAACCTAACCTAACCTAACCTAACCTAACCTAACCTAACCTAACCTAACCTTTTTTTTTTTTTTTTTTTTTTTTTTTTTTTTTTTTTTTTTTTTTTTGCAAGGTGAAAAATGCTTTACGCATTTCCCCCGCCATGGGAGTGACGGGGGGGTATGTGGGACTCACATCCCCTCCCCTTCTCCGAGCGAGAAGGAGTAGGGGAGTGTTACCCACTAAAAAACACCTTGGCGTACCCTCAAACCGGTTTGGTTGGACGCCGTGGAACCCGCGATTGGCATTCCCCACGACGTCGTCCGGCTGCCCCAGCCATTGCCGGGGCTCCCCGCGCCAAAGGGGAGAAGGGCCGAGCACGCGTGGCCCCCCTCCCAGACCGCTGAGTGGCTTGCCTACAGCAGGCAGGGGACTCCCATCCCCCACCTGCAGCCACTAAGGGTTGAGGCGCGCGGCAAAACGCCGCCGCCTCAACCCCTGCCGTCTGCGCCGGAGCGGGTGCGCGAGAGGAGACTCCTCGCGCTCCCGCTCCGCGGCCTCCTTCTGCGAGATAACCGTCTCGCAAAAAGAGGCCACAGCCTCCCAAGACCTCTCGCTGCAGAGCATTGCCGAGACAATGCTGTAGAGCGAGAGGTCCTCCCGCTGTATAGCGAGTGCCATGGCGCCGCGCTCCGAACTCCAACGGCTGCACACCTCAAAGGTGTGCCGAGCCGTGTCGTCCGGATCGCCGCACTCATGGCACTGCGGGGTAGGCTCCCTCCCAATTTTGTGCAGGTAATGACCGAAACACCCATGTCCGGTCATTACCTGCACAAGCCGGAACGACGTAGCGCCGACTGCCCTCTCTAACCACAGGTCAACCGACGGGAGGATCGCCCCTATAGTACGAGTACCATAGGGGGAGTCCTCCAGGTCGGCCTTCCATCGTTCCCGCAGTCGACGCTCCGTCATTCGGCGCGTCTCCTCTACCTCCTCAGGGTCCGGGCGTTCACCCCTCGCCCGGGCCCTAGACCTAACCCTATAGGTCTCCGCCTGCACCTCTGCATCCAATTCCCAGGGCGGGGTGCAGGCGAGGAGGCAGGCCGCTGCGTGGGCCACGGTTACGTAGGCCCTCACCATCCGGAGGGCCACAACCCTCTGGGGCCTCCGCAGCAGGGCTCTGTTCCGGGCGGACAGCTTGTCCGCCCAGATTGGGGCCCCGTAGAGGGCCATGCTCCTTGTCACGCCGGCGTATAAACGCCGGCATAAGGAGCCTGGCCCACCCACATTAGGCAATAGCCGCCCCAGTGCCGAGGCGGCACCCACTATTCGGGGAGCAAGTTTGGAGAAATGCTCCCCGAAATCCCATTTGCGGTCCAATATTAGCCCCAGATATTTTATATGGGGCTTAATTATGACCGCCTCCCCCCCCAGGGTGAGCGCCGCGCCCGCCGGCAGCCTCCACCCTCGCCCCCCGAAGACTATGCCCTCAGTCTTCGGGAGGGCCACCTTTAATCCGAGCCGCTCAATGCGATGAATCGCCAGCTCGGCCGCCACCTCCGCCCTCCTTGAGGTCTCCCTCAGGTTGCTTCCGCGCGCAGCCACCATCGTGTCGTCCGCATAACAGATTGTGACTGTGCGCGGAAGCAATTCCCCCCTGATGGCCCAGTCGTACCCCAGGTTCCAAAGAAGTGGACCGAGAACGGAACCCTGGGGCACGCCGCAGGCCATCCTCCTTTCCCCCCGTCGACCCTCCTTGCCCTCATAGAGCACTACCCTCTCGGTAAGGTAGTGCTCTATGACCCGCCGCAGGTAGTGAGGCACTTCGTGATACCGAAGTGCCTCACTTATCACCTCATAGGGGAGGGTGCCGAAGGCATTGGCGATGTCTAAAGACACCGCCACGACACCCTCTCCCCTGCCCGACGCGTCTTCACAGAAGTCCCTTAAGGACTTCAGCGCGTCGAGCGTAGACCGCCCCTCCCGGAACCCGAACTGTCTCTCCGAGACGTTCGGGCCGGCGGTCTCCAGGTGCTGCAGGATCCGGGAGGCCAGGATACGTTCGAACATTTTCCCGGCCTCATCCAGCAGCACGATGGGGCGGTAGGCGGACGGGCAGTCGGGGGGTCGACCCTCTTTACGGAGGAGGCATACCCTCCCCTCCTTCCATATCCTCGGGAACCTTCCCTCCCTCAGGCAGTCATCCATGATCTGCCTGAGGCGGTTCCCGAGATGTTTTAGACTGATGAAGAGGACGCGACCGGGGACTCCATCGGGGCCCGGGGCTTTTTTACAGCCCCGGAGTCGGTCCTCTACCCTCTCGAACTCGTCATCGCTAATTGGCGCAATGACGAGTTCGGTATCCGGCTCCTCCACGGGCTCAGCCATCGATGGAGGGGTGATCGCAGGGGCTGGAGGGAACAGCCCCTCGATGACCCTCTGCAGTAAGGCGGGTTCAAGGGAGTCCATGGGGGGGGCAGTGCGCATCTTGTTGCGCACTACCCTGTAGGGCCGCCCCCATGGGTCCTTATCCAGGGTGGCCAAGAACGAGGCTTGTCCCTCATCCTTGGCCTTGGCGATCGCCACCTGGAGGGCCTTCTTTGCCACCTTGAGGGCCTGGTGGAGACCCTCTTCCTCTTGGGGGGTGTGCCGCCTACGCCTACAGTGCTGGTAGGCGTGGCGGGCACTATTGCTGGTGATCCGCAGGGCCGCAATCTCTGCGGACCACCAGTACACCCTCTTCCGAGAAGTCAGGCGTTTCGCCCGGGGCATAGCCGCATCGCACACCGCCTGCAGTGCGATGCGGAACCGGACAGCCCTTTCCTCGACTCCGAGGGCGGCGGGTGGGGCAGCACACCAAGCCTCCACCATCGCCGCCTCGTCCGCCTTGGCCCTGTCCAAAAGGGACAGGGACCATTTTGGGAACCCTCCTCCCCTGCTCCCGTTTGCCCTCCCCCCGGGGATGGGCAGTGACTGCACCCCTCCTGTGGAGACCCTCATCCTAATATATAGGTGATCGGAGAGGGTCTCCACGTCCTCCAGGACGCGCCAGTCTTCCACGCGCGCGGCAATGGCAGTGGTCGCGAACGTCACGTCCACGACCGAACCCCCCTGCCGCCGCACGCATGTATTTGCGCCGCCCTGATTCAGAACCTCGAGTCCTGTTGCCACCACCCAATCCCTGAGGACCGCCCCTCGCGGGTCCGTGATGGGGGAACCCCATGCCGAGCTCTTGGCATTGAGGTCCCCCAGGACCATCACTTGTCTCGGAGCAGCCCTCCTGACCACCCCCCCCAGGACTCCCAGGAATTGTTCAAAAGCACGTAGCGGCCTATTGGGGGAGAAGTACACCGCCAATAGTACGGTGTCATTCCCCCACTTGGCCGCCACAAATCCTGGGCCGCCCTCAATCTTCGACAAGGCGGGGAAGTCCCCAACCACCGGCACTACGATAGCCACCATTTCATCCGACGCCCCTACCCAATTAGGTAGAGGGGGGACGAAATAGGGCTCCGCAACAACCGCCACGCCAATCGCCCACTCCGCCATAGTCTGCATGAGCAGATCTTGAGCTCTGGCGGAGTGGTTGGCGTTTATCTGCAGGACCTCTAAATGCCGGTGTGCTGGCATTTAGTGGTCCATGCGGTTGTCCTCTGCTAGCCGGCCAGCGGCTACCTCTGTGTGGGAAGGGGGAGGCTGAGGACGACGGGGGGGTCGCGTCCTTAGGTCCCTACCTCTAGTTTCCGGGGGGAAACAACTATCTCCCCCCATAGAGTGGTCAGCTGGAAGTTTTGCATGGGCGCACACCACGCACCATGCCTTTTCTTCCCAGCATTCTCTTGCTATGTGCCCCTCCCTGCTGCACCGGTAGCAGGATTTTGACCGGTCAACGCTGGAGGGGCATGTCTCTCGTGTGTGACCAACACCCATGCATCTGTAGCACCGCATAGGTGCTGGTCCGATCCTATTGATCTTGGCGGACGCCCAACCCACCTTGATCCGCCCTATCGCCAGGAGGGCTTTGGCCACCCGCACTGGGCACTGGATCAAAACAGATCCAGTTCCGTCGTACAGGGGGCGAATGCCCCCTACCTTTATTTGGGCCTGGTCACAGGCTCCTGCATTGGCAACGGCCAGCGCCACGGACTCCTTTGTCGCCGACTCATCTAGGCCGGCGATTTGGAGTCCGGTCTTTTTTGTTACGCGGCTCACGTCGGCCACGTCACCTACAATCTGCTGCAGTTTAGCAGCAAGATTATCAGCCGCATTCTCCTGGTCCTCTCCGGGGACTTCGATTACACGGGCCCCCGTCATAGAGGACCTGACCTTTACATGCTGCAGGCCCACTTCCTCCAAGCTCAGGGCGTTGATCGCCCTGGCCATAGTGGCCTGTAGCGTGGTGGTGTTGGTGGCATCCTTTTTTAATGAAACCACCACCGCCGCCGTCCTTGGAACGGCCAGCGCCCTCACCTTAGGCGCTGCCGTCTTTTTCTTGGGTGGCGCTTTGGGCGCTCTTGTCGAGGGGGCAGGCTTGGCCTTCGCCGTGCCCTTCCCCTTCCCTTTCCCCTTCTTTACCACATCCACCCAGGATTCCTTAGGTGGACGTGGCGTTTGGGTCGAGGGGCATGATCCTCCTTCCGACGACCGAGCAACTCTCGGGGCGGCTCGCGGGGCCGGGACTGGAGCTTGGCGGGCGGGGGCAACTGCCTTTTTGGCAGTCTTGGCCTTTTGCGGCCTCCCGTCCCCCAGTCTTGCTACTGCCTCAGGCTGAGTAGTCCTCACCTTAGGTGGGGCAGGCGAAGCAGTCCTCATCCTAGGTGGGGCAGGTGAGACCGTCCTCACTTTGGGAAGGGCTGGCACAGCCGATCCCGCCACCCTCCTATCAGCCGCCAACGGGGGGCGGAAAATCGGCTCAGGCGGCAGGCGCCTGTTCACCTCCTCAAGGCGGGCATTGATCATGCCCCCCAAGGAGACGAACAGTTCCTTCTTTAGTTCTCCGATCGCCTCCGCCAGGTCCGCAGCAGAAAACTGCAAGGACGCTTTGGGTGGCGGGGCCGGAGACGCCGGAATCTCCCGCTCCGAGAACGCAGTCCGGAGCGCCTTCAGTTCCGCCAAGCAGTGAGTGAGTTGCTCCCGCATCCTCTTATTGTCCGCTTTAAGGATGCGGATCTCCTCACTTTCCGACTTGGCGGCCTCGACGTCGTCCATCGAGTCTAAAATCGTGTGGCAGGCACGATTCATCGCGCCCCACACATCTCCCTTCAAATTACCGGATCTTCGGGCCCCCTCTAAAATCTCCCTCGCTGCCTGTCGGGTTGCCTCGATTGGATCTGAAAACCGCAGAAATTCTATCGGGCTTTCCCGGCGCGAGGGGGAGGTTGGTGATCGCGAACGCGAGCGCACCTTTCCTCCCTTTTTCCCTCCATTCGTTCCCTTAACCTCCTTCCCCCCCTTGGGGCGGAGCTCAGGAAAGTCCTTTCGGTATGCGGCGGCAGCGTCCGCTTCTTCCTCGAACTGATAAATGTCCGGCTCTTGTAGCTTGGCCCTTGCTGCAGCCAACCCCGCATATGCCCCCTTGGGCTTTCCTCTACGGGCGGAGTTGATCTTTGGCCCGTACACGTGCCTTAGATCACCCTCCTCATCATCCTCATGACCCCTCTTAGAGGCATGAGGGACCCTCTCATAAACATCTAACGAGTCCTCCGACTCACACCCAGAGGTGAGGATTTCTCCCCCTTCCTCCAGTGGATCCCCCCCTTTCTCAGTGTCAGAAGCCATACTGACCCCTTCCACCTAATTCCCAAATTTGGTCTAAATCCGACTACTACGATCAAAACTAAGACCTAACCTAACCTTGAAATGGTCAAGTGCGAGTCGGATTTAGACTTTCCCATATAAAACCCGATTTAGCGCCTGAAATTTTCCTCTGAGCAATCAGAGAAAAAGTTTGCCGCTTTTTTCGGGCCACTTCCCGAGGTCGTAGCGACCTAGAAAAATGACCAAAAAATAGAAGATTTTTTGGTCTATTTTCTAATACGTCTAGTATTCACCAAAGATGAATAGGTTAAAAGAAATTAACAAAAAACTAAAAAGGTAAAATTTTGAAAAAAAGTGAAGTCCAAGAAATTGATCCCTCTCCTCACTAGTAGGTCAATAACTCTTGACTCAAAAATCACAGAGTCTTGGATCTTTCACGAAGATTTAAAAAACAAAATTTACTACACCTACAAAAAGTTTCAAAAAGATACGAGAAGCGCAACTTTTTTAAAACTACCCCCAAACTGAAGGGACTAGAAAAATCCTTCCGAAAATTTTGAGCAAAAACTCACAATTTCCGAAATTTTATAATTCTAGTCTCCTTAAACCGAAATAAACGGGACCGACTCTATAGTTTGCGGAACCGTTGCCGCTATACCCGCCCAAAAAATGGGCAATTAAGGATGTTGGCAACCCCGACAAAACTATTTTTGAAAAATGTAAACAAACCCAAAATTTATAAAAAATTAAGGGCAAAAATTTACAATTTTCAAAAACCAAAAAAAACCAAAACAAAAAATTCGACAATCTTGCCACCCTTTCCACGCGAAAGTCGACTATTGCCGCTACCTCCCAGCCCTAAAAAGGGCTCGGTACGACAACGGCAACAATTTTATTTCTGCGTTAGAAAAAGGTAAACAAACCGACGAAAACCAACCAAGTGCAAAAACCAAAAAAACCGAATAACAAAGCCAAATCAACGTGTAATGCAGGATCAAAAACCGAAAACGAATGCCAAAAAAATGTAGTATTATGGTTCCGAAAATCGCAATAATCCGTGCAAGCACCTCCAAAATAGACCTCAACCTAACCTAACCTAACCTAACCTAACCTAACCTAACCTAACCTAACCTAACCTAACCTAACCTAACCTAACCTAACCTAACCTAACCTAACCTAACCTAACCTAACCTAACCTAACCTAACCTAACCTAACCTAACCTAACCTAACCTAACCTAACCTAACCTAACCTAACCTAACCTAACCTAACCTAACCTAACCTAACCTAACCTAACCTAACCTAACCTAACCTAACCTAACCTAACCTAACCTAACCTAACCTAACCTAACCTAACCTAACCTAACCTAACCTAACCTAACCTAACCTAACCTAACCTAACCTAACCTAACCTAACCTAACCTAACCTAACCTAACCTAACCTAACCTAACCTAACCTAACCTAACCTAACCTAACCTAACCTAACCTAACCTAACCTAACCTAACCTAACCTAACCTAACCTAACCTAACCTAACCTAACCTAACCTAACCTAACCTAACCTAACCTAACCTAACCTAACCTAACCTAACCTAACCTAACCTAACCTAACCTAACCTAACCTAACCTAACCTAACCTAACCTAACCTAACCTAACCTAACCTAACCTAACCTAACCTAACCTAACCTAACCTAACCTAACCTAACCTAACCTAACCTAACCTAACCTTTTTTTTTTTTTTTTTTTTTTTTTTTTTTTTTTTTTTTTTTTTTTTTTTTTTTTTTTTTTTTTTTTAAGAGGGGAAATGCTTTCCGCATACCACCGCGCATGGGCGAACGCGGTGGTTATGTGGGACTCTCCCCCCGCCCCTCCCCCTAATGGGAAAAGGGCAGGAAGCCTACCCACTAAAACCCCTCTGCTGGTCCTCAACCGCTTTAAGTGTTGGCCGCCGTGGGAGTCAAAGTGAATTCTTCCAAGACGACGGCCAAAGCTGCCCTGGTCATAGAGACCGGGACTCGTCTCGCCAGAGGCTGGGGGTGTCAAGATCGAATGACATCCCCGACGACACGTGAGATCGTGCAATGCGGGCTAAAGACGCCCATCTCTGCCCGCGTCTCACACTGAGTATAGGCTCTACTCCTTTCCACTCGTTTTACACGGGGGAGACGTTATGACTCCATCTCCTGTGGAGAACTTCTGCAGGTCTCCTGTGGTGCAGCCCCTTGTGGGGGCACCGACTTGTTCCTCTTTCGAGGAGGCCTGCAGCGTTTTCCGCCCATGATGTGTCCTGCCCGCCTCTTTGCTTGAGCGCAAGCTACGCAGTGCGGTTTGGCCTTGCAGCCGGCAGACATGTGTCCCTCTTCGCCACATCGGTAGCAAATCGTACCACGGTCGACTTGGGATGGGCATGTAGCTCTTACGTGGCCTAGGCCCATGCACTTAAAACAGCGCATGGGTAAGGGATCAAGTAGTTTGATCCGAGCTGATGACCAGCCCACCAAGAGTCTTGCTGCCGCAGCCAGAACCTTTGCAGGTTCCGGCGGGCATTTAATCACTGCGGTGCCAGCACCAAATGGCCCCGCGCGGATGATGCCTACCTTTACGTGTTCAGGCTGGCACCCAGTCGTCTTTGAGACTGCAGCGGCTATGTCATCAGGCCCGACGGATTCGTCCAAGCCAGACGCGCGCAGAGCAACAGTCTTCAGTGGTCGGGCTACCTCCGCCATATCACTGAGGACACTGCGTAATTTAGCCGCCAACTTATCCGCTTTCGAGCCACTGTCAGCACCCGACACCTCTATCAATCGGGCTCCGCTAACAGTGTTACGAGCCTTGATGTGTTCTAAGCCTACCTCACTTAGTTTGAATGACTTTATTGCCTTCACCATTACGTCTCTATAGGTCAACCCTTTCTGTGACGCCTCCGGCTTAAGGGTAATTACCACCGCTGTTGTTTGAGGAGTGACTATACGCGGTTTACGCTTCCTCTTCCTCTTCTTTTTCTTGCCCTTCTGCTTCTTTTGGGCTGGAGGCGCAGCCTTCGGAGCTGGGGCGGAGGAAGTAGACGGGCCCTGGCCATCCTTCTTTCCTTTACTCTTTTTCCTCTTAGAGCCTTCCTTGACAACAGTCGAATAGGCTTGGTGCAATGCCTTGGGTGATGACTGTGTGGGCGTGCTCCGTATCGTCTTCGCGTTTTTCGCCTTAGGGTGCATGGGAGGTATAGAGTTCTCACCAGTGCAAGGCTCTGGATGGTACGACGTGTCGGCAGCAGAGAAATCGTCCACGCATCCCGATAACCTTCTATCTGCCGCCAGCAAGGGTCGCAAGCGCACCTCCGGGAGCAGTCTGGCCTCTATACCGTCGAACCGGGCGCTGATCATGGTACCCACCTGACACATGATGGTGCGCACCAGTTCTTCGGTTTCAATCCTAGGCGGAGAGGCGGCTCGAGGTGGCGGATCTACCACCAACTTTTGCCTTCTCCTATCTTCCTCCACTTGTGTTCGGAGGTCTGCCAGCTCTTTGCGTAGCCCCTCCATCTCCTCCCGCAGCCTTTTATTTTCAGCGTGCATTCGCACCGTCTCGTCTGATACGCAGCGGACCATCAGGACCTCACACGCGTCCTTAATATTGTCCGCTGCGTCTTTGAGGACACGTACGTATGTCCCTTTCAAGTTTTTCGAGGAAGTTGCCACCTTATGGATGGCGACCACACTCTCCTGTACCAACTTAATCAACGAGTTGGCGCTATCAGCATCGACGCTCGTCTCAGGAAGCTGAGACGAGGGAGCAGATTTGTTCCTCAATTGGCGGGTTGAGGCAATGAGCTCCGACTCTGCTTCGAGCATCATTCTTTCTCGTTCGGCCTCTACCAACGCCATCTTCGCTTTCGCTAAGCCAACATACTCCCCAGTTGTGGGGGGGCGGCCTCGCCCTCTTTTTAAAAGCGGCTTATTTGGCCCAGCGCCAGCACGCGTTTCCTCCTCACCGTCTCCGGTATCCACAATTCGACGTTTTCGCCGTTGTTCTGACCGTCCTTCGAAATTTCGGACACTCGTTTCCGAGTTCCCCTCCTCTTCACTAGTACTGTACGTACTGTCGTCTACCTCTTCATCTGTGTATGTAAAGTTTTTGTTTTTATATTTATCCATTTTAGTCCCACGAGTCGGGTCGTTACTAGTCCACTCCCGGGTGACGCCCATCCCAGGAGTAAGGCTATATACTAGCAGAGGTCGCCTGGTGTCTGCAGGTTTTTACGACTTTGCTGTCGGGTTTTATAGAGTTTTCCATCTCGCGGGCCGGCCAATGAAGGCAAGCCCTCCGTTCTAGCAACTTGCAACTACCCCATTACGTCGCTGGATGGGGTTGTTGAAGCAAGACGCCAGACGTACGGGTACTAGAGGAGTCGACGTCCTCCTCTAGTTTTGGGCGAGTGCTCGACGGCAGTGTAAGTGCACGCCGGCCACCCCCGCCCCCTACCCCCCCCCCCCATTACCAGCTACCCCCATATAGTTCAACCAGATGCCCAGGGTGCACCATCCCAGGTGCTGCGTTCTCTCCGGATCGAGATCAAGAGAGACTGCAAAACCCAGGCCAACGTGGAGGAATCCGGCCCGCACCCCAAAACCTAACCTAACCTAACCTAACCTAACCTAACCTAACCTAACCTAACCTAACCTAACCTAACCTAACCTAACCTAACCTAACCTAACCTAACCTAACCTAACCTAACCTAACCTAACCTAACCTAACCTAACCTAACCTTTTTTTTTTTTTTTTTTTTTTTTTTTTTTTTTTTTTTTTTTTTTTTTTTTTTTTTTTTTTTTGCAAGGTGAAAAATGCTTTACGCATTTCCCCCGCCATGGGAGTGACGGGGGGGTATGTGGGACTCACATCCCCTCCCCTTCTCCGAGCGAGAAGGAGTAGGGGAGTGTTACCCACTAAAAAACACCTTGGCGTACCCTCAAACCGGTTTGGTTGGACGCCGTGGAACCCGCGATTGGCATTCCCCACGACGTCCTCCGGCTGCCCCAGCCGTTGCCGGGGCTCCCCGCGCCAAAGGGGAGAAGGGCCGAGCACGCGTGGCCCCCCTCCCAGACCGCTGAGTGACTTGCCTACAGCAGGCAGGGGACTCCCATCCCCCACCTGCAGCCACTAAGGGTTGAGGCGCGCGGCAAAACGCCGCCGCCTCAACCCCTGCCGTCTGCGCCGGAGCGGATGCGCGAGAGGAGACTCCTCGCGCTCCCGCTCCGCGGCCTCCTTCTGCGAGATAACCGTCTCGCAAAAGGAGGCCACAGCCTCCCAAGACCTCTCGCTGCAGAGCATTGCCGAGACAATGCTGTAGAGCGAGAGGTCCTCCCGCTGAATAGCGAGTGCCATGGCGCCGCGCTCCGAACTCCAACGGCTGCACACCTCAAAGGTGTGCCTAGCCGTGTCGTCCGGATCGCCGCACTCATGGCACTGCGGGGTAGGCTCCCTCCCAATTTTGTGCAGGTAATGACCGAAACACCCATGTCCGGTCATTACCTGCACAAGCCGGAACGACGTAGCGCCGACTGCCCTCTCTAACCACAGGTCAACCGACGGGAGGATCGCCCCTATAGTACGAGTACCATAGGGGGAGTCCTCCAGGTCGGCCTTCCATCGTTCCCGCAGTCGACGCTCCGTCATTCGGCGCGTCTCCTCTACCTCCTCAGGGTCCGGGCGTTCACCCCTCGCCCGGGCCCTAGACCTAACCCTATAGGTCTCCGCCTGCACCTCTGCATCCAATTCCCAGGGCGGGGTGCAGGCGAGGAGGCAGGCCGCGGCGTGGGCCACGGTAACGTAGGCCCTCACCATCCGGAGGGCCACAACCCTCTGGGGCCTCCGCAGCAGGGCCCTGTTCCGGGCGGACAGCTTGTCCGCCCAGATTGGGGCCCCGTAGAGGGCCATGCTCCTTGTCACGCCGGCGTATAAACGCCGGCATAAGGAGCCTGGCCCACCCACATTGGGCAATAGCCGCCCCAGTGCCGAGGCGGCACCCACTATTCGGGGAGCAAGTTTGGAGAAATGCTCCCCGAAATCCCATTTGCGGTCCAATATTAGCCCCAGATATTTTATATGGGGCTTAATTATGACCGCCTCCCCCCCCAGGGTGAGCGCCGCGCCCGCCGGCAGCCTCCACCCTCGCCCCCCGAAGACTATGCCCTCAGTCTTCGGGAGGGCCACCTTTAATCCGAGCCGCTCAATGCGATGAATCGCCAGCTCGGCCGCCACCTCCGCCCTCCTTGAGGTCTCCCTCAGGTTGCTTCCGCGCGCAGCCACCATCGTGTCGTCCGCATAACAGATTGTGACTGTGCGCGGAAGCAATTCCCCCCTGATGGCCCAGTCGTACCCCAGGTTCCAAAGAAGTGGACCGAGAACGGAACCCTGGGGTACGCCGCAGGCCATCCTCCTTTCCCCCCGTCGACCCTCCTTGCCCTCATAGAGCACTACCCTCTCGGTAAGGTAGTGCTCTATGACCCGCCGCAGGTAGTGAGGCACTTCGTGATACCGAAGTGCCTCACTTATCACCTCATAGGGGAGGGTGCCGAAGGCATTGGCGATGTCTAAAGACACCGCCACGACACCCTCTCCCCTGCCCGACGCGTCTTCACAGAAGTCCCTTAAGGACTTCAGCGCGTCGAGCGTAGACCGCCCCTCCCGGAACCCGAACTGTCTCTCCGAGACGTTCGGGCCGGCGGTCTCCAGGTGCTGCAGGATCCGGGAGGCCAGGATACGTTCGAACATTTTCCCGGCCTCATCCAGCAGCACGATGGGGCGGTAGGCGGACGGGCAGTCGGGGGGTCGACCCTCTTTACGGAGGAGGCATACCCTCCCCTCCTTCCATATCCTCGGGAACCTTCCCTCCCTCAGGCAGTCATCCATGATCTGCCTGAGGCGGTTCCCGAGATGTTTTAGACTGATGAAGAGGACGCGACCGGGGACTCCATCGGGGCCCGGGGCTTTTTTACAGCCCCGGAGTCGGTCCTCTACCCTCTCGAACTCGTCATCGCTAATTGGCGCAATGACGAGTTCGGTATCCGGCTCCTCCACGGGCTCAGCCATCGATGGAGGGGTGATCGCAGGGGCTGGAGGGAACAGCCCCTCGATGACCCTCTGCAGTAAGGCGGGTTCAAGGGAGTCCATGGGGGGGGCAGTGCGCATCTTGTTGCGCACTACCCTGTAGGGCCGCCCCCATGGGTCCTTATCCAGGGTGGCCAAGAACGAGGCTTGTCCCTCATCCTTGGCCTTGGCGATCGCCACCTGGAGGGCCTTCTTTGCCACCTTGAGGGCCTGGTGGAGACCCTCTTCCTCTTGGGGGGTGTGCCGCCTACGCCTACAGTGCTGGTAGGCGTGGCGGGCACTATTGCTGGTGATCCGCAGGGCCGCAATCTCTGCGGACCACCAGTACACCCTCTTCCGAGAAGTCAGGCGTTTCGCCCGGGGCATAGCCGCATCGCACACCGCCTGCAGTGCGATGCGGAACCGGACGGCCCTTTCCTCGACTCCGAGGGCGGCGGGTGGGGCAGCACACCAAGCCTCCACCATCGCCGCCTCGTCCGCCTTGGCCCTGTCCAAAAGGGACAGGGACCATTTTAGGAACCCTCCTCCCCTGCTCCCGTTTGCCCTCCCCCCGGGGATGGGCAGTGACTGCACCCCTCCTGTGGAGACCCTCATCCTAATATATAGGTGATCGGAGAGGGTCTCCACGTCCTCCAGGACGCGCCAGTCTTCCACGCGCGCGGCAATGGCAGTGGTCGCGAACGTCACGTCCACGACCGAACCCCCCTGCCGCCGCACGCATGTATTTGCGCCGCCCTGATTCAGAACCTCGAGTCCTGTTGCCACCACCCAATCCCTGAGGACCGCCCCTCGCGGGTCCGTGATGGGGGAACCCCATGCCGAGCTCTTGGCATTGAGGTCCCCCAGGACCATCACTTGTCTCGGAGCAGCCCTCCTGACCACCCCCCCCAGGACTCCCAGGAATTGTTCAAAAGCACGTAGCGGCCTATTGGGGGAGAAGTACACCGCCAATAGTACGGTGTCATTCCCCCACTTGGCCGCCACAAATCCTGGGCCGCCCTCAATCTTCGACAAGGCGGGGAAGTCCCCAACCACCGGCACTACGATAGCCACCATTTCATCCGACGCCCCTACCCAATTAGGTAGAGGGGGGACGAAATAGGGCTCCGCAACAACCGCCACGCCAATCGCCCACTCCGCCATAGTCTGCATGAGCAGATCTTGAGCTCTGGCGGAGTGGTTAGCGTTTATCTGCAGGACCTCTAAATGCCGGTGTGCTGGCATTTAGTGGTCCATGCGGTTGTCCTCTGCTAGCCGGCCAGCGGCTACCTCTGTGTGGGAAGGGGGAGGCTGAGGACGACGGGGGGGTCGCGTCCTTAGGTCCCTACCTCTAGTTTCCGGGGGGAAACAACTATCTCCCCCCATAGAGTGGTCAGCTGGAAGTTTTGCATGGGCGCACACCACGCACCATGCCTTTTCTTCCCAGCATTCTCTTGCTATGTGCCCCTCCCTGCTGCACCGGTAGCAGGATTTTGACCGGTCAACGCTGGAGGGGCATGTCTCTCGTGTGTGACCAACACCCATGCATCTGTAGCACCGCATAGGTGCTGGTCCGATCCTATTGATCTTGGCGGACGCCCAACCCACCTTGATCCGCCCTATCGCCAGGAGGGCTTTGGCCACCCGCACTGGGCACAACCTAACCTAACCTAACCTAACCTAACCTAACCTAACCTAACCTAACCTAACCTAACCTAACCTAACCTAACCTAACCTAACCTAACCTAACCTAACCTAACCTAACCTAACCTAACCTAACCTAACCTAACCTAACCTAACCTAACCTAACCTAACCTAACCTAACCTAACCTAACCTAACCTAACCTAACCTAACCTAACCTAACCTAACCTAACCTAACCTAACCTAACCTAACCTAACCTAACCTAACCTAACCTAACCTAACCTAACCTAACCTAACCTAACCTAACCTAACCTAACCTAACCTAACCTAACCTAACCTAACCTAACCTAACCTAACCTAACCTAACCTAACCTAACCTAACCTAACCTAACCTAACCTAACCTAACCTAACCTAACCTAACCTAACCTTTTTTTTTTTTTTTTTTTTTTTTTTTTTGACAGGGTGGAAAATGCTTTATGCATTCCCCTCACCATGGGAGTGGCGAGGGGATATGTGGGACTCACCCCGTCACCCCCCCTCCGAATGAGAGGGGGCATCGGAGCGCAACCCACTAAAAACCACCCTGGCGTACCCCCCTGCCGGATTGGCAAGACGCCGTGGAACCCGCCAAAGCTTTCTCCACGACGTCTACCGGCCGCCCCAGCCATTTGCCGGGGCTTCCCGCGTCGAGGGAGAGAGAGGCCGAGTACGCGTGGCCCCTCTCCCAGACCGCCCAGTGGCTAGCCTACGGCGGGCGAGGGACTCCCATCCCCCACCCGCAGCCACTAAGGGTTGAGGCGAGCGGCAAAACGCCGCCGCCTCACCCCCCGCCGTCTACGCCGGAGCGGATGCGCGTGAGGAGACTCCTCGCGCTCACGCTCCGAGGCCTCCTTCTGCGAGATGACACACTCGCAGAAGGAGGCCACAGCCCTCCAGGACCCGTCGCTGCACAGCATTGCAGACACAACGCTGTGCAGGGAGAGGTCCTGTCGCCCTATGGCCAGTGCCATAGTGCGGCGCTCCGCACTCCACCGGCTGCACACCTCGAGGGTGTGCTGAGCCGTGTCGTCCGGATCGCCGCACTCATGGCACTGCGGACCGGGCTCCCTCCCAATGTTGTGCAGGTAATGACCGAAGCATCCGTGTCCAGTCAATACCTGCACAAGCCGGTATGATGTAGCACCGACTGCCCTCCCCAACCAGGTGTCAAGCGACGGGAGGATCGCCCCTATGGTCCGGGTTCCATAGGGGGCGTCCTCCAGGTTCGCCTTCCACCTGTCCCGCAGTCGGCGCTCCATCATCCGGCGCGTCTCCTCAACCTCCTCAGGGTCCGGGCGTTCTCCCCTCGCCCGGGCCCTGGACCTAACTGCATAGGTCTCTGCCTGCACCTCTGCGTCCAACTCCCAGGGCGGGGTGCAGGCGAGGAGGCAGGCCGCGGCGTGGGCCACCGTCATGTAGGCCCTCACAATTCGGAGGGCCACCACCCGCTGTGGCCTCTGTAGCAGGGCCCTGTTCCGGGCGGACAGCTTGTCCGCCCAGATGGGGGCCCCGTACAGAGCCATGCTCCTTGTAACGCCGGCATATAGCCGGCGGCACAAGGAGCCCGGCCCACCCACGTTCGGCAGAAGCCGACCCAGCGCCGACGCGGCGCCCACAATTCGGGGAGCTAACTGTGAAAAGTGCTCCCCGAAATTCCAGCGTCGGTCCAGGACAAGCCCCAGATATTTTATATGGGGCTTGATCGGGACCGACTCCCCCCCCAAGGTGAGCGCCGCGCCAGCTGGCAGCCTCCACCCCCGCCCCCCGAAGACTATCGCCTCAGTCTTCGGGAGGGCCACCCTCAGGCCGAGCCGACCAATCCGGTAAATGGTCAGCTCGGCCGCCGCTTCCGCCCGGCACAGCGCCTCCCTCATGTCGGTCCCACGCACGGCCACCATGGTGTCATCTGCATAGCAGATGGTGGCCGTCCGTGGGAGCAACTCCCCCCTGATGGCCCAATCGTACCCCAGGTTCCATAAAAGCGGACCGAGCACGGAACCTTGGGGTACGCCACAGGCCATCTCCGTCGACCCCCGTCGACCGTCCCCCTGCTCATAGAGCACTACCCGCTCGGTGAGGTAGTGCTCTATGATCCGCCGCAGGTAGGGAGGCACTTGATGGTAAATTAGTGCCTCCCTTATCACCCCATAGGGGAGGGTGCCAAACGCGTTGGCGATGTCCAACGACACCGCCACTACACCCTCCCCTCTGCTCGACGCGTACTCACAGAAGTCCCTAAGGGACTTCAGCGCGTCGAGCGTAGACCGCCCTTCCCTAAACCCGAACTGTCTGTCTGAGACGTTCGGGCCGGCGGTCTCCAAGTGTTGCTGGATCCTGTAGGCCAGGATCCTCTCCATCATCTTCCCGGCCTCATCCAGCAGCACTATGGGGCGATAGGCAGAAGGACTGTCGGGGGGTCGACCCTCTTTTCGGAGGAGGCAGAGCCTCCCCTCCTTCCACACCCTCGGGAACCGTCCCTCCCTCAGGCAGTCGTCCATCAACTGCCTGAGTCGGTCCCCGAGGTGTTTAAGGGCGATGGGGAGCACCTTACCCGGTACTCCGTCGGGCCCCGGGGCTTTCTTGCAGCCCCGGAGCCGGTCCACCGCCCTGTCGAACTCGTCATCGCTTACCGGCGCGATGGCGAGTTCGAGTGGGTCCTCCAAGTCCCCCGGTGGCTCGGTCATCACCGGGGGAGTTATCGAGGGAGCTGCCGGAAACAGTCCCTCGATGACCCTCCTCAGGAGGGGGGGCTCCAAGGAGTCCATGGGGGGGGCGGTGCGCATTTTGTTGCGCACCACCCTGTACGGCCTCCCCCACGGATCCCCGTCCAGCGTGGCCAAGAATGACTCGTGTGCGTCATCCTTGGCCTTCGCTATGGACAGGACGAGGGCCCCCTTAGCTTCTTTGAGGGCCTCGTAGAGCCCCTCCTCCTCCTCGGCGGTGTGCCGCCTGCGCCTACAGTGTTGGTAGGCGCGGCGGGCACTGTTACTGGTGGTCCGCAGGGCCGTAATATCTGCGGACCACCAGTATACCTTCCTCCGGGCAAACAGGCGCCTCGCCCGGGGCATGGCGGCTCCGCAGACGGCCTGTAACGCCGAGCGGAACCGGCTGGCCCTCTCGTCCACACCCAAGGCGGCGGGTGGGGCAGCACACCATGCCTCCACCATCGCCGCCTCGTCCGCCTTGGCCCTGTCCAGAAGGGACAGGGACCACTTGGGGAACTCCTCCGCCCCCCCTCTACGCCCCCCCCCTGGGATGGGTGGCGGCTGGCCCCCTCTTGTGGAGACCCTCAATCTGATGTACAGATGGTCAGAGAGGGTCTCCACGTCCTCCAGGACACGCCAATCCGTTAGGCGTGCGGCAATGGCAGGGGTCGCGAACGTTACGTCCACGATGGACCCCCCCTGCCGCCGCACGCAAGTGTTGGCGCTGCCCTGGTTTAGGACCACTAGGCCCGTTGCCGCCACCCAATCCCTCAGCACACCCCCGCGCGCGTCCGTTATGGGGGAACCCCACGCCGCGCTTTTGGCGTTGAGGTCCCCCAGGACTATTATTTGGCGCGGGGCCGCCCTCCGCACGACCCCCCCCAGGACCCCCAGGAAGACCTCGAAGGCGGCCAGCGGCCTATTGGGGGAGAAGTACACCGCAACAAGTACGGTGTCACTCCCCCATTTGGCCGCCACAAACCCTGGGCCGCCCTCTAACCTGATAAGGGGGGGACCGTTGCCGACCGCCGGCACAACCACGGCAACCCACTCGTCCGTCGACCCTACCCAATTGGGTAGGGGAGGGACGAAGTAGGGCTCCGCCACCACCGCAACGTCAATCGACCACTCCGCCATAGCTTGCATGAGCAAGTCTTGTGCTCTGGCGGAGTGATTGACGTTGACCTGCAGAAGCTCTAAATGGTGTGCTGGCATTTAGAGCTCCATGCGGGTCACTTCGATGGCCCGGCCGGCGGCTGCTTCCGCGGGGGCGTCTGTACTCGGAACGGGGGGGCGGGGGCGCTGCGGCCTCGTCTCCCTTCCCTTCGTTACTGGGGGGAAACAGTTCTTTCCCCCCAGCATGTGCTTGGCCGGGAGTTTGGCCTGGTGGCACACGGCACACCACGCCTTCTCCCAGCACTCCCCCATTTTGTGCCCCTCCTTGCTGCACCGGAAGCAGTAATTGCTCCGGTCTATTTTGGAGGGGCACAGCTCCCTCGAGTGGCCGACACCGTAGCACATGAAACACCTCATCGGTGTCGGCCCCACTGTTGTGACCCTGGCAGAGGCCCAGCCCACCAGGATCCTGCCTGCCTTCTGTAGGGCCACCGCAGCCAGCACGGGGCACTGGACCAAGACTGACCCAGTGCCATCGTATAGGGCGCGGACGGCCCCCACCTTCACCTGCGCGGGCAGGCACGCTCCCGCCGCGGCGACGGCCTGCGCCACCGACTCCTTCGTGGCCGACTCGTCCAGGCCGGCGATTTGAATGCCGGCCATCTTGACGGGGCGGCTCACGTCGGCGTCATCGCCGACTATCCCTTGCAGCTTGGCTGCCAGGGTGTCGGCGATTTCGTGGCCTCTCTCCCCTGGGACCTCGATGACTCGGGACCCCGTCATCGAGGTCCTGACCCTCACGCTCTGCAGGCCCACCTCCTTGAGGCTAAGGCCGTTGATGGCCTTAGCCATGGTGGCCTGCAGAGTGGTGGTGGCCCCCGGCTTGAGGGAGACCACCACTGCCGCCGTCTTGGGGACGGACAGCTTCACGGGTCTGGGCCCGGTCGCCGCCTTCCCGGCCTTCTTGCTAGGGGGAGGGGGGGGGGCCTTGGCTTTCCCCTTCCCCTTCTTCTTCACCACCTGCGACCACGACATCTGCGTGGGCGGAGGTGGCGTTTGGCCCGAGGGGCCGGGTCCTCCCTCCGAGGGCCGAACGGCTCTCGGGGCCGGGGCAGCCTTGGCGGCCTTAACGGGCTTCCTGGGGGCCTGAACAGGGGCAGGGGGTGGAGCCGCCGCCTTCTTGGCCACCTTTGTTTTCGGCTGCCCATCGCCTAGTCTGGCCCTGGCTACTGGCTCGAGAGCTTTAACCAGGGCCGGAGGCGGCGGGGCAGGCCCTGCAACCTTCCGCTGGGGGGGGGCGGGGGCCGCCACAGCGGGCTTTACGGCCCGCTTGTCGTGCGCCAACGGGGGGCGGAGGATGGGCTCCGCCGGGAGGCGCCTGCTCACCTCCTCTATCCTATCATTAACCATCCTCCCGAGGCTGAGGAACAGGTCTCGCTTCATCTCCTCGATGGCCTCGGTCAGTTCGGCGGTGCCGAACTGCAGGGTGGCAGCAACGGGCGCCGGAGCAGCAAGGATCTCCCGCTCACTGAAGGCGGTGCGGAGCGCCTTCAATTCCGCCGAGTTGAGAGCGAGTTGCTCCCGCATCCTCTTGTTGTCCGCTTTCAGGATGCGGATCTCCTCGCTCTCGGACCTGGCCGCCTCGACCTCGTCCATCGACCCCAGAATGGTGTGGCAGGCCCGGTTCATCCGCCCCCATACCTCCCCCTTCAAGTTTCCGGATACCCTGGCGGCCTCGAGGATATCCCTCGCCGCCATACGGGTGGCGTCTATTGGGTCAGCCTCCTGCCGACCCTCTAGGCCATCCATGGGCTCGGGGGAACGCGAGGCCGATCGGGAAAGCGACACCGAGCGCGAGCGCGAGACCGAGCGAGAGCGATTACCACCCTTGGCACCTTCCCCCTTCCTTCCCCCCTTTCCACCCTTGGGGCGGAGTTCGGGAAAGTCCCTCCTGTACTTGGCGGCAGGATCAGGATCAGCTCCCTCCTCGAAATGAGGCTCGAGCTGATAGAGCTTTGCTCTTAACCTTGCCGCCGCCAAGCCCGCGTAAGCCCCCTTGGGCTTCCCCCTCGCCGCCGAGTTGACCTTAGGCCCCTGAGGAGGCTTGGGGTCATCCGACCTATTAGTATGCGCCCTTTTGCAGGTCGAAGGGATGAGAATCTCTTCGACCTCAATGACGCTGTCATCCCCGGAGTCGGAACCTGAGGTAGTTCCTCCCCCCTCCGGTGGACCCATCCCTTTTTTTGTAGGCGAGGCCATGCCGGCCCCTCCTACCTGAATACAAAATCTGGTCCAAATCCGACCTCTAAGATCGGAGTTTAGACCAAACCTAACCTAAAAACGGTCAAGTGCGAGTCTGTTTACTATTTTCCCATACAAACTTGGGTTGAGCGCCTGAAATGGAAAAAATAGCAATGTGAGGATTTCTTTGTCCCCACTTTTGACCCACTTCCGGAGGTCGTATTGCAACCAAAAAACTACCGAAAGGTAGAGCGCGTTTGCGCCTCTATTAATAAAACCTAAAAACCTATAAAAGGTTAATAGGTTCAAAGATAT
Source organism: Acleris literana (assembly GCA_946894065.1). Lineage (NCBI taxonomy): Eukaryota > Metazoa > Arthropoda > Insecta > Lepidoptera > Tortricidae > Acleris > Acleris literana. The sequence continues at coordinate 19,608,345 of OX335683.1, read as the reverse complement.
TGATTTTACCAACTCAAGTGAAAACCTTAAGTTGGTAAATCAAAAATCTCTGCACACCTTACAAGAGAAAAAAATTAATAACCTTTGACCGGGAGGTCAAAAAGGTTAAAACCCAACACAAAAAATTTAAAGAAATAAATTTCCTACCCTCCCCTTAGGTTAAAATATTTTTACAGGGACTACCAACAAGTAAAAATTACACCCAAACACAAAAAAGTCCGAGACTTTCTCCGAAAACTTCGAGCGAAAACTCGAAGTTTTCAAAAATTAAAATCCCGAAACTCAGAAATAAAAACAAAACAAACACAACGCAGTAATTAGCGGGACCGTTGCCAGTACCTCCACCCAAAAACTGGGCAAGGTGGGATAAAGGCAACACCGACAAAATTACGACGAAAAAAGGTAAACAAAGACTTAATTTAACAAAAAATTAAACCTAATATTTACAATATGGCAAGGCCAATAATTCAGGAACTTTCGTTCCGAAAATTACTGAACCTAAACCGACAAAACAAACAGAATCTCCGCTATCTCCTAGCCCTGAAAAGGGCTCGGAAAGATAACAGGAAGACAAACGACAAAATATACAAAAACGTACAATTCCAAACAAAAAATTACCAACCGCAAAAGCAAATCAATCAAAAATAACGCCAAGTCGTGTGTGAGAGAAGAATCAATAGCAATAGTCCGTAAGCAAAAAAATGTAGTCTTTGAAAACCGAAAATCACATAAATCCTTCCACTAGCACCCGAGATACAACCTCAACCTAACCTAACCTAACCTAACCTAACCTAACCTAACCTAACCTAACCTAACCTAACCTAACCTAACCTAACCTAACCTAACCTAACCTAACCTAACCTAACCTAACCTAACCTAACCTAACCTAACCTAACCTAACCTAACCTAACCTAACCTAACCTAACCTAACCTAACCTAACCTAACCTAACCTAACCTAACCTTTTTTTTTTTTTTTTTTTTTTTTTTTTTTTTAAGAGGGGAAATGCTTTCCGCATACCACCGCGCTTGGGCGAACGCGGTGGTTATGTGGGACTCTCCCCCCGCCCCTCCCCCCTAATGGGAAAAGGGCAGGAAGCCTACCCACTAAAACCCCTCTGCTGGTCCTCAACCGCTTTAAGTGTTGGCCGCCGTGGGAGTCAAAGTGAATTCTTCCAAGACGACGGCCAAAGCTGCCCTGGTCATAGAGACCGGGACTCGTCTCGCCAGAGGCTGGGGGTGTCAAGCTCGAATGACATCCCCGACGGCACGTGAGATCGTGCAATGCGGGCTAAAGACGCCCATCTCTGCCCGCGTCTCACATTGAGTATAGGCTCTACTCCTTTCCACTCGTTTTACATGGGGGAGACGTTATGACTCCATCTCCTGTGGAGAACTTCTGCAGGTCTCCTGTGGTGTAGCCCCTTGTGGGGGCACCGACTTGTTCCTCTTTCGAGGAGGCCTGCAGCGTTTTCCGCCCATGATGTGTCCTGCCCGCCTCTTTGCTTGAGCGCAAGCCACGCAGTGCGGTTTGGCCTTGCAGCCGGCAGACATGTGTCCCTCTTCGCCACATCGGTAGCAAATCGTACCACGGTCGACTTGGGATGGGCATGTAGCTCTTACGTGGCCTAGGCCCATGCACTTAAAACAGCGCATGGGTAAGGGATCAAGTAGTTTGATCCGAGCTGATGACCAGCCCACCAAGAGTCTTGCTGCCGCAGCCAGAACCTTTGCAGGTTCCGGCGGGCATTTAATCACTGCGGTGCCAGCACCAAATGGCCCCGCGCGGATGATGCCTACCTTTACGTGTTCAGGCTGGCACCCAGTCGTCTTTGAGACTGCAGCGGCTATGTCATCAGGCCCGACGGATTCGTCCAAGCCAGACGCGCGCAGAGCAACAGTCTTCAGTGGTCGGGCTACCTCCGCCATATCACTGAGGACACTGCGTAATTTAGCCGCCAACTTATCCGCTTTCGAGCCACTGTCAGCACCCGACACCTCTATCAATCGGGCTCCGCTAACAGTGTTACGAGCCTTGATGTGTTCTAAGCCTACCTCACTTAGTTTGAATGACTTTATTGCCTTCACCATTACGTCTCTATAGGTCAACCCTTTCTGTGACGCCTCCGGCTTAAGGGTAATTACCACCGCTGTTGTTTGAGGAGTGACTATACGCGGTTTACGCTTCCTCTTCCTCTTCTTTTTCTTGCCCTTCTGCTTCTTTTGGGCTGGAGGCGCAGCCTTCGGAGCTGGGGCGGAGGAAGTAGACGGGCCCTGGCCATCCTTCTTTCCTTTACTCTTTTTCCTCTTAGAGCCTTCCTTGACAACAGTCGAATAGGCTTGGTGCAATGCCTTGGGTGATGACTGTGTGGGCGTGCTCCGTATCGTCTTCGCGTTTTTCGCCTTAGGGTGCATGGGAGGTATAGAGTTCTCACCAGTGCAAGGCTCTGGATGGTACGACGTGTCGGCAGCAGAGAAATCGTCCACGCATCCCGATAACCTTCTATCTGCCGCCAGCAAGGGTCGCAAGCGCACCTCCGGGAGCAGTCTGGCCTCTATACCGTCGAACCGGGCGCTGATCATGGTACCCACCTGACACATGATGGTGCGCACCAGTTCTTCGGTTTCAATCCTAGGCGGAGAGGCAGCTCGAGGTGGCGGATCTACCACCAACTTTTGCCTTCTCCTATCTTCCTCCACTTGTGTTCGGAGGTCTGCCAGCTCTTTGCGTAGCCCCTCCATCTCCTCCCGCAGCCTTTTATTTTCAGCTTGCATTCGCACCGTCTCGTCTGAGACGCAGCGGACCATCAGGACCTCACACGCGTCCTTAATATTGTCCGCTGCGTCTTTGAGGACACGTACGTATGTCCCTTTCAAGTTTTTCGAGGAAGTTGCCACCTTATGGATGGCGACCACACTCTCCTGTACCAACTTAATCAACGAGTTGGCGCTATCAGCATCGACGCTCGTCTCAGGAAGCTGAGACGAGGGAGCAGATTTGTTCCTCAATTGGCGGGTTGAGGCAATGAGCTCCGACTCTGCTTCGAGCATCATTCTTTCTCGTTCGGCCTCTACCAACGCCATCTTCGCTTTCGCTAAGCCAACATACTCCCCAGTTGTGGGGGGGCGGCCTCGCCCTCTTTTTAAAAGCGGCTTATTTGGCCCAGCGCCAGCACGCGTTTCCTCCTCACCGTCTCCGGTATCCACAATTCGACGTTTTCGCCGTTGTTCTGAACGTCCTTCGAAATTTCGGACACTCGTTTCCGAGTTCCCCTCCTCTTCACTAGTACTGTACGTACTGTCGTCTACCTCTTCATCTGTGTATGTAAAGTTTTTGTTTTTATATTTATCCATTTTAGTCCCACGAGTCGGGTCGTTACTAGTCCACTCCCGGGTGACGCCCATCCCAGGAGTAAGGCTATATACTAGCAGAGGTCGCCTGGTGTCTGCAGGTTTTTACGACTTTGCTGTCGGGTTTTATAGAGTTTTCCATCTCGCGGGCCGGCCAATGAAGGCAAGCCCTCCGTTTTAGCAACTTGCAACTACCCCATTACGTCGCTGGATGGGGTTGTTGAAGCAAGACGCCAGAGTACGGGTACTAGAGGAGTCGACGTCCTCCTCTAGTTTTGGGCGGTAAGTGCTCGACGGCAGTGTAAGTGCACGCCGAGCCCGCCCCCTAACCTACCCCTCCCCCCTGCCGGATATTAGCCATGGGCTGAAAGAATCCCCCATAAGGAGATAGTTTCAACCAATGCCCAGGGTGCACCAGCCCAGGTGCTGCGTTCTCTCCGGATCGAGATCAAGAGAGACTGCAACACCCAGGCCAACGTGGAGGAATCCGGCCCGCACCCCAACCTAACCTAACCTAACCTAACCTAACCTAACCTAACCTAACCTAACCTAACCTAACCTAACCTAACCTAACCTAACCTAACCTAACCTAACCTTTTTTTTTTTTTTTTTTTTTTTTTTTTTTTTTTTTTTTTTTTTTTTTTTTTTTTTTTTTTTTAAGAGGGGAAATGCTTTCCGCATACCACCGCGCTTGGGCGAACGCGGTGGTTATGTGGGACTCTCCCCCCGCCCCTCCCCCCTAATGGGAAAAGGGCAGGAAGCCTACCCACTAAAACCCCTCTGCTGGTCCTCAACCGCTTTAAGTGTTGGCCGCCGTGGGAGTCAAAGTGAATTCTTCCAAGACGACGGCCAAAGCTGCCCTGGTCATAGAGACCGGGACTCGTCTCGCCAGAGGCTGGGGGTGTCAAGCTCGAATGACATCCCCGACGGCACGTGAGATCGTGCAATGCGGGCTAAAGACGCCCATCTCTGCCCGCGTCTCACATTGAGTATAGGCTCTACTCCTTTCCACTCGTTTTACACGGGGGAGACGTTATGACTCCATCTCCTGTGGAGAACTTCTGCAGGTCTCCTGTGGTGCAGCCCCTTGTGGGGGCACCGACTTGTTCCTCTTTCGAGGAGGCCTGCAGCGTTTTCCGCCCATGATGTGTCCTGCCCGCCTCTTTGCTTGAGCGCAAGCCACGCAGTGCGGTTTGGCCTTGCAGCCGGCAGACATGTGTCCCTCTTCGCCACATCGGTAGCAAATCGTACCACGGTCGACTTGGGATGGGCATGTAGCTCTTACGTGGCCTAGACCCATGCACTTAAAACAGCGCATGGGTAAGGGATCAAGTAGTTTGATCCGAGCTGATGACCAGCCCACCAAGAGTCTTGCTGCCGCAGCCAGAACCTTTGCAGGTTCCGGCGGGCATTTAATCACTGCGGTGCCAGCACCAAATGGCCCCGCGCGGATGATGCCTACCTTTACGTGTTCAGGCTGGCACCCAGTCGTCTTTGAGACTGCAGCGGCTATGTCATCAGGCCCGACGGATTCGTCCAAGCCAGACGCGCGCAGAGCAACAATCTTCAGTGGTCGGGCTACCTCCGCCATATCACTAAGGACACTGCGTAATTTAGCCGCCAACTTATCCGCTTTCGAGCCACTGTCAGCACCCGACACCTCTATCAATCGGGCTCCGCTAACAGTGTTACGAGCCTTGATGTGTTCTAAGCCTACCTCACTTAGTTTGAATGACTTTATTGCCTTCACCATTACGTCTCTATAGGTCAACCCTTTCTGTGACGCCTCCGGCTTAAGGGTAATTACCACCGCTGTTGTTTGAGGAGTGACTATACGCGGTTTACGCTTCCTCTTCCTCTTCTTTTTCTTGCCCTTCTGCTTCTTTTGGGCTGGAGGCGCAGCCTTCGGAGCTGGGGCGGAGGAAGTAGACGGGCCCTGGCCATCCTTCTTTCCTTTACTCTTTTTCCTCTTAGAGCCTTCCTTGACAACAGTCGAATAGGCTTGGTGCAATGCCTTGGGTGATGACTGTGTGGGCGTGCTCCGTATCGTCTTCGCGTTTTTCGCCTTAGGGTGCATGGGAGGTATAGAGTTCTCACCAGTGCAAGGCTCTGGATGGTACGACGTGTCGGCAGCAGAGAAATCGTCCACGCATCCCGATAACCTTCTATCTGCCGCCAGCAAGGGTCGCAAGCGCACCTCCGGGAGCAGTCTGGCCTCTATACCGTCGAACCGGGCGCTGATCATGGTACCCACCTGACACATGATGGTGCGCACCAGTTCTTCGGTTTCAATCCTAGGCGGAGAGGCGGCTCGAGGTGGCGGATCTACCACCAACTTTTGCCTTCTCCTATCTTCCTCCACTTGTGTTCGGAGGTCTGCCAGCTCTTTGCGTAGCCCCTCCATCTCCTCCCGCAGCCTTTTATTTTCAGCTTGCATTCGCACCGTCTCGTCTGAGACGCAGCGGACCATCAGGACCTCACACGCGTCCTTAATATTGTCCGCTGCGTCTTTGAGGACACGTACGTATGTCCCTTTCAAGTTTTTCGAGGAAGTTGCCACCTTATGGATGGCGACCACACTCTCCTGTACCAACTTAATCAACGAGTTGGCGCTATCAGCATCGACGCTCGTCTCAGGAAGCTGAGACGAGGGAGCAGATTTGTTCCTCAATTGGCGGGTTGAGGCAATGAGCTCCGACTCTGCTTCGAGCATCATTCTTTCTCGTTCGGCCTCTACCAACGCCATCTTCGCTTTCGCTAAGCCAACATACTCCCCAGTTGTGGGGGGGCGGCCTCGCCCTCTTTTTAAAAGCGGCTTATTTGGCCCAGCGCCAGCACGCGTTTCCTCCTCACCGTCTCCGGTATCCACAATTCGACGTTTTCGCCGTTGTTCTGAACGTCCTTCGAAATTTCGGACACTCGTTTCCGAGTTCCCCCCCTCTTCACTAGTACTGTACGTACTGTCGTCTACCTCTTCATCTGTGTATGTAAAGTTTTTGTTTTTATATTTATCCATTTTAGTCCCACGAGTCGGGTCGTTACTAGTCCACTCCCGGGTGACGCCCATTCCAGGAGTAAGGCTATATACTAGCAGAGGTCGCCTGGTGTCTGCAGGTTTTTACGACTTTGCTGTCGGGTTTTATAGAGTTTTCCATCTCGCGGGCCGGCCAATGAAGGCAAGCCCTCCGTTCTAGCAACTTGCAACTACCCCATTACGTCGCTGGATGGGGTTGTTGAAGCAAGACGCCAGAGTACGGGTACTAGAGGAGTCGACGTCCTCCTCTAGTTTTGGGCGGTAAGTGCTCGACGGCAGTGTAAGTGCACGCCGAGCCCGCCCCCTAACCTACCCCCCCCCCCTGCCGGATATTAGCCATGGGCTGAAAGAATCCCCCATAAGGAGATAGTTTCAACCAATGCCCAGGGTGCACCAGCCCAGGTGCTGCGTTCTCTCCGGATCGAGATCAAGAGAGACTGCAACACCCAGGCCAACGTGGAGGAATCCGGCCCGCACCCCAACCTAACCTAACCTAACCTAACCTAACCTAACCTAACCTAACCTAACCTAACCTAACCTAACCTAACCTAACCTAACCTTTTTTTTTTTTTTTTTTTTTTTTTTTTTTTTTTTTTTTTTTTTTTTTTTTTTTTGACAGGGTGGAAAATGCTTTATGCATTCCCCTCACCATGGGAGTGGCGAGGGGATATGTGGGACTCACCCCGTCACCCCCCCTCCGAATGAGAGGGGGCATCGGAGCGCAACCCACTAAAAACCACCCTGGCGTACCCCCCTGCCGGATTGGCAAGACGCCGTGGAACCCGCCAAAGCTTTCTCCACGACGTCTACCGGCCGCCCCAGCCAGTTGCCGGGGCTTCCCGCGTCGAGGGAGAGAGAGGCCGAGTACGCGTGGCCCCTCTCCCAGACCGCCCAGTGGCTAGCCTACGGCGGGCGAGGGACTCCCATCCCCCACCCGCAGCCACTAAGGGTTGAGGCGAGCGGCAAAACGCCGCCGCCTCACCCCCCGCCGTCTACGCCGGAGCGGATGCGCGTGAGGAGACTCCTCGCGCTCACGCTCCGAGGCCTCCTTCTGCGAGATGACACACTCGCAGAAGGAGGCCACAGCCCTCCAGGACCCGTCGCTGCACAGCATTGCAGACACAACGCTGTGCAGGGAGAGGTCCTGTCGCCCTATGGCTAGTGCCATAGTGCGGCGCTCCGCACTCCACCGGCTGCACACCTCGAGGGTGTGCTGAGCCGTGTCGTCCGGATCGCCGCACTCATGGCACTGCGGACCGGGCTCCCTCCCAATGTTGTGCAGGTAATGACCGAAGCATCCGTGTCCGGTCAATACCTGCACAAGCCGGTATGATGTAGCACCGACTGCCCTCCCCAACCAGGTGTCAAGCGACGGGAGGATCGCCCCTATGGTCCGGGTTCCATAGGGGGCGTCCTCCAGGTTCACCTTCCACCTGTCCCGCAGTCGGCGCTCCATCATCCGGCGCGTCTCCTCAACCTCCTCAGGGTCCGGGCGTTCTCCCCTCGCCCGGGCCCTGGACCTAACTGCATAGGTCTCTGCCTGCACCTCTGCGTCCAACTCCCAGGGCGGGGTGCAGGCGAGGAGGCAGGCCGCGGCGTGGGCCACCGTCATGTAGGCCCTCACAATTCGGAGGGCCACCACCCGCTGTGGCCTCTGTAGCAGGGCCTTGTTCCGGGCGGACAGCTTGTCCGCCCAGATGGGGGCCCCGTACAGAGCCATGCTCCTTGTAACGCCGGCATATAGCCGGCGGCACAAGGAGCCCGGCCCACCCACGTTCGGCAGAAGCCGACCCAGCGCCGACGCGGCGCCCACAATTCGGGGAGCCAACTGTGAAAAGTGCTCCCCGAAATTCCAGCGTCGGTCCAGGACAAGCCCCAGATATTTTATATGGGGCTTGATCGGGACCGACTCCCCCCCCAAGGTGAGCGCCGCGCCAGCTGGCAGCCTCCACCCCAGCCCAACCTAACCTAACCTAACCTAACCTAACCTAACCTAACCTAACCTAACCTAACCTAACCTAACCTAACCTAACCTAACCTAACCTAACCTAACCTAACCTAACCTAACCTAACCTAACCTAACCTAACCTAACCTAACCTAACCTAACCTTTTTTTTTTTTTTTTTTTTTAAGAGGGGAAATGCTTTCCGCATACCACTGCGCTTGGGCGAACGCGGTGGTTATGTGGGACTCTCCCCCCGCCCCTCCCCCCTAATGGGAAAAGGGCAGGAAGCCTACCCACTAAAACCCCTCTGCTGGTCCTCAACCGCTTTAAGTGTTGGCCGCCGTGGGAGTCAAAGTGAATTCTTCCAAGACGACGGCCAAAGCTGCCCTGGTCATAGAGACCGGGACTCGTCTCGCCAGAGGCTGGGGGTGTCAAGCTCGAATGACATCCCCGACGGCACGTGAGATCGTGCAATGCGGGCTAAAGACGCCCATCTCTGCCCGCGTCTCACACTGAGTATAGGCTCTACTCCTTTCCATTCGTTTTACACGGGGGAGACGTTATGACTCCATCTCCTGTGGAGAACTTCTGCAGGTCTCCTGTGGTGCAGCCCCTTGTGGGGGCACCGACTTGTTCCTCTTTCGAGGAGGCCTGCAGCGTTTTCCGCCCATGATGTGTCCTGCCCGCCTCTTTGCTTGAGCGCAAGCCACGCAGTGCGGTTTGGCCTTGCAGCCGGCAGACATGTGTCCCTCTTCGCCACATCGGTAGCAAATCGTACCACGGTCGACTTGGGATGGGCATGTAGCTCTTACGTGGCCTAGGCCCATGCACTTAAAACAGCGCATGGGTAAGGGATCAAGTAGTTTGATCCGAGCTGATGACCAGCCCACCAAGAGTCTTGCTGCCGCAGCCAGAACCTTTGCAGGTTCCGGCGGGCATTTAATCACTGCGGTGCCAGCACCAAATGGCCCCGCGCGGATGATGCCTACCTTTACGTGTTCAGGCTGGCACCCAGTCGTCTTTGAGACTGCAGCGGCTATGTCATCAGGCCCGACGGATTCGTCCAAGCCAGACGCGCGCAGAGCAACAGTCTTCAGTGGTCGGGCTACCTCCGCTATATCACTGAGGACACTGCGTAATTTAGCCGCCAACTTATCCGCTTTCGAGCCACTGTCAGCACCCGACACCTCTATCAATCGGGCTCCGCTAACAGTGTTACGAGCCTTGATGTGTTCTAAGCCTACCTCACTTAGTTTGAATGACTTTATTGCCTTCACCATTACGTCTCTATAGGTCAACCCTTTCTGTGACGCCTCCGGTTTAAGGGTAATTACCACCGCTGTTGTTTGAGGAGTGACTATACGCGGTTTACGCTTCCTCTTCCTCTTCTTTTTCTTGCCCTTCTGCTTCTTTTGGGCTGGAGGCGCAGCCTTCGGAGCTGGGGCGGAGGAAGTAGACGGGCCCTGGCCATCCTTCTTTCCTTTACTCTTTTTCCTCTTAGAGCCTTCCTTGACAACAGTCGAATAGGCCTGGTGCAATGCCTTGGGTGATGACTGTGTGGGCGTGCTCCGTATCGTCTTCGCGTTTTTCGCCTTAGGGTGCATGGGAGGTATAGAGTTCTCACCAGTGCAAGGCTCCGGATGGTACGACGTGGAGGCAGCAGAGAAATCGTCCACGCATCCCGATAACCTTCTATCTGCCGCAAGCAAGGGTCGCAAGCGCACCTCCGGGAGCAGTCTGGCCTCTATACCGTCGAACCGGGCGCTGATCATGGTACCCACCTGACACATGATGGTGCGCACCAGTTCTTCGGTTTCAATCCTAGGCGGAGAGGCGGCTTGAGGTGGCGGATCTACCACCACCTTTTGCCTTCTCCTATCCTCCTCCACTTGTGTTCGGAGGTCTGCCAGCTCCTTGCGTAGCCCCTCCATCTCCTCCCGCAGCCTTTTATTTTCAGCGTGCATTCGCACCGTCTCGTCTGAGACGCAGCGGACCATCAGGACCTCACACGCGTCCTTAATATTGTCCGCTGCGTCTTTGAGGACACGTACGTATGTCCCTTTCAAGTTTTTCGAAGAAGTTGCCACCTTATGGATGGCGACCACACTCTCCTGTACCAACTTAATCAACGAGTTGGCGCTATCAGCATCGACGCTCGTCTCAGGAAGCTGAGACGAGGGAGCAGATTTGTTCCTCAATTGGCGGGTTGAGGCAATGAGCTCCGACTCTGCTTCGAGCATCATTCTTTCTCGTTCGGCCTCTACCAACGCCATCTTCGCTTTCGCTAAGCCAACATACTCCCCAGTTGTGGGGGGGCGGCCTCGCCCTCTTTTTAAAAGCGGCTTATTGGGCCCAGCGCCAGCACGCCTTTCCTCCTCACCGTCTCCGGTATCCACAATTCGACGTTTTCGCCGTTGTTCTGAACGTCCTTCGAAATTTCGGACACTCGTTTCCGAGTTCCCCTCCTCTTCACTAGTACTGTACGTACTGTCGTCTACCTCTTCATCTGTGTATGTAAAGTTTTTGTTTTTATATTTATCCATTTTAGTCCCACGAGTCGGGTCGTTACTAGTCCACTCCCGGGTGACGCCCATCCCAGGAGTAAGGCTATATACTAGCAGAGGTCGCCTGGTGTCTGCAGGTTTTTACGACTTTGCTGTCGGGTTTTATAGAGTTTTCCATCTCGCGGGCCGGCCAATGAAGGCAAGCCCTCCGTTCTAGCAACTTGCAACTACCCCATTACGTCGCTGGATGGGGTTGTTGAAGCAAGACGCCGGAGTACGGGTACTAGAGGAGTCGACGTCCTCCTCTAGTTTTGGGCGGTAAGTGCTCGACGGCAGTGTAAGTAAACGCCGAGCCCACCCCCTAACCTACCCCCCCCCTGCCGGATATTAGCCATGGGCTGAAAGAATCCCCCATAAGGAGATAGTTTCAACCAATGCCCAGGGTGCACCAGCCCAGGTGCTACGTTCTCTCCGGATCGAGATCAAGAGAGACTGCAACACCCAGGCCAACGTGGAGGAATCCGGCCCGCACCCCAACCTAACCTAACCTAACCTAACCTAACCTAACCTAACCTAACCTAACCTAACCTAACCTAACCTAACCTAACCTAACCTAACCTAACCTAACCTTTTTTTTTTTTTTTTTTTTTTTTTTTTTTAAGAGGGGAAATGCTTTCCGCATACCACTGCGCTTGGGCGAACGCGGTGGTTATGTGGGACTCTCCCCCCGCCCCTTCCCCCTAATGGGAAAAGGGCAGGAAGCCTACCCACTAAAACCCCTCTGCTGGTCCTCAACCGCTTTAAGTGTTGGCCGCCGTGGGAGTCAAAGTGAATTCTTCCAAGACGACGGCCAAAGCTGCCCTGGTCATAGAGACCGGGACTCGTCTCGCCAGAGGCTGGGGGTGTCAAGCTCGAATGACATCCCCGACGGCACGTGAGATCGTGCAATGCGGGCTAAAGACGCCCATCTCTGCCCGCGTCTCACACTGAGTATAGGCTCTACTCCTTTCCACTCGTTTTACACGGGGGAGACGTTATGACTCCATCTCCTGTGGAGAACTTCTGCAGGTCTCCTGTGGTGCAGCTCCTTGTGGGGGCACCGACTTGTTCCTCTTTCGAGGAGGCCTGCAGCGTTTTCCGCCCATGATGTGTCCTGCCCGCCTCTTTGCTTGAGCGCAAGCCACGCAGTGCGGTTTGGCCTTGCAGCCGGCAGACATGTGTCCCTCTTCGCCACATCGGTAGCAAATCGTACTACGGTCGACTTGGGATGGGCATGTAGCTCTTACGTGGCCTAGGCCCATGCACTTAAAACAGCGCATGGGTAAGGGATCAAGTAGTTTGATCCGAGCTGATGACCAGCCCACCAAGAGTCTTGCTGCCGCAGCCAGAACCTTTGCAGGTTCCGGCGGGCATTTAATCACTGCGGTACCAGCACCAAATGGCCCCGCGCGGATGATGCCTACCTTTACGTGTTCAGGCTGGCACCCAGTCGTCGTTGAGACTGCAGCGGCTATGTCATCAGGCCCGACGGATTCGTCTAAGCCAGACGCGCGCAGAGCAACAGTCTTCAGTGGTCGGGCTACCTCTGCTATATCACTGAGGACACTGCGTAATTTAGCCGCCAACTTATCCGCTTTCGAACCACTGTCAGCACCCGACACCTCTATCAATCGGGCTCCGCTAACAGTGTTACGAGCCTTGATGTGTTCTAAGCCTACCTCACTTAGTTTGAATGACTTTATTGCCTTCACCATTACGTCTCTATAGGTCAACCCTTTCTGTGACGCCTCCGGCTTAAGGGTAATTACCACCGCTGTTGTTTGAGGAGTGACTATACGCGGTTTACGCTTCCTCTTCCTCTTCTTTTTCTTGCCCTTCTGCTTCTTTTGGGCTGGAGGCGCAGCCTTCGGAGCTGGGGCGGAGGAAGTAGACGGGCCCTGGCCATCCTTCTTTCCTTTACTCTTTTTCCTCTTAGAGCCTTCCTTGACAACAGTCGAATAGGCCTGGTGCAATGCCTTGGGTGATGATTGTGTGGGCGTGCTCCGTATCGTCTTCGCGTTTTTCGCCTTAGGGTGCATGGGAGGTATAGAGTTCTCACCAGTGCAAGGCTCCGGATGGTACGACGTGTCGGCAGCAGAGAAATCGTCCACACATCCCGATAAACTTCTATCTGCAGCCAGCAAGGGTCGCAAGCGCACCTCCGGGAGCAGTCTGGCCTCTATACCGTCGAACCGGGCGCTGATCATGGTACCCACCTGACACATGATGGTGCGCACCAGTTCTTCGGTTTCAATCCTAGGCGGAGAGGCGGCTCGAGGTGGCGGATCTACCACCACCTTTTGCCTTCTCCTATCTTCCTCCACTTGTGTTCGGAGGTCTGCCAGCTCCTTGCGTAGCCCCTCCATCTCCTCCCGCAGCCTTTTATTTTCAGCGTGCATTCGCACCGTCTCGTCTGAGACGCAGCGGACCATCAGGACCTCACACGCGTCCTTAATATTGTCCGCTGCGTCTTTGAGGACACGTACGTATGTCCCTTTCAAGTTTTTCGAGGAAGTTGCCACCTTATGGATGGCGACCACACTCTCCTGTACCAACTTAATCAACGAGTTGGCGCTATCAGCATCGACGCTCGTCTCAGGAAGCTGAGACGAGGGAGCAGATTTGTTCCTCAATTGGCGGGTTGAGGCAATGAGCTCCGACTCTGCTTCGAGCATCATTCTTTCTCGTTCGGCCTCTACCAACGCCATCTTCGCTTTCGCTAAGCCAACATACTCCCCAGTTGTGGGGGGGCGGCCTCGCCCTCTTTTTAAAAGCGGCTTATTTGGCCCAGCGCCAGCACGCCTTTCCTCCTCACCGTCTCCGGTATCCACAATTCGACGTTTTCGCCGTTGTTCTGAACGTCCTTCGAAATTTCGGACACTCGTTTCCGAGTTCCCCTCCTCTTCACTAGTACTGTACGTACTGTCGTCTACCTCTTCATCTGTGTATGTAAAGTTTATGTTTTTATATTTATCCATTTTAGTCCCACGAGTCGGGTCGTTACTAGTCCACTCCCGGGTGACGCCCATCCCAGGAGTAAGGCTATATACTAGCAGAGGTCGCCTGGTGTCTGCAGGTTTTTACGACTTTGCTGTCGGGTTTTATAGAGTTTTCCATCTCGCGGGCCGGCCAATGAAGGCAAGCCCTCCATTCTAGCAACTTGCAACTACCCCATTACGTCGCTGGATGGGGTTGTTGAAGCAAGACGCCAGAGTACGGGTACTAGAGGAGTCGACGTCCTCCTCTAGTTTTGGGCGGTAAGTGCTCGACGGCAGTGTAAGTGCACGCCGAGCCCGCCCCCTAACCTACCCCCCCCCTGCCGGATATTAGCCATGGGCTGAAAGAATCCCCCATAAGGAGATAGTTTCAACCAATGCCCAGGGTGCACCAGCCCAGGTGCTGCGTTCTCTCCGGATCGAGATCAAGAGAGACTGCAACACCCAGGCCAACGTGGAGGAATCCGGCCCGCACCCCAACCTAACCTAACCTTTTTTTTTTTTTTTTTTTTTTTTTTTTTTTTTTTTTACATGGGGAATGCATTTACGCATACCGCCGGGTTGGGGATGAGACCGGACGGTTATGTGGGACTCGGGGCTAAAACGCAGCCCCACTACCCACTAAACCCCATGGTGTCCACTCGCCGCTAATTTGCTGCGGAGTTACGGGCAACAGACGTCCGCGACTCAGCAAGCCGGCTATCCTGACTAGGATACTTCCTCTGTGGAAGCGCTTCCGGGACACGAGGTCGCGCTTCCATACGTCTCAGGGAGCCAACAAGCATGGGCGGGAACGTCCCCGTGTTCACCGCCCGCTGGCTCCTGTTATGGTGGCAGGTTCCGCTCATGGGCGGCACGCCTGCGACCTGTTCGGCGGCGGCGCATGGGATCAGCCTCGGCCCATGCTTCCCGCTCGCGCTCTGCCGCCTCTTTGTCCGCCATAACATGCTCACAAAATGTGAGAACCGTCTCCCAGGCTGTTTCCGAACCCAGCATTGCCTGTACCACGGCCGGCAGCGACAGGTCTTGCCCTAATTCGGCAACCATATCTTGCCGCTCCACGCCCCAGGCCGGGCACTCAGCCAGAGTGTGCTGGGCCGAGTCCACGCTAGCTCCGCACTCGTGGCACTCCGGTGTCGGCTCCCGTTGCGCAACTTTGTGTAGGTAGCTGCCGAAACAACCGTGCCCCGACAGCACTTGCGTCAACCGAAAGGTCAGTACTCCGGAGCGCCTTTCCATCCAGTCACGGAGGACCGGGCGAACAGCCTCTATTATGCGGGAGCCAGCCCTCGGGCGTTCCAGTCGATGCTCCCAGACTTCCACCGCCTCCTCTAGCAGCTCCGTACGCCGCCCTTCCACCTCCCGAGGTGCAAGCAAGTGGCCCCGAGCTCGCTCCTCCCTGCACCACTGGTACAAGGCCGCAAGGGCCCTGGCGTCCAGGTCCCAGGGCCGGGAACCAGCCATCACACACGCGGCCTCTGCGCTCACCGTCCGGTACCCTCGGATTACCCTCAGAGCCATCGCTCTCTGCGGTCGCCGCAATTGAGCAATATTATGACTGCTGAGAGCATCCGCCCATATTGGGGCACCGTAAAGCGCCATCGACCGCAACACACCCGTATAAAGACGGCGACATGAAACCTTGGGCCCCCCCAGATTTGGGAGTATACGCCCAAAGGCTCCCGCAGCGCGCAGTAGTTTGGGCGCCAGACGCTCAAAATGCGCTCTAAAATTCCATTTGCTGTCAAGTACGGCGCCAAGGTAGAGCAGCGTCGGCTTGACAGCAATCGGGACTCCTCCCACCACAATCTCTGCATCAGCTGGGGGCGCTCTCCGTGGACCATAGAAGCAGATGGCCTCGCACTTCGTTAGTGCCACCTCCAGACCCAGCCGTCGAATTTTCGCGACAGAATGGGCGACTCCTGCTGTCGCTAGTATGGCTGCATCGCGATAGCTGGGTCCCCGGGCCATCACGAGCGTGTCATCGGCGTAGCATACGACCTCGACTCCACGCAAGTTTGCCCCCCGTAGGACCCAGTTATAGCCAATATTCCACAGAAGTGGACCTAGGACCGATCCCTGCGGAACTCCACAGGCCATCATACTCCTCCCCCAACCCTGACGTCCTGGCCAGGTGATAAATCTCTCACTGAGGTAGGCTTGTATGATGCGGTACAGGTGGAGGGGTACCTGGTGGTACCGCAGTGCCTCCTTTATAGTGTCCCAGGGCAGGGTGTTAAAGGCATTGGCAATGTCTAACGACACTGCCAAGATGACCTCGCCCCGGGACACGGCCTCTATCGCGGTCTCCTTAACTCGACTAATTGCGTCGACTGTTGAGCGGCTTCTGCGGAAGCCAAACTGGCAGTCCTCCAGATCCGGCCCCTCGCGCTCCATATGCTTGATGATGCGAGCTGCAATCACCCGCTCAAAGAGCTTGCCCACCTCATCAAGCAGGACTATCGGCCGGTAGCCAGACGCAGAGTCCGCCGGCCGCCCCTCCTTCCGAAGCAGCACCAACTTGCCGGTCTTCCACTCCTTCGGGAAGCAACCCTGCTCCAGGCACGCGGTCAAGAGTCGCAGCAGCCTCGGCTCCAGATGTTCCATGGCCAGGACCCAAGCACGGCCCGGAATGCCGTCAGGCCCGGGGGCCGTGTTCCTGACACGGAGCCGGTCAACCGCCACGCCCAACTCAGCTGGAGTTACAGCTGGGACGTTCTCCTCCTCCCTGGGTCTCACCGCTGGTGGTGCCATAGAAGGTGGCTGATGGGGTCTCCTTGCCGGGAAAAGCGTCGCCACCACTCGGCCTACAAACTCTGGTTGGAGCGTTTGGGTCAGTGGGGGCGCCCAGGGGCGCAGCTTACTCCGAACGAGCTTGTATGGCCTTCCCCACGGGTCAGCATTGAGGGTCTCCAGAAATTCGGCACGACTCGCCTCAATTGCCTCCCCTATGGCCACAGAGAAATCCAATTTGCACGCCTGTAATGCCTCGTACAAGCGATGCTCCTCGTCTTCATCTTGGCGCCTGCGCCTCCTCTGTCGCATATGCTGGCGTCGCGCAACTATGCAGTCCTTTTGTAACTGCGCAAGCTCGGTAGACCACCAGTACACGCTTTGTCGTGGCGGCAGAGCCTTGGCCCGGGGCATTGCCGCGTCGCATATTCGCGTCATGGCCTCCCGGAACCAGGACGCTTCGGTCTCTACTGCCACTGCTCCCACCGGTATGGGCAACCAAGCCTGCACAATTGCCGCCTCCTTCAAAATTTCCCGGTCGAGTTTGGTAAGTGACCACCTTGGGCTGCTTCCGACCGGGCCAATCCGGCTTGGGCCGTTCGTTGACAGTGAGGATGCGGAGACGCTGAACCGGATATAACGGTGATCCGACAGCGTCTCCACCCCCACCATAACCTCCCAGTCTTGGACACGGCGCGCCAGGGAGGCACCCGCGAACGTGATATCCACGATAGAGCCACCCTGTTGCCGCACGCACGTGTCTGCCGTTCCCTGGTTAAGGACTTCCAGCCCTACCACCACCGCCCACTCTTCCAGGATTGCGCCTCGCGCATCCGTCACCGGGGAGCCCCAAGCCGTGGATTTGGCGTTAAAGTCCCCGGCAACGATTACAGGGCGCGGGAGAAGCTGACCGACTCGAGCCCCTACTTCGTCCAGGAACCGCTCAAAGTCAGCCAGACATCTATTTGGCGAGAAATAGATCGCAACGTACCATATGTCACCACAGAGCGCCGCCACGTACCCCTTCCCTTTTATTGGAGTGGCCAACGGTGAGCCACCAGTCACTGTACGCACAACCAGTGCTACAGAGCCGTCCACATCTCCTACCCAGTCGTCCCGGGGAGGGATCGAGTACGGCTCTGCCACTACTGCAACGCCTATCATCCACTGTGCCATGGACTGAAACAACAGGTCCTGGGCCCTGGCACAGTGGTTGAGATTCGCCTGGATTACTCGAATGGCCATTATTCAGTGGCCATTTGATCCTCCTTCTCATGCGGTTCCGACCTGCTGGTGGATGGCTGATTAGGCTGGGGTGGGGCCCGGGGGCCGGTTTTAGCCTTCTTCTTCGCTGCCTTTGGGCCTGGTGCTTGGCACGCCTTGGAGCCCAATTTGTGATCCGCCTTTTTGCTTGAGTTCGCACACACTGAGCAGTGTGGCGTCTCGGAGCAGCCAGCCGCTCTGTGGCCTGGTTGGCCACATCGATAGCACGTGTCGCTGCGATCAGTGTCGCTGGTGCATTGTGCCTTTACATGACCCTTTTCAAGGCACTTGTAACACCGCATGGGACGCTGATCGAGCAGCTTCACGGCGGCACGGACCCACCCAACCTTGAGTCTTCCGCGGTCGGCTTCCATCACTTGTTTTGCTGCCGCAATTGGGCAACGAAGCCAGATAGTGCCAAGGCCGGAGGCATCCTGACGAATTTCTCCTGACTTTATTTGGCTCTCAACACAACCGCCAACCCTGGCGACAGCAGCAACTACCTCCCCAGGTGTCACGGAGTCGTCAAGTTCTGTGAGGCGCAGCTCAGCACACTTCGTTGGCCTTGAAACCCAGACGACATCCTCCCCAACCTTATTGGCCAGGTCTTTTGCCAGTGAATCAGCCTTTTCGCCATTGGCTGTTTGCGGGACCTCAAGAACTCTGGCACCGGTTGCCGCCCGCCGAAATTTTATCGAGTCGATGCCATAGTGCTCAAGGTCCATGCTCTCCTTTGCCCTGGTAATCACTTGCGCGTATGTCACGCCCTTCTCTACGGCCTCCGGCTTCAGCGTCAGAACAATGACTTCCGAGCGAGGAGGGCGAAGTTTGCGTGCTCCGGGTTTGTTGGATTTCCGCCTCTGCGGCTGTGGCTGGGAAGCCGATGAAAGGTTTGCCGCCTTTTTTTTCTTACGGCGCTCCACGGTTGTAAACTCCTCGGACGTGGAAGCTGGAGGCAGTGGTCGAGGAGCTGGAGTCGTGAGATGAGGTGTCGTCGTGGTGGCTTCGACGTCTGCACGGGGCGCACTCTTCTTGCCCTTGCCTTTCCCCTTCACCTTTCCCTTATCCCCTTTTCGGGGTTCCTCCGTTAGATTAGGGGGTCCTCTCTTTGGAGCCAGTTTAGAAGCCGGCTTGGCAGCCGACTTGAGAGCCGGCTTGGAAGCTGGCTTGGGATTCGGCTTGGGAGCGAGCACAGGGTCTTGGCTCTGAGAAGCCTCCTGCGCTGAATGTTGTTGCCTGTCAGCGGCCAGCGGAGGCCGCATTATTTGGGCCGGCAAGAGCCTGCCCTCAAGCTCTAGGGCTCCCAGTCTGGCGTCCAGCATCAAGCCCATCTGAACCGTCACGGCACGTACCAAATTCTCAGCGTTTAGAGGCTCAGGGACCACCTTCCGGGAGCCGCTGGCAGGCTGCGTCTTCTCTTGAGGTAATGGGACCGGGGACTTTCGGTTAAGTTGATCCCGAAAGTCCGTCCTCATTTGAGCCATTTCAGAGCGAAGCTCTGCCAGCTCGGCTCGCAAGCGGTCGTTCTGTGCTTGCAGCCGCCGCGTCTCCTCTGAGGATGTGCGCTGGTTAATGGCCTCAAACGCGCCTTTGATGGACGCGACAGCTTCGTTTAGGGCCTTAACAAACGTGCCCTTGAGGTTGCTGGACTTGTTCGCCACGAGGGCAATAGCTTTGAGGCTGCTCTGCACCCTCTCATGTACAGAGGCCGCGGTCATCTCGTCCTCAGCATGGGACTGGCCGGACGCTGGCACACTACAGCCTGGCTGGTTGCGGGTCGACAGCGTCCGCGCCAGGCCAGCAACCTCCTCCTCTGCCCTCAGCCTCAACTCCTCTCTTTTGGCACGGTTCAGCTCTTCCTTCGCCAAGGCCAGGCCAACATATTTCCCCGTGGTGGGGGGGCGACCGCGACCTCTCTTTCTATCCTTTTTACCCTTCGAGGTCTCCTCAGAATCTGATGAATAAGAAAGGTTCGGCTTCCTCTTACGCCACAACCTACGAGCTCCCTTCTCCGAGCTAAAACTCATGGCGGAGTCTGACTCACTCAAATTCGGCCCGGAACGAACCGTTTCCAAGGTTCCGGTGTCAGACTGATCGTCCTTCCGATCCTCCGGGCTTTTCCTTTCCGTCTCCGCCACCGGCACCGGCACCCTAGGGCTCGCCGACCGTGGCCTGAGCGCCATGCGCTCCAAACTGACAACCGGGATTAGCGCCCGCGTCCTATCCTCTCCAGTTTGGCTCTGAGAAGAGCCGTTTGTGTTTTGGCCCTGAGAAGGGCCGTTTTCAGGTTGGCCCTGAGAAGGGCCATTTTCAGGTTGGCCCTGAGAAGGGCCGTTTACAAAGGGTGTAAAAACATTCATTTTTGATCCCACGAGAAGTAGGGAAAAAGGTCGATCCAGGAGGTGCCCGTGCTCCTGGACAAGCCTAGCATCTCCCGTCAGAGGGTCGGCAGGTACCCTGACGGGGCAAAGCACTATCGACTGATCGCCCTTCAGCCACCCATCCCCTCGCGGTGCTGCGCCACTTGGGATTAAGGGATTTTTTATTGAGGTTTACTCCTCTCGACCCGGCCATCTAAGGCAAGGTCCTCGGTCCGTCGGAGCCGCGAGACGTGATCCACGACACTCCGAACGGGAAACGAGTTGGTCCGACATCAGCAAAAGCCGAGTGCACCTGGCACATCGCCGCACCCGTTGTACCTCTTTCGAGGACAACCCCCAACACTGTTGCATCCACAGCGCACTCTCACTAGGAGAGTGGCCGGGAGCAACTCCCCCCCCCCGCCGGATATTAGCCATGGGCTGAAAGAATCTCCCAAAGGAAGAAAGTCTCAGCCAATGCCCAGGGTGCACCAGCCCAGATGCTGCGTTCTCTCCGGATCGAGATCAAGAGAGACTGCAGCACCCAGGCCAACGTGGAGGAATCCGGCCCGCACCCCAACCTAACCTAACCTAACCTAACCTAACCTAACCTAACCTAACCTAACCTAACCTAACCTAACCTAACCTAACCTAACCTAACCTAACGTAACCTTTTTTTTTTTTTTTTTTTTTTTTTTTTTTTTTTTTTTTTTTTACATGGGGAATGCATTTACGCATACCGCCGGGTCGGGGATGAGCCCGGGCGGTTATGTGGGACTCGGGGCTGAAACGCAGCCCCACTACCCACTAAACCCCATGGTGTCCACTCGCCGCTAATTTGCTGCGGAGTTACGGGCAACATACGTCCGCGACTCCGCAAGCCGGCTATCCTGACTAGGATACTTCCTCTGTGGAAGCGCTTCCGGGACACGAGGTCGCGCTTCCATCCGTCTCAGGGAGCCAACAAGCATGGGCGGGAACGTCCCCGTGTTCACCGCCCGCTAGCTCCTGTTATGGTGGCAGGTTCCGCTCATGGGCGGCACGCCTGCGACCTGTTCGGCGGCGGCGCATGGGATCAGCCTCGGCCCATGCTTCCCGCTCGCGCTCTGCCGCCTCTTTGTCCGCCATAACATGCTCACAAAATGTGAGAACCGTCTCCCAGGCTGTTTCCGAACCCAGCATTGCCTGTACCACGGCCGGCAGCGACAGGTCTTGCCCTAATTCGGCAACCATATCTTGCCGCTCCACGCCCCAGGCCGGGCACTCAGCCAGAGTGTGCTGGGCCGAGTCTACGCTAGCTCCGCACTCGTGGCACTCCGGTGTCGGCTCCCGTTGCGCAACTTTGTGTAAGTAACTGCCGAAACAACCGTGCCCCGACAGCACTTGCGTCAACCGAAAGGTCAGTACTCCGGAGCGCCTTTCCATCCAGTCACGGAGGACCGGGCGAACAGCCTCTATTGTGCGGGAGCCAGCCCTCGGCCGTTCCAGTCGATGCTCCCAGACTTCCACCGCCTCCTCTAGCAGCTCCGTACGCCGCCCTTCCACCTCCCGAGGTGCAAGCAAGTTGCCCCGAGCTCGCGCCTCCCTGCACCACTGGTACAAGGCCGCAAGGGCCTTCGCGTCCAGGTCCCAGGGCCGGGAACCAGCCATCACACACGCGGCCTCTGCGCTCACCGTCCGGTACCCTCGGATTACCCTCAGAGCCATCGCTCTCTGCGGTCGCCGCAATTGAGCAATATTATGACTGCTGAGAGCATCCGCCCATATTGGGGCACCGTAAAGCGCCATCGACCGCAACACACCCGTATAAAGGCGGCGACATGAAACCTTGGGCCCCCCCAGATTTGGGAGTATACGCCCAAAGGCTCCCGCAGCGCGCAGTAATTTGGGCGCCAGACGCTCAAAATGCGCTCTAAAATTCCATTTGCTGTCAAGTACGACGCCAAGGTAGAGCAGCGTCGGCTTGACAGCAATCGGGACTCCTCCCACCACAATCTCTGCACCAGCTGGGGGCGCTCTCCGTGGACCATAGAAGCAGATGGCCTCGCACTTCGTTAGTGCCACCTCCAGACCCAGCCGTCGAATTTTCGCGACAGAATGGGCGACTCCTGCTGTCGCTAGTATGGCTGCATCGCGATAGCTGGGTCCCCGGGCCATCACGAGCGTGTCATCGGCGTAGCATACGACCTCGACTCCACGTAAGTTTGCCCCCCGTAGGACCCAGTTATAGCCAATATTCCACAGGAGTGGACCTAGGACCGATCCCTGCGGAACTCCACAGGCCATCATACTCCTCCCCCAACCCTGACGTCCTGGCCAGGTGATAAATCTCTCACTGAGGTAGGCTTGTATGATGCGGTACAGGTGGAGGGGTACCTGGTGGTACCGCAGTGCCTCCTTTATAGTGTCCCAGGGCAGGGTGTTAAAGGCGTTGGCAATGTCTAACGACACTGCCAAGATGACCTCGCCCCGGGACACGGCCTCTATCGCGGTCTCCTTAACTCGACTAATTGCGTCGACTGTTGAGCGGCTTCTGCGGAAGCCAAACTGGCAGTCCTCCAGATCCGGCCCCTCGCGCTCCATATGCTTGATGATGCGAGCTGCAATCACCCGCTCAAAGAGCTTGCCCACCTCATCAAGCAGGACTATCGGCCGGTAGCCAGACGCAGAGTCCGCCGGCCGCCCCTGCTTCCGAAGCAGCACCAACTTCCCGGTCTTCCACTCCTTCGGGAAGCAACCCTGCTCCAGGCAGGCGGTCAAGAGTCGCAGAAGCCTCGGCTCCAGATGTTCCATGGCCAGGACCCAAGCACGGCCCGGAATGCCGTCAGGCCCGGGGGCCGTGTTCCTGACACGGAGCCGGTCAACCGCCACGCCCAACTCAGCTGGAGTTACAGCTGGGACGTTCTCCTCCTCCCTGGGTCTCACCGCTGGTGGCGCCATAGAAGGTGGCTGATGGGGTCTCCTTGCCGGGAAAAGGGTCGCCACCACTCGGCCTACAAACTCTGGTTGGAGCGTTTGGGTCAGTGGGGGCGCCCAGGGGCGCAGCTTACTCCGAACAAGCTTGTATGGCCTTCCCCACGGGTCGGCATTGAGGGTCTCCAGAAATTCGGCACGACTCGCCTCAATTGCCTCCCCTATGGCCACAGAGAAGGCCAATTTGCACGCCTTTAATGCCTCGTACAAGCGATGCTCCTCGTCTTCATCTTGGCGCCTGCGCCTCCTCTGTCGCATATGCCGGCGTCGCGCAACTATGCAGTCCTTTTGTAACTGCGCAAGCTCGGTAGACCACCAGTACACGCTTTGTCGTGGCGGCAGAGCCTTGGCCCGGGGCATTGCCGCGTCGCATATTCGCGTCATGGCCTCCCGGAACCAGGACGCTTCGGTCTCTACTGCCACTGCTCCCACGGGTATGGGCAACCAAGCCTGCACAATTGCCGCCTCCTTCAAAATTTCCCGGTCGAGTTTGGTAAGTGACCACCTTAGGCCGCTTCCGACCGGGCCAATCCGGCTTGGGCCGTTCGTTGACAGTGAGGGTGCGGAGACGCTGAACCGGATATAACGGTGATCCGACAGCGTCTCCACCCCCACCATAACCTCCCAGCCCTGGACACGGCGCGCCAGGGAGGCACTCGCGAACGTGATATCCACGATAGAGCCACCCTGTTGCCGCACGCACGTGTCTGCCGTTCCCTGGTTAAGGATTTCCAGCCCTACCACCACCGCCCACTCTTCCAGGATTGCGCCTCGCGCATCCGTCGCCGGGGAGCCCCAAGCCGTGGATTTGGCGTTAAAGTCCCCGGCAACGATTACAGGGCGTGGGAGAAGCTGACCGACTCGAGCCCCTACTTCGTCCAGGAACCGCTCAAAGTCAGCCAGACATCTATTTGGCGAGAAATAGATCGCAAAGTACCATATGTCACCACAGAGCGCCGCCACGTACCCCTTCCCTTTTATTGGAGTGGCCAGCGGTGAGCCACCAGTCACTGTACGCACAACCAGTGCTATAGAGCCATCCACATCTCCTACCCAGTCGTCCCGGGGAGGGATCGAGTACGGCTCTGCCACTACTGCAACGCCTATCATCCACTGTGCCATGGACTGAAACAACAGGTCCTGGGCCCTGGCACAGTGGTTGAGATTCGCCTGGATTACTCGAATGGCCATTATTCTGTGGCCATTTGATCCTCCTTCTCATGCGCTTCCGACCTGCTGGTGGATGGCTTATTAGGCTGGGGTGGGGCCCGGGGGCCGGTTTTAGCCTTCTTCTTCGCTGCTTTTGGGCCTGGTGCTTGGCACGCCTTGGAGCCTAATTTGTGATCCGCCTTTTTGCTTGAGTTCGCACACACTGAACAGTGTGGCGTCTCGGAGCAGCCAGCCGCTCTGTGGCCTGGTTGGCCACATCGATAGCACGTGTCGCTGCGATCAGTGTCGCTGGTGCATTGTGCCTTTACATGACCCTTTTCAAGGCACTTGAAACACCGCATGGGACGCTGATCGAGCAGCTTCACGGCGGCACGGACCCACCCAACCTTGAGTCTCCCACGGTCGGCTTCCATCACTTGTTTTGCTGCCGCAGTTGGGCAACGAAGCCAGATAGTGCCAAGGCCGGAGGCATCCTGACGAATTTCTCCTGACTTTATTTGGCTCTCAACACAACCACCAACCCTGGCGACAGCAGCAACTACCTCCCCAGGAGTCACGGAGTCGTCAAGTTCTGTGAGGCGCAGCTCAGCACACTTCGTTGGCCTTGACACCCAGACGACATCCTCCCCAACCTTATTGGCCAACTCTTTTGCGAGTGAATCAGCCTTTTCACCATTGGCTGTTTGCGGGACCTCAAGAACTCTGGCACCGGTTGCCGCCCGCCGAAATTTTATCGAGCTGATGCCATAGTGCTCAAGGTCCATGCTCTCCTTCGCCCTGGTAATCACTTGCGCGTATGTCACGCCCTTCTCTACGGCCTCCGGCTTCAGTGTCAGAACAATGACTTCCGAGCGAGGGGGGCGAAGTTTGCGTGCTCCGGGTTTGTTAGATTTCCGCCTCTGCGGCTGTGGCTGGGAAGCCGATGAAAGGTTTGCCTTTTTTTTCTTACGGCGCTCCACGGTTGTAAACTCCTCGGACGTGGGAGCCGGAGGCAGTGGTCGAGGACCTGGAGTCGTGAGATGAGGTGTCGTCGTGGTGGCTTCGACGTCTGCACGGGGTGCACTCTTCTTGCCCTTGCCTTTCCCCTTCCCCTTTCCCTTATCCCCCTTTCGGGGTTCCTCCGTTAGGTTACGGGGTCCTCTCTTTGGAGCCGGTTTAGAAGCCGGCTTGGCAGCCGACTTGAGAGCCGGCTTGGGAGCTGGCTTGGGATTCGGCTTGGGAGCGAGCGCAGGGTCTTGGCTCTGAGAAGCCTCCTGCGCCGAATGTTGTCGCCTGTCAGCGGCCAGCGGAGGCCGCATTATTTGGGCCGGCAAGAGTCTGCCCTCAAGCTCTAGGGCTCCCAGTCTGGCGTCCAGCATCAACCCCATCTGAACCGTCACGGCACGTACCAAGTTCTCAGCGTTTAGAGGCTCAGGGACCACCTTCCGGGAGCCGCTGGCAGGCTGCGTCTTCTCTTGAGGTAATGGGACCGGGGACTTTCGGTTAAGTTGATCCCGAAAGTCCGTCCTCATTTGAGCCATCTCAGAGCGAAGCTCTGCCAGCTCGGCTCGCAAGCGGTCGTTCTGTGCTTGCAGCCGCCGCGTCTCCTCTGAGGATGTGCGCTGGTTAATGGCCTCAAACGCGCCTTTGATGGACGCGACAGCTTCGTTGAGGGCCTTCACAAACGTGCCCTTGAGGTTGCTGGACTTGTTCGCCACGAGGGCAATAGCTTTGAGGCTGCTCTGCACCCTCTCATGTACAGAGGCCGCGGTCATCTCGTCCTCGGCATGGGACTGGCTGGACGCTGGCACACTACAGCCTGGCTGGTTGCGGGTCGACAGCGTCCGCGCCAGGCCAGCAACCTCCTCCTCTGCCCTCAGCCTTAACTCCTCTCTTTTGGCGCGGTTCAGTTCTTCCTTCGCCAAGGCCAGGCCAACATATTTTCCCGTGGTGGGGGGGCGACCGCGACCTCTCTTTCTACCCTTTTTACCCTTCGAGGTCTCCTCAGACTCTGATGAATAAGAAAGGTTCGGCTTCCTCTTACGCCACAACCTACGAGTTCCTTTCTCCGAGCTAAAACTCATGGCGGAGTCTGACTCACTCAAATTCGGCCCGGAACGAACCGTTCCCAAGGTTCCGGTGTCAGACTGATCGTCCGTCCGATCCTCCGGGCTTTTCCTTTCCGTCTCCGCCACCGGCACCGGCACCCTAGGGCTCGCCGACCGTGGCCTGAGCGCCATGCGCTCCAATCTGACAACCGGGATTACCGCCCGCGTCCTATCCTCTCCAGTTAGGCTCTGAGAAGAGCCGTTGGTGTTTTGGCCCTGAGAAGGGCCGTTTTCAGGTTGGCCCTGAAAAGGGCCATTTTCAGGTTGGCCCTGAGAAGGGCCGTTTAAAAGGGGTGTAAAAACATTCATTTTTGATCCCACGAGAAGTAGGGAAAAAGGTCGATCCAGGAGGTGCCCGTGCTCCTGGACAAGCCTAGCATCTCCCGTCAGAGGGTCGGCAGGTACCCTGACGGGGCAAAGCACTATCGACTGATCGCCCTTCAGCCACCCATCCCCTCGCGGTGCTGCGCCACTTGGGATTAAGGGATTTTTTAATGAGGTTTACTCCTCTCGACCCGGCCAGCTAAGGCAAGGTCCTCGGTCCGTCGGAGCCGCGAGACGTGATCCACGACACTCCGAGCGGGAAACGAGTTGGTCCGACGTCAGCAAAAGCCGAGTGCGCCTGGCACATCGCCGCACCCGTTGTACCTCTTTCGAGGACAACCCCCAACACTGTTGCATCCACAGCACACTCTCCTAGGAGGGTGGCCGGGAGCAACTCCCCCCCCCCGCCGGATATTAGCCATGGGCTGAAAGAATCTCCCAAAGGAAGAAAGTCTCAGCCAATGCCCAGGGTGCACCAGCCCAGAAGCTGCGTTCTCTCCGGATCGAGATCAAGAGAGACTGCAGCACCCAGGCCAACGTGGAGGAATCCGGCCCGCACCCCAACCTAACCTAACCTAACCTAACCTAACCTAACCTAACCTAACCTTTTTTTTTTTTTTTTTTTTTTTTTTTTTTTTTTTTTTTTTTTTTTTTTTTTTTTTAAGAGGGGAAATGCTTTCCGCATACCACCGCGCTTGGGCGAACGCGGTGGTTATGTGGTACTCTCCCCCCGCCCCTCCCCGCTAATGGGAAAAGGGCAGGAAGCCTACCCACTAAAACCCCTCTGCTGGTCCTCAACCGCTTTAAGTGTTGGCCGCCGTGGGAGTCAAAGTGAATTCTTCCAAGACGACGGCCAAAGCTGCCCTGGTCATAGAGACCGGGACTCGTCTCGCCAGAGGCTGGGGGTGTCAAGCTCGAATGACATCCCCGACGGCACGTGAGATCGTGCAATGCGGGCTAAAGACGCCCATCTCTGCCCGCGTCTCACATTGAGTATAGGCTCTACTCCTTTCCACTCGTTTTACACGGGGGAGACGTTATGACTCCATCTCCTGTGGAGAACTTCTGCAGGTCTCCTGTGGTGCAGCCCCTTGTGGGGGCACCGACTTGTTCCTCTTTCGAGGAGGCCTGCAGCGTTTTCCGCCCATGATGTGTCCTGCCCGCCTTTTTGCTTGAGCGCAAGCCACGCAGTGCGGTTTGGCCTTGCAGCCGGCAGACATGTGTCCCTCTTCGCCACATCGGTAGCAAATCGTACCACGGTCGACTTGGGATGGGCATGTAGCTCTTACGTGGCCTAGGCCCATGCACTTAAAACAGCGCATGGGTAAGGGATCAAGTAGTTTGATCCGAGCTGATGACCAGCCCACCAAGAGTCTTGCTGCCGCAGCCAGAACCTTTGCAGGTTCCGGCGGGCATTTAATCACTGCGGTGCCAGCACCAAATGGCCCCGCGCGGATGATGCCTACCTTTACGTGTTCAGGCTGGCACCCAGTCGTCTTTGAGACTGCAGCGGCTATGTCATCAGGCCCGACGGATTCGTCCAAGCCAGACGCGCGCAGAGCAACAGTCTTCAGTGGTCGGGCTACCTCCGCCATATCACTGAGGACACTGCGTAATTTAGCCGCCAACTTATCCGCTTTCGAGCCACTGTCAGCACCCGACACCTCTATCAATCGGGCTCCGCTAACAGTGTTACGAGCCTTGATGTGTTCTAAGCCTACCTCACTTAGTTTGAATGACTTTATTGCCTTCACCATTACGTCTCTATAGGTCAACCCTTTCTGTGACGCCTCCGGCTTAAGGGTAATTACCACCGCTGTTGTTTGAGGAGTGACTATACGCGGTTTACGCTTCCTCTTCCTCTTCTTTTTCTTGCCCTTCTGCTTCTTTTGGGCTGGAGGCGCAGCCTTCGGAGCTGGGGCGGAGGAAGTAGACGGGCCCTGGCCATCCTTCTTTCCTTTACTCTTTTTCCTCTTAGAGCCTTCCTTGACAACAGTCGAATAGGCTTGGTGCAATGCCTTGGGTGATGACTGTGTGGGCGTGCTCCGTATCGTCTTCGCGTTTTTCGCCTTAGGGTGCATGGGAGGTATAGAGTTCTCACCAGTGCAAGGCTCTGGATGGTACGACGTGTCGGCAGCAGAGAAATCGTCCACGCATCCCGATAACCTTCTATCTGCCGCCAGCAAGGGTCGCAAGCGCACCTCCGGGAGCAGTCTGGCCTCTATACCGTCGAACCGGGCGCTGATCATGGTACCCACCTGACACATGATGGTGCGCACCAGTTCTTCGGTTTCAATCCTAGGCGGAGAGGCGGCTCGAGGTGGCGGATCTACCACCAACTTTTGCCTTCTCCTATCTTCCTCCACTTGTGTTCGGAGGTCTGCCAGCTCCTTGCGTAGCCCCTCCATCTCCTCCCGCAGCATTTTATTTTCAGCGTTCATTCGCACCGTCTCGTCTGAGACGCAGCGGACCATCAGGACCTCACACGCGTCCTTAATATTGTCCGCTGCGTCTTTGAGGACACGTACGTATGTCCCTTTCAAGTTTTTCGAGGAAGTTGCCACCTTATGGATGGCGACCACACTCTCCTGTACCAACTTAATCAACGAGTTGGCGCTATCAGCATCGACGCTCGTCTCAGGAAGCTGAGACGAGGGAGCAGATTTGTTCCTCAATTGACGGGTTGAGGCAATGAGCTCCGACTCTGCTTCGAGCATCATTCTTTCTCGTTCGGCCTCTACCAGCGCCATCTTCGCTTTCGCTAAGCCAACATACTCCCCAGTTGTGGGGGGGCGGCCTCGCCCTCTTTTTAAAAGCGGCTTATTTGGCCCAGCGCCAGCACGCGTTTCCTCCTCACCGTCTCCGGTATCCCCAATTCGACGTTTTCGCCGTTGTTCTGAACGTCCTTCGAAATTTCGGACACTCGTTTCCGAGTTCCCCTCCTCTTCACTAGTACTGTACGTACTGTCGTCTACCTCTTCATCTGTGTATGTAAAGTTTTTGTTTTTATATTTATCCATTTTAGTCCCACGAGTCGGGTCGTTACTAGTCCACTCCCGGGTGACGCCCATCCCAGGAGTAAGGCTATATACTAGCAGAGGTCGCCTGGTGTCTGCAGGTTTTTACGACTTTGCTGTCGGGTTTTATAGAGTTTTCCATCTCGCGGGCCGGCCAATGAAGGCAAGCCCTCCGTTCTAGCAACTTGCAACTACCCCATTACGTCGCTGGATGGGGTTGTTGAAGCAAGACGCCAGAGTACGGGTACTAGAGGAGTCGACGTCCTCCTCTAGTTTTGGGCGGTAAGTGCTCGACGGCAGTGTAAGTGCACGCCGAGCCCGCCCCCTAACCTACCCCCCCCCCCTGCCGGATATTAGCCATGGGCTGAAAGAATCCCCCATAAGGAGATAGTTTCAACCAATGCCCAGGGTGCACCAGCCCAGGTGCTGCGTTCTCTCCGGATCGAGATCAAGAGAGACTGCAACACCCAGGCCAACGTGGAGGAATCCGGCCCGCACCCCAAACCTAACCTAACCTAACCTTTTTTTTTTTTTTTTTTTTTTGTCCGGGGGAAAATCCTCATGGATACCACCACGTCACGGGGGGGCGTGGTGGTTATGTGAGACTCCTACTCACTAAAAACCCCCGGGTGTTCCTCTCTCCACCTTGTGGCAGGGTACGAGTAGCGCTTTCGCCTGCTTTCGATTCCCTGCCAGGCGGTTGCCTGCACTGCAGACCCTGCAGCTTTTCCCGTTAGTCCCTTCCACCTTTAGTAGCGTGCCGGGAACACTTGGCACGCCACCCAACTCGAGGACCCTAGTCCGGACGACGATAGAACGTCCCCGTTTCTACCGTCCGGAAGTCCTCTCTATGGCGGCAGGCGACGGTCGTGAGCCAGTCGCCTGCGGCCCACTCTCTTGCGCCGTTGTTGGGACGCTCCCTCAGCGTCCTCTCTCGCACGCTCTGCGCACTCCTTCTGCGTCATTACGTCCTCGCAGAAAGAGCACGCTGCCCGCCACGCATCATCACTCCTGACCATGGCCCTTACCCCCGTCGGCAACGTCAAGTCGTCACCGACAACCGCGACCAGGTCTGCGCGCTGTTCTCCCCAAGCTGGACACTGCTCTAAGGTGTGCTGAGCAGTGTCTTCGGTTTCGCCACAGTCATGGCACTCCGCCGTCGGCTCTCTTCCGGCTATGCGGCAAAGGTACTTTCCGAAGCACCCGTGCCCGGAAAGCACCTGTGTCAGCCGGAAGGTCAGCTGTCCGTGATCGCGGTCGAGCCATTCTGATAGGATCGGTCGTATGGCGGCCACCGTAAGGAGGCCCGCAGTTGGAGCCTGCAACCTCATTCCCCAATCCGCAACTGCCTCAAGGCGCAGTTCGTCGCGTCGCGCCTGGATCTCACGTGGTGCTGGCCAATGACCACGGTCTCTTGCATCCTCCTGCCAGGCATGCACTTCGGCAAGGGTTTTTGCCTCCAAGTCCCAGGGCATTGAGCCAGCCAGGACACAGGCCGCCTCTGTAGATATTGTACGGTAGCCTCGTATGGCCCTGATGGCCATTGCCCGCTGCGGTTTAAGCAGCAAGGCAGAGATCCGGCTATTCAAGGCATCCACCCACACTGGTGCTCCATACAAGGCCATCGATCGAACCACGCCCATGTACAGCCGCCTGCACGAAGTCTTGGGCCCCCCCAGGTTTGGGAGTATACGCCCAAGAGCAGCAGCTGCACCTAACAACTTCGGCATTAGACGCTGGAAGTGTGGCAGGAAGCTCCACCGGCTGTCAAGGACAATGCCTAGGTACCGCATCGTCGACTCGACTTCGATGGTGACTCCTCCCACCACAATGTGCGCACCCGCCGGAGGTGCTCTTCGAGGGCCATGGAAACAGATGGCCTCAGACTTGCTTAATGCCACCTCCAGCCCCAGCCGCCTGATCCTGTCAACCACCTGTGCTACACCCGCCGTCGCTAGTATGGCCGCCTCCCTGAAGGTGGCCCCCTGAGCGGTCACCAACGTGTCATCGGCGTAACAGGTTACGCTCACTCCACGCAGGCGAGCGCCCCGGAGTACCCAATCGTATCCGATGTTCCACAGGAGCGGCCCAAGAACCGACCCCTGTGGAACGCCGCACACCATCTCTTTCTGACACCACTCCCGTGGTCCAGGGTAGGTTACAAACCTTTCTGACAGGTAAGAGCCACTAACTCGGCTCAGATACCGCGGGACCCGGTGGTACCGTAACGCCTCCTGTATGCACTCCCAGGGGATGGAGTTAAAAGCGTTGGCGATGTCTAAGGACACCGCCAAAAGAACATCACCCCGGGAGACAGCATTTTGCGCCAGGCTCTTTACTGCCAGGATCGCACTCACCGTTGATCTGCCGGTGCGGAAGCCATACTGGCAGTCTGCCAAGTCTGGTCCATCGTTGGTGAGGTGCTTGACGAGACGAGCCGCTACCACGCGTTCGAAGAGCTTGCTCACCTCGTCAAGCAGAACGATCGGCCTGTAGGCTGATGGGGAGTCCGCTGGACGACCTTCCTTCTTCAGGAGCACCAGCCGACCCGTTTTCCACTGTTTGGGAAAACGGGCCTGCTCCATGCATGCGCTAAACATGCGCCGGAGTCTGGGCTCGATTTCTCCCATCGCTAGGACCCACGCTCGACCCGGAATGCCGTCTGGTCCAGGAGCCGTGTTTTTCGCCCGTAGGCGCAGGACGGCTGCTCCCAGCTCCCCTTCCGAGACGGCTGGCACATCCTCATCCTCATCTCGAGTCTCCACTGTCATAGACGCCATAGTTGGCGATTGGAATTCCGCTCTGTGAGGGAACAGGGTTGCTACCACTTGGTTGACGAAATCCGGCTGCAGGCTCTCAGTGAGCGGAGGGGCCCAAGGCCGGAGTTTGTTTCTTACCATCTTGTATGGCCTCCCCCAAGGGTCACTGTTTAGGGTCTCCAACAGCTGTTCCCTCGACAACTCGATGGCTTGGCGAATGACCGCCTTGAGTTCCTTTTTAGCCTCCTTATACACTCCATAAAGAGCAGTTTCCACCAACTCGTCGCGGATTCGCCTTCGCCTCTGTGCCTGGTACCGGCGCCTTGCCGCTACGCATTGCTCGCGTAGTTGCGTTAGCTCCGCAGTCCACCAGTACAAGCGACGCCGTGGAGGTTGGCGCCTGGTCCGGGGCATCGCTGCGTCGCATATTTGCGTCATCGCGTTTCGGAACCATTCCGCCTCATCCTCGACTTCCACAGTGCCCTCAGGCACGGGTAGCCATGATTGCACGATGGCGGCCTCTTTGAGGAGCTCTCTATCCATCCTTGTCAGCGCCCAGCGAGGGCCGTGCAAGGATGGCGCACTCCGGCTTGGGCTGTTTGGGGTCATTGAAGGAGCGGAGACCTCAAATCGGATATAGCGGTGGTCCGATAATGTCTCCACGCTCTCCACAACTTCCCACCCGCAGACTCGGCGCGCTACCGTAGGGCTGGCAAACGATAGATCGACAATCGAACTGCCCTGTGACCGAACACAGGTCGGTTGCGAGCCCCGGTTTAAGAGACAGAGTCCCGACGTCAGCGCCCACTCCTCTAATACTGCCCCCCGTGCGTCAGTGACTGGGCAACCCCAGGCTGAGCTTTTGGCATTGAAATCACCCACTACCATTACAGGATGTGGGTGATTTCTGCCGATGAGGGTCTCCACCTGGCTAAGGAGACCCTCAAACTCTGCAAGGCTTCTGCTAGGGGGACAGTATATGCCAACCGTAAAAATCCCTCCAATAGCTGCCGCAACGCAACCACGACCCTTTTGCACATTTTCGAGTGTTGAGGACCTCGACACGACTAGGGCAACAAGGTCGTCCGCATCACCCGCCCAATCATCCCTGTCGGGGATAAAATATGGTTCCGCAACCACAGCCACTTGCGTCATCCACTCAGCCATGCTCTGAAGGAGCAAGTCTTGAGCTCGCGCGCAGTGGTTAATGTTGGCTTGAAGGACTTTAAGGGCCATTATCGTTTAGTGTTTGTGATTCCGTCTCCATAGCCACCTCGACTGATAGCTGGCGTGTCGGTTGTGACTGCAGAGCAGTCTTCCTTCGTGAAATTTTGGGGGCTGGTGCTGAGCAAGCTCTGCCCCCGAGTTGGTGGTCTGCCGGTTTTTTGGCTGCAGCACAAATAGAGCAGTGCGGTTTGGCCGAGCACTCCCTGGATTTATGGCCAACTACTCCACAGCGAAAGCACTCTTGGCTTCTATCGACCTCCGCACTGCATTGTGCTCTGATGTGCCCCTTCTGCAGACATCTGAAACAGCGTCGAGACCTAGGCTCGAGAAGTTTCACGGAGGCTGACACCCAAGACAATGTAAGACGACCTGCTGCAGCAATGCGTTTTGCAGTTGCCACCGGGCATTCGACCCAAATGTGTCCCACGCCAAATGGATCCTTTACGACCCCGCCGCTTTTGAGGCTATCTTTGGGACAGCTCCCGGCCTCAGCAACCGCATTTAATACCTCATCAGCAGAAGTGGAGTCATCCAGGCCAGAGATTTTGATTTCCGTCGTCTTGACCGGCCTAGAGACACGGACTATGTCCTGGCTAAGGACTTGTCTCAACTTTTCGGCCAGCGCGTCTGCTTGTGGGCCGTTGTCTGTGCCAATTACCTCAAACATCCGCGCTCCTGTGGCACACACGCGGAAACGAACCCCAGTAGTGATACCCAGATCCGTCAGCTTAATTTTGGCCCTAGCCTCCGCGATTACAGTGTCGTAAGTTAAGCCTTTTTCGATGGCCTCCGGTGTAAGAGTAACAACTACCGCAGCTGATTTTGGAGGCCTGAGTCGCGCCAGTCCCGTGGCAGTGGCAGTGGCAGCCCCTCGCGGTCCCCGCTTTGCCTGCCCTTTTCCCTCCCTCTTTCTGAGCCCCTTCTTGAGCACCTCGGTCCAGGGCACCTCCTCTGGCTGGGCGGGGCTTGGATCCAACGCTGATGGTAATGGTTGGGGCTCTGCTACCCTTTCGCGAGGAGTCCCCTTCCTTTCCGCCTTCCTCTTCTTTTGCTTTTTGGCCTTTTGCGGCTTTGGAGCCTCCAGTCCTCCAGAAACAGCTTTTATCGAAGCAGCGGTCGTCTTTTTTACCTTCACTGTAGCCTTAGTTGGGGCATTTGATGGCTCCGGAGAGATCTCGGGGAGATCGTTAGCCCGCCTGTCCGCTGCCAACGGAG
Source organism: Acleris literana (assembly GCA_946894065.1). Taxonomy (NCBI): domain Eukaryota; kingdom Metazoa; phylum Arthropoda; class Insecta; order Lepidoptera; family Tortricidae; genus Acleris; species Acleris literana. The sequence goes on along the minus strand of OX335683.1, from coordinate 19,573,350 downwards.
GGCGGAGTCTCTTCTCGGGCAGTAGCCTATCTTCAAATGCCTCGAACCTGGCATTTACCATCGTGCCCACCTGGCAGAGGATGGTGCGCACCAGGTCTTCAGTATCCGGTGGTTTCTCTACAGGCTGACTAGGCAGAAGTACAGCAGCCTGTTGTTGTGGCCGATCAAGGCGCTCGCGCATTTCCGCCACCTCCTTGCGAAGCTGCGCGACCTCCGTTTGCAGGCGGGCGTTGTCAGCCTGCAGCCCTCTCGTCTCTTCTGAGGTGCAGCGGCTCTGTAGGATAAGAGCCACTTTGCCGATCTCGTCCGCTGCATCCTTCAAAGACTTCACGAAGCCTCCTTTTAGATTTTTGGAGGAAGTGGCCACCTTTCTGATAATATTGATATTATCGTCAATCGTACGGCTCAGTGATGTTGCCGTCTGGAAGTCGTCTCCGTTAGAAGACGACTCCGATAGAGTGAGAGCCCTGGCCCGGGCCCGGGCCTCTCGAGAAGCTGCAGTAATTTCCACCTCTGCCCTCATCTGCTCCTCCTCCCTTTGCGCTTCCACAAGCGCCAACTTCGCCTTGGCCAGACCAACGTAATGACCTGTAGTTGGCGGCCGACCTCGCCTTTTCCTCATTGGGCTCGCAACCCCATCCAGACTTGTTTCCGGGTCCGAGCCTCCATTTTTTCTATACCGCCGTTCTTTAGTCCTAAGACTGGTATCCGGCAGTGACTCAACGCTAAGCATCGAGTCACTATCACCCTCTTCACTGCTGTCCTTCGACTTTTTGGTTTTGTTTTTTGTTGTTTTGTATTCCATTTTGAATCCCACGAGTCGGGTCGTTACTAGTCCACTCCCGGGTGACGCCCATCCCAGGAGTAAGGCTATATACTAGCAGAGGTCGCCTGGTGTCTGCAGGTTTTTACGACTTTGCTGTCGGGTTTTATAGAGTTTTCCATCTCGCGGGCCGGCCAATGAAGGCAAGCCCTCCGTTCTAGCAACTTGCAACTACCCCATTACGTCGCTGGATGGGGTTGTTGAAGCAAGACGCCAGAGTACGGGTACTAGAGGAGTCGACGTCCTCCTCTAGTTTTGGGCGGTAAGTGCTCGACGGCAGTGTAAGTGCACGCCGAGCCCGCCCCCTAACCTACCCCCCCCCTGCCGGATATTAGCCATGGGCTGAAAGAATCCCCTATAAGGAGATAGTTTCAACCAATGCCCAGGGTGCACCAGCCCAGGTGCTGCGTTCTCTCCGGATCGAGATCAAGAGAGACTGCAACACCCAGGCCAACGTGGAGGAATCCGGCCCGCACCCCAACCTAACCTAACCTAACCTAACCTAACCTAACCTAACCTAACCTAACCTAACCTAACCTAACCTAACCTTTTTTTTTTTTTTTTTTTTTTTTTTTTTTGACAGGGTGGAAAATGCTTTATGCATTCCCCTCACCATGGGAGTGGCGAGGGGATATGTGGGACTCACCCCGTCACCCCCCCTCCGAATGAGAGGGGGCATCGGAGCGCAACCCACTAAAAACCACCCTGGCGTACCCCCCTGCCGGATTGGCAAGACGCCGTGGAACCCGCCAAAGCTTTCTCCACGACGTCTACCGGCCGCCCCAGCCATTTGCCGGGGCTTCCCGCGTCGAGGGAGAGAGAGGCCGAGTACGCGTGGCCCCTCTCCCAGACCGCCCAGTGGCTAGCCTACGGCGGGCGAGGGACTCCCATCCCCCACCCGCAGCCACTAAGGGTTGAGGCGAGCGGCAAAACGCCGCCGCCTCACCCCCCGCCGTCTACGCCGGAGCGGATGCGCGTGAGGAGACTCCTCGCGCTCACGCTCCGAGGCCTCCTTCTGCGAGATGACACACTCGCAGAAGGAGGCCACAGCCCTCCAGGACCCGTCGCTGCACAGCATTGCAGACACAACGCTGTGCAGGGAGAGGTCCTGTCGCCCTATGGCCAGTGCCATAGTGCGGCGCTCCGCACTCCACCGGCTGCACACCTCGAGGGTGTGCTGAGCCGTGTCGTCCGGATCGCCGCACTCATGGCACTGCGGACCGGGCTCCCTCCCAATGTTGTGCAGGTAATGACCGAAGCATCCGTGTCCGGTCAATACCTGCACAAGCCGGTATGATGTAGCACCGACTGCCCTCCCCAACCAGGTGTCAAGCGACGGGAGGATCGCCCCTATGGTCCGGGTTCCATAGGGGGCGTCCTCCAGGTTGACTTTCCACCTGTCCCGCAGTCGGCGCTCCATCATCCGGCGCGTCTCCTCAACCTCCTCAGGGTCCGGGCGTTCTCCCCTCGCCCGGGCCCTGGACCTAACTGCATAGGTCTCTGCCTGCACCTCTGCGTCCAACTCCCAGGGCGGGGTGCAGGCGAGGAGGCAGGCCGCGGCGTGGGCCACCGTCATATAGGCCCTCACAATTCGGAGGGCCACCACCCGCTGTGGCCTCTGTAGCAGGGCCCTGTTCCGGGCGGACAGCTTGTCCGCCCAGATGGGGGCCCCGTACAGAGCCATGCTCCTTGTAACGCCGGCATATAGCCGGCGGCACAAGGAGCCCGGCCCACCCACGTTCGGCAGAAGCCGACCCAGCGCCGACGCGGCGCCCACAATTCGGGGAGCTAACTGTGAAAAGTGCTCCCCGAAATTCCAGCGTCGGTCCAGGACAAGCCCCAGATATTTTATATGGGGCTTGATCGGGACCGACTCCCCCCCCAAGGTGAGCGCCGCGCCCGCTGGCAGCCTCCACCCCCGCCCCCCGAAGACTATCGCCTCAGTCTTCGGGAGGGCCACCCTCAGGCCGAGCCGACCAATCCGGTAAATGGTCAGCTCGGCCGCCGCTTCCGCCCGGCACAGCGCCTCCCTCATGTCGGTCCCACGCACGGCCACCATGGTGTCATCTGCATAGCAGATGGTGGCCGTCCGTGGGAGCAACTCCCCCCTGATGGCCCAATCGTACCCCAGGTTCCATAAAAGCGGACCGAGCACGGAACCTTGGGGTACGCCACAGGCCATCTCCGTCGACCCCCGTCGACCGTCCCTCTGCTCATAGAGCACTACCCGCTCGGTGAGGTAGTGCTCTATGATCCGCCGCAGGTAGGGAGGCACTTGATGGTAAATTAGTGCCTCCCTTATCACCCCATAGGGGAGGGTGCCAAACGCGTTGGCGATGTCCAACGACACCGCCACCACACCCTCCCCTCTGCTCGACGCGTACTCACAGAAGTCCCTAAGGGACTTCAGCGCGTCGAGCGTAGACCGCCCTTCCCTAAACCCGAACTGTCTGTCTGAGACGTTCGGGCCGGCGGTCTCCAAGTGTTGCTGGATCCTGTAGGCCAGGATCCTCTCCATCATCTTCCCGGCCTCATCCAGCAGCACTATGGGGCGATAGGCAGAAGGACTGTCGGGGGGTCGACCCTCTTTTCGGAGGAGGCAGAGCCTCCCCTCCTTCCACACCCTCGGGAACCGTCCCTCCCTCAGGCAGTCGTCCATCAACTGCCTGAGTCGGTCCCCGAGGTGTTTAAGGGCGATGGGGAGCACCTTACCCGGTACTCCGTCGGGCCCCGGGGCTTTCTTGCAGCCCCGGAGCCGGTCCACCGCCCTGTCGAACTCGTCATCGCTTACCGGCGCGATGGCGAGTTCGAGTGGGTCCTCCAAGTCTCCCGGTGGCTCGGTCATCACCGGGGGAGTTATCGAGGGAGCTGCCGGAAACAGTCCCTCGATGACCCTCCTCAGGAGGGGGGGCTCCAAGGAGTCCATGGGGGGGGCGGTGCGCATTTTGTTGCGCACCACCCTGTACGGCCTCCCCCACGGATCCCCGTCCAGCGTGGCCAAGAATGACTCGTGTGCGTCATCCTTGGCCTTCGCTATGGACAGGACGAGGGCCCCCTTCGCTTCTTTGAGGGCCTCGTAGAGCCCCTCCTCCTCCTCGGCGGTGTGCCGCCTGCGCCTACAGTGTTGGTAGGCGCGGCGGGCACTGTTACTGGTGGTCCGCAGGGCCGCAATATCTGCGGACCACCAGTATACCTTCCTCCGGGCAAAGAGGCGCCTCGCCCGGGGCATGGCGGCTCCGCAGACGGCCTGTAACGCCGAGCGGAACCGGCTGGCCCTCTCCTCCACACCCAAGGCGGCGGGTGGGGCAGCACACCATGCCTCCACCATCGCCGCCTCGTCCGCCTTGGCCCTGTCCAGAAGGGACAGGGACCACTTGGGGAACTCCTCCGCCCCCCCTCTCCGCCCCCCCCCTGGGATGGGTGGCGGCTGGCCCCCTCTTGTGGAGACCCTCAATCTGATGTACAGATGGTCAGAGAGGGTCTCCACGTCCTCAAGGACACGCCAATCCGTTAGGCGTGCGGCAATGGCAGGGGTCGCGAACGTTACGTCCACGATGGACCCCCCCTGCCGCCGCACGCAAGTGTTGGCGCTGCCCTGGTTTAGGACCACTAGGCCCGTTGCCGCCACCCAATCCCTCAGCACACCCCCGCGCGCGTCCGTTATGGGGGAACCCCACGCCGCGCTTTTGGCGTTGAGGTCCCCCAGGACTATTATTTGGCGCGGGGCCGCCCTCCGCACGACCCCCCCCAGGACCCCCAGGAAGACCTCGAAGGCGGCCAGCGGCCTATTGGGGGAGAAGTACACCGCAACAAGTACGGTGTCACTCCCCCATTTGGCCGCCACAAACCCTGGGCCGCCCTCTAACCTGATAAGGGGGGGACCGTTGCCGACCGCCGGCACAACCACGGCAACCCACTCGTCCGTCGACCCTACCCAATTGGGTAGGGGAGGGACGAAGTAGGGCTCCGCCACCACCGCAACGTCAATCGACCACTCCGCCATAGCTTGCATGAGCAAGTCTTGTGCTCTGGCGGAGTGATTGACGTTGACCTGCAGGAGCTCTAAATGGTGTGCTGGCATTTAGAGCTCCATACGGGTCACTTCGATGGCCCGGCCAGCGGCTGTTTCCGCGGGGGCGTCTGTACTCGGAACGGGGGGGCGGGGGTGCTGCGGCCTCGCCTCCCTTCCCTTCGTTACGGGGGGGAAACAATTCTTCCCCCCCAGCATGTGCTTGGCCGGGAGTTTGGCCTGGTGGCACACGGCACACCACGCCTTCTCCCAGCACTCCCCCATTTTGTGCCCCTCCTTGCTGCACCGGAAGCAGTAATTGCTCCGGTCTATTTTGGAGGGGCACAGCTCCCTCGAGTGGCCGACACCGTAGCACTTGAAACACCTCATCGGTGTCGGCCCCACTGTTGTGACCCTGGCGGAGGCCCAGCCCACCAGGATCCTGCCTGCCTTCTGTAGGGCCACCGCAGCCAGCACGGGGCACTGGACCAAGACTGACCCAGTGCCATCGTATAGGGCGCGGACAGCCCCCACCTTCACCTGCGCGGGCAGGCACGCTCCCGCCGCGGCGACGGCCTGCGCCACCGACTCCTTCGTGGCCGACTCGTCCAGGCCGGCGATTTGAATGCCGGCCATCTTGACGGGGCGGCTCACGTCGGCGTCATCGCCGACTATCCCTTGCAGCTTGGCTGCCAGAGTGTCGGCGATTTCGTGGCCTCTCTCCCCTGGGACCTCGATGACTCGGGACCCCGTCATCGAGGTCCTGACCCTCACGCTCTGCAGGCCCACCTCCTTGAGGCTAAGGCCGTTGATGGCCTTAGCCATGGTGGCCTGCAGAGTGGTGGTGGCCCCCGGCTTGAGGGAGACCACCACTGCCGCCGTCTTGGGGACGGACAGCTTCACGGGTCTGGGCCCGGTCGCCGCCTTCCCGGCCTTCTTGCTAGGGGGAGGGGGGGGGGCCTTGGCTTTCCCCTTCCCCTTCTTCTTCACCACATGGGCTTGCAACCTGTCACTAATACGCTGGTAAAAATCTTAGCCTAATTGTGCAAATTGTGGTTATAGAATTATCAACAAGTTTTTAGAGATGTTTGTAATTCTGTAGCTCTGCCTACCCCACTCTGGGAACGAAGGCGTGAGATTATGTATGTATGTAGTATTATGTATTTACTATTACCAATAAACTACTACTTCTACTACTTACTAACTACCCACTATTGAACTGCTCTTACTACTTATTGGCAATAAACTACAATTACTACTAATTACTACATACTAATAATAAACTACTTCTACTAAATATTAATAAACTACAACTTATTCTAATGACTAATGTAATACTACTACTACTACTACTTAGAATACTAAGACTACTAAAAACATTAAAAAACCTTCTAACATTACTAAACAGACGGTGCAGTCTCGAGAGTTACGTTGCGAGAGTTACCAATTATTTGCTTAATATCCATATATCCAAGTCCAAAAACCAGTGTTCATATGGCAACACGAATGCTCGTCCTGTCAAAAATGTTAACAAAAGAATTTAACAAAAATCTAGATTGAGCTGAATTGTTACGATTGTTAGTCAGCTAAATAGTTATCACACAAATTTAACTAGTCCCAAACTAAGCTTTACTTAATTTATATTTACGAAGACCGAGTACTGAATGCCGGCTCTTTTGACTTTGAGTACGATCTGGCGCTGAGTCGACGGGTCCCCGCTTCGCGAGGCCCATATTTCTGAGAGGTTTGCCCTTCGGGCGTACATAAACAACTAACGTGCGCTTTACAATGAAAAATACCTCATCTCTTTAATAAATACTTATTTGTTAAAGGGCTTGGGGTAAGTTTGTACGGATATTATTATCATTTTATTTCTCAGCGGTCACGGATAATTTTCTTATAATGGTTTACAATTATTTCTTCAGTTATTTTTACTATTGCAGGAAACGGAAATATCACGATTATATAAAAAATAAAAAATGCAGACCTATTTTACTTATTTTTATAAAACGCTACAACTTAAAAACTAAACACTGTTTTTACAGTTTTTTTGGTAAAGTTGATAAATTAAAAGGTCCCTAAAACATTATTATTTTTGTTTAAAACTGGCCACTTTTTTTTTCTTTCATACATTTTTCTATGGGACCAATATACATGTGGTTTTATACTAAATATTTTTTTTCTCAAAAACTAGACGTAGGATTTTATTGCCCACGAGGTTTTTTATTTATTGACCAAGATACGTAACATATATTTTTCCCGTCAAAATTCACCAAAGTTTTTTTTCTATACATAAGGTGTCTTTTTGGTCAAGTGCGAGTCGGATTTTACTTTTTCCATATAAAATACAAACTAGCGCCTGATTGAAACCTATGAGCAATCTATGTTTACCGTTATAACTTTTAAACCCGTCAAGAAAAAATTACAAAATAAAATGTATGTGATAGCACAACTAATTCGCTAAAATGCCCTTTTTTAACACGTTTTCAATACCATACAAAAGTTATGAATTTTTTAATGATGAAATCGGGGTCGTTTCTTGTAAAATTTGGTCGCCCATTGATGTCTCACAAAACTGAACCCGGGTCTAAAATCTTTATTATTCGTCCTAGAAATTTGAAATAAATGCTATTCGACGCGCAATGAAGTAAATTTAAGGGTTATAAAGAATTCAGCCACAAAAAGTATAGACTTTTTTTAATAAATTCAAAAACTCACTTCTTTCAAAAAAAATGTATGGGCGGTACCAAAAGGGGGGGAGCTAGAGCCTTCAATGGGGGGTCCACAAGAAAGAGCATCTCTTAAAACTCCCCTATACCAAATTTCAGGGTGCTCCCCCGTGACATTACCTCCTAAACTAAACTAGCCGCGAAAGCGAATGGGTCTACTGTAGCTTAAGTCGCCTATTATTAAATTATTAAATTGTATTTTGAATCGGAATTGGAACTATAGTAATTGTAATTAATAATAATTGTACGAATGTTGCTTAAATTATCGTCTCATAAACTATTTATAAATATTTAATTAATATGAACAATGCCACCCAAGCAAACCCAAATTATTTTAATTAGAATTTAAGAAAATCATAATTATAATTATTGTATTGCCTAAGTTTGTGTTCAGAACTAAATTAATTAATTACTGTAAATGTAGCATGTAGCGTAACCACTGCAGTGCCTTACATTTTAGTTGTTAAGATTAGAATGTAAATTGAATTGACTTATGTGTCCGTGTGTTATTTTATTCTAGCCTCGATCAAGTGTTTTTTTAAATGAATCATTGAATTACGAAAAATAAATGAAACTCAGTTAATAATAGTAGATGGACCTACAAAAAACTTATATTATCGGACGTGCAGCTGATCTCCTGTTGCCTACTGACAGTGCTACCAATTTGCCAATAGCTATCGGCAATCTTCATTTTTCTATGACACACGAGTGACAAATATACTGTCAGTTGCAAGTGCAAGCGTGATAGCGATAGCCAGCCGAAAGCTATTAAGAAGCTGGGAATACCTTTTATTTATATTAATAAAGAACTACAAGCGTTTCCGATTATTAAATTCCGGAAATGGGTAGGTTAGTTAGATTGAGGTTTTAGGTTTTGATTGAAATTTATTTTTATGTTGTATTTCATATTTTTTGAATATATACATAGTATAGGTAAATATATTAATTTAGGTAAATAAATTAAGTTTTACGCGTTTGGCATAGACTGGCGTAAGTTTTTTTCCTTTGTGGGTTTTTCGTGTTTAGGTTATCAACGAGACGTAGTTTTTATATTTAATTTGTGGATTTAAGGGATAAATCTCCATTTTTCTTATTTTAAGGTTGTGTTGTAATTATTTCGAATATAGGTACTTACATATTTGTTGTTGTAAATTTAAAAATGAATATTAACTTAACTATATGCTTTTAGCAGGTTACCATAGCCTGGCGGGTGTTAGTTTAGTAGCAATTTGTTTTTGTTTGTGTAATTTTGTGGATTTGGGTTAATAGATTTTTTAAAGGAGAAAACTCAAAATGAATTATGCCTCTAAAAAGTTGTTCTAATATAAGTACAGTGGTAGACATATAATTAGAAACACTTGCGACGTATTTCACATTATACAAGGCACATTGCCGTAAAACTTTTGTTTTTGGAAATAAAACCACAAAATGCATAGAATATGTTCAACAACTTATAATTCATTAAAAAACAAATAAATATAGGTCGTCGAACTAGGGATAAAAAGAGAAACAATTTACGTCTTAATGATGAAATAGAAGAAGAAAGGGAAATCAGGCTGTGATATAGAAGAGAAAGTCATTCTTTGCGAAGATATAGAGAATAATCTATTGAACTTGACGTTCGTCTTAGAGTTGATAGGTATAGACAGATCTCAGCGAGCCAGAGAATCTTCTACTGAGCGTGACGTTCGGCTTATAGGCAACAGGGATAAACAGATCTCAGAGAGCCAGAGAATCCTCTACTGAACATGAAAGTTGGCCGAACGAAAGTCCACAAGAACTTCTTATTTGTGGCCAATTAAAGTGAATCCTGCAAACCTCTGACTATGCAAATGCACCTATCTAAAAATGTTTTCACCATTTGTATTTATATTATTCCAGATGGACTTGGGTTATTTTTATTTATATTAACCGAAGCGAAGCGAGGGCGGGTCGCTAGTAATATATAAGTAAGTATTTACAACTAAACATTGCACGGGTCTTTGTTGTAACTCAACTCGATATCATTACGTAGAATGAAAACTAATAACTTGAATGATGTAGAAAACATTGAGCCGCAGCTCTACAATAGTCGTTTAGGTCGTCAGGATGAAAATGGTTGGGTAGCCATAGCTCCACCGAGTCTACCTCTTCAAGGGAATAAAGGTTCTGGAACAAACATCCTCTCACCCCAAACGCATAGACCTTCTCCGTACCGTCGTGGGTTAAAATAGAAAGAGTGATGACTTCACTCATATTATTTAAGTTGGGCCGTTACTGTCCACAAACTACAGACCACTACAGTCGATAAGGCGGGTTATATATCTAAGACCCAAAACATTCGCCAAAGGGCAAGCTTATGTCGCGCTCAGTAGAGTAGGTACGATATTTAGACGGTGTAGTAATAACTGATCTAGATCAAAGAAAGCTTTTCAACAGCATAGCGATAGCATTGGAAGAATTAGAGCAATTGAGAAGCACTTTACGCCGGTCGAAAACCGAGAAAACAGAAGAAATGCCATAAAGTTGCCTTCGTCTTTTGCTCCACATACATGTTTTGTTTACTGCAGCACCCCCTGGTGAGTTGTCACCGTAACATAATAATATATCTAAGAACATGCACCAATGTAACCCGAACCCATAACTGAAAACTGCATCAAAACCGGACTAGTAGTTTTGGAGATAAATGGCAACATTGGTTTGCACAAAAACAAACAAACAAACATCCTCTCACGCATATACCGTCTCCGTGCCGTCGTGGGTTAAAATGTATAAAATTAACATAAACGGCCGAAGCAGCAGATCGTCAGCTTGAGTCCTCAAGCTTTTGGCGATCACTACGAGTATTATTTCAAATGCCAAATACCAACATGGCGTTGCAGTAGAGAGTTTTAGAGAATAACAAATAACGCATGTGTAACGCTGGTAAATCCTACAAAACAAATGACAAATGAAATCAAACTTTTTAAGAGGAAGAAAAGTCAAAGTTTTTACCTATACCTACTTCATGCTGTTTTGCCTGTTATATCATTGTAAAATATTATAAGCAATATTTAAAAAAAAACGATCAAATGCGAGTCGGTGTGGGAACCGAGGGTTCCGGATTTAAGATAATATGCTTCGTAACCGCAAAAGAAAATACTCGTTTTGTTATGAACTTTATTTTCTATGAAGCCCTATTTGCTCATTTGCTATTATTAGGTCACTTTAGACCCCTTTTCAATTATTTTCATCAAAGTGTTTTAATTATAGCAAACAGGGTGTCATATGAAAGGACTCAGTCTGCACATTTCAAAACTATTTTTTTAATAGTTTTCCGTGAGGTACTTTTTGATTTATAGACAAAAATGAACAAAAAATGAGCGCTCCCACCTTATCATATTCCTTATTTAAAGATAATTACTTATGTTTTACGTTAAAAATAAAATGAAGTTGTCAAACATCAGTTCTGGACAAATTAACAAAAATCTTTAAAAATCAGTATTAAAATTTAGGCTACTCAAAATGGACCTTATTGCATAGATAATAAAGATCATAACAAAACTAGTATTTTCTTTTGCGTTATCCAACCATATTATCTTAAATACGGAACCCTCGGTGCGCGAGTCCGACTCGCACTTGACCGGTTTTATTTAATCTAAGGCACAACTTTGAATGCTTTCTGGGGGGTCACCATGACATACTAAAGCAGTGCAGTTTAGGTTGAGAGAAAGGGACAGGCATGGTCAAAACAATCGTCCAACCACTGCGTCCTTGGTTAGATCAACTTGTCTCATCGACCGGTGGTGTGTGGTGCGGTCGCTCCGCGCCGCGCGGCCCCCCGCGGGCGCACTCCGCTCGCGGCGCCGGCGCGCGCGCACGTCGCCCGACCACTCAGTTTAAACAAGCGTTGTTGTCACTAATTAATCAGTGTTTATCTTTTTAATTATTGTGACAAAGTGAAGTTTTTGTGCCGTTAGTAAAAAAAATGGAGGGGTAAGTTTTTAATGTGCACATTTTATAAATATGTAGCTAAGTTGGCGTTTAAGATTTAAATTCATACCTACTCGTAGTAGCTTTTAGGTATAGTGTATAGTGTTATCGTAATACAAAAAACCTGTCAAGTGCCAGTCGGACTCGCGCACCGAGGGTTCCGTGTTTAATATAATATGCTTGTTAACCGCAAAAGAGAATACTTATTTGGTTATGAACTTTATTTTCTATAACATAAGGTCCATTTTGACTAGCCTAAATTTTATTACAGTTTTTCAAAGATTTTATGTTATTTCTCAAAAACTGTAAATAATGAAACACTTCCTTTTATTTTCCCATAAAACATAAATAATTATGTATACGTCAGGTTTTTTTCAGTTTTTGAGTAAGTAATAAACTTCGGGGCGGGGGCAAAGGTCATTTTTTGGAAATTTTTGGCTATAAATCAAAAAGTACATCAAATTTATTTATTTAAAAAGTGTTTTGAAATGTGCAGATTAATCCCTTTCATACGACACCCCATTTGCTATACCTAATCGAACCACTTTTATTTGTCAACCCCCCATTTTAAACCCATTTTCTATTAAATATAAAATTAATTTCATATTGTTATTACTAAAACCAGATGCGGGCAAGCAAGTTGTACAACTTTGCCAAATGCCAAGTTGATAGCATTTGTCGTTGCTGACTAAACCTGCTGTGACATACAGACAGACAGACAGCGATGTCTCACCATAGGGTTCCTTTTTTATCATTTTGGTACGGAACCCTAAAAATGCCGTTGCCGTGAAGCCTAAGCAACAACAGGGGTGTTATTCTCTCAAAAAATGTCGGTCGGTCGGACGAACGAGCGAATCGAAACGGCCATTTAAGTAGTCCCGTGAACAAAACACATTTTAGCGCGTGAATTGTCAATTAGGCAGCCTTATACGTTCGAGAAGTCATACTTCCAAATTGAATACACGCGATAAAATGTGTTTTGTTCATTCTGACGGGACTACTTAAACTCGCCGCTTGGATAATCACTCGTTTGGCCGTCCGTCCGTCGTTGTTGAGAGAACCACACCCCAGTACCTAACAAAACGACACTCGTATATAACTATAACTATATTGAAATACGTTTCGTAATAATTATAAATTAGACCTGCTAAATGTCTAGAATAGAAAATTGGAATACTTAATTATGTATTTATTGTGATAGTTTAGGTACTAATGCAAAAATCGGTGTAGGTATTCCAACCGCACTATAGGGTAGGGACCTATAACTTATATAGGTTTTATCTGAATGATGAGGTCGAGACCCGTGAGCCGGTTAAAACCACGTTAAAACAATGACATGAAAGAGGTCTTAAAACAGGCGGTATCTTATTATCAGTTCTAGGTGTAAGGATAAATTTGTAAATAACTATGTTTTTTTTTATTCTTGCTTATTAGTATTAATTCTTGCTAACTAGCAACTAGAAAGGTGAACATATTAAGGCGCGCGATGCCTGCGAATGTATTGTTTGTGTGGCTCTGGCCGGCGCCGGCGCCGCGCCGCGACCTTGCCGGCGACGCCGCCCGAGCGCCCGACCACCAACTTTGTGGTGCAGCGTTATGTCACTCGATTGCACTTCCCGGAATAACAAACAAGTTGCAACGTGTCGTACAGTACCCCAACGAAAAGGAGAATGGGCAAATCTGTATGGAACTTGGTCTATGAGCGGCCAAGGTTTTTTTTTTATCTGACGATGTTGTATAGTCCTACTGTTACTTGGTAAAAGTTTCATTAACGTGACTTAATTGTAATCAGAATAAAAGATGATTTTCTTCTACAATACTTTGCGTAGGTTTCCCGATTAGATGTTAGATCATCAATATATCAAATGTTTAGGAAAGAAGGGAAATCTCAACATATATTGATGATCTAACATCTCAAAGTGAAGTATTTAATAACTATCAATATATTATTTATTTACTATTAGGCGATAAAGTACAACTTACAGATATAATAAGTATACAAATCATAAGTCACGGTGTATAATAAAACTTAAATCTGATGCTGGTAACAAAATATCTTCTTGTATGTCTTAATTGATCGAATTCGGACTTTACTTTAGTTTAAACACCTAATTCCTTTTTTAAAAGAGATACAAATAAAAGTTGTTTACAAAAAGTATTCCTTAATATCATATCTTTCATTTGACACTAATTTCATCAGTGGCCGCCGATAGGCTACTTTGCCCATTCTCCTTTTAAGCACTTTGGTGCACTGTCATAATAAACTTCAAACTGAACATCAAATGACAAGTATGACAATAACATTGGCAGTGACAATGACAAGGTTCTAAGTATGCTCAACATTTTTATTGGGTGACTGTACATACTCTAGGATAGTAATAAGAAAATACTTATTAAATTAACTGCACTATTTACCTATAACAATTATAAAAATGTATACCGACCGGTGTTCAAGATTCGTCATCTGGCTAAAATTCACTTAAGAAGGTACTCAATGTAAGGGAAAAACAACGCATTAGCATATCAGACCATGCGCAGTGTAGGGTTCCAACAACGTTACTACAAACACAGAAAAAATAACAGGAAAACAACAAATATGCAGATGAACTCATATTCCAATTAAAGTTATTTGCGTGCGTCGCGTCTTCGCCGCGGCGTTGTTCTATATAAATTAGAACGACATGCCGCACGTCGCTTACTTAATGATAGTTAAAGGAATACTCTTGATAGTTTCCCTTTTTTTCGTTGTACGAGTCTTTAATTTCATTTAAAACATATTCCAGATTTTTTGTGCTTGTAGTTTTGGCTGTAGATGGGGACAATGGCACTTTCACAGTTCAAAATATCCTAAACGCTCCCTCAAATCTAAAAAAAAGGTAAAGTGCAAGTCGAACTTGCGCACCGAGGGTTATGTATTTAAGCCCGTATTTAATATAAGTAGTTCGCATCGGAACTAGTTCCTATTTTTTGTGTTTAGTAATGAGTAGGTACAGCTTGCGCCATCTGTCGTCAAGTAGCTACGTTACATTCTATAACAAGTTGTTTTGATTCCTATGGAACATTTTCAATGTACCTATCGCGCCACAATTAAAATTAACTTTAATTCGTATTATATATGGTGCTAACCGTACTAGTTCCTGTAAAAAATACTGTAAGTCCATATTATGGAAAATGAGTACAGCTTGCGCCATCTGTCGTCAAGTAGCTAAATTAAGTTCGATAACAATCATGTAGTTTTGATTCATGTAGAAAGTTTGTCATGTATCGCGAGACAATTAAAATTAACTTTAATTCGTAATGTATACGGCGCTACCCGCACTCGTTTCCGTTAAAAATATTGTAAGTCCATATCAAAAATGAGTATAGCTTGTGCCATCTGTCGTCAAATAGCTAAATTTAGCTTTTTTTTTTATATCTCAAAAAACTTTTATTTTGGTTACTTTGTTATATTTTATCTATAAAATATGGGTAAATTACTATTAGTCTGAATAAGGAAAAGGGGTAAAACACATCCATCAATAACAAGTTCTCTAAATAAACCAGGTATTACAATGTTCTGTGAAACAAACGAGCCGTTTAGTCTTCGATCAACAGTTGGTATTGTTGATCAAAGCCTTTAGTGATTAACTATTTATTTCAGAGATATTGAACGCATTGCTATAAGGTGTTAAATTTATGTTAATTTTGTGCTTGATTTCAGTCCAGTGCCGGGCTCAGCTGCAGACGTGGCCCAGCGCGGCGAGCCCCCCGCGCACCACGCGCCCGCGCCGCCCCTGTCCACGCTGCACGAGTACAACATGTCCGGAGACAAAGTGTTGGTCATCTTCGACCACTACGAATTCAAGAACACCCGATATTTCAAGTAACATTTCATACTTGTCTCTTAACTGTACAGAATTTCACAAATACGGGGTTATTTTCTTTTGATAGAGCAACAAGATCTTTAGAAGAAGATAAATAATGACAATTGGTATGTAGGGAGCGGCCGGCGCCGCGCGCGGGCACGGAGCAGGACGTGGCGCGACTGTCACGCGTGTTTGCGGCGCTCGGCTTCCGCGTGGTCGTGCACCGCGACAAGCTCTACGACGAGATCGTCGACATCGTCGCCAATCGTGAGTGCCGCCCGCCCTCCGCAGCTCCGGCGCGCTCGCCAAATATATCTGTTGAACTGTCTTTGCGACTCGCATGTTGATAAAAAAAGTTCATGTTCAGATTCAGATGTTGTAAGATGCGTGGTGTTGCAGTGAGCAAGGAAGACCATCGCAACACGTCGTGCGTGTGCGTAGCGGTGCTGTCACACGGCGAGCGCCGCGGCAAAGTGCTGGCGGCGGACCGGCCGTACGAGCTGCGCGAGCTGGTGGAGCACCTGCAGTATGGGGACAAGTGGCTCGTAGGCAAGCCCAAGCTGTTCCTGGTGCAGGCGTGCCGCGGCGAGGACATGGACCCGGGCCGCGTGGAACTCGACGGGGCCGGCGGCACCGAGATTGGCTCGCACGCTGACACGCTGGTGCTCACTTCTTCCGTTGAGGGTAGGTAACGGTACTATCAAAACTACATTAGTGTGTAGCGGACTTGTTGGCAAATTAAGTTATTATGTGCCAAATTGCCACCAGTCCCACCCAGGTTGAAGCAATAGCAAAAACTTCACTCGTTGATTCAGAGTACGTGTCGTGGCGCGGGGCGGGCGGCTCGTGGCTGATCCAGGAGCTGTGCGGCGTGCTGGAGCGCCGGCACCGCCACCTTCACCTGCTGGAGATGACCACGCTCGTCACTTCTATCATCGCTCGGAAGTCAGTACATTACACTTAGTATAAAGAGTTGTTACTTATGAACCTTGCTAATGACCGCCGGAGATTTTTCTAGTTCTAAGTAATAAAACTGCTCGCTCGCGTTACGTACACATGGCCTCTATTCGATATAGTCAAAGTGAAAAGATGCGCCCTGCTAACACCAGATACCACACGTCATGTTGTTTCTTGTGGTTGAGGTGGTTCGCAGGCTGGCTTCTCCTACTAAACTACTAGCAGTGTCGGCCAGTGGCCTGGGCGCACGCGACCCGCTTGAGTTAACATATGTCACCGCAGGTACGCGTCCAACACGCTGGACCCGGACACCAACCAAATGCGGCAGACGCCGGAGACACGCTCCACGCTCACCAAGCTGCTGCGCTTCTCGCTCGCCGAATAAAAACCCGCCATCTAGTTACCGAATCTCTTTGTAAACTAAGTTATAACTAAGTATTTTTCCATTTTCGATTCAATAAATGCATTGCTATGTATTACGGGTATGATACAACTCTTGCGTTTTTATTTACCTTTTCCGAACTACTACAGCGAGCCCGGCGCCCTCTACTCCGGACTTTAGGTGTGCAGCTAAAAGTACACACATCAAAAATAACTGGGGATAAAAATATCCTGACATTATTGTGATATTTAACAGGGAATTGTCATACAGTACATTGCAAAATATAAAATAATGTGTGGATATCTATTATCCCTGGGCATTTTTGTTGTGTGTATTTATATCGGCTTGTATTACTAGGAGGTGACTACTCGCAAATACATACGAGTTATTTCACACGAGATATTCTCATATTTCGATTGTGAATTAAATGGTGACTTATGAGGAAACTTGATAACAAAACTTACTTATAAATGAATGACTCAGTAGCTATAGTTTTACCAAAGCGTGGCTGTAGGTAAGCCATTTTAACATGGCTTATTAAAGGTTTAGGTATTTTTTAATAATCTTACAATCTACAGAGAGGCTGCAGATATAGGTTTCTGCTACTATACAGGTCCGTTGATGTACCTGGTTAATATTTTAAATTACTTTTTAACCGACTTCAAAAAAAGGAGGAGGTTCTCAATTCGTCGGGTTTTTTTTTTTTTTCTTTAATTAATGTTACTACAGAGAGGCTGTATAGATTTATGCTAATGCACAGATCCATTGGCATAGAGCACAAAGATTAGGCACGTTCGACCTGCTGAATGCTGTTCTGTTAGGAAGAGCACTCTGTACATACATAGTAGTAGGTACTTGTACTTATTCTGTGCTGCTAGCGAGTTTAAGATTTATCATGAGTCATTCAGGTAACATTGTAGGGAGTAGTTTTAATCCGGGCCTTTCTGAATACCAGCGTCGCGGCTTGCCACGGAACATTGCTGAGTAGCGCTCTTTTGAAGATATTGAACTTACTTTTTGTATTTTAGTTTGTTTTTAACTTGTTTTTACATGAACGTATAGGTGAAGAACTTAAGTAAATGACCTATTGCATGTAGTTGTGTACAAAACTTATTATGACAAACATAGAATGTCGAAAGTCTATACAGACGTGTTACTACTACACTGACCGGCAAAACTAAGTATCACACTTTTAATACTACTAAGTATTAAAAGTGTGATACTTAGTTTAACGGGCCAGTGTACATGCAAGAGGTCATTTACTTAAGTTTTTCACGTTTACTTATGTATGTTAGACTTGTGGTTTTAAAAGTAACAAGCTATGTGAGGCTTTTGAATTGAACTTATAACCGTTTTGATCATTATACATAGCGATGTTGATTTGCCAGTATTAAGTATGTATATAAGCAGTTGTGGTGCACTGGATGCAGTAGTAAACCGGCCCCGCCCGGCGCGCGCGCCACGCCTCTCGCTCCGCGAGTTGCGGTACAGGCTGCGTAGGCGCGCTCGCGGGAGTCGTGTTTCGTGAACAACGCAGACGCAATCTCGCAGAGGATATTAGGTGAGTTTACTGTCAGGTGTATGATCCTATAACAATTATTTCTTTTTGAAATAGAAATATAAATTAAAATCATTTATTTCAGACCATAACATCGATCCATAATTGTGTTACAGTAAAAAAGATGGCAGTTAATAAAAAAAACGGTCAATTTCGAGTCAGATTTGCACTCCGAGCGCTCCTTATTTATGATTAAACACTAGAATACGGTTCAATAGGAAGTTTGAGTTTTTTACGTAATTTGTATGCAATAAGGTCCATTTTGTCCACTCTGAATCTTAACAAGGATCTTATGAAAACCTTTTTGCTAATTAGGTACTTAAAAAAATATAACTATTTTTTACAATACTGATCAGTATTGCACAGTGTTGATAGATAACATTTGTGAATTACACTTAATTTTAATTTTTATCAAGAACGTAAAGAAATGCTTGGCCTTTTTTGGATAAATTATAGAGTAAATGTATTATCAAAGAACGCTGCGTCGTGTCGGCTTGGGTTTATTTCATCTATTGATTCAGTTCGGGTGCAGGCAGTATGGTCGTGTGTTCCATAGGTTGCTTCAAGGAGGACCAACCAGCCATTGCCATTGTCATGGTTCAGCCTCGGCAGCCCTCTCAAGGCCCCACCAGTCGTCTAGTATGGACTGGAATGCAGGGCTGCGAAGGAGAAGGATGAATAAAATACTTAGTGCACATTGTTGAAATATGAATTCTGAGACGGATATGTGGTGTTACAGAAATGAGTAGGATAAGGAATGAATGTACGAGAAAGTTCCAGAGTAGCGCCAGCGAGAGAAAAATGGAAGGTAATAGATTGCGATAGTATTGGCATGTCATGGAGAGGAATTAAACTCATGATACGAGAAAAGTTTCGAGTAAATGTTATAGTGGAAAGGGGAGGTCTAATAATAGATGGACAGACAGCGAAGAGCGATATTATTATGACAAAAAAGGGAGTGAATATGGAGGTTACGGCTGATAGGGATGATTGAAAAAAAAAGTGCTGCGCCGACTGAAATGATTGGGAGAAGGGTCAAATGACGATGACTCACTACGTATTCACACAGGTTTTGAGTATCAATGCATATCAGAGTTGGAGAACGTCAGTGGGCGGCGCGGGCTGCGCGGGCGACGGGGACGAGAAGCGCAGCAGCTTGGTGAGCGTGTGGCGCGTCTCCGGCGTCTGCTTCATGCCGTGCTGCGCCGGTGCCGAGGGCGTGTTGGACGCGCGCCTGCGGACACACGGATGGGACGCGGTCAGGGCGCACGAGCCACGCTCCCCGAGCGGGACACAGTGTTGTAGAGTCGACTAATTTCATTTCTTGGCCACTATGGACTATGTCATACGTAATCAATCAAAAAGTAAGAAGCTGTTTTTTAAGTATTGATTAAGAACTAGAGATGAAATCAACCTCATCAACAGAAACTATAGTTGTTCACTATTTCTGCATTAATGTTAGCAAGGGAGTAAAAATTTATAAGATTTATAATAAATTATAACATAAATATTAATTAATTAATGGGTTAATACCGTAAAATGGGGTTAATTTGATTAATTTTAAAAATAAATCTTCTGTAACTCCCGCATTCAATCGTAAAATAAATTATTAAAAATATTGTATTGGCGACTACTCATTTGGAGTAACTTAAAGCAGCTTGAGACAGACTACGGTTGATGGCTTAGTAGGAAAAAATTATTATGCAGCTGAAAATCTCGATTCTTAAAATGGGGCTACTTTGATTATCCCCGTGTTTACATCACAATATCAAAGTCACCCCCGAAACATGTCAAAAAATAGTGGTTTTTTGTTTCGAAGGTTTTAAATCCAATATGTCTGAAAATACTTGAACTTCTAATATTTTGCGCTCGCATATGAAACATATGAAAGTAATGTCGTGAAAGAGCTTAATAATAACTCAGACATTGCTCAAAATCGATGATTAAAAAAATTATCAATGTCACCTCGCGTTTCCAAAGTCACCCCATTTTACGGTACCTAAGTAAAGAATCATTTTATTTTATTTTTAAGAGCAACACAGACGCCTGCCTATAATTGCCTGTCAGTTCATTGTATAAGCGTTTCTTCCCAGATTTTGCTCTGATAGACTTGTAGTTTCAGGTACCTGACAGTCTGTAGTGCCGTTAAGGCATACTAAGTAGTTCCGCATTCCCGCGGGGAAGGCGCTCGGACTCACTCGCGAGTGACGAGCGCGGTGACGAGCGCCGTCATCTGCAGCAGGTCCAGCTCGCGGTGCGCGCCCGCCAGCACGCGGCACAGCGCCTGGATCAGCCACGAGCCCTCCGCGTCGCGCCATGACACGAAATCTGACAGGAACAGACCACTCATGACAACGGAAGGATGAGGAGAAGGACGATCACGAGAGAGATTTGGGACTATTGGTGTGACATTGTCTCCTGATATTTATTATTTATTATTTTATATGAGAGTCCAGATATCATTTACTTTGGGATAAAAAGTTATACACTTACGTGGTGGATAATAATAAAATGATTACCGTCAACCGAGGAGCAGAGCAGCAAGGTGTCGGCGTGCGTCCCGATTGTGGCGGCCCCGCCAGGCCCGTCAAGCTCGACCCGGCCGCGGTCCATGCCGTCACCGCGGCACGCCTGCACCAGGAACAGCTTGGGCTTGCCCACGAGCCCCGCGTCCCCGTGCTGCAGCAGCGTCACCAGGTCGCGCAGCTCGTAGGGCCGGTCCGCCGCCAGCACCTCGCCGAGCCGCTCGCCGTGCGACAGCACCGCCACGCATACGCACGATGTGTTGCGGTGATCTTCCTTGCTAACTATCCAACGCACACCACGTTACAGCCATTATCCATATACATACATTGATGATTATTTTATTCTACATATAAGGTGTCAGTTGAGAAATAAACATGAGCAATGAAAAGCAAATCGACACAATCGAAGTACATGGCACGATGGAATGAAACAGTTTACTAACGCTTGGAGACGATGGCGATGATGTCGTCGTGGGTCTTGTCGTGGTGCACGTGCACGACGAAGCCGAGCGCGGAGAAGACGCGCGAGAGCGCTGCCACGTCGCGCGCCGTGCCCGCGCGGCCTGCCGGCTGCTTCCTGCCGAGAGACACTAGTATACCTACCCACCCAGGACCCAGGCCAGGGAACCACCGGTAGCGCTACCTGATCAAACTCTTATCATGGGAAGGAAGATAAAAAGTTTCTTTGAAAAACGTTGGTCTGTTAATTTTTTATAATAATCATTGTATATCAGCAACGAATACCAGCGGCCCTATTATGGTTGTGTTTATTGATGCGGATAAACGTACATAAAACATCTGTCACTTTCTGACTGCTTAAATGCGAGAGTGACGGATTCTTTATCCACCGCGGTGTAGGTGACCTTGCGGGCCCAGCATGCAACAAAATGTTTTATTAAGGCCTTCACTAACTTATTATGTAATCGCCCGGGTTGCAGATCTTAAGTCTGGCAGCTTTATTATATTTTTATTCCATTTATTTATTTTAACTGTTAATTGTAACTGACATTCTAGTAAAGAACGAAAACAAGAAAGAAAAAGCATAATTATGTATATTTGTTACAGTACCAACTTCTAAATTGTTTCTGTTTGGCCGATTTGTTTATTAGTAAGGAATACCTTAAGGCATTAAGTCCTTCATTTGTACTTAAGTGATTACTTGTAGAGTCCCACCGCGGGGTCACGGGTCGGGTGCGCATGCCAGAGCACAATAAGTCACGACACGCTCACCGCCGGCTGTACCTGAAGTAGCGCGTCTTCTGGAACGTGTTGTGGTTGAAGACGTGCAGCACCTTGTCGCCGCTCATGTCGTAGGTCCAGGCGCGCGCGTCGAACGCGAGCGGCGCCGGCGCGGCCGCGGGGGCGGCGCGGTCCGCTTGGGACTCCGTCGCTTCCCTGCGCCGAGGCAGACACAACACGACTCTCATTATACATATACTACCAGTAGAGTGCGGCTGACTTTTTTTTTTCAGTTAGAGCATCCTGGAGCCATGGCATTTGTTTTTTCGTTGAGATCGAGAAAAAATATTATTACCTGCGTAGTACCTAAGTTCTTATTGTAGTTAGACATGGATAAGTGCACATAGGTAGCCATATAGGCCTTGACTTTACAATGAGATGAGCGGCACGTGAATGTGGCGCCCCTCCCCGGCTAGTCAGGGTAGGCTGAAGCGCCCTAATTAATAGAGCGCAGAAAACTCTAGATGATTCTACGCCCTAAGTCTAAAGTCTTTGTTACTATATAGCACTGGTTTACGTCTATCGTAGGGTACAACGCATTTGCGCAGCTGTGATTGTAACTGACCGAGGACCTCAGACCCCACTAACCATTCGATGCCGTGTCTTCGTTGCCTTTATCCAGCAAAAACAAAATGTTTAATATCTCATTTAAATTGATTCTACTATTCTGTTAGGTAAAGTTGAGAAGCCGAGTTCAGTGATTTAGCCACGAAAGCGTAACAAACAAACCGACAGTTACTGTCACACTTATAATATTACTTAGTATGGATGGATATACTATACAATTAATAAAGTCTAATTTTTTTGGAAAGATAATAAGCTCTATATTCATTTGCCAAAATTGTCTATTACCGAGGTTAAGAATTAGTTTGTAATACCCGAAATAGGTACCAGTATTTCTTTTTTACATTATTTATTATATTATTATTTTCTGGCAACATTTTCATTCGGACGAGAAGGTACGGTGCAGAGTACGGGCGCACCTGGATTGTTTCCTCTTGAAGGGGTTAGTGAAGTCCGTCTCGCTACACCCATCGCTCCCCCCCGCGTCCTGCGACTCCTGCTCCGCCATCTTTATTTGCGCGGCCTCAGCAGAGCTCTCCTCCTCCCGTGCGCCGACGATGCGTCGCGAGCGCGCGCGCAACGAACTACACCGGCTATCAGCGGCGCGAGTTGATGCCGCGCGTTATCGGCAGCGACGGATACAGATTACGTGCGCTGATAAAAGTCCTCGACATAGTCGCAAATACCTGATAAAATAAGCGCTAACTATTCAAATGGATCTAGTACAAAGACTTCACTGACTTATAATTCAAAATATTGCACCACAGTAAACAAAGGGAAGTAAAATGTGCTACTGCTAAAAGGCTATACATTGTATGTTTGTAATTTCACCTTAATATTTATTTATACCCTTGACTTTACCTGGGTATGCTTCTATTTAAAAACCTTAGATAAGCCTACTATAAACCCGCTTAAAGAATAAAATATTCTAAATCACCAAGATACAACTAAAACCATATTAAGTTCGGCCCTTAATTTAACACCTTAACACCTTTACATGGGACACGATGCACTGGATGGTGAGTAAGTATTTTTAATTATAACACGGTCGAAGGTAAGACATGTGGATATAAAGTTGGCCATGTGCCGTTGCCGCAGCAGAAGCTACTGTGTAACGTGGTTGAAACTTTACTTAGTGTTAACACTTTCATTGCCAATAGAAGGAGATCCGAATAGGAGACGATTTGGACCGGGCTGTTTATTCGATAAAAAGTATTTTATACCAAATTTAATATGCTAAGTAACATATGGCGAATAGGTAGGCTGAAAAATTTCAGTCCAGTATACAATTAATAAAAATAAAAAATTAACTTCGTTTTAAAAAATTACACTAGCTTGTTTAATGGACAAATTACATAGGTACCAATCGAAAGTATGAAGCCTATAGAATATGCAAACGTTAGTTTGTAAATTTTTTTTCGTCAAGCTACTGGGTAGGCAGGTATAAACAGGTAAGTCGGTACTAGTAATTTGCACCAAACCTAACGTTTGCATATTCTATAGACTTCATACTTTCGATTAGTATGTAATTTGTCTATTAAACAAACAATTGCAATTTTTAAAAAAAGTTCAATTTTTTTTTAATGATATAAGTACTGGACTGAAATTTTTCAGCCTACCTATTCGACACATATTATTTAGCGTATTAAATTTGATATAAAATACTTTTCATCGGATAAACAGCCCGGTCCAAATCTTCTCATATTCGGATCTTAGACCACCAAGGTCTCTGATTTTCATACAAAATGGACCCGCCTAGCGGGTCGGCGGCAATGAAAGTGTGGTAATTTTCTGTACATTATTACTTCTGTGCTTCAGGGTTTATTAACTGCTAAATCAAAAGACTGGAAATAAATTGTAAAATTATAATCCTACCCGGCTCCATAACCATTGATTGCAGATTATCCCATTTGTATTTGTGTCGAAATACGAGTAGGTTGATAGGTGCAGGTTATGTTAGGTTTGCAGTAAGCCCGAAGAACTAAAGCATCCAAAAATAGGAGCTCTGTCAATACTGTCATAAAAATTTCTGGACCCGGGAAAAATGCGACAGGACAAAAGGGGTTAGAGAAAATTCTCCAATGAAAATTGTGCTTCTCAGAAATTAATAAAATAAAATGATTTATTCATTCACTAAAAGTGCAGTTTTTACGTGGTTTTCACATTGGTCCCTTTTTACCCGACTGCCCCAATCAGGGTTATTTTTTCAAGCGTATTTATGTATGTATGTTTTAATGGGCCTGCAAAAAAACATGGATGAGTTCTTTTTTGATAACTAATTAGGTCTCAAAATTCAAATGAAAGTTAATACTTAAATAGCCCATTCCAAGTATATACATAACTTATAGCACTTTGCATGCACACATGCGTGCATATTACCTATATCTCTTGGTTTTCCTATTGTTTATCCCCGCCCTTTATACCCTTTCTCCGTAGTATTCAAATCCGTAAATCATTATTGCTACTGTATTACTATCGGTGAGAAACTACATAATAATTGGCTCGAATGTATGCTTTCTCTGATGTATTTGTGTTAGCTGTTCATCATCATCATCATCATGTCAGCCGAAAGACGTCCACTGCTGGACATAGGCCTCCCCCAAGGCTCTCCACTCAGACCGATCTTGTGCTTTTCGCATCCACCGCGTTCCCGCGATCTTTACAAGGTCGTCACTCCATCTTGTTGGAGGCCTACCTACAGCTCGTCTCCCGGTCCGCGGACGCCACTCAAGAACCTTTTGACCCCATCGGCCATCAGTCCTGCGAGCAATGTGCCCCGCCCACTGCCACTTAAGTTTGGCTATTCTTCGGGCTATGTCGGTAACCTTAGTTCTACTGCGGATATCATCATTTCTGATTCTATCACGCAGAGAAACCCCGAGCATAGCCCTCTCCATAGCCCTCTGAGTGACTTTGAGCTTCCTTATAAGGCCCATTGTTAGCGCCAACGTCTCAGATCCGTAAGTCATCACTCGCAACACACACTGGTCAAAGACTTTTGACTTCAGACACTGCGGTAATTTGGACGAAAAGGTGCTACGAAGCTTCCCGAACGCTGCCCATCCGAGTCGGATTCGACGAGTGACCTCTTTCTCAAAGTTGGACCTACCTAACTGGACCGTTTGTCCCAGGTAAATATAGTCGTCAACAACTTCGAGCGCAGAGCCTCCGACTATCACGGGAGTTGGCGCGACATGGACGTTGGACATGACTTTCGTCTTGTCCATGTTCATCCTCAAGCCAACTCGGTCGGAAACTCCACTGAGGTCAGCGAGCATTGCACTGAGGTCCTCCATGGTCTCAGCCATGACTACGATATCGTCAGCGAATCGAAGGTGAGTGATGTACTCGCCATTTATGTTGATGCCTCGTCCTTTCCAGTCCAGAACCTTAAAAGCATCCTCCAATGCAGCGGTGAACAGCTTCGGAGAGATCACATCTCCTTGTCTGACTCCCCGCTGCAGAGGAATAGGCTTCGTGCTCTGGTCCTGTAGTCGGACGGACATAGTGGCGTTTTCGTACAGACACTTTAACACTTCGATATATCGGTAGTCAACTTGGCACCGCTGGAGAGACTGTAGTACAGCCCAGGTCTCGATCGAATCGAAGGCTTTCTCGTAGTCCACAAATGCAAGGCAAAGGGGGAGGTTATACTCTTCGGTCTTCTGTATAACCTGCCACAACGCATGTATGTGGTCTACGGTACTATAGCCTTTTCGGAAACCGGCTTGTTCGGGAGGCTGAAAATCGTCAAACCTGCGCGCGAGACGATTTGTGATGACCCTCGAAAACAGCTTGTAAACATGGCTCAGAAGTGAGAAGGGTCTATAGTTCTTCAACAAAGTTTTATCACCTTTCTTGAAGAAGAGAACCACCACACTTCTGTTCCATGCTTTCGGCGTTCTCCCTTCGTGGAGGACGGAGCTGAACAGCGTCCCGTGGTGGGTTTGCCACCCGCCTGCAGGAGTTCGGCTGTAATTCCATCCTCACCTGGGGCTTTGCCATTCTTAAGCTGTTTGAGGGCCATACTAATCTCGTACAGGCTGACGTCGGGGAGATCTTCGGTATAGTGTCGGGTTAATCTAGCCCTCGGGTCTTTAGCTCGATTTGCGACGGGTGTTCGGGTTGTCGTATACAGCTGTCCATAAAACTTCTCAACTTCCGCCAATAGCTCAGGTTTGGATGAAATGACTCTGCCGTCGTCGGTCTTCAGCTTCATCAGTTGGCTTTGGCCAATAGACAGATCCCTGGCAAACACCTTAGAGCCCCTGTTACGCTCAATAGCCTCTTCAATACTTTTAGTATTGAATCGGCGTATATCACGTTTCAGAGACTTCGAGATCTGTCTGTTGAGCTGCCGATAGCGACAAGCGTCACCAGAGGACTGCAGAATTACTTCACGCCTCACCTCCATGAGCCTAAGGGTGGAGTCCGAGAGCTTCTTGGTTTTTGTACGGCGGATCTTGAAGAACTTAGACCCGACCGTTTGGACAGCTTCCACGAACCCGTCGTTGTAATCGTCCACGTCGCTACCTAGGCACTCGAAACGGTTTTGAAGTTCGAGCTGAAAGCTCTCGGGGTTTTGGAGCTGAGCGGGTGCCGGGCGGAGCGTAGACTTCATCAGTCTAGACCTTTCAAGCTTGAACTGGATATTCAATGAGCCTCGTACCATACGGTGATCACTCCCGGTTTTAACCGCACTGATCACGGAGACATCATTGAATATGTGCTTTTTCGTCGACATGATAAAGTCTATCTCATTCCTCGTTACACCATCAGGACTCATCCAGGTCCACTTCCTATGCTCACGTTTCCTGAAAAAGGAGTTCATCATATAGAGTCCCTCCTTCTCCATAAAACTGGCCAGTAGGTGGCCCCGGTGATTCCTATGCCCCACTCCAAAAGTCCCCACTCTCTGCTCTTCACCGTCTCGTTTACCCAGCTTTGCGTTGAAGTCCCCCATTACAACCGTGAAGTGAGTTTTGGAGCTATGCATGGCTCTGGAAACATCCTCATACATAGCCTCCACCTCATCGTCGGAGTGTGTCGAGGTCGGCGCATATACCTGTATGACCTTCAACGAATATCGTTGGGTCATTCTGAGTACAAGGCACGCTACCCTGCTCGACACGCTCTCGATCTTCACCACGTTGTTCACGAGGGACTTGTGGACGATAAACCCGACACCTCCCTGGGACTGGTGGTCGCCCTCCCGGAAATAGAGCAAGTTACCGGACTTCAGGGTCATCATGTCCTCCCCCTCTCTACGGACTTCTGACAACCCTATGATTCCCCATCGTAACCTGCTCAATTCCTCCTCCAGTTCCAGCAACTTTTCGTCGGTCCGCAATGTTCGGCAGTTGTATGTTACCAGGGCCAAAGGTCGTCGTTTCTAGTAGCCGGGTCTCTGCCGGAGATTACCTAAAGCACTCCCTGCTGTTAGCTGTTGGTTTACCGTAAATAAATAAATAAATAAAGCAAAAGATGTACAAAACTTGGTTTTATTAAAAAGTGAAAAGTGCTACAAAGGTTATGCCACGAGGGTTAGATTAACGGTCCACAGGGCCGTCGGCGAGCGAGAAACGCAGCAGCTTGGTGAGCGTGGAGCACGTCTCCGGCGTCTGCCGCATGCGGTTGGTGTCTGGGTCCAGCGTGCTGGACGCATGCCTGCAGGGGAGAGAGCATGGGTACATTACGAGTTTAACACTTATAACTGACAATTGATGTGTTAGTTGTCCTGGCAGAATAAGTGCACGAGAAGCAAAGAGTGTCTCACCCGCGCGTGACGAGTGAGGTGACGAGCGTGGCGGCCTGCAGCAGGTCCAGCTCGCGGTGCCGGTGCTGTAGCACGCGGCACAGCTCCTGCACCAGCCACGATCCGCGGCTCCGCCCCCACGACACAAACCCTGCACCAGGAAAAATTGTAGTTCAAACGATGACTAGCTCAGGTTCCCTGCATGGCGCAGGCGAGCATTCTCACAATTCAGTAGCTATATGTTTTGTTTGAGGTCAAAAACTTTGAAGTGTTTGTTAAATCGTGTATCGTGTTTGTGGTTACCTTCCACGGAGGCAGTGAGAACCAGCGTGTCAGCATGCGAGCCGAGCGCGGCGCCGCCGGCCCCGTCGAGCTCTATGCGGCCCGGGTCGAGCCGCCCGCCGCGGCACGCCTGCACTAGGAACAGCTTGGGCTTGCCCACGAGCCCTTCGTGCCCAAACTGCAGCTGCTCCACCAGCTCGCGCAGGCTATACTTGTGGTCCGCCGCGTGCAGAGTACCGCCACTGCCTCCGTGCGTGATCACCGCCACGCACACGCACGACGTGTTGCGGTGGTCCTTCTTGCTAACTGTGGCATGATGAGTCACAAGTCAATGTGGTGCATGGCTGTTGCTAAGTGAATAAAAAGGTATGTCTAAGTTTACCAGAGGGTTTTACTTATCTTATCTTATTGATTATCTTACTAGCGCTTTCCGAACTCACGTTTATTTACTATTTCGAAGATTTCATCTGCGGTCTTGTTCACCTGCTCGTCGACGCGGAAGCCAAACGACTCGAAAACGCTCCTCAGACGTTTTGCGTCAAAGTCATTGCCCAGAAGCGACTCCGGGGGTTCCCTGCGCAAACCATCCGATCTGATAGTACAATTTGTCAATCCACTCCACAATCTATTGACTGTAGGGTGGATCACGAGGAACCATAAAGAAATCCTTTTCAAACAGCCTACTTACAATATAAGATGCAGGTTGTCAGGAGCCAATGGAATCATGCAAAAATAATTTCATGATGCCCATTACATAACCGTGATTGTAGTGACTACAGCTTTGTGCTGCGTGGCTGCGCACCTCGCTGACCTTGCACAGGGGAACATTATCGGAGTTATACCTTAAGACTGTTGCGCCAAATTTCACCAGATGACCTATAAACTTCACTTCGCAGATGGCGCTCACTACGATGATGGCAGATTTCTTTGTCGAGTCGTAATACTCGTTGCGGTGTTAAACCAATTAATAGTAAAACTTTGGAAGTAAATGGCATAGTTTCTAACCTATCAACCTACCTAACTAAGAATAAGCAACAAAACCGACTTCATACCCTACTCTGCTGCGCTATTTCCCTAAGTTTGACTTGAAAAATTGATCTAGTTTGCAGTAAATACGTATTTGTAATGGCCAAGTGATCTATCTAGGGTCTAAGAACCTACATTAGTAACCGAGGAGTATCCCATTTTTTTTTGAGATGTGAGCCTGAAAAATGATTTAAATGATTTATGCAAAGTTAGGACGTTATAAGCAAAGTTGGTTAGCCAAAGATCCAGGGCTCACTCCCCGCCCTAGGCTGTGCTGTACAGCCTCGAGTACCCTCATGGATTGTGCACTTCGTCCCAGACTGGACAGTGCCCCAGCTAATTCTGCTTCTAGGATGATTGCAACAAGACATTTGCTTCTATGTCGTTGGTAGTTCAGTTAGTAGGTATCCTTAAAAATTGGACAAGAGGGATCACCAAAGGAAAGTGGGTTATGTTTTACTTTCATAATCAAATTAAATTTTGATTAAACTCTCAGTGTTGTGATATTGAATTTCTTTATCAAACTAATCCCAAATAGGCAAATAAGGATTATCGAACAAGATAGATAAGAAAATTGATGGATCATGAAAACTATATACTCAGATCAGTAGAATAGTTATTCCTTTCTGCATTCCCTTCAACTATATGCCATTGCAATAATTTCAGTGCGTTCGACACGTATTTTATTCCAATTTATTCTCAATCAGTTTCTTTGGATTCAATTTACATAGGTTATACGAAGAACATTGCATGTGTTTGATGATTCCCGTGGGAATAAGTTAAGAGGTTCATTGCCTGCGGACCCTTGATCTGCTATTGAACTCTGGAGCTTCATCCAGTGTCGAGACTATGACTCTCAAAAACCCATATTATGTCCCTGAAATTATTTATGCAAATCTTTCAGTTGAAGAATTTGAAGGAAACTTCATGACTGCAAATAGCTTAAGGCCTTAGAATTAGGAATAAAACAATCAATATCTTTATAAATTCCTCTGAATCTTTTTAAATTCTATTGTTGGCATCTAGAATTCGAAAATAATTCATAGCGTATAAAAAATACGTTTCTAGGTTATAAATTCAAAGAATTCCTAATCATTTAAGCCGAAATAAAATTCTAAATCCAATGAAAACTAAATAATTTACTCAGAATTATTTAAAAAAGTAATTTTAATATTTATTAGGTTATTAATCAAAATAGCATCAATGTTTTTAGAATTAACAGGATAGATCTATAAGTATTATTTATTCGTATAATATTGAACTTGATTGAAAACGTTTTAAAGATCGTAGGTTTAGGCTAAATTGACTGACCTTCTAAAAGTAGTTTTATGATATATCTCGGGTTAATTTATTAGAAATTACGCGGATCATAATTTTACCCCTAACTAACTCTGAGAACCCAAGTATTCTTCCAAAACCTCCCCAATCAAATCTAGAGGTCCGACCTCACATTTACGTTAAACTCGTGAACCCTATCTAACTAAACTATAGGACTGAGATGGCGTCTCGTGTGTGCCTGTCGCCCTAAGCCATGTGTTGGTGCGGAAGCCTCGGCCGAAGCCTGGGATGAGACTTCCACGGGAATAGGAAATGTAAGATAAGCATCAGGACTGAGATCATTGATTATCTATCAGACAATGGTTGGTGTGTCAGCACCCTAAAGAGGATGAGACCCATTGCTTTGGTAGCAAATCAGGAAAAACCAGGTGCAATCAACACCCGAGCTGCTAAAAGCGTGCTTTTAAAGGTGGCTACTCCATGCACAGAAGTAGGCTTAAACCGTGAGGGTTTTAACGGAGTTAGCTTAGATTTGGCACCGTTAGGCCGAACCCAACTCCGCCAGCGCACTCACGCTGTTAAACGATAATCTTTGATGAATATTACTTTCCAAAAAACACCAGTTCTTTAAAATCGAATTTCCCACTTCATTTAGTAGCATGTTCTTTATAACGTACTTCTAAATTGTTTATTTAAAATTTTGAAATGAATTTAGTATTTTATCAATAATTCCTTATTATTTAGAAAAACTGACAAAATAAAGGCAAGGCTTACCCACCCCGTAAATTTAGAATAAAAGATTTATCGTCACGACGCTTCAAGAGCTGATAGACAAGTCCCTGAGCCTCCTTCATGCTTCCGTTTTATACCCTAAAATCATCCGACGTTTTGGACTTACGATGCTACAAAATCCAGAAATATTCCAAAATTTAAATTATTCAAAATTTACAGTTTTGCTTCTTCTAACCTTTTATTTCAGCCTAAATTTATCCACCAATAACAAAGGTTTTACTCACTTATTTAAAATAAATACTCTTTTATTCAAACCCTATTTAAAAACCTAGATACTATGTCGGCGTTACACTTCCTCTCATTGAAACTCTTCTTACCTATGCTCTACCTCTATAGTCTTTTACATTTATGAAAGGGACAGACGACTAAGGCAAAGTTGCTTTGCTTACACTATCTCTAACTCAAATTCTACCTAACTATGGTTTTACTCGATAATTACTTAGACTCTATATTTGTGAAAGGTACAGACGACTATGGCAAAGTCGTAGTGTCACAAGCTCCGCTGGGGCACTGACCTGTGGAACTTGTTGCTCTGGAAGTCGCGGTTGTTAAGGATGAGCAGCAGCTTGTCCCCGGTCATGTCGTAGTGCTGCAGGGCGGGCGGCGCGGGCGCGGGGGCGGTTCTGCACAGAGTCAACTCATGTCACCTTTCTCTTTTTTGCCAGCATGGCCACTAAACAAGCTGGAGGTCTTGTAGGCATATCAAACACGAAAAATTGAAAAGGGCCCATTATCATGTGTTATTTTCAGAATTCCGGGACCAAAGGGCAAAACGGATCCTTATTTGTGAAACTGCTGTTCGTCTGATCATCCGTATGTCGCGGTTAATGGAATAATAAAATTGGTCAATAGAATTTGAAAATAATATGAATTGATTGAAAAACAGCACGAATAAAAACATAGCATAGCATAGGGTGTCATATGAGGTGCTAAGTTATTTTTTACGTTCTTTAGTTGTTCGAAGTTTGATATTTTTGTTAGGGTACCGACCCGGTGCATCTCCTAGTGTGACCAGGCAGCATACCGGCCCAAATCTATCAAACAGCCAGCTTTAAATCCACAAATACCAGTTCGCAGACGTCAGTTTGAAATGGACAAATTACATGGTAAGTATAAAGCATTACATGTTCCAAACCTGTGTCTTACTTTTTTAGGGTTCCGAAGTCAAACTATGAACCCTTATAGTTTCGCCAAGTCCATCTGTCTGTCCGTTTGTCTATCTGTCTGTCTGTCTGTCTGTCTGTCTGTCTGTCTATCTGTCTGTCTGTCTGTATGACACACACACACACTTTTTCTCAGAAATTATCAAAGATACAATACTGAAATTTTGTACGCATAAAGATATTTTTACCGCGCACTAAGAGGTATTTACAACTATTTAAAATCGTCTATGACTAATAAAGTAATAACTTTAAAGAGACAATTCGTCCATACGTGTTGTTGTTCAAGATAGTTCTTGATGTTGGTACTTGTAGTAACGGCGTCGGAACTACACTGAGCATGGTCCGACTTGCTCTTGCCCGGTTATTGTTGTCGGGTTTAAGTTTTATTTTTTACTTTTTTATATTTAAGGCTTTTCAGTAAAACACATACATTTTCGAAAGAGCCCTCAACCTTTATAATTCAGTAAGAGATTGTTAATCGTGAGGGTTATTTAAAACTTTATTATGTTGCAAGCTATTTATAAACACACCGTCTCTAGGGTTTCTGCTCTGCTAAGGACAACATTATGCTTTTCCTTTGGCAAATAGTCGAATCTTTTGAACCCTAATAGATGCCTAGCGGGATTTTTTGTCAGATTGTGTGTTATTACGGCGGATTTAATTTAGTAACGTTTTTTATAACGAACATTAAATAATGTAGGGGGCCGATAAAAGAACTTTTTTTTTCAACGTTCCGTTTATTTGTGTTGTATTAGCTGAATCAATCAATCTTCGGAATCTCTGCATCAATACGTTTCATTTGATACCAAATTCGGTGCAGTTCTTTTTTGCCTAGCTTAATATTATGCTCATCAAAGCGGATGATGTTCATGTTAGATTTCATACGACGTTACATACACGGGCAACACTAAGACGAAACGAAAGACACCTCATTTGTCAAAATGTTATGGATACGAGGCAACAGATGAACATACAAACTAAAATACATAGACTACTTAAACCATAACCCTCCTTTTTGCCGTAGCCGGGTAAAAAACAGGTCCGCTGATCGCACATTTTGTGTATACACAAACACACGTCGCGATCCGCGCCGCGCAAGGTCACCCACTCGCCGGCTAATATTTGGTCCAAATGAACAACTTTTATATAAAAACAAATAACTGTACGTTCATTTGTTGATGGATGTACTGTACAAGTATAATTATATATGAGGATCAATCGTGTCAAGCACGTTTTGATACATTTATAGGTAGATACAACTGTAGCACTAAGCGGTACAAATAGGAAACTATTACAACTTACTGGTCCATTTCTTGTAGCCAACTGGCACACACATTCACAATAAGTAATAGGGTGCTTGAATAAAGATGACTCGGATGCAATAAGTCCACGAAGCGGTGCCGACTGCAGACCCGGCTCTCGCGAGGTGCTTGTGACGTGGAGCGTGTCGTGGAGCGTGCCGCGCGCGCGCCGGCGGCGGACTGGCGCACGGCGGCTGGCCCGCTTACGGCCTGGCCACGACATTGCGCGAATTGCGGCGCGGTGAGCGTTTTCTTTATACATTGCACGGCCGAGACGCGCAACGTTCTACGGTTAGTTGGCATCACACGCAATGTATAAGAAAGTCATTGCCGCGCCGCAATTCGCGCAAAGTCGTGGCCAGGCCGTTAGGCCGGCGTGGGGACGAGACGCCGTCGCCGCGATAAACGCGTTGCGAATCGCAACCACACGCCTTTGTCCGCCCGTTTATCTCGCCCGTTGACACACCGAACAAGCGGTCGGCGCCAACATGCGCCTGGGCATGCCCGAGGACTGCGCGTGAGGGAATCTGCAAGACTCCCTAGCCCCAGCTGACTGCGGCTCTCTACAAAAAGGCAATCTTGGGATTGATGTCGGATATCCTTTTTTAGTTGAAAGCTTTACACTAACATAATTATAGGGCTCATTATATTCAACACTAAGTCACCTATTTAAACCCGTTTTTCAAGAGGGTGTAGGTACTTAATTTTGAGAATAAAAAACCGCTCAAGTGCCTGTCAGACTCGAGCATTGAGGGTTCCGCACCTACGTCGTGTTCGTATGAAAATATTAGAAACCCAATAAAGTCCAGCTGTTGCTTGCTGTCTTCATACTTTAGAAGCCCCATCATACAGGACATGTCTCACCAAGTCCCTACCAGGGCGTTTTAAAATGGTTTATTGAAAGAAAAAGTAGTTTTTATTTTCCAGAAATTACGTTCGAGATAAATTATCGTAAATTTTAATAAACTTTCGGAATAGAAAAGAAACACAGATTTCTAAGTTTTTAAAAATGAGAGTCGAAATTAGTGACGGGAGCGCTTCGTTTCACATAATTGTTATTTATAATCATCGCAAGTCATACAGTGTTTTTTAATGAAATGGTTTTAATTTCAGGATTTTTAAATATATAGCTGGTAAATGAGGTTAGGCTAGGTTTGTTTTATAAAAACCCTGAAATAAAAATCACTTTATGACTTGCGATGATTATGAATAACAATACCTACATTCGGAGAACAATTTATTTTTATTTTTTGCGACAGCAATATAGAAATCAGTTAAATTCAAATGAAATTAATGCTAAACCAGCGATACTTTGTATTTACATAAGATATTATGTTATTTGTCACAGGTTTGTGCTTCTGGTGCCAAGGGTTTATATTGTAAAGTTAAAGTTTGCTTTTTCCTTGTATATTGATGTGATAGCCATCTAAGAATTATATTTCAATGTTGCAAAAATTATTTACTTTTAAAAAGGTTTCATACGTGAATAGGGTCGACTTCTTTTTGCAATTTTTGAATTATTTTTTGTGTGGAAATCCAAATGTTCGTGGTGGTTGGCTGACTGGTAAGTATGGTACCGGTATTATTAGGAGCATTCATAATATTCATAGTGCTTTTAGTTTAAACTTGCTTTACGCGAAGAAGTTCACATTCTCTGTATTCTCGTAATTCGTGAGGTTGGATAGGTATGCGAACGCATCACTTGGAGTAATGATCGTTGATATCTTTCTAGAAAGATCACGTGAGAGCTCGCCTGTTGACAATATTATTATTATTGTTTAACCAATGTCAAATATTATAAACCCTGTAGCCTATAGTAATGTAGAGATTTACCACGAAAGGATTTTTGAAGAAGGATTGGGGTAGTAGCAGGAAATGAATGCAAAACGAACGAAGACACTGCCTTCTTCAGTAGAAGGACACAAAACAGCTCAGCATTAAAGGAGCGCAGCGCCCGTGGTCAAAAGGCAACGCCCTTACTTCGGAATCACAAAAGAGGAGGCTATGTGCGTCGACACAGTCCTGAAGAGGCTCTCCCGCACTCCTGGAGGGAATAGTGAGAAAAGTCGACGTCGTCGAAAAGGAAGAGACTGGAGCGCAGGTGCCGGGACGAGGCATTCCTCGGTGTCCTCACGGTTACGAAGGCGGTCGTTGACATGGCTGTTTGTGTGGTGTCAATTTTTATCAGTATTATTAAATAGCGGGGCTAACAATATCCTGATTGTTTACGTATTCGCGGCGCCTTTATCGAGTGGCGAGCCGGCTGGGCGCGCCAGTCGGCCCCCGCCCGGCGCGCGCTGAGCTCACTCCGGCCGCGGCGCCGCGCGAGCACCTCGCGAGAGCCGGTCTGCACCATTCCGGGAAACTAGTGCCATCAACTCGTCTCTATTTGAGCACTCTGTTTGTGTGAACGCGTGTGCATCGTTAGTAATAATGGATACGTAAGTTGTATTTTTTCCCCGACTGCTCAAGAAGAAGAGTTTTGTTATTAATTAATTCATTAAAGCTATAGTTGAAGATTAAAGATAACAGATAAAAGACATTTACATAACAAAGTAGGCCGCACGGGCACTTTTACACGTCAAGAATCTACCAGCGCTTCCCAAGAGTGTCCTCCACTGCTGAGAAGAAATATGCCGCAAGAAACTCAGCAGTCGGTCGTTTTTTATTATATGATACTCGTATTTACGTAGTACCGAGTCGTGTTATCGCTTTATCTTCTGAGGGCAATAATACTTTGAATTTATTGTGGCCGTCACAGTCGGTATCTCTAATCATGCTAAATTGTAGGTTTTCTTTAATAATACCTATATTCAATGTATTAATTATTAATTAAAGCCGGCCAAATACCAGTCGGACCCGGACACGACGGGTTCCCGGGAGAGGTGTGTTGGTATTGAGATCTGCCACTCTCCCTAAGCTCCGCAATCTGGCGGGGCCGGAGCGTGCTTGCGGCGTGGTGGGGCCGCAGAGGAAAAAAGTACCGGTATTACGGAGCGCCGTTTTCCTTATCCTTTGCGCCCGAAACGTGTGGACCTGCGGATGATGGATCGGAGGTCTATCGCTTCTTTAATCCACTGGACTGTGAGCACTTTGAATTCTCCTAGGGCACTCTTTCAATGTCGGAGCACGCGTTGCGCTGGCCTGCCGGTGAAGGTCGTACTCGAATTGTGCTCACCAACAATGGCCTGGAGGGAGAATCGCTGCGTTTTTAGTGGGTTTTCTAGCCACTCTCGGTTGGTGAGACCACATAACCACCTTAGCCTGCCCCAGGCATGGTATGCGTAAAAGCATTTTTCCAGCGTAAAAAAAGTCTTACATTGACGTGCAAGCGGGCATTACAATTTAAGGAAATCGGGTATCATTTTCCGTACCCAAAGGGTGCCAGCAAGGCCCTGTTAGCGTTCACTGTCTGTCCATCCGCCCGTCTATCTGTCAGTTGACATTTTTACAGAGTGTTATATACAGGGCTAGCACTTTTGATGCCGATAACGTCAAAATGAAAACAAAAATCTTAAAGAATTCGTAAAATACAGCTTAATCGCAATCAAAATACGGATCACAGCAGCAGCATAATTTTTTCCTTATTTATTACTAAAAATGGCCAATTGTGTCAATATTATTGTTATATGAATTTGACATTCATAAAACAATATTTCATATTTCAAGGAATATTTAAAAAAAAAAGAATAATACCAGAATAGTATTTAATCATACAATTGGACATTACAACATGACAACAGAAGAATGTCAGTATCGAAGAACCCGGAAAGTTCAATAAGGGTTATGCAGAACCGGCCCCGGGATACCCGGACCAAATTTCAAACTTTAATAATTAGTCTGTGACCTCCACCGCAATTCCCAGGAATTAGAGGTGCCGGAAATAGCTGATGAGATGGCGAATCCATACGCACCGCAGTCTGTTCCTATCTTGTAAAAAATTGCCAATTGAATATTTCAACACTGGAATTATTTGTAATACTAGGTACTCGTATTTGTATGAAAACTTTATGACGAATTCTGACTTTTGCCGACCACTGTTAGTAAAAAGAGGATTTGAGAATTTACTCTTGGTTATCTTATCTTACAGATGGACCCTTTCGAATAAACTTCGACCCTTTAGGATCTTTTGTGCAATTAACCTCTTAACCACTCAGCTGTTCGAATGTGCAGGTTTCCTCACGATGTTTTTCCTTTACCGTAACAGCATCGGGTAATGCACTTAAGTTAGAAAAACTCATTGGTACATCGTGACCGCGGGGGGTTCGAATAGATAAGATGCATAGCGCGTACTTATTGAAAATGTTTAGGATTGCAAAAAAGGCTGCCGGACGATCTTGTCAAGCGCATATTTTGATGACAACTTCATACATTTCGTTAACATTACTCATACTCATACTCATTTATTTATAATATTAAATATTACATGCCAATTTATTATTTAACAATATCTAGTTACCTATCTACTTACACTATCAACAACAATATCAAATATATATATATATATATATTAGTATTATTAATCTTGTCTAGCCTCACAGGATCAACCACGGAAAAGCTTAAAATACGCTGACATATCGTTTACGAAGTGCCGCATCTTCTGCGTCACGTTTTTAACGCTTCTTTTAAGTTGACCGGGGTGGTCAATGTAATAACTTTTTGCAAATTTGACGCAGCCCAATTTACGCAGCTTCAACGTCCCTAATTTAAGATCCGGTGTTGTCATTCCTTATTTCGCTTCAATTAAAAATTTGTGTTAAGGTTACCGCTCATAAATGTAATACCTGATCAGCATTACATCAACTCAAACAGTGCACTTGCAGTGTTCCTTATACATATATGGAAATTCCTTACAGCAACCTAGACGATCGTCCAGTTTTTCAACCATCCATAACTGGTGACGCCTGGTCGTCAGCTAGTCGTACCGCTTCGGCTACGTGCCTGCGTTCGGTTGACGCCTACTACTTGCGTGTCAATAAAGCAAAACGGATCCGGTACCGATTTGATATTTATGTGCGGTAACCTTCAGTGTGCGTTAAACGCCAAAATCACCACGGAAAAAAAGCTTTCTTATGCCACGAAATTCAGTCATCTTTCCAAAATGTTTTTTAAGAAAAACACAGCATATCATCAAAATAATACCTACAGCACTAAATAACAAACTTAAAATAAACTGACGATAAAAAAGACACACAAAGAATAAAATATGTCAGGAAAACATATTTAGACTGAAGAGAGACGTGCATACATTCTCTCACAGAACCTGAAACTTTCATCACACACAACACAACCCAACCAGCAGGTGGCGGCAACGCGAGCGGACATTCGGTCCATGAGGGGGTGAATAGAAGCCACCTGCTCCACAGAACCTCAAACATTCATCCAATTCGAGATATTCAGAATCTCCTTGGAACATACTGCCAGCTAAAGTCAGCAGTCAGTGATTTCGCCTCACCTTAAGAGAGTTGAAACCTAAAACACCAAGCAGAAACTTCTTGGGGTATAAAAAAGGGTAGTACCCATACAGTATTTGCAAAATATGATATTCTCAAAACATTATAATTGAAAAATATAATTTATGTGAGTCGACGGAGCTCCGCTTCCGCGGAGCTAATATTTCTGAGTGATTTTGTCCTTCGGGTCTGATACGAAAACGAACCTAACTTAACCTATCTCATATATTTTATGTTATTTATATTTTAGTAACTTTGGTCACTAAGGCCACGGCTAATTTAAATTATATTTTGCGAATACAGTATTTTGAGAATATCATATTTTGCGAATATACTTAGTACCTATTCAGCGACTGACCGCGAATAACGAACCCCGTACTCCGATAAGAATGTTTGTGCTTTCAAGTGCTTGAGAAAATTGAGGTGGGTGCGTGTCGTCCGTCAGCACCCAACAGGTACCTGTTCCGCGTACACGGTATTACAGAAACGAGTAAAAGTGACGATGGCACACTTGGCTGCATTGAACAGAAGCCTGTTGTTAAGACTCCACTGATGCACCCAATTTTTATCTTTCTGCAACGAATAAAAGCCTGACCTTTCCTGTATGACGTACTTAAGTCAGTTTCAGGTTATCGGCAGAAAGTAGGCATCAAGCGTACTGCGGAACCGAAGCCGTTATCCCAAAAAGTAATAGGCTACTTAAATTATCAATCGTTTCGAATTAATTTCGATTCATATTTGTGTAACAAATAATATTTTTTTGTAAATATATATTCTTGTTGAAAATATCCAACAAAGACTTTTCCATTATAATTCTATCTTCTCAGTATTGACGCTGTGCAAAGCAACTTTAGTACTTCTACAAAATCATTTGGGTTTTCAAAACTTGCTTTCAATCCATTTATATGTCGTTTCCTAGTTCGTCTCATGCTCACTCACGATTTTTTATCTTTCGCAGAGTATTGATAAATTTTTCATAAGTAAATTATTCATTAATGTAATCTATGCATCAAATTCTTTCATTTGATGCCCAGTTCAATGCAGTTGGATTATTTTATTTCTCTGACTAGCATTATTATGTTCGTCTAAACCGCCATGTAATATTTCGTGTTATTTTATTTATGATGTTACATAGCCTACGACACGCGGAATGACAATACAAAGCCAACGACACCTCATTTGTCAAAATATGATGAACAAATAGGAGCTACAAGGGAACAGATGAACATACAAACTAACATACATAGACTGCTTAATCATAGCCCTCCTTTTTGCTTTGCCGTAGAAGTCAGATGAAAATGAAATGGTGCGATGACTACACGATTGATTGAAAACACTTTAATATTATAGGTGGAA
The DNA here is from genome assembly GCA_946894065.1 of Acleris literana. Classification (NCBI taxonomy): domain Eukaryota; kingdom Metazoa; phylum Arthropoda; class Insecta; order Lepidoptera; family Tortricidae; genus Acleris; species Acleris literana. The sequence goes on along the minus strand of OX335683.1, from coordinate 19,532,362 downwards.
AGCAGTAGTCTCTGCCTACTCCTCTGGGAAACAGGCGTAATTTTATGTATGTTTGTATTATACGGGATTGATCAGTAGATATTATTATGATGAAACTGATGATGTACCCATCCTCTTCCAGCCCGCACGACCTGGAACACTACGATATGTCGAAGAACAAGATCCTGCTCATCTTCAACAACAGGGACTTCCCGAAGTCCAAGTTCCGGAAGTAAGTGCCTGAATGCATCGCGGATTTAGTCGATTATACTCTGGATCCGGTAGGTACGAGTATGTATTACTCGACTTAATTGGCTTACCATTCCCGTGTTGTGACTGTAATGTTAAAGAACAAGACACACTTGAAACTGTCATAAAAAACGATCTATGCAGCTGACATGTCATTATGTAATGTCTTGAATGTGACCAGGGGGGTTATTATGACATAGCTATGCAGTTCAGTTTACGCTGAGAGAAAGGGACAGAACTATATAACTGCCATAGCTCTGTCCTTTACGCTCGCCGTAAAATGAACTGCATGCCATTATTAGCCATGTCGTAATAATCCCCGTGATCTTTACCTAAACTCGGGAATAACGCTTTTTCAGCCAAAAGTAGCTTTTAATTAAAGCGACCTATAACTGCGTTAAAACTACTTACTAACTGTGTTGTATGTTTGGGGCAGTTGTGGTTCAACTAATTGTTGGTTGATAAGTATACCTACTTACTAGCGGATTTGTTGGTTTGAGCAGAGAGCCTTTAAAGTCGCTTTCGGGCAATGACGGTGACCAGCAGCGGCTGACGAGAGTCTTCACGGCGTTCGGCTTCCGCGTCGAGACCTACCTGAACCTGGGCGCCGACCAAATCCTCGATGTGATCGCTAAATGTGAGTCTTAAAAGTCTACTTATGTTATAAGCTAGCTAGACTTAAGGTTACAAATAATAAAAATATTAAAAAATATCACCTCCTAATACATCTAGTGGACATCAATTGTTATTGCCGTAGCAGCACTTATGAATCAGATTGAAATGTTGCCTCGCTACATCATAGTTAACGAGGAGGACCACAGTGAAACCTCGTGCGTGTGCGTGGCGGTGATGACGCACGGAGACGGCGGCGGCACTCTGCATGCGGCGGACCGCAGCTACAACTTGCGCGACCTGGTGGAGCCGCTGCAGTTCGGGCACCAGGGGCTCGTGGGCAAGCCCAAGCTATTCCTGGTGTCGGCGTGCCGCGGCGGGGACCTCGACCCGGGCCGTGTGGAGCTCGACGGGCCCGGCGGCGCCGCGCTCGGCTCGCACTCTGACACGCTGGTGCTCACCGCCTGCGTCGAAGGTAGTATTATTTTATGTCAAAGTGTCTGACTTTTTATAGTATAACTCAGTGCAGGAGTGGTCGGCTCCAGATGGCTTGGGTGTGTTGGTCTTACTGTTCTTGGGGCAGGGTTCGTGGCGTGGCAGTACGGCTGCGGCTCGTGGCTACTGCAGGAGCTGTGCGGCGTGCTGGAGCGCCGGCACCGCGACCTGCACCTGCTGGATATGGCTACGCTCACCACCTCACACGTCACACGCGCGTGAGTCCATCGAGAAGCCTCATAACACACTATATCTTAAGGTTCGATTAGACTACCACACTATAACTGAGTGTGCGGTATATACTGTAGTAGTCTAAACTTATCATTAAACCTATTGACACAATTAAAAATAAACATCAAGTGAAGTGTTCGCTCCAAGTTCATCACGCGTCGAAGCTTTATCCTTCTACAAACTGCCTTGTGTATCCTATACTATTAAAAGAGTATGTATTATTTGTATATATACATTTGTAAGGAAAAAAAAGGCTTGTAGTATAACAATACTACAAGCCTTAAGCCTATCGCCTAACAAGGCGATAGGCTTACAACCTGTCACTAATATGCACATGGTAAACATCTTAGCATGATTGTGCAAAATATGGTTACAGAATTAACAACACTCTGGTGAGTGTATCTCAAAACCTTGCAATTTAGAGGTTTACGAGGGTGAAAAATTTATAAAAAAAGGCACCTGGGAACAATACAGACGGGGAAACTTCTATAAAATTAGGACTAGATAAAGGGATAAAGGGATGGTCTTGGATATAAAGGTATAAACTTACTATTAGTGCTATAAACAGTAGGTATTCAAAAGAAGGGTTACCCTATATAATCCTGACTTCACTGTTGGTATTATAATTATTTATCTGACTTAATTCCACATGGTAGTACTTTTGAAAGGTTGTTGATAGCTTGGGAGCTAGTGAGCAACTGAACTCGTCGTCGTGTGCAGGCGATCGTAGAATTTAAAATGAACTCCAATTTAGAATTAAGAATAAAAAATAAATATTTATAAAAACAAAAACCCGCCTTCAAAAATGCAAAAAATAACTTCTTTTAAAATGGTAGGTCAGTCCAACTGAAGTCGGCGTCCCACAATATTTAAAAACCAAAAGCCGAATGCAGTTGGACTGACCTACCATTTTAAAAGAAGTTAGTTTTTGCATTTTTGAAGGCGGGTTTTTGTTTTTATTAGTAGTAATAATAGTAGTTTTAAAGTAGTTAAAAAATATTTGCTATCTTAACCAGCACATGCGCAGGACATTTTTATTTGGTAACCGTGGTTTCTGGCCCCACGAGACAGGCATCGCCTAGTTTGGTGGTCATAAGCAATGTATCTTGAAATGTATAATCATCAGATATCGGACAAATGGGCGTCATTGCTCGCAATAATGTGGACATGACTCCTAAGATTTTAATTAAACAAATTAAATTACATTAATTGATTACTTACATGAAGAAATATTTTGATCCTCCATTGCAAGACAGTAATAAATAAATAATACAAAGACGTGAGGAGTGACAATTAATATTAATCTACTTAAGTTTGGTCCATTAACATGCGTGGATTGCGAAAGGAGCTTTTCACCTCGTGAGTTTATTTTAGCCGGGATAAGGAATAAACTAACCACGGAAAATGTATAACAATTACTGCTTATTTGCTTAAATTAATTTTCACAATACAAAGTCTTTGTATTATTTATTTATTACTGTCTTGCAAAGGATCAAAATATTAATGTAATTTAATTTGTTTAATTAAAATCTTTGGAGTCATGTCCACATTATTGCGAGTAATGACACCCATTTGTCCGAAATCTGATAATCATGTTTGGCAAATAAAAATTTTTTTTCATCGAGTTCGATTCAGCGGTTTAGCCGTGAAAGCGCAACAAACTGATAAAGTTACTTTGATAATTTAATATCTATGTAGGGTTGTGAGACGTGTCTTATTCGAATGTTTTGAAGAATGAATGAGATGTACGAGTGGAGGGATATAATGAATGGGAGCGGAATGAAGCCTCTGGATTTAAAGACGGCAACGCTGATAGACGTAAAGATTTAAGTGGAATTTTGTAAAAAATGTCTATTCTAAATAAACGAAGGTTTCCTTTACTGGACTCTCCAAATCCGAATGATGCCGACGTGTCTATGAATTATTGAATTATTAAGTGACATGTTTGTATTAAATAAATAGAGTACTTTAGTTATCAGTGTCAAATGTCAAACCACAAGTTTGAAGTATATCACACCGAGATGTTAAAACCACCAAGATCAAATATGTAGAAATAAGGTGTAGGTAAACAAGAAGAAATATAAATAAATGTTGAAAATAATTTCACACAGGATTGTCGATCTAAACGTTCCTGGAACTAGTTTAGAATAGCGTGTTGTTATAGACGGGAAAAGTAACGAACGATTAATCCTACTGTTTGACTTTAGAGTGGATTCGACGAAACTTGAATTAATACGCTAATACTAGGGATATATCTATTCTACAATATTATTCTCAAGTAAGCCGGTAGTCGTTGTTCTACGTAATTTTAAGTATAGCTATACTTGGAACTACTAAACTTGAATAGTAGAGTGAGTGATGAACGAATTCAAAATTAAAATTCAAAAACAATTTAAAAACTGACATTAGAAAGTACATGTTGAGTTGATATGTATGATAGCACTGACAGCACAAAGCAAGATGTGGACGCCATTAAATAATTCTTGGAATGAGTCTGTTATTCCACGCGAAACGGTGATATACTCGTAGTAGGTATTCCTTAATAGGTTCACTATTCCTAGAATTATCGTTAACTGATAAAACTGAATTACTTTCGATTAACTTAACGTTAGTAACTGGGCTGTACCAGACCAAAATAAACCCACTATACAAGATATAAGGTGGAAATTACAAACCCAACTACACTTATTAACATACGAATAAGCTCAGGGTTTAGATTAACTGGCCATTTATTCTAAGAATAAAATTGATTCCCTATTATATAAAAAACATGTTAAAAAAAAACAAAAACCCGCCTTTAAAAAGCAAAAAATAACTTCTTTAAAATGGTAGTTAAATAGGTCAGTCCAACTGACTCGAAATATCTTGTCGCCACCCTCGAAATATATACCGTTTAGGAGTTCCGGTGGCCATCTGTGGTCTTCATCATCAGTTCCACTTCACCAAATAGTGCTTTCCAAGACCAAATACACGAGTTACAGTGAAAAATACCAAAATCGCTATAGGTGTAGGTACCTATAAATTTTGAAGAGTTCCGTCGATTCCTCATGGATTCCACCATCAGACCTTCATTTTGATAAAAATGGGTCCAATCGGGAAGTACCAGCTTTCAAATAAAAAAAAAACATCAAAATCGGTTCACCCAGTCGAAAGTTCTGAGGTAACAAACATTTAAAAAAAAAACATACAGACGAATTGAGAACCTCCTCCTTTTTTTGAAGTCGGTTAAAAATAGCCAGATAGAAAATGCCAGAACGACTTTAATTGAACGAGGTGTAACACATAGGTAGGTACACCCCGTTACAAGTGTGTATAAATAAATCTGAGTAAGAGTGATAACAACAAAATTATTCTAAATACAGCCTCTACCTCTCGTCAAGCAAAAGTTTCGATAAAAGCAAGCGTAGAAATATATTTGCTGGCGTGGAAAAAGCAAACGAGGACATATGCCACTGTGTTATCCCCACACCGGGACACAACAACCCGAACACTGATGATTGCCGACTGGTTTACACTCGCAATATACCTCTCTTCTTGACGACGCCGTAGCCTAGTTGGTAGTGACCCTGCCTATGAAGCTAGCGGTTCTGGGTTCAAATCCCGGTAAGGTCAGATATTTGTGTGATGAGCACGAGTATTTGTTTCTTTGTCTTGGATGTTTTCTATGTATTAAAGTATTTATTTCTCTATATAAGTATTTATATCGTTATCTAGTACCCATAGTACAAGCCTAGAGCTTAGTTTGGGACTAGGTCGATTTGTGTGAGATTGTCCCCTGATATTTATTTCTTTCTTTTATTCTCTCTCTGCCCAGGCACGCGGCCCGCGTGGTCGACAAGAAGGCGCGCCGCGAGGTGCTCGCGCGGGAGACGCCGGAGTCACGCTCCACGCTCACCAAGCTTCTGCGCTTCTCGCTCGCGCAACGCTGATCTCACGCTCGTGGCACGCCCTGTGTGCCATATTATGCTTTAATAAATGTATTGCAATTTTATTAATCTCTTATTTCACTATAAAAGTGCATAGCGCACTTTAACCCAGAAAACCCGGAAAGAACCCGCGCGTGATGGTCCCACCTTTTACGAACGTCTACCCTCCCCTCCGAACTTGAAACGAACCATTCGACGAAGCATTTGAACGCCGGCTGAAAAACCTTTTATTACAACATCCATTATACTCAGTTTAAGGTTTTATGGACATTAATTTAAAATTAGGTAAGTACATAAAATATAGGTATTTAAATGTTATGATTTAATATGTATGGTAGTTTTTATGTTTTCTGATTTTTTGACTTATTATGTTAAAAATTATTTAAAAAAAAAGTCTTATTTGTTCGCATTCTATTTTAAAGACGATCCTTAACGGTGATCATTCCTTAGTTCTGTATTGTTATTATTGTTATCATGACTTCTAATTTCTATTATTGTTTATTAAAATTTGTGTACATTTTTGACGAGTCCAATGTAATTTCTTACTTACTTTGGAAAATAAATATCATTCATTCATTCATTTATAACCCGTAAATAGGCCCCCTTAAACTAGGTGTAATTAATGTCGTATTGTGCTACTCTAAAATCGATTGGTTGACCATTCAAATATTTAAGTAGCTTTTTGTGAGTCATGTTTAATAAAATTTACATTAGGTACGTACATTTTTAAGGTCAGTGAATATAGTTTAATTTGCCAAGAATTAAATGAGCGCAACCTTCACACTGCACTCATGGAGCGCCAACTTCTTGCGGAATAAAAGGAACGCAACCATTGGATCTTACTCGTCGCTCCTTCACGCCCTTCGTACACTCGACGGTTGCTTCGCTCGTCTTTTATGTTCATTTATATTATTACTCAATTGTTTGATGAAATCTAAATCTTAATAAAACATGTTTTTCTGAATTTACTCGTTAATTTTCCGGTCCTTTAATTCACAGAGTTACCGCGTCATATAACCTGGCTCAATCTCGTTATGTCGCGTACAGCCTGGCCGCCAACCCGAGTTGAAGGCGTTAGCACGTCGATAGTAACTTAGTCTAGTCTAGATACCATTTTTCATGAAACTTTAAAACTTCTTAACTCCCATTATTATTTAGTTGATTATTATTTATTACTAGCGAATCGCCCTTGCTTCGCTTCGGTTTTTTACCTGTGTCTCCTAAACTCTACAAGATATTGAAATACCTATACACGAAGTTAAAGATGATGTTTTAGTGCCTGACTTTTTCATTTGAGCAGTTGATACCTTTCAGAGCCTATTCGATATAATAGTAATAAAATACATCGTCAACATAAATAAATAAATAGGCATATAATCTTGAATATCGGTACGAATATCACTATGAATACGACAACAGTTTCTACATACAATGTTCTACAAAACTTGTTATATTCATTTTTACTCTTAGATCAATACTTAAGGAGCTACGGGGTATTTAAGTTAACAAGGAGATATATAGAATAGTGGAGAAGACGAAGATTTCGATGTAGAAGACGATGAATAACATAATAAAGACGAACTGATTTGCTTTTTCTATTTTTAAATAAAAAAAATAAAACCTATTTCGTTTTTACTTCTTAAATCGTCTATAGTATATATTATGTAGTCTCCTTGTTAACTTATATACCCTGTAGCTCCTAAAGTATTGATCTTAGAGTAAAAATAAATATATCAAATTTTGTAGAAAATTGTATATAGAAACTTTTGTCAGAAGTATTCATATCGAATATCCGTATAGATATTAGAGATAAAAGCAAAAATCTGAAAAAAGGTACCTTCAATGGTACCTGCGGAGAGCCGCGCGGCGGTCAGCTTGAAATTTGGTTAAGCTCTTTTTAATATAACATTAATAACTAATATTATTTCGCAACCTGTAATGTCCCTCTTTATAATTATAAACTAATATAAATCTATCAAAAGCACTTCGGACCACACCTAGTGAACAGTTCCGTAATTGTATTGTAACTAAAACCAATTTGCATACTCGGTGGTATATCCCAGTATATATACTCGTAGCAGGACTTTCTGAATACTTCAGAATATTTTTCCAAACATTTTGTGGAGCTGGACGTTGCAAGCTAAACGTAGTTTGACTACGCGTCCAGTTCACCAATATAGTATAGTTTATCTAGCCGGCCGTCGCATCGTCTACCCGCCTGACGCGGGAGGAGGGTAATCTTGTCCTGTGCGAGCCTTTTAGAAACTCTAATAGATCGTAGAACTGCGATTCTAACAACCACAACCTAAGCCTATTTTGTAGTGGTGTAATGTTTTCAGGGTTCATGTACATATGTATGTACAGTTAGGGGCAAAACTGAGTCAATATTAGCACCTTAGTAGAATGTTAACAAGTCGATGACAATCAAAGCTATTTTAAAATGCTTAATACAGTATAATACTCGTTGAAGTTCGCGACAAAACTGCTGAACAAATGATTTAAAAACTATTAATTTAGTTTTCTCTACGTCAACCCCAAATAATGAAATTAATTATGAAATTATTAATTAAATGAAATTATACTTTATTGCGTGTAGATTAATGTTACAAATTGCAGATAGTCATGCTTACATCTAAGTTTCATTTAACCCTACCTTTGCAGGTGTACACGCAGTTACACAAAAACTACTGCCTTTATTGTGCTCTGAATGTTAAATATACAATATAACAATTATAATAATAAAATTAATTAAAAGAAAAGAAATACCCTATATACTATCAATATTAAAAACTCATCAGCATGGTTTATTAATACATTTTTTATAATACGATAGAAGAAATGTCCATACTTAATTATTATCAATAAAGAAATCCTTAACGCTATAATAGCATTTCTTGAGCAACCATTGTTTTGTCAAGTTTGTAAAGGTGTTTAGGTCATTTTCCTTAAAAGTGTCCGGCAGTTTGTTGAACACATCTATGCACATCATGTAGCTGTTTTTTGATGAGAGTTTCAGCCGCGCAAGTGGCATATGAATCTTGTGCTTAAATTGAGGCCTCAATGCACGTGTAGTAACATTTTGCTTTAGATCAAATAAATGCATGTACTTAAACACAAAAACACAAACCTCGAATACATACAGGCACGGCACAGTTAAAATCTTACAATTAATAAAATAAGGACGACATGAGTCAAATTGACTGAGATTGAAAATATTTCTTATACAGCGTTTTTGTATTAATAATGCCTTTCCGACAGTTACAGCATTTCCCCAAATAACGATACCATACCGAAAAGTAGAGTCTATGTACCCGTTATATGCTGTAATAGCAGCTTCAATAGACACAACTTGGCTTAGTCTTCTTAAGGCAAAGACAAATTTATTGACCCGAGAACAAACAGAATTTACATGTTCACTCCATTGACAATGGCAATCTATGTAAATACCCAAAAATTTGGCTAGGCCAACCTCCTCGACGGCTTGGTCTAGGTATTTAACTTTAATCTCTGAAGTCTTACCTCGAGCGCTACAAAATTGAATTAGTTTAGTTTTATTTATATTGACTTTTAAATTATTACTAGTTAACCACTCTATAGTCTGAGCTAAAGCCGTGTTTATCTCCTCATGATAAGTCGATTTGTGGTTTTCTTCAATAATAATAGTTGTGTCATCTGCAAACAATATACACTCATGACTTAAGGCGTTTGGTAAATCGTTTATATAAATTAAGAAGAGAAGAGGGCTCAGAATGCTGCATTGAGGTACTCCAAATTTATTCGCTATGTATGGCGACCGATACGTAACCATAGTTTTAGTTTTGGGACAGTAACCAGAGGTTATTACACACTGAGTCTTGTTACTTAAATATGACTCGATCCAGCTTAAAGCAGGCCCTCGTATGCCGTATCTAGAAAGTTTGATTAGTAATCTATTGTGACAGACAAAATCAAATGCTTTGCTCATGTCCATGAGCAAAACTGCAACAGATGATTTTTTCTCTATGCATTCAAGGGCTCGCTTGATTAATTTAAATGTCGCGAGAGATGTACTTCTACATTTCCTAAAACCGTGTTGTTCGTCCTTTATAATTTCATTTTTTTCAAAAAATCTCAGTAGCCTAGTGTACAAAACCTTTTCAAATATCTTGGAAAATATTGGAATTAAAGTAACCGGCCTATAGTTATCTATGTCACAAACATCTCCCTTTTTTTTGTACAAAGGTTTCACAACAGATTTTTTCAAAACTTCAGGAAAAACTCCTTGGATCATAGATAAGTTTATGACATACACTAAAGGGTTTAATATAGGGAAAAGGCTTTGCTTAATGATATCTGTTTTTAGATCATCATACCCAACTGCCATCGTATTCTTTAAGCTGTTTACATTTTTTGTTAATTCATAATTATGCATTCACAGGATTCAAGAATATGCTAGTTAATATATTATCCACATTTACAGAGCAGTCTTGAGAAGATGTACAATTGTCGACTACATTTCTTACAAAGAAGTTATTGAAATTTTCTGCAATCATGTTAGGATCTTCTATGACCTTATCATTAACTATTACTTTACAAATAGATTGTAAGTCAGAGCTGGCAGTGGCATACTTTTTAATAACATTCCAGGTAGCTTTACATTTATTTTTGTTAGTTTGTATATACTTAGTGTTTTCAGTTTTTTGAAGTAATAGAATACACTTTTTTAATTTTCCCGAGTATAACTTGTATTTCTTTTTACTGTCAGTAGAATGCCTACTCATATAATATAGTTGCCTTTTGGTGTGACAACTTTTTTTAATTCCCCGTGTCAGCCATTTGGAGCTACGAGATTTGTTCGAAATTTTAATTTTTACTATGGGGAAACATAAATTGTAGAAGAGTGTATATAAATCATAAAATACGTTAAATGCACTAATAGCGTCAACCTCGTTAAATACCTCTGCAAAAGAAAGACAAGACAAAAAATCTATAAATCTTCTTATGTTGTCACTACTATAGTCTCTTCTGTATATATACCACCACGTGATAGGGGGAGGATGACGCTTCTTCACCGGTATAAGAAAAGACTGAGCCGTGTGGTCCGAAAGTCCAAGGTCATGGACCATAGCAATCCCGTCCTGTACGTTGGTTGCAATGTGATCGATGCATGTTTGAGAATGTGGTGTGATTCGTGTTGGTTCATTTATAACATGCTTCAAGTCATATGCTTCTAATATTTGTTTCAGTTCAGTTGAAATGTTTGATGTTCTAGTGATATCCACGTTAAAATCACCGCAAATGACGTATTTTTTCCATTTATTTCGAAATATGGAATTCAAAAGTTCGTTTAACTTATTAAAAAATAGGGAAGAAGTGGATGTCGGCGTTTTATTTGTATAGACGCACACCAATACAATACCATATTGTGATAAATTTACCGCACAACACTCAAATACACGTTCAAGACACGATTCTTCGGCTTCTTTTATGCTTGTACAATCAATATCATTCCGCACTAGTATTGCCACCCCACCTCTTTTAGATAGTTTTCTGGAGAAAAAGGCGGCCAGCTTGAAGTTTTTTATTTTGATATTTACTTCTGTACCATGAAGCATATTCGTTTCAGTCAAGCAAATTATATCTATTTCCTTACCATTCTCAGATAAGTGATCAATCGCGAGGTATAATTGGTCTTGTTTATTTAACGCTCCTGAAATATTCTGATGCAGCACCCCTACGCTGTTATTATGCTGAGTGCGGACGAAAAAATGGTTTTGGCTTCGTAAGAGGTGTTGAGAACGTGACTGTTTCAGGTTTATTATCTACATTTGCAGTAGCATCCTTGTCCTTGAACGAATTATTTTGCTTACATTGAGAGTGTAATGTCTTTGCTGATTTAATGTTGCATCGCAGCTTTTTTAATTGATCCTCGCAGCTATACAAGTTGCAAGCGACCTTATGAATAATAGTCTCTGATATCTTTTTCGTAAATCTAAAATGGTTATTTGGCACCCAATTATCATAATTGCAGTCTATAAAATAACAGTTCTCGAATTGACTGGTCACGAACTTCACCATAGAGTTTAATTTAGTTTCATTTAAGTGCGGATTGTATGGGATTTGGGATACAAGCACGTTTGTATTGTTGAGGGACTGCAACCCGCTATACAAATTGGCTGACATTTCACTTGGATTACTGTCATTACTTCCTGTGAGTATTATGATAAAGTCGTCCATTGACAGTTTAACACCCATCCCAGACACCGCACGCAAAACCTGTTTCGTACTTGCACCTGGACAAGTGTAACAAAATATGTCAAAAAACTCGCCATAGGCATCATTCAACATAGACCCGAGGTTCTCACCCTGCTGATCCGCCAATATTATCAACTTACGTTTACTTAACCTTAACTCCGTACGACGCTGATAGTCCTCTTGGAATTGCCGCATGTAAATTCTTAATGTACTATTCCACGACTTTCCACGTATTTTAGTGATTGGCAACACCGGTTGACTTGCGGCGGTTTTTGAATTTTCAAAATCTCTCCGTTTATATGATTTTGTAGTCTCATTTTGGATAATAGCAGGTTTAGTTTCTTTACATATCTCTGGATTTGACTTTGTACAAATCTTTACAATTTCGACAATTTCGATAGGGGGCGCTGTATCAGTTGGTGTAAGATGGATCTCCGGATTTTCCGGGCATTTTTCGCGTTCCGCAAATTCTGCAACGTTAACGGAAAAATCTAAACGCGTGTGGTTTACCGATTTTCGAGTGGATTTGGTGCCCTTCTTCGAAGATGTCCCCTTGCAAATATTTGTCAATTTATTAATTTTAAGTTGATATTCTGCAATCGTTTTTTTTAGTGCATAATTTTCAGATAACAACGTTTCTATTTCTAATTCAGAAGTGCCCAACTTTTCAGTCAAATGATCGATTTTTTCTCTCAATTCATCGACTACGTAGCTGTTATTCAGCTTTAACTCAGAAAAGCTCCTGTTCAGGACTCCCTTGGGAGTTGATTTAAATGACGCCGAATTCATATCGTCGTCATCTGACAGAGATTCGAAAGAATTTTCAGTCGGTACGTTTACTATTATTTTTTTCCGAAGGGTAATATAATAGTAAACGTACAATAAGATTCCATCCTCTTTAAAATAAGGTATCAACTGTTTGAATCAGGGACGTAGTGTTCTAGTTATTGCAGACTTTTAGCCCGCTACAAAAGTGAACTAACAACCGGCCCCTATTTCACCATCATGATAATGACATGTGACAGGTGGCAATTCGGTGTACATTGCAAGGTTAACTCGTTGATACATCACTGGGTTTTATATAAGCTGCGCCATGCGCACTGAAATGTCACCTGTCACATGTCATTGTCAGGATGGTGAAATACGGGGTAGGTAAGTATGGCTAATTTGTCTCGGTGCAAAGTGAAACGCGCACCGAACTAATGTCGCCAATAACTACCACCAAAACTATGGCTGATTTCAATAATTTCCTTCTCATTTTTAAGAGGCAAAATTTCTTTAATCTTTTTGGGGTCCTTTTTTGGGATTGCCATAGAAAGAATTAAAATATTACACAACTAAAAAAAGTTAAATTTATCAGTTAACGTTAAAATTACTTAAAAACTGTAAATGACAGGTAAATTGTTTGTTCAGCAGTTTTGTAGCGAACTTCAAGGAGTACTATTCTGTATTAATATTTGAAAATAGCTTTGATTGTCATCGACTTATTAACATTCTACTAAGGTGCTAATATTAAATCAGGGGGCAATGTCACGCCAATTGACCTAGTCCCAAACTAAGCTCTAGGCTTGTACTATGGGTACTAGACAACGATATTTTAAATAGAGAAATATATACTCAAATAAATAGAAAACATCCATGACTCAGGAACAAATATTCGCGCTCATCACACAAATATCTGGCCTTGCCGGGATTTGAACCCAGGACGGCAGGGTCACTGCCACCTAGGCAAGCGAGTCGTCAGTTTTGCACTTAACTGTATGCATGATTTTTTATTCCACTATAACTTTTTAACTTTATTATATTTTGAATTGAATGAAATGCCACAATACATCGAACTTCTGAAATGCAATGGCAAAATGTGACACAAAACGCAATATAAGCTTTACAAGTACACACTGTATCCAGATGCAAAAAAATAAGCGACTTTAGAGTTTTTGTAACTTATGACCTCAAAATATGCCAGCGCCGCCGGACTAGCTGGCGCGCTCCGGCCGGCGCGGGGACGAGACGCCGCCGTCGCGATAAAGGCGTCGCGACTATTGCAACCTCACGTGTTTGTCCGCCCGTTTATTCCGGCCGATGACAGACCGAACAAGTCACCATGCGTCTGGGCATGCCCACGACTGCGCGTGAGGGCACCTGCAGGACTCTCTGGCCCCAGCTGACTGCGCCTCTCTACAAAAGGCTCGACTTTTATACTGAGTCGGTTTTGTTTACTACAAACCCCATTCTATGAATTGGGATTGATCTCGGTTATCCTTTTTTAGTTGAACGCTTTACCTATACCTTAACATATGGGGCACATTATATTAAACACTAACTTATTCGTACCTATATAACCCCGTTTTTCACGTAAGTACCTACCTAACTTTGAGAATAAAAAAATCACTCAAGTGCTTGCCAGACTCGAGCATTGAGGGTTCCACACCTACGTCATGTTTGTATGAAATATTAGAAACTCAATAAAGTCCAGCTGCTGCTTGCTGTCTCCATACGTTAGAAGTCCTACAATACAGGATGTATCTCAACAGGTCTCAATCAGGGGGTTTTAAAACGGTTTATTGAAAGAAAGAAAAAAAGTTTATTTTCCAGAAATTACGTTCCTAAGTTTTAATAAACTTTCGGAATAGAAAGACAACAAAGATTTTTAAGTTCTTAAAAATAAGATTAGAAAGTGTTGAAGGGAGCGCTTTATTTCACATAATTAATTTTAGTCCGAATGAATTGTTATTCATAATCATCGCAAGTCATACAGTGTTTTTAACTGAAACGGTTTTTATTTCAGGATTTTGTAAAAATCTAGCTGGTAAATGAGGTTGCAGTAAAAATCAATTTATGACTTGCGATGCTTATGGTTATGAATCTTACATGCGGACTAAAAAAAAAATTTATTTTTTGAGACTTAACAATAATGTAGAAATCAGTTCAACTCAAATCAAATCAATGCTAAACCAGCGATGATTTGTGGTTACATGAGAGATTATGTTATTTGTACAATAATAAGGTAAACTGCAGGCATAAGACTACCCAACAGCTGTGTGGTTCTGTTGCCTAGGGTTTATTCTAAAGTTAAAGTTTTTTATTTCCTTATAATCTGTTGCAAAAATTATCTACTTTAAAAATGTTTCATACGTATATAGGGTCAACTTATTTTTGCAATTTTTGAATTAATTTTGTTTAGCAAATCCAAACGTTTGTGGTTGGCTGGCTGATAATTATGGTACCGGTATTATTATGAGCATTCATACCTACTATTCACGGTGTTCTTAAGTTTAAACTCGCTTTACGCCAAGAAGTTGGAGGACGAGGTTGGATAGTTATGTGAACGCATCATTTCGAGTAATGATCGCTAAAATCTTTTCAGAAGAATGACGTGAGAGCTCGCCAGTTGATAAAAATACTATCGTTAAACCAATGTCAAATATTATAAGCCCTGTTGTAATGTAGAGATTCACTACGAGTAGCAGGAATAATGCAAAACGAATGAATATAAACTGCCTTTCCAGCAGAAGAGCACAAAAAAGCTCAGCATTACGCCCGTTGTCAAAAACCAACGCCTTTACTTCGGAGACCCAAAAGATGAGGCTATGTGCGTCGACACAGGCCTGAAAAGGCTCTCACGCACCTCTGGAAGAGATAATGAGAAGAGTCAACGTCGTCGAAAGAGAAGAGAGCAGGTGCCAGGACGATGCATTCCGCGACGCTTACGTGGGTGGTCAAGTTCAAGTTCAATTCTTTGATATATGGCTTCTGTCCAGTGGGACAATTCTGCCAGTGTCAAGGTTGGAAGTTACACGTGATCGGTGTAAATGATATCAAAAAAATCATAATTCGACGTTGTACGGTGATCCTCTAGCCTCCGTGAAGCGATGTAACTTTACGAAGACCAGATGGGATTTTCTTGGAGCAATCCTTCCAAAGGCGAAACGTGTTCAAACTTGAATTCTGCATTGTACTGCACATTTGAATGTTAATTTACTGCATATTAATACATCATTACTATCCATTAAACAACAAAATATGCAAAAAATAAATTACAACTAAGACAGCGACGCCATCTTGTCGAAAACCCAAAGAGAATCCTACGTGGGTGGTCGTCGACATGGTTGGTTGTGTGGTGTCAATTTAAATCAATTTTATTAAATAGCTGGCTAACA
This sequence comes from Acleris literana, assembly GCA_946894065.1. Taxonomy (NCBI): domain Eukaryota; kingdom Metazoa; phylum Arthropoda; class Insecta; order Lepidoptera; family Tortricidae; genus Acleris; species Acleris literana. The sequence continues at coordinate 19,516,476 of OX335683.1, read as the reverse complement.
ATGTCATGAATGTGTGTGTATTCGCGGCGGCTTTATCGTGTGTCGAGTCAGCTGGGCGCGCCAGTCGGCCCCCGGCGCGCGCGCATCTCATTCCGTCCGCGACGCCGCGCGAGCCGGTCTTCACCACTCCGAGAACCGTGAACCTAGTGCCATCAATTCGGCTCTTTTTGAGCACTCTGTTTTTGTGAGAGCGTGTGCCCCATTCGTAATAATGAATCCGTAAGTTGTATTTTTGATCCGACTGCTCAAGGAGAAGAGTTTTGTTTTTAATTAATACACAAAAGCTATAGTTGAAGATAAAAAGATAACAGATAAAAAATATTTATTCAGTAAGTAGGCCGCACGGGCACTTTTACACGTCAAGGATCCTCAGCGCTTCCCAAGAGGAGACCACTGCTGAGAAGAAATGCCGCAAGAAACTTAGCAGTCGGTCGTTTTTTACTATATGATACTCGTATTTATGTAGCACCGATTCGTGTTATCGCTTTATCTTCTGAGTGCAATAATACTTTGAATTTATTGTGGCCGTCACAGTCGGTATCTCTAATCATGCTAAATTGTAGTTTTTTTTAATAATACCTATATTCAATGTATTAATTATTAATTAAAGCCGGCCAAATGCCAGTTGGACCCGGACACGACGGGTTCCCGGGAGAGGTGTGTTGGTATTGAGATTTGCCACTCTCTCTAAGCTCCGCAATCTGGCAGGGCCGGAACGTTGCTAGCGGCGTGGTACGACCGCAGAGGAAGAAGAGTGCCGGTATTACGGTGCGCCGTTCTCCCTATCCTTTGCGACCGAAACGTGTGCACCTGCGGGTGATGGATCGGAGGTGTATCGCCTTCTTTGGTCCACTGGAATGTGAGCACCCTGAATTCCAAGCGCTCTTTCAATGTCGGAACCCGCGCTACGCGGGCCTGCCAGTGAGGGTCGTAGTCGAATGCGCAAGCCGAAGTAGATGTGGTCCTCACCAACAACGGAGTGGAGGGAGCATCGATGCGTTTTTAGTGGGTTTTATGGCCACTCTCGGTTGGTGAGTCCCACGTTACCACCTCAGGCTGCCCCGGGCCCAGGTAGTATGCGTAAAAGCATTTTCCCAGCGTAAAAGAAATACTATTGGTTTGAAGGAGGATACCGCTCTGGATATAACATGTAAATATGTCAACCAGCTAGCGGCAAATAGATGTTTGAATTTGTATGTTTCTTATTTCAATGGAGCGCCAGCGCGTGACCTTGTGAGCGGCGAGCGTTGTGTGTATATTTATTGCACGTAAACAGTGATCGGTGACGCATGCGCGGCGCTGCTCGGGTCCCGCGCGCCTGCGTGTGACTCGCGGGCTCGCGGGGCTCTACCACATCCCCGCAATAAAGCTGCGCCACGCTTGCGTCACGTGATGACGTTCAGTGCCCTTAGATAAGATGCATTGCGCGTACGTTATAGTTATTGAAAATGTATAGGATTGAAATAAGCTGCCGAGCGCAATTATTATTATTCATCTTGTCTAGCCTCACAGGATCAACCACGCTAAAGCTTAAAATACACTGACGCACCGTTTACAAATTGGCGCGTCTTCTGCGTCACGTTTTTAACGCGTCTTTTGCGCTGACCGGGGTGGTCAGTGTAATTACGTTTTGCGAATTTGTCGCGTCTCAATTGACGCAGCTTCACTGTCGGTTCCTTCTTTAAGATTCGGTGTTATCATTACTATAGTTTGCTTCAATTAAAATGTTGTGTTAAGGTTACTGCTCATAGATGTAGTACCTGATCAGCATTACCTCAACCCATGGGAATTCCATACCGCAACCTAGATGATCGTGCAGTTTTTCAATCATCGAGAACTGGTGACGCCTAGTCGTCAGCTAGTCGTGCCGCCGCTTTGGCTACGTGCCTGCGTTCGGTTGACGCCTACTACTTAGTGACGCGTGTCGATAAAGCGAGGCGGTACCGAATGTATCGAATAAAATTTATTCGATACATTCAATGTGCGAGAGCCTTCATTGTGCGTTAAACGCTAAAATCACCACGGGAAAAAAGCTTTCTTATGCTACGAAATTCAGTCAATCTTTCCAAAATGTTTTTAAGCTCCGCTTCCTCGGAGCTCCTATTTCTGATATAAAAACGAACCTAAAACAACCTACCTCATATTTCTGTTATGATACTAACTTTGGTTAGTAAGGCTACGGATAGTTTATATTATATTTTGCAAATATGATGTTTTCAGAATTATGATATTTCGAGATTATAATATTTTGCGAATATGGTATTTTAAGAATATCATATTCGGTATTCAGCGACTGACCGCGAATAATGTTTGGCAAGTGCTTTCAAGTGCTTGAGAAAGTTGAGGTGGGTGCGTGTCGTCCGTCAGCACCCAACAGGTACCTGTTCCGCGTACACGGGATTACGGAAACGAGTAATAGTGACGATGGCACACTTGGCAGCATTGAACATAAGCCTGTTGTTCAGACTCCACTGATGCACCCAATTTTTATCTTTCTGCAACGAATAAAAGCCTGACCTTTCCTGCATGACGTAAGTCAGCTTCAGGTCAACGGCAGAAGGAAAAGTATAAATCGTACTGCGGAACCGAAGTCAGGTCATCTACCTACCGTTATCCCAAAAAGTAATAGGCCTCTTAAATTATCCATCGTTTCTTGATTTAGGTAATTAACTTCGATTCATGTTTTTGTTACAAATAATACATTTTGTTCTCGTAACGAAATAGAAAAAAAAAAAAAAGTTTATTTGACGTACATTTGGATACATTTATAACAATTTAAAGGTTAAAAAATCTATACATATAGTAGAAGGCAAACCTAACTGACTGACATATCAACGCACAGCCCAAACCGCTGGGTCGAGAGATTCCAAATTTGGCACGTAGGTTTCTTATGAGGTGTAGGGGTACACTAAGAAAGGATTATTCCAATAGGGGGAGTAGCGGGAAACTAATTCTACGCGTACGAAGTCGCGGGCGTCCTCTAGTAATAAACAAAACGCCAAATTGTGTCAAATAGGGAGCCACTCAGCATTATGCCATGGCAAGCTACAGCGCTGGTTCTCACTGGTTCCCACTTGAATGGGCTCACGATCGCCGATGATTAAAAATTACAATTAATAATGCAGGGTGCTACTAAAAAAGAAAAACAATAAATAAATAGAGAGTATATACATATAAATAGTATTTAACATATTTTTAAGTCTAGTATTTTTAGTGTCACGTTTATTCTGCTTGAGCGCCTCGAACTCAATAATAATATAACCTACTACATGTACCGTAAACCGAGGTTACTTTGATTTACGGGGTGACTTTGATAGTAACTAGCATTCCACACAAACATGTATTTTTTGAGAAGTTGGAATACCTACGCCTCCATACATTTTTTTTGTCACTGATAACGGGGATAGTTTCTACTTAATAAAGTTAAAGTAGTGCGAGTGTTACTGTCTTTTTTCATATGGAAAAAAATATGAATGGTAGCTGGTAGAAAAAAAAATGAGTGTGCGTTTTGTCTTTATTTTTGAGGCAAAAAAACTTCAAAGGTAGATGTTATGCAAAAACGCATGTTATTTGTATGGTATCTTATTTTAAACAAATCTAATTGGTGATATCGAAAAAGAACAACATCATAATATATTCTATATTTCTTCAGATTTTACGTGCTTTTCACGGGGTTTTTCTTGAGATATTCAGTCAAATATTTAGTGGTTTCAAAGTAATCCCATTCGTAGTTTAACTTTGATCATAGCGTTTTTTTTACGAGAAACTACAGGTCTAATTTTTTTCAAATTAACAAAGTCGAAAAAGCAGGAAAAACCGATTATGGCATATTTTTATTTTATTATTTTGTCTTTTAGTTTCCATCAAAACTCGTGTTAAGCTTGAAATTTGATCAAAGTAACCCCCGGTTTACGGTATAGCTCTTGCAATTCACGATGGCGAGTGGGCTTTATTAGTGGTTGAACGTGTACATGCACATTGCGGTAGTGTGCGTGTCTGACAGAGCGATCAGTCGCGAGCGCGCTGTCGCTCAAGTCACTTGTGCATATTATTTCCACGACGCTAACAGCCAAGAAGCACCGTCAGCATGTCTAATCTCCGGAAAAAACGCAAAGTTATTCATAGCGATATAACCTATTTTTATTTTGAAAAACGCTAAAATAAAAAGAGTAAATTTATTTAGAACTGTGGGCCTATCCGTGTTTATTACGTGACAAAACGTGGAAAAACATTCGTCACTTTCTGACAACTAAATAAGTGTAAGAGTGACGGATGTTTTATCCACATTTAGTCACGCGATAAACACGGACATAATAAGCCCTCTAAAATAAAGGCAAAACCTAGAGTTAGGTTTTAATTAATATAAAATTGTACGTAATTTTAGGAGAGAAAATACGGAGACATTAAAAATGTCATCTTCGTGACAAGATAGAGTTACAACAATTTCGTAAAAGATGTAACCAAGAAGGTCGCTACTACATGCATGACTAAATAGTTCGCATATCATGGCAAGAACATAAATAGTTTATTGTTTTCGATGTTTTATCTTATTTTATACTTATTTTTTGTAGGGACGAGCAATGGTCGCCAAAGTTTTCACTTTCTTGAAGAAGAATATAATTTCCTCTTAATTTTTTTATGCTCACCATACCCACTTTCGCTCTCACGCACACTTTGACAAGTATACATATATGTGTCTACCACAAGTAAAGCCCACTCGCCATCATAAATTGCAAGCGCTATAGCTATCAAGTAAATCCTAAAACCCTTAAATACTTTAAAGGTAGAATTTTACATTATTGTGTATTTACGCGAACGTCGTCCTATATAGTAGAATCTCTCTTATTGTATATATCGTATATTATCGTACCAAACAACACTATTGCTTGGTTCTTATAACTTCTTGAAGTTTCTCTTTCCTGTATTTCTTTACTGTTATGTTTTTTCTTTTCTCTTCTTTGTTTTATCTCATAAGGAATGGCTTTTTGTGATTTCTATAACGCACTTCTCTTCTCTAATCATAGACTGCAGCTGCTGCAGTCTATGATATTAATTAACATGATGTTAATTAAGGAAACTATAGGTCTGTTTATTATTATCTCATTACCCATGTACACTTTTAATGTAAGACTGTCTGTTCCTTCTTAATAAATAAAAATAAATAAATAATTTATAAAAGTGTAATTTTTGCTTTTGCATTCGTTCCTCTTTTTCTTATTCATTTGGAGGCAAAATCAAAAAGGTACAATTAAGATTCTTTAAATACTTGTACAGAATCTTAATTGTACCTTTTTGATTTTGCTTCAATTCGTTTGGAATGCCCCACTCATACACAAAGTCCATATGCAATACACCAGACCCAAGTAACACATATTAACTTAAACTGCCTACCGCGCTCTGGGCATGGAGGCTTGAGTGTATATAATATATATTAATTTTATATATATTAATGGTACATTTTACTCAACAACGGTCGAAGTTTTGAACGGACGGCCTCACGTGATGACAATAATTATGGCCAATTGAAATTCTGCTTGATATGTAGAGATCAAAGTATTTTATATTTAGGGACATATTCCAAACCATGCCGCTAAAAGATTAAACATTTTTTATACTAATTTATTTATCCTAAACGCGCAATACAACAAAACTCGATACAATGATCTGCCTAACTCCAGCTATTTCCATCGCACTAATATTTATGATTAACCTTTTCGGCCTTTTGATTTTGTAGGTTTTTCTTAATCCACAACGGCACGCCTTGCGATACAAAAAACACCAACCAACCAACCTTTAGTAGGCGTGCCATAGGCACGAGGATTCTGTACACCTTCACATGCTGCTGTGAGCTGACCGAGGATACTGTGGCTTGCAACACAGTGTGCTCGGACCGCTCCACCAGTCTGCCGACCAGGACTACATCGAGTCGATCGTCCAGGAAGGAAGGTTTTCTTCAGATCAAGGTCTGTAAAAATAATGTTTATAATTAGGGAATTAGGATATCAATTATAGTTATTTGAACAATCAGATTGGAATTGGTGGCAACTCTATAACTAGGGACTAACAACTTACTATCTAAGAATTGTGAATTATAACTTAAGAACCTTTACTTGTGTAACGACCAGCCTTCCGCTGAGCTAAACATATTTTCTAGTAGAGTAAGAATTATGTGAAAAGTTATGTTCACAATTTAATAACATCTTGTATAGAGCTGCATAGGAATAAAGACTGTGATATTTACTAACCTGTTTCATTAAGCACCTCATACGTCGTCCCAGTTAACTCCATCTCTTCATCTTATTCTACAAACCTTCTGTTACGTTATTTCGACTCTTTTGAGTATATTCTGTTTTGTCACGAGGCGTAACCATACGGGGAAGTGCGCCCGTGACAAATGGTTTTTTTTTTAAATTCAAATTAATCTTTTCTTACTGAACATTACTTTTATAATTAACTTTATAAATTCTTTTCTATAAATTATACAAAATGGCTTTAAATTTTAATTAATTTGATAAAAAGTACATCACAGTATTTTTAAAAGCACAGATAATAATCTCGTGCTTATAACAATACCATAAAAAGCACAGCAACCCTCACGTAAAAAAAAAATGAACACACCTAGACTTCAAGATTATCTAGTTTGACAAGTGTTTTAACCTCAAAGTTTTCACATGTAAAAATTATCAAAATTAGCTGAAAACAACTGAAATACACAAAATATCAAGAAATACAGTGCAAAATAGCTAGATAATATAAGACAGAAGCTAAATATGGTCTCTAAACAAGAAATTTCAAGCTATTTGGACAGTTGGTGGCAAAACATAAAAATCGAAGAAAACTCCATAAAAATGATCAAAAAAAATCTCAAAAATTCTCAAAATTACACGGAACTTGGGCGCCAATTGTGACGATCGTACCACCCGGAGGTACAACACGCGACAATACTGAATATAAACGGAATAAACAAGAGACAAAATGTTGTAGAATAAGTTGAAGAGATATGGAGTCTTCTAGGACGTATGACGAGGAGCTTAATGAAACAGGTTAGTAACTATCACAGTCTTTATTCCTATGCAGCTCTATACATGATGGTATTAAATTGTGAACATAACTTTGCTCATAATTCTTACTCTACCAGAAAATATGTTTAGCTCAGCGGAAGGCTGGTCGTTTTACATAAAGTAAAGGTTCTTATGTTATAATTCACAATTCTTAGATACTAAGTTGTTAGTCCCTATTTATAGAGTTGCCACCAATTCCAATCTGAGTTCAAATAACTATTATTGATATCCTAATTCCCTAATTATAAATATAATTTCTACAGAACTTGATCTGAAGAAAACCTTCGTTCCTGGACGATTTACTCGATGTAGTACCAGGACGGCAAGCTGGTGGCGCGGCCTCAGCACACTGCGTTGCAAGCCACAGTACCCTCGGGCAGCTCACAGCAGCTTGTGAAGGTCTACTGAATCCCCGTGCCTATAGCACGCCTACTAAAGGTTGATTTATACCTTTATATCCTACTTCACTAATTTTATGAATTTACTGAATGATCAGGAACCTAAACATGAATTTATTTCTTACAGATCTAAAGAGAGTTCCTGCCAAATACTTAATGCCTGAATAAACTACTTCATAGCTTTACGGAACCTGAATATAGTTGGAGTGTGAATCGGAATAACTGAATGCAAAACTACAAAATAAATCATCCAACCATAAAGGCAAATCAGAAAGCTAAATTATTCAGAAACCTAAACAGAATAACAGAAACTATGTAGACGGAAACTTAAATCAGTACACACTGAATATGGTTAAACGAAACTAACGAAACCTTAAATGCTTAAGAAAACCCTAAGCGCTTAAAAAAAAAAACAAAAAACCTTGAAATGCTTAAAAAACAAAAAAAACCTTGAAACGCTTAAAAACAAAACCCAGTCCAGCTGTAAAGACACAGAGAAATTGCTCTGATTAGCACTACGGTTAAGAACTATATGAGACATGAGGCTAACATTTTAGGTTAACAAAATTATGAATCTTACCGGAAAACTTCAAGGAAAACCCCTGGTAATCTCGACGCTAAGACATTCCCTCCTCTCCACGTGTGAGAAACAATCACTGAAAATTCACCATATGGTCAGAGAATTGCAGAATAATTGCAACAAATAAATGCCTCCATCCGAAATATGTTATTAATTAATACTTACAAGTTTCTTTCACCGAAATATATCTGAAAGTATGTACTATATCTCCACAGCAGGAGCTTGGTTATTTTATCGAGGATGGCTCCTCCGCTGTCGTTCAGCTTAAGTCTGATTTTATAATGGGCCATCATCTTGCTGATTTTTATGCAAGCAGAAAGCTAGTCAAAATATAGATGCAATAAAATGCATAGAATGTAGCTATACAATTTAATCTGATTATTATGGGTAATTAGGTACTTAATTAATACATTACTTACTACATTAAATGTTCTTTTGACTGAAATGTGTTTATTTAATTCTTGTATGTACAATCACAGCCAAAAGATATCTTTAAATTGTTTTGTTTATTGAATAAATGTAAATAACTATTTACTCCATTTATTGATTTATACCAAATATTTAATAATCCCATTATCCTATAGTAACTTCCCTAACGCGGCAACACCAGCCTACAAAACTATGGTGTTGACGTTTGACATACAAAAGTAATGAACAGTAATGCCATATACACCTTAAATATTTCCCCAGTCTTTAGGTTCCGTTTCACGCAGAAAATGCAACGTTACACTATCATACGAGTCCTATACATAAATTAAGCGTCTCAATTTATTTATGAGAATATTATGTTATTAAAGGTCCAGTCCTATAATTAGAATTCAGATATAAGTTTACAATTTGAACGCAAGAAATAAAAATAAAATTTCCATCAGAAAATTTCGTGTCCGTAAAGTATAAATGTTAAATCATTCAGTAGATTAATGCATTCACTCCTATAATACGAGGGGTGCCTTTTAAGTTCTGTCGTTTGAAAAAACTTAAGACAATTTAAGTGTTAAATGGTATTTATTGTTTTTCAAAGTAATCACCGTGATATGTAATACACTTTTTCATTCGATCGAACCAGTTTTCGAAACACTTATTCCATTCCGAAGTCGGGGTCTCCAAAATGGCCGTTTTGTATGCCTCAACCGCTTCTTCAGGCGTCCGGTACCGTTGACCACGAAGTCGTTGCTTGATTTTTGGAAAAGTGTAGAAGTCATTAGGGCTTAAGTCTGGACTGTACGGCGGGTGATCCAAATTTTCGACGTTTTGTTCTTTTAAAAACGCAATTGTCTGCCGGGCGGTGTGCGAGCTAGCATTATCGTGGTGCAGTACTAACTATACGACGTCTTGGGCTATTTTTTCGGAACTCGCCGATAACTTCTGGTAAACAAACAGTGGTATACCAGTCAGCATTAACTGTTTTACAATCTTCGAGCACGATCGCAACGTGGCCATGTGGCCATGTGGCCACGTGGCATGGTCGCAACGTGGCCACTTTTCGCTACAAACGTGGCGAACATTTTTTTCGAAGTGCTCCGTGAGCGTATTACTTTGGTCGGTTTTGGCTCATCTTGAAACACCCAAACAGTCGACTGCTGTTTAGGATCCGGAACGTAGGCATATATCCAAGATTCGTCACCACTGATAATGTCATAAACGTGTTTAGAGTCTCCTCGGTTGAATTGCCGCAGAGCTTTGCGGCACCATCTAACGCGAGCCGTTTTTTGGTCTTCACTAAGTAAATCCAGCGTGAGATCAATTTTTTTACACCTAAGTGATCATGCAATATATTTTGAACACTGGTCTCTGAAATGCTTAATGAAGCTTCTATCTCGCGGTATGTCACATGGCGATCTTCGACGATCAGTTGCCGTACAGCATCAATGTTTTCCTGGGTTACAGCTGTTTTTGGTCGGCCTTCACGATGCCTATCACTAAGACTAGAGCTACCACGTTGAAATTCCAAATACCAACGTTCCACAGTCCGGATGCATGGTGCTTCATTTTTAAAAACAGTAGTCAGCTCTTCAAAGCACTGAAGACGCGTTAAACCCCTTTTAAAGTTGTAAAATATTATCGCACGTAAATTTTCCTTCGAAATTTCCATTTTCACAACCGACTTGTCAACTTTGAACCGACGCTGTACTAAAACGAATCGGCCGATCTCGAGACATTCTTTTGTTTTTGAATTCTAAATTGAAATATTTTAAGATGATACTAGTTTTTTTTTAAATAATCACGGGAGTTTTGCAAACGACAGAACTTAAAAGGCAGCCCTAATTACCCAACGTAGTTTTATTTTTAGTTACCAGTTTCAGTACTTAAAAATTACGTGAAGACGGTCATTGATGTCTAAAGTTTACATACTATAGAATCTAGGATTACTAACGGTCTGTTTTTAGGGTTCCGTACCCTAAAAACAGACAGTACCTTGTTAGGGTCCTACTGGACGTAAAATGAAACAAGCGGACTGTATTAAAATAGGGGCTGGTATAATCCCGTCAAATTAGTATAAAATAAATCCCGGTCAAACAGTTGGTAAATTAAAATATCGGTTATCGAAAGCTCGTCCGTCGTCGTGGCTGTTGCTAAGGCGAGTGGCCGCGCCGCGCCGCCTCGCGATGACGTCACGTGCCGTGTCGTCGTCCCGCGCGTCTCCTCCCGGACGTATAAAAGCCGGTTCGCGACAACCTGGTTGGAATTCCGCCTCTTCGAACGAAGCGCTTTGCATCATCATTTATAATGCGTACTGCAAAAGAGTGGAATGCGCTTCCGGCGTCTGTATTTCCGAGTGCAAACAATCCGAACCAATTTAAAGCTAGGGTGAACAGGCATCTTCCGGGTGAACTCGCTTCATCGTCGACAAAATCTTCGCCCTCCCGGGGCAAGAGTTACTCAAGAATAAGCCCATTTTCTATAAAAAAAAGGGTGAAAACGGGACCTCCGCTCCGCTGTCCGTCCGTCTGTACGTCTGTCCGTCTGAAATTGAAATGGAATTTGAAAAAAAATTGGTAAGAAGAGGGTTACAAGTCAATATAAGTTACTAAGTAATACTTAGGTACTAATAGTTCGTTAAAAGTAGTTTGAATAATTGATTAAATTAAGTAGTAAATTCATTCTACTACTACTTAATACTTAGTAATAATAATTGTGTTTATAAAATACATGTTAATTGTTAATAAAATAATACACGGGTCAACAAGATATTTTTTCTATAAATTCCTCAACGGTGGAGCAGCCATATTGACTAGGAGGTATTTTAATTTCCTTATGAAGCATTGGTTACTCTCGATTTATTTTATGGATCACGGCAGTAAATGTCTGTCTGTCACCAGGCTGTATCTCATGAACCATGATAGCTAGACACTTGAAATTTACACAGAAGACGTATTTCTGTTACCGCTATAACAACTAAAAACAGAATAAAATAATCCCTTACAAAAAACGTTATTTTTTTCCGTTTCTTGCTCGATATTAATAACGGAAACAAGTGGATGCTTGAAATATTCACAGAATATTTAGTTTTATATTCACTTAAAAATATATATATATATATTTAAGGGGGGCTCCCATGTTGTATAGATAATGGTACGGAACCCTTTGTGCGCGAGTCCGAGTCGCACTTGGCCGGTTTTTTATATTCCTGTTTAAAATATCTAACAATAAATTTTCTATTAAATTTCTATCTTCTGAGTTTTGACGCTGTGGAAAGCAATGTCACGTTACTACCTAGTTCGTCTCATGCCCAATCACGATTTTTTATCTTTCGCAGAGTATTGATATTTTCATTCGAAAATAAATTATTCATATATGGATGAGGTGCATCGAAACCTTTCATTTTATACCAAATTCAATGCTGTTGGATTATTAATTTTCTCTGCCTAGCATTATTATGCTCGTCAGATCCGCCATTTAAGATTTCATTGGTACATAGCTTACGACACGCGGAACGCCAATACAAAGCCAACGACATCTCATTTGTCAAAATATGATGGACAAAATAGGAGCTACGAGGGAACAGATGAACATACAAACTAACATGCATAGACTGCTTAATCATAGCCCTCCTTTTTGCTTTGCCGTAGTAACTAGTCAGGTAAAATAAAATGGCGCGACGACTACACATGGATTGAAAACACTTCAATATTATACGGGATTGTTAAGTTGATATGATGAAGCTGATGATGTGCCTATCCTTTTCCAGCCCGCACGACCTGGAACACTACGATATGTCGAAGAACAAGATCCTGCTCATCTTCAACAACAGGGACTTCCCGAAGTCCAAGTTCCGGAAGTAAGTGCCCGAATGCATAGCGGATTTAGTCGGTTATACTCTGGATCCGGTAGGTACGAGTATGTATTACTCGACTTAATTATGAAGAGTAGTAAATGGCTTACCATTCCCGTGTTGTGACTGTAACATTAAAGAGCGAGAAGCACTTGAAACTGTCATGAAAAATAAATGTTTTAAAAAACAAAAAACCGCCTTCAAAAACGCAAAAAATAACTTCTTTAAAATTGTAGGCACCTAATAGGTTAGTCCAACTGATGTCGGCTTTTTGTTGAAAATGTTGTGGTCGCCGACTTCAGTTGGACTAACCTATTAGGTGCCTACAATTTTAAAGAAGTTATTTTTTGCGTTTTTGAAGGCGGTTTTTTGTTTTTTAAAACATTTATTTTATTTTATACTTTTTAGTGATCATAATACGCTGTTACGTAGTTCCACTTCTTAGTTGAAATGAAACTTTAACTTATATCAAGCGCGCCGTAAGCAACGCCGCGGGAAAGTCATAGTCATATTTCAATAACCTCCTTTTTTGAAGTCGGTTAACAAGTAAATATTCTTCGTTGTAGTCGCTCAACTATCTTAATCGAGATATCTTATCGCCACCCTTGAAATCGGTACCGTTAAGGAGTTCCGGTGGCCATCTGTGGTCTTCATCATCAGTTCCACTTCACCAAATGATACTTTCTGAATGCAAATGCTGTACTTGTTACTAAAAATACTAAAATCGCTATATGTTTGCCTACAATATTTGAGGAGTTCCCTCAATTCCTCACAGATCCTCTCATCAGATTCAGATTTGGTGACAATGGGACCACCTCGAAAGTATACTCTATCAAACCAAAAAAAAAATTTTGAAATCGGTTGACAATTGACGGAGTAATCGGTGAACATACATAAAAAAAAAAAAAAAAACATACAGTGGAACGTATAACCTCCTCCTTTTTTGAAGTCGGTTAAAAATGATCTATGCAGCTGATATTATGAACTTATTGTCTTGAATGTCACCTGATCTTTACTAATACGGGAATAATGCTTCTTCAGCCAAAAGTAACCTTTAAAGCGACCTTTAATTGCGTTAAAACTACTTACTGTGTTGTTAATTTGGGATATGTTGTGGTTCTACTAATTGTGGGTTGACAATTATACTAGTGGATTTGATGGTTTGCTCAGAGAGGCTTTTCAGTCGCTTTCGGGCAATGACGGTGACCAGCGGCAGCTGACGAGAGTCTTCATGGCGTTCGGCTTCCGCGTCGAGACCTACCTGAACCTGGGCGCCGACCAAATCCTCGATGTAATCGCTAAATGTGAGTCCTAAAAGTCCACTTATGTTATAAGCTACTCTCGAGGTGACTAATAATAAAAATATTAAATAATATCGCCTCCTAGTAGATCTAGTCGACATAACTAGTTATTCCCCTAGCAGCACTTGTGAATCAGATTGAAATGTTGCCTCGCTACATCACAGTTAACGAGGAGGTGGACCACAGCGAAACCTCGTGCGTGTGCGTGGCGGTGATGACGCACGGAGACGGCGGCGGTACTCTGCATGCGGCGGACCGCAGCTACAACTTGCGCGACCTGGTGGAGCCGCTGCAGTTCGGGCATCAGGGGCTCGTGGGCAAACCCAAGCTTTTCCTGGTACAGGCGTGCCGTGGCGGGGACATGGACCCGGGCCGTGTGGAGCTCGACGGGCCCGGCGGCGCCGCGCTCGGCTCGCACGCCGACACGCTGGTGCTCACCGCCTGCATCGAAGGTAGCATTTTTTTCTCAAAGTGTCTGATTTTTAATTTTGATTTTGACTCAGTGCAGGAGTGCTCGGCTGCAGATGCCTTGAGTGTGATTGGTGTAACTGTTCCCGGGGCAGGGTTCGTGGCGTGGGGGCACGATGGCGGCTCCTGGCTGCTGCAGGAGCTGTGCAGCGTGCTGGAGCGCCGGCACCGCGACCTGCACCTACTGGACATGGCCACGCTCACCACCTCGCTCGTCACGCGCGGGTGAGTTCACTGACAAGCCTCATAACACACCATGTCTTAAGGTTCGATTAGACTGCGACACTATACACTGTACTTACATTCGGTGTACATTGAGTATCTCTGTATGACCGCGAGTGTCTCTAAGCGTTCCTACAGAGACACTCGGTGTATACACTGAGTGTGCGGTGTATAGTGTCGTAGTCTAAACTTACTATTAAACCTATTTACACAATATTAAAAATGAACATCAAGTGAAGTGTTCGCTCCAAGTTCAACACGCGTCGATGCTTCATCCTTCTACAAGTTGTCTTGTGTATCCTATACTATTAAAAGAGTAATATTTAAATTTGTAAGGGAATAAAGGCTTGTAGTAATTATTGTAAGGCGATAGGCTGACAACCTATCACTAGTATACACTGGTAAACATCTTAGCCTGATTGTGCAAAATGTGATTACAGAATTAGCAATAAGTTATTTAGAGTTGTTAGTAATTCTGTAGCTATGCCTACATGAATATAGGTACTCTGGGAATGAAGGCGTGGATGTTTGTATGTATATTTGTAATCACGTTCTCAAAACCGGCTCTAATGATTTTGATAAATTTTGCAATTTAGAGGTTTACAAGGGCGAAAAACGGATCCGTCTAGTTGTCATCTTCGGTGACGCTCGGTCTTCTAGGTACTTATTTATGATAAAGTGTGTATAAATAAACCAGCGTAACCTCTGGTTACGCAGAAGTTTCGATAAAAGCAAGCGTAACCATATTTTTGATGGCGTGGAAAAGGCTAACGAGGATACATGCCACGTGGTCGTCAGTCAGCCCTGAGGCCCATAAACATAGCATGCAATCTCAAGAATATTGCAAACGTGCTGCCAACCCTGAAGACTAAAATACCTCTAGAATGCCTTTGCTGATCATTCCCCAGTTGTGTTATCCCCACACCGGGACCCAACAACGCGAACACTGATGATTGCCGAGTGCTCTACACTCACGATATACTTATTTTCTCTCTCTCTGCGCAGGCATCAGGCCCGCGTGGTTGACGAGCAGGCGCGGCGCGCGATACTCGCGCGGGAGACGCCGGAGTCACGCTCCACGCTCACCAAGCTGCTGCGCTTCTCGCTCGCGCAACGCTGATCTCACGCTCGTGGCACGCCTTGTGTGCTCTATGCTTTAATAAATGTATTGCAATTTTATTAATCACTTATTTCACCATAATAGTGCATAGCGCACTTTAACCCGTACGCAGGCCGCCTTAAACTAGGTGTAATTGAAAAAAAAATATGAAAAAATATTTATTTCGTTAAAACTTAATGTAAATGTGTGTGTGTGTGTGTGTGTGTGTGTGTGTGTGTGTGTGTGTGTGTGTGTGTGTGTGTGTGTGTGTGTGTGTGTGTGTGTGTGCGCTGCTCTAAAATTGATTAGTTAACCATTAGGTTATTTAAGCAGCTTTAATAAAATTTCGCAGTGGGTCATGTTTAAAAATTTCGGTACAGTACATTTTTATGGTCAGCGCATATAGTTCAACGCGCCGTTCGTACACTCGACGGTTGTTTCGCTCGTCTTCTGTATTCATGTATATTATTGCTCAATTGTTTGATAAAATCTAAATCCTAATAGGTATAACAAGTTTTCTGAATTTACTCGCTAATTTGCGATGTATCCTTTAATTCACAGAGTTATCGTGTCACATAATCTGGCACAATCTCGTTATAGCTTATAGCCTGGCTGCCAACCCGCAGCGTCACGCCGTCAGCGCACGTCGAGAGTTACTTTGTCTAGTCTAGATACAATTTTTATGTAACTTTAAAAACGTCTTAACTCCCATTATTATTTAATTGAGAGTTTTATTACTAGCGACTCGCTCTCGCTTCGCTTCGGTTTTTTACGTGTGTCTCCTAAACTCTACAAGATATTGAAATACACGAAGTTAAAGATTAAGTTTTAGCGCCTGAATTTTTCATTTAAGAATTTGATCCCTTTCGGAGCCTATTCGATATAATAGTAATAAAATACATCGTCAACATATACAAATAACTAGGCATATAAATGGGAAATAAAACTTGTATGGGAATTAATTATCATAAATTAATTACTTGTGCATACTTATGAAAGAATAGTTCAGTTGTTCAAGGCGACAAAGACGAATAAAATGTTAATAAAGAAAAACGTTCTCGTCCGGCACTTAGCAGTTGTATTGTAGCTACTAGCTGACCGAGCATTTATTTCGTTTTTTACCCACTAACTTAACCTAGTTATGACCTCTTGTAAAATTGAGTCTTTTGCTCTTTTTACCTCAATGAATATTTTTTCCCTACACGGTTCAAATTTAAAATAGCTAAAGGTATTATCTAAAGACACCTTAAATATGGACCTGCTGCAGCCCATCCCGCCGCCAGCCTTAACGTTAGTTCTGTTTTGTTCTCAGTTTCATACAACATTATAGTAGACAGGGCACGGGGGACGATATCACACAAATTGACCTAGTCCCAAACTACGCTCTAGGCTAGTACTATGGGTATTGCACATCGATATATAGAGGAATAAATAAATACTTAATAAAATATCCAAGACTCAGAACCCGTGTTCATCATACACCCCATACCCATACCCATACCGGGAATCGGACCCAGGACCGGCTAGCTTCGTAGGCGGGATCACTACCAACCAATGTAACGCGTCGTCAAACTTATAATACAATAGCATCAATCATTTCAACATAAAAAAGTTAATTTGTATATGCTGTTGCTCATTTAGACAATTAGGAACCGTCTTCTCTTTCAGTGACTAAAAGAGTTGTATAACCTTGAAATTAGCGAACCTTGTATTGATCTAATCTGGGAAGATCGATGGAACGACTATCTCATGAGTTACAAGATTCCGGGAAACAGTGTAAAGCTGAAATAACAAGAACACCTCCCACCCAACACCCCCACGACGTCGCGCTGTCGCGCTCGCACGCGCACGCCGAGCGCCCGCGCCGCCGCGCTCGACAGAGACGCCTGCCCGCGCACGAGGCCCGCGCGTGTGCTCGCCACCTGCGCCGGCGCTCCTCGAAGTTCGGGCTCAAACAATATTGGCCGTTTTGTTTGACCTCGCCTTGTCGGCTATTGTGTGAAGACTAAACGGACGGACGGTCATTCGCTATGACCCATTCACTTTTATTAAACAATAAGTCACTGAAAATAACGATAACCTCTGACCTAATGGGTGTCGAAGGATCCCTCGGAGCGCAAGTCTCGCGCGCACTTTGTTGTCCTGCGATGAGGCCGCCTTCGGCGGAAAGTCATTAAAAGGTATTTGTTGTTATGCCATCGCGTCGTTTATCTTCAATTTTGTCATAACACCTTAGTCATAATGTGATGTCATGAATCTCAGTACACATACAGTTTAATTATCTTAAAATATTCAAGTCGTAATTATTGTAGTTGATATCTAGTTACAATACTAATCATACATTTGAGTAGTTACATAACTGTTAATAACCTATATTTTATTTGTTAGATTGCTGTTTATCACAATGTCGATTGTTTTAAGTTTTGTGGTATGACCAAAGAAAACTAAAAAGTAAGCAAGTTATTAGTGAAGAGCTTTTAAACGGTATTTGACTAAATAAAGTTTTACCGCTACTCAGATGATTATATGTGAAAACACTGATGATATTTAAGACCGTGTGCGTAATACTGAATATTAAGTACAACTATTCCACATTTCAGCTTCGGTTATTTCAGTATTAAATATCTGGGAGATCCCATGTCGGACCATGCTCAGTGTGGGGTTATAATATTGTGACTTTAAATAGAAAATGAGGCCAATTCAAATCATGTTTCTCAAATTTTAATATCTGAACCCCAATTTTAAATTAGAGAATACTGTTCCGAATTCACCTCACTTTCTATTTAAGGTTGTTTGATGCTATCTTAATTTTTTTTAATAAGTGCGTGTATATATATATATGTGTATATATATTTATATATAATTATATATATATACAGGGTGGAAAGTTCGAATGCCACATGGAAGACAACTACCTTAAATATTGGAAATAGCACATTCTGTGTAAAGGAGACTTTCCTTTATTTTTAAAAACTTTAAACTCTGCATTCATGGATTTTTGGAAAATCGTCTGTCTCAACTGGGTCTCGAACCGGGTCGGTCAAATGCGGTAAAATAACATGCCGTATTTTATGATGCAGATCGAAAAGGTTACCGATATGCTTCATTTATCTCTAAATAACAAACACAATCAAAATAACGGAAGGCCATGAATACTAGCAATTACCATTTAAATTTGTTTCAGCCGTCACGGGAAATTCTCCTTGCCTTCCTTGTGGCATTCGAACTTTCCACCCTATATATATTTCATAATAAATTTGGAAGGAAAAATTATAATTAATATTTAATGCAACAAAGACATAATAAAAGAAAGCAGCCAGGTAACGTTTATTGGAACCGTCATCGATGACAAATGTTCATTTAACCACCGGACCACATACTATGTCAATGTATGGTATAATGTTTGACCACGCGAACAATATTGTATTCTAGCCACTAGTGACTGCTACTGCTGGCCGCATCTAGCTACCAGTGGCAGCCACTGGTGGCGGCGTGTTGTGGTTTGACTGAACTGCTAGTGGTCGCGTTTAGTGGCGGCGACTAGTGGCCTAATGTGCGGCAGCTCTCACACAAGCTTGGCTGAAACCATATGATTTAAAAAAAAACTCCTTAAAGCTATGAATTTATACTAATATAATAAAGAGGTAAATTTTGTGACGTTGCAGGGGGTAATCTCTGGATTTACTGAACCGATTTTGAAAATTCTTGTACCAATAGAAAGCCACGTTATTTGTTAGTGTCATAGGCTATATATTAATCAAAAAAAATGTTTTTTTGCCCACCGGAGTGGGCACGGGAACAGCTAGTGAATCATAAAGTGGTTTATTATTGCACTCGTGCTGTGAACATTTAAATTGCAACCTTATTTCGTATTCCTATCACCAAATGTTTTTTGCACGTCAAATTGAAGTCTAACGAGCACGCCGGCCACCTGATGTTAAGTGGGACATGGGACTGCAATCCTAAGACTGCAAATGCGTTGCCAACTTTCTTAAAATGTCATATTAATAATTATACGCCCTCGATGTTCACGTGGTTAGCAACGCCATTTATCTAATCGCTAGGTAAGTATATGTGTTTACAATAACAAGGTGCTTGAAGATAAGAATGCGCCAATACTGCATTATTAAACATAATAAACATAACGGCTGCCCCATTTCAAAACCCAGCAAGGGATAATGAGGTAATGTTACAGGAGACCGAAAGAACATGTTAAAACAGCCGCGGCAGGAGAGCGCGCCGCGGCGCTGGCCCTTGCGGGGAAGGTAGCGCTCGGCGTGAAACTTGGTTAATAATAATAACTATTATTATTTAACAGCCTGTAATCTCATTCTTAATAATTATAAACCACGAAATACTTTCAAGAGCACGTCGGACCAAACATAACGTAGAATTCCGCAACTGTATCGTAACTAAAAGCAATCTAAACATTCAGTGGTTTATCCAAACATTATAAAAATTGAACTTTTTAAATACTTCGGAATATTTTTCCGACCATTTTGTGGAGTTGTACGTTCTACGTTGCAAGCTAAACGTAGTTCGAGTACGCATACAGGGCCTCTATTCAAGACTGTAAAAACAATATCGTTTTTGTTCTGTTATCGTATTGTCAACGTTTTGATAGCTCTTATTTACTTGACAGTAATGGCGGCCGAGTTAAAAACAATACCATAACAGGTCAAAAACTATATCGTTTTTAATGCCTAGAATAGAGGCGCAGTTCACCAATAGTATAGTTTATCTGAAGTTTTATTGTAACAATAAACTAAGGCTAAGACTAGACATTGTAGATCAAGTCTATAATTAACGTAGGTAATTGTTTGCCAGCTGTAAACAATTAACAATTGCTCTTTCTACGAGTGTGGGTGAACTTATCGCTATAAAATTATTATTTTTACTCAAGTAGGTACGTACGTAATTTCATTACAATTGAAAAAAGTAAAAAAAATCTTATGCTCTGATTGTTAATACATACATACATACATACTCGTTGCAGGTGTAGCCAGACCTATTCTAAAAGTGTGTGGCGTGACTAAATGTATACGCCTGTTAAAATGTGCCAATAGTAGAATAGAGTAGAATAGAGAATTTTATTTGCTAATGCTTTGAATACAGGATCTTAATAAATAACATGGGTTAGATCGTACATTCAGTCTCGACAGTACGACATGCCAATTTCTTATTAAATGGTCATTACAAATGTCATGGCCAACAATATAAATAGTATTACCGTCTACACAAATCATGCATACAAATAAAGTAATAATATTACAGGAATCAGTCTTATCTACAAGTGTTCTTACCATCTACTTATATCTAATCTACTACTTAGCTCTGTTATTAAAATATAAATGAATGTTACATAGTACGTTATCACTCGAGGGTAAAATTCTTCATCCATCACTTAGTGATTTCGAGGTAACGTACTCGTCCGAGGCCAAAGACGCATGGAAGATGGCCTGCCCAGGCAAACAATTTCCTACCAGCAAAAAGTGCCAAAAGTTATGGGATGAGCCAATTTGTCGCCGAGTCTTCGCGCACCTTGTTGACAATTGTTCGACAAGGTGTGAGAAGGCTCGCATGCTAGCAGTGTCAGAGAAGGAATCGGGTTATTGACTGCAGGCTTATCTATCTGTAAACTACGGCAACCTTTTGGATAACAATAGTTTCAGGTTGGCGGTAGGCCTTCGACTTGGCGTAAACATTGTCGAAGCGCACCACTGCCACTGCGAAGCCCAAGTTGACCGACAGGGCCACCACGGTCTAGCGTGCATCAAAAGCGCTGGTCGCCTGTCCCGCCACGCCTGCCTTAACGACATCATCCGGCGGGCCCTGGTCAGCGTTAACGTGCCTGCTACACTAGAACATAGTGGGCTGGCACGTGACGATGGCAAGAGACCCGATGGAATGACTCTCGTGCCGTGGGAAATGGGACGGCCTTTAGTGTGGGATGCCACCTGTTTGGATACTCTGGCACCGTCCCACCTCGGCGCAACGGTTCTGAAGGCAAGTGCGGCGGCTACCGTGGCAGAATCAGCAAAATATAGCTGATAATTGCATATTTGCGGCTTTTGCAGTAGAAACTCTTGGACCGAGGGGGCCTGAGGCACGAAAGCTTTCAAGAATTGTTTTTTTTTATTAATTCGTGCCTCAGGTAACCATAGGGCTTGCTCTTTCCTCGGCCAACGGCTAGCAATAGTTATCCAATGAGGAAATGCAGCCAGCATTATGGGCACCATTCACGGTGGCAGTGGCCTAGGGGACATCTGTACATATTTTAGTTACTTAGATTAAGTTTATTTTAGAAATTTACTTTAGTATTTAGTTTTAGTTTATGTTTTTATATTTTCTCTGTTTTTTTGTTTGTATCGTAATAAAGTGGTTTAATAAAAAAAAAAAGAATATTTTATATAGGAAAAATAATTATAAAGAAGCCATTGCTTTTTAACCGACTTCAAAACAAGGAGGAGGTTCTCAATTCGTCGGGATATTTTTTTTTTTTTTTTTTTTTTTTTATGTATGTTCCCCGATTACACGAAGACCACTGGACCGATTTGAAAAATTTTTTCGTTGTTCGAATGGGTATACTTTCTAGTTGGTCCCATTGTCACCACGTCAGGATCTGATGATGGGATCATGGAGAAATCAAGAGAACTCCTCAAATATTATAGGCACACCTATAGCGATTTTGGTATTTTTCACTGTAACTCATGCATTTGCTTTTGAAAAGTACTATATGGTGAAGTGGAACTGATGATGAAGACCACAGATGGCCACCGGAACTCCTTAACGGTACCTATTTCAAGGGTGGCGATAAGATATTTCGATAAAGGAAGTTGAGCGACTATGACGAAGCTCATTTAGGTTTAAATATGACTATGACATTCCCGCGGCGTTGTCTGCGGCGAGCTTGAAATGTTCTATAGTTTCTTATTAATATTTAGAAGTGGAGCTACGTAACAGCATAAATAGGATCACTAAAAAGTATAAAATAAAATAAATGTTTAAAAAAACAAAAAACCGCCTTTAAAAAGCAAAAAATAACTTCTTTAAAATGGTAGGTAAATAGGTCAGTCCAACTGAAGTCGGCGTCCAACAATATTTTAACCAAAAGCAGACTTCAGTTGGACTGACCTATTTACCTACCATTTTAAAGAAGTTATTTTTTGCTTTTTGAAGGCGGTTTTTTGTTTTTTTAAACATTTTGTGATACGCAGCGCAACGCCTTAATTCTTAGCAAGTGAAGTTTGTTGCCACGATTTTTTTTTAGGATAATAGTGTCGACCTGCCACACGTCAGGGCCTCTATTCAACACGGTAAAAACCGGGTCGTCTTTGAGCTGTTATCTCAACGTTTTGATAGCTTTTATATACTCGACAATACCTAATGGTGGCCGAGTAAAAACAATAAAATAACGTGTTAAATACAATTTGGATTTTACCGCCTAAGTAGAATAGAGGCGCAGTTACCTTGATGGTTCAGCCACATGGATGTGTTGTCACAAATGATATGGTTTACTAAACTTCAGCCAGGCTCTGTGAAGTGATAGGGAGACGCTCGCGGAGGAGCGCGCCTCGCCGGCCCGCGCATCGCTTGCCCCCCTGACGAGGGAGAAGGGTAATCCTGTCCTGTGCGAGCCTTTAACTCCTCAAGGTCATCTAAAATGTAATTTCAGTTTTAATACCCTCCGCGTAGTACTTTGATACATACACATTGAAATTTTATTGATAACATTGTTACAGGTTTATTTATCATTATTTTAGATATCTATCCTATCTGGCCTCGTGTGGTTGCCGAGTTAGAATAGTGCCACTCCATGTCTTCCCGTGGATGTCGTAAGAGACGACTAAGGGAATAAAGGCTTGTAGTACTGTTAGGCGATGGGCTTGCAACCTGTCACTAATACGCTGGTAAACATCTTAGCCTAATTGTGCAAATTGTGGTTATAGAATTATCAACAAGTTTTTAGAGATGTTTGTAATTCTGTAGCTCTGCCTACCCCACTCTGGGAACGAAGGCGTGAGATTATGTATGTATGTATGTAGATATCTATACAATTCTTATTTTCTTATTAATTATAACACAGATAATTTATTTTAGTAAGTGTATTAGTATTACGTTATACCACTTTTTCACTTACAAACTCCAATATATTATAGAACTGCGATTCCAACAACCACAACCTAAGCCTGTTTTAGAAGCTTTGTAAGGAAGCTGCATCCCTGATTCGGTCCGGTAGCAGCTTGTATATCAGTGGACCAAGCACATAAGCAGATCTTCCGGTTTTAGCCAACCTATGTGGAACATGGGCGAGGCAGCCTGCGTTCGTTTACTTTTGCCTTCTTTCGAGTAAGTCACGTCAACGCATTGTTTTCGAGAAAATGTGTATGAAAATATTGTTATCAGAGCCCCGTGATAGCCCGCATAGCAAGTTGATGGCAATCATTGAGTTTTGTGTCGTCATCGAGCAGTAAAAGCGGAAAATACCGTGTAAAAACATGAGTCTGTTTTAGCGGTTCGTGCTACAAATTAAACCCTATCACCTTTTCTAATATGGTCCGGCGGCACTGAGTTTTGAGGTTTCAAAAATATTAAGGTTGATTGTTTTTGTCATATAGTTTCCGGACCGTTTGCCCAGTCTAATGCATAAGTTTGTGTGTATGGGCGAAATATGTTTGGCAAAATTTATCGTTTCCCATCCGTTTCATTTGCCAACTCTCTTTTTTTTCTGTAACCGTAAATATTTCAGGATTTTTATAAAAACTAACCTAACCTAACCTATAGGGTTATACACGATGGTACTGAAATATATCCTGAAATATTTACAGTTTCAGGAAAAAAATGGTAAAAGTTGGTGGAAAAAGTTGGCAAATGAAACGGTTGGAAAACGATAGATATTTTTTAACAGTGTTGGAAGGAAATACTATTCGAGATGAAAATTTATCTTTCACGGTAATAATGAAGTAGTAAGCTAAGTAGATATTGATATTTAATCTATACTTAACCACGTCGCCCTACATATAGCTCTGAAAGAGTATTACAATCGGTTAAATCGGTGTTACGCGTTTAAGATCACTTGTATCAGTTAATCAAAGCAATTTGTGTCGAATTCATCCACGGCATTTTTTTCTGTCGAAGGGTTCCGCACCTACGTCGTATTAGTAAGAAATATTAGGAACCCAACAAGTCCTGCTGCTGCTTGCATTCTTCATACGTTAGAAGTCCCATCTTGCAGGGGATTTTGAAATGGTTTTTGCCGCTTATGTAGGCGGCCGTCGACACGTTTGTGTGGTGTCAATTTTATTAAGAATTATGTAATAGCGGGCTAACAATGTCGTTATTGTGTATGAGCTCGCGGTGCTTTTATCGCGTGGCGAGCCGGCTCACCGCGTCCGTTGGCCATGGCGCGCGCGCTGCTCACTCCGACCGCGACGCCGCTCGAGCACCTCGTGAGAGCTAGTCTGCACCACTCCGGGAGCCTAGTGCCATCAACTCGGCTCTATTTGAGCTATCTGTTTGTGTGAACGCGTGCGCCCCGTTTGTAATAATGGAACCGTAAGTTGTATTTTTCCCCGACTGCACAAGCAACAATTGGTTTTTAATTAATTCACAAAAGCTATAATAGTTGAGGCTATTATTATCTATGTTGCACCGATTCGTGTTATCGCTTTATATTCTGAGTGTAATAATACTTTGAATTTGCTGTGAGTGTAATAGTCGGTATCTTTAATAATACTAAATTTGAAAATTGCTGTACTTAATTTATTAATTATTAATAAAAGCCGGCCCAATGCGAGTCGGACCCGCACACGAAGGGTTCCGAAGAGCGTATGTATGTATGTATGTATGTCTATTTCTGGGCACGCTCTGCAGCCTAAACGGCTTGACGGACTTTAACATACGAGGTGTCATTCGATTCGTCTTAATTGCCGAAGTTACATAGCGACACCTCCTAAGTAAACTGGTGCAAGTGATTTTTTTCGATTTTCGTTTTTTTGCATTTTTATGACTATAATACTTATATCTACCTCCCACTAAAATTTCGTGCTGAAATTCTTACTACTTTCTGAAATAAAGTGACGTATACTAATGCAAGTAACACATTTTGTAAATCGGTACGTTGTATACTGAGTCAAGTCGCTTGCACCACAATACGCGGGACCGATTCCGATGACGGGCGGCATGTGAGTGGTACAACTGACAGTTGGCTCAGTGTGCTCGCTAACCATTCACGCGAGCGGACGTTGGCTCAGTATGCTTGCGTATGTGTCGACGCAAAAATTACGTGTGATGTACCTACTAAGTTCGTTTTTAAGTTATTTTTAAGTTAATGTTAATATTTAACACTCGTAGTGTCTCTAAACAGTCATTTGTTTATCAAAATGAAGCGGACGAGAGGAAAACAATTAGTTGCCATGGTTTTAAATGAACCAGAGGACAGGGAATCGAGTGGTAAGTAATTGTGTTAATTTTATATTATTACTGTGATAATTCAGTTTATTTTATGACACTACGCTTTAATTATTCATATTTTGGTTTCCGTACCTACCCAAATGGTAAAAACGGGAGCCTATTACTAAGACTCCACTGTTCGTCTGTCTGTTGGTCACCAGGCTGTATGTATCTCATGAACTCTGATAGTTAGACAGTTAAAATTTTCACAGATGATGTATTTTTGTTGCCGCTATAACAACAAATACTTAAAATTCGATAAAATAAATATTTAAGTTAGGGTCCCATACAACAAACATGATTTTTTTGCCGTTTTTTGCTCGATATTAGTAACGGCAACTGGTATGTATCTAATGTTGTATAGATAATGGTCCCTTGGAACCCTTCGTGCGCAAGTCCGGCTCATACTTGGCCGGTTTTTTTTTATGACAACGTAGGTAGTGACCCTGCCTACGTAGCTAGCGGTGCCGAGTTCGATTCCCGGTAAGGGCAAACATTTGTATGTAAACATGTGTGATGAGCGCGTGTATTCATTTCTAGTCTTAGGTGTTTTTCATGTATATAGTATTTATTTATCTATATAAGTATGTTTATCTCTAGTTCCCATAGTACTAACTAGCCTAGAGCTTATTTTATGTACATAGTACGAGCTTAGTTTAGGACTAGGTCAATTGTTTTACTTAGAATAATTCATACTTGTTTAAAAGTTGATGTCTGTGGGTTGTTTGTTTGTTTGTTTGTTTGGGACTGTTAAATTTTAAACGTTATGTTTTGGAAATGGTTTTTACTCAACTTATTGGAAATAAGTCATTAGCTTCTGAAACGAGTTATTAACAAATTGGCCTTATTACATTTTATGTTTATTTATATTTATTTTAATTAGAAAAGAATATGATTTAATTTTTTATAGTGGCAAAGGTGCTGTCGCAATTTATTATTGTTTTTTTTTAATTATTAATACTTTTAGAGTTTGGTTTTTGTATCCTTTTTAGCAATAAGAAAAAGAGCATTTCTCTTTTTTTTTGTCACTATGTGTGACATCTCCAGAATTTAAAAAAAATGGCAGGTAGGTAGAGACCATCAAACTATGCATTAATTACATAATATTCTAATGTGTCCCAAAATATTTGTATGGAAAGTTCCTTTTGTGTTACCAAAAACGTATGAATATCGGTAACACAAAAGGAACTTTCCATACAAATATTTTAAATTCTGGAGATGTCACACATAGTGGCAAAAAAAAGAGAAATGCTCAAAAGCTGATCTCAATCGTGATTGTTTTAATAACAGTATCAGTATTTTATTATAAGAGTTTATAAAGGTATTAGAATTACTTTTATGAAAATGAATACTTAAAGACTGAATCTTATAAGATACTTAATTAAATTAAGTCTCTAGATTTTAATTAGTAATTTAAGAGATAAAAACATTTACTATCATTGTTTTTTTTATATAAAAATCTACCTAAGTTCTTGTTGAATTATGAAGGTAAATTCTTTTTTTGTTTACCTACTTTTTGTTTTCTTTTGAGAAGTAAGAGGTGATCTCTAAGTGATTGTTTTTAAAAGAATATTATGTTAACTGTTAGGGTTAATAAAGGTGTTCCAATTATACGTATCAAATTAAAAAAAATGTTAAAAATTTAAGTAAGTTTATACCAGAATAAAACCGTTATTTTGCAAGTGTATCTTTTCATTTTAACAACACGAGTTAAACAATATTTTTAAAAGTCAACCCTTATTATATTTATACATAAAACATGAAAATATTACAAAAGTATACTGATATAAGTGACAAGACTTTTATTGTATACTGGTACAAGTGATTATTATGCCCTAAAAGAATAATAATGGGTAACAGAGTAAAGCAATATATTTATTTATAAATGATATGACCCATAATCACTTAATTACCTATAAAAATGATAAATAAATGCTAAATTGTAATAATTGCAACAAACGATGTATACTGGATCAAGTGGTAGTTAGCTCAGTATACTGTAAATTGAAACACACGTAATACGCGTATACTAGTTTATCTGCGCTTTTCTCAAAAACTACAATAGTTATTAAAATTCTAATAATGTAGAAGAAATTGTAGTGCTTTCATTAAGATACACCTAAAATTTCATTTTATTATCTTTAAATTTATTTATTTATTTATTTATTTATTTATTATAGGAAAACCAACAGCTGATAAATTACCTTAAACATAACATAAGACACATAAAGCCAATTACAGGTTTTCACAGATAGAAATAGAATATAATGAAAGGAACAAAGAGAAACACTTCCTTAAAGAAAGCATTACATGCGAGAAATCACTCAAGCAGAAACTGCACAGTAAAAACAAAGTCTAAATGGCAGCAAAAAGGAAAAAGGACAAAAGAGTTACAAAATTAATCCAAACTAGATTTTATGGATTGTTACCGCCAATTAACATTATTTAAAATAGTCACACGTTAAGTCACGTCTTACACGGGGAATTTTGCTATTGAAAATATCTAAATTCATTTTTTTAGACAACTTGTTTAAATTAATACTTGCACGCCTGAGAAAAGTGTTACGTCTATATTTACGCGGACAGTAAGGAACAGAAATTGGAGGAAGATGCCTTTT
The DNA here is from genome assembly GCA_946894065.1 of Acleris literana. Taxonomy (NCBI): domain Eukaryota; kingdom Metazoa; phylum Arthropoda; class Insecta; order Lepidoptera; family Tortricidae; genus Acleris; species Acleris literana. Next base: position 19,488,004 of record OX335683.1, on the reverse strand, counting down.
GGTCTTGGTAGGAACAGTGAAAGATAGGTTAGAGAGAAGCTCATCGCAATCCACATTTCCATTAGTAATATTAAGGATATACATGATGTCGGCAAATTCCCGACGTTTGAATAGTGGAAGAAGGTGATGCGCCCGACACATGTTGACATAATCTGATGATTTATAAGGGATTCTTAACTTAAAACATAAATACCGAATGAATTTCCTTTGAACTCTTTCAATTCTGTCAACATATGTCTGATAACAAGGATTCCAAATTTGCGATGCGTATTCGAGTTTACTCCTAACGTATGAGCAATAGAGAACCTTAATGGTTTTAATTTGCGTAAAGTTTTTAGAATTACGCATTATGAAGCCCAACGATCTGGAAGCACTTGCCACAATTTTGTCAATATGGGTGTCAAATAATAGTTTAGAGTCGTGTGTGACCCCCAGGTCTTTCATGAATGATACTCTGCTGAGAAGTTGACCCTTTATTTTATAAGAGTAGACAATTGGATTGTTCCGACGCGAAAGGGTCAGCGTGAAACATTTAGATGGGTTGAGGTCCAGTTTATTATCCACGCAATAAGAGTCAAGTCGTGAGAGATCAGCTTGAATGAGTTCAGAGTCAAGGGCATTTTTAACTTTCACAAAAATTTTCATGTCATCAGCAAAGCAAAGGAGTCTTGAAGAGACAAAGCAGTCACTGATGTCGTTAACAAAAATATTAAATAGCAACGGTCCGAGTAAAGACCCCTGGGGGACTCCACTCGGTACCGTTATCCATCCCGATATGTAGTTATTAACAACAACAGCCTGTGATCTATTGGAAATATATGATGAAAACCAGCGCAGCAAGTCGCCGCTAATACCCATCCGATATAATTTTGAAATTAGCAAACTATGATCTATTCTGTCAAAAGCCTTACTATAATCGGTATAGATAACGTCTACTTGGCTTCCACTGCTCATAGCTTCAGTGACGTAATCATTAAAAAGAACCAGATTGGACACTGTAGATCTGCGTTGAAGGAACCCATGTTGAGTGTAGCTAAAATAATTTTTAACAGCGCCATAAACTTGAGTATGGACGATCCTTTCCAATACCTTAGATAATATACACAATTTAGAAATAGGCCTATAATTTGTGATGTTAGTTTTAGGCCCTTTCTTGTGAACTGGCGTTACAAAAGCTGATTTCCAAATAGGAGGAACCGAACATTCAAAAAATGAACGTTTAAGCATAATCGAGATTGGCATTGTAAGGGTTTTCGCACAGTTAATTAAAAACTGGGCTGGCAACCCATCAGGGCCAGCGGATTTGGAAGGGTCAAGATTTAACAATAGTTTTGTGACTTCATAGGAGTCAATTTCGATTCTTGTTATATAAGCGGCGGCGGTGATGGGTGTGCCGCATGTAGAATCCAGCATATCGTTTAGTGGATGATCAGTGCAACTCGGCGTTAAAAAAGTACTTTGAAAATAATCAGAAAAAGCATCACAGATTTCGACCGCCGAGTTGACCGACCTATCGCCGTAGTTCATACTACAGGGCACGCCATGTGAGTTCGAGCGAGACTTTATAAAGGACCAGAACTGCTTAGGGTTCTTAATAATGTTGCCTTCTATGCGGTTCATATAATTTGCAAAGCAGTCTTGTTCGAGCCTTTTTACCCTTTCTCTCAGGACATTAAATGAAATAATGTCAGCTATATTACCATATGTTTTAATTTTTCTCAAATATTTGGACTTCTCTTTAATTGCTTTTTTAAGAGAGAGAGAGTACCACTTAGGAAATGAGTCGCTATTGAGTTTTTTGTATGGTATATATTTATTTCTGAGCCTTATAAAAGTGTCGTAGAAATAGTTTATACACTCATCGAGACTGCGCTGAGAAAATTCCTTGACCCAATTAATTTTTGATAATTCATCATTTATAGATATATAATCACCTTTATTGTAGAAATATTTAATACACGGAGCCGGTTTAAGATAATTTAATGTAGCGTATTGAATCGTAATAATTAAGGCTTTGTGATAGGGATCAATTGGCACTAAAGGGCAGGTACACTCATCAACACCCACAGCATCACCCGACAAAACGAGATCCAGTAACTTACCCTGATGATTACAGACATTATTATACGGATATAAATTAAGGGTACTCATCTCGTCCACGAGTCTACACTCATCACTGTTACTATAACTCGATGCGAACATTACCTGATTACCTGAATTCTGAGGCAGCCATTTGATGTTGTTCATATTAAAATCGCCTATTATTATGTATTTATCGTCAGGGAAGCTCATCGTAGCGTTATTGAGACCGCTAAGGAAGTTGGACAATTGTTGCGAAAAAGAATAGCCATTATTTTGACTGCACAGATACAATACGCACAAATGCAAGTTAAATGGTACGTTATTGGGACCTCTGAACGTCAATGAGACCCATAGATCCTCAGCTGACGAGTGATAGGCCGGCCGCGGAGTGACGGCAAGCTCCCTGCGAGTGGCGATGAGCACCCCGCCACCGCGGGCTTGGTTAGTGAGTGCTAGATCGCGATCTCGCCTCCACACCACGTACCGGTCATCGAATAACTCAGAGTCAAAAATTCCATCCAACAGCCACGTCTCCGTTAGCAATATCACATCGTAAGCAGAGGCGGTTAAATTACGATAAAATGTCAATGTTTTAGAGCGAAGACCTCTTACGTTTTGATAGTAGATTGTAGGGTATTTAGATAGTAAATAAGCCCTATCATTAGCCATTTAAAAAGTAAAATGAAGCGAAAATAAGGCAAATTAAAATACTAATTATACGATGAGCCAACCTACATTTACTCAAAAAACATAGCAATTCCATTCCGTACAGTAACCGGGTAGAAAATAATTTTAAAAATAAATTAGACAATAACACCTCTCCGTAAGTGCGAGCAAGCAAGCAAATAAATAGACCATTCAGTAAGTGTGTAAGACAGTGACAAAAGTGCATTGACGAGCAAGACCCGATAACAAAGCGGCTAGCGATAAGCCAATGCGCCAGACAAAAGCAAGAACCTGTTCCGCCGGAGCGCTCAGCGGTACTCAAACTTGCGCCAGAAGATTTAATAAGTAACTTAGGTAACCAATACAAAAACGATATAAAAGCGAAAAGTAGATACTGCAAAATAACAACGACACAAATTAAATGAGTTTGTTTAAATCAATTTCGCTGTTGATCGTGAATACTTTAGCGGTATCACTTTTCCGGACATGGATTTTTCCAAATTTCACCCATATATAAAGATAACCCTTCGCCTTAAGGGCTGCTTTGGTCTTAGTAAGCAACATCTTGTATGCTGGAGTCAAATGATCATTGCAAAAGATCCTATTTTTGGTGCCCTGGAATCCAATTCCGTCGGCCGTAATCGTTTTCCTTAAGCGCGCAGATGCAATAAAATCCTCCTTTACGTATCGATTTGTAAAGCTCACTATTATTGATTTGTCACTCGAGTTGTGTACTGGAACTCTAGATATGTAATTAATATCAGTCTTGTTTACGGGGAACCCAACAGCGGCACAGATATTATTTAGGATCTCAAAAAGGTTTTCATTCTTTTTGAGCGGAACTCCTCTTATCTCCACATTATTAAGACGTTGCCACTGGTCTCTGCTAGCTAGATCATTTTTAAGTGTTACCAAGTCTTTGGTCATATACATAATCTTTTCCTGCAGCGCTTCAATTTCTGGAACCCTTCGTTCTACTTCTTGAAGGCGCGAGGAGTATTCATCTAGTTTAGCACTATTAAATGAACACGCATCCTTCACCTCAGACAGCTCCGTCTTGATAGACTTGATGTCCTGCACTAGAGTAGGAAGGCATGACAGGTGTTTTTTCATATCCTGCAGTTCAATCATGATGGATTTAAGATCAACTGGCTTAGAGCATGATGGGGAAGCCTCCTTTTTGCACCGCAAACACTTCCAGACCGCTTTCCGATCAGCACCAAGCCTCCGAAAGCCCTGCTCAGTTATGTTGGCGCAGCAGTAACCAATGCAGCTCTTGCAAGCTGTACACTGGATACTGTCAGTAAGATCAGCAGAACACTGAGCACACTGCATTTTGTTTATAAGGAGATAAACTTCACAAAAAACTAAACTTTGAGAAACACCGGCAACCTACGCACTCGACGATGACTCACATATGCAAACGTGCGACTATGATGGGCAATCGCACCTTATTAAAGGAAAAAAAGTTAAGCATATTTTTACCTTTGCACAGCTCTCCTGTAAAGTCTTCATTTTGCACTTGCATCAGTGTACTTAGGAGGTGTCGAAGGGTATATAACATTTCAATATGGCGTCCGCGGAAAAAAATATGAGGAGGGGGAATAATATATACATCCTATACTATTCAACGAGCAGTGACAGTTATGATAACGTTCTCGGAACGAGGGCGAAACATCGATCTGTCTAGGTAGTTGTCAAACAGCACACATGACACTTGGTGGTAAGTCAGCTATGAGGCCAATAAATATAATCAAACTCAAGAATGCAGTCCCAAGATTCGAAACGCGCTGCCAGCCAACCCTGAAACCTAAACTGGAATGTCCCGGGACACAACAACGCGAACTCTGATGATTGCCGGCTGGTCTACACTCACGATATAGGTACCTCTCTTCTCTCTTTCTGCGCAGGCACCAGGCCCGAGCGGTCGACGAGCAGGCGATCCGCGTGGTGCTCGCACGGGAGACGCCGGAGTCACGCTCCACGCTCACCAAGCTGCTGCGCTTCTCGCTCGCGCAACGCTGATCTCACGCTCGTGGCACGCCCCTGTGTGCTATAATGCTTCAATAAATGTATTGCAATTTTATTAATCTCTTGTTTCACCATAATAGTGTATAGCGCATTTTAACCCGTATACAGGTCCATTAAACTAAGTGCTTTATTTATTAAAAAAAAAAAAAAATATTTAAAATACGTACTACTTTAGAGAAAGTAGCTTTGGACGGAAATTAAATTCCATTTAAACCTTGTACCAAAGTTATAAAGTTATTATTGTACTTAAACATAATGTGTTCAATAGAGTTTCTATGCCGATAATTACTTAAGTTACTGTGAATCGATTTAAAAAAATATTGGACTTATAGGAAGCTACATTATCCCCTACTAAAAGAGGCTAAATATACATTAACCCCCTTACTAACAAACGTTGAGTAACGGTGGTATAGCTATACCTCTAATTCAAATGACACAATGTGAGATAAGGACATTTTTTTTTAGGTATATATATACCACCGTTACTCAACGTTTATTAGTATTTGCTAAAACTAAAATGCTCATAATTTTAGAAGTTTAGTATGTGAAGTTAATAAAATACTTTAAGAGATTAAAGGAACTTACCAAGTGAAGTTCAATCCTTATTATATGAGGTGTTTTGTTCGAAGATATATAATTTACCATGTAGTATCCTTAGTTTTACCGCCAGGTAGCACGCGTTTGTTCAGAGCATAAAAAGATTGCTTAAACCGCCTTGAACCGCCATTCCTGTAACTTAGCTGTCAAAGTCATTATTTTCAGAGTATAATTTTCATAAATATGTATGCCTTTATTAGGGTGTTCTACGAACGGGGGTGGGTGGGTGTATACAACGTGTCCCAAAACTCAACGATAAGCCGGCACCAGAGGATGGAGCTGCTTATGATTAGTCGAGAAAAAATAAAAAAGATAAAAAAGATAAAAGAAATTTATTTAGTAAGTAGGCCGCTCGGGCACTTTTACACGTCAAGATACTACCAATACCAATACCAATAAGGAAAAGATATATTTTTTTCCTTATTTTTTCTCGACTAATCATAAGCAGCTCCATCCTCTGGTGCCGGCTTATCGTTGAGTTTTGGGACACGTGGTATATCTTCGAACAAAACACCTCATATAATAAGGATTGAACTTCACTTGGTAAGTTCCTTTAATCTCTTATTATATTTCTGTGTTTTGTTCTCGATATATAATTTACCATGTAGATTTTTAGAGACCATATTTGTGAAAATTATTTATTTAAAATTTATAATCAATAATCACAGCTTACATTCTTTGTTATAAATTGCTAATTTATATTTAAATGTAATGACACCATTATCAATCTTAAACAGTTCTAAATGAAAAAAAATAATAATAAAGTAAACCTATTTTTTCTCATTACAATAGGAAACAAAATAAGGATTTTTTTCCTATTGAAACTCTTACTTATGGAGTTACTTAACATTAAATCCACAAAATTATTACAATCATATATCGGCCTGTTATAAAAAATTTCAAAATTCTGGGATGATGCAGACCATCCCGCTATATTTCTTATAGTATCTATTAGGGCATGCGGTACCGGTACCATTCGCAGAACCGGGACTAGGATTTCCGGTACTGAGTCAGAACCGGGATTTCCCGGGATTTCGGTACTGAGCATAAATTTTTATTTATTTATTTAATGGGTAATTTTTTAAATAAAGCACCAGTTAAGTGATTATTATTAATTTTTTAATCCAGAATAATCAACAAAGGGCAAAAAAAAACAACTAATTTCAAAAAAAAACAACAAATGACAAAATAGGCCAATAAAAAACAACACATACCTAATTAACATTTTTTACAAGTCTTTAGCTCGAAGCGAGATCAGTCAGTAGGTACTTGTTATAATTACAATACTACTAGTGTTAACTTTACATAGGTAAAACCACGATGGAAAAATTAAATAATCTAATCATTATTAAAATAAGTAACCTTTTATGCATGAACTTTAATATATTAAATACACTTATTTATAAAAGTATTAATCAACAAATCAACAAATGACATAATATGCCATGCCAATAAAAAAACAATACATAATTAAAAAAATATATAATTCTTTAGCTCGAAGTGAGTTTACTTGTTATTATTTAGCTGGTAGTGTTACAGTAGGTACTAGTCTTACAAAAATAAAATCACGATTGGAATAAGTAAATAATAATAATTAAAATAAGTAAGTCTTTACGCATGAACTTCAAAATATAAAATACACTTATTCATATAAGAGTTAAGAGTATTTCAGATTTCCAGAACAATCAACAATCAATAATCAACAAATAACAAAATAAACTAATTAAAAGATTTAAACACATAATTAACATTTCTTCTACACTCTAAACTCCAAAGTGAGATCACTTATCATTATTTAGTTGGTACAGTAATGTTACATAGATAAAGTTTCGATACTTTCGATTGAATAAACTAAATAATCATTCTTCGATCAAGCAAGTCTTTATGAACACAGAAACAATACGAAAAACATAGGAAAAATCATCTCAAATATTACTGAGATGGCAATTGCATTGCCCTTTTTTCTCGGTAATACGAGTAGCTCCTCAAAAAGCTGATGGCGTCTACGCTTCTGTCACTCAATGAGGTACGGAGCTTATTGCATATAATGCCAGCTGAAGAAAATACTCTTTCAGACTCAGCACTCGTTGGCGGTATAGTCATGAGATAATCGTAGGCCAGTGATTGATATCGTCCTCGAACACCTCCATTTTCAAATACTACCATCTCTACTTGGATGGACTGAGAAATATCATCGTGGTTTATTCTAGTGGTAGGGGAACGACTGCTCAAGCTTTTCTTCAGTTCGTTATTCAATTGTTCTTTAACTGAAGACGTTGAGGGCTCATTGATTATTATTGGATGGACAGTAGAAGGAGCTGAAGTGCTCATGAAATCGGCTTCAGCAGTATCATGGTCTTTTATAGATCTTCGTACTATATTTTCTATTAAATCCTGCATTTCGGAACTGGTTGGTCTGGGAAATGTCAGTAAATCTTCATTTTCAATGTCAGCGAAGTAGTTGTCTGGATTGTGCAAATATTGTAAAACGGACGTCTCAATAAGTCGTCGAGATTTGTATCGGTTTTTCAGTGCATTGGCCATCGCAATGCTTAGGGTAGTATTCATCAGAGTGAATTTATTTAGTGCAAAATTAATTGATATTTGAGCTGTAAGTAACGTCGCATCTCGGCGACACAGAGCTTCAATTATCGTTTAAGTACTGTTTTAGTGTTTCTATTTCACCGTCTGTAAAAATAATGTTAGATTTGATGTCAATCAATGCTTTCAAAATGCTGGATTTAAGTTTAAGGAACCGACTTATCATTTCGGCCATAGAACTCCATCGAGTTTTGGAATCCAATATCAATGCATATTCTTTTCCATGTTCTTCGGTAACATACTTTTGAAGGATTTCGTCGTTTTTAGTCGGAGACTTTCGAAATGTTTTTGCCACAACACGAACTTTCGACACAATAGCATGGAATTGAAACCTTGTTGCTGTACCGTCTGAACCAATAATAGGTCTCACTTCTGTCAAAAATTCAGCACCATCGTTTTCAGAATTTATATCAATAGCATCATCAGTTTCGTCATTTATCTCTTGATTCTCCGTTGTTACCAAATTATCCATCTCCAAATTACGCCTTTGTTCAAGTTCCGCCAGGGTTATTGATTCTTCTTCGTATATATCAGCATCATCTTGTACAGCAGTTTCTTCCCGCTCACTCGTGGTATTTTTGTAAAAAACATCTACAATAGCCAATTGAACTGCATGAGCAAGGCACAACTGGTGATAACACTGTATAGTCTTTCCCAATTTCTTCATGACACTGCAGCCATCCGTGACCATCCCTACAATATCTTCCTCCAAGTCCAATCCGTACTGGTTAAGTCTTCGATTTATTTCTTCTTTACATTTGTTAGCAGGCATGGACCCAAAAGCTCTAATAAGGCCCAAATTTCTAAATTTGAATATCCCAGACAAAAATTGACAATGTAAATTCAAATTAAGGTACCTTCTGTTTCTGTTGGAAGACTCAAGACTCACACTCATCAAGAGAAATTGTAAATTTTCTATCTTCCTTCTTTAGATTCTGCAATTCTTGACGAAGACGGTCTCTTTTTACATCGTATTCCTTCAAAAGAATTTCCCTAATCGTGTTAGGAGATTTTGGGAGTGGTTGAACCGATTGCTCAAACAGCTGTCTCAAGTCAATGGATGTGGCAAACAGTCTGAAAGGGACCCCGTCCAGTGCAATCATGCGACATACTCGGTCATTTCTGTTATTTTTGGGTTCGTCTTGAGATTCAAAATAGTCTGTGAGTTTCGTTTTCTTCGAAACTGATGCAACATTCGATTGTAAGGAATCATCCCTCGTACTGGGACCTGCTTCTGGCTCAAGCTCTACATTAAAGCTGATTAAATGAACATTTTTTAAATGCTTTCGTAAGCCACTAGTTGAACCTCCTAAAGTTTTTAAAACTTTACCACACTGATTGCATTTAGCGTTCTTCTTATCTTTGTCACGTGAAAAATAGTTCCATACAGAGGATTTGCTGGTAAAATTTTCGAAGCTCATCGTGTTTCTGCAAAAAAGACTTAATTTTAAAAATTAACATACCTATGTATGCATACGCTAATAAATCATTATAAATAATAAAACATAACATGAAAAATCTCTGAAAAGCCTCTATTAACCCTATTAGTTATTTAAAACATACTACATTCTCGCAAAATATAACACGTGCTTGATCTCTCTTTTTGCTGATGATTGAACTAGTGAAGTAGTGACATTATATTAATAATATTTTTAATAAAAATATAATGTAATCTACTTAAAGGTACATTTGCATATCATACATGCTCTTTATTTAAATTAAACCTTATAAACTAAGATAAGTTCTTTTTAGTTGCCCATAGTTCCTACAGGCCTAGTTTATGTAGTTCAAAACTCGATCGAGTTGCGTAACTGTATCCTGCCTGATATTATTTAATAGATAGCTTATACACACGATAGTGGTTATTATTATGATATACGTTACATAAATTAAATTGATAATTATCTTACCTTTACTTACACGCTGCAAACTCATCACACACAATCACAAAATTTGTTCAGACACAACACAGCACAACACACGGCACAGAACACGAGTTTACCAAACCAAAACAGCTATCTTTCTGACTACCTGACTACCTGTCGGTCGGCCCGACCGGTTGGCCTTCGATCAAGTCGAGGCATCGGGTCGGAGGGTGGGGCGGGCCGAGCGATCCCGAATCTCATATCGCATCGCATCCGAATCAAACCGAGCTCGTGCGAATCGGCCGGGGTATGAAAGCGTCACCCGGCCCGCACGTAGTTTTGTTTTTTTTTTTTTTAATTCAATTTGTCTAGTCACAAACTCAGTACCGAAGGAACCGAAGAACCGGGATTTTCTTTCGCCAGTACCGGTACCAGTTGGAATGATTATTCCCGGGATTTCCCGGTTCTTTCAGTACCGGGAATTCCCGGGAGCATGCCCTAGATCTATTGATACTCTTGGTCTTTTAGCCGCTGACGTAGAGGCGTGCCTCGTGCTGTGGGCCGTACACTGACTAGTGTTTATTCCACTCAGTGTGCTCTAAATCCACCTACTAATGCTTTGGCTAGTAGCCTGTTTATGTGGATTTTTTAGGTAATTAATAAGTGATTTATGTTACCTCTAACTGTACTTGAAATCTTTATATATTCTTCCAGAGCCCTTGCTGGACATACCTATTGAGGGATCATTATTAAAATAAGGAAGAAACAGCCTTGGTTGGTTCCTACCTGGACCGGAGGCTTTTATAGTATCTGGTATTTGTACATAGATGCCCTGTTCTGAATGTGATATATTAGATAATGGGAAGTAATTAAATGGTCAGCCGTTATTAAAATTGATTCGCAAAAAAAATAAGCAATTAACTCATTTGGGCAGCACACAAAGATTTGGCTGGCAATAAATAAAAATCGGGCGACAACTCTTGTTCAGCAAACAATTTACAAACGGTTAACATTTTTAACCGACTTCAAAAAAAGGAGAATAGAAGAATAGAAGTATGTTCCCCGATTACTCGAAGACCACTGGACCGATTTGAAAAATTTTTTCGTTGTTCGACTGGGTATACTTTCTACTTGGTCCCATTGTCACCACGTCAGGATCTGATGATGGGATCATGGAGAAATCAAGAGAACTCCTCAAATATTATAGGCACACCTATAGCGATTTTGGTATTTTTCACTGTAACTCATGCATTTGCTTTTGAAAAGTACTATATGGTGAAGTGGAACTGATGATGAAGACCACAGATGGCCACCGGAACTCCTTAACGGTACCTATTTCAAGGGTGGCGATAAGATATTTCGATAAAGGAAGTTGAGCGAGTATGACGAAGCACATTTAGGTTTAAATATGACTATGAAATTCCCGCGGCGTTGTCTGCGGCGAGCTTGAAATGTTCTATAGTTTCTTATTAATATTTAGAAGTGGAGCTACGTGACAGCATAAATAGGATCACTAAAAAGTATAAAATAAAATAAATGTTTAAAAAAACAAAAAACCGCCTTCAAAAAGCAAAAAATAACTTCTTTAAAATGGTAGGTAAATAGGTCAGTCCAACTGAAGTCGGCGTCCAACAATATTTTAACCAAAAGCAGACTTCAGTTGGACTGACCTATTTACCTACCATTCCATACCACATCTCTTGTTCAGCAAACAATTTACAAACGGTTAACATTTTAACCAATATCAATCTGCCTTTTTTATCATTGGTCTGCCTAATAAACAGTCGAGCTGCAAAATAATTACTTGGGCAGCAAGATTTTACAATTGGTCAGCAGAGAAAACATGTCTGTAAGCAGTTTAATTGAGAGGTGTGCATATTAAAATAATGGCTATATAAATAAGTGGATTACGTTTAGTTTGAAAAATAAGCAGTGTTCATTATTGTGGGCGGAGCGAAATCAGACCACGTAACGCAAGCACCCAAGCCACAGTATATAAATAAAGCAGTACAGAAACTAGGCGTACTTTTCAAGATAAATACCTCCTCTCCAATTGAGCGTAAGGGTTGTCCACTAATATTTTGTAAAATTGAAAAAAGTTTTTTTTATTGTATCTCAGCTAGTTAGTGCAAAGTCGATACGTGTGGTCTGCGACACCGAATCCGTTGACAGAGTGAGAAAAAGTTGCCACCATCTTTAACTTTTTAGTTATTCGACTGATTGCTTCCAAAATTGATATGTAGGGATCTGTGTGGTCTCCGACAACGAATCCGTTGACAGCATGAGAAAAAGTAGCCGCCATGTTGAACTTTTTAGTTATTCGACTGATTGCTTTCTAAATCGATATGTAGGGATCTGACTGGATTTCAACAACGAATCGGTTGACAGAATGAGAAAAAGTAGCCGCCATCTTGAACCTTTTAGTTATTCGACTGATTGCTTCCAAAATCGATATCTGGAGATCGGTGTGGTCTCCGACAGCGAATCCATTGACAGAATGGAAAAAAGGAGCCGCCATCTTTAACTTTTCAGTTTTTGGATCGAATTCTTTGAAAGTCGATATTTGGGGATCTGTGTGGTATCCTATAGCTCTTGAAATTGAGTCATCTGTCAACGGATTTGCTGTCGGAGACCACATAGATGCCCAAATATCGATTTTGAAAGCAATCAGTCGAGTAACTAAAAAGTTCAAGATGGCGGGTACTTTTTCTCATTCTGTCAACCGATTCGTTGTTGAAATCCACGCAGATCCCTACATATCGATTTAGAAAGCAATCAGTCGAATAACTAAAAAGTTCAACATGGCGGCTACTTTTTCTCATGCTGTCAACGGATTAGTTGTCACGAGATCACATAGATCCCCAGATATCGATTTTGGAAGCAATTAGTCAAATAACTAAACCGTTCAAGATGGCGGCTACTTTTTCTCATTCTGTCAACGGATTCGTTGTCGGAGATCACATAGATCCCCAGATATCGATTCTGGAAGCCATCAGTCGAATAACTAAAAAGTTCAAGATGGCGGCTACTTTTTCTCAATCTGTCAACGGATTCGTTGTTGGAGATCACATAGATCCCCAGATATCGACTTTGGAAGCAATCAGTCGAATAACTAAAAAGTTCAAGATGGCGGCTACTTTTTCTCAATCTGTCAACGGATTCGTTGTTGGAGATCACATAGATCCCCAGATATCGACTTTGGAAGCAATCAGTCGAATAACTAAAAAGTTCAAGATGGCTGCTACTTTTTCTCAATCTGTCAACGGATTCGTTGTCGGAGATCACATAGATCCCCAGATATCGATTTTGGAGACAATCAGTCTAATTACTAAAGAAAGAAGAAATAATATAAAATGCAAAGGAAACCGTTCCTCTCGAAGCGACACTCGCGTCTAACAGCACGCCATGTCCGCTTAGCGGTCTCGTAGAGGCGTGCGTCTGAGTGAGTGCGTCGTTTCGAACATTTGTTAGTAGCTTCTTTACTGCTTTATATCTATACTGTGCCCAAGCGTTGGTATTTTTGAGGCTAGTAGTAATTACAAGTTAAGTTTTGTCACACAAATTTAGAAATCACAATCACACCCTTTTGTATCATAAATATGAAGTAGGTTAGGTTAGGTTCGTTTTTATATCAGGCCCGGAGGGCCAGAGCAACCCAGAAATAGAAGCTCCGCGTCAGCGGAGCTCCGTCGACTCTGTTAAATTTGTAAATTTGATGGTGGATTTGGCATATGTGCGTTGCCGGCACGGCAATAAATTTGCAACCTTTTTTTTGATGGACACAATGAAATATTTTGCTTACCTACTGATTGCTTACCAAAATTGGATTAACTGTGGGTCGCTCAATGCAGCTCAAATATTTAATTTGCTGACCAAAATAGTTTAGAGCAGTTCAGTATATCATTAATTGCGGACAGATTTATAAATGTTTGCTAACCATAAGTTGCTTACCAACTAGCTATTTTGGCTGACCAAATACATATTTCTGTACACCAAAATTTGAATATTTTGCTGATCGATTAAATGCTACCCTTAGATAATTTAATGAGCGATAATTTTTGAATTCTATGAGCAGTGCAGAGTGCTAACAGGACTACTAATTTTTTAGACAGGTTTTCTAGGCTCAATGTGTTGTTAGGAAACCAGTTACTTAGGAAATTAAGAGCTATTTTTAGATCCCACGTTACGTCGTATTTAGGTTGTGGTGGTCTTTCCCTATAGAACCCCTTAAATATGCATTTTTTTCTTTCATCACCACTTTTTTTTTTTAAATAATAATAGCAAGTGCAGATGTGTGTGCATTAAGAGTGCCGTAAGACGCTCCTGGTTGATTGCAGTCGGTTAGGAATGATATTATCATAGGTACTGATACTTCATAGGGTGATATTGTGTTTCTGTTACAGAAAGACCACCACAGCTTATATGTAACATTATAATAATATCAGGCGACAATAATAATAATGATATAATAATTTCCCTGCAACCAATGTAAGTTGATGGTGCAGCAGATATGTTGTCCTGAAAGGAGACATGAGCAGTTGTGCGTGTGGTCTGAATGTAATCGATTCTGATATAAGAAGGCTTTATGCTAGGGGAACCACGGCTGGGTGGGCCACCAAGGAAGAACTACTATTCCTGTGGCTTCATCGTTAATGATTTTTCTTAAGCATTTTAGTATTGGGCTAAATGGTGGAAAGGCATAAAAGAACAATTCACCCTAGTGAATAGTGAAAGCGTCAATAGTAGACGCGTCCGGGTCTGGTTTCCAAGAGACATATTGGCGATATAACTGCTGCTTGCAGTTATTAAAAATGTCCGGAGGGAGTTAGGTGATAAGAGACAAGATAAACCACTTTGTTGAGATACTATTTTAATCACTGGTTCTTACGGCTAAGTAATACAGTGAGTGACCAGGCGGGCGCGAGTCGCGGCTATCGGAATACCGACACAAATGGTGGTTGGGAGCGGACTGGCTCCGCGTGCCCCGCGCTCGCTTTGGCTTTCCTATAATGTTGACGATACAAATTCCTGTAGGGGTGTCGCCACAGCGACATTTTTCGTTTTGTGTAGAAGCAAACAGGTCTATCTCCGGCAGGCCTAACGCGTCAGTTATTGTTTTAAAAGCACTATTACATAATTCCCATTCAATGTCAATATTAATTTTTCCTTGGTTCAAAGTCAGCTTCTAAGTTACTCTTGATTTTATGTTAGTCCATATATAGCGTTGCTCACACCACTGCCAGATGTGTTTAGCCAGCTGGTTTAAGTGGAGAATTGAATTCCTCCCATTCTGTTAATGTAAAATGTTACTGTGGTGTTATCAACTCTTAATAGGATTTCAATTTGTCATTTTTTGCAAATGATTTTTAAACCAAGGAAAAACTGTAATTCCAAATAATTAATGTGGTGTTCTTGTTCTTCTCTTCTCCGCATACCATTAACTCTGTAATTACAACCACACACACAACCACATCCTGTACTGCTTGCATCTGAATATATTACTTTTTTAAATTGTTTTTTTTTTTCTTATCGGCTGATATGTATCAAAAATATTTTGCAGCCACCAGCTAAGGTCCTCCTTAATTATGGGTGAAGGGATAATTCTGGCATCATAATTACCATTGTATTTAGATAGCATAAGGTATTTATAACTTTCTAAAGCTTTGGTGTATAACCAGCCATAATCAACAGCTGTTAAAGTGCCTATGAGTTTTGACGACTCCGTTATAGTACATTTAGGTAGTTTCATGAACTTATGTAACAATGATGCCATAATTTTCATTTTCTCTATTGATAGAGAAATTGACATATGTATGGAATCAAATTGAAACCCCAAGAATCTACATTTTTGTTTCGGTTGTAGGGTGCTTTTTTCAAAATTTATTATGAACCCTAAACACTCTAAGAGTTGTTTCATACTTTTAATGTTCTGTAGACACTCATAATAACTTTTCCTAAGCAGAGTATGTCATCTAAGTAAAGAACAGAGTTGAAGCCTCTTGAACGCAAGTTTCCAACCACTACTTTCATAAGTTTTGTGAACACAAATGGGGCTGAACACAGACCGTAGGGCAAAGCATTAAATTCATTATGAGCATTGTTATAATTAAATCTTAAATATTGCCTATCATGAATGCTAATAGGTACTAAAAGATATGCTTCTTTAAGGTAAATGGTGGCACAATATGCGCACTGTGTGAGCAAACCAATGGCAGTTCTGTTGTCTTCTATTTTGAAGTGTGAAGTACAGATGAATTTATTTAGTTGTTTCAAATTGAACCTGATATCTCCATTTGATTTTTGTCTAAGGAAAATATTAGATAGGAACTGCTCATCAGATGGCTCACACTGAGAAATGGCCTACATTATTAATAATTTATTTTTGGAATTCTGCATTTGTAGATGTTCATTCTAATTTTTAGGCACAAAAGGTGGTGGTGTTGTTGCTTGTAAAGCAGATTTCTCAAAAGGTAAAGTATAGCCACTCACCCATGATAATATTTCATTTTCACTTGAAATGTTAGTCCAACAGGGCATGTAGTGCCCGAGTCTCCCAGCATGACGCACCTCTAGTTCCGTGCCGGGGTATCCTATTGAGTTGTAAATTGTGTTACAATGAGGCTGGAACTGGTGCTGGCCGTCGGTGTGGCAGCGGCGGTCTCCTGAACGTTGTTGTTGGTATTGTTATTGGTACTGGGGTGTGTTGCTGTAGTTTCCCAGTTTTTTGCTGGATGAAAGGTTGTTTATATTATAAGGGGTATTTTTTGAGTGCTCCTTTTTTATACACAAGCTGGACCTTTCTATAGATTTAAGTATATTGATTTTTTCAATCAAAATTTTTTCCATACTAGAATTCATCATGATCTACATCTAAGAAATGCTTATCTACTATGGATGTTATCAGATGCTTGCGGCCATGGGTCACATTAAAATGCAGGTCCATCAGGATCTTTCTTGCTTCATTCATGTGTTTCACTATTTGAATTTTGTCACCTTGGTTAAATGCTAGTGACATAGCCCTGCCCAAGGCTGTCAATCCTACGCCTAGCTGTTGTTGAGCTTGTTCCAGTTTTTTGTCCCTATTTTTGGCACCATCTGATATGGCAGAGCCTATCTCTGGGTTGAGAGCTGGGCATTGCAGCAATTCACAATTGCTTGGCACCTGATAATTTTTTATGATGTTTTCTTTATCTTCTTTATTGAGGATTGGTGCCCATCGAGAAGCTAAAGTCTCACTGCTATTAGGACCCAATTTTTTGGTTTCTGGAGCAGGATCTCCCAGTACGAGTAAGAGTTCTGGGTCTATAGCCTCAATGTTTCCCGGAGTTCCGCTTATAGTCGGTTGCTCCGACGACGCCTGAATGCCCGCCGACGTCCCTGTGATGGGTTCTGGTTCGGGAACGGGACCTTGCTGATCAGATCCTGTCATCTCAGCATCAACCACTGGGGTTAATAATGTGCCCCCCCCTTCATCAAAGTATTCTCCGTCTGAAATATGTGGATATTTGTATTGGTCGCTTTATGCATCACGTACATAACAGCGTTATAAGACCTTCGTGTTGCCTCACGGACAACCCCCAGGCAAATAAATTCTCGTGTGTGTATCTCGTACACACCCCGAGTAGCAACCCCGACCAGATTTTATACCAAAGTTGTTTTTGAACTCACCTTGACTTTCTTCTTGGTTGTCGGTTTCCATGTTGGTTAGGGTCCCTTTTATTTTCCGTTCTAACTATTTCATTTTCTCATACAACCTTTTCAGGTCGTCTTCTTTGTTACTTTTAGGCATTTTTTTGTCTAAATCTCACTATTTTTCAACTGATAATTAATTTAATTTCACTTTGTATGTGCTTTTTGGCGCGCGAAAAAAAGGAATGACTTTGACAGCTAAGTTACAGGAATGGCGGTTCAGGGCGGTTTAAGCAATCTTTTTACGATCTGAACAAACGCGTGCTACCTGGCGGTAAAACTAAGGATACTACATGGTAAATTATATATCGAGAACAAAACACAGGAATATAATAGTGCCAAAATCTCGATGTGGAGTCAACATTTATTTTATTTTATTGAAACTGTAAGCATTGAGCCTCAAATAAGAACACGTCGATAGTGTTACTGCATAATTCCGGAAATTAAACGATTGGTAGAATACTGACGTTTCGCTCGGCATAAAAATATACTTGGTCGGCAAATAAATTAAAAATTATTTGGCAGGCTAGAGATTCATTTATTAATGTCGTATTGTGCTCCTTTAAAAACGATCGGTTAACCATTGAATTATTTAAGAAGCTTTTTTTAGTTCATGGTTAATAAAATTTCGGTTACGAAGTATATTTTTATGGTCATCGAATATATTTAATTTGCAAACGTTAAATGAGCGCAGCCTTCTTGCTGTACTCATTGAGCGCCACCTTTTTGCTGAATAAAAGGAACGCCACCTTTTTTTTGGATCTCTTTCGTCGTTCCTTCACGCCTTTCATACACTCGACTGTTGCTTCGCTCGTCTTCTATATTCATAACTCAATTGTTTGAAGGCGTTATCACGCCAATAGTGTATTGAATTGCCCTATATGTACATAGATTATATGTACATATAACATAGATTAAAGCCGCAAGCGCACTGAGAGCGGAGGCGGCGCGGTGCGGCGCGTTCCCATACAAAAAAACCGGTCAAGTGCGAGTATGACTCGAGCACCGAGGGTTCCGTATTTAATATAACGCAAAAGATAATATTCATTTTGTTGTGAACTTTTTTTTTGCCATGCAATAAAGTCCATTTTGACTAGTCTACAGTTTTAAACAGGTTTTTAAAGTGTTTTGATAATTTTTAAAAACTAAAATTATACAACTTAATTTTATTAATCGAGTAAAATATAAATAATAGCATTAAATAAGGATTTTTTTTGATTTTTTGGTCCACAACCTTCGGAGATAATGGGGAACCCGGTAATTTCTTGTAAATATTTGGCTAAATCAAAAAGTACGTCAAGGAAAAATATAAAAATAATAGTGTTGAAATTTGCAAATTAAGCCCTTTGCTACGATCAAAATCATTTTCTTTTTTCAACCCCCCATTCTAGCCCTTTTTTTATATTATTTATACTAAAAACAGATGCGGGCAAGCAGTTATTCAACTATGCCAAATTCCAAGTTGATAGCATCCATAGTTTCAGAGAAAAACTGCTGTGAGATACAGACAGACAGGCAGACACCGAAGTCGCACCATAAGGGTTCCTTTTTTACCATTTTGGTACGGAACCCTAAAAAAAGTGCCCAAAGCGTGGCGGAAGAGTTTTTAGTATAGAAACTCGCCAAAAATTACAACTTTATATCGCTATGCATTTGTCTCTCAACCCGTCACTGGAATGCAGAAAGACACAATAACTCATGATTGTTTTTGGGGTAAAAATGTAAAAAATAGTCCATAGACAACATTTCCGAAACGAAGACCATGGCGCTGGAGGCTGTATGCTAAGCTCCACCGCGCATTCCGGCGACAACGGTCACCTCCTGAAATGGCAACATGGCTATTTGTGGTTTTTCAAGGCTTTTACTTTATGACGTATAAGGGAATTAAAAGAAAAGCGCACTGGCCCCTAGGGAGTAAAGACTGTGACTTTAGTCCCTTGGTATTAAATGCATCACTTAAGTCCGCCTTTACATAATTATTATGAATCATTTTAGAGCGTGAGAATTGAAAAAATACTTAATGTTAAATTGTAGAGTTAAGTTTTAAAAGTTGTGTAGTTGGTTGGTGTTGACGCAGGCGCGGCGCGGCGGCGGCGCGGCGGCGTGGGCCGGGCGGCCGCCGCGGCAGTCGCGCTCCGACCCGCGCCCGCGCCGCGCCCCGCCGCGCCGCGCCGCGCCCCGCACGTGCTCGTCGCGAGTGCAGTGAACAGTGCAACCCGCCGACTTCACTCTTCCAAACTTACTTTAATGTAAGCACCTTCACAGGATTTTACGAGTTTCAGTTTTAACACAGATTTTATGATAATCATAGGTATATTCCTAATTGATATCATTATTTTTATGTATAAAAATCTGCTGTAAGTATGACTAAATTAGTAAATTTTGTGGCATACTCGTGACAATATATTTTTGGTTAGGTTGTTTAATAGCGACTGAGAAGTTTGTAAGTAAGAACTAAGATAGTTATAAGAATTTTCTAAGTACTTACGTAAAGACAAAAACAAAGTTAAGAGTCAAATTAATGTAAATTTAATCGGTCACAATTTTCACTGTAAAGTTGCAATAACTTACCATTCAATAAAAAAAAGATTCGTTTGTTTAAAATATAAGCACCTACAAGTCAAATATAGGCTCACTTCGGATCAGTATTCTTTACTGTTAAACATCTTAAACAATAAACTTGTCGTCGATAATAAACGTCATACCTACTCGATTCTAGTCTAACAATATTGAACCTTTAAATTTCGATATTTCTTTCCAAAAAGTCAATTCTAAGCTTTTTTTTTCAAGCTTTGATATGCTGTAGCTGTTTTAGTTTAAATGCATAATTAAATTGCTATTTGTAGGTTAGGTTAGTTTTGATTTATAAGCGGTATCAAAAAATACAGTCTTCTATGAAAACATTTGCATTCGGAATTATGAAAATTCTGTATTTTGACCAATTCGGAATTATTGTGACTTCGGAATTATGTAGTGTACCTGGAACAGGCGGGACCGGGTAAGCGATTTAAAGAATGATTCACTATTTCAAATTTCGTGAACTTTTTTGTAAGTAGGTAAAAATATATTTAAATAATTATACTAATTATAATAATGATTATGCGACCACACAATTATTAAAAAAGTTGTAAAAATTAAATTGACTCCAAAGGGAAATAAACGTAAAATTAAGTAGGACATATTTTTATGTACCTTCAGAGTGTCCCAGAACTTGACTGGTACTTAAAGACTACATACAGGGATAATGTAAATAAAAAGAAATGAAAAACTACAACACGCTTTAAGCCTAGACATAATGGTTTTTTTTAAATGTGTTTTTACTTTGAAATTATAATGTAATTCAATGCATTCTGACCTTTTAGCCAAGGTATTCAAAGGTGTACTCGCAATATAGCGTTCTTTGCCAGATTTATAAAAAAATTAATAACTCCTAAACTAATCAACACATTGAAAAGTTAATAATATATTCTGGAGAGGTATAAAGAGGGCTTTCTTATGCTGGTGATCTGAACGTCAAGTTCTGGAAACAAATTAGGAGCGTACAATTTTTTTGTGAGTAGAGGTCCATGCCAGCACTCAAGAAAAGTAGTAAAAGGTCTATCAACTCCGTTTTTATGTTTCCAGAGTCAAATTAGCAACCCTTATAGTTTTGTCACACTCAATTTCTCAGAAACTATCAAAGTTAAAAAACTAAAATTTTGTACATATACTTTTGGTAGATATTTATACCGCGCACTAAGTAATAATCATGCAAAACTAAATTGTTTAATATAATCGATTGCCAAGATTAATACTCATTAGTAAGAATGAACACGAGCAAAGTATTTTTACACTTTTGTACCTGACCAAGAATTAGTAAATATTAACCTGTGGTTTGAAATAAATATTGTATTTGTATTGTATGGCTTTACTAATGACCGGACCGATAATGGAAGTTCTGGACCGACAAACCTACATAAAACACACAAATACAATTTTGCATATCGGTTTGGAAGCCCTAATAGATTATCATTATGTGAACATATTGCAGTTCCAATAACATCACATAAATAGAGGTATGTCACGCAATGAATAACCTCCTTTTTTTAAAGTCGGTGACTACGATCGTTTCGGAAAAAACTTTAAACATGAGCTATTTTTCAACGATAAAGTTAATCATTTTGTGCATTGCTTGGAATCTTTATTGTATGTAGTGCGATTCTTATTTCCTAAGTAATTACTTCCAACAAAATGATCAAACTTAACACGGCGTACCTGTGACTTTGAATAACTCGAGAGGGTCCGGCTCCGCGTCCCGGGGACTCCTGGGTTTGAGCTGCGATCGGGTTCCTGTCCCTTTTGTCCTTATTTGCCTTTGTTAAAAAGAAAGGGACTAATGGAAATAAATCTTTTATATAAAGCTTAGTCAATACCAAATAAATCAAATAATATATTAATATGGTTCAAAAGAAACACATTTACTAGGGGTTGTGAATTTTCAACTGTCACCATATTTACACATCGTAATTATTTTAATTTATATCATTCGAACTTACAATAAGGAGTGACGCATGGGCTAGGCATTAACCGTTTATAACTAGTACTAGGAGACCCGAGCGATCTAGAACGTAGACCAGGTTAGAGTAGTGAGTCGATTTCACTAGCTTCTCAAAAATAACGCTGATATTAATACAATCATTATAAAGTGATATAATCGTAATGTAAAATAAAAGACGGTATGTCAGATGTTGTTATAATATCATTAATAATAATTTTAAATAAATATCAGGGGACAATTTCACACAAATTGACCTGGGCACAAACTAATCTTTAGGCTACTTACTTATACATATATGTTTATTAAATCTTTATAAAATGTTCCTAGGAGTAATTTTACTTCAAATAAAAATATTTATAACCGGTGTACGAACTGATAAGGTAGATGCGTGTATTTTTAACCGACTTCAAAAAAGGAGGAGGTTTCTCAATTAGACCGTTTTTTTATGTGTGTTCGCGGATAACTTCGTCGTTAATGAACCGATTTTAATGATTCTTTTTTTTGGAAAGGAGATATTTTAAAAGTGGTACCATGATAAGGAAACAAGGATTTGATAAGAGTATCAGTGAGGAATAGAGGGACCTCTTCAAATACTGTAGGCAAACATAGCGATTTTAGTATTTTAAGTAACAAATCCAGCATTTGCATTCAGAATGTATCATTTACTGAAGCGGAACTGATGATGAAGACCACAGATGGCCACCGGAACTCCTCAACGGTGGCGATTTCAAGGGTGGCGATAAGATATCTCGATTAAGATAGTTGAGCGACTACAACGAACAACATTTAATGGTTTAAAAATGACTATGATTTTCCCACGGCGTTGCTTGGGGCGAGCTTCATTTATATCAACTGAGAAGTGGGACTACTTAGGCTTATTATGATCACTAAAAAGTGTAAAATAAAATAAATGTTTTAAAAAACAAAAACGCAAAAAAAAACTTCTATTAAAATTATAGTAATAGTTTAGTCCAAGCGAAGTCGGCGACTCACAATATTTTCAACCAAAAGCCGACTTTCGTTGGACTAAACTATTACTATAATTTTAAAAAATTAATTTTGATTACTAATAAATTGGGATATACGGGAAAAAAACACTTATTTACAGAATTGTGATGAAAAGATATAAAGACAAATGCTTTTCTTGTTAGCTTTACTATACAAAATAAATAATAATATGATGAGGGGACCATCTCACACAAATCGACTTAGTCCCAAACTCAGCCTTGGGCTTTGACGGGTATTGACCGATGCTCGTGGTGCTGCGCGGACGCAGACTCAAGGCATGTAACGGACAAGGACGCTGTTACGCAATAATGTGTCAATCCACAAGTATTTACCAATAAAGTGTCAACCGTTGGTACCATCGTTGTGGGTTGACATTTTATTGTTAAGTGATTGTGGGATGACACATTTTTGCGTAACAGGGTCCCTATAGGAAGACGCAGGCGCAGGTAAACGGTGATAAAAAAAAATTTTTTTCACGAAACCTAATCAGTTGATAAATATAAATTTAATACCTTAAAAGCGAGTGGTGGTGATCGAATCTTTGTAAAAAACATTGCCCGTTGACATTTAACAAGATCAATTAAGTAAATTTCATAGGCTTGTAAAAACTATTCTAAGCCAAATCGGGGAAAGAAGTCTTAAGCATGACGGGTAACAGACTGGCTCCCGTGAGCGGATCCCGCGCGCCGATACCTACCCCAATCGTGGTTTTGCAGAGCGACCTAAACTTGGAATGCCTTGCCGTCAACGATTTTCTTTCCTCTTTTCGTGTAGACAAAGTTTAAAATAAATAAAAAAACAGACCGCATATAATATTGCTTTCAAATCAAATCAAATTGCCGTCAAATACTACAGGCTTACTTCAAATATTTCATAACTGGGAAAAATCATTAATCTTTACTCGCGATCATCATCGACTTTTCTCTTATTGAACAAGACGGGAATAATATTACTGAGAACTTCAGTGAGACGTACACTCGTAGAAGAGTTACGACGTAGCAATCGGCGTAGAACCGGGCTACGATACCAATGAATGCTCTTCAAACCAGTTTAGCTCTATCCAACTAGAACAGTTTGTGCTCTCTCACTGGTCGCTCAGTGCGTTTCCTTCACACCTGACTAGTTAGAGAAAGAGAGACTGGCGGGGATCGACAGCGCTAGAAATGAAATGAAACTAATAAAAATTATTTATTGTCTAAGGTGGTAAAAAAAATCATGACTTATCTAAGTATGTATTTATTACTATACACAAACTGCTGTGTTCTTAGCACAAACCGTTTTATAGTCGAATACAACTAAAGGGTTGGACGAGCATTCATTGGGATTTGTATTAATATCTTTGTCTGGTACCCATTCACCAAAGAATCCCAGTTTTGGTCTATATCAAGGTAAACACACCATGTTTTAGTATCGACTATCGACCCGGCCTCGCTTCGCTTCAGTTTATGTGACTTTTCTGTAACACCCGCACACAAAGTATATTATACATACAAACCTTTATCTTGAAGCACTCCATCTACTAATGAAAACCACATTAAAACCCGTTGCGTAGTTTGAAAGATCGAAGCGGACATACAGCGGGACCAACGCCGGGAACCGACTTTGTTTTATACTATGTAATAAAAAAACAAAAACCCGCCTTCAAAAAGGAAAAAATAACTTCTTTAAAATGGTAGGTAAATAGGTCAGTCCAACTGAAGTCTGCTTTTGGTTAAAATATTGTTGGACGCCGACTTCAGTTGGACTGACCTATTTACCTACCATTTTAAAGAAGTTATTTTTTGCTTTTTGAAGGCGGGTTTTTGTTTTTTTAAACATTTATTTTATTTTATACTTTTTAGTGATCCTATTTATGCTGTTACGTAGCTCCACTTCTAAATATTATTGAGAAACTATAGAACATTTCAAGCTCGCCGCAGACAACGCCGCGGGAATGTCATAGTCATATTTAAACCTAAATGTGCTTCGTCATAGTCGCTCAACTTCCTTTATCGAAATATCTTATCGCCACCCTTGAAATAGGTACCGTTAAGGAGTTCCGGTGGCCATCTGTGGTCTTCATCATCAGTTCCACTTCACCATATAGTACTTTTCAAAAGCAAATGCATGAGTTACAGTGAAAAATACCAAAATCGCTATAGGTGTGCCTTTAATATTTGAGGAGTTCTCTTGATTTCTCCATGATCCCATCATCAAATCCTGACGTGGTGATAATGGGACCAACTAGAAAGTATAACCATTCGAACAACGAAAAAATTTTTCAAATCGGTCCAGTGGCCTTTGAGTAATCGGGGAACATACATAATAAAAAAAAAAAAAAAAAAAATCCCTACGAATTGAGAACCTCCTCCTTTTTTTGAAGTCGGTTAAAAAGTTACTTACGAACACTCTAATATACTCTATGACAACAGCTTTAAAGTGCTACTTGTCTGCAACTGACACGCAGTATTCATAGTTTAATCACTTTAAGCCTGCGTTTGCAAACACTTCAGCGTGGATGGACATGGATGACATATGCAAACGACATCTCACGACTAGGTACACAAGCGCACCGTGACTAATGTGCGTTCATTCGGTTTCTAAGCTTTTGACTGCGCCTCATGTTCAAAAGTCACCACTCGTATCTTAAGTGGCTTCATTACGTAACAATTGTATAGGCACATAATATTTTTTACCGGTGCCTGTTGTCTGTGGCGCGGAGCTCCTCGCGCGGCTCTCGCCCGATCCGCGCCGGCGCCACACAAACAGGAAATTACAAAAATCTTGTAACACCTCCCGACTTAAAGTTTAACGCAAACTGACGGATTTTATCACCCAATTTCCTTTAAGATGTCTCGCAAATCTATTTCGCTTTTGCCGCGTAGGCTTCATTTTACGCCTCAGCCTTTGAAACTACCTACGTAATGTCAGGCGACAAAATCTTTGCTGTTTGTCAAGTTCGAAAGGAAGTTTGACTGTGGGAAATAAAACAAGAGTGGAACGAAAAATCTTTTTTTTTCCAAAACGTTATGGTTAGCAACCGTACCTATTTGCAGGAATAAAAACCATAACGCACATTTTCATTCGAATGTCTTTTTATTTTTAGTTTGCTTATTGTCGTTTAATGTTAAAACCAGAATTTATTTATAAACTAGCTGTTGCCCACGACTCCATTTGCCCTAAAGTCATTATTCGCGATTCCCTCGGGAACTGTTTTATTTTCCGGGATAAAAGTATCTTAAGTCCTTCCCTCATTATGATTTTAGATATCTACAAGCACACGTCATCTATACTTATAGGTAAAATGTACACCTCATGCGATAGAACAGGCAAGCTACATTTTGATTACTCGGAGTTTGTTGTTGATCTCGAACCTCGATGAATCGGATTGTTTCCGAGGGTCCAGGGATCACAGGATTAAGGTTACAAGAACAAGAAATAATGATTGAAACATTATTTGCATCCGTCGGAGGTGCGGGTAGTCGCGCACGGGGGCGCGGGCGGCGCGGGCGGGCGGCGTGCTCCCTTTGATGTCCGGGAATAGCGAGCGCCGCTGCCGCACAGCCACGCCGTGGGCCCGAGTTGCGACACCTGACGTACGCGTGTAATTCTCCCACTAGCTCTTTTGTACCACGCGACCAATTGACACGATAGGCTCGGCGAAGAGAGCGTGATCAAGGTTACGTAAATGATCGAGTGCGCAGGGGTACAACCTGACGCAGAGCTCGTCGGCGAGGTGTTTGTTCCAGGAACGAAACACATTATCTGACGTCGACGCCTCGTCCGCCCACCGAGCGATAGCTGATTTGATTCCCGTCCAGTCTTGAAATACGATTCCATATTTTATAGCCAAACGTTTATTTTGAGGTGCTATTCCTTCGAATTCCTTAAAATACGCCATTAAAAACCTCATTACTGAGTGTATCCAAATGTCAGAATTCTCGTAAGATGAATCGACCGGCCGCGCCGGTAGCCGCAGGCCTTAGGCGCTACCACGGTAAACAAGCTATACTGTTTCAATGAGGAGAACTATAAACAGACAATTTAAGTGCACCCATAAATCACCCGGGATCGAACCCTGTAACGGAACAAACAATGTCTGTCCAGTTAATTCCAACAAAATCTAATATTACATTTAAGAAATTTAAAAGTAATAGAAATAAATGACTTTAGAACAAACAAAATTATCAATTAGAATATTTATAATTAAATTTATATTCGTAGGAGACTAATAGTTTAACTAAAGAACAAAGGAGATAAATAATGTTTTATAATAAATAAAATAATATCGTTTATATAGCTAAGAAGAAGTAAGATATTTAGATAAGAGAATAAAGAAATATTATTTCATTAATTTTAAATGGCTTAGTTAGTGTAGCTGTTGGTCCAGGGTTCGATTCCAGATGGACTTGTACAAAGAAATGAAAAGTTAGACATATATCAATTATTTATGACAACATATTTCTTTGTTTGGTAAACAATGAGTAAACATTAGTAGATTTGAGAATAAAGAGTCATTAATCTATTATCGATTTTGTTAAAAATGAATATATAGTTGTTTGAAATAATCAAATAAAGCTAAAAACAAAATATAAGAACATTTGCATACAAAATTCAATTTTAAAGATGGCTGCCAAAAAGTGACACATGCCTGCTCTGTAGGACGGCAATGAAGCCAATGAGGCTAATGACGCCGAAGACGCCGAAGACGCCGATGACGCCAATGACTCCGAAGAGGATAGGTGGCTTTATATACGATGGCGCGCGGAGGAAGGGGCTTTTTGACTTTTGTCGCTTGTCACGTACGGACGTGTGGCTCGCTGGGGTTGTTTTGAGAGTAATATTTGTTTGAATTCGCGCAATAATTCTAGTTTATTGTATTGAGTTTTAGATAATTAAATTATTAGTTGGAAAATTAAATTAATTCGATAATTTTAAATTCTAAATATTGCAAGGGGGATTAGATTACAGTAATTCTTGCTTAGGAACCGGGAGCTTTAGGTCTAGGTATCGAGTACCTAGTGTTTAGGATGTATTAATTTTATTTCTGTTACAGATCAAATAGAAGGGAGGACGCAATAACAATCGTTGAGTGTATCAGGTTATATCAATAACTTGGTGAGGTTTAAACTTTGTTGGATTTATTTTCTCTCGTTGTTGATAATTCTGGTTCATATAGCCAGAGTTGCAATAATGAGGTTTCATTTACTTATTTGTGATATTAATTGTTTGTTTAACTAATCATTATTTTCTGTGTACTTCCCTTAGGAAATTTTGGGTTGGTTATCGCTTGCGTCTGATACTTTGCATTAAATATTTGGGGCTTAAGTGGTAATTAATTCTATGGTGGGGAACTGTGTATTGAATTCAGCTAGATTAGCACTTGTTTGTATCAGAGCGAGAGGTCAGGCTACCACTAGTAAGTGTCTGACAAGTCCGAGGAAGCCTAACGGAGCCTCTGATTTGGAACTATTAGAGTCAAAAAGAAGCCTTGGGCAAGCCTAAATATCTTTTAAATCGGCACAGATATTTACAACAAAGCCTACTTATCCTCAATGTCAGCCTTAGAGGAACAAGTGGGGTCCACATAGTTGGCATGCCGGCGCGCACCCATGGAAGCCTCTTTGGAGTTGAGAATGGGTCCCGATAATTCTATTATTATTTATATATACTAAAACACACAATAGGGCGTTCTACTCATACTATCCCTGAAAGCTGCGGCTTAGCAAAAGTATGGGGGGGAGCAAGAACACGAGTGTTAGGTTGCTTTTATCAGCCGACTCAGCTGAACTTTACAGTTTACCTAGGGACTTAGCTAATTACTGGGAGAGGTAAGCCCATAGTTTAGATTTTTAGTTTAGGCCTTGAAAGTAGTGTTAGGTTATCTTCATTGGATAGGGATAATAGGAAATAGGAATTAAATTAGAAAACTTATAAAATCACCTTAACTTCATAAATAAACTGAAGTATAAATTTAACTAATAGTTAACTCATAAAAGTAGAAGTAACTTTTAGAAATTAACTGGTCTAAAGAAATATAATTATAAATAAATACTTAAGTAATAAACTGATTCTGATATAGTAATTCATGAGGAAAATATATAAACTTGATATTTATAAGAAAATATATAATGCCAAACTATAACATCAATAGTTAACTAAAAGAAATAAGTCTTACTTTAGTATAAATATTATATAAAGTAAATATAATTTTAAGAGAAATCTAACTATATGGTTATAAAACAATTCTAATTTACCAATAGTTAGCTAACAGAAATAAGTCCTTAATTAAAATAATTATTTAATAACATCTAAGTTAACTATACCATAAAATAACAAGATACTATAGAGAGTATAATATGAATATAAAGCAAATCTAGAATATCAATAGTTAGCTTAAAGAGATAAGTCCTTTTTTAGAGTGAATATTTTTATAAGATATAAAGCAAATATACCAGTAAATATTGGAGTGACAATAGTGAGAATTGTCTGATCACTTTCTTTACTATCCTTGACTAACATGAGGATTCAATCTAGCTAGAAGACAAAATGACTTCTGTGTCCCGCTGTTTACTATATAAGTTAAACATGGATACTTGGTGAAATTGAACATCTCATATAGTTATATAAAACTCAAGTCATATAAAGACTTATAAGTGAATTAAGCAATATCAATCTTGAGTCACTTTAATAAATATAATATAAATATATTATTTTGAGAAAATCACTCTAATGAAGGATAAAATTATCTACTGAATATTTGAGTAAAGAATGTTCATATCCCAAATCTTCCTTTTCTATACAACTGACTGACTAATAGGACCTATTTGGCAAGGAGACTGTCCTGTCTATGGTGGATGTCTATTGAGGAGGACTAAGGTCCTGGGATAGCAATCCTAAGGCGTATGGTGGAGCCTTCCTTCCCTACGGGGGCCACAAAACATAAATTCTTAGATCTGCTTTATTTTAGACTTAGGTCACATAAGTTATACTATAGAAACATAATAATAATATCTTTAGGAATTATATTTTTAGCAGAATGGGTTTCAACTGGATAGGAAACATTAATTCAGTTAGGATAACTAAATTATAAATAATAGGTTGTTGTAATTATTTAGGTATATTTTTAGGGTGTATTAGGTAGGTAAAGTTAGGAATTAAAACAAAGACTTAAAGAATTCTAGGGTTACTTATGGTTACAACTAATGGGTTCTTTTAAATTACTTGACGATCACGTGCCAAAACTAATTTACATTATAATAGATTGGTAGGGATAGTAAGAGAGTTAGGTAAATTATACTGAACTAATTAGGTTTAGAAATATAAGGCTAGTATAGGTAGGACATAGAAATTACATTTGGTTAGATGTAGGGAAGACAGATATTAAAAGTATAAGAACTAAGAATGTTTAAGTACGAAATTTAAATTGTAGAGAAATATAGTTAGGTAGAGCAGAGTATTAGGGGCTTTAGATACTATAAATATCATCATCATATAAATAAATATAAATCCAGGCTAAGGAAAGGTATTACTACTATTAGTGTCTCCGAGACTAGGATTGTAAAGTAGGCGTATTGGCCGGGCCTTTACAATTAGTTCTGCGTAGATCAGGGTTTAGGAGCTTTATTCGTGAAAACTTTAGGATAGGCAGGTAGGTCGGTTACAATTGGTACACGTTGACCAGGATTTGGGAAACGTTGACCGAGTGTAGGTAGGATAGGCAGGTAGGATAGTTACAATTGGTGCCGTGACCAGGATTTTGAACTTTGAGTTATTGCACAATTTTTAATAGTAATTAGACTTAGATATTGAGTAAAAATGGTCTCGACGGTTACAATTGGCGCGTCGTGACCAGGATTTTATAGTACTTCAACCGTTCAATTGTGACTGGTTGTCCAGTTACAATTGGTGCCGTGACCAGGATTTGGGAAACGTTGACCGAGTGTAGGTAGGATAGGCAGGTAGGATAGTTACAACCCCGGCCTGCGGAGCTCAGTGGGCCGGAAGGGCTCGGGCTATATCTCGGCGACGTCGCTATATGTAGTTACGTGTGGTTCATTACCAGTGTTCTTTGTGAAAGCATTTAGCTGCTTCTTATAACAAAGGGTGTTAGCAGTTTCAGCTACTTCAGCTGTGATCGGAATATGTAATGCAATTTTGAGGTTAACGCGAAAACGTTGACTCAAGATTTTGAAAGCGTCAGATAGGTAAACATCTAGCCAATAATAAATAAAACTTAATAATAAATAAAAAGCTACAGAAAATAAATCCAAGAAGGATGATGATGAATGAGTCATTTATATACGTGTGACCACAACGATTAGATACAAATAGAGCTACCGCGAGTCTGAAAGGACGCGCATAATGTAACAAAATACAAGGTATTCGAAATGAAAGGCCTCCAAAAATCACCACCGGCAAATACTTATCTAACGTCTATGGCAGACGATTTATTGAAATATCTGTAAGGTGTCAAAGACTCTGTGGTTATTACGAACCAATACGAGACTGAACAATTTTCTTTGTTTCATGGATCTGTTGGATAACTAACGAATCGAGAACTTGTATAGGTTCGCATGGACGTTTGCTCCAAGAAACTAGAACTGGGAAAATAGGTACAATTAAGCCAATTGGCGGGGATCCTCCGGTCAATCGCTTGATGGAGGGGATAATGGTTTAGACCAAAATTGACAAACATGTCATTCTGATGAACATGTAAAATTCGCAATTAAACATTTCTGGAAGTTATGTTGAGTACTTAAAAATATAATATTATTCTTTCCACGCCTTACACGTATGCAGACGGTTGACAAGCGCAGCTGGCGCGGGGCGGTCGCAGGGGCCGGCGCGGATTAGTGCCGCCTCAGCGCGCGGTTTTGAACGCCCGCCGTGCCCGTGCCGCTCCCGCCACGGTGATCTTCTGATGCCCACCACTCGCAAGCCGTGGCGAGCTCCACCAGCCTAACTCGTACCTTGATTGTGGCCCTGATCGGTGTTCATGGAGGATGAATACGCCGACGATCTCATTTTATAAGACGCCTAGACGCCTTGTCGCGTAAACCAACGCTGCATGCAAATAAGACTACGGCCGCCACAACCGAGAATACCGATATTCGAAATGAAACTTGACGCTGTATGCGTGTTCGGTTTGCCTAATAAATACCAAAGTTAAGTAGAAAATTGACGAGTCATTATTTTTCATTAAACTACAGCTTACCTGCTGTTCTTTCAAAGTAGTACGTAAAAAGTATGTATGTATGTGAACACTTTATTGTACAAAAGAAAAAGAAAAACAATACAATGAAGATTAAAAATAAACAACAAAGGCGAACTTATATTAAGGGATCTCTTCCAGCTAACCCTTGAGAGATTGAAAAGAAAGATAAGTCGAAAATAAAATATCGGCACATAGGTAATCCATGACCTAGATTAGGGCATACTGGGCATAGGCAT
Source organism: Acleris literana (assembly GCA_946894065.1). Taxonomy (NCBI): domain Eukaryota; kingdom Metazoa; phylum Arthropoda; class Insecta; order Lepidoptera; family Tortricidae; genus Acleris; species Acleris literana. The sequence goes on along the minus strand of OX335683.1, from coordinate 19,455,496 downwards.
AAAATATTTTTGGTCCGTCTTGTAATTTGATGCTTTGCTTGGAGAAAAAAACATTAAATGAGTAGACGAAGTCAAATTATAAGGAATCGAGGAGCACCGCGCGGAACAAAGCGGCGCCGCTGTTCCGCGCATTGTTCCCGCGCCGCGCTACGGCGCGCGCGGACAGGAACAACAACGCGATTGTTCCCCGCCACGCCGCTCGCCGACGCGCTCCGCGCGGGGAACTCCCGGGAAACTACGGCTACAAGAACTTCGACGTTGTTCGTCTGTTGCAGCCGTTAGCTGTTACGTTCAAAGTGATCAACAGCGGCGGAAGTTTTGCCTTTGAGTTTTATTATGACATGTGGTTTTAACAAGTCAAAACTGTACTCCTAGTTTTCCGGGATATCGCCCGAATCGTTATACCGTTAATCGTTATCGTCGCATCGCCATCACAAACTTTCATATTTAAAATTATCATCATCATACCTTTTGGTGATACAATCTTGAATGTAGGCCTCTTCCCTCTTCTTCCTCTCATATTTAAATATTAGTTTGATAATCTGCTCCAAATTTGTTTAAAATATTTTCATCTATCATATTATACAATCTAAAACGAAGCCAGCTCTAGGTAAATTGGGAACATCCAATTATTATTTTTTCCGAATATTCATTTGTCAGAATTTTGATTTTTCCTATAGGTATGTTAGGCTAGAGCTATTTTAAGATTAAACTTATAATATAATTTTCTCCCACATGCTCGGAAATGTTAACCTTACTGTTGTAAAATCAGCCCGCGAAGTTCTGAGTTCCAGGTCCAGGCAAAATTAAAAAAAACAAAGTTATTATTTACCAACGGCAGCGGCCGCGAAAAATGTATGAAATTTCATTACGTACCTCGTGTTTTACTTTTTAAAACCATGTTTGGACTAGGATAAATAACTCCAGACAGCCAAAGACACGTGCAATCAAAATTCTCCCTTGTATATTTTACTTTTTAAACGTCATAGACTAAAAAAGTTAAATATTTCAAATAGCGTTTATAGCGTATTTAAAAGTGTATCAAATAGTTTGACGTTTTTTTTAAAACAAATTGCGTTCGTAAACCAAATAAATTGCCGAAATAATATAAACGCGTAATAAATATTATAATTAATACTATATTTTATTCAAATTGAATTTATTACGTTTAAATGTGTGATCTTATTTAATTATTGCTTCATTTCAGTGTAAATCGTACGTTTCTTTTCTTTTTTTCAAGGAAATGTTGGGACTGTGTTTAATATTATTAACAATTGTGTTAAATTTCCTCACATTGTGGGAGAAAAGAAATATACAAGCCTCGACCGGGAAGGGCGGTTGCTGGACTCGTATATAGCGCGGCTTCGACTGCGTCTCGGCCACGCTAACTCTACTCGTCCCGCAACGGCCTATTTCCCGGTCTGTGCACTATTTCTCAAAAATGTCTGGAAATGTTGACATTACTATCTACATATTGAGACGCGAAGGACATAGTTTACTGACAGATCTCAAGTTAAAAAAAAACATTGCGTGCTCGCTACACAAGCCCGCAATGTTGCATACAAACTCCATTACTATCTAGCTTGTAACTTTTTAAAAAATGAAAAAGCCCATAATAAAATGAGGGCACAAGTCTTATACATCCAAATTTTATTCGAAACATAACTTTTTTATCTGTGTCTGGAATAGCTTATGTCTTTTAAAAAAACAAAGCTTGCGATTCTCCCTGTCATAAACAAAAAGGCGGTAAAGAGCGATAGTTTTTTCACATGGAGTTTGTTTGTATGCAATTAAAAAAATGAGTTCAAGCGATGAAGATTTTACTCCAACACAAAAAAAAACTTAGATTTTTGAGAAAAGCACTATATTTGCCTCGGCAGGAACAGCAATTGCGGGCTTCGTATTTTTCTCGCAAGCTCGTCCGTTTAAAACAATACTCGGCCCGCAATTGCCTACTTCCATGCCTAGGCAATAATGTACTATACTATATAATTATACGTAGGTTAGGTTAGGTTTGATTAATAAGCAACATTAAAAAATAAAGGCTAATATCAAAACATTACATTCGGAATTATGTAGTGTACCTTACGCGCTCGTAAGTATATGGCAGAATTAGGTACTTATCACTTTGGCCTAGTAGCAGCTGCTTTGATGACAAAAACCTGCGGAACGATATGTTGCTTCGCCCTGTTCGTCTGTCTCCGGCCGCAACAGCCCAGATGGCGATCTCTTTGCCACAGTCGTGTTACTTTCTTATAGGCGCACTAGCTCGTCAAACTAACCTCATTCGGGTCTGCGTCCCTGGTGGCTGGAGCGGCGTCAGAGTCCCGAACAGTCCGCCCGCTCGCCGGGCGACGCTGACAAATCCGATTTCGTTAGCATAATTTCCTTTGACGACGGAGCCTCATTAGGCCGGGAAACACTGAAACAAAGGGTAGAATTAAATAATGATAATTTTTGCACCAAACGAGCCGCGAACCCAATCTGCAGCGTGCGTCCGCGACATGCAATATTAACATTTATTAATATTCCTGGCATTAAAGGTGAAAGACATAAAGGACGAGTGATTATTAAATACCTATTTGAGAGCAATTAGGGAGAATAGGCCAGGGGGAATTTCTTAATGAAATGGTCGAGATTGTGCGCGGTGGGCCCGGCGAACTGCTACCCGCGCCCCGGGCGCCGCGACTTCAGCTTGGCCGCGTCCCCGGGTCGTGGCTTGTTTCTAGATACTTAGTCAATAATTGGATTGAAAAAAAAAACAATATTCTAAGTACCTACATAATGTAAGTCCCTAACAGAACTGTATACATATATAGGTATTTGGAAGGGTACAATGAAAATATCGAATCAAAATTCAGCTACCCACTTTCATTAAACTTGGTGACAACACTTGTTTGTGAAGTTTTGCAAATAATTATTTATGAACCTTGCTTTGTTTAAATTAATAGACCCTAAATATGAAACCAAAATTGTTGTTACCCTTTAATCAATTGCTGCCGATCGGTGTTATCTCAACTGAACTTTCTTCAAAGACAACGTATACCTACGTAACCTTACGAGTACCTACTGAAGTGGTATCAGCTGAACGGCCGTACAACAAGACTAACTTCGCGATCGCAATCACACTTCATGCCAATTTCCGCGCAAGTTGCTTAAAAGCGGTACCAAATGAAAAGATAAATCAAAACGTAATGTGCTCCCTCCCCCCCCCCGACACTCGTAATGAACTTTTGATGGCGCGTCGGCGCTCCGAACGTAATTATAATGCCATTAACAAAAAGTCCAGGAATGTCCCGCGGGAAATGACACCGGGACCCGGGCCACGCGGGATCTCGGCTTCCATCAAATTATATTCATATTCGGGGATAAGTTTGTGCCTCCTCGGTGGGATAGAGCGGTGAATCATCGAGCGGCGCGCCCACGTATTCGATTGAACATGAAAGGCTGTTCCCGGTGCCGGAATCAAAGGGAGGCGCAGCCGCCGGCCCGCGGCACGCGCCGCGCAGCCTCCGCGGGCCTCTGTACATACTCGTACAAGCAGCTTCACTTTCGAGCTTCAAAGGGGTTTCCATTAAAGGCAGTCACACTAAACAAATAGCGCGATGAGAGGGAAAATTAAATAAACCACCTACGAATTCGCAGTATTTCATGTAGTTGCTAATAATGTTAAATTGTTTTATGTTCCGAGCGTTTTACAACCGAGAAAAAAGTACGAGGGCTGCCTTTTATGTTCTGTCGTTTGCAAAACTCCCGTGATTATTAAAAAAAAAACTAGTATCATCTTAAAATATTTGAATTTAGAATTCAAACACAAAAGAATTTCTCGAGATCGGCCGATTCGTTTTAGTACAGCGTCGGTTCAAAGTTGACAAGTCGGTTGTGAAAATGGAAATTTCAAAGGAAAATTTACGTGCGATAATATTTTACGACTTTAAAAGGGGTTTAACGCGTCTTCAGTGCTTTGAAGAGCTGACTACGGTTTTTAAAAATGAAACACCATGCATCCGGACTGTGGAACGTTGGTATTTGGAATTTCAACGTGGTTGCTCTAGTCTTAGTGATAGGCATCCTGAAGGCCGACCAAAAACAGCTGTAACCCAGGAAAACATTGATGCTGTACGGCAACTGATCGTCGAAGATCGCCATGCGACATACCGCGAGATAGAAGCTTCATTAAGCATTTCAGGGACCAGTGTTCAAAATATACTGCATGATTACTTAGGTGTAAAAAAATTGATCTCACGCTGGATACCACATTTACTTAGTGAAGACCAAAAAACGGCTCGCGTTAGATGGTGCCGCAAAACTCTGCGGCAATTCAACCGAGGAGACTCTAAACACGTTTATGACATTATCAGTGGTGACGAATCTTGGATATATGCCTACGATCCGGATTCTAAACAGCAGTCGACTGTTTGGGTGTTTCAAGTTGAGCCAAAACCGACCAAAGTAATACGCTCACGGAGCACTTCGAAAAAAATGGTCGCCACGTTTGTAGCGAAAAGTGGCCACGTTGCGACCATCGTGCTCGAAGATCGTAAAACAGTTAATGCTGACTGGTATACCACTGTTTGTTTACCAGAAGTTATCGGCGAGTTCCGAAAAAATAACCCAAGACGTCGTATAGTACTGCACCACGATAATGCTAGCTCGCACACCGCCCGGCAGACAATTGCGTTTTTAAAAGAACAAAACGTCGAAAATTTGGATCACCCGCCGTACAGTCCAGACTTAAGCCCTAATGACTTCTTCACTTTTCCAAAAATCAAGCAACGACTTCGTGGTCAACGGTACCGGACGCCTGAAGAAGCGGTTGAGGCATAAAAAACGGCCATTTTGGAGACCCCGACTTCGGAATGGAATAAGTGTTTCGAAAACTGGTTCGATCGAATGAAAAAGTGTATTACATATCACAGTCATTACTTTGAAAAACAATAAATACCATTTAACACTTAAATTGTCTTTAGTTTTTTCAAACGACAGAACTTAAAAGGCACCCCTCGTAATACATTACAGTCACAAAACTCGCTCGCACCCGCTTCTACATACATATAGAAATACTGAATTAAATCGAAATCTGTCATGTTTCATAACCTCATCATCCCTGGAACATTATCCTTCAGTCAATAGATGTTGCTGGAAATGCCTCACTATAAAAGATCGCCGCCAAAATCGGTTCAGAGGAAAACCCACTCTTCATCACTCGACCTTCACCAGTTCGTCAATAATGTATACTTTGTGGGGGCTTCCTACGCAGCGTGCTTCGATACGTGAATACCATGTAAGAAACTCTTGTGCCCCTGCAATCTATTCTACCAGCGATGCAGTTTAATGCAATGATATTTTACACAAAAATATGTTATGTCCTGTCATTATCCGCGGCTGTTACATCTCGAACTCGCGTTTAACCGATCGCGCCTGGAGAGTGTTTCGCTCGACACTCGAGCGGAGTGCAGACTCGGCGAAGGGTCGCACATTAGGGCGCCGCACATTACCATAACGTGCAGCTCAGACTAAAAAGTTATATGTCCAAGGAGAAAACTATTCAAAAGTGAAGCCTAACATGCTTAAGCAAAGTTCAAATTGAAATGTTGGGATTAAGACCTTTGTCTTTTTCTATTTGAATAAGAGATAATGTGCTGCTCTGCCGTCCCGCGGAAATGGATCGGTTATTGAAACTATGGCTATCATACTGTAAGAGCTTGCGAACCGTAGCTATTTATACATAGATAAAACGATGCAGCGGGAACATCAATCAAAACGTTAAACGGCCTACATTCGATGTTATCTAAAGCAATTTCAATCGTTTTCTACACACGTCGAAAACGTTCGTCGTTTCCAGATTGACCAGGAGTAAATAACATCCTTACATTATTTTGATATTTTGCGACGTACCTACTGCAGGTATAAGGGTGTAAAAGCAATGATAATTTTATCCCTAGCTTTTTTGATGTTTGTACGTCGTTAGGCATTGTCGACCTGTGATCATCAGGGTGCTTGCCGATGATTTGCAACACAAAATATCAGATAAAATGGTGGACATTTTTATCTGATATTATCTACTTGGTTAAACATCAGATGGGATTTATGTCATCATACTAGTTAATCTCACTGACCCGCACAGGCACGCAGCCGGTCCGCCGCCCAGGTTGTTTCTGCACGAGACTTTCTTGTGCAAGCTCTTATTAACTACAAGAGTTTGGGCGACTAATTTTGCTTGAAGGCACTAATGATCTTAAAATTACAGAGCAGTATCTTTTCAGGACGTAAAGGAGTTATCATCTATACATGTAAAACCCTTTCGTGACGGACTGTATAACTGATAGACGGCTGGAACGGTTGGACTTAAAATACGAAGAAAATATTCCCTGGGTATCCAAAAGATACTAAGAAAGGAGTTTTCGAAAATCAATCCTTGACCGGAAAAAAATCGGGGAAGTACTTAGCGGAAAACTAAAACTTTATACACGTACGAAGGCTTGGCCATGTCATTCTCTAATTATTTCAAGAATGTAGAAATATATACACAATTTAATCAGCGAGCGGCATGCTTTTAGCGAATAATCATGAATTTGAAAACAAAAGAGAGTAAAGCTGTATGTTGAAAACCGACTTGTCGATATTTTTGTAGCGACAGACTCGCGGCGAAGGGGATAATTACTGTAGGTTAATAGATTAGATTCCGCGGTGGTCGCGAGCCGCGACTGTCCGCGCCGCACCCGCTCATCTCCCGCCAGATAATTGGTGGATTAAGTAATTGGACGGGCGGGACATTGATGGATGATCCTGGATCGGTTTGATTTTTCTCCGATCAATCATTTTAAATGGAGTCTGAAGCGAGTGTTGTCCGGATGGATGGATGGATGCGGCCGCGGTAATGATCCCGCTGCAGTAACGAGTGCTTTCCAACTTCACCTTGCAATTTATATCATTAATTACCAAACGAGTAATTAATTTTCCACTCGTTTATGAGTTCATGGAATAATTTTTAGTGTGTTATTTTTATAAAAAGTGTTATCGTCTGTGTTTCTTTTATGAATATAATACCGCTTGATCAGTTAAGGTCAGAGTAAGGGGCGTGAGCTAAAGCGTTAGTTTTTAAATAAATCAGGCACATGTTTTGTCAGCTACGCGGAGATCAGCCAACCCTGACCTGCGACTTTTCATCTCTTACCTGTATTGATTACAAACGAAGTATTAAATATTATGATTATTATGATACTTACAATGATTTAAAAAGAACGGTATTCATTAACGAGTTTTAATTTACAATAACTAAGGTGATGGAATCACTTAATGCGGGAAAATATCCTCAAATTGACTTGATGTGAGTTGATGCTAGATTCCCATGTTACATATTAAACTAAATTCTTTGTTGCAGATAAAACAGTGAGAAAAAAAACGCTAGTGCAAACGATGTCGCGCACAGAACGGCGCGCGCGGCGCGGCGTCACCTAGCCATGCGCGCGCACGCCGCGCCGCCCGCGCCCCGCGCGCCCCCCGCGCCCGCGAGCGCGCCGGGGGACGCGGACTTCATGATGCTGGTCGCCGACTTCAGCGACTACTTCTACGGGAACGCGAGCGCCTTCGAGAATGTGACCGTGCCGAGCAACTGCAGCTGGGGGAACGCGTCGTGCTGGGAGGCGGGCGGCGGCGGGCGGCCCTGGGCGCTGCTGCTGCTGGTGTTCCCGGCGCTGACGCTGTTCGGGAACGTGCTGGTCATCGCGGCCGTGCGGCGCGAGCGCGCGCTGCGCTCCGCCACCAACTACTTCATCGTGTCGCTGGCGCTCGCCGACCTGCTCGTCGCCGTCGTCGTGATGCCCTTCGGCGTTTATTACCTGGTCAGTCCATACTATAGATACATAGTTTGAATTTTGAGTAACCTAACCCATTATATAGTATGAAGAAGCTCGCTGCTGATGGTAATTCGTTTTACAGTGTATCACTCCAACTATTTTAAAGTTTGGATTTGTTTATAGTCCTCCTACTGTTAGGTTAGGTTGAGCAGCTGAGGCTAGTACAATATCCCCGTGATTCTCTTGCTAATTTAAGTACGTACCTTTTTGTAACGGAAGAGACACGCTGAGAAAATTTAATCTTTTTTTGGTCAATCATTAGCGCTGAATTAATTTATTAAAGAGTATATAAGTTTTTCCTGTAAGATTTCAACTAACAGTGGCCTTGTTAGCCTGAGTACTCGAATAGTACTCTTGCAGCGATTTCTCCTTGAAGAGTGAATACCCCGCTGCAGCTGTTTATGTACCTCCATCTACTCTATCTGGCCCGGAGGCGGTTTATGACAATTTCCTATCTCCCGAAGGCTCACCCGCCGGCGTGGGTAGCGTACTAGCACTAGCTTCCAACCTGGCTGTCGTTAAAATGTTTAATGTGCTTATCTCGGGCCGTAACCCGCAGGTTGTCGTGCGGGCGACCTGTGGGCGAACTTTTATTTTATGGAAGGTCTTCGGTCATTGTCATTGTTTATAGACTGTTAATTAAATAAGAAGATGCATGTCTAGGAACTAAAATCAATGAAACAGAAACAAAGTTTTCAGGAAAACTAAGTGTATCAAGTTTGAATACTTACTATAAAGTACTTTGGTCTACCAGTGCCTTGGGGCTGTAAAAACCCAAGCTTCTAAGGCAAAGCATTAAAAACATGCCCCCATTTATTTGCAAAACGACATTGACACTAATAAAACCTCAAAATTAAAACAATTAGGCAGGTTCTCATTAACCTTGAATTTTGAAAATTTGGGAGGAAACAAGTTCTCACAGGAAAAGTTAAGTAAGTAAATAATAATAACATGAATAACTTTTTAAAACAATGGGTAAGAAACCTTCGTTGCGAGAGTTATACTTGCACTAATCCGGCTTCTATGTTGACGACGTGACTTGAAGTGAGGAGAGCTTAATGACGTTTAGTTTTTGGTATTTGGGAATGGCCCAGCTTCGACGAGCATATCGGTATAAATTTAAACTGCTGACTACTATATCCGACCATACCCGAGGCATCATTATCTTAAAACGGCTCTCTTTGAAACGGTCGACAGAGTGAGCAAAGTCATACGAGCAGGCTCACTCAACGCGTAAAGCGGGTAAGCTGAGATGCACGCCCTAAATGTAGGTACACCCTAAAATGTGTGTAGTGTTATTACGCTCTGGCGGAACAACTTCAAGTCGTCGGCTGTCGAATTCAACAGTGAGTTGTTAAAAAACAACACGTAATTATGTTTATTATGTACAAACAAATATGTCGTAATATTTACAGAATTCATCATTAAAACAATTAAAATTAAACTAAACTACTCAAATAATTAAAGATACCAAATAATATCATATACTTTTAAATGAAAAAAAACAGTGGGTATGTTATTATACCTCTTCATAATAGGCTATCGTCTCTAGCCTTCAACAGATTTACTTATTTCTTTATTTATTCAGGTCATTTATAACTTAACAGTACCTACACACCAGATCGTTATAAAATTATAAATAAAAATATTTAATTCATTTACATTAATAAACAATTATGACTACAAAATTACAAAATTATATCTTTTAAATTCTCTATAACACTTATATCAAATGTAGCAGTTTCCAACGAACGCAAATACGTGGCGCTTGCTTTCGATATTTAATCTACCAGTTATTGTTCCGATCACGTCGGTACTAGGTATACCTACGTTCTTTGAGATTTACGTGTGTGCCGGCTAGGCGTTAAATTCTCGGAGGCGAACTATGCCTAGAGCTGAGCCTAAAATACCCGATCCGACGGGCATAAAATTTTTAGAGGCACATGAATTTCCGCTTGTCATAAAATGTTCGTAATAAAATCATATTTGGGGAAAGATTCGCGCGACATGCCCCGTTTCTCACGACACATGCGGAATAGGGGTTATAGTGGTGTTGTTATAAAATTACTTGTTACCAGGGGTTCTATTTAACTCGGTAAAACCTAATTGCTATTTAAATGTTATAGTACTTATTGTCATCGTCAGAATAACTCTTATATCTTGAAGGTTATGGCGGTCGATATAAAAACAGTACGATTACACTTCAAACGCAATAACGTTTTATAAAGTAGAATAGTCCTACAATAGTCCCTTGCTCGGAATAAGCGGTACATTTAAATCGTATCCGTCTTGAGTTTGCGTAACTCTCACTATCTCAATAATTAGGGCGATTGTGCACTACAAGGAATTTTACCGCCCGGCAGTCCGATTTTGCACAAACTAGTCCTTAAAGCTTAGTATTTATTGCATATCCGTAAAAAATCGGACTGCCGGCCAGTATAATTCCTTGTAGTGCACAATCGCCCTTAGAATTGTATATTACCCGGCCTGGACCAGGTAAGAGGATTATTTTATTCAGACAGGTGGCTTTCAATTTTATATTTGCAAATATAGAAAATAATTGAAAACTCATTTTTCGTAAAACTTTTTTTTTGTATGTGTATGTAATAATCCTAAGCGGTTGATAATAATCACTACCGTTACTGTCGTTCATATTTCAGTGACGGTATAAAAGCGGTATACTGCCGTTTCGGCAAAATATATTTTGCCTAATAAATAATTTCCTACCTAACTTATCGCAGTACTTTTATTTTATTTGACAAACCAATTAGGTAGCAGATTTTCATTTTGCGATTTTGTTTTTGGTCAAACTATCATTTGGCGAAATTTTATACAAGTTTGTTTTTGGTAATTAATTAGCAAACATTTTACTAAAGCTAATTTTATAATATATTGTATTTTAATATATTTTAAACACTGCGTACTAATTTATATTATACATTACAAATTCAAAGTTAGGTTAGAATCGTGACCACAATCTACCTGTTAGGTTATAGTTTTGTTAAGGCGTCTACCTTGCCTTGCCTAAAACAAGTATGTTATACTAATCGTCGCATTTGACGGAAAGGTAAATGGAATATTGAAAAATTACGAAGTAATTTGTTAATCAACAGTGTGCCAAGATATTCAGTTGCGAAAAATTTAAGTTCAAAAAGTTATTTTGTCAAAATATGATCATTACGTGAAATAAAATCTTAACATACCCTTTTCGATTTTTGTCTCTACATTTTGTTTCAATCCAAATCGTTCTTGGATCTCGTTATTCCTAACACATCTCTTTATTTATTTTTATATTCAGTGATTTATCAGTTTATATTATCTCGATGGTGTAAAACGATCATCGCTTAGAATTCTGGAGTCGTAATTTTGTTTAAATCTATAGAGGAAGCATATAATCAGCGGGTCACCTGATGCAAAGAGGTTATCACCGGCCATAGGCACCAGTAGCACGTCGAAAAACTGCAAATGCGGCGCCAGCCTTTGAGAAAAGACTATGCTCGTATCGAGGATTGTGAAAAGCCGCTAAAATCGCGTAGCGGTACAAAAAAAAACCATACTTACAAATTTTGCTCCATGCGATAAAGTTTCCTCCCACCCCTAAATCAATTCCACTTTCCACGATTTTTGAATAGGTACCTATTGTTGTAGTTATTATAAAGAACTAAGGCTCATTCTAAGAAATATTTTCTTGGAAAAGAATACGTACAGACATAGTTTTTCATGATATCTAGGTACAACATATTCAAAAGTCGTAAAAATCGGACTATGTTCAAGGGGAGAGAAACGTTATCGCATTTTGTATGGAATTTTTTAGCTTCTCTATCCTCTTAATGGTAGTAGCGAAAACACCCCCGCAATCAGCTAGCCCCACAATAGTGTAAGCTCCAGCTCCGGTTCGAGCAGGATATTGGAACGTTTCAAAATTACGGTAATTGATACGCGGCGCCATTAATGGGTCTCGTCTCCCACTCGCAGCAGTGATACCTTAGCTTGAGAGCGCGTCCCGGCTGAGTGGGTTTGTGATGAGGCATTGTTGTAGGTAATATGAATATCGTGTTCAGTGTAGTGTTCGTACGTTTCAACTAAACAGGAAGTAAATGTATACACGAATCAATAGCAACGATTGACTCGTGGGTGCACAGACCTTAATCTTAATCCTTAATCTTAGATTAAGGTCTGTGCGTGGGTGTCTCTGAACCCCTGCAGCGCGGGAGAACTACCGGTGAGTGGTCGGTGTTCAATCCCCGACGCCAACAGGGGTATATTCTGAGTATTAACCTGTGTATCTGTCTGTGACCTGGCAGGCCCACCTAGGTTAAATAAAAAAATGGTTAAGCTATTTGAGACGTAATTAGCTCGGAAAGTAGGCGTCGCCAATTACCATTCTACATAGAGGGTATTTTATCTATTTTGTAGTTGTTGAGTTATGATTGTTAGTAGAAAAATTGGCCAAGGACTATAAATGGAATACAGTCATAAAATAGATTTAAATATTTAAAAAAACAAGAACCTCGGATGATCTAAGTATAAGAGTTTAATTTGGTGTGAAGCGCCACCCCGCTACAAGATATGAATAAACGAATCGCTATGAAACAAACAAGGTGGGAACAGCGTCCTTATCTCGGACACGTTGATCACACTCGACGGGACGTGATGTAAACGCCGTCGCCGGGGCATGCGGATTGCACCAGGGTAATCCTACTTTAACGGGAAAACTCCTGAGCGCTCGGTGCAGCGTGCAGCGTGCAGAAGTGCGCCGCGGCGATTAAGCGCTTTACGCTACCGACGTGGATGCGCAATGTTAATCAAAGGTAAAATTTTGCTATTATGGTTAAATCGGTTAGTTCTTACGCATTAAAGCAAAAATAATTTTAAAATCCATTTGATATTTTGATGTTTGAATTTAAGTAGAACGCTTTCTGTAGTTTTAATTTGAGACACAAAAATGGTTGGTCCCATAGAACCCTGTTAAAAATGTACAGCAGAGGTCCACATGCCATGCGTATTAAAATTTATAATTTTGTGCTTAAAGAAATAAAGGCAGAACAAACATACTCCACTTTTATAAATAAGCTTGAAAAAAATATTATAAAGAAATGTTACTTACCGCACACTATAAGAATATCTAGAAAATTAACTACTTAGATGTCAAAATTAAGAAAGATGTTCATAAAAAGAGAGCTAGCTTTTATAATTATTTAGTTTAATATTAACTTTATATTTAAGTTAATATAATTTATTTATTTAGTGTTTAACATTACTGTACCGTACTAAGGTCCATGTTTAGCACTACAAGTATACTACTGCAATAATCTGTGTCTGTATATCTGTATGTAGAATCGTAGCTCTCAAACGGATAGACCGACTTAAACGCGTTTTAAAAAAATGTTGTCTTGAGAATACAACACACAGATGCCACTTACCATCAGGTGGCTGAGTGGTCGATTGACTTCCCATACCACAAAAAAATAATTGCACCAAGGTTACAACAAAGGTAACCGTGGAGGACGAATCGCATAAAAAGCTTGTCTTGGTTTTTTTGTTGTTGAAATAACTGAGCTTGAGTGCCTCTCCATACGCGGCGGAGTTCTGTCCGCGGAGCAAACAGCGCTCCGCAGCGCATTCAAGCGGGCGAGGAAACTCCTTTGTGAGCCAGCTGTTACAGTTGCCTATTCAGTCTTCAAAGCTCTTTATCGACTGCTCCAGTCACGTTCTGAAATATTTCACGACTTGCCTGCAACCAGCTATTGTATTGAAGACCGCATCGTCGATGACCCCGACCGATTATCACAACTTGGTTTGTGTGCTCGTTACTAATAAGCGGTGATATGCATCTAGGTAGAAGGAATTTGGCTGTGCTGCGTCAGCAAAGCTCCCGCCTTGGCCTTCTAACCTAACCTATCCGAGGCGGTTCTGCCCTGATTTGTCTTGCTCGTTGCATTTTCTGGATGGTTAAAATCTTGTCGTGTCTGGATTGTAACTTGTTACAATCAAGATTTTCTGGGCTTACCCCCCTTACCCCCCTTGCGCGCTCCGCATTTCACCGCCAATAACCACGATGGTTCGGTTATAGCTAATGACGATTAGAGATTTCGAAGGTTAAAGTAAATAAATCTTGCGTCATCTAAGCTTATGGCTAATAATTATTACAGTAAATTAATGTTCTACAATTTGAAAGTAAAGCAAATAATTTTAGAGCATCAAAATTCAAAATCCAAAATTCAAAATATTTATTCAGTAAATTGGCCACATCAGGGCTCTTTTACACGTCGGTACCTAATATGGAGTGAATCTACTAGAGTCTGGCCATCGAAACGTGATACTGAACTTTACCGCGAAATTTAAAAATGTAGCTATAGTAATCGTGAATGAGCTACAAATAAACAATTGTAATGCTTTTGTCACTAACTTTTAATTTAATACTTAATGACAAAAACATCAACATTGTTTAACTCTAGCCCATACAGGCATAATATAGCTACAATTTTAAATTTCGCGGTCATTTTCAGTATCACGTTTCGATGGCCAGACTCTAGCGCTTCGGACAAGACCATCACTGCGGAGAAGAAGCCCCGCATCTAAAACTTATAGTAAGTGAAGGTTATAGAAATGAACTGTTATAGCATTTGAGTAGATTTGCATATGTGATAGATCTGATGCAAATGAGTTTAGAGAAAGTGTTATTATAGCCATTGATTTTATGGTACCTAACCTAAGGGGATACCAATAATTATAGATAAATTAAAAAATATAATCTTACCTACCTATTTTAGAATCTTTATCATTTCTGAATAATTCTTTAACCTATGGGCAGACCTTTAATAACCGTTATATTCGTGTAAAGTTATATTTTAACGTTATTTGACGCCTTACCTGTAGCGGTATCCATTATAACGTTATCGAACAGAATGCTATACGTATAACGATACTTCGGTACTAACGTTAATAACCGTTATTTTCGTGTAACGTAATTTTTAAATCTGCGTTTGTTATTTGCATTTTTTGTGATAAAGCAAAACATTTTAGCTGGCTATTTGAAAAGGGACGGAATATATAAACGGACATCTAAAGGACTTTGGTTGCGATGTCTAAACGAAAAAAAATCGTCCCTTCTGGGACGTCGACCAGTCACGCAAAATGCCTACCTAAGGAGCGGCAACAGCGAGTAGTTCATAATACAGGATGGAGGGATACAGCAGAGTCAGTAGATTCAGAGAGCACATACAAACAAGAGTTTATGTGGTGAATAATATATTGCAAGTGACAGTACAAAAACATAAACAAGCCGTTACTAAGACTATACTCAAATCGGTGTTAGATATGTCGTAATTATGATTACTAGTAGCCAGCTTACCAGCTTACACATATGCAACCTCCAATAGTTCATAAGTATATAACGTTATTTAAGAGTAACGTTATTACGATTTTGTAACGGAGTAGCGTAACGTTATGAAAAAATATCGATATATTTAAACGAAATTTTGAG
This sequence comes from Acleris literana, assembly GCA_946894065.1. NCBI lineage: Eukaryota > Metazoa > Arthropoda > Insecta > Lepidoptera > Tortricidae > Acleris > Acleris literana. The sequence goes on along the minus strand of OX335683.1, from coordinate 19,440,151 downwards.
CGCTAACGAAATATAACGATATTATTCATAACGTTATAAAGGTCTGCTTATGGGCCTCTAAACCCACTTACCATTAGTTGGCATGTGTGCTCGTTTGTCTTTCCTTGCCATGATATATCCTACCGGAGCAAATCACACAGCATAATTTAAAGTAAACCAATTTATTTCGGCCGACCATATCGCGATGACTTTTAATGCTAACAACTTAAGAAATCTCATCGAGATGTATTATTGTTTACAACGATACAGTTCCAGCGGTCTGGACTTCTTGGAACACACTTGTTGCCGTCGCGGGTATTCCCGGCGCCGGAACCTCGAGTTTGATTAGCTGTCGTTGAACCACTGTATTTGGAGCTCCAGTCTCGAAGCAATACGTTGGAAGGGGAGATAAATTCTAGCGGACAGAAGCCATTACTAAATCAGCTGGCTTTGAGTCCAGGGGTCTAAATAAAACGGTGAACTCAACGCCGTTCTGTTGCAGAATAACTTACCGGATAGCATTAGTTTTCAGTTCCCGCAAGAAGAGTGACATTTTATAAATCGCTGCACTTTATGTCGTCTGTTCTTTTTATTGGCTTCGTGGTTTAAAATATACTAGATTTGTTAAAGTGTCTTCTGTGTTCGTCAACTAAAATGACGTTTTATTTACCAACAGAAATGCTGCTATTTTTGTAATAAGTTTACAAAAAATGTGTAAAAAAAGGGTTTCTTTTAGATTTTAAGTACCTAAAATAATTAAATAAATAAGTAGTTAAAATAATTATTTTTTGCAAGGATTCTAACGATAAAAGATACAATACAATAGAGGTTTTATACAATTAAAATACTTTATTTCCTTTTTGCCGGGCAGCAAAAACATGAAAAACGCTAAGGAAAAAAAAACAGTTTTATCATGACGTGCATTTATATAAATGACTCGCGCTGAGGACGCTTTGTACAAAGCATCATTAACATCATCAACAAAGAGAATATTTAATTTTTTTCCTAATAAAGTGGCCTCAAACAATGTGAACACGCTGTATAACAACTTGTGTTTCGTGCCACAAACGCACTAAGTACCTGAAACAACAGCCTAATTAAAAACTCAGCGCCGCTAATGTCAGACGAGCACAAGTTTTAACGAACGTGGCTTCCCGAAACAGATTACAAGGCGTGCTGCGATCAACGTCCCGGCGTTATGCTCTCATTAGCCCGGCGCTACATTATTCACAGGGCGGTTCAACTCGGAGAGATTACCTTGTACAACGTTGAGGATCGGAAACACCCTGTAATAATAAGATACAACAGGCGAATAATTCAGTTATTGAGATATTTTTGATATAGTTTCTTAGGCGGAGACGTATACCTCTATAATGGTACACCTCATAATTGCGAAGAGTCAAAATTCCGAATTGATCAAAATCCCGAATTTTCATAATTCCGAATGCAATGTTTGAATAGGAGACTTTATTTTTTTGACATTGCTTATAAATAAAACCTCACCTAACCTATGTACCTATAGCATTTAATTTTAAAGAGCTCCAGCATAAAATATTTAGCTTTCGGAAAAATGAAAATTTGGACAAATAAATATTCGGAATTTTAAAAGGACATCTTATTCTTAATTTAAAATAATATCACAACACGTTAACAAGTTATATGTATTACGTTATTATGCGTTACTGTTGTGGTTTTGTAACCTGCCTGTTGTGCCTGCGGGCGGGAAACCTGCCCGGGGCAATAGTTTCATTCTTACTACAACTAGAGCGTGGCTACGGCGTGGCCTCACACTGTCATAACATAAGGGGTTCACGTCTAGCGGTTGCGTTTTCTTCAGCCCCATTGAGCCGTGAGCGATTGTAATAAACCGAGGCTTCAACCTGCCAGAAGAGTCAACGTTCCTGGCAGTCGCGGCAGCCGCTCGCATTAAATATTGCGCTGCAAGGAAGCGGCCCCGGGGGGGATCGCTGTTTATTGCGGCTTTAAGTACAACCCTTATAAGTTATTATTTACTTTTGTACCATGTCGCTTTAAATGTTGGTTTGAACTGTTATTATAAATAGCCGAACGAGTGAAAGCGAAAAGGTACTGATATGATCATTTTGTGAGCATAGCGTTAGCATACGGGTGTAATATTTAAGACGACAAAGCAACTGGAGGCCTACTTTGAAGATTAAAGTTGGAAGTTCTGTTAGCTCCATCCCTTTCTTTAGATCTAAACACGAATGACGAGTGTAAGGGATGGGGCAATTAAGTGATTCGTCGATACCATCATGAAATCCAGTCTCACACGATCACCAGCGCTGTTCTGCATCACCGCTGTGTGGCTTCACCACTACATTTAACGACAGCATATTATTACACAATAACAACAAATATACGGAAAGCTTTAAATATGGGTGTCCGTCTGGTCGCATAACAACTATTGTCATAATTTCGATTGTCGTAACACTTTACGCATAAAGTCTTTTGTCATTAATGATAGTGCGCATAATATTTTCATTGTCATAATTGTACTATGTCATATTATTTTAAACCATAATGTTGAATATCATAATTATTATTTTCATTAGTAGTTATATCTCAGGGGTAGCCTCATATCGAGATCTGGTAATGGGATCCTTGTTAAGTCAACGGAACTCCTTAATAATTCAGAGTCGGTTTATTGTTTTTCAAACATTTCGTACGTGGAAGACCGAGCGCTGCTCGGGTTGAAAACGAGTTCTCCCGAAGATGTCAACTTGACAGATCGATGTTTTGCCCCATAAACCCCTATATTGCAACACTATTTCAAATCCTTAGAGCCGTTTTCGAGAACGTAACTGCAAATATATCTATTACTAGCGACCCGCCCTCGCTTCGCTTCGGTAAATATAAGTAGAAATAATCCAAGTTCATCTCGAATAATATAATTTTCAAATGGTGAAATATTTTTTAGACAGGTGCATTTGCATAGAGGTTTGCAGAGGACTGCAGAATTCGTTTTATTTGGCCATAAATTAGAAGTACTTGTGGACCCACGTTCATGTTCAGTAGCAGATTCTATGGCTCTCTGAGATCTATATCCATCCCTGTCGCCTATAAGCCGAACGTCACGTTCAGTAGAAAATTCCCTGGCTCGCTAAGATATATGTCTATCCCTATCAACTATAAGACGAACGTCACGTTCAATAGACGATTCCCTATTTCTTTGCAAATAATTACTTACTCTTCCCTGACACAGCCTGATTTCCCTTTCTTCTTGGATTTCATCTTTAAGACGTAAATTGTTTCTATTATTATCCCTAATTCTACGATCTATATTAAAACGACTTCTTCGCGTCATAGGCAGTCATAGGTAATTCATTTTGTTTTTTCCTTAAAAAAAAACAAACAATACCTAATAACCCCAATTCACAAAATTAACTACCTGCTTCATTGATGGGACAAATAATAAACTAACACCAGCCAGGTTAAGGTAATGTGCTAAAAGCATAAAAGTTAACATTTATTTTTAAATTTACAACAGGAAATACGCAAGTAACTATATTCGAAATATTTACAACACAAACAACCTTAAAATAAGAAAAAAATAACATTAACAAATCAACACACTTTCTCATTGATAACCAAATAGGAAGGAAATATGTAGGTACTTAAATATTCTGAATATTTACAACACAATCTTAAAATAAGAAAAATTGAGTTTTATCCCTTAAGCGCAATTCACACCGCGTGTGTGAATGATTACATATAACTCCATGTTAAAGCACCCGCCGAACTCCCGACCCGCCCGGCGCACGACCCGCTCCCGCCCGCTGTGTGAATTGCGCTAAAGCGACTTAAAAGTCCACAAAATTTGATAATAAACACTAATTTAATAATAACACTGAAAAGCAAGCTTTATAAACCCGACTGCATTTTTTATACTGTCATAGTCGATATACCTACATATATTAATAATTGTCATTTTGCCATTGTTGTTATTTCAATTTTAACAGTTTAGGTTTATGACGTAAGGATTCTAACGATACCTCACACATCTAAATCGGTCAAGGGATACATACATACAAACATGAACCCTGTAAACATTACACTCCTTTTTTGGGGCAGTCGTGTAAAAACTTATTTTATTTACCCATATTAATTTATCTATTACCTTTGTGAATTTTCTTTGTATTCAAAAATATGAAAAACAACATAAAAATAACTTTCAATCAAAACATAAACTCAATCTAACTACCTACCCATTTCCGTAATTTAAAAATATTTCTTTACCAATATAAATATAAGTAGGTAAGTAACAGGAGAGCTCCGGTGCACTGCGTCCGGTGTTCTATGGCTGCTGTGCTGTAGGTACTAAAGGGCGATAATACAGATTTAGGTAGCGCGTAATTTTGAATCTGCCATATCTTCTAAAGTATTAATTTAAGTAATATAGTGTAAAGCACAATTTTAATTTACATTAAACGCCCGAGGTGACTAAGGTATTTATCAGGATAAGAATAAATACTGACTTGGATAAAATAGCTTCGCATATAACCTAATATTTTTTAATAAAATTTTAAAGATAAAAATGGTTACTGTGAGTCCACCTTAGGAGATAAACATATGCCATCGCGGACTTTTCTTTAGGTTTTTTGAAGAACTACAATTCTTCAGTACATTATTTTGATATATCTCTTACGGTTTAGCCAGCGTTTTCAATGTAAGCGCATTTTTTTTTGTTTATTTACGACATCACATTAGAAACCTCTAAAATTATCAATGTTTCTCCACTATAGTATGCTTGGATTATACATATAAACCTTCCTGTTGAATCACTCTATCTATTAAAAAAACCCGCATCAAAATCCGTTGCGTACTTTTGAAGATCTAAGCATACATAGAGAGAGGAGTCCCACAAGGATCTATATTGGGTCCAATATTTTTCATTATTTTTATAAATGACCTAATATCGTTCATAACTAAAGAAGCTTGTGATATTTGCTGATGATACTAACGATATCATATCGGCAGAGAATATTGAACAACTTAATGATAGAGTCGACTTTACCCTGAAAGCTCTAAACACTTTGGTTCAGCACAAACAACTTAAAACTAAATTAAACCAAGACCAATGCCGTACTCTTTAAAACCACATCAAGGAAAAAAGATTGTCTGCAAATCTCAACAAATGGCGTAAGCATTCAACAAGTGGAGTCAGTCAAATTTCTTGGTGTCTGGATTGACTCGTTTAAAGTGGAAAAATGAAAAGGAAAAAAGAGAAAAAAGGAAAAGTTCTATAAGCTCTGCTTGCTATGCGTTGAGAAGTCTAAGGGAAGAGGTGAAGCCGTCTCAATTGAAAATGGTGTATTATGCTCTGGTCGAATCAAAACTAAGATATAGTATCAAATTCTGGGGAAACAGTTATCTTTATATCTTGCAGTCCGCCTTTGTAGCCCAAAAAAGAGCGATCAGGACCATTGCTAGAATACCTCGGACTACATCGTGTAAAACTTATTTTTCTGATTTAGAAATCCTTACGGTCCCTAGTTTATATATACTGGTGGTTCTTAGTGATTTAGTCAAACACCTTAACGGTATTGAAACGCCAGTAGAAAGACAAAAGCGCTTGGCAACTAGAAGAATGGACTTACCACAGACAATAAATACAAAACTCAAGGTTGTCAAGCACTCTGCGGGTTATCAGTCAATTGCTCTCTTTAATAAGTTACCCTCTGAATTGAAGTCAGTTACGAAACCGGTTCAAAAATAAGCTGAAGGCTTTTTTGCTGACGAAGTGTTTCTACTCGGTGGAGGAATTTTGTCAGAATAGCAATAAAAATAAGTGATATTGTAATTTATAGGTAGATATATTGAATTTAATGAATAACTTGGAAAGATTAGACATGATATTGTTATTATTTATTTTAATTTATTTTAATGTATTATTGAAACATGGAGTTAATGTAGTAATAAGTAGCGAGTATTCATTTTATTTTATGATTACATATTATTATTTTTTGTATAATTATCTGATTTCAAATGCAATGTATATTGTTACCTTGAATAAATGACTATGACTATGACTACGACATAAGTACAGACAGACAGCGGCAAGCGACTTTGTTTTATAATATGTAGTGATAGTGATAGTGATGCTCGCACATGTCATACATAATAATTATATACAAATATTGCTCGTTTAATATGTTTTTAATATGGATACGTATTTTTTTTTATGAATTGACTGACATCATTATGTCCGTATTGATGGCGGACCACTTATTAGCCCACCGACTGCTCAGTAGGTACGGATAATGTAGAATTATTTGCTGTGGGTAAAGTCTACCATTACTCACTTCTCTTTCACTTTTCTCAATCTCTCAAGGGTCAGCTGAAAGAGATCCCTTAAAGGGATAAGTTCACCTTTGTACATTCTTTTTTCTTAATTTTATGGTTTTGTTTTGTAATCGTTTACATTATATACAAACATAAATTATAAATGCGATTTCTTCCCGGTTCATCACCTCAGCTGATCGACACGGCATGTATTGTGGTGATGGGCATAAGGCACTATTTATCGCGAAAAATTAGTTTTATTCGTACCAACGTAATAGCACAATTACTATGTTGAAAGTATATAATATGTTTGACTCCACATTAAGTAAATAAAAAAAAATGTTTACTGTAATTGAACTGAAAGTTTCCGCAATTTCTAAAACCACAAAAATTAAGCTGTTAGTTTTATTAGAATGTTAGTTGTAGTAAATCGGTCTAAAAATTTATTAAGGAGGTTGATTTATTACATTTTTATTACCTAGGTCTTCTTTGAACACTGTTTGTCAATGTGTTACAGTATTGTTTATAATTTTCAGTGTTATTTTAATGACTCGTTGTGTTCTATTTTCTTAAATAAATAAATAAATCGTAGATAAAGTATTCAGCTATCATAAATTGTATATTTCTTAGAAATGGTTATAAGCTTTGTTGTTTTGGAAAAATAATAAAACAGAAACCATAAAGACGATACCTAATGTAAGCTTTGCCAAGTCGATAAATAACAAGTAAATGGTACCAAGTAAATAAAAAGTCTTTCGAGTTCTTAGTCTAGATGAGAAATACGGCTAGTTATGATTTGACTATTTTTTGAATTGAGAGTTGCTTGACAAAACATTCCGTCGCACACAGGGGTTTTTGTTTAAATCATTATGAAGCAGAAATTTGCAATTCAAAAAGGTGTTTGAAAAAGTGTGTATTCGGGGATTATTAAATCGGCACGCGGGCTTAATTCCCGGTACAATCAGCTGTAGCCGTGTCCGGCCGTGCGCGGCCGCTCGCTGGACGCTTCCGGACGCTCTCATTACGACACAATTCAGTTTCAATCGAGCCGCCAAATTTGAATGACAAAAAGCGTTTTGTGGCCGCAGAATAAGCTTGTTTTGCCATTCAACCGAGATAAAGTTTAATAGGATAGTTGAGATTTATTCAGGCATTAGTTACGCACATTAAGGTTGGGCTCAATACCAACCTCATTACGAATCAGTTTGGAAATCGACGTGTGGTAACACGTGTTGGTATATTTATCACAAAAAAATAAAAATGTTAGGGCTCGTCCGGGATTTGAACCCGGGACCTCTCGCACCCTAAGCGAAAATCATACCCCTAGACCAACGAGCCGGTTGATACAATTCTTAAATATCAACACCGTATCGGCGACGTATTTCGACTGCGCTGGCGTCATCTTTCCCCCGCGCACGCACAAGAAACAAAATCAAAAGTTCATTAACTAATACAGATTCTTTCCTTTTATTTTATTAGACTAAAAATGAGTAGAGACGAAATAGTTTTGAAGAAACTCTTGTTTTGGTATATCCGCATGGCTGCAACAGATTTTTTTGTTGGTCATGTAGTTAAATTAAAGAAAATAACATGAGAGTTAATCTTTCTGTTAAGATATAAGACAGATATTACTAGATATTTATTTTAAGCTATGCTGCAAATACTACAAAAATCGTAAATAAAACTTTAATTCCGAAATAAAAACCGAAAGAAATTCGAACTGGGCGTCAGGTTATAATTCTAAACACCGAATAAAACCTAAAAAAGTAAAAAAGAGTTTTGAGTCTAACCCAATTATATTACAGAACACCATTCCACCCAGCTGCCGATCCCAGGTCGATCCTTAAAGCCATCTGCCCAAGTGTGTCACCTCCCTAATAAGGCGCGAGTACACGGGCGCACTTCGCTAATTGGGTTACGCGGGTCAGCGCGGCCGTCTCCGCAGCTTCTCACTGCATCGCTACTTAATTAAATACGTTATCTCGATCAGCATGTGTTGTATGCCAAGGTGACTTTTAACATTTGTAGGGTGACTTTCACTTTGCGTATACGCGCGATTGTAGGTCACCTTTCTCTCGCGGAATGTAATAACCAAAATTGATTATTGTTTCAACCGGCTCGTTGGTCTAGGGGTATGATTTTCGCTTAGGGTGCGAGAGGTCCCGGGTTCAAATCCCGGACGAGCCCAAATACTTTTTTAAATTTATCTTTGATACATTACCTACAATAGTCGCTGTAATCTATGAAATAATTACTATATTAAAATGTTGGTTTTGCTGCTTTAAACATTTTTTTACTTATACTAATATATAAATAATAATTGTAATTTTGTTTAAAGATATAAAGAACAGGCAGAGCAATAAAAAGATCAATTGATCGGAATAAAGATAACCCGCGACGCGGGCGCACGCCGGATTACCGCCGATAACTGCCGTCGCGTCTCGGCGACTCAGCCGAGATACAGGAATTATAAACAACACATTACCTACAAATCTAATATTATGCAAATATCTACACAGAAATGTGTCGGATTACATTCTTAAAAGTCAATTGCGAAAATATATATTTAAGGCTATTTCTTGCTTTACAAATAAATTACGCTATACTCGTATAGTTAAGTTTTCAGCTACATAGACAATGTACGATCTTGATACAAATTTGCAACAGCCTGTATATTAAACAAATCGAAAAAAAAGTGAGATCAAATTTAACATTATATCACGCTTTTCGAGATGTAATCTACTTATAATGCATTGACGAATTTTATTTATGAAATCATCCATAAACATCGGAGTGCCCGACATATTGAGCTCGGCGCACGTGACCCTCTGCCCAAATAGGCCTCCCTCGGGACGACCAAAGATTGATTAGCCTCTCAAATCTTCCTACCTTGACACGTGGCACCTCCTACTCTCAAAATAAAATAGGCAACGTGGAAATCTGTAAATAAAATAACTATTTTTATGCTCTTTTCCTAAATAAAGTTGTGCACTTGCCTACTCGATGCACAACCTTTCACTTTTCTCGATCTTATTATATGGGTTATGTACAATAAAGTGTTTACATACATACATAAATATAACTGGAAAACAATTCGGAAGTCAAAAAGAAATCGGAACGAGGAAAAGAGTATCAAGAACCACTGATGTTATAATACCTTTTACGGGTTGAGTGAATTTCTTTTTCAATTTTATTCCTCTTCCGTGCAATACGTAAACATTAACTCGTCCCTTCACTGTGTAACTTTAAACCAGTATGAATGGATAGCGAACAGCCGACTCCGATCGCGTCTTGAGTGTGTCTTCAGGGAAATTATCTTGAGCACTGGAAGTGCAGTAATTCTAACGAACAGCGACTCCGCTAAACTGGTCACTCGAGGGTTGCAGTCTTAGTGCAGCGGGAGAGCCAACGGTGATGATTCAGAAATAATATAAAGGACACACGTTGCGGTGCTCGTATGTGTTTGAATGTTAGTCGTGGTTGTCTTCTATTTGTATTTGCTGACACCGAGTACAGCCCGAAGAAATTTAACTGTACCTTGGCTGAGTTTCCAAACCAGACAAGTGCAAAAGGCAGTCGACCTAGCTGATATGGCCGGTAGACAATTTTACCAACTGCAGAAAAACTTATCTTTTAAGAAAAAAAAGAAAAAGAAAAATACTCACTACACGAACAAGACACACAGACTAAAGTAAAAACAGAAAACAGCAACAAACAAGAACCTAGTAAGTATGTCTTCGCGGCAGTGAATCGGACGCTAGCTCAGCATAATGCTGAGGTGTTAAACACCTGCAGCGCTGATTTTCAGCCAGCTCCGAATGTGACAGACGGATGCTACGCTAAACGAATAAATAAATAAAAAATACTATTTACCAATTTTGTTTATTTTAATTCCAAAACTAAAACAGCTAAGAGGCTTCCGTTTCCACGAGACTGGTTTGCTTGTCCATGACTTTCAATCGCAGATAACAGCCAGTGAAAGGCGTAACTGTTAGTCGCACTCGTACGATACTTTAGTTTCGAAGCCATAACAACCGGCTCGTTGGTCTAGGGGTATGATTTTCGCTTAGGGTGCGAGAGGTCCCGGGTTCAAATCCCGGACGAGCCCAAATATATTTTTGACCGTCAAAATTATAATGGCTTTCAACAAAAGGTTGAGTAAAACTTGCCTGTGTCTGAACGGTTGGAATTCATTACTAATGGGTGTAACAATATACTTTTATTAATAAATGGTAAATATGTATATTTCATACATTAAAAAGCCTGTATGCTCACAGGATATATTCATTTCAAGCCTGCACGTTGCGCTGCGCTCTCTGCCACTTCCCGCGAGAGGTTGTCTGTCGGCGGCTCGGCGCCGGCGCCGCAACCCGCAACTCGCACTTTGAGAGGCGTGAATTTAGGGGAATTGGGGAATTAATTCGTGCACATAAGGTGCAGAAATTTCGTTGCAATTTTACTTTTTTTATGGCAAAAAAAGCAAACGAGCTAGTAGGTTACCTGGTCATCACTGAGTGCAAAGGCCCACATATATTAAATCCATTGCCGACCCTGAGAGAAGATTAGGATGGAATGTCTGTATGCCATTCATTTAATTTTCACCGGTTTGTATTACACTATAACACAAATAAAAAACAAAAAAACCGCCTTCAAAAAGCAAAAAATAATTTCTTTAAAATGGTAGGTAAATAGGTCAGTCCAACTGAAGTCTGACTGAAGTTTAACCAAAAGCAGACTTCAGTTGGACTGACCTATTTACCTACCATTTTAAAGAAATTATTTTTTGCTTTTTGAAGGCGGTTTTTTTGTTTTTTTAAACATTTATTTTATTTTATACTTTTTAGTGATCCTATTTATGCTGTTACGTAGCTCCACTTTTAAATACTAATAAGAAACTATAGAACATTTCAAGCTCGCCGCAGACAACGCCGCGGGAATGTCATAGTCATATTTAAACCTAAATGTGCTTCGTCATAGTCGCTCAACTTCCTTTATCGAAATATCTTATCGCCACCCTTGAAATAGGTACCGTTAAGGAGTTCCGGTGGCCATCTGTGGTCTTCATCATCAGTTCCACTTCACCATATAGTACTTTTCAGAAGCAAATGCATGAGTTACAGTGAAAAATACCAAAATCGCTATAGGTGTGCCTATAATATTTGAGGAGTTCTCTTGATTTCTCCATGATCCCATCATCAGATCCTGACGTGGTGACAATGGGACCAATTAGAAAGTATACCCATTCGAACAACGAAAAAATTTTTCAAATCGGTCCAGTGGTCTTCGAGTAATCGGGGAACATACATAAAAAAAAAAAAAAAACCCGACGAATTGAGAACCTCCTCCTTTTTTTGAAGTCGGTTAAAACCCGAAAATGCTTCGGCAGGTACCTTCCTGTCTTTCTTTAAATTTGAACATAGCAAATAATTAATTTATTTAATAAAAGCTGGCACCTATTCAAAAGAGACCGCATCCTCCTTACGGTGATCATGACATTCAATATCAGCCGTTATTATTGTCATCTACATAGACGTATGATAATTTTAATCACATGAGCAAACGTAAAAATAGAATGTTGTTAGTTCTAACGCTATACCTACTTACAGATAACATTGATTGTGAAAGGTATTTTTTCGAGGTAGGTGTAGTAGTAGTGTCATTGTTTCGGCGTAACACACAACCGGCTCGTTGGTCTAGGGGTATGATTTTCGCTTAGGGTGCGAGAGGTCCCGGGTTCAAATCCCGGACGAGCCCGAATTCATTTTTATTGTTAAAAATAGAGTCCATAGAAATCTTGCTGAAACAAATGAAGTTTCTAGTAGATTTCAACTACACCAACTATTTGTAACTTCTTACGCAAGAATACGCGCGCATTTTCCCTGGAAAAGGATTAAGTTCTTAGTTGACTTGACAATGAATAACACTAGACGTAGTTGTAGTAAGCGTGCCCCAGCTGGGTTTACTGAAGATATCATTTTAAACTTTTTATGCGACAAACAACATGAGAATTATAAGTCTTAAGCATAACAATTTATTTTTTTATAATAGGAGAGTTAGTAACATTGCTCCTGGTCTTCTCTTCTTAAAATTATCCCAATGACCTCATTGGGGACATTGTAAAATCAATCATAAACAAAGCCAATAAGAAATAAACAAAATATAAAAACTTTCTGTTCAATTTTAAATAACTACGAGTAACTTTAATCGTTAAAAGATAAAAAGATAAAAGAAATTTATTCAGTAAGTAGGCCGCACGGGCACTTTTACACGTCAAGAAGCTACCAGCGCTTCCCAAGACCACTGCTGAGAAGAAACGCCGCAAGAAACTCAGCAGTCAGTCATTTTTTTAAACATATTTCTTATTACAATGGTACTACTTAGTCTAGCATTATATAACGCTATAAATATTAAATTAAATATAGTATCAAATAAAATGCGTAGTTCAGCAGGAAAACGTGCCAATTAAGAATCTTACGGGAGAGATAGAGAGAAAAAAAAAAACACATACTTATGTGTATATAAGATGGTGCGAGACGACCACATAAAAGTTTCGATATGTTTTCCTACATCAATGGTGTCCCCTAGACAAGATAAAGATTTTGCATTTGAATAAATTATTATTGACTAAGTTTCGGGTTTAGGCATGCATTTTTGTCTGTTAGATAGTCCTCGATCCTATAATACGCTTTAGACATTAACGACCTTTTCAAGTAATTTTTAAGTGCTGGAAAGGGTAACTTTAAAACGTCGTCAGGTAATTTATTATAGAAATGAATGCATTGACCAACAAATGATTTATATACTTTACGGACGCGGAATTTTCGGATAGCGATTTTATTTTTATTTCTGGTATTTAAATTATGTATATCAGAATTTTTGGTGAAAGAATCTAAATTTCTAATAACGTAAATAATATTCTCATTAATAAATTGAGACGCTACAGTCAAGATATTAATTTCTTTAAAAAGTTCTCTCAATGAGTCACGGGAATTTAAATTGTAAATAGAACGAATGGCTCTTTTTTGTAACACAAATATAGTTTGTATGTCAGCTGCCTTACCCCAAACTAGAATACCGTACGACATGACACTATGGAAATAACTATAATAGACTAAGCGAGCTGTCTCAACATTGGTTAGTTGTCTAATTTTCCTAACGGCGTAAGCTGCCGAACTTAGTTTACCTGCCAGTACAGCTATATGGGGACTCCATTGCAAATATTTATCTAATGTTATGCCTAAGAAAATTGCCTTATCTACCATTTGCAAACAATCGTCATTTAGAAAAATACTAGAATGTACCGGTTTAACATTAGGCAAAGCGAACCTAACACATTTCGTTTTCTTAGCATTTAGTAGCAAATTGTTGCTAGTAAACCAATTAAGTACTTTAACTAGTGTGGTGTTAATCCTACTGTAGTCTACGGATTTTCTATCTTACGTTACGTTACTTAGACGAATGCTAGTTTTACTTTTGCTTGACATATTTTGCAATATTTTACTTATCATTCGACTTTATCCATGAACTACAAGCGTAAGTACCAAATAAAATCTAAAATGATGTCATTTATAAAATGTAAACATAACGAAATAAATATATAAAAATAAAACTACATACTAAGGCAGAAAGATGATGATAAAAAATTCTGCCTATACTTGCGAATAAAAATGTGAATGTTATAAATGTCATGTAATAATGTGTTCACTGTCTGTCCATTTTACAGGTCTCTTATGCTACCGTCCTTATCTCACTATTAGTCAGGTAGTTAAAAAAAGTTGGTAAAAAATTGTCTCCTCGCAAGTCCCTCTTCGAGGGTTGTCTTCAGGGAAATCAATTCCGATGTTGAAAGTATACCAATTACGCGGTAGAGCAGTTATCTCGTCTCTAGTTTCAAACGGCTGATTGCGCTAATGCTCCACTATTTATGGCTTCTGATAATTCTGCTCATCGTCAACAATACAATGGTATTCGCGTGTTTGTCACTTTCGAAGATACGCACAAGCGGCTCGTTGGTCTAGGGGTATGATTTTCGCTTAGGGTGCGAGAGGTCCCGGGTTCAAATCCCGGACGAGCCCCAATATATTTTTGACCATGACTTTATATTGAAACATACACAAATTAATTAACTCCGTTACTTACTAGCATAATTATCCCCTTCCATTTTAGGTAACGCAGTTTTTTTTGAACTGTGAATGGACCCTGACCCACCATAGAACTGTGTCAGAGTGCCGTTATGATTCAAGTCGTAAGAAGTGTCAAACAAATTGTTTTATAATGTAACTGTGACACCGTTCTATCTATGGTGGGTAAGGGTTCCATTGGGCTAATAGTATTTTTGATACGGAAAAAGAACTCCCAAAATAGTCCCTTTCTAAAATAATACCTTTAAACGAATATAAAGAAGTAATTGTACTCATACTCATACTCATAAAATATTACATTTATAATATTATAAAATATTACATGTCAAAATAATTACAAAACTTTGGTTATGTTATAGTTAGTTGCATTATAGTAGGTACTTTAGATAATATTGAAAATAAGTTATATATTACACAATTTGAAATTAAAATGTCATTTTATAATTCGTTAGTCTAAGGTGAATGCATTTAAATCGTAGAAAGAATTGTCAATAAGCCATTTCCTTAATTTATTACAGAATCCTGCATTGCCTTCTAAGTTTTTAATGTGTGAAGGTAGCCTGTTGTAGACCTTCGGTCCCAAAATGTGCATAGTTTTGGTTGACTTGGACAGTCTGGAGCCTGCGATTAGTAAGCGATTTGTGGATCCTAGTCGCGTGCGGGTTAGTGTTCTAGTGGGAAAACTATCTATGTTGTACCTAACGAATTTAGCTACATCGTACACGTACTGAGAGGGTAATGTTAGGATGCTTTGAGTCCTAAAGAGTTCTCGTGCAGGATTACCAGGTGAGGCGAAAGAGATGATGCGAACGGCGCGCTTTTGTAGGACAAAAACACGTCGCCACTCCGCTGCAGTGGCCCACAACTCGAGTCCGTAGCTCATCACGGAGTGGAACAACGAGAAGTAGCTTGATCTTAGTTGTTGTTGTGGTATAACCTTTGCAAGCCTACTCAGAGCAAAGCAAGCACTGGAGAGTTTGTTACACAGAGTGCCAATGTGTGCGTCCCACTGTAGAGCAGAGTCGAGAGTGACCCCCAGAAATTTCGTGTCGTGTACTTGTGGGAGTGAGATTCCATCTATACTAACACAGAGAGGTTTAGGAGGTCGACCGCCCAGATTGATGTGTATTACTTGTGTCTTGGACAGATTTAGAAGTAAGCCATTAGTTGTAAACCATTTTTGTAGTTTAAGAATGTCAGTTGTTATGCATTTCTCCAGATCTCAAATATTTTTAGCCGTAATAACGTCACACGCATCATCGGCAAATAAGTACATGTCGCCATCCACTACTTTCGGTAGGTCATTAACTTGAATTAAAAAGCACAGATTAGCGAACGAGGATCCCTGGGGAATGTAACAAATGATTGTGATGTAAAGTGATGTACGGTAACTATACGGATGTCGTTTATTGCATACTGCATTATTTTTTGCATTGATAGCGACATCAGAGAACAGCTTGTTCCCAGCTTCGTTGAGTGGCTTGTCGGGAGGAAAATTAGCTCCATCACAGAAAGTGCAGCTATTATCAGTGAAAGCAGTTTATTCGTTTTACTTTGCTATTTTATAAAAGGATAGTAATGTCTTTTGCTTGATGGTTACCTTTGACAAATATTGTACTGTAAATGATATGCGCATATAATAAAGATATGATAGTAAAGAACGATAGTTTATTTCAATGATATATTCAACCGGCTCGTTGGTCTAGGGGTATGATTTTCGCTTAGGGTGCGAGAGGTCCCGGGTTCAAATCCCGGACGAGCCCAATTATGTTTTTTTATGGAAAAAAACTTGAGTAAGATAATGGAAGCATGACGTGAATGAAGTCTCGTCAGCGAGGAGTGACAGACCAACAGAAACCGATCGCTTTCAATAGCGTTGTTTATGTTTTCCTACTCTTGTTATCTAAGGAAAGTCAGGGAAGGAGAAGTCAAGACATTTCAATGTAGGAAGCGACCGTGTCGGCTATCGTTTACAATTTTAAATAGCGTAAATTGCCTATTACTGGCCATTATCCGGTAACTGGCCACTTTGCAACAATATGTGCAAAGCAAGAGATGTGCTTATGCTTTTTGCGATTAAATTAGTATACCTAGATCCTGAATTATTACCCGGAGTACTGTCCAAGTGTCTTTACTAACAGCGTCAGTAAATACATTTTGATGGTTAGTAACTAAATGACACTTTCTTAAGTGGCCAGTTATTGACGATTTACCCTATATACTGATAAATGATGTGACGAGTGCCTCCCTTCGGGTCGCAGGTACCACCCGGCACATTACCGCCCTGAAGACGGACGACTGCGCACACTCGGGTATAAATAGATCCCGTAATTGAAGCCCTTCGCACTCCATTAGGCGGAGCCGCCGCGCCCGCGAGCTTCCTCGGGCTTGCTATGCTCTCACTTGGTACATTTGCGGCTCGTGCGCGGCGTGTCTGGGGCCCTGCGTGCCCCTATCGCAGCCACTGCCATTATTACTGTTAGATCTTCGATTCATTGAACTTTGAACATTCAGCAGGACTACAAAGTAGCGTCCAGAGTCTATTGCTATATTAATACATATACTAGCACAATATAAATAGCTCTAAACATAGTCGGATGGTTCAAAAGTGGTATTTATTTTATAACACAGAAAATTTCATGTTTTGTGGGGCAATAGAAGAACTCTACGTGGATAGAGCCACAGGTTTAAAAAGTACGGTAATAACTGATTGACTACTTACGTGGATGAAAGTAATCACTTATGATGTACTGATAAAGAACAACCGGCGCTGGCGCGTATTGGATAAAACAAATTGATCTGTTTATTAAGCGGCTCGTTGGTCTAGGGGTATGATTTTCGCTTAGGGTGCGAGAGGTCCCGGGTTCAAATCCCGGACGAGCCCAAATGTTTTTATTACTTCACGATTTTTTTAAATGTTGAATGTTAAATTAGGATAATGATACGTTGTTTAAGTAATAAACTATCTAGTGCATACTTAGTTGAAAAGAGTACGATGATATTTTGAGCAGCTAAAAGAGCAAAACATGGTTCTTATGTTTTATGTTTTAATTTTTCGTGTTACTTGTGTTTTATTACGGCGCGAGTAAGTTTCTGTCAAACCGGTGCTATCTTCAAGTCTCATGCCAAGTTCCGCAACAATCTGTTTTTTTTCATACTCTTATTTGTTTTCTTCAACTGTGTGTTGTAGAGAATAAATATTTTCATTCTTTATTATTATTAATATATTTAGCTCAAAGTTTTAGTCAACCCAGATAATATGATAGTTTCCAAAAATAGCAGTGGGTTTCACGCAAACGGGGTCCCGGTGCGACATAGTTCTTCTCCGAGATAGTTCCTCGTGTGTGTGGCAACACTGGCTCGCCGCGCCGAGGGCTGATGCGACGCGTCTAGGTTCAGACTTCATTTCGCGATGTTATCTCTGTAACGGCCTCCAGGGCAGCGGCTGAGCTCCGACCTGATTTCTACTAACACTATTAATTTCTACTAATTATCTGTTCAACTGCCACTATTTGTTTGGCTCCAAGTTTGCTTTAGGCCTTATCGCCCACGCTGTTAAAACTTACTTCTAAATTGGCTTAGGAATTATATTAACCTTTTATGACTAAGTAATTTAAGATATGAAAATAATATCGTTTATTATCGTCTTATGCCACTAGTCAGCAATAAGACTAAAGACTAAAAACAAACCACTTCAATAGACCGCGAAGACGAGCTGGCACGCACGTGCTTGCATACTTGCGTATATGTAAGAATTGTCCGTCCATATCTCAGTTATTTTGCAAAGCCACATGAGTGCTCTCGGCTGTCACAACAATTTGCGACCTACTAACATTGTTCATATTCATTACACTAGACCGATTAGAAAAGAAACACCGAGTAGTAAAGCTTGTTGCGCGAGTGAGCCCCGCGCTCCGCGTCCGCCCCGCGCCCGCCGCGCGGCAGCGCGGCGCTAACGAAGCCCGTCCACACCGTAATGGCCGCGGAAGATTATGTAAAGCGACGTTTACCGCCTACTCTCTTTGCTCAGCGTATCGCTTGCTGATCTTATTTTCATGTTTTCATAAGCCGTGTATTTTTTATTACATTTTGTTCATAATTTGTGGATTGTTATGTTAATCTTAGAGGGAGAATAAGCGTGTAAGAGATACTGTCACCCGCAGTTTATTTAGCATTTATAGGTAAGTACTTAGTTTTAACGCAAGTTGACTCGACAATTCTTAAAATAAGAAACGGTACATTAAAATACTTTAATTCTTTATCTCGAAGGAAGCAACTTCTATACATATTTGCGATGAGGCCAAGTATTGCATTCAAAGCGAGTCAAAAAAATCTACTCATGCTCGTCTCAATAAAATAATGACCTAACACCACCTGAAAAACCAATCAGAACCAGAGTGTGCCTTGTTTTATTTTCTGCTAAGCGTCTACCATCGTAAACTTGAGTATCACGTCTATGCTGCTTTGATGTAACATGAACTGTGCTACTATCTTACGTTTAATATCAGCGAACTTGTGGGAATATGGGCACACTTAGCGTAATATCACGCGACACGGCAGCGCCGGCTCCCTCCGCCACGCGCGATAAATCTGTATCGAGTCGACGTACATAACTCAACGCACTCCCCAATGCATCCCCCCACTCCCTGCTCATCCTTCACCCAGTTTTCCCTATTTCCCCAAATGTTGCATTCGAAAGGAACATCTCACTCACGAGCTCACTGGCAAGCCTAACTTGGCCCGTGAGCATTTAAGATTACGTGTCGTAAAGTCTTATTAATAAACTCATCTTTGCTGACATTCTCGTCGCAAGATGACTTTATTAATACGACGATGAGTTTATTAACTTGAGGTGAACTTTGACTTGTTTCGAGACAGGCATCTAAGCCAGGATCAGTTTATAAACATATGTCTTGATCCCAGTTTATTCGTATCTAGCTGCTGCCAAGGTTTTAGATAGATACGTACCGCCATATAATCTTATAAGCGCTGACAGATCAGGTTAGGCTGGTCTCTGTCGACCATGGGTGCGTGTGCGTGAGGAAATTGTGTACAATTGGGCATGTTGACGTTTAATCTCCGTGTTGTTCTTGCTTGATAAGAACGCACGTGTTCCTGCGCCGAGGTAACTCCACCATCTTTATTCAGAAAAACAGTGCTTGTGTTTAAAATCATAACGTTGTTTTACTTTAACAATGTACAATAAATGTAGTATTAAACATGCGACGTAGTTTTTGGCGGATTAGTAAGTTTTCGTCTAGCTTTCTTTCTAAAACAGCTTGTCGCTGGGTATTAAAGATGGCTGGGAAAGCAAGATAAATACGATTTTTTCCGACCAAAAACGATGTTGTATGTGTATTCACTACAACTGTAGGTACATTTCTGGACTATAAAAGTTAAATATACGAGTACTTTTGATATAGTCAAATTAATACACTTTCTTTATTGCACACCACAGAGACCAATTCACACAAAAAGAAACAAATTTATCAACATGGTCATGACTGTGCTCCTTGTTTTTTGCGGAAATTCCATTCCAAAATGTTTTTATAGACCCGCATTTTCTATTCGCATTTTATTCCGATACCACCAGAATAATCGCATCAGAGAAAAAACACAACTGTGAAACATAATACGGAAAAAGTTATAATAAAAATTCCATTACCAAGAAATAAAGATTTTCGGAAATTGATCAAACAAATCCAGCTAAAGACATCTCCTCGACACTTTCAATAACATCGGCATAGTTTGTATAACTCTCAATAACCAAAGCTGATTTCGATAGAGCTCTCGAGAAGCGGCAGCGGCGAGCGACGTCCAACGTCCAACTCGAAACTCGGATGGATTCGAAAGTTTCCGCGCTGGCTAACTAGCCGATTGAGCTGCGACTGGATACCGCATTGTTGCGCGCCTGGTAGTCATGTCATAAGGCAATGAGTATTTCGCTAGTTTTGCTACTATAAAATGCCTATTACTTATCAAATATTCTCTATGCGCATTGCCAAAACATCTTAACGCATTAAGTCTATACCTAGGTTTCAGGTGGAATTACAATATACACAAATGGCAACCACCATATTGAGGTACCGTTTTCGGGAAGAAATGAGAACGTGTTGCCAATTTTCAATCAAATATTGCAGTGTCAAAATATCGCAACGCATTAAGTCTATACCTAGGTTTCAGGTGGAATTACAATATACACAAATGGCAACCACCATATTGAGGTACCGTTTTCGGGAAGAAATGAGAACGT
Source organism: Acleris literana (assembly GCA_946894065.1). Classification (NCBI taxonomy): domain Eukaryota; kingdom Metazoa; phylum Arthropoda; class Insecta; order Lepidoptera; family Tortricidae; genus Acleris; species Acleris literana. The sequence goes on along the minus strand of OX335683.1, from coordinate 19,419,475 downwards.
GTTGCCAATTTTACTCCGAACAGTGCCAGATTATTTTTACAAACTCGCTTTTGGCAAGTTAACTCCACTTGCTTATTTGCTTTCACTTTCTTGAAAATAACTTTGACGTCTACCGACTAATAACGTTACTTCTTTACACTTTTAAAATGATTATTATAAGCGTTAAATCGTGGGTTAAAGTTTGCCTCTCAAAGAAAATACCGCGGTTACGAGTATAAGGCTCCGGGCCCGCCGCTAGTATTCGAGGCCATCCTGGTCTTTGACAACCAACAAAATGGCGCTGCATATTTTTATGTATAACTTTCTATTTATTACTTTCATATTTTTTTTACATTATTTATGGAAGAAAAAATACTACAAACATTGCGCAAAAAAGGATTTTTAAAATTAGGTTTAGTCTACATCCAGAAATCAATCCCACTAAGAAAACAAATGCCACTAAGATTACTGAAAAAGCACAATCATTAGACGGAATGCTGCTAATTTCCCTCGTCGTTCCTCATTCTACTAATGAGTGAAAACTAATAATCTGGGAGCTTCGTGTTAGTGGCATGTGCTTTCGCTTCGGATATCTCGACTTGACGCAGCATTTCCGTTTGAGAAAACGCTTCGTGGAGACCTTGACTGCAAGTGCCACTGCAAGGCTCATCCCAAGACCCCTGCAGTTATCCTTATGACTTGGCGGGCCAACTCTTCTGTGCAACTTGTAATTGCGCTTTCAAAGCCAAATTGGATTATGCAAATAGCAAATCATACTTAATAGAGCACCACTCGGTTTTAAGACTACTTTAGACCAAGTGCAGGATTAGACTGGCTCTTCGCCGCGACGGGCGTAAAAATACATTTTGTTTACTATAATTTTTAATGATATCAATAATCCTACCTAAATATATAATGTTATACATACGTACCGGTCCTTATTTTTACTTTCATATTTTATTATTATGTATAACATTTTTTTTTCCTATTAACAAAATTCCGCTTATTCGAGATAACGTTCTACATTTCTAGCTCATGAGGGATCGTTACATTAACTCCCGCGACCCGAAAGCGGCTGCACACAGATAAGAAATGGATTTCCATATTGGCAATACTGTCAGTTAGCGAAAGGGGGTGACGGGGGGGAGTCAATTTGGACGTTTTTATTTGCCGCGGCTCCGTGTTTGAGGAGCTCTCGGCGCTGCAGCGGATCCGCTGCCGTTTAAAACTATCGCAAATAAGCAACGATACAAGTGGGAGCTAAGGATTGAGCTGGTTGTATATCGTGATCGATAAAGTCAATGAGGAAATTGGTTATACATAATGTTTCTGTGGACAATAACAATATTCTATTACGTACAAACATTCTTTCATATATGAAACCGATTTCAGAATTTTTGGCCTGTTAAAGTACGCCCAATGAGACGAGATAAAGAATGTAAACAGACTGCCCGTTACTAAGTTATATTGCGATAGCGAGCGATTATTTTCCATCCTTATTTATTGTACGCAATCATATCTTTAGTTGGTCGATGACGGCTGTCGTTGCGTGATTCGTGGTACAGGACAGCTGTCAGTACAGAAGTTGTCAACATAAGGACAACCATTTTGTGAAGTTCATTCCTGTTTGGATTGCGTTCGAAGCGACACGATTTCAAATAAAAACGTTTTGAACTCCTGAAAGCGTATTTCGATTATTTATCTCGTCTCGATGGCCCTACTTTAGGTGGTTGAGTTATCACTACAGAGGGATTATCTTACGGGTCCTACAAACTAACAGCCGGACTGACAGGCTTAGGACGCAGCTATATTTAAAAAGAGCAAGTTACATTCGTATCTGAAGTCTGAACTAATACGATGAACTGACAGGCATATAATTATGTAGGTATGTATGTAAGCTCTCTGTATCGGCCAGCGGACAGTTAGTATGTGTTGCCCATAAGAAATAAATAGCGGAGGAGTGCGTGATGGCATTCCATCCCCAGGGCAGCTACAACATGGTAAAAATAAGTATTTCGCTACGGTACTATGACTTAATAAGATTTGTGAGCGTGGACTCAGACTTTGAAATCAATGAATGTATGGGTAAAAAACTTAGTAATTAAAGCCCCTCTTCCGTGTAATTGTAACACACCTGATTAGCCCGTTTGACATTTGACAAGAGGGGCTTTACTTAAGTTTTTTCCTATATTTTAGGATTGACGTAAGCTGTTGTGCGTTGCCTATGTCAATTGGGATAGACTAAAAAAAAATACTCACGGTTTTTACATTCTATTTCCTAAGTAATAGGTAATTTTAAGAGACTAATTTCATTAATTTTGTATTTGATCCAATCGTTTTGTTTTAATATCTTTATTTATTTAGGAGACATTTTATGGATGACATAATTATTTTTAATTTGGATTGGCATTTTCTAATACATTACAAAAAATAAATGATGTCTAACAATAAAAAGTGATTGTAATATTGTATTACAACATAATATTTCAAACGGTGTTTGTCTAACCCGTAAGATACACCTAGGAGGGCTTCAAGCCGAAAATGAAAGACAAACAAAGATTAAATATACTTTTGTAGAAATATCCGAGATAGATAAATATTTAAAAAACTTAATAACGCAGAACGGCTTTAAAACCCCATTCGTCGAAATGGTTTTCGAATAAGAGTAATAAATTGTAAAAATATGAACAATCCCAATTCCGGCCATTTCTCACATTTTGCGTATTTCTAAAATCGTTTCGTACCCACTAACCCTACCGATTACGGCCTACAATTCAAAGAAATAAAGAAAAGAAAGGAAGCTTGAGACAAGTTGACTTTCCTTTTGCATATTCATATTTAAATTACAGCCGTTAATTAACTTAGCTTAAACGGTCCAGGGCGCCCGCGTCGTCCGCCGTCGCCGTCTATCCCCGCTGAGTTATGCCAGCACTAATCTATGGTATGCATGTTCCCTCAAAAGGGAGGGAGCGGGGAGGGGGGTTCAGGTGGTCGCGCCATAAATTCTAACTTTTAGCGATATTTAATGGCGGATTAAAGCAAACGTCGGCGCCGATACCCCGCGTTGTAACTTTGAAAAAGAATATACAAAAAAGTTTGACATTTTTTACGGTAAGGTGTCGTAGTTATTTGTGGCCAAAGTTGGAGATTTATGATGGAGCTTAGTTACCAGAATAGTTTTTCAATTGTTTTCAAAATGATAGCTTTGAAAATGTAGTCGGTTTTCGTATCATTGACTCATATTTTAATACCAGTCCAAAATGTCCAGGGAATTCTATCTCCAGTGTTGCTTTCATTCTAGCTGCGCATGCCTCTGGGCGGCTATCACCTTTTATCCGTGACTTGCTTGTAGCTCAGTCATACCTCCCTCCCTAGTCTGTAACAAAGGGACGCAGTGAGCTACAAGCGCGAAAATAAAACTTGTGCTCCATACAGACAGATGTAATATTTGTTTTGTTAATCAAGTGCAAACTACGCAAAAACACGTCTTGTGCACATCCCCTAGGTGTTTGTGTAGGAGGATATCCAATGCATTAGATAGCATCTAGTGCGGCGATTGCTGCATTTAGAGCAATCGCAGTCGTTACTGTGAGCTCCCCGGACACGACGGGTGGATCCAGGGCTCCCCTGTGTCCTCGCCCCGGTTGATTGCCTCTTCGGAATGAAGCTGTTGAATTTAGATGAAAATGTCAATAGAATGTTTTCTTGAGAGACACGAGAATAGGCGGCTTGTTTTTAACTGTTTGGCACCTTCATGTCGCCTTTATTGGGTCGGTGACCGAGTGCGTCGGCCGCATTAGGTTTAACCGGATTCGTTATTTACTATGAAAAATCCGTTTTCACTAGTCGGTGATCCAATAAGGGGAATTATGATTTAATTAATTAAGAGCATGTTTGGTTCCGACACCGTCAGTACAAACAAACACAAAAAGTTATCTCAAAAAACAGCAAGTATGAATATTTAAAGTTATGTTAGCCACTTGTATCTCATGAACAAATGAAGTCTACTTAGTCGTGAGTGTTTGTCTTTTAATTCGTTAACGTGCTTTCATTTAAAATGTTTTCCAGATACTTTGTAGTTGTACCTAGTTTGTCTGTTCAACATAATATTCTAAGGCTGGAGCTTAGTTTGGGAGTAGGACAATTGGTGTGACGTTGTCCCCCTGCTATTATTTAAGTATTTATTTTTATCGCAAACAGTTCCTCAAATAAACATAAAAAATACATAAGTATATATTTAATGGTTTTAAATAGTGCCCAAAAATAAAATCGGAAGACGTAAAATAAAAAAATCTTAATTATTCGACTTTAGAACTGCATTGCATTTGATATTCGCATGTAGGTAGTACAATGATAGACACTAACAAAATGGAAAATATGACACTGCGACGACTCTTTTCGTCAACCCGGATAAATACAATAATCTCATTGCTAAACCTCCCGGTTTCTCATAGTCAAAGTATCCCTAAGATAATAAAGGATTTGTATTTATTTAAACCTACGTTATAGCATCATAATTATCTCGTTTTTCCTGGTTAATTTGTTTTCTATCATTGAGTATCTATAATTAATTATCATCGGTCATTATAATCATATTCATGCGCGTATTTAATCAGTTTCTATTATTATTTTAAGTGTAATTAAATCCGCGAATGATTGAGAGAAGAGGAGGAGCGATGAGCCGGGTGTATCAAATGCTCGCAGACGGATACCGTCTTGGGAAATACACACTTGAGCTGGCAGTTTCACGGCGTCTGGTTTGATCGCCGAGATTGCGACGCGCCCGGTGCTGGTGGATTTGATACACACATACACCATAAGCATACATGGGAGAGGATGAGCTGACAAGAAACGTTCTGTGTGACGTAGTGCGAGGCGTAAGCGTTTCGCACAGTTAAATACGTAAATAAATACATGAGGTTATTTAGGACTGTATACTTGCCTATCAGTGTGAATGAATGAATGGTTCATTTTACTAAACAGTAAATAGAGTAAAGACCAATTCTCAAAACTAAACTTAGTTTCTTCAATTCTTTTGAATTCTTCAAAATCGAATTCTTTTCACTGGTTGACTGAAGTTTACGGGCGGACTGAGGACTAGCGCACTTGATATCTTTAGCATCAAGTTATGCTCATACTTCCTAGATCTCAACCGCAAGCTTCAGCAGTTATATCAGCACGGGTAGCACAAGTTGTATTTTGTAGCTTGTCGCTCAGTGCATCTCTATCGTTACTGACTAGATAGAAAGGGAAATCAGAGCGACAACCAAGTTGCGGGCAACTTGTGCTAGCCGCGCAGTGAAGAACTCTCGCGGCCAGAATCTGTTGGCACGCCGCCGCGCCGCACGTGACCACGTTTCTGTTAACTCCAGTAATAAACTTATCCTTTGGCTGTTATAACCAGCCGGGACAGCGTGATTTAGCCAAATATTACATTTTCAAATTAATGTCTCATGTTGGTATGTGGAACTATGCCCGGGATAATTTGAGTGTTTGCTGTAAAAGTTATTAAGAGAGTGGCGCGGCATGGTTTCTCTGCGCCTTCTGCTTTTATAATTGTACTCGTATAATGCAAGTCGTTACTATTAAAAAATATCAAAGGAATGAAGCACTTTGAAATGTCCACTACGGATATCGCAGCTCGTTAACGATGCCTTCACATTGACGAGTTGCGATATCCGTAGGGGTAGAAAATGTATGTTCGTTCTTTTTCGAAAGAAACCGCTGGCACCGTTAGGTTCTTCACAAGTTTTATGATACTACACAAAATTTATTTCGCTTGGCTTTCAACCTAAAAAAACCTAATGCGTAATTAATATTGAGAGCACTGTTCGGGATATATTGGCAACGTACCTATCCGATTCCGTCTCAAACACTGATCCCAATGTGATTTTAGCTCCAGCTCCACCGGCCACCACGTCCGACTCTTTCGCCCAGGTATACACAATCTAGCCTATTACTAAAGCCATACAAGTTCAACTTAACAAAACACGGTGTCAGGTTGTTCTTGCTAAATCAATTTCCGCGCCGTCCGCGCCGATTAACCGCGGTGGAGGCAATCCGAGCGGCGGCTGCGATGAGACCGCAGACGGACTGCAGGCGGGCTGCAGCCTGAGCGGATAAAGGCTACCAACAGTCACATGAGAGAAGTATATAACTTCCTCATTCAAACAAATAGCCGCGTCGCTCTTGGCCTGTTAGTTCGACTGATGACTCGCCTCAACATATTGTTACTCGCTGCAATGTCACCTTAACCCGCCCCTGCTCGCCATAACTTGTCACAACCCAACTCTTCCAAGAACTACTGATTGCGTCTCACCGCATGTTTGCTCGCAGTTTTACCATCACTGTCAACGTAATCCTAGGCCGTGTGTAGTCGTGATAAGGTTCAAAGCTGAACAGGTTTAACAAGGCGATGACAGTACAATCAGCCACAGTTTTACATAATGCCACGCTCTAGATGTTTCATCTGATCATCGTTAGGGGCGGCTGGTGGCATTAATTAGAATATGGGTTACAGTCGGATAAGACGCTCAGACAAGCGGTGGAAATAGGAATAAATTGTTGTTTAATTTGTACCTATAACGCGGTAAGCCGCCCACGCTTTGGATGGATAGATACGAGGAGGTTTGTCAGGAATGAGGTTAATGAAATACAGATACTTGTTATATTTTTTAAAAGTGTCAATATTTTTTTACTTATCTATTACCAAGGTAAACATGACAATGTTCAGAGTCAAAAATAGGTTGACGGAGATTTGTTCTTCAATTCAAAGATATACTTCAAGTTCCTTCCAAAATAGCCGCTTGAAACCCAAAATAAAACCTAAGAACCATCGAAAACCATACAACTATAAAATTAAAACGACATCCATCCTTTACGAGGAGGAAACCTCGTTTGTGCAGCTCACTGGTCTATCCTAATATTAGAAGGAAGGAAAATAGAAAGAGTAGGTATACGTCACGCATACGCCCAAATACATCCGAATTGATGCACAAAGCTATTATCACTAAAATAACCGAACGAGGTACCACCGAGAGCCGCTTACTTTGCGAAATGGGCCCGGAACGGCTCGCAGAACGGTCTTTCAAAACCTTTTTTTCTGATTACAATGGCGGTTATTGCTCGTATGGAAAAGCGAGTAAGTCCTGGGCTTGAGTTAGCGTTAAATTTAGGCTGGTTCTCAAGTTATGAGAGACAATATCACTTTCTTTTAAATGAATAAGTTCAGAGGTATGTTACAGATGTGGCACATTGAATACCTTGATCTCAATACTCAAATTCTCGTTTGCCAAAGTCATACAAAAGATTTAACGATGGCAAGAGTTTTTTCTATTTGAAGCCCACAAATTTTTGTGATCACATCTCATGGTAAGCTTTATCCAATAGTCTTAACCCTTGATTTGGCAATGTATGTCACAGTGAACATACCCTTATGTTCACATTTTTTGTTTGGGATGTGTTTTTATTTTTTTGGTGATTAAAAATTTCAAAAGGGTTTAATTTCCCGTATTTTTTTTGCCAAATTAAGAGTTAATTAAGTACATTAGGCTGATAAGAGAGATCGAAGGAAATTTCTTATGTATTATCAAATGAAAATGCTGTTTCCTCCTTTTTAGAAACGACCGTATCTCAGGTTCATTATCACCCATTAGGTGCAGGCACTTGTTTAAATTTAGAAAAACTGGCGGAGAGTAGCGGCCTATCTGGTGTAACGATCAGCTATTAAGAGCACCCGGTAATAAGCCCCCTCCCCTCCCAGGCTGCTGAGGGGGGGACACTTGACACGGAACCTTCCATGTGAATGAGCACGGACGGGGAACAGGTTAACGGCGAGTGTTAACACGTTCACTGCTAGATAGAATACATTTTCATCTCGTAAAGTGCAATGTTCCGGAGGAGAGAAACTTCATTGACTCGGAGATCGCATAAAACTGAGTGATTGTTGTAGATCAGTTAAAAACCTAAATATTTTAACTTGTTTTTTTTTCATCTACGGCAACATTGTGTCTATGTATCTAGTAGTAGTTCCCAAACAGATAGGCCGATTAAACGCGTTATTTAAAAAAAACGCAATTTTAATGGGGATGATTTTTATATTATAGGTTTTATGAAAATCGGTAAGCCCTTTAATGAGATATCAGCCCTAAAGACTCCACCATTATGTCGGGGCTCTTATCGATCTATGCATTATTTGTATGCAATATTTTGTAATGTCCGTTTACAAATTCAACAATAATGATATATCACAAATACTATGCATCGACATGTCTGGTCGCAACAGGACATAGCAGTGAAAGGCAATCGAAGGGCCGCCGCAATAGGTCAGAGACGCTCGGATACACCGCACAGCCCAATAACCTTAAAGAAACGCTACCTCAACTCTCAAAAAATTATTTGATATATTAGTCAAAGTGAAGTCCCTTTTTTTTGAGTTTCCTCCGTTATTATAAAACCTCTTTATGTATCTACTTTGTATTGTTTTTATTTTAACTTGTGTACAGTTCAAGACGTTCAGCACCGGTAGCACAAGTTGTATGTTCTCGCTTGTCGCTCAGTGCGTCTCTATCGTAACAGACTAGATAGAAAAGGAAATCCGAGCGACAAACAAGTCGCGGACAACATGTGCTAGCCGTGCAGACGTTAAAGTGACGAATCACTTTTAAGACCTACCGTATAATGAAGTGTTTACGTACCTACATACTGCTCAGAGAAACCTAAAAAGGATTTGAAACGTCGTCGGAAGCTAAGTTTAAAATGTGTTAATGTTTCTGATTCACGCATGAACGGCTAAATAATTTTATTAAAATTTTGTAACCGGACTCCATAATTAGGCCATCCATATTTTTTGACCCTGACAATTTAGTAGTTACTGAGGGAATAACGGTTAACAAGTTTCTATGAAGATCAAGTCACGAGCAAAAGTTTGCAGCTGTGCTCGACCAAGAATGTGCATAATTTAAAATTCTTAGTGTTACAAATATTAACCACCAGACTTCATTTTCATAGATACTCTTACACTTTTATGATATTAGCATATATATATATTTGTATTTAAATGGGAATTCTTCACGTAACAATTTTTTTTTTTTAAATTTTCATAATTCTGGCAATGAAAATCTTAAAAACTCTCGTGTGACGTTTCAATGTTAATGTGGTCGGCTTCCCTCGTCTGCGGAGTTTCCAACAACGCCAACGACGACGTTTTAATAAACGGGCGGACAATCGGGACAATTACGTCAGTGGCTATAAAGTGAATTGTGTTTGTTCCTCAACTCGATGCGCCCGCGATAAACAGAAGCGCCTACTAAGATATTAGAGAGGAACCTTTTAATGCGTTGGCAACTAAAGTACGCGACTAAGTCACGTTTAAAAGTATTAGTATGTGCAACAATGAAACATGAGTTTTGATATTATTTTTAGAGTTCCGTACCCCAAGGGAGGTATTGTACCTATACCTGATTATTTATATACCCTTCACCTGTAAACTGTAATGTGACATGCAATAAACTATTTCTATTTCCATTTAAGGGTAAAACGGGCCCCTATTACTGAGACTCTACTGTCTGTCTGTCTGTCACCAGGCTGTATCTCATGAACCGTGATAGTCGGAATTTTCACAGATGATGTATTTCTGTTGCCGTTATAATAACAAATACTAAAAACAGAATAAAATAAATATTAAAGGGGGCCTCCCATACAACAAACGTGATTTTTTATAGATAATGGTACGAAACCCTTCGTGCGCGAGTCCGACTCGCACTTGGCCGGTTTTTGTTTTCACATGTCGTCCAAAATTATAAAAAAATAAAAGTACAGAACGTGCTTTTTTTAATAAAGTAGCATTTAGATAGGTCGATTGTGTCCCCTCTGTACTTTCCTTTCAATCGATTGATACAGCGGCGTGAATTATTCAGTCAGTCAAGAGACTGATATATATAATTCCGAGGCACGCCGATGTACGTTTGTAGCTTGGCGCCTGTGATCCTTCATTCTCCTCAAAACGCGTCGCCTACCACGCTCTGTGGTATTCCTGAAGTGCCGACGTTTGTCCTCAAATTGTAAGAATTGCCAGCTTTACTTGAGCTCCCTGCTGAGACTTTCCCAATGCGCTACAATATGGGACTTTTTAATAAATAAATAAGGGGTCATTAAATTTCATCGAGACCGGCAACGCAATAGTGATGTCTAGAGGCGGCGGTGACCACCTCCCATCAGGTGCACCGTCTGGCTGTCTATCCGTCGATGGCAACCTCCCATCAGGTGCACCGTCTGGCTGTCTATCCGTCGATGGCAATTAAAAAAAGCAAAGTAATCGCAAGTACTAATTTCAATTAAATATCTAGTCAACTTTCAAAACGAAGGTATAAATCAGTTTCTTCATCACTTAAAGATAACAGCCTTATTTTTGTCGAAAGTCGATTAAGGCGCCAGACATACGCAACAAATCAATGGACAAACCTAATTATTTGTATTAGGGCATTTACGAGTAAAGGCCCCCTTCCAAGGAGTAAACCAGCTCGGAAGACATGAATCTCCTTCTCATTTTCAACCCATAACTACCGACTGCTAAATGAAGGACTCCCTTAAATAGCACAATTACTCCCTATCCTGTATGCCACTCGTTGCTAACTTATACAAGAGTCAAGCAACGCTGGTCTTTAGTAGATTTCCTAAAAATCTTGTGTTTGTTTACTCAAAGAATATCACAACAGTTCCACTTATTAAACTTCGGACAGCATTCCGCGTGGAGAACTAATAAAAGAAGAGCCCGGAAAGTGCGCAAGTTTGTTTGTGCGAGTTGTGGAAGTGGGCCGGCGGCGCGCCTCAGGTGGGGCCGAGAGCTATACGGCCCGTCGAGGACTTTGCGTGTGTAATGGTGTCTTTAAATGGAATGGGATCGCTTTATGAATGTTCGGAAGGTGTTGTATCACGACATTATGGCTGATTTACATTGGAACAGCAAAAGCATGCTAGTAGACTTAAGTATATTGCGTCGTTACAACAGCTCTCGCCTCAAATGTGAAAACCAACTTGTCAATGTATTTCTACTGGCACGCTTTTGCTGGACCAATGTAAATCAGTCATTAGGCAATAAGTACGAGCAATATGAATAATTTCTATTTACCGTGCACCACCTTGCTTTGACCTATATTTTTGGACGTCTCTTCTATTATACTCGTAAAGTTTGTCTGGAACCGCTCGCTGTGTAGCGATAAGACCGCCTGTTGTTTACCATGTTCGATATTGTGATATTCTTTGATAAAACAAACAAAAGACTTTGAGGAAGTCTATTAAAGATCGGATAGTCCCCCGTATAAGTAAGCGACGAGTAACATACAGGACTGGGACCAATGGTGCTATTCAAGGGAGACCTTCATTCATAATCTTTGCTGGTTATATCAAATTGTTATTATTGGTTTTAAATTGTAACTCCCTGTGGTCTGCATAACCCCCCGTATAATGGCGACCCCTCCCCCCCCTTTCGGAGCTGATAACCCTTAAGCGGCCAAACCGGTTTTTAATAAAAAGTATTTCATTACCACTCCCATTAAACTAGCTCTATCTATTATACAGACTGACATACAAATACACAAACACACGTCAAACTTATAACGTCGCTGTGATACGTAAAGGTCAAAAAGTTTAAAATCAATACTTCTTAGTTATTTTATTAGACGATGAAGAGCAAGTTCTTAGAAGTCGTTATAATCTTACAAAGATAAAGGAGAAGTTACAGGCCAAGCCAATTAAAGCATATCGATAACATGTCGCCGCTTCGTGCCGCCTGACTCTCTGTGTACACGTTTAGGAGATGTTTAAACTACGAACCGAAAGGGCATTGGGTAAAGTTTGAGGAATATTGACATATTTTTTTTCAGCGGCCACTGGTGATTTTTACATAGTTATTTAGAGGACCTCTAAATACACATAGATATCGCACTGACAGATCAATACAGCATTAACTCAAAATACGACTACATTTTAAAATCGACTATCTATTACATTTCCTATGAACTTGAAACAAAACAAGCTAGTTTTTTGAAATGATACTGTGTTGATCTGGCAGTGCGATATATATAATTTATGGCGTTAAATAATGGCGGAGCGGAGATTTTAAAGATCTAAGTATTCAGTTTTTAGTACAAAAGTACGCCCAAGTATGAATATTTCAATATCTCGGCTCCGATGCACTTAAGAGTATTATATTACATAACAAAATATGCTTATTTTTAATAATTCTATCATAATTGACCACTTGTACGAGTGGCCGCTCCCCTTGAAAATGTATGAATTTTACAAATGACGACACTTTTACCCAAACCCCTTTAATGAAGTTTCCATTAATAGATAAAATGATTCAAGAGGAAGTTTCTCTGTATAATAAATTGTGGTTTATGTACAGGTGTTACAGAAACCTCACATAAACCGAAGCGAAGGGTCGCTAATCGAATAATAAACAACAACAGTAACTAACGTCCGCGTAATGCGCAAGTTACCAGATCAGCAATCACTTTAAGGAAATTGAAAAAATAAAAGAAAATTATTTTATATTTAGCCTATGAATTATATCTAGGCTCTAGCCCCAGTCATACAATATCGACTAGACTCTCTGCCTATGAAACTTGCGGTTTCGGATTCGAATCCCGGTCATCATTTCCTAGCCCTTATCCCAATCATCTGGGGTCGGCCAGCAAGTTTTTTCCTTCCACACATCCCGGATTCGAATCCCGGTAAGGGCAAATATTTGTGAAGTTATCTATGAAAAGGGACCTTATTGTTGATGGCGCTTCCAACATTATTAAAGATGCTCCCATATATACAATGTCGCGTGACGCAGTGCGGCGTAAGCGCCATCGACAATAAGGTCCATTTACATAGATAATGCCGCATTTGTGCCCGAGCGCGAGTATTTTTCTGAATCTTGGACGTTTTTTATGCGTTTAACTTTGTATTTCTCTGTAGAAATACACACTTAAATGTTTTCTTTCTAAGGCAAGGTGAGGAAAGTGCGTATACGGGGCAAGTCCGTCTAACCAATAATATCTCCCAAAAAATATATGGTTTGTCGCACTTACCACGTTGACGCTCTTACCTCACAATATAATTAAATAGTAATAAAACAATCGTTTTAAAAAATATTCTCAATCTAATGAGTTTATTTCAACTTAATGCAAAATATGTCGTTATTCTTGGGATATTTTTAGTTTTTTTAAATAATCTATTAAGAATTTCTAATCTTATCTCTCTTAATTGTGTTGTTTTACAAACATAGGACTGTAAAACGTGTTTATACATGGACAAAAAACGTACACTGAGTTAAGAGGATGAGTCACTAATGATAAGGTGCCTACATACTTACTTATATTTAAAATATTTGTTTGGTGGTTCGTTGAATAAGTGAGTAGGTACAACATTAATCATACTGCGGTGATAAGTATTAAAGTATTTAGGTTACTGGCGTCAAGCAACTAAGGCAACGAAAAATTTATTTTTAAGAGTTCCATGATAAAAATTACATTAATATAAGCTTTATTGTTAATAGTTTGTTCATCGGAACGTTTATATGTATAAACAAAGTTGACTTGGTTTCTAGCTAGAACCTAAACTAAATAATAACAGAAGATACTGTAGGTCAGGCCTCTTCGGCGAACTATAAGTACATACCTTCGATCAAGTTGTTTCAAAGTTCAAGCACTAAAATGTATTTAATAAGCTGATAAGATCACTAATAACAGTAATATCTCGGGTGAGAATAATAACAATAAAAACAGTATGTGCTAAATACAGTTTTCAATCCACAAAGGCGCGCTCCACCATCTTGATTGAGGTTGCACGGCTGCGTCAATGTTTTTAAAATCAAGTAGTGGGTGGAACCTTGTGCATTGAAAAGTCTATAACTACAAAACTCTTAAAGTGTAGAGAGCTCTTGGATCAGATTGTTTTCAGCACATTTTCCTCGAGATAATATCGGTCAAGTGCCTGCCTTTAGGAATTACCACAACATTGATTATAATTATCACACCGCTATACCTACGCTTCGAAGATACAATTTAACTATGCCGTTTGGCCGTAAATGCCTAAACTGGAGTTTAAATGTTTAAAAGGTCATAAATACAAGTTTAACTATCTCTAGCTAGATTTAATAGCGATTAGATTAATAGATTTAATACTCCATTTTTAAGTCGAACGTCCATCCGCCTGTGTCACAGCATGTTAAGCCATCTGAATCGCTATAGTATCGTACTTATTCTTTACCCTATACCGAGTAGTGCTCTTTGGACGCTACTCGGTACGTCTAATTTCTGTGTAACCAACTGCTCTTTTTATAAAGTTTCTGTTGAAGCCCGAGGTGTCGCTCCTCATTGATCATCAATTCGTCATTAATTGTCGAGCGTCCTACTTATTCCCCGTAATAATACTCGTCGGGGAGTTTATGTGATGTCATTAAAGGGAATATTTTGGGCATCGTTAATCTGCGTTATCGGAGCGTGGTTTACAGTTAATATCCGAGTTTTTGCCCGATTCAGCTTTGATTTTGCGGGATTTTAGGAACTTATTTGAAGTTTTACTTTTAAATTCTTTAATTCAATAGCCTATCTACGGACTGGTTGTCTTGTTCTGGAGATTAATTTTATTAAAATTCCACACTAACATTAAAGGTTCGACCACAGTGAAACTTAAAATAAATGTTTTAAAAAACAAAAAACCGCCTTCAAAAACGCAAAAAATAACTTCTTTAAAATTATAGGCACCTAATAGGTTAGTCCAAATGATGTCGGCTTTTTGTTGAAAATGTTGTGGTTGTTTTTTAAAACATTTATTTTATTTTATACTTTTTAGTGATCATAATACGCTGTTACGTAGTTCCACTTCCTAGTTGAAATGAAACTTTAACTTATATCAAGCGCGCCGCAAGCAACGCCGCGGGAAAGTCATAGTCATATTTCAACAAGTAAATATTATTCGTTGTAGGTAGTCGCTCAACTATCTTAATCGAGATATCTTATCGCCACCCTTGAAATCGGTACCATTGAGGAGTTCCGGTGGCCATCTGTGGTCTTCATCATCAGTTCCACTACACCAAATGATACTTTCTGAATGCAAATGCTGGACTTGTTACTAAAAAATACTAAAATCGCTATATGTTTGCCTACAATATTTGAGGAGTTCCCTCAATTCCTCACTGACCCCCTCATCAGATACGGATTTGGTGACAATGGGAACATTTCGGAAGTATATTCTATCAAACCAAAAAAATAAAGTTTGAAATCGGTCGACAATAGACGGAGTAATCGGTGAACATACTTAAAAAATAATAATACATACAGTGTAACGTATAACCTCCTCCTTTTTTGAAGTCGGTTAAAAATACGCACCGTTTATGCAATCAAGCGTCTACCGCGTCACGTTTTTAACGCGTCCTTTACGCCAACTGATGTGGTCACGTGCAAAAGAACGCCATAATTATTTACTTTTTATTATTTTGACGGAGCTTAATTTACAAAGCTTCGCGTATCGCGTTCTGCATTTTGGTTTCGCAATTTTTCAAGCTTTGGTGTGGTCGATCCTTTATTCAGCAACGACCACGTTTTCAACGACCTACTGCTGATTGACTACAGACAATCCAGTCTTAGATTCTGTAAAAAAAAGTTAAACCTTAAAAAGTAAGCTGCAGTAATAACTTGTAGCAAACATTTGGTAGAATTTGTATTCTGCTTAGAGTGTGTGCTTCATATGTGCCCGAGATCTGATACACTCACAATTTTGGAAGTTGTTCCATCGCACTCACTTAACCATCATAACTGATATGAGAGAGAGTGACAGTATCAGGGTGACTCCGGTTTTACTGCGGGAGGCCTACAGCTATAAACAAGCCCGCGGCGCAGCTGGAACTTCCGCCAGCATAACTTCCCTATAATCTGCCGCTTACCAGTATATTCTCTCCTGTAACCAAAATGTAAAGACGCTATGTTTATGTGCATTTTCTAAAGTTCATTACATATAGGTAACGTTAATCATTGTTTTTTACATGCGCAGTTTTTTTGAAATCTTGAAAAAGTAGGTACTGTAAGTTTCAAATTTCGTTTCCAAAATATTTTATTTGTCAAATTTACATAAGTTAAAAATGCATTATATTAAACGTTTAACTTTTCGGAATCGTTATAAAAAATGTAACCCCCCCTCCTATTTATTGGTTTGCTGGATAATCTTTTATAAAATAGCTATGAAACTTTGGCAAAGGAAACGATTGGGAAACGAAACTTTAGACTCGTGATAGGTGACCCTTTATTTGTATATTGAGTAAATACTGGAATAGTTTGTGTGCAGAGAAAACATCTAAGAGTTAGACACATAATATATTTATACTCATCGTACAAATATTTACCCTTGCTGGTGATCAAACCACTACAAATTATGCTAACTTGGAAAACCAATAGTAATAATAAATAAATAATAAATATTTAGAGGGACAATCTCACAGCAATTGACCAAGTCCCTAACTAAGCGCTAGGCTTGTACTATGAGTAGACAACGATATAAATACTTAATATAAAGAAATAAATACTTAAATACTAAGAAAACATCACAGACTTACAAACAAATATGATCGCGCTCATCACACAAATATTTTACCCATACCGGGAATCGAACCCGGGACCGCTAGCTTCGTAGGCAGGGTCACTACCACCTAGGCCAACGCGTCGTCAATGTATGTGAGTAGCACAACGCCGACGGTCGTGGAGACCCTCGGGGAAGGAGTGTGTCCAGATTAGTAGACGTTGTTTGACACGATGATGAATTGATGAAGCTTCCTTCCTCATCTTAATAATCAAATATATATCTTACGACGAGGGCGTTCAAAACGTCGTCGTGTTTTGCGCATACGTGTTCGTCCACGTGTCGTTGGCCGCCACGCGCCCCGCTAACTGGGTCAGCAAACACCGGGTTCGAGTCCCGGCCGCGGCCATAAAGTGCTATATTTTATGTTAATACGAATCGGGCGGAATTCGTGGCGCTTTCCTGGAATTCTGGAATTTATCATCATGGGGTTGTGGGAATTGCCAAAAATGCTCGCGGAAGATAAATAATTCTGAAGAACGATAGGCAGTATTTTTTAACCTACCTTATATAAATACCTAGTCGCAGTTAATTTAGGGTATAAGAAAGAGAGACACATTTAGCTTTTAGCTTAAAACGGAATCGGAGTTTTTAAATTTGGTTTGTCGCAGTCGAAACCGCAGAAGAGAGCTGCGAACGCACTTAAGTCACACAAATTAATTTTGGGGCACTTTAGAACTATGTCAAAGTGACGTAAATCGAATCCTACAAGGTTTCTTAAAATATTGATTACGTCACTTTGACACCAATAGTTCCATAGAAATATTAGCCTGTTGGTTACGAAGCTAGCGGTCCCAGATTCGAATCCCAGTAAGGGCAGATATTTCTGTGATGAGCAGGATGTGCAGGGTTCTTATGTCGTGGATATTTGGCAATTTATCCTTGTCGTTATCTTGATCCCATAGTACAGTCACCAACAATGATAACTTATTTAAGAGCTATGCTCTTGTCAGTGTAGCTCAAAGCAAGCTCTCCATTTTGCTCGATCCCAGCCTCCTCCTTGATGTTTTGATACGACATGACCTTTACATTCTTTTTAATTTGTTCCATGTAGTTTATTCTTGGTCTTCCTCTTCCACGCGTTCCTTCTATTTTTCCTTCAATTATATTTCTTATAAAGCAGATCTGTCGTGTCGTATGGGGCGACCTATCGTTTTCCCTCTTCTATTCTCTATATTGCCCATCAGTTGTCTCCTCTCTTCCACTCTTTCCAGTGCTTCCGTGTTTGTTACTCTCTCGGTCCAGCTAATTCTCTCCATCCGCCTCCAACACCACATCTCAAAGGCCTCTAACATATCTCTATCCTGTTGGGTCATACTCCATGTGTCGCAGCTGTACAGTGCTATAATCCATACAAACGTTTTGGTAAATTTATTTTTGATAGATTTGGATATCTTTGAAGTTAATATATGTTTTTTTGTTATGGAATGCTTGCTTGTCCATTGCTATTCTGGATTTATTAAACTTAAACTTTACTTAATAAACATTTTTTATATTTTTTGTTTATTTTCAAACATTGGGCGCAAAATAGGTATAAGATCGTGTGTGTGAGCGAGCCCAATGTTGGATAATATTATGTTATTGATGGTGACTGTACCACCTTAGTTTGGGGACTACGTTAATTTGTGAGAGATGGTCCCTGATATAAGTTTATTCACTTAAATCTATACGTATGACTGTCTCCTACGATCACGAGTCGTCACCCTTATCCCCTCGACCACCGATAATGTAAGCATGTGTCTGCGATGAACTCATTTATCGTTGTTCCCTCGGGACCTACCTTAAGACGAATCTCTGATCCGAATCATCATAAAGAAAACTACAGAAACCATTAAATAGGAACTTAATCCTGACAAGCTATTAAATTTTTATAAGGTTGTAAATCACCAAATTAATAGTATTATCAGTATCTCCAAATACTCGTAGTAATATTATATCCTCTTGTAAATATTTTATGGTTTTATGACAAAAACGATATTGATATGAATTTGAGGACACGCGTGCGGAGAGCAAGCGTTATATCTTATTCATATCGCAGTAAGGTTGAGTATTTGTTGTATTGAAGGTGTAACTATCCTCCCTACACTCGGTCTACGTTTCCCAAATCCTGGACAACGTGTACCAATTGTAACCTACCTACCTGTCAATCCTAAAGTTTTCACGAATAAAGCTCCTAAACTGATCTACGCAGAACTAATTGTAAAGGCCCGGGTCAATACTCCTACTTTACAATCCTAGACTCGGAGACACTAATAGTAGTATTACGTTTCCTTAGCCTGGATTTATATTTATTTATATGATGATGATATTTATAGTATCTAAAGTCCCTAATACTCTGCTCTACCTAACTATATTTCTCTACAATTTAAATTTCGTACTTAAACATTCATAGTTCTTAATACTTTTAATATCTGTCTACCCTACATCTAACCAAATGTAACTTCTATGTCCTACCTATACTAGCCTTATATTTTTAAACCTAATTAGTTCAGTATAATTTACCTAACTCTCTTACTATCCCTACCAATTCATTATAATGTAAATTAGTTTTGGCACGTGATCGTCAAGTAATTTAAAAGAACCCATTAGTTGTATCCATAAGTAACCCTAAAATTCTTTAAGTCTTTGTTTTAATTCCTAACTTTACCTACCTAATACACCCTAGAAATATACCTAAATAATTACAACAATCTATTATTTATAATTTAGTTATCCTAACTGAATTAATGTTTCTTATCTAATTGAAAGCCATCCTACTATAATATAATTCCTAAAGATATTATTATTATGTTTCTATAGTATAACTTATGTGACCTAAGTCTAAAATAAAGCAGATCTAAGAATTTATGTTTTGTGGCCCCCGTAGGGAAGGAAGGCTCCACCATACGCCTTAGGATTGCTATCCCAGGACCGTAGTCCTCCTCAATAGACATCCACCATAGACAGGACAGTCTCCTTGCCAAATAAGTCCTATTAGTCAGTCAGTTGTATAGTAAAGGAAGATTTGGAATATGAGCATTCTTTACTCAAATATTCAGTAGATTATTTTATCCTTCATTAGAGTGATTTTCTCAAAATAATATATTTATATTATATTTATTAAAGTGACTCAAGATTGATATTGCTTAATTCACTTATAAGTCTTTATATGACTTGAGATTTATATAACTATATGAGATGTTCAATTTCACCAAGTATCCATGTTTAACTTATATAGTAACAGCGGGACACAGAAGTCATTTTGTCTTCTAGCTAGATTGAATCCTCATGTTAGTCAAGGATAGTAAAGAAAGTGATCAGACAATTCTCACTATTGTCACTCCAATATTTACTGGTATATTTGCTTTATATCTTATAAAAATATTCACTCTAAAAAAGGACTTATCTCTTTAAGCTAACTATTGATATTCTAGATTTGCTTTATACTCATATAATACTCTCTATAGTATTTTGGTTAACTTATAGTATAGTTAACTTAGATGTTATTAAATATTCATTCTAATTAAGGACTTATTTCTGTCAGTTAACTATTGATGTTATAGTTTAGCATTATATATTTTCTTATAAAGATCAAGTTTATATATTTTCCTCATGAATTACTATATCAAAATCAGTTTATTACTTAAGTATTTATTTATAGTTATATTTCTTTAGATCAGTTAATTACTAAAAGTTACTTTTACTTTCATAAGTTAACTATTAGTTAAATTTATACTTCAGTTTATTTATGAAGTTAAGGTAATTTAATTCCTATTTCCTATTATCCCTATCCAATGAAGATAACCTAACACTACTTTCAAGGCCTAAACTAAAAATCTAAACTATGGGCTTACCTCTCCCAGTAATTAGCTAAGTCCCTAGGTAAACTGTAAAGTTCAGCTGAGTCGGCTGATAAAAGCAACCTAACACTCGTGTTCTTGTCCCCCTCCATACTTTTGATAAGCCGCAGCTCTCAGGGATAGTATGAATAGGACGCCCTATTGTGTGGTTTAGTATATATAAATAATAATAGATTTATCGGGACCCATTCTCAACTCCAAAAAGGCTTCCATGGGTGCGCGCCGGCATGCCAACTATGTGGACCCCACTTGTTCCTCTAAGGCTGACATTGAGGATAAGTAGGCTTTGTTGTAAATATCTGTGCCGATTTAAAAGATATTTAGGCTTGCCCAAGGCTTCTTTTTGACTCTAATAGTTCCAAATCAGAGGCTCCGTTAGGCTTCCTCGGACTTGTCAGACACTTACTAGTGGTAGCCTGACCTCTCGCTCTGATACAATCAAGTGCTAATCTAGCTGAATTCAAAACACATTTCCCCACCATAGTATTAATTACCACTTAAGCCCCAAATAATTAATGCAATGTATCAGACGCAAGCGATAACCAACCCAAAATTTCCTAAGGGAAGTACACAGAAAATAATGATTAGTTAAACAAACAATTAATATCACAAATAAGCAAATTAAACCTCATTATTGCAACTCTGGCTATATGAACCAGAATCATCAACAACGAGAGAAAATAAATCCAACAAAGATTAAACCTCACCAAGTTATTGATATAACCTGATACACTCAACTATTGTTATTGCGTCCTCCCTTCTATTTGATCTGTAACAGAAATAAAATTAATACATCCTAAACACTAGGTATTCGGTACCTAGACCTGAAGGCTCCCGATTCCTAAGCAAGAATTACTGTTATCTAATTCCCCTTACAATATTTAGAATTTAAAATTATCGAATTAATTTAATTTTTAATTATCCAAAACTCAATACAATAAACTAGAATTATTGCGCGAATTCAAACAAATATTACTCTCTAAACAACCCCAGCGAGCAACACGTCCGTACGTGACAAGCGACAAAAGTCAAAAAGCCCCTTCCTCGGCGCGTCATTGTATATATAAAATACCTCCCTCATTTGCTTCGTTAGCCTCATTGGCTTCTTTTGCTTCTTTAGCCTCTTTTGCCTCACTTGCCTCACGGCACCTGTACAGAGCAGGCATGTGTCACTTTTTGGCAGCCATTTTTAAAATTGAATTTTGTATGCAAATGTTCTTATATTTTAGTTTTAGCTTTATTTGATTATTTTAAACGACTACATATTAATTTTTAACATATCTGATAATAGATTAATGACTCTTTATTCTCAAATCTACTAATGTTTACACATTGTTTAACAAACAAAGAAATATGCTATCATAAATAATTGATATGTGTCTAACTTTTCATTTTCACATATAAGTCCACCTGGAATCGAACCCTGGACCAACAGCTACACTAACTAAGCCATTTAAAATTAATGAAATAATATTTCTTTATTCTCTTATCTAAATATCTTACTTCTTCTTAGCTATATAAACAATATTATTTTATTTATTATAAAACATTACTTATTTCCTTTGTTCTTTAGTTAAACTATTAGTCTCCTATGAATATAAATTTAATTATAAATATTCTAATTGATAATTTTGTTTGTTCTATAGCCATTTATTTCTATTACTTTTAAATTTCTTAAATGTAATATTGGAATTAACTGGACAGACATCGTTTGTTCCGTTACACCCTGCCTTTAGATTTATCGCAAAATGTCAAATCTTTCTAGTTGGCATTTGAAGAGAAATCTACCCAAACCAATAACATAACAAGATGCCTTCAAATAAACTACTTTAATGATTTTCATAATTTATCAACACTTAGCCTTTCCTGATCAGAAATTCTGATAATTATGTGGTGTGTTTTTAACCAATTCTAATTGATAACATAACATGAATACTAATAGTCAACAATAAATGTCCAGACGTAACAATGCAGTTACAATTATCAGATCATTCTTTTGTCTGTGGAAAAATCAAAAGCTGTGCTAGACTTTTAATCAGCTCTAATAGCACTCAACCAGTCAAATATAACGAATCTTTTGTATTTATGATCTGTATATAATTCACCGATTAAGTTTCCCAGACCAAAATACAATCCTTAAAGATAAAGCTTCTGTCACCGTTAAACTTTCCATTCTATCCACTATTCGTTCCAAACCATGTTAAACAATTAAAAATTGGAGAATGTAAAGTTGTCGATTGCTAAGTATCTCCTGCCGGTACAGTAATGTCTCGCCAAAAAAATGCATACAAGCTACCCTATTAATCTCATATTAACCATAATATGAAATTTTAATCTAACCTATCACAAATGGGTCTATTTAATTAACGAAACATTTGTAATGTGTTGTGTCTCCAGGCTAAATTTTGACAAACATGGCTGGATGCTTAGGTGTATGGTCTCGATTGTACCCCTTCATAACTTAATAAAACTAAAACTCGCAAAATCTACTTACAAACATTTGTTTCACAAATTCTTCCATATTCAAAATAAATTTCATCAGAACCCCTCATCGGTTTTTCACACTAGTACAACCAAGAACACAACCTTTCTCACATCAAACCATTATATACAAAGTTAATTTCACAAACTATGAAATTTTCTCTTTTAAAACCAACCACAAGTTCAAAAGTAAACAAACAATGATAAACTTCAACTTAATTCAACTGTCACTTGACGTCCGTCCAATTGATTCCGTTCAAACAACCAAAAGTCGTTTGGTTTAATATAACTCTAATCAAACTTTTAGCGCGATTTTTCCAATAACTCAAACAGTCCTAGATGTGCTATTTGTTTATAAATTTAATTTGGATCTAAAAAAAAAAAGTTTCTAATGTAAAATTTTATGGTTTATATTATATTCTCTACTCATATCTAAAAACTTTGTCCCTTAGTGTAAATAATTTCCTTCCTGATCAGAACACAACGTAAGGTCCCAACCACCAGACGATCACAGCTCAATGTCTATTGTTAAGTTTTTCCGAAACCTATTAATTAATTCCAAAGCTAAATTAATTTGCTGTTTACATCAATACTATTTTTCTTTAATTTGTAATACCAAACCGATTTCTAATTCAAGAAAATTCGTCAAAGATATTAGCTCACTGCACTAAAGTTACTATAATACATTATCGGCGAAATATTTCCGTATTCCTAATTATTTGCAAATCTTTTTTACATACGCACATACAACATGACAAACATACATAACATACATATAAATATAACACGTTTTGTATTGCAAAAATGGTCCCTATTTTTATGACTATGATACCTAATTATTCCCAACCTTTAACAATCAAGGCATGTACATAGCAATAAATATAAAATAATTCAGTTCAAAGATGTTAGATACTCAAATTGAAATTGGCAACACGGTCCTATTTTCACTCAAAAGTTTCTTTTTGTATTTTTATTCACTAACATTTGATTATCCCTAATTAATTAAGATTATTGTAATTGAAATCCGATTATTATGAAATAATATTATCAATGTTTAATTAGCCGCGCCTCTCACTCATATTTAGTCTTATCAAACTGTTCCCTTTTTCTTGTCTCCTTAAACGCTTTTGAATTATGAACGGAACGTACGCCATAAACACCCACAGATTATAAGATATGTCTAAACACCTTTCTTTCATTGCAAGCAATGATTTGACAGCTACCTTATTGTTTATTTTCTATTTTATAATGGTTATTGTTGGTCAAAAACAAAACAGAAGAGCTACCTATGTTTAACAAATTAGTTTTTAGTTATGCAGTATTCAATATGTTAATCACCTAATCAGTTAATCATATTTTATGAAATACCTGTTCCCGCCTATCAACAACTTTGTCTATCTTACTAACAAAGAGAACTATTCATAATACGTAAGTAAACAAACGATTTTTTATTATTTTAACCTGTTTTAAATGTTTGTGAGTTAAAACTTATAGTATTAACTTTAATATTTAAAGTCGTGCGCAACTTTGCTATCTAGTATTACTCAATGACTTAAATTACCTAATAAAAATATCTAACCTATCTAGCTTACCTAATGGTATATTTTGGTTTTGTTTCAGCTTTTGCAACCTGTATCCTAGTGAAATGATACCCCTTGCTGATATTATAAGAGAGATTTATCATGCTGACATAATGATGATGTTTTTCTGACTACAAGTTATAATCGAACTAGCATGAACATTTTGCCTGAGAAAACATTGCAAGCTAAAATATTTGGTTTTCTACTTGTGTTTGAACTACTTAGTAAAGTGATGTTATAAGTGTTTTATTGCATTTGTACCATACAAATTGTGTTATCTACCTATCTTCTTGCACTACTTTATTTTCTTTGTACTATTCTTGGATTAAACAATTCCTAATTAAGTTTCTTAATTATTTTTCTCCTAACATACCTAACATAGCATGATTGGTTTCCTTTACTCAATGCATTGGTGTGCATTTTATTTGATAGAATTTGTTTACTGCTATGTTTCCTATTATGTAAGTGCCTGGTGTTGCCTAACTTTGTTTAACATACATACTAGTTTTAAGTGAATGTTCTAAGAATCCCTGGCTTTACTGTATGTAAGAAGTTTCAATTTATGACTGCGGTACTAAGTACTCCTATAGTACTCTAACCTTGCTAATCAACATCAAAGATCTATTTATACCTATTTTAAATATTATGATGATTATAATTAACTGTAAGGTCATAGTTCTTTTCTAATAAACAATTTACTAACCTGCTAGTTACCAAACTTTGTAAGAATTTATTAATTGGTTTCTTAGCAGTTCAAAATAAAGAATTTCATTCTTATCTATTAAACTTCTTAATTTATCCTAACCCAAAGCAAAACATACATCTGTTCATCTAAGTTTTAACTAAACAATTCCTGACTTTTAAACCAGCGAGATAGTCTCTAAGTACTATAATATTGCTTATTAAATCCTATTAAGAAAGTGTTATCTATCAATTCATAAAATATTCTATCATCAGACCACTACTTTGTTAATTTCAGCTAACTTTTGTTTCTTATCCTTAAATGATCATAACAAAACAGCTGTTTTTACTATAAACCAAACTACCTACTACCTATCTCTTTCCTTTTTAGTCTATAGTCTCCTAATATATTTCAAATAAGAGAAACACACAAGTGATATCCTGATTAATTAAAATGGTAAATTTACTTTATTAAGTTGAAATTGAAAAGTATATCTTATATGTTTTTAATGTTTGTTTATAATGTAGATTTGTTTTTAAATTCCATTTCAAAAGCTAAACATTCATAATTCGAAAAGACTTCTCCTGACCTTACCCTGTTATAATCTGTGTCTCTTATTTTTTAATTCCACAGAAAATACAACTTGTCAAAACAAACTGTCCGTTTACTGACCGGCTACTCTAAACAAAAGTACACAATAATTGTTGTTTCCCCTTTTAAAGATAACCCTATAACATTTCCTAATTTAATTGTGTTTTACCTAATCATATTTATGGTATAAATAGTTGACTCTATCTTTGCCTAATCAATGACTACATTTTGATTGTTTACAAACTCGATCACACCGGCTAACTTTTACTAAGGATTCAAAAGCTGATTCAAGGTAATGGTGAATACTGTTTCTTTCCCACTTTCTTGTATTTTAATTATTTTATAAGTAGAATATCTTACTATTTCAAATAACTTCATGTTGTAAAACTATAGGAACTTTTAACCTAGCTTATTGTTTCCAACAATTTACTAGCTAAACATATCTTTTATAGAGATAGTTTATGTAACTTTAACTGAATCTACATAATTAAACAAGTTTTACAAACTATTTCAAATAAACCCTTTTATTTATCTTATTGTTTGGTTTTATAAAAGGTTTAATGTTGTTTTGTTCTTTTTTAGGTTGTAACAACATTAGTCTGACTAACTCAGCAAATGACAAGTGATTTGATCTCTAACAATTGAAGTCAGAACAGCTATCCTATTTAACCAACTAGACTATGGCAACAGAAACAACAATATTACCATATGCCTCAGAAGAAAATGAATCCTTAAGCTAGTTGTACCTACTACTTTCAGGTAAAATAAATTTAAGCAAATATTTTTCTTAGCTCAAATTCAAATTCAAATTCACATATTCTGTAAGTAGGCCCTGTAGGCACTTTTACATGTCTGAGTCTACCAGCGCTTCCAAGGGACTCTGTTGAGAAGCTCAAGTTTTAGTTCTAGTAAATTTTTAAACTAACTTATTTTAATGGAAAAAATTGTAATTACTATTACAAGATTTCTGTTTTTAAAGTTGAGTGACATCTAACTATAAACACTAGCTCCCTAGGTTTCCTGACATTTGAACTAATGAATATACTGAATAATCCTTATTTACTTTTCCAGTTTTGCAAGAGATACAAAGGAAGGAACGTAGAAACTTATATGAAAGATCAACGACTAACCAAGAATATTGTTTCATATCAATAATTAATAATTAAATCATACTGTTACCAATTTTAGTAAAGCTACTCTACGGAACTAGTTTTAATGAATATAATTAAATTTACAAATTTAATTGGATCTACAATAAATTCCTTTTTAACTTGTTATTTCATTACCTGCCTTCGATTTAACAACTATTAACATCTAAAGAAACATAAGAACTTATGTAAGTTTATATATTTCTAGACTTTTCCTTTATACCATTTTAAAAGATAGGATATTTTGTCTTTATTTAAATTTTATTGTTAAATGACAATAAATCCACTACAAGATAATATTTATCCTTGCCTGACTTCATCTATAAAAATCAAACTACCTGCCTTCTAGTTTAAAACTAAAGATTAACTTTAGCTTCCTATCTTCACCTGTATGGTTCACAAACCACAATTAAAGAATTAACTGCTATTACTTAATAAAATTCCTACATAAATGAATAAAAATTAAAACAAAGACTTCCAATTTCACAGGCAACAATTGGACTTCAGTCAGAAGTCACTTACTTAAATTAAATAATTATCCCTAACTTAAACTCATAGAATCCTAAACTTAGGTAACCAAAGGATCCTGGTCACCCGGCTCCAATTGTAACTAGACAACCAGTTACAATTGAACAGTTGAAGTACTATAAAATCCTGGTCACGACGCGCCAATTGTAAACGTCGAGACCATTCTTACTCAATATCTAAGTCTAATTACTATTAAAAATTGTGCAATAACTCGAAGTTCAAAATCCTGGTTACGGGGCAGCAATTGTAACTGGTCAACCAGTTACAATTGAACGGTTGAAATACTATAAAATCCTGGTCACGACGCGAATTGTAACCGTCGTCCCTACACTCGGTCTACGTTTCCCAAATCCTGGACAACGTGTACCAATTGTAACCTACCTACCTGTCAATCCTAAAGTTTTCACGAATAAAGCTCCTAAACTGATCTACGCAGAACTAATTGTAAAGGCCCGGGTCAATACTCCTACTTTACAATCCTAGACTCGGAGACACTAATAGTAGTATTACGTTTCCTTAGCCTGGATTTATATTTATTTATATGATGATGATATTTATAGTATCTAAAGTCCCTAATACTCTGCTCTACCTAACTATATTTCTCTACAATTTAAATTTCGTACTTAAACATTCATAGTTCTTAATACTTTTAATATCTGTCTACCCTACATCTAACCAAATGTAACTTCTATGTCCTACCTATACTAGCCTTATATTTTTAAACCTAATTAGTTCAGTATAATTTACCTAACTCTCTTACTATCCCTACCAATTCATTATAATGTAAATTAGTTTTGGCACGTGATCGTCAAGTAATTTAAAAGAACCCATTAGTTGTATCCATAAGTAACCCTAAAATTCTTTAAGTCTTTGTTTTAATTCCTAACTTTACCTACCTAATACACCCTAGAAATATACCTAAATAATTACAACAATCTATTATTTATAATTTAGTTATCCTAACTGAATTAATGTTTCTTATCTAATTGAAAGCCATCCTACTATAATATAATTCCTAAAGATATTATTATTATGTTTCTATAGTATAACTTATGTGACCTAAGTCTAAAATAAAGCAGATCTAAGAATTTATGTTTTGTGGCCCCCGTAGGGAAGGAAGGCTCCACCATACGCCTTAGGATTGCTATCCCAGGACCGTAGTCCTCCTCAATAGACATCCACCATAGACAGGACAGTCTCCTTGCCAAATAAGTCCTATTAGTCAGTCAGTTGTATAGTAAAGGAAGATTTGGAATATGAGCATTCTTTACTCAAATATTCAGTAGATTATTTTATCCTTCATTAGAGTGATTTTCTCAAAATAATATATTTATATTATATTTATTAAAGTGACTCAAGATTGATATTGCTTAATTCACTTATAAGTCTTTATATGACTTGAGATTTATATAACTATATGAGATGTTCAATTTCACCAAGTATCCATGTTTAACTTATATAGTAACAGCGGGACACAGAAGTCATTTTGTCTTCTAGCTAGATTGAATCCTCATGTTAGTCAAGGATAGTAAAGAAAGTGATCAGACAATTCTCACTATTGTCACTCCAATATTTACTGGTATATTTGCTTTATATCTTATAAAAATATTCACTCTAAAAAAGGACTTATCTCTTTAAGCTAACTATTGATATTCTAGATTTGCTTTATACTCATATAATACTCTCTATAGTATTTTGGTTAACTTATAGTATAGTTAACTTAGATGTTATTAAATATTCATTCTAATTAAGGACTTATTTCTGTCAGTTAACTATTGATGTTATAGTTTAGCATTATATATTTTCTTATAAAGATCAAGTTTATATATTTTCCTCATGAATTACTATATCAAAATCAGTTTATTACTTAAGTATTTATTTATAGTTATATTTCTTTAGATCAGTTAATTACTAAAAGTTACTTTTACTTTCATAAGTTAACTATTAGTTAAATTTATACTTCAGTTTATTTATGAAGTTAAGGTAATTTAATTCCTATTTCCTATTATCCCTATCCAATGAAGATAACCTAACACTACTTTCAAGGCCTAAACTAAAAATCTAAACTATGGGCTTACCTCTCCCAGTAATTAGCTAAGTCCCTAGGTAAACTGTAAAGTTCAGCTGAGTCGGCTGATAAAAGCAACCTAACACTCGTGTTCTTGTCCCCCTCCATACTTTTGATAAGCCGCAGCTCTCAGGGATAGTATGAATAGGACGCCCTATTGTGTGGTTTAGTATATATAAATAATAATAGATTTATCGGGACCCATTCTCAACTCCAAAAAGGCTTCCATGGGTGCGCGCCGGCATGCCAACTATGTGGACCCCACTTGTTCCTCTAAGGCTGACATTGAGGATAAGTAGGCTTTGTTGTAAATATCTGTGCCGATTTAAAAGATATTTAGGCTTGCCCAAGGCTTCTTTTTGACTCTAATAGTTCCAAATCAGAGGCTCCGTTAGGCTTCCTCGGACTTGTCAGACACTTACTAGTGGTAGCCTGACCTCTCGCTCTGATACAATCAAGTGCTAATCTAGCTGAATTCAAAACACATTTCCCCACCATAGTATTAATTACCACTTAAGCCCCAAATAATTAATGCAATGTATCAGACGCAAGCGATAACCAACCCAAAATTTCCTAAGGGAAGTACACAGAAAATAATGATTAGTTAAACAAACAATTAATATCACAAATAAGCAAATTAAACCTCATTATTGCAACTCTGGCTATATGAACCAGAATCATCAACAACGAGAGAAAATAAATCCAACAAAGATTAAACCTCACCAAGTTATTGATATAACCTGATACACTCAACTATTGTTATTGCGTCCTCCCTTCTATTTGATCTGTAACAGAAATAAAATTAATACATCCTAAACACTAGGTATTCGGTACCTAGACCTGAAGGCTCCCGATTCCTAAGCAAGAATTACTGTTATCTAATTCCCCTTACAATATTTAGAATTTAAAATTATCGAATTAATTTAATTTTTAATTATCCAAAACTCAATACAATAAACTAGAATTATTGCGCGAATTCAAACAAATATTACTCTCTAAACAACCCCAGCGAGCAACACGTCCGTACGTGACAAGCGACAAAAGTCAAAAAGCCCCTTCCTCGGCGCGTCATTGTATATATAAAATACCTCCCTCATTTGCTTCGTTAGCCTCATTGGCTTCTTTTGCTTCTTTAGCCTCTTTTGCCTCACTTGCCTCACGGCACCTGTACAGAGCAGGCATGTGTCACTTTTTGGCAGCCATTTTTAAAATTGAATTTTGTATGCAAATGTTCTTATATTTTAGTTTTAGCTTTATTTGATTATTTTAAACGACTACATATTAATTTTTAACATATCTGATAATAGATTAATGACTCTTTATTCTCAAATCTACTAATGTTTACACATTGTTTAACAAACAAAGAAATATGCTATCATAAATAATTGATATGTGTCTAACTTTTCATTTTCACATATAAGTCCACCTGGAATCGAACCCTGGACCAACAGCTACACTAACTAAGCCATTTAAAATTAATGAAATAATATTTCTTTATTCTCTTATCTAAATATCTTACTTCTTCTTAGCTATATAAACAATATTATTTTATTTATTATAAAACATTACTTATTTCCTTTGTTCTTTAGTTAAACTATTAGTCTCCTATGAATATAAATTTAATTATAAATATTCTAATTGATAATTTTGTTTGTTCTATAGCCATTTATTTCTATTACTTTTAAATTTCTTAAATGTAATATTGGAATTAACTGGACAGACATCGTTTGTTCCGTTACAAAGGTAACAGCTGTTACGACACGGCTTTCACTTGCGACATTCGTGGCTCTGTATGGTGTTATGTAAACGTAATTCGAACGCATTACCAACCGGCTCGTTGGTCTAGGGGTATGATTTTCGCTTAGGGTGCGAGAGGTCCCGGGTTCAAATCCCGGACGAGCCCAAATATTTTTGTATTTTTTAAAACTTTACGCAACAAATGTAAATATTTATGTGTGTTATGTGACGTGCACGTATTAAACTGTCAAGGTTTCCGTGCCTTGTTAGGGTTCCGTGCCCGAAGGGACCCTATTAATAGCCTCCGCTGTCCGTCCGTCCGTCCTAACTTAAAACAGCTGTATCTTTTGAACCGTAATAGATAGCGGGTTTTTTTTTTTTCAGAATATGAAACGGATTTACTAACAAATATAAAAAATAAAGAAATTGCTATAATAAACGGGGTCCCCAAACAAGAAAGGTTTTTTTCAATATATTTTTATATTTGTTGTATCGTAAAGGTAAAACATAGAAGCGATAACTTTGGTATGAGTATGCAGGGTGCTTCTGGCGGTACCGAACTCTCGGTGCGCGAGTCCGACTCGTTTTTATCCGTCGATGATAAACGAGGGGTTTTATAAGTTTAACCTGTACCTGTGTATCCGTGTATTTGAGTATCTGTTGCATCGTAGTTCCCTAACGAATGGACCAAATTAGATGGGGTTTTTTAAAGAAAGCTTGTTTATTCGCTCTTAGCTAGATTTCATTAAAATTGGTTGAACCGTTTCAGAGATATCAGCTCTGAAAGACGGGGTCGCCATTATATTTATTAAACGTTTTTTTTTCCAACATTCGTTACGTATAATCGACCATGAAATTCCTTTACCATTTTTAGGGTTCCGTACCTCAAAAGGAAAAAACGGAACCCTTATAGGATCACTTTGTTGTCCGTCTGTCTGTCCGTCTGTCCGTCTGTCTGTCTGTTTGTCAAGATCCTTTATCTCGGGAACGCGTAGAGGTATCGAGTTGAAATAAAACTATATGTATACTCAAGTCTACAGTCCCTTGAAGCTGTGAACAAGTCAAACTTCTAAGTTAACGTAAAAAAAGATACGGTCGTTTATGCCGCATAAAACGTATATTTCGACACTCTCATTTTCCATTGACCTAGAACTATGAAATTTGGCAAGTATTACCGTCTTATACTACAAATAAAGGGAAAAATTTGAAAACTCAACATTTTTAATTAAATCACAAAAAAAACAGGGTCTTTATGCAAGGAACGGCGGCGGTGCAAATTTTGAATTGAGTTAACCGTGTCATGTGCGGAACCCTCGGTGGGCGAGTCCGACTCGCCTTGTCCGGTTTTTGGATTTTAATGTCCTACAAGTAGTGTCGAAAAGTGGTAAAAGAGTTTTTTGGTCGACTGTACTAAACTTCTGAATGTTAAAGGTTTTGTGCCTACCTACTCATAAGTTTAAAACATAGTAATTATTTATAAATCGAAATATGAACAAATTTAATTAAACTTAAATATAAAATGTTGTGCTCATATTAATAACGTTAAGTTTGAAATTGTTTTGATTATTGACTAATAAATATTTTTATTTTTTCAGGTAAGTGTCCTCCCTAATACTAGAGGTATGTGTATCTACGTTATTTTTATCATAAACGTGCAGGATAATAATCTCTGTAAATAATCTTTTCTTCATGTTGTTTCATAAAATCTCATTATCTTGCTATATACATATTTATATTACTTAGAAAATCAAAAGTGCCCCTTTTATTTGCAAGGGGGTGTACAACACGTTCCTTAGATGCGTTCAAAAATATCTATACGCGTTTATGCCACTGACAATAAGGTCCATATATCCATATTTTATTAGATTATTACAGTTACCTTTTTACGACTCATCGCAACAAACATCGGATTACTATAGCTAATAAGTTAACCGCGTCGTAAAAACATTAACAAACAATTTATAACTTTTTGCTTGCATAAAAACCGCATTTTTTTAGAGCCTAATTATACCCACTAACGGGTTAGACTCCAGGTTATCGCGTCATGCGTGACGCAAGCGCACATTGGAGGCCGGAGTGACGGCGCTTGCATCGCCATACGTCGCCGTTTGATGTTTTACAATAACCTCACGGGGGCGCCCAATCAGCGAAATGGGTCCGAGGCGTCTTCGGAGGGGGGGGGGAGGGGTATTGCGAGCGGACAAACAAAGTAGAATTAAACAGGAGGAGTGTTTTATATGGGGCCGAGCTGTTTGGTATGTAGCTGTCACCTTTTTCTTGAGATGAAACTTTTTTTTATTTCTTGGAGCCACGTTAGCAAATAATATTATTGATATAACTGAAGGGTTATCACTTAGGTAGTAATATAGTCACCCGAAAGACGTCGACTGCTTGACAAAGGCTTTCCCTAAGCATCTCCACGACGGGCGGGAGCAATAATTGGCAGATTTTCATAGGAAGATCGGTCGATGGGCACCGAAGGGCTCCCAGTTGGTTGCCTCATGGAAGACGGAAGTGACCCCCTGGAGTATTTAGGTACTGGGGACGCCGGTAGCTTAGTGTCTGAAGACTTTCGACATGTTTAACAAGATTTTTTAAAATATATTGCTTAAAAATCTGCACTAGACAGTTTTTACTGACAAAATTGCTAACACACGGTACAGATTTAAAAGACAAGCAATAGCCTGTGATGTGTTATCGTATTGTCACCGTTTTGATAGCTCTTATTTACTTGTCAGTAATTGCGCCTGCGTTAAAAACAATACCATAACACGTAAAAGGCAATATGATTTTACCGTGTTGAATAGAGCCCTAGTAATTGGTTTTAAATTCTGACACAAGTTCCTATCAAATGGGAATAAAGGTAAAATGGATACTGAAGGTTTAAACTACTGACGCTAACTTTTACCACTTTGTTTCCCACCGTGAACTAAGCCAATGACACAGGCTTCGTCCTTTGCGTCAATAACTTTAAAAATGCAAACGACGTCGTATAGCCCCCCCCCCGTAGCTGTACGGCACAATAAAATAAAAAACCCAAATAAAATGCGTTCGAGCGTTTGCATTAAACTCGGGAGCACTTACGGCGCCTGCACAAGAATTGAATGGTATTGGGAAAATATGTCGGCTCCGGCCGGTATTTGATAGAGGATTTTTATGTATCTGAGCCCTGTAAATATATTTTACGTTTTTAATCTAAAATGGCAGAATCCGTTATTGATAAAAGGTTACTAAATGTTGCCTGAATCAATATGTTTGATTAACTACAAAAAGTGATTTTAATACGGAATTATATTAATTGGAATACCAAAACAACATGATATCTCGCGGTTAAAGACAATTATAGTAAATGAAAATTAAAATGAATTTTCTAGTCAGGATACCTTCTTATAATGAGACCAATAAAAAAACTCTTTTTTTTTTCATAAGTCAGTAATGACATAATCGTCTTAAGCATGAACTCACCATCGAATGCGGGACAATAATAATTATCATGTTTTTTTATAGTGCTTCCCAATTCTAGTGCTTCTATCCCATCACCACTATGCTCTGTATTTAATTATCTTCCCAGAAAAATAATAAGTCTAAACAAAAACCGTTTGCAATAAAGCTGAATTCCACCTTTTCGCTAAACCGACTAACAGGCACAATACATTTAAACAGCCGCGCCGCAGAGGGCACGCCAATTAAATTAATTTACAACAACTTGCGTAATTCGGCCAGACGCCGACGAAGGCAACGGTAAGGGCTAGGGTCAGAACGAAGTACGTAAAACGTCCACTCTCATGGCGGTGAAGCCAGGAGCGATTATCGGCGTTGGTTTTTTTTTATTGCCCTCGACGGGCAAACAGGCTGACAGCCGACCTGATGGAAAGTGGTCACCGCCGCCTATGGACATTCGCAACGCCGGAGGCGTCACCAATGCGTTGCCGGACTCGAAGAAATTTAATGATAGCCTTTTTAAAAAACCCCATATTGTCCAATATAAAAAGCACCCCTATGCCCATTTCACGTGGATCGGTTAAGTTGAACTATGACGCCGGAACAAACAAACTAACAAACAACTTTCACATCTATGATTTACGTTTTAAGGAATCTACTACGACTTGCATGTACCGGGTTGAATTCTGACGCCAGGCCAGTATTCTGACGTCAAGAATCCTTTTTTATTGGCTAAAGTCGATGTGTGCAGTTGCCGTTGCTCTTCGCACTATAAAACCTGATGAAAAACTCGAGAAAAACTATGTTCAACGGTAAACATCCCTTTCATTCCCCCAGTTATCGTTGTTTCTTCATACGCATATAGCCATTCTGTCAAAATAAAACAAATTGAGATCAGGATCGAAGATGTAAAGCAATGGCGATAGTAGAGCCATAATTTGTTAAAGGAATCTTACTAATGTTCAAAATAAATTTTAACTAACTCACAGTTTTGATATTACTTTAAACTTTTAAGTTGCATAGTAATCTCAACTTTACCATGTGCATGTTTAAGTGTTACCGAGAGAGCAGGCTGCGACATGTCTTAAAATGAAAAGCACTATCTTCTCGAAGCACAAGCACTCGCCGCGTCATGTCTCAGTAGACCCACGACGCGTCTAGACGTCTGAATCGCATCTCAGAGCGTCATGTGAACGTAGCCTAAAGCCATACAGTATTTAGTGTTAATAAAAGCACTTATAGCGCGAGTGTGAACGTCCGTTACAGCTACCCTCTAAGAGCGCCCTAGAAACGGCTCTTACACCAATTCCGTGCCCGCGACGTACGCGGTGACTACAAATTAGATAGTGATTGTAGTTGTTGGCCGTGAACGCGACAAGGGGGCGGGTGATGTATCGGCCGAAGTTGTCCTGATAGCGGCTCTTACGGCGAATGTCGTGGACGCGCGCGACGCCGAGCTCGCGTCGGTATCGCAGATGATAAGCAATTGATTGGTATAGAAATAATATTGTACTTCGGGAACTTGCGCTCGCAAATTCGCTTACATAATCAGCTTTTAGCGAAATGGTGTATGTTTATAAATTCAAAACATAAAGTAATCATTTGTATTTTTAACCGACTTCAAAAATGGAGGAGGTTATACGTTCCACTGTATGTATTTTTTTTTATGTATGTTCACCGATTACTCCGTCAATTGTCGACCGATTTCAAAATTTTTTTTTTGGTTATATAGAGTATACTTTCGAGGTGGTTCCATTGTCACCAAATCTGAATCTGATGAGGGGATCAGTGAGGAATTGAGGGAACTCCTCAAATATTGTAGGCAAACATATAGCTATTTTAGTATTTTTAGTAACAAATTCAGCATTTGCGTTCAGAAAGTATGATTTAGTGAAGTGGAACTGATGATGAAGACCACAGATGGCCACCGGAACTCCTCAACGGTACCGATTTCAAGGGTGACGGTAAGATATCTCGATTAAGATAGTTGAGCGACTACAACGAAGAATATTTACTTGTTGAAATATGACTATGACTTTCCCGCGGCGTTGCTTGCGGCGCGCTTGAAATAACTTAAAGTTTCATAATATGAACCAAGAAGTGGGACTACGTAACAGCGTATTATGATCACTAAAAAGTATAAAATAAAATAAATGTTAAAAAAAAACAAAAAACCGCCTTCAAAAACGCAAAAAATAACTTCTTTTAAAATTGTAGGTACCTAATAGGTTAGTCCAACTGAAGTCGGCGACCACAATATTTTCAACAAAAAAGCCGACATCAGTCGGACTAACCTATTAGGTACCTACAATTTTAAAAGAAGTTATTTTTTGCGTTTTTGAAGGCGGTTTTTTGTTTTTTTTAAACATTTATTTTTAATGTTGCTGTAATGATACATTTCAGTATGTACCTACTCGTTATATCAAATTGTTAAGTACATTAACCGTATAAACACAAAATATTTTTACTTATCATAAAAAATATTTTAATACTTGAAGGTCAAGTTCGAGTTTTTCATTAAGTCACATTTTCCAAGATCAAGGTTAAGATAACGAATGTGAAAGTAGGCGAGTCCCGTGTATAAAAAGATTAAAATCTGTAATAATCTTAGTTCTAAAAGGATCATCTTTTATTGCGTACCAAAACAACACTTGGATGAACTTTATACGTGTATACGGTTATTAACGAGGATTTAATTCTATTTGTATGTAGACTTTTGTAATTAATGAAAGGTTTTATAAGAATTTTTGTCTGAAACATGGCGAAACTATAAGGATTGACTACGGAACCCTTAAAACGACATGACTACATTTTTTGGCTCATGTAAACTGCCGTGTCTACAACTTTATTTCTCATTATATAAAAAAACAGCTGTTCCATTACATTTCGGCTGTTTAACTCTCGAAGTTGTTTTTTTTTTCGCGATTTGGATGTTGATCCTATAATAAAAATCGATCATTATTACTTACAGAGTTAGTAGTATTCAGGTTTTGCGTTATTTTTGTTACACGTTGTATTAATATCCCATTAGTCAAAATCAAAAATCAAAATCAAAATATTTATTCAGTAAATTGGTCACATACGGGCTCTTTTTAACGGACTTCAAAAAAAGGAGGAGGTTCTCAATTCGTCGGGTTTTTTTTTTTTTTATGTATGTTCCCCGATTACTCAAAGACCACTGGACCGATTTGAAAAATTTTTTCGTTGTTCGAATGGGTATACTTTCTAGTTGGTCCCATTGTCACCACGTCAGGATCTGATGATGGGATCATGGAGAAATCAAGAGAACTCCTCAAATATTATAGGCACACCTATAGCGATTTTGGTATTTTTCACTGTAACTCATGCATTTACTTTTGAAAAGTACTATATGGTGAAGTGGAACTGATGATGAAGACCACAGATGGCCACCGGAACTCCTTAACGGTACCTATTTCAAGGGTGGCGATAAGATATTTCGATAAAGGAAGTTGAGCGACTATGACGAAGCACATTTAGGTTTAAATATGACTATGACATTCCCGCGGCGTTGTCTGCGGCGAGCTTGAAATGTTCTATAGTTTCTTATTAATATTTAGAAGTGGAGCTACGTAACAGCATAAATAGGATCACTAAAAAGTATAAAATAAAATAAATGTTTAAAAAAACAGAAAAACCGCCTTCAAAAAGCAAAAAATAACTTCTTTAAAATGGTAGGTAAATAGGTCAGTCCAACTGAAGTCGGCGTCCAACAATATTTTAACCAAAAGCAGACTTCAGTTCGACTGACCTATTTACCTACCATTTTAAAGAAGTTATTTTTTGCTTTTTGAAGGTCGTTTTTTTGTTTTTTTAAACATTTATTTTACATGTCGGTAATATAAAGTGAATCTACTAGCGCTTCGGAAAAGACCATCATTGCGGCGAAGAAGCGCCGCAAGAAACTCCAGCAGAAGGTCATTTTTTCAAAAATAAAATACAATAATACTTAAAAGTAAGTTACATTACAAGGTAATAAAGCAACAAATATAAATTATTAGAACTATCACAAATTAAAACATTACAAATTCAAAAATTAAAAACATTACAAATAAATGTAAAAATTAAAAATATTACATGTCAATACATTAAACTAAAAATAATGACTAGGAGAACAACACGACGAGGTCTCTACGTCAAAAGTATAACTGGAATAATTAACTGAGCAACAAGTCCTTGCAGACGTGAACAGACCGGACCCCACAAACAGCACCCGTTCACGAGTATGACGCATATCTCAGCCATGTGCTCGGGAAGGTGGCAACCCGATCAACGTCGCCGCCGTAAGCAAAGACCTTTGAGCGAGCATGACGTGCTCATGCTGCCGGACAACATAAAAGTAATATTGTGTGATATAGCTGTCCGGCGAGAAACATCACAGTGTGCTCTCATTTAAAAGCGTCTTGTACACACAAGAACTAATAAAGATAAAGTACAAAAGTAAACATACAATTTCGTGTTTGAATACACAGTTTGCTTAAAGGCATTTTTATCAAGATATAAATATCAGAAATAACCTAGACTTAAGAAATTACCTTAAACAAGTAATAGCCTAGACACTTCTTAAATAAATCTTGTTCACCAATGAAGTCATTTACAGTATAGTATGCCCTACCCAACAAGCAGCGCTTGATGTGAGACTTGAATTTATTGAACGGCATATTGACGATATCAGATGGTATCTTATATTAGAAACGTATACAGTTCCCCGCAAAAGAAGTGCTTACCTTACGGAGACGGTGACCTGGAAGAGATTATGAACGCCGCGGTTATGCCTAAACTCATGTATGAGTTTGCGTACGTACATGATATTCTCAAAGATATACTGCGACACGACTGTAAGAATATTGATTTCTTTAAATTTATCCCTAAGCGAAACACGAGACCCCAATTGATATATAGCACGTACAGCCCGCTTCTGTAATACAAAGATGGTCTGGATGTCAGCCGCTTTTCCCCACAGTAAAATTCCATAATTCATAACACTATGAAAATAACTATAGTACACAAGTCTCACCGTCTCGACGTCAGTAAGTTGTCGGATTCGCTTTACCGCATAAGCCGCTGAACTTAGTTTACCTGCAAGTTTGGATATAATAATATGCGCACTCCATTGCAGTTTTGAGTCCAGAGTGACACCTAGAAATACTATAGTATCCTCGAATTTCAGTGTCTCATCCTTCAGTCTTATTCAAGCCGCATTCACTCGCTTCACATTGGACAATGAAAATTTAATGCACTTGGTTTTTTTGGCATTTAAAAGTAAGTTGTTGGCCGTAAACCAGTCAACAATTGTGGATAATGCATCATTAATGTCACTAAAATTATCTGTTTCCTATCCGCTTTAAATATAAGTAAAGTATCGTCAGCAAACAAGACTATTTCATGTTATTATATTAGTGAGCATGTGACGCCACGTGGAACCGCGTCACGTCACGTCACTTAACCCGAGCTGGCTACGATGACGATATGCATTGTGGGAGGATCAAGCCATGCCTTGGGCCTCAGCTTAGGACCTAGCGCTAGGTTATTGGAGAACATATTATGAGAAATTTCATTATGATTTAACGCATTAAGTGATAACTTCGTTATATTCATTTGTATTCAGCGGTTCTCAAACTTTTTAGCGGCAAAACCATTTTTAAACTTAAAGTATATTTACTAGGTACAGGGCAATAGCTATTAAAACGCCATACCAACTTTACCCGAACCTGAAAGACTAAGACCTCCTGTACAGGTGTGTTATTCTCTTAAAAAACGGCGGCCGGTCGAACGGACGAGCGATTAAAAGCGGCGAGTTTAAGTAGTCCCGTCCGACCGAACAAAACACATTTTAGCGCGTGCATTGTCAATTAGGGAGCCTTATACGTAGGTGAAGTCATGCTGCCAAATAGAATACACGCGCTAAATAAATGTGTTTTGTTCGCTCTGTCGGGATTACTTAAACTCGCCGCTTGGAGCTTCACTCGAGCGAACGATCACCTTTGCTTGTTGAGAGAATCACCACCATACGTACAATATTGAATACGAGTAGCACGCTATAGAAGCAATGAATAATTGAGCATTGAGTGTTTGGTTTTGGGATGAGGGAATGGGATTCAGTGTATAGGTAGGACAGGATACTTTTTCTTCCAGATAAAAAATATAATTCGCGAGGGGAACCAAGTAACGAGTTTCATAGCATTGAAGGGTGCAATTGTTTACCATCATGTGATCTTCCTGTTAATTTTCCCGCTTCTTAGATAAAAATCAATTATTCAATGTCAACATTGGGCGAAATTTCCTTCCCCTCGTGTAAGGAAATGGAGACGATTCGTCATCCATTCCTGTAGCCTCCTGTTCTCCCGGTGTCGGGTCACTAAGAGCCGGTGTTCAATAGCTTTACATAATGCTGAATTGGAGCAACGTAACACGAGTTATTTCGGGGTACCGAGATCGCTTTTCATGTAAAGTTATTTTGTCGTCGCTATTTTTCTTGTAAACTGTTTTAATGAGCTACTTGGCTGTTCATGTTGAAAAATCCAATGGATACTGCTTATATTTGATTATCACAGCCAGGGCCGAGGTTTGATTTTCCCCTTAAGCATTTAGTATTCCTTCCGACTCTCGCCATGACTGTCAAGTTACTACGACAGCTCTGCTACCGTAACGTTGACAAAACAACAATATGTGTAAAAATAATGTATAATAGAGGCACTATACGTTTTAATACTATCATTTTCCGGGCGGTAAATTTTAAAACTGCTTTTATAACCTTTATATTTTATGCTACCTGGAAATTCAAAGATATTAAATTCATGAGCAATTTATAATGTCATTTTTATATGCACAGTGTTAATATCTTAAAATAGCCTTAGAAATAAAGAGAGAAATCCATCTAGTATTTAAGTACATACCTATAGCATAAGTCAGCGGTACTCAAATTTGTTTAGCTCGGAACCCTTTTGGAACACTTCATATTTAGCGGTACCCCAAAGTAGCCAAAACCTGTTTTTTTTTAGTTTTTTTTTTTATGAACGTGACATTGTCATTTAAGCTGTTTCTTTGGTGGACCCCTACAGATGCCTTTCGGAGCCCTAAGGCTTGAGAATTTCTGGCACAGGATATCCTTATTAAAGACTAGATCAATTTTTGACGAATTTTAAGACAATGGACCCGATTCTACAGTGGCCTCTAAACTTCCTAATTTTATTTAGGTGTCGCTAAAACACTTTGCTATTCTACGAGCAGCTGTCATAATCAAATGACAGCGCTAATTTGAATCTGACGCTTCTTATTTAAGGCGGTCTATTCAATATTATATTGACATTCTGGAACAGCACTTGTTAAATCTGCCGTCTAGACAATTTAGTTTTAGGCTATTTAAGCGATGAGCACGTAGAATTATTATTATAATAGAACCCTAAAGTCTAAACAGATCAGTATCTCGCGGGTCTGTACTAGTGATACTAAGGCTCCAGCAAAGCTGAGCCACAGCCTCGTCTAACGATAGTTGGTAAACAAGCTATACACAGCTCCGGCGGACTGGCGGCCATTGTCTCCGCGGCGCGGGCACCTCGTTAATAAGGCTATTGTCAGATAAGCGGGACACGCACAGTTTTGGGGTAACGGAGCGGCCTCATATAAAGCCTAAAGCTTGATCATTTAAGATACTTCAATTGTTTAGGTACTTAGGTATCCTATCGCAGCGCAAAGTTTTGTTTTCTGTTTCATTTGCCAATTTTTTTCTGAATTCGTTATTTTTTCACGGTGTGTAAAAAGGATATAAGTAGGTTAGTTTGTTTTATAGCAACCCAGGAAAGTAAAACGGTTTCAGAACAAATATATTTTCAACCTTGGGATTGGGTAACCGCTCCAGGGGGCTTAATATGGCTGCGTTTATCGCGTGAAAAGTGTGGATAAGGCATCCGTCACCTTCTGACACACAAATAAGTACGAGAGTGACGGATGCTTTATCCACATTTGACACGCGATATAGATGCAGCCTTACTAGGCCCGCTGGTACTGGACAAAAATACCTCGCGATATATTTCGTCAGCCAATAGAAGCAGAGCACTGATACGTCAAAACTCGACAAAACAGATCTGATTGGCTGTTTAACAGGGCCACGTGGTTTAGTTTGTTTACATTTAGTTAAACTCCTAAACAAACGGAGCATAGTTGCACAATTTTGCTTCGGTTTTTTGACTGGTTTGATTGATTGAAATAGATGGCTGAAGGAATCATGCGGCTACAATTATTATTAGTTTTAATGACTGTCTTATACAATTTAATTTTTTAATAAGCTGTATTATTTATTATCCCAATAAAAAAAATATATGTGTTAATTGGTTTACTATAGGTATTTAAATAAAATAGATGTCTCATTCTCACTCACACGCTGTCAGCATTCGGTATTTTTTACCTTAGTTAATATTTAAAGTCAGGTTTTCCATATTTTACACAAGCGTCTTTAAGGTATTTTTGTAATTTAGAATCCATGTCACAAAGTTAGGAATTATTTATAGTTCATTAAGATTTGCCATCCCTGTTCTGATTTCGGGTCAGTCACACCGATTTCCGATTCTTAATAACGCTGGTATCGACTGACAACCCGCACCTCGCTCCCGTCTTATAATATTCCAGAAACCGGTCACTCGGTCAGTGTAAACGCGCCCAAATCGCGTTACCGACCACGTGTCGCCGTTCAAGCTGATACAAGGGCGGGCGCTTTTGTCTTACGAAAACGCATTGAGGACGACCGGCGAACTCAGTCAACCGTTCTGGGTGGGACCCTGGAACTTATAGGGGCTTATAAATAGACAGATTACAACACAATACCCGATGATACGTTTAGCCTACATAGTTGGTAGTGACCCCTACGAAGCTAGCGGTCTCGGGTTCGATTTCCGGTATAGGCAAATATTTGTGTGATGAGCGCGAGTACCTATTTGTTTCAGAGACTTGGGTGTCGTAGTTAAAAGTATGTATTTCTTTATATGTATAGGTAAGCCTACCTATCTAGTAATTATTTTCACGAATTTTTCACGAAATCAATATTTTTTATTGTTTTTCATTCATTTTTATAAGCTTAATTTGAGACTAAGTAAAATTTGTGTAAAATAAATCGTCCTTTCATACACGAATACCTAACTACATGGGCCGCGTTTGCCGCCAATAAGAGCATTAATCAGATCGCGTTTGATTCCGCCGCCCGCGCCCGCTCCCGCTTGAAAATAGAATAATTTTATTTTTAAAACTGTAGCAGCTACGCGGCGGCTGTGAAGGCATTCAACCAGTTGTTAAACATAGCCAACATAAAGCAAACAAAAGTTCGAGCTCCAATTTTCCATTTACAAGATTTTTTAG
Source organism: Acleris literana (assembly GCA_946894065.1). Classification (NCBI taxonomy): domain Eukaryota; kingdom Metazoa; phylum Arthropoda; class Insecta; order Lepidoptera; family Tortricidae; genus Acleris; species Acleris literana. Next base: position 19,375,412 of record OX335683.1, on the reverse strand, counting down.
AAGCATTGACTCACATTCACCGTGTATAAATAAATTTACATCAGTGAACAATCACTGTGGATCATGAATGTATTTATAATTTCCCCTAACCAGGAATCAAACCTGAGACCGCCATCTTCGTAGGGAGTACTAGCTTTGTACTAACTATAATAAATACGTCGTCAAATATTTGAAGAATGCACAACTATAGAAACTCCATTTATTACGTAAACACTCTCTGATCAACAGTCGGACTGACAGGCAGACACAGCTATCTGTTATTACTTTCTCATTCTAACAGCCAGCTGCGTCCTTCTCGGCCTCTTGGTCTGTGGGAGTCTTAATGGAAGGTCCGTCAAGTTTCGACTCGTTGATGTGTCTTTACGTAGTAAGTTAGTCATCAGTGACAAGAAGTACCTGCAGTCATCAACAAAGTGTATCGTTTTAAACCCATTTTATCTTTACAAAAGCCCTTGTAACGTTTATTTAGGGCTATATCGATTCTCTTATTTGCAAAAGTTCCCCGTAAGTCGTAGGTTCCATAGGGCTGGCTCGGCGATGCGCGGCGGCGGGACCGATAGGGCGGGTCGGCCCGGCAGTCCGTCACGCTATCTCGCAGCGCCGAGGCGGGATCATTGAAGATATCCGCTACTGCCTACAAATAGGGTATCAGGGAGTTTCGATTACAACTTATCCCTTTTGTTTGATTCTGTTTCCACGGTTTGATTAACAATGGTTTAGATACGGAAACATTCTTTATACAGGCATGTACAACTCTGAAAACATACAACAAATACTAAAAATGTTGGGCTCGCGCTGGTTCGGTCTGGCGGTACGGAACTCCCGGTGCGCGATTCCGAATCGCACTTGACCGGTTTTTTTACATCGCCCTGACAGAACTCCTAAAGCGCACCCAATCATTCATTGAAGAATTAATAAGCGATTAGTTTAATAGAACCCCCCAGCTGCTCGTATCTCAAGATCGCTCCACGCACGCTCGCTTTATGTATTAAGACATATTTTGTCACTTTCCTTCTGAACGCCATTTCCGTGTAACCTACACTCCTTGGCTCAAAGTGCTGCGAATACCTCGCTATAAGTACATGGATATTACATCGATCAGGATCCATTACTCCCCCCACCTCTCCCAAGGCCGCACCCTCTTTCGGAACTCGTGGAATTCATCCACAATCTACCATACTGGAATAAAACCTATTTGTTGTATATCTCATTTATTTTCTTATCGGTGAATTTACAGCGTGTACAACTGTTTAAGTTTTGGCGGCACAGCTGGTGTTTTATAGAATGTTGAAAGTAATTGTGAAGTAATGGTCTAAGATCCGAATAGGAGACGACCTTCATCTAGCTGTTTATTCAATAAAAAGTACTCGTAGTTTATATCAAGTTGAATATGCTAAGTAATAATATTTATAATAGGTTGACTGGAAATTTTCAGTCCAGTCCTTATTATGATTTAAAACAAAAACTGAAAATGAACTTTTTTTTTTTATTGCTATTGCTTGTTTAACAGACCAATTACATACTAATCGAAAGCTTGAAGCCTATAGAATATGCAAACGTTAGGTTTAGTTTAAATTATTAGTTCCGACTTACCTACCTACCCAATAGTTAAGATGGGAAAAAATAGTCGACCTAACGTTTGCATGTTCTATAGGCAACATATTTTCGATTAGTATGTAATTGGTCTATTACACAAGCAATAGCAATTTAAAAAAAGTTCGTTTTCAGGTTTTTTTTAAAATCATATAAGGACTGGACTCAATTTTTCCAGTCAACCTATTATAAATATGCTGCTTAGCATATTACATTTGATATAAAATACTTTTTAACCGACTTCAAAAAAGGAGGAGGTTATACGTTCCACTGTATGTATTTTTTTTTTTAATGTATGTTCACCGATTACTCCGTCAATTGTCGACCGATTTCAAAATTTTTTTTTTGGTTTGATAGAGTATACTTTCGAGGTGGTCCCATTGTCACCAAATCTGAATCTGATGAGAGGATCCGTGAGGAATTGAGGGAACTCCTCAAATATTGTAGGCAAACATATAGCGATTTTAGTATTTTTAGTAACAAGTCCAGCATTTGCAGTCAGAAAGTATCATTTGGTGAAGTGGAACTGATGATGAAGACCACAGATGGCCACCGGAACTCCTTAACGGTACCGATTTCAAGGGTGGCGATAAGATATCTCGATTAAGATAGTTGAGCGACTACAACGAAGAATATTTACTTGTTAACCGACTTCAAAAAAGGAGGTTATTGAAATATGACTATGACTTTCCCGCGGCGTTGCTTGCGGCGCGCTTGAAATAACTTAAAGTTTCATTTCAACTAAGAAGTGGGACTTCGTAACAGCGTTTTATGATCACTAAAAAGTATAAAATAAAATAAATGTTTTAAAAAACAAAAAACCGCCTTCAAAAACGCAAAAAATAACTTCTTTAAAATTGTAGGCACCTAATAGGTTAGTCCAACTGAAGTCGGCGACCACAACATTTTCAACAAAAAGCCGACATCAGTTGGACTAACCTATTAGGTGATGAGGTTATTTTAAAGAAGTTACCGTAAACTCGGGTTACTTTAGCCCTAGGGGGTAACATTGCCCACCCCAAAAACCATCTTTAAAATTTAATTATTCTATTAAATGTTACATCAGAACTAAGCTACTTATGGAGTTCTAAAATTCTTGAACCAATTTATGATGACTACCACTAAAATATTTATAGTTTTAAGGGTGGGCAATGTTACCCCCTAGGGCTAAAGTAACCCGGGTTTACGGTATTTTTTGCGTTTTTGAAGGCGGTTTTTTGTTTTTTAAAACATTTATTTTTATCGAATAAACAGTAAGGTGAAGGTCATCTCCTATTCGTATCCCCTACTATAAAGGAAGTTTTAGGAAGTAACTCTAATTCTAAAAAAATATCTTTCCTGGTAGCAGCGGTCATTATAATCCAAAACTGATATGGATTTCAGAGCACAGTAGCTTAAACCAAAGTAGAGTTGAAGCCCGGGGGCTCTGTTCCACTCGGCAAGACGATACTGCATTTGACATGTTATCGAATCGTCAACGTAACGATAGCTCTTATTTACATGACAGGAATGGCGATTGTTTGACCGAAAATCATTTGTTCGAAAACGGTTTTTACAATTGAAACCGTTTTTTTTTTGTTATAATAAACTAACCTAACCTAACTTAACTAAACTACACAATAGATGTTTATTAAATTCTGTAATATCAGTCTAAAAGGGTATTAGACCAAACGATTTTCGACCAAACAATCGTTAGGACAAACAATCATTACCTATGTCAGTCGTCATCATCAACTACATTTGCATGTACAGTCAAGGACTTGTTATGCCACTATGGAACCCTGTCGCATAACGTTAATCATTCATTTAATCGTAATTTCTGTCATGTGGTTTGACGCTCTCATTATGACAGGGTTCCATAGTGCCATAGCTACCACGAATGATAAATACAGGGTGTCCCAAAACTCAACAATAACCCGCCAAGGTCTGATAGAGCAGCTAAAAAGCTATCGATTTAACCCCTATGTATGTTCAGCGATTTTTAGTAGTTTCGGAGATATTGATTACTTTAGTCTGAATTTTTGTAATTTTTCCTTATGCCCATGTCACGTTTTGGGACAACCTGTATATGAGAAATTACTAATTCAGTGCTAAGGACAAATATATTTCCGACTGAGTCTTGTAAAGTAACCTCAAGTTAAACGGCTCGCGCGCTCAGGCCGCGCCAGCGACTCTTGAGGGAGCAATTCCAGACTCTTTGGAAATAAGAAAAAACTAATATTATGTATAAAAGCAAGAGTGCTCCGGCGCCGCACCGTTAACGTCACGTTATCCGGCCGTTTTTATTTTTCTTATGATGATGGAATCGGTTTGGATAGACAAGTTGCTTTTGACACGTCATTGCTGACAAAAAATTGAAATCTGTTAAGTATAGAAATCTATCTGTATTGTAAATTTAATTTTTATTTGTGCAATAAACTTTTGTTATATTACCTGGTTTCAGAATAATACAGGCTGCGTATTTCACGGAAATTAAGAATCATTGCATAAAAATAAAAAAGAGTTGATATAATGAGAAATGAAAGTAACTACGTAAACAATAAATTATAATTAAATCCGTGCCAACCAATTTTGGCAAAAATGTATTGTTACATAAAATACAAAAAAAGTAAGGTTGTGTGGTGCAACAAATAACTAGAATGTAAAATAATAGAATAGAATAAATTTATCTTAACAAAACACTCTGTTACAAATACCTACACAAGCAGTATCCAGACATACTTTTCAAATTATTATGACTGTATCTATATTATAAATTGTAATAGTTGGAACCGAACTTCGTTTAGGGCGGCGGTGCAGTGCGCCTGCTGGTATTTAGGCCGCAGTCGTAAATAAACAACATAAACCTATAAATCTCGCGAACCACAAAACGATACAAATAGTTTACCTATAAGGGAGGCCTGCAACTTTATGCTGGGGTGCACGATGCGAGCTATTGCCGTGATATTATTATAGGCTACTGCCACTGTGATGAGTGGGATAGGAATGATTAAGTAGCTCTGATATGGCTGTGGCACCCTAGATGATTGGCGCACATCTCTCAAGCATAGCTTCGTTGCTTTAAACCAAGCTTGAACCTCTGATGTTTCTGTACATTAACTACTTATGCTGTCAATCACATGCATTTGGCAAAGGAGTCGATCACGAGCATATCTGTGCACATTTGTGTGAGTTCTTGTGAAAAAGCATGTGCCCTTTACAGGATTCCAGTTAATCATATTCCTGCGATGTATGCGAGTAGCTGCTCTACAGTAACTGACCACGATACTCGCTCCGTGTAAAACGACAAACACCCGCAAGTTCAAAAAAGTGGGAAATCTTAACGCTTTAATCTGTCCCGCTTTAATATTTTCAACACAATATACATTATGAGAAACTTGAAATTTCAATAAAGAGCCACCTGGCTGCGCGGCGCAATAAACGGGTTCCGTAGATTGCGCTGGGCATAAAGCTGGCTGCACAAATAATGTTCCTACACTCGTTAAAGAGTCGTTATTCAATTTACATTAATAAGAGACCGTAATTGAGTTAAAACTTTCCGCGCTATCAACGTTTATATTCATCGCGCTGTGTTGCTGTTGTATAAAACTTCGTCGCTTATTTCATCCGGTTCCAACAATTATTACATGACCTGTACTTTTCGTAGGTATTGCACAGCGTTAGAGACCTATGACCTTGGCTTGACAGGTGTTTTTCTGTTAAATAACTCGCCACGGGCTTCGTTGACGAAAATCCACTATTTTTCGAACCCAACCCGCCAGTATCGCCAACCTTTGAACTTAGGTATCGTCATTTAGAAAATGTTTATGGCGATTGGAACAGTACCCCCGTGTCCGTATATATATGTCCGTAATATTTTCTGCCACGAACTTTGAAGTTCAAATTTTGTGCCGTTATTGAGTAGTAAAGGAGAAGTTTTCGTAAAATACCTAATGTATGGAATTGTGGGTCAGTTTCAGGTATGGAACAATTGTCTGTAGTTTTCGAATACCTTGTAATTACGAATAACGATTATTCGAATACGTGATGTATGATTGAAATAATCGTGTTGCATTTATGTTCGCACGTTTCTTCGACCAAGGATTTAACTGTTTATTAGAACAGCCTGCGCGATAGACTGGCGTGTTGAGTGAAGAACAACGACCGAGGCCGAAGACGCAAAGTATACGAAGTTTATAAGAAGTAGAACTCACCCACTTGACCCAAGTTTGGTTAATTGGAGAGTTCGCCGGCGAAGTGTTATTAATTAATATTACCCTAAGAGACACCCTGTAGCGCGGAATCTTCAGATTTTTATGCAAATGGCCGTGCCGAGGCTCCGGCTTCGGCGCGACTCGGAAAGAAGCGGATCCGTCAACAATTTTGAGTAATAACCTCATCACATTATCATATCAATCACAAACGTTTGTTTGCATTCAAAGAAAGCCACGCGCCGTCAGGGTTGCTAGGCCGGATTTATTTTTATTTTTTGTTACTCAATGCTAAGAAAATTAAAAGTGTTATAAAAAAAACCTCGGACGTTATCATCTGAGCTCTGGGGCCATAAAACCCTTTTTGGCACATCTCGCTCGCTCTTGGGAGGTTAGCAGATCTCTCGCTCGCACTTTGCAGCGACTTCTTTGTTTGTTCACTAATGAGTTTATGGCCCCAGAGCTCAGATGATAACGTACGAGGTATATAATATAGGTTCGCTATGCCCAATATTAGACCGGTAGAATCTAGTGAACATATTTCTCAATGACGAGTGTTTGGAAATGATAGATATGGCTCTTTTCTCAGGGATCACTCAAGACAAAAAATATTCAGATCTAAATTAATCGCACATTAGGTAAGGCTATTAATAAAACCATGCAACCTGGGTAAAAAACTGCAAACAAAACCAAACAAAATTATATCAAACATTGAAATTTTAATATCGTGTCAAGTATGATTTCATGACACGGTACCTGAGGCTTTTATGATTTCCTAGCTAAGGCAACCCTAGAGTTTCAGGCTAGCTCGAGCCGCTCGAGCCGCTCGAACCGACTCGAGCCAGATAAGGCACGGCTCTAGAGCACTCGAGCCGGGCCTATTCGCGGCGCACTCTGCAGCTGCAACCGACACAGTCCTAGTCGTGACTTTACCGGACTGTTAACGTTACTCCACCGACTTAAAGTTGGTTATGATGCGACGGCGACTGCGCCTCGAGTTCTCGCTTTCACATTTTTTGTCACAATTGTAATTTTCAAAGAGCGTTGAATTGCTCCCGTGAGTGCCGCTACAGCCTCTTAAGTGCGTTAGGCGATAAAATTGTTGCTTCTCGTAACATCATGGAGTACCATTCCAAATATTTTGTGTTTTAATAGTACACGATTGGATTCGATTGGATTAAACACTGAACAGTTTCAAGAGATGTATTCAATATATATTTTTTTGTAGCTATTATATTATTATATCTTCATTTCATTTTTAGTGTTCCATACAAAAAGAGTATAAACAAAACTTTATTACCCTTGACATCGTTCTGAAATTCAGTTTCTCATCATAGGGCTGTTTGTTTATAACCGTTAATAGCTAGCTTAACGGAGGTAGGTAAATACTTCAATTGTACCAATCCATCTATTAAGATAATTTATAACCAAGACAACTTGCGAGTAATGTAGGTATGTAATGTAAAGTAAAATAAGACAAGTTCTTCAGAAGAACTAACACCACAGCTTTATTTTAAATATTATTCTGCATCAAAATAAACCCAATTCTATAAATTATCCGTAATTTTTTTTTCTTAGGCCAAAGTCTTTTTATTTATTTTATTTATTTATTTATTTATTTATTTATTTACTACCAATCTTTGACACATTTTCTTGAGATTTAACCATTAGTTACGGTTTTTAACGATTAGTTAGTTTAACTACTGATGAAACAACAGGCCCTAACTGTCGAGCTGGCAGTCTCATAAAACCGCAGGTTGGGAACTTGGGATCCCACTGAAATAATCTTGCAACATTTTCCCTTGCACGCAAGAACTGTTTAATCCGTATTGCAATTTTAACCTCATGCAATATCAGATACTCGCAAAAAGCAATCCCGCAAAAAAAACATTGAGATTCACTATTTCAAAATAATAAGACCGAGGTAATCTCAAGGAACGTTCAACATTTCAATCAAAACGGGCAATCTTGGAATGAACAGCTTTCCCATTCCACCAACGTCAATATCGTCCAACGACTCGTGTAGCCGCCAGCCGGCGAGCGCCGCAATATTCCCAAAACGCATACATCACGGCACGTCCCGAGCTGCTCTATTACCATTCCACTATTAATTGCCCTCTGCCTTCGGGAACTGCTGTATCAGGCTATACGTTACATTTATTGCACTTCGTACGCGGGTCTAGGAACAAGGATGGATGGTTTAACTTAAGAGGCTTCGAAGCCTAGGGCTTGTATTCAACATTGTTTAAATGTGTCACGTAAACATTTGAATATTGTAATATCGGTTCTACTTATGTAGTCGGCATTTAGTAAGATGGTGAAATGTTAAGTACTAAATGCCGTCTAGAACCGATTGCAGAAAGTTTTTTTATTAATTTGTATAGGTAAGGTGCTGCGAAATTTTGTAATTTAATAAATCATATATACATACATTAACTCTCGCCTTTTTCCCAGAGGGCTAGGCAGAGACCACTTTTTCCCACCTGCTACGATCCTGGTCAATCTCTTTCGCTTCTTCCACATTCATACATCGAGTCATGCATGCACGTCTATTTCGGGAACTTAAGATTCGGCCCTTTTCCAGTATTTCTCCGATTTATCCTGCGGCCCCTTCCGACCCTTCCACTCACTTTCGCTCTGTAGGTATATCTCTTTCGTCAACCGTTAAACCGCTGCCCACGTCATCATGGAGTGCTCAGAGGTGGCAACATACCGGGCGCGACACCTCGGACTGGTACCGAGGTCGCTACCAGAAGTCGTCGGCAACGTCAAGGGTCTGCTAGGCTTCCTGGTGGAACTGGGTTGGCAGGAGTAGTGTCACCAACCCTCTCACGCAAAATAGGCGCATATTTAAGTCGTCGAGTTGCGGAAAACAGCCCGCCACAACCTATAACCTATAACCTATATAACCTCTTTCGTCAATCTTCTTTCATCCATCCTTTGCAAATGACCGAACCATCGAAGCATACCTTGCATGCTTGCAATGCATTAATAAATCAAATAACTATTAAATAGATAAAAAATATACGGGTTGACTTGAGAACCTCCTACGTTTTTTTTCATCGGCTAATCGGTTTTGAGTACCCGATTTTAACAAATAAATATTTTGAATTTGAATTTGATTTTAAAAAACCCGATTATAACTCCGGTAAAATGACAACGCTTTCTTTCAGCGCTGCTCTTAAATAGTCTCTAGAATCATCCTGATAAAACTAGTTTTATTTTGACAAACCGCGTCAGATTCAGCCCATCCGTTTGGGAGCTATACCCAGACAGATACAGATACACACGCTAAACATAATAATATACCACCCCTCTTTTTACACCTCTAAAAAGCTGTATACCCCATTATTTGTGAGAGCGTTTCCTTTGATGACTGATAGATTTGATTTCTACCTCGAGTATAAACCCTCGCTCTTCATACTAATACTAGTGCAAGGGCAATGCAGTGATGTAAAAAATTGTTGCAAAACTACAATACACTTTTACATCTATTGATGATGCTGATCAATGTTCACACGGGTTACTATAATAATTTGAAAATTAACCACTTTTTAAACCGGCTTCATAAGTACGCAATCAATTCTCATCATAAATCTGAGTAGATAACATAATTTTCATGTGTTACTTAAAAAATATACATTTCCTTGCTGCGACGTATAAATTAGCTTATATCTTCTTCCATATCAAAGTAACTTTACCTTCATATTTTTCACTTTAGCAAACTTTATGGCAATCCGCGTCAATTTCAAATCGTATACTTATCCAAGTTGGAGCTTGTGAAGTCGTACTCGAGCTCTCGTCCTTGGAGATGCAGCTCGACTCAGAACAAACTTCGAAGCACTAAATCTCGGAGTTTTCCATTTGTCTGGTGTCCCACGTGTCGTACGACTTCGTAATGGAATAGAGACGGAGCATACTGTGAAATAATGGGGTAGAGTAGGATACGCCGCGCGACAGAGCAATTTACGGGGAGTAAGTCACGCCAGACGTCGTCCGACTTAACAAGCAATGCAGAGGCTGCGAGGGTAGATTTACAGTGTAAATTTACACGAGGCAAGTACCTGGCTTGTTACGTCGAAGGTTGTAGCTTTGACTGATTACGTAATATGGTTGTTTTAAAAGAGAGATAAATGTGGACTAATTTCATGTTAAATACTTATCTTTCCATAGTATAAAACAAAGTCGCTTCCCACCGTCTGTCTTGTATGTACGCTTACTCGTAGATCTTTCAAAATACGCTACTGAATTTAATGCGGTTTTTACCAATAGATAGATTGATTCAAGAGAAAGGTTTTTATGTGTATTAAATTTTGGATTATTTACACATAAAGCGAAGGGAAGAGAGGGCAGGTCGCTAGTTTAAGATAGAGATTACAACTTTGATCAAGTGGAACTTGGATTCAATTGATGGAGTTGAATTCGATAAAATTATGGGTATCCATTAAAAAGACGTACTGAGTGACAAGAAATTATAATTCAAGTAGTGCCAGCTGCACTATGGTGACAGCAGAACGGCCGGGTGACTTACGAGACGTAAACACGGGTTTACCATGCGGGGTGAGACACGGACCGTCGCGGCAGAAAAACGGCGGTGCGACGTGCCTGTCAATAGTCGTCATAAATATCGCTAAACGATGGCTGTTTTATTGTAATTCAATTCGGCTTGAGATTGTTTTGCTGCTGTTTTTTTCGATATGCTAACTATTGAATTTTATGCCATTCCCTTATTGACCACTTACATGTAATAGTACAACACTGCACAGACCGGGAAGTAGGCCGTCGCAAGACGAGTAGAGTTAGCGTGGCCGAGAGGCAGTCGAGGCCGCGCTATATACGAGTCCAGCTACCGCCCTTCCCGGTCGAGGCTTGTATAGTGCTTTTCTCCAAAAACGGGAGGAAATTTAACATAATTGTTAATATAATATTAAACACAGTCCCAACATTTCCTTATGAAATAAAAAACTAGCGTACGATTTAGTATGACACTGAAATAAAGCATTAAATAAAATCACAAATTTAAACGTAATAAATTCAATTTGAATAAAATATAGTTTAAACTATAACATTTATTACGCATTTAGGTTATTTCGGCAATTTATTTGTTTATGAACGCAATTTCTATTTTAAAAAAGTCAAACTATTTGACCCACTTTTAAATACGTTGTCAACTCTGTTTGAAAAGGCTTAAGTTTTTAGTCTATGACATTTAAAAAGTAAAATGTACAAGGAAGAATTTTGATTGCACGAGTGTTTGGCTGTTTGGAGATAGTTATCCTAGTCCAAACATGGTTTTATAAAGTAAAACACCAGGTGCGTAATGAAATTTCATACATTTTCGCGGCCGTTGCCATTGGTAAATAATAACTTTGTTTTTTTTTTATTTTACCTGGACCTGGAACTCAGAACTTCGCGGGCTGATTTTACAACAGTAAGGTTAACATTTCCGAGCATGTGAGAGAAAAATATTTATCTAGCTTTGGTCTTAAATCTTCATTTTATCATGTTGCGTCAAGTGGGTTTTAATATAAACCCCAGGCTCTTTGTTTTCTTTATAACTTAATATTTACCTCTGACTGAGCTAGCGTTCTGTGTTTGAAGTTTCTGTCTATCTGTGTGTCTGTGTGTCAGACCGTCTGTCCGTCTGACCGTCGGCCTGTATAGTCCCTTTTTCTCTAAAATGGCTTAAGTGATTGGGAAATTTGGAATTACGGCAAGCAACTTGAAATATAAAATTATTTATTTTGGCAACGGAAATAATCGAGTCACCGAAAAAAAAACTCTTTAAATCCATCATTATGATATATCATTTGAATGCTCTTACGATATTTATTTTTAATTTTTAGAGCATTGTTTCCGTTGCAGATCAGTTTTACGGTTCAATATTACGACAACAAACGTTTCAACTCTCGTCTTCCACATCCTCAACCATGATGCGCTAATAGACCATATCCACCAAAGATGCGCTAAAAGAGAATTTAAATAGCCATACGAGTTTAAATTCACTCCAACCCAATCCTTGGCTAGTGACGTCGGTACAGACGCACCGAGCGGCGACGCGCGACTCGATCGCTTGTCAAACAAATTGTTATTCTACTCTGACACCATTGTTACGGGCACCTTGAGCCAAAACAAGCCAAGTTCTTCAATTAAATCAACTTCAGCCCTTCGGAGGCATTTCACAACTTTTCGCGTAAACCCACAATACCAAATGGGACTGTAGATTCTCGGAATCGAGTTTGGAGGTGGTTGTTATATTTCACTGCGCGGTTATTAGTCGTAAACAGACTCCGACAACGTACTACTTTAGTGGCACTTAGAATATCTTTGGGTCGTAAAACACAAGTTTCGGATATGTTGAGTATGTTGAACGTTCGTGCACAGGTGTTCTGTTATATGGGATGTTAGGAAGTATAGGTAAGTAATTTACTAGAGTGTAGTCGTAACGCCAACACATCAGTGATTGAGATTTAGAGCGAAGTTGAAGTACTCACGGTACGCTGTTTGCGAGTAAGTATGTGAGATTAAGGTGTTAGTTACAATTGCCGTCTATTTACAATCTTACGCAGTGTTGTTTTTGCTTCAAGCCATTCTAGTCCTGCGGTAATTTCTAAACTCATTAGTTACTTTAAGTTTTACTATTTAATTAAATCTGATACTCTTAACTAATGGAAGTGTAATCATAATGGTTTTATACAATTCCACTTAATTGAGCATTTATTATGTTTAACATAAGTAAATTGCATTAAATACTTAATACTAATGAGAAAAATAAACCCTATCTATTTTATTTAACTTGATATGTTTTAACAATATCAATCGTGCAATTTAATTTACGAATAGTATAAGTAACAATGTGGTTTCCTTAAACACCTGACGTAAAAAGAGGTCTGTCTATGATAGTCTATCTGTGGAATCGTAGTTTCCAAACTAATGGACCAATTCGGACACAGTTTTTTTTTTTTTTTTTTTCCCCTATGGAATTTCTAATCGTCATTTACCACCAGTTTAGAGCAGATAAAATTTGGACAAACGATGTGTTAGGACAAACGTTGTTAGGAATCCGAGGGACACCCGATTATAAACCCACAACTTTAAGAGTTATTAGTTCTAAAAGTGCGGGTTGCAATTGTGTCGGAAGTCTATTCGTAGTTTCTATTATCTATTTCATAGTATTCGTATTTACTCACAACTGCTTAAGCACTAAACGAATAAAGCATCGTTCTCAGTAGGCTTACTTGAAATGTCAACATGGAATAATTGTACTTTTTTAACCCTATACTTGGCAAGACATTTTTTTCTGAAATGTTGATGGTTTTTTTTATGAATCGTGTTTTTTGGGGTCTGAAGATGGCTGAAATAATAATATAAAAAATCCATTGTTTTTAATTTGTGTTTTATTGAATGTATCTTTAAATGCACACCGCCATGTCATCACAAATAGAAAAGTATATGTATCCAGGGAGACACACCGTCATAAAATGGGTACTCAAAAAATATTTTTAATATTACTTATCAAAAATAAATAAAAGAAAATAGGCCTATTTAAAAGATAAAAAACTATTATTTGACTTGCTCAGGAGTTAACGTAACAAAAATCTGTATTTAATGTGAAATTTTGAGCTTTTGCTTTATTTTTATAACCTTATTACAGCCATAAGTAACGTTAGATCAAATATTAATATCAGTAATTCATATTTTTTAGGACATATTAACTAAGAAATGAAAGCAATACATAATTACTACTTTATAGTGCTCTAACTTTATTAGATTAAGGTATTTCTTATTTCCGATTCTTAGACCTACGACTAAATAAACCACGTAGGTCACAATAAAAGCATTGAATCGCGAAAAAAAAATTAATACATGTTAATAACTTCTTTCGCAAATTATTCCTAAAAGATAGATCTATGTATAATTTTCAGTAATTATGAGGGAATATATTTTGGTGCATTTTCCCGCTTTTTGTCTGCTTCGCTTAAGCGTAAGCAAAGACATTTGCGTGGACGATCTATACATATATATAGATATGCGTCATACTCGTGAACGGGTGCTGTTTGTGGGGTCCGGTCTGTTCACGTCTGCAAGGACTTGTTGCTCAGTTAATGATACCAGTTATGGCTTTTGACGTAGAGACCTCGTCGTGTTGTTCTCCTAGTCATTATTTTTAGTTTCATGTATTTGACATGTAATCTTGTTAATTTTTACATTTATTTGTAATGTTTTTAATTTTGAATTTGTATTTTTTTTATATGTGATAGTTCTAATAATTTATATTTGTTGCTTTATTACCTTGTAATGTAACTTACTTTTAAGTATTATTGTATTTTATGTTTGAAAAAATGACCTTCTGCTGGAGTTTCTTGCGGCGCTTCTTCTCCGCAATGATGGTCTTGTCCGAAGCGCTAGTAGATTCACTGTATATTACCGACGTGTAAAAGAGCCTGTATGTGGCCAATTTACTGAATAAATATTTTGATTTTGATTTTGACATGACTTAAAAATTGTTTTTTCTAAAGTGTTAAGCTTTCACCGTTAAAGATTAGAATTACTCTAGCCTTCTTCGGAAAATATTTTTAGATGGTCTAATTAGTTCAAAAGGTTCAAAGCTCGCCTTGAAGGTGACAGACAGAAGTGGCCGTCGACCAACTGCAGTCAGCGCAGTAAATGATACGGATGACTGAAATGCTAGCGCGGAGGATCAACAAACCGCATTCAAGACAATGACAATGGTACCAGCTCGGTACTAAGACACCAAATTTTGAAATATAAAGCATAACTAACAGTGTATACCTACAAAAATAGGATTAAAATTAGTTTTTGTTAATCCGGAAATTGGCTGTGTATCCATAAAGATACATAGCTAAAGTATAGCGTACCTGGTAATGTATCTTTAAAGATACATAGCAGGATGAACATTACTTAATAGTGTAGCTGGTGGTGTACATTTATAGATACATATGCATAAATCCTACGTTAGAGGCCATTTTTATGTTGTTTTGATATACCAAGATTGCTATTGTGGATTGGAAATATAATTAGCATAATTGAAGCAAAAAATTAATAAAATTAATTATTTTTATGAAACGATGCGTAAACGCATGTTTTCGGTCCGTTATTTTGCGTGCTACTGTCAAAATGGATTAACCTAGCAGTAAAAAATAATATTACTCCGACTTATTAGAATATCAGTTAAAATAATGCGCATTAAAAATAATTGCTAAGTCCTTAATCAAAGAGTAACGTGCATAAAAATGCACAATGTCAAGTATAGGGTTAAATCCTTCACGTAAAAATAAGTATTTTAAGTTTGAAGTCCTTGTCTGTCTGTTATTCTGTTGCCTTGTAGCATCTTAGCAAAAAGACCAATACTAAAAAAAAGCTAGTTGAAGTAGGGGGTTGCTAGATAAGTTTGATGAAAAATGTATGGGCCGTTTAAAAGTAATCAGGAAAGAAGTGAAGTGGTCGAAATTATGTCGGAGGTTTCATCTATGTATTTCACAGTTATCTATGTATTTCATAGTTAATTGTATTTACTAGCAACTGCATAAGCACTAAAGAAATAAGGCGTCATGTCAAAAGAACGCTCCACATTGTTACAGGAAATGGAAAAATGGAATATTTGTGCCGAGTGAGTGAGGCCGGCATTTTCCTTATGGCTAAATCGACGGCGACGCCCAGAGAGGTTCTCGAAAACTCGGTGTGAACCCAATCCCCGCGGTGCCAACGTTACAACCCAAAAGTGATTTTACCTGACACTTGACAGCCGACGCTAGACGTCAGAAGCAACAGCAACAATTTCAGTTACAAAATAGCATTTTTCTTACAAACTACGCCTTGGGTGTATAATATTTTCTAAGGTTAACACGGCATAGTTGTTTTATACGAGTAGCACGGTCACCGTCAGTAGGAGATCAAATTTGTCCTAGGCCACCATAAAGTTAGATGTAATTAATTAAGTATTATAATCCTGCACAGCGCTGCAGTCATAATGACAAAAACCGATCACCAGATTGAAATTATGTCAAAATTACTTGTAGTCTTTATGGCTGTGTAAAATAATTTACACTTCGTATTTGTCAACCATTATCTCTAAACTCACTAGCATAATAAGCGTGGGCAAGTTGCTCTAAAATTATACTTGTACTTTATGGTTGTGTAATAGTTATTTATGTGACTGGTGCATAATAAGAGGCATTAATACACGAGTGTGGTTAATAAGATCACACGAGTGTTTTAATGCCTAATTATGAGTACAGTCGCATACATAACATAAGTACAACCACAGAAACAGATTACTTAATATAGGGCATTTGCTTATCGCTTCTGAACATAATAATTATATTGAAGTTATGATATGGATTTAGATAATAGTAGATTATACACCGACCGGATAAAGCACTGTTTTATGTCACGGGAGCAAACACCCTCGCTACGCTCGGGAGATAAATCTGGAGTCACTCAGGATTCAAGCTCGCCCAAGATGAAAACTGCTTTATCCCAAAGGAGAATACTCTACTTTTCTCACCTTTCGCGAGACATTAAAAAGCAAGGCTACTAGAAACAACGTTTTATTAAACCTAAAGTACCTTTATTTAAAAAAAACTTACAAATTGTAATTTTTCATAAGAATTCAAATCTCATTATTAACCAGCGGTTCATAATGAGATTCAGTACCATATCCGCCTAATATATATTATGCCGGGTCATAATATGGTACTGGATCTCATTATAACCTCGCTGGTTAGCCGATGGCTATAATGACTTACAATTTCTCTTTACTTATGGTGAGGTTTGCATGATATATCATTGGGCAATTTCGAGCATGTGGTCTGAAAAATAATTTATACTTCGAATTTGTCAACTGGTATCTCTACACTCACGAGCATAATAAGCGAGGGCAAGTTGCTCTGAAATGATTTAAAAGTGACAATGTTGTCTTTAATGTGTGTCTGTGTTTTCAGACACACATTAAATCCAACAGTTACACAAAATTGAAAAGATAACTATTTGGATAGTGACATTATACGGTTAAAGAGAATTAACTTTTGGAGGAATTCCTTTTTTAACCGACTCGAAAAAAAGGAGGTTCTCAGTTTGACCCGTGTTCGTATGTATGTATTGATGTTTGTCCACGATTATCTCGCGTTTGGCTGAAACGATTTGTGTGGTTTTCAGAAAAGTATTTTTTACAGCCAATACATTTGGTGAAGTGGAAGTGATGATGAATACCACATATGACCACCGGAATTTCTCAACGTTACCTATTTCGAGGGTGATGACAAGATATCTTGATTAAGATACATAGTTGATTGACTATAACAAAGAACATTTAATTGTTTAAATATGACTATGTCTTTCGCACGGCGTTGCTTGCAGCGAACTTGAAATGTCTTAAAGTTTCATATCAACGAAAAAGTGGGACTACATAACAGTTTATTATGATCACTAAAAATTGTACAAAAAAAAACATTTTGGCATAATGCCACTATTGGATATAAGTCGCGATGTTTCATCCCATTCAACCCATTCGAAACTTCTTGCGAAACTAACTCAACAGCTTAGCTGTAAGCACGTTAATACAGTTTCGACATAAAAACCTCGAGCCCTTCCGCGTAGATGGACGGGTGTAGTTTATGGGGGAAGTTCGGCCGAAGCCAACTTCAGGATTGGCGCCATTCCGCAGGTGGAAGAATGCCGAAGTTCTCGTGCGTCAGAGTCTCGCCCGTGCCCGCTGTGCCGGTATTCTCTCAGGCGGGCCTTTTGTCCGTACATAACTAAACTAGTAGTTATACACCGCAACCGATTTTAAATCTGTCAAGTATGTACCTATGCAATGTTTAAATTAAACCATTGGTTGAATTTTATAATCTTAAGTTTAGTTACTCAACTCCAATTACTAAAATGATTACAAGGATTTTAGTAAATTTGATCTCGTTATTAATAAATTTCATCTCATTCTGATTTTTTAAGTTATCAAAAGAAAACCCCCAAAAACAGTAAATTTGCTCAATCTCTAGGGCTTTCCATGGCCCTTGGGCCTATATTGAATATCAGGAGGAAAAATCTCAAGAGCGTAGCTAGGATTTTGTTACGGAGGGGGGGGGGGGGGGGGGGGGGGGCGTCATGCATGCGTACACAAATCAAGAATATATTATCTAAGGTAAATGCTGCATGCGTAATATTACTTTACGGTTTGTGAGCATTCCTGCATCCTGTTCATTTATTTTATCATAACACACAAGCTTCCTCAAGGTGTTTTACATAGGAATGATCGTCGACAATACGTTTCGTGAAAATTCCTTAATACAAACATAAATTGACCTAGTCCCAAACTAAGCAAATCTCCGAAAATCTTCGTCCTTAAAGAGCAAAAGTTGAACAAGAACAAACCTTTTAGGTATCAAATCAAAAAAAGAGCACTAGAATTGTTCCACTATACTAATCCATTATAGTGCAAATTAAAAAAAAATGGTAAGCTTTTGAGACAAACCTCTAAGCATGATTTTTTCAGAATATATTTTAAACATGTTTCTTTTTCAATTCAAGTAACTCACTTGGTCACTCGTTCGACCAACCGAGCGCCATTTTTAAAAGAATAACTGACACCCCAGATGGCCCTGCCAAGATGCATTGCGCTAACTAGCGTTTCACTGGTAGATGACGTGATACGAAAAGTCACGTGATCTACCAGTGACGCGATTGGTTTAAAAACGAAACGAATAGAAACATTAGTTAGCGCAATGCATCTTGGCAGGCCCTTCTGGGCTCCAGAGAGCCTAGTTTAATCGAACGGATCGCTTCTGCTAAAAATAGACGCTGTATACGCGCCCATGTAGTGCAACAAGTTAAAAACAAAACTAAGATTCTAGAAACTTCCGCGTAAATAATGGCCATTGTGGCGGAGATTTGTTCCTTTAAAAGTTTCGCAAAGTTTAACACAGGAGCTGAATCGATGTACGACGCTATTTAAGAAAAAATAACAAGTGCGAGTCGGACACGTGCACCGAGAGTTCCGTACAAACTGGTAGGTACTATCAGCTCAATGGAATGCTGACCCACCATAGAACCGTGTCACAGTGACGTTATGATTCAAGTCGTCAGAAGCGTCGAACAAATTGTTTTATAATGTCACTGTGACACCGTTCAATGGTGGGGCAGGGTTCCATTGGGCTCATAATATGTAAATAGTTCGTCCGTCACGGGAATCGAGTCTCAAAGATTTTTCCCACTCTAAGGAAAGATTGAACGAGAATCTCTCTCTTTTTACCATCGACGAGCAAACAGGCAGACAGCCCACCTGATGGGAAGTGAACACTGCCGCCTATGGACTCGAGGCTTGGGGTGTTATTTTCTCTTTTTAAAAATAATTTTGTTTGCTGTGTTACTTTCTACAATTCCCTTTACTGTGCTATTAGACATTGCCTCTTGCCAAATTTCATGATTTCAGGTCAACGTGAAGTAACCTATGCCGAGGTTTTGAGTTTCTTGCGAGTGTCAATAATGGGCACAAACTGTGCATAGGTATTTTGATTGCGTTGACTTTAGAAGTTTGATTGTTTCTCCGCTTCAAGGGACTGCCGACTTGAGTATTGGATACTTCAGTGTATGATGTTACCAAGTGAAACGATCATATAAATTGACAGCTGGTTTATTACTGGCTTAACGTCATTGTCCCAATGCATGACCTATTGGTTACGGTCCAAGCGTTACTGAGAAATAAGATCTTGACAGATACACAGACCAGACGGCAACTAAGTGAACCTATATGGGTTCCTTTTTTACCCGACTGCCGAAGGACGAGGGTAATGTGTTTCACAGCCTATATATGTATGTTTGTTCCTTTGTGTCACTATAATTAAAAAAACAAAAAACCGCCTTCAAAAGCAAAAAATAACTTCTTTAAAATGGTAGGTAAATAGGTCAGTCCAACTGAAGTCTGCTTTTGGTTAAAATATTGTTGGACGCCGACTTCAGTTGGACTGACCTATTTACCTACCATTTTAAAGAAGTTATTTTTTGCTTTTTGAAGGCGGTTTTTTGTTTTTTTAAACATTTATTTTATTTTATACTTTTTAGTGATCCTATTTATGCTGTTACGTAGCTCCACTTCTAAATATTAATAAGAAACTATAGAACATTTCAAGCTCGCCGCAGACAACGCCGCGGGAATGTCATAGTCATATTTAAACCTAAATGTGCTTCGTCATAGTCGCTCAACTTCCTTTATCGAAATATCTTATCGCCACCCTTGAAATTGGTACTGTTAAGGAGTTCCAGTGGCCATCTGTGGTCTTCATCATCAGTTCCACTTCACCATATAGTACTTTTCAAAAGCAAATGCATGAGTTACAGTGAAAAATACCAAAATCGCTATAGGTGTGCCTATAATATTTGAGGAGTTCTCTTGATTTCTCCATGATCCCATCATCAGATCCTGACGTGGTGACAATGGGACTGACTAGAAAGTATAACCATTGGAACATCGAAAAAATTTTTCAATTTGGTCCAGTGGTCTTCGAGTAATCGGGGAACATACATAAAAAAAAAAAACCCGACGATTTGAGAACCTCCTCCTTTTTTTTGAAGTCGGTTAAAAACTAAATTCGTTGTCCGATTTTGATGATTCTTATGTCAATCGATTTGTCTTAATCTGATGATTGTCACTATAGATATGACAGTAATCAAAATTCAATATGGCGGCAACCAGACGCCATATAGTGCAAATTAAAAAAAAAACTACCAAGTATGACAAGTGGGGTATCATTCATCATCAAAAATCATTAAAAATCATCTTTAGGTTTCTTTCATCATTTTTCATTTTGAATGATCATTTAGGATTTATAACGATTTAAAGTTGGTTAGCAACAGTCGGGTTTTGAAATCTTGCTTTTTGTTATTCGTTTTGTGGTACGGAACCTAAGTATGTGCACTTTAATCTGTTTCCTTGCACTAGGTACTTAACCACTATACTACTATACTTGAGTGTGCTCCTATTCATTTACGTTGCAGGAGGCGCGAGACGAGTGTCGAACGCGGTATTGTGTTACTTCTCGTTGTATAAACTATGAGCAATAGACAAATACGTTTTTCCGGGCTGTACTGAAAAGTTGCCGACAGGACCTTATTACTAAATTTCCACTGTCTGTCACAGGGCTGTATCTCAGCTGTGAACTTTAGTTTCTAGTCACTTGAAACTTTCACAGTGGTTTTACGTGTGCAATAACAACAAATAATAAAAATAAATAATTTCCACTCGCACTCGGCCTGTTTTAAACTGTCTTCCACTCTTTTGCCTTTATCTAGAAAGTTTTATAAAAACTTGCCTGCTTACTTATTCCTCTTAAATTCTCATTCTAAATTTTGCAATAAAACTCTGTAACCCATTTAAATTACATGTTATTTCAACTGACTTTTTGAGTCAATCCCAATCGACCGATTTTACTTCACGAAGCGTTCCCCGAGACGCCGACAATTCCAACCTCTCGGCCGATGAATGCGGCGTCTGCGCCGACACTAACGAATGAGCCGACTGCTCTGCGACATCGCTTCAAACTTTTTAATGACTGTTCCGCGCCCTTGAGGCTACGGCTCCGTACGCACAAAGGCTGTAAACATTTCGGTACAATTATTGTTATATTACTGAATAAAACTTTTGTACATCGACTAAAGTCAATGTTAAAATAGATAAATTGCTTGCGTATGTATGCACGCGCGTGCGTTGCATTTGTGTGTGTTTATTTTAGCGTGTGCACAGAAATGGGTGGTAAGACCTGCTTAACCCTCCTCCAAAGGTGGGTCGGGATCTGTACTATCAGACATACCGATAACTGACCATTACGTAAATCTTGTCCCCTAATAATAAGGCTCACTAGAGGAGTCAAGTCTCGTTGAAGGAATCCAGTTCGTCAAGCTGTTCTAATTTGACACTCATTCAGATGAGGGTGTTTAGTCATCCTATTACCAGGAGTTCAGAACCTGTAAGGGTCTGCTTCGAACTGGCTGGCCTTACGGTCCAACAAAATGTTAATTGAAGGCTCACTAGAAATCAGTTAACAGTGATGCTGTTAGTCCACCATTATTAGTACCCGTTAACTTTCCGCCAATGAACAGTGTTCGCACTTTTTATGCAGGGGTAAAACAGCTTAAACAGCTGGTAAATTTAATAGCTTAGAAGCAATTCGTCTTCTTTTTTTTAATGTAAATGTCTATAGGTTGCCAAGCCCATTTACCACCAGGGGCCTGTGTGTTCGTATGCCGTTCCGAATCATAGAAAAAATATGCCAATCGCAGCTGACGTTTAATTTCCCGTATCCACGATGTTTAGTTAGTTTGTTCCGACGCTTATTGTGTTGGCTTTCCTACTCCACCTGAATACTGTTTCCATACATACATAATCTCACGCCTTCGTTCCCAGAGTGGGGTAGGCAGAGCTACAGAATTACAAACATCTCTAAAAACTTGTTGATAATTCTATAACCACAATTTGCACAATACTGTTTCCATTAAGTGATTAATTTATTTACCACCGCGAAATGAAATAAGTGCCACGAATGCCCTTGAGCTTTGCTTTGCGATGTTAAGCCAGCTCAAAAAAATTTGTGTTTCACTTTAAAGTTTTACTTGTCTCTATGCTTTAATTAATGTTCTTTTTACACCTCTTTTAAGTTAGTCTTAATTCATGTTAAGTATATTTTAAATTTGCGGAACAAAGGATGAACACTCCTTTAAATGGCATAATGAGCTCTTACCAGTATCGAGGCTGTTATCATATGCATTGCAATTAGCTCGCGAGCGCGGCTAATCCCCGCCTCGCTGCACTCGATCGAGGCCATGGGCTCTACTACTACGTACTCGTAGAAAAAAGGCGTATCTGTTAGTACTAAAAACAAAACTCTCCTGTTCAGAAAAAAAGGATTTCTATTATGTCAATAGCGAGCTTAAAATGGCATTCCCATCCCTCAGGCAGAAAGGGATTTTGAAAGAAGGATTTGCAAACACTCAGCCATTTTTGACACTTTTCTACCATGGAAGAATCTTATACAGTCATTAAGAAATAACAAGGTTTTATACTCGTTTTGAAATCACAAATGTATTTTTTATGAACTAGATATTGTGTCTCTTTTTATGACAATACCTTAAGACATTTGTGACAATAACAAATAACATTTTTATTCAATTTCCTCCCAGTCGAAATAATAACTTATTATTTCGACTGGGAGGAAATTGAATAAAAATGTTATTTGTTATTATTATTAATAAGTCTAATATTTAACTTGGGTGAAAGAATGCAAATATCTCAATACCTTAGGATGCAATTGATCACGGGTTAAAAATCTACTATTACTCGCCGCCAAACAGCAGGCCGACTCCGTTGCTTTTTTTTATAGGGTTGGACAATCCTGATATTGCAAATTATCCATCTGGGGGTCCACTTACTGTAATTATAAAGAAGTATGTGTTTTTATATTTCTAATACATTTTGATATTGTAACCATATCAAAACGAATCTCTGTCGTTGTCGTGTCCCAAAAACTGAGTAGAGATAATCAATATACTAAAATGTCAGTCGCTTTTGGCAAAAAATACTTCAAAACTTTGGAAGTTTTAGAATAAATAAAGTAACTAACCTTTAGTACAGTTGAACAATATAGTTCTTTAATCTAATATTTAAATATACACCAAAGTTTGGTGACCAAACTACCAATAACAACAAATAAAAATTCAAAAACCAAACGAGAAAATTTTCATGGAGTTGTAAATCTGTGCGCCAGAACAAGAATTCAGCAGAAAAAGAAAAAAGTTCAAAAAGTGCAGACGCGGGCGCCGCTAACGGCCCATAAATCGACGGCGCCGTAAAAATCGCCGAAAACAAACGATCAAAGCGATGGTCTCCAGGCCGTGTCATCTCTTAAGAAATTTACTTCTCAACTCGACTGATAAATTATTAACCAACGAGTTAAAGTTGTTGTGTGTTGCGTGCAAGCAACACTTTGGAGCGTACATTTTAAATCAGGTAGATTAACCGCCTTTTGAGTGAGCTCGCTCGCACGATCGGGATAAAGCCGTTCTCAAGAGAACACCTTCGGAACATTAGCGCTGCATCACAGAATGCGCGGAGAGCTCACATAGCGGATATGTAGGTCAGGCTGTAGAGTGATTACAACGAAAATCTGTAACATGATACTTGTGTGCCACGTGGAGGCTTCCTATTTTTAACCGACTTCAAAAAAGGAGGAGGTTATACGTTCCACTGTGTTTTTTTTTTTTTATATATGTTCACCGATTACTCCGTCAATTGTCGACCGATTTCAAAAAATTTTCTTTGGTTTGATAGAGTATACTTTCGAGGTGGTCCCATTGTCACCAAATCTGAATCTGATGAGAGGATCCGTGAAGAATTGAGGGAACTCCTCAAATATTGTAGGCAAACATATAGCGATTTTAATATTTTTAGTAACAAGTTCAGCATTTGCATTCAGAAAGTATCATTTGGTGAAGTGGAACTGATGATGAAGACCACAGATGGCCACCGGAACTCCTTAACGGTACCGATTTCAAGGGTGGCGATAAGATATCTCGATTAAGATAGTTGAGCGACTACAACGAAGAATATTTACTTGTTAACCGACTTCAAAAAAGGAGGTTATTGAAATATGACTAAGACTTTCCTGCGGCGTTGCTTGCGGCGCGCTTGAAATAACTTAAAGTTTCATTTCAACTAAGAAGTGGGACAACGTAACAGCGTATTATGATCACTAAAAAATATAAAATAAAATAAATGTTTTAAAAAACAAAAAACCGCCTTCAAAAATGCAAAAAATAACTTCTTTAAAATTGTAGGCACCTAATAGTTTAGTCCAACTGATGTCGGCTTTTTGTTAATCGCCGACATCAGTTGGACTAAACTATTAGGTGCCTACAATTTTAAAGAAGTTATTTTTTGCATTTTTGAAGGCGGTTTTTTGTTTTTTAAAACATTTATTTTTAATAGGTAATAATAAATAGGAATAATGATGTCACTTTGTAGAAAATTGACAACGTTACTCGTACTTGTAGAAAATTGAGTATGTACCAGCTAAAAATACCGCAGTTTGTGTTGAAATTGAAAATAACTGAAAAAAAAAAACGTTTTAAGAAACTTAGTTCGTCTATTATACTTTACTAAAGGGTGCCTGCGCCTGCGCATGCCATGATTAATTTCTCGCTCATTTATTTCTAGTTTTTCTTCTGAAAGAAAGAAAAACGTTTATTTGTAAAACACAAAACGATAATAATAAATGAGATAGGGTCGATTTTTTTAATAATTCTCTGTGCACCAATAGGCCTGACATGTACCAGGCCCACGATATTAAGACACCCCTTCCTATACTCATTTTCCATAAATGGGCGTGAATTAAATATTAGGGTTAGATACTCTCTGTTTTCCACCGCCTTAACTTTGTTTTTGGAAGTTGGAAAACATGAAATCGAAAAAAAAGACTGGCATCCAAGAGGTACCCCTCAAACAATATTCACACTTTTTAAGTTCTTAGGTTTAACGGTTCGGCTGTCAGAGACTTACGGAAGAGTTTTAGACTATAGATTATAGCTAAAGTTTTTCTTTCCTAGGTAAGTAAAAAAAAATCGAGTTGTTGAAATAAGTATATCTAAGTTTCAGCAGCAACGATCATGGTACATTAAAATTTGCTATTGGATCGACGCCAGGTTAGATTTATTTCGTGTAATAATTTAGCGACCGAAACATTCAATGGTGGTACCAAATAGAGTAATTGTTTCTAAGGATAGCAGTTGTTTTTTTAAGCCTTGTACTAGTTTTTGGTTGTCAGTACGTAGTTTCATAGCGTTTTGTGGCTTTAAACTGTCGAGGTGGTCAAATAATAAAGAGCCGGTTCCACAATAAACCTCAAAATAGCAGTTGACAAACAATCCTACGCGACAAATGTAGCATAAGGCTTTCCCAGATCCTAATCCGGACGGAAGCGCGTGGGCACGGTAGTCGTGTGAAGAGGGTTCTGTGCCCGAGTCCACAATGGTGACGATTCCTTTGTGATCCAATTGCCGTCAAATTATATAAAAGGTTTATCTTTAAAGGTCAATGTTATGAAAATGTTGGGATTTACATATTATAATTTGATATAACAACTCTTACCGTCTAGTGCAAAAGAGCTAGCTACATACCATAAAGTAATCGATATGAATAGAATATAGAAGCAAAATGGGCTAAAGTAAAGTGGAATCAATTAATTAAACATTGTAAAAATATGTTTTTTATAAAAACTGTTATTGACGCTATCATGTTGATGCTACAAAAATGTCACTTTGGTTACCGTATAATATTATGGTCCTGTTTGACCAAATAATACGTTAAATTACTTAAAAATATTTGTATAAGACGATCCAGTAGTATTGTATGAGTAAATGATGTCAGAAAGAAATCATTAAAATAATTGTAAGTTTTTCATTTACTTGTAGCTTTATTTCATAACGGTAGCCAAAACAGTTGAAAAAATTAAAATAAGAAAAATACACTGTTTACACTAAACAATAATTATTCAAATAAGTAATTAAGAACTAATGTAACCGATTATCTACTTAAAACTAGAATAGAGAATGTCAGCCAGTTTAGATTTTTGGCTTACCGTATTATTCATAAAAAAATAAAAATAGCTGTAAATAAATCATCTCGATACGTCAAATAGTTTTCGAGATATTAAATTTTAAACTTCGTATGCGGCGCTCGAAACCCGGCGGCTAGCGCTCATGGATGATGACGTCATCGCTTAACAGCGGTACGCGCCCTTATATGAAAAAGTAAGTTTACAGGGCTATAACTTTTTAACCGTTATAAGTAGCCAGTTGAATTTTTCACAGAATACGTGTTATTATAAAATCTATCGTATAAAATTGTACAATGAACAATAAATCAAATCCCAAGAGGGGTCCCCATACAAGAAACATGAAAATAAATCAATTTTTTTAGCATTTTTATACGGATTGTATTTTATAATGGCTTCTTATTTTGATGCTATTTTAAGCTTAAATTGTAGTCTAATTTTCATAGTTTCTGACTAAATAGCAAACTTAAGTAAAACGGCTACAAATTTGTGACAAAACTGATTTTATCAACACGATGTTTTAGGCGGTCACCCATCCTGTTATAGACCACGCTTGTACTTGCTTAACTTTTTGTAAGTCGTAATATTTTTATGAATTCGTTTTGATGTTACTATGGCAGCTATGTTTATCTATTATTTTGTATTACATAACTAATTGTCTGTCACTGACCGGCTTTTCTATTTGTAATGTTTGTCGAATAAGTTGGTTAAATAAAATTAGAATAATAATCAAGCACTTGAAATTTTGGGATAGTGGCAATAATGCCTAGACCTAGTAAAGCAAGAGTGTTTTAGGTATGTAGGTAGGTACGTCTATCGACTTAGTAGCGCCCGCGCGCAAAATTTGAAATCGATGAAATGAATACACGAAGTATCAGAACTACTGCTAGGTCAATCAAAAATTCATGTTTTATAGTTCACTCTTTTGTATAGTAGCGATATTAAATCTAAATTAACACGAAATTTGTAAAGAAAGGCTTACCACCAAAGTTAAGCAACCACCGCTTACCTAAACATCGATCGTGTTGATTTAAACTAGGCACTTTTTAACATATTCGTAAGAGTTTTACTACAGTTTACTGTTTGGTCGTAAACTATATATGTTTGTGTAGAGTTTTGATTATTATCTAAACTTAATGTGACACCGAAATAAAAAGCTATTATACAAATACAACCCGTACTTCGCCTTCCAAAGTTAAGCAACTACACGCGTAGTCTAAAACAGGATGGGTGACCGCTTAAAATATCGTGTTGATAAAATCAGTTTTGTCACATATTTGTAGCAGTTTTACTTGAGATTCTATTTAATCGAAAACTAAAAAATTATACTACAATTTAAGCTCAAAATAGCATCAAAATAAGAAGCCATTATAAAAATACAATCCGTATAAAAATGCTAAAAAAATTGATTTATTTTCATGTTTCTTGTATGGGGACCCCTCTTGGGATTTGATTTATTGTTCATTGTACAATTTTAAACGATAGATTTTATAATGACACGTATTCTGTGAAAAATTCAACTGGCTACCTATAATGGTTAAAAAGTTATAGCCCTGTAAACTTACTTTTTCATATAAGGGCGCGTGTCGCTGTTAAGCGATGTCGTCACCCCAGCAAGATGGCCCCCGCGCGCTTTAATATTATTGACCCAAATTTTAAACGTTCATAGAATCAAAACTTCTAAGTCTTTTTGAATAAAATAAAAAGTAGTATGTTTGTTTATTTCTAAACTTTACTGCTACAAAGTTTCAAGCGATTTGGCGTACCTACTGACATTGTTCATTATTAAAAATATTTGTGTACACAATTAGGTTTTCATTGCTTTTCTCGAATGTATTTTGCTTATTATTATAATAGATTGGCAACTTCAGAGTCAAAGACCTACGCCCTACGTCTTAACGATTAATTGTTTTTTTCGCATGTTTATACTAAACACGAATAAGATCGAGAGTGCTCATATAAGATATGTAGAATATAAATAGAATTAGAATATAAATATATTCCTCTATTTCTGATTAAATAAAACACATCCGGCTGAGAATTCCTTTTAACTAGCTTACAATAGACCGCTGGCTATTAAGTTATTGGTAATACAGACATTCTGTTTCCTACCGGTCGGCTATTAATTGACCGACTTTTCTCTCGCCCCGTGGGGAGTTCTATGAACGAAGCGTAAATGTTTCCTTGTTCTATTCTTTACCATTGAGGGGTTATATTTATCGTGTAGTTTGAATACCCAGTAATAAATGTTTTTCTTTGTTTCAGGTAATGCCCTGCTACCAAGAATAGATGAAGTAATATTATCTTTACGTAAGATTGGATTTAAAACATGGAAAATATCCTTCTACCTGTTCTTATTTTAAGGCGCTTAGATGACCAACGAGCTGGCAAGCAGGCTCTGAGGCTCATAAAATTGATATGTCATGATTATAAATGCGTTCATAAGCTATAGTTTTAAGATGGAATGCTAGCATAGAGGCATAAATACAGCTTTCTTATACACTATTAGTGCAAATACTGCCAAGCTACGGGAAGATTAGTGGGTGGAAAATTATTGCAAATATATTTGGACCTGTTCCTCCCGCCCGCGAAATTGACTTGTTTTATTCTCTCACTCTCTTAATTTTAAGAGCTTTACTCGTATCGGTGGAGTAATTTCTAATGTTCTCTCCTCTCTGCCAGCTCCTTGACCTCCTTATTCGACACTAGATGCACTTTCTCCTTGATTTGGCCCATGTAGCCTCTTGTTGGTCTTCCTCTGCCTCTCCTGCCTTCAATCTTCCCTTCTATAATGTTTTTGATCAGCATGTCGTGCCTTTTGATTGTCAAATGGCCAATCATCCCTCCTCTTCTGTTCTCTAAAATGTCCAATATCTTTCTTTTCTCCTTTACCCTCGCCAATTGTGCTGTAGAAGGATGGAAGGAATTAGTTGGACGGAAATCGTAACAAATCAAGAAGTATT
The DNA here is from genome assembly GCA_946894065.1 of Acleris literana. NCBI lineage: Eukaryota > Metazoa > Arthropoda > Insecta > Lepidoptera > Tortricidae > Acleris > Acleris literana. The sequence continues at coordinate 19,346,048 of OX335683.1, read as the reverse complement.
GTTTTATTCAAATATTTTTAATTCTAGTAATAAAAAACGCGCCGCTTTTAGTTTACCTGTACTTAAAAGACATGCCTCGGAAAGGTCACAATGAATTATTGAAAAGAACCGCCCGGTTATTGGGGGTTACGGCCCAACTTGCGCGATAAATTGCTCAACTTTCATAAAAGGGCTCCAAACGAAGGTGTTTCCGCAACTTTTAAACGTTTTATTGCATGGTACGGGCCATATTTTTTCTGGAGTCATCTTTTGAAAAATATTTATTTTTGCGTGAGATTATATATTTAATAAGGGTCAAACGTTTATAAACTTTATATAGGTAAAAGCCCTTATTAAGAAAATATTGTACTTTGCTTTTGCGTATTGTTCAATATTTTTTTTAAATAAAAAATATAGTACTAGGCAGATAAGAAGTAAATCCTGACACATTGCACAACCATGTCGCTTCATGTTTTCTCAAGCAATTTTAAATGTTTTATCCCGGTGAAAAAATAAGGAATGTTAGTAGTTAGGCGCCTATGTTTCTCTGTGTGTGAGTGTCTGTGTATTTGTGTGCTTGTCTGTCTGGTCATTCTCAAACGCAGCATCGATTCTGATGTGTTTCTTAAGCTGGGCATTCACGGACGCGCCGTTTGTCTCGGCGACAGGTACAACTGGATGGGCGTAATATTTTGACTACATTTATGGGCGTGCCACGCCACGCCTCAACGGTGCGACATCACGGAGCAGACTGATTAGAAAATCGCAGCGAACGCATTCATGACGACGCCATTTGGCTTGTCGCGGAGCCGTGGCGTGATTGCACGTTGGCGCGTCGCGCTGGCTTTCCGTCCATTTGAAAATCCAACGGACCGTGACAAGTACTTTTAAACGTTACAGTTTTGACATTCTCGGATCGGTTTTGGCGCGGCGCTGCTCCGAATAGATTGTTGGACGAGGTCGTGAATGCCCGGCTTTAAATAGAAAGCTAGTTAAAGTGTAAGCTAGCTAGGTTCGTTGAAAATCGGTTGGATTGTGTCGCAGTTACTAACGTTAGGGTTTAATTAATTGGCTATTTGTCATGACATTCTAAAGAATCGATCTCAAAAATAAACACCGATTCTAAGGAAAACTAATGAACCAGTGAAAGGAGACATTAACAAAAGTATTTCGTGTACAAATGGAATAACTCGTCATTGTCTGCCGCTTTTAACCCAGTTATTTTGTTCCAAGGTGGTTTGTAATTCAAATGAAATCGTGAACAACGTCCACTAACCAGTTCTAGTTACGGCTGGCAAACGACATGGCGCCGGCCGTCGAAGTTGAGCGGGACGGGCGCGGGAGTTGCAAAATTTGTACCGTTGGCAACAAATACGATGAGGAACTATAATTATACTTGCTGTTGTCCGCACGTACTCGTACGTCCGCGTAGAAGTCGTTTACCACTACCCCCTTGGGAACTCTACAATTTTTCAGGACCTACAGGACAGTAAAAGTGAACTAACAAACGAACAGAGCTACTCTCGTATATACATATGTATAATATATTTTAAAGAAGTTGAGAAATTACTTCTTTGGTTATGTGCGTAATAACACAATAATTATGACTAAAAATAATTACTCGTATGGTAGACAATATTGACCCCATTTTTAGTACTAATATCATAAAAACAACTACCTACATTTGTACAAGTACAAGAAACATCTATAATTTACATTTCTAACGGACAAAGCTTCAATTTATCCTTAACAGTATTGAACCCATGACCTTCAACACAACTGGCAGGTTGGCTGGTTAGGAATATTTAGTAATCGGTATGTTCATTAATAATTAGTAAAACAAAAGGAACAAAGCTTAAACACATTTTCATTGATCTGTGGCTTGCTTGTACATAAACAAGTTTGTGTGAAGTACGTTGAGTCAGTAGCTATCGCAGCGCGCGATGTACCGCTACCAGCATGCCTGCTATCAACCAATCAGAATGCGCCATTACTTCTGTAACAAATGGATCGCTACAAAATACATCTCTGTTTATTATGGACTACTTTGTCTAATTGACTGGGTAATAAAAAATGGATTTGAAGCGAACGTCACAAAAGAAAACATCGTCCCGGTGCTTGTATTATTCAGAAGATTAACGTGGCGCGACCTTTACGAAACGTGGCGTTGCTTCAACCGTCTACTAACCAGAAAATAACTTGAAAGACTTTCGACTTGAGTTTCATATACATAAATAATCGACTGGCGAGCAACCGTGTCACGTAAAAAAATGAATAACGTGAACAGGTTAATTTTGCTCGTGAAAGTATGTATTTACATTCAAGAAATTTATTCGTTACATACAAAAATACAAATTTTTCCTCTTTATTAGATAGTGTAGACAAGCGGCAGATGCAATAGATTGTCAGCATTCAACAATTAACTATTATGCACTTTGTCGCCTAAGTTACCATTACGGAAATTGTAGGAAGAGCGAGTAGAACTGACCACAGCCTCTTCCTACAATCTCCTTTCTTAATTCGCATTAAATTTAAAAACTAATAATGTTGTTTAGTTCTTTAATATAACTTTCCACTAAACGCTGCAAAAAGATCAGACAATCTCATCTTATTTCAAAGTCAACACTCGGAGTAGCGTGGTCACCAAGTTGTGCGAATATAAGTTGAGTTAACTGTACCCGACTGTCAGTGGCTAAATTGCATCGTTTGCCGGAAAGTAAAAGAGTTTGATATATATTCATGAAGCGCCAGCAGCGTGGGATGACAGACAGCTCTTTGACGGCAACAGTTGGCACATTTCACCCTTAGCGCATCATTATTCACGTTGCTTTTGCATTCATGTGCATGCTCTTTAAATGAGCACAATCCGAGTTGAGAGTATTCTCAACTCAGTTATACAAAAGCTTGTTAAAACTTGAAAGTACAAGAATAAACATAAAATATTTGTATGTTGCTTGACTTCGTATACAGAATATAATTATTTAGGTAACTATATCCATCGGTTTTACAGTGTTTTGACGAAACCAATCGATAATAACCTTTCAGCTGGTTTTCTTTTGTGCAATCAAATCTTTAACCCTATTTTGTTATTCGATTTCACTTTTCAATCAATAATGATTTACCCATCCAAAATTCTAAATTTATTTTTACTGAAGGCATTACTTATTTGATGTAAATATCTGCAAGCATTGTATTTTTCAAACGCTTCGGGGTCTTGACACCAAAATATTATATTCTTCTTTACCTTTCCATCACATGGAAGAGCGTGTACTCTTAATACAAGTTAATTTTCCACTTGATAAGAGGCATCTGCATATTATTGTAACCTAGATCTAACTTACTAAATGAAGCATTTTTTTAATCTTTCTTCTGTGATCTGGGTCTGCCATTAAACATTAAAGAAGCTTAAGTACAGGGTGTGAGATAAATCCAACCCTTCACAAACATGGCTGCTCCACGAGTTGCTTATTCAACATCTGCTTAGAATTAGGAGTAGGTCCCGTGAATTACGGCTTAAGAAAATGAAAATCATTTCTTCGTTAAATGTAATTCAATTTGGGTAAAAAGTGGACTTTTTTGCTAAGGGATTCATAATTACCACCCTCTGGAGAGGGGGGGTAATGCTGCATTTATTTTTCAACGGGTGGGATAATGACAATAATTTACTGGAGAGTGATGGTGCTGGGTGCTCGGGGAGTAGCCGGGGCTATTTGCTCGGCTCTTGGTGGAGGGAACATTCATTGTGACAGGTAGGCAATCCTACGATACGAATATTAGTAGAGCTTATACAAGTTGCATTCAAGTGGAAAGTTAAAGATTGCAGAAATCAAAGTTGGTACAGTCGACGTCAAAGATATGTTTACACTTTAGTACATTGTCACTTTATCCGCTATGACAATTTCATATGGCAGTTAAAACATGACGTTAAGTAGACAAGGTACTAAAGTGTAAACATATTTATAACGTCGACTGTACTATAATATGCTTATATGATTGATGTATGCTGTCGTGTGATCGCCTATGTCAATTCCACACATTTGAAGTATATTACGAATAAAACACAATAGTATAGAAAACATTAAATTAACACGTACACAACACAAATGCAACAAAGTTCGAAATTCAAAATATTTATTCAGTAAATTGGCCACATAATGGCTTTTTTACACGTCGGTAAAATAAAGTAACATCAAAACAAGGTATTTGTAGTTTTTAGTGGAATAAAACTTGTTTGGCTCTAAGAACAGCAAATCAATACAACAGATCAATTAACGAACGCACGCGGTTTATTGGGTAAAGATATCATAATAAATGGTATCAACGACAGTAAAATAAACTATTTACCAAATTGATAGTGAAATTACAACCCCATTTAGATATTTTCTTTTAATATCTTAGCTCCACTCGCGATCTTTATGAGATAGCGGAAGGAAGCCGTTTGTAGGAGCCGAGGGGTGAAAAAACATCCGGCTAGACTGCTAAGGCTGATAATTAGGACAACAGACAGTCTGGGGCTCTGGGCTATCATTTCATTTATTTAAGATATACCTACTACTGCATTCAACATAATTCGTAAGCGTACAATTAGTTTCCCGCTACTCCCCCTATTTCTTCCCGTTGGGGGTCGATTTTCGGAAAATCCTTTCTTAGTGCTCACTGACATCATGAAAGGAACCCCTGTAGGTACCAAATTTCAAGTTTCTGGGTACAGTAGTTTCGGCCGTGCGTTGATATCTAACGGCCAAACCCTATATTCAAACCGCGGATAGATAAGCCTTACTACGGGTTAAAATTTGACATTTGCCCATACAAAATGTGTTAAATTTCAATCCGAAGTAAGCCTACCTATCCGCGGTTTGAATATTGGGTTCCGACATAAGTCAGTCAGTCAGGTTTGCCTTTTATATAGTGTGTGTGTGTGTGTATGTGTTTTAATATAGTGTATATTTATAGAGTATTATAGAAGTGTTACCTGGGTCAATCAACTTTTTTACCCACACATTTCTGTCTATTGCCCACCGTTCAGATTTTAATAAATAAAATAAAATCTGGGGACTTATTTTAAGAGAAATTATTTTTAAATTGTAGTAATATCATTAACTCCTTTCATAAATCAAATTGTAATGTATTGTTTAAAAATGTATGTAATAAAAATGTGGTAACTCAGTTGACAATTCACTATTTATCACACAAATTCGCGGACAGTAACTCAGTAGACACATAATTACCCAATTTTCACACATTTTAGAAATTAAGATATGTGTAGGTATTTGAAAAAGATACTACATCATTAAAAACGAAAATAAGCAGTGATATTATATTTAAAAACAAACATGTTTGTTGAAATCCGGTAAAATAAAAGTGTGGGTAAAAAAGTTGATTGACCCACCTACCTAAATACGAGGCTGCACCCTGTCAAGTTGTCTAAAGCTCGTGTGTGTATGCAAAGTTTGAGTCATTGCCGTTTGACTAGAATATGTTTTCAAATAATTATGTCAACAAGCTATTGTATTATATTTGTTTTATTTTCGGGATACCAAAACCTCTTGTTTCGATTTTTAGGTAAGGTTAATCTTGTGCCTCGAAAACGTTTGCGACGGGAAAATATCTTTTTGGCAAATACAAATTTGGAAAATACATTTGGCCAAACCTATTTCGGGTAAACGGCCTACCAAAACTTTACACACACACACAAACTTTAGACAACTTAACGGGGTGCAATGTCTCGTGTGAAAGTTATACAGGGTAGAAAAAATAATGAGCCCTGGAGGGAACTACCTTGAATCCTGAAGTTAGATCATGTTACTTAAAGGAGATCAGCTAAAAAATACTCGCTATTAATTCTATTCTACTTATCGATAGGATTATTGTTCAGGATAAAATCTCTCTAATAAACATTAGGTCTTAGAAATAAAAAATATCGTGAAACCTCACATTAATTAAGCTAGTTTATATTTTTTGAATTTTTATCTGGTTCGATTCCAGGGTGAGACAAGCGAATTTAAAAAAAACCTATGAATGTAGTTTTGTTTTAAAATAAAAGAATGTTTCCTTTCAGTAAAATGGGAGGATTAAGGATTCAAGGCAGTTCCCCTGCAGAACCCATAATTGTTTTCACCCTGTACAACGCTCCTATTCCATAGGTACTATTTATTCACACAAACGACAACGCAACTAGAAAAAGCGAGTTGTTTCGTAAATGTAAGAAAATAACATTGTTCGTTATAATTGTTGGCGTCATGCGAAGCGAGCGAGTCAAGGCGGGTGTAATCCCGGGTTAATTGTCGAGTAAATAAACAATGAGCGATCAAGTTTAGCCGCCAGGGACGCGGCTTACACATCTCTTACTGCTTAGGATACCAGACAGACGTTACCCTTGTTCCTTGGAGGGAACCGAGGACAGATAACTGGTTATGTATGAAGATTTTTTTCCTCCATTATAACTAGTTATCTCCAAGAAATAGATTTACTTCACAAATAACTGTTATTTTTAACAGTTATCTGTGAGGAAAATAAAATCGTCGGAGATAACCAGTTATTCTGGAGGAAAAAAAATCTTCACAGATATCCAGTTACCTGGCCACGGTTACCTCCAAGGAACAAGGGCAGACCAGACACCCTGACTACAACTAGATTCTTACTACTCCTTGATTTTTATTTTATACTAGCTTTTGCCCGCGACTCCGCGTAGAAGTCTTTTATCGCTGCTCCCTTGGGAAATGTCAAATTTTCCGGGATAAAAACTATCGTTTGTCCTATTCCAGGACCTAACCTACATGTGTTCCAAGTTTCATCCCTATCCGTTCAGTGGTTGAAGCGTGATTGAGTAACAAACATCCGAACATCCAAACTTTCTCATTTGTAATATTAGTAAGAAGTAAGATCAGACTAGAGGACGCTCGTGACTTCGTATTGTACTTATAACTCGTTTCCCACTTTTCCCGTTATTTATTCCCGTTGGGGATTGAACAATCCTGTATTAGTGCATTCCTAGGACACCCAAGGAATATTTTCCCAAAATTTTAATTCCCTAGATTCAGCGGTTTAGTATATGCATTGTCTGTCAGATTAAATATACAGTCTGTGTCAATTGAAATTGGCGAAGATGTAAACAAATTAGTACTGTTTGACACAACCTCAAATATGCATCGAGCGTGTTTTTAATAAAAATAACGTGTAAATATAAATAGTTATTTCATCTAAAACATAATATAAAACGATTGATCAAGTAGATAAATCAGTGCAAAGACCTTAATTGATCTTTAAAAGAACATGATAAACGAGTAATAACGGTGAACTGGTTCGTTTTGCTTTGTTTACATCTTTGCCAATTTCGATTGACACAGACTATAGGGAGACTCCTAAGTCTTGAACCGAAATTATGGTTTCTAACGCAGCATTTAAAGGCGAATTCAGTGCATTAAATCCAAAAACCAACAATTAAACTTTGTTGAAGTAAAACATAACGTCTTTAAAGAGTAAAGGTCTTTAAAGAGGTATTACCTACCGTGTGGTCACCCTATTCTACTAGACGAGATGTATGAGTCTAACAGTTCAATTCAACGTAAAAAGTAGGGTAACCATGGGACTCGGTAAATTTAAAATAGGTAATAATTTTATTATTTATTACAACATATTAATTTACAGACTTTTGCGTAGTGTTACGTACGAGTGCTTTAACTAACGGTAAATAGCGAGAAAAACATATTTGGGTTCATGACTTAGGAGTCACCCTGTAGGTATATAGGACATGGTATTTGAATTAATAAAAACGTTTGTTCTTTGTTCGTTAACACTGGTTAACTTACCTTAAATAGTTTAAATTAGTTCTTAACTCATTATTACCGTACGCATTAAATTTATTTATTTATATTTTAATGAATACTTGAAGATACCCGCATCTTTTTTATTTGGAATTGTTTCCCACTTCCTATCCAGTCATTATTATTTAAAATTATTTTGAAAGCAACAAGTTTTAGGTTTTAATTCAATATAGGTAAACAATGATTAATATTTTTAGAATAAGCACTTATATTGTCTCATGTCTCACATCTTTTATTGTCTTATCTGAAAACGATAAATAAGGCGTTCCTTATTGTAAATACTTTTCAATACAATTTGGTATTTTTTTTTCTTAATTAATGGCTTTCAGTCCTGTTAAGGTGTATTTCGCCAATGTCGAGTTATTTATGGACACTCCCATGGACTTATTAGAGAAACAAGTCCATGGATATCACACGCGAGGACAATTAATTGTTCGGTAAAAGAGAATTTTCTCTAATGGACTAAACATAAGCACATGGGGTTAGCTCCACGTGCTTCTGTCAAGTCACACACTTTGGTATTATCCTTACAGTTTGGTCATTCTAAGAGGCCAAATTTGACAGCTGCCAACTTAGTACAAAATATGTGTTATATTTTATACTGCGTTGACAGCTGTCAAATCGGGCCTCTTAAAACGACCAAGTTGTAGGAGTGAATACTAATTGTCATTTCAAAGACGCTAGGTGTCTTCTAGGTTGTTCCACTGCGGTTTTACTAAAGAATGCGAAAGTAAAGCGTAACGCACACCGGCGGCAGCTGCCGGCGGGTGGCGAGCGGGCGCCGGACGGCGGCGGGGCGGCGGCGGCGGCGCAGCGGCTCGTGAAGCCTTCCGAGCGGGTGCGCGCCCTCATTGCTCGCGCCCTAGCGCTGCCCGGGTCACGGTATCACACCGTTACCTGCCTGGATATTGTTATTACAGATTAAGGGTACACGGAAAGATCATGTCTAGAAAGAACATGTCTAGCTAGTCACCTTAGTACATAACCTTTGAGTCATCGCGAATAAAAAATTGGGAACCATGTAATTTCGTACGTTATTTTTATATATCATTGCGAACTCTACATTTTAAGACTAAAATCTCCTTTTCATTCAAATATCAGGCGGAAATCTCACGCAAATTGACCTAGTCCCAAACTAAGCTCTAGGCTTGTACCATAGGTATTAGACAACGATAAACATAGTCATATACACAAATACATACTTAAATACTTAAGAAACATCCAAGACTCGGGAAGGCAGGGCCACTACCAACTAGGCCTAACCTGTTCCCAGTAAGAGTGTAATAATATGTGTGACGAGCGACAGTATTCGTTTCCGACGATTGGATGTTTTCTGTGTAATTAAGTTATATCTCTCTGTATTATATTATTCACGATTGTCTTAGCCTTTTTATATATATCATTAGCCTAGAGTTTACATTGCGATTAGGTCAATTTGTGTGAGATTGTCCTCTGTTATCACATTAGTTCATGGTTAGTTACATTACTCTTAACTATTGTTTACTGGATATTGTCCTACAGATTTACTTATGAGCTCCTAATATCGCAACTTAATACGTTAGTTGTCTGTATTATTCATGGATGTTCTTTCAGTTCAGTTTTACTGAATCATTGAGAGATACCTTAAAGCGATAAGCTTGCTACAGCAAATGTTATATTACTTTTGTCTATCTTATCATCATACAAAGTTAACTATGAAAAAGATTTCACGTCAATAACTTTACTGAAAACAGACTTGACATCTCCAGAAAAGGCGAACCTTACTTAATCTTCAGTTAACATTGCGAACTCCGATGATCTCAAGGCCCCTTTATTAAAGGCCCTTAATCAAATCCAATGATTGAATCCGATTCGATTCTCATAACTGGTCGAGGGCTGTACCAATAACTGTCGCAGTGGCACCATCCCTGCGGGGAGTGCGGGGCCAGCCCAGCGAGGGCGGACCTTCGGAATGTTATGAAAAATATCCAAATAATAACGTTATACTTTGTTAGTGTTTAACATTTTGATTAGTTACGAGTATATCGATATTTCTTCATAACTTATGTACTTACATACATCTCATCAAAATGTAAATGTTATTATTATTATTTGTATGTCATTGCCAATCACGGGAATATGAGAGTCCCGGACCTTTGGAGGGCGTACATGGAGTCGATGCCAACACGCAAAGGCCCTTTAGACAAGTTTAATTTAGTAAAGTGATGGGACACCAACCGACGATTGTCCCTGAGTTCAAACTTTAGACGTGTGCTCCCACGGACTACCACCGGTTAGTGTAGGACTATTTAAGAAGGATGGGAACATTCATAATAGGCTTTATGAATGAACTGATATGGATTGGTGAACTAGTAGGCTATTGATGAAACTTCGGCGCCTGGCCTGGCCAATTATTGTTATTATTTTTTCCTGTTGGAGATTAATTTTCAAAATAATCTTTCTTAAGGTATCTAAGAAATATTCTCTCCAAATTTCATTTTAAGGTCAGCAGTTTAGGCTATGCGTTTTCTGTCAGTCCGTCAGTATAGAAGATGGGCCACATACAGGCCACCACGAAATGCACGACTCAGTTACATCTCATTGGTATATCGTCAGAATAACGATATAAAGATAACGTTATGGTAAAATAGCACTATGTAAAGACCTGACGCGGTGCGGGTGTGTCGGGGAGGGGGGATAAGCTTTGAGAGATCCTTCTTGAGTGATTTGAAAGAATCTCAGCGCGACTGACGCATGGATTCACTTTTAACCCGCTCTGAGAGACTCGTAGATTTGAAAGCCTTTCATTTTTGCAAGATGTTTCTTTCAAATTATGAAGACATCTTTGATGCCTCAAAGACATGACATAATTAAACGAATAAAGCTGTGCTACGTTGCTTGGGCTTGGTTGCATACGAGTTACATTCATAAATATAATAAATAATAATAAATATCAGGGGACAATGTCACACCAATTAACCTAGTCCCAAACTAAGCTCTAGGCTTGTATTATGGGAACTAGACAACGATGTAAATACTTATATAGAGAAATATATACTCAAGTACATAGAAAACATCCAAGACTCAGGAAAAAATATTCGTGCTCATCACAAAGATATCTGCTCTTACCGGGATTTGAACCCAGGGCAGCCAGCTTCGTAGGCAGGGTCACTAACAACTAGGCCAGCGCGTCGTCAGACATAGATAGCTAAATGTCATACAAATTGGTTTAGTCCTAAAATAAGCTCTAGAGATTTGAACTGTGAGACCCTACTAGAAAACGATAAACATTCTTTACTTTTAAATACATAGAAAATTTAGGAATAAATACTCGTGCTTATAGTACAAAATATTTGACCCTACTGTGAACTTAACCCGGGACCACTACTTCGAAGACCGAAATACGAGTTCTTAGATTGGTATCCCGATTGGGGTCCTGAAATTTACCTATTAAATTTTCAAAGGGAAAGATAGGTTTATTTTTATCGTAAGTACCACTCTTAATGCACCGCGACCCACCCGACTTATTGCGTTCGTACAAAAGTAAGACAGAGTGGCATTAACCGCGCACGTCCCGCGCCCGCAAGAAACGCTCCGAAGTGTCGCCGTTCGCAAAAAAACAATTAAACGCAGAGAAATGAAGCAGCCACTCGCTAATTAGCAGAATTTAAATAAATAAGCAATAAGGGAGGTTCGCAGCAATTTATCGCTGCGAATTAGGAACGATGTTTAAATATTTACAAATAAATGTAAGGCTTTTAAGGTCTGTAACGGCTTTCTTATTCCCGCCATGTTTTTTGCGACTCCTGGCCATTCAGGCGTTTGAGTGACGCGCCGGAGCGCCTTTAACTTTAATTGACTCGAAAAAACGTAAAAGCGTTAAATTAACTGCGATATAAAACAAAGAATAAAACATTTCATTTCTTAGTTCGCGAGAGTTGTGAGATCGCGATTTTAGTAGACACTTACAAACAACACGTTCTATAAATTAACTATGTTATAATTTTCATCAATGTAGGTAGGTAAATGTTAGGTCACCGTAGCGGTCCGTACTCTAAAAAACTGCCATGCGCGTGCGAGGTAAATATATCTGCAAGAAGCATACAATGACAGACTGCCATGCATCGAGTTAATGGAGAAGGAGAGACGGGACAGACCGACAGCGCTGACGGAAGGTGCAGACAGTTTTTCGGAATAATCCCCCTGAATTCCTCTGCGGCAAACTTTTTCGGACTATCCACTTGACTTGACAGACCAACTCGCAAAGGAGTGATGGATTTACCTCGCATAGAATTTACCTCGTAAAGCCCACGTCAAATTTCGTAAGTTCGAAAAAGAATCTTGAGTCGGTCAACTAAAGTCAAAAGTCACTTTGACAAATGTTCTAAATTTAGGAGTTTGGGCCTTACGAGGTTAAATTTAGAACTTTATCTATACCTAATAGCTGTAGCAACTTTACAAAAACAGAAATGAAAATTCAATGGCCATAGAGGGGAAAAGTTCATGCTTTGGGTTACAGGACTGTAAACTTGCTAAAGCTTGTGGAAGATTGTTGCAGCCTTCTAAACATACATTAAAATGTAATTAAAGTAACAAATCCCCAATTACTGGGTAATCGTTATCAGAGTTAATTAGATCAGCTAAGGGCGTGCGCACAGCGGCGACAATGAGACCCTCGTCATACGTCCGCGGCTGCGTCAGGCGCACACGTATTAATTACATGAGGGCTCGCGTCAGCCGGGGCCCAGGTGACAGGTGACTCAATAACTGAAGAGCGTTAAGTGACGGGTGTGATAGTGGCGGTGAATGGAATGAGAGTTGAGTGGCTTAAGCGCGTTGTGTTGTGGCTCAGCCATGTTCGATTTTAATTGTGTAGCTAAATGCTATACTAAAAACAAGCATGTATGTGAACGCCGCTGCACTCCACAAAGCGGTGTACGTGAGGTATACACTGAGGGATTAAAAAATAACTTTTTGCCCCAGCAGTGGGACAGTCTCTTCTCTCTCTCTTCTTCAGCCTATTGCCACATGTAGGCCTCTTGAATTGCACTTCATTTTCTATCTTTGGGTCTTCCTTATGGGACACTAATAAGGGCTAAAAAACCTGTAAACATATTTATTTTACTTTGCTGCTACCGCCGCCCTACATCGCGGGACCGTCTGCCGTTAACGGGGACACATTAACGGCGCGATTAACCTGATTTGCCTTAATTACTCGCTGCGAGGTTCATAATTATCGAGTTACAATTACAGACAACACTGTCATGAAGAAAATCACCGATTAACTTTTTTATGGCATGAAGGTATTTTTCCTAAGAAATCCGCTTTTCAATGGGTCGATGAATGATTAACCGACGAGTTAAGTTGTCCCGTCAGAGCATAATTAAAGTTTTAGTTCGTGTTTTTCTAATTTGGTCGCAGGTTTTGTCGACGCAGCAGCTCGGCCAAATTGGGAGATACGAACGGTCCTTACTTTTTCTTGACGTAAAAGTTGAAATATATTTTCTAGGTATGAAACCATAAACAACAAACACTTTTGAAATAGTCTCTAAATAAATGTCTGTTCAGCAAACCTTGCGACCTTTCAAAGCAAACATCTACATTTCAATAGCGTCTCGAGGAGTTCGCGCAAAAACAAAGAAATGGTTCGCGTTTGAAGTCCAACAGAAGTATGCGGGATCAAAGCCGAACGGGCGGCGGCAAGCGCGGCCACTCGAGATCACTTCCGCGTCCAAATGATAATGTTTAAAACATTAACACTCTCATATGCTTTGACGAAATAAAAAAAAACATCTATAAGCATGTATACATAAATAACAGAAGTACTTTACTTTTTTTGTCAAAAGCGGAGATAGCGGGTCATGATTATAAGTGCTCACCACGACCTATAAACAACAGCCACACCACTGCGCTACCGGCCTTTGACAAAAAAGAACGTTCGTTTTTTGAAGGCCCCTAAGTCGAATCAATTCTAAAATGAAGTCTTGCGGAAAACGCTCGGTGGTGGATGGCCAACTATCTAAATAGATGGTGGAGACGAAACAATCGTTTGGTATGAGTTCTCCGATGCTGAGATTCAGCGGCTGGTTTTAGGCCATACCTACAGTTTCTCGGAGCTAGTGAATTACGGTAAAAGACACAAAAGTTAGAAATTTTAGGCATATCTTCCTCATCTACATAATTTTTGTATTCGATCAGTTTTTAATTCGTCATGTCATTGTGTTCAACAACGACGTGCAAGTCCGGTTCGATTCTTTACAGTGTACCTACCTAAGTTGACTCAGCAATATTACCTTCTCTGTTGCCCGAACAAAATTAGATACAATCCCATTTTAAAGATCCATAGTCAACCCTTATCTTTGAAGCATTTGCAATCCATCACACCGTCCAGCTACACACAACCCTTCCGATGATGCGTCAACCCGCACAAACGGACAAAAACGCGACAACAAAGCCTTTGTACAGATTAACACGTTACTGTCATTCATCCCGGCTCATTTCACCAACTTTTTCACATTAACCCCCTTCCCTCCGTGACGAGGGTGCGGCTAATTATTACATTTGACAGTTAAATTAACACGCGCCTGCAGGCCGCGGCGTCACGCGTCACGCTTGACGCCCGGAGTTACACATATCACGGGATACTCCGAACGAAGGACTCGTGAGAAACGTTGGGTTCATCTTATCTTCCGGGGCTTTATTCTACTTAGATTTAGCCATCTTGCTTCGATATGGTAATATTGTTGACTTTATGACGCTGAACATGAATGCTGATTCTATGACAGTTCTTACTGTCAAGTCAAGTGAATAAGAGCTGTCAGAACTTCAACAAAGATAATATATTATATACAGGGTAGAAAAAATGAACACCACATGGACGGCAACTGTCTTAAATATCGGAAATAAAAAGTTCTAGGCTTAAAACAAAACATACTATTAAAAACATATTATTAGATTTTTGAAAAAAAAAACAGATCGAAAGGGTCATTGATAGTGATCATTTATGTCTATAACACATACACTTTTAAGTTAAATAAAGACTGTGAAAAAACCCTTCTTTATTATTTTGTGATATTCAACGACTTCAATTCCCGGTTAAGGGTCAAAAATAAAAGTACCTAATTCTCCTTTGCGTAGAATTTGCTATTTCCAATATTTAAGGTAGTTATTGCCATCCATGTGGTGTTCGTTTTTTCCACCCTGTATAAAACAACAGTGGCATTATAACACTGTTAGCAAATGGATTTATTAACTGTACCTCGAGAATGAAACTTTTCCGTCTCTCAGTGAGTATCGGTAACGTAACGACTCCGAGAAAGTTTGTATAGCGATTGAAAGCAGCGCTCCGTGTCCTTATTTAGTACTAAAACTTGTTAGCTAATGTATGGAAACGTGAGTTTGTTGTAGAGGTGCTACAGACAGGTTTATAAAAGTATAGTCTACGTTTTTTAATAGTAAAAGTGATTCAAAAATGATGATTGAAATGTTTGTGCTATGAGAGCGGCTGACCGAATTAAGCTTCAACTAGTACATCGATAAGGTTATTTAATATCTAAAAATCTATCACGCTTTAATAATCACACTATTCATAATACTTTTACCAGAGGTATCCATGTTGATGGGGGGTGAGAGAGTAACCACTTTGTCAGTCAGTTTCAATCTAATTTAATTACAATTATAGGTGAAAAACTTAAGAAAGTCACCTGTTGTATGTGTGAGTAATATGTGCGAATAGACATTCTATTTTTGAAATTTGTAATATATCGTATGGTTTGCAAACTCATTATTTGCTTATCTTTCAAGTTTGATTATTCCTGTCCACTTAACAATAAGATATAAATAGTTGTCAATATCAAGTAATTGTCTTTGTAGTTTTTGCGTCGTTCATGAATAAACATTGCAAATTGTAAAACATCGATTTAGAATTCAGCTTGGCAAATTAATATGGCACCATTTCCTGAAATTGGTAGTGGACGACCACTGCATGTTCAAACAAAAAGAGTTCTGTGTAATATGTACAAACATTTCCAAGAGGTTTGCGATAAAGACAAAAATTGTTTATCAACACCAAAACAATTCGTCATTAAAATATCTGGTGTACCGAAAAAACTGGTTCTCAACACATTAAAAGAATTTGAAAGTATGCATTTAAATCAAAAATTTAAAACACCCATAAAGAAATCTAACCGAAAATCACGAGATCGAGAAGTGATAAGGAGAACAATTTATAACTTTCATATCACCCATAAAGAGACACCCACGTTAAAACTGGTCCTTGAAAAACTAAAAGATGATATTGATTATCGAGGTAGTATTACTACATTAAGGAAACACGTGTCTTTATTGGGGTTCAAATGGCAGAAAACTGAAGACAACAGGAGACTCCTGATGGAAAAACATTAAATTCGCTATTTACGTATAAATTTTCTGTGCAAAATTAACCAATACCGTGCACAAGGGCGGCCGATCGTATTCACTGACGAGACATACATTGACACATCACACTCTACACAAAAATCATGGTCTGATGGAAGTACTAACGGTATGAAGCAGCCAGTTTCAAAGGGTAAACGTCTCGTAATAGTCCATGCAGGCGGAATGGAGGGATTCGTTCCTAACGCATTATTAATATATGAAGCCCATAAAAAAACCGGGGACTATCATGATAACATGAATTTCGACAATTATTCCAAATGGATTAAAACTCAATTAATACCAAATCTAAAACCAAACAGTGTTGTCGTTTTGGATAATGCATGTTACCATAATTCGCTTCAAAATCCGGCACCGAATTCGAACTCGCGAAAGCAAGTCATGATGGATTGGCTCTCTCAGCGAAATATTGACCATTCCCCTACTATGTATAAGACACAACTATACGATCTTGTACTCAAAAATAAGCAAAGATTCGTGGAATACAAAATTGATACAATTTAAAGTCAACACGGACATACGGCACTTCGCTTACCACCATATCATCCCCAATTCAATCCAATTGAAAACATTTGGGGAATAGTCAAAGGATTTGTGGCCAAAAAAAACGTTTCAATGAATATGGAGTCCATTAAAAATTTAGCAAAAGAAAAAATTAGTAGAATAACTCAGGAAGAATGGAAAAATGTATGCTTTCATACAATGAAGGAAGAGCAAAAGTATCAATGTCAAGAATCACAAATGGATGCAATATCGGAGAGTTTCATTATAAGTGTTTCCTCGGAAGATAATGACAGTGACATTGTTTCTGTACAGTCCACTGATGAAAATGAGGATGACGAAATGGCGAGTGATTGAGATAAAAAATGTACAGTATGTTATTAATATGTACAACTCATATTAAATATTTACATAATTTATTATGCTTATGCGTTTTTTAGCAAACTGTACACAACTACATACAACAGGTGACTTTCTTAAGTTTTTCACCTATACACATGCGTATATATACAATGTTAACTTACTACAGTACTAACTAATGTGCACTAGATACACGTACAGATAATATCTAATCTAAATGCAATTCATCAATACGTGAATTGATAACAATTACGAAACGTGCCTACCGGCACAGTACTCCCCCCAAGAGAAAATAAATACAAATTAAAAGGATATTCTCCAGTACAATAAGTTCCTACTGAAATATTTTCGATGGTATGACTGTGTAAAGTGTGCCGTTATGGGCAATATGTTTCACTAAAACAATAATTTATACCAAATATTCATCGACTCTTTGTCGGTAATTGGCGTGGGATAGCAAGTGTTTCCTCAGTTAGCGGATTCCGTGGCTCATTGTCTGATAACCTAAGAAATCAATTCGCATTAGTTAGAGGTAAACATACTTCTTCATGACCGTTGCATGAAGGCACAATACTACTTTTCAATTTCTACGAAATTCTTGGTTCCTTGAATGATAACCTAAGAAATATTCGTATTGGAGATATTGTTTATACATCTTCTTGCCCGTTGCAAGAAGGCACAAAATTTCTTTTCAATTTCTACGAAGTTCTTGGCTCATTTAACGATAACCTAAGAATTAATTCGTATTGGAGATATTAAACATCTTCATGGCCCCTGCATGAAGGCACAAACTTTTCTCAGTTGGCGACATTCTTGGCTCATTGACCGATAGCCCAAGAATTAATTCGCATTTGAGATATTAAACATCTTCACGGCATTGCATGAAGGTAAAACAAATAACTTCTGATATCGAAACTATTACACAGTCAACCGAATAAATATTTACAAAAACAAAATAATAATTACCATACTATGTTCTAATTGCTAGTTTCCTCTCGAACTTGACCTTGATTTACGAAGAACGCCTTCTAGTCACATTCTGCATACCGCTGCGCCGGCGCTCGTGCCGTAGCTCATTTATGTCAAATTGCATTCTTGCGAGTTGTGACGCGACGCTAGCCAAACAGTTTGTAAAATCATCTGTTTTGTTTTGTTGACTGTTTACAGCTGATATCCAACGCTCCAACGAACCTGTACTCGTACCTGCGACAGTCTTCGGGGGCGACATTGCAGTAAATTAAAAATTTGCGCTCCTTGATACCTTCTAACTTGCTGGCTTAATTTTCCTCCTGCTTCTTGTATTGATTTCTTCTTCTTGCGGCAGGACAACGGCGTCAATGTTACTTGTCGGGATGGTGTTCTTCTTCGGGGTCATCACTGTACCGGTGTTACCCCATGTTGGTGGGTCGTCAGGCAGGGTAGCGGCGATCATTGTTCAGACGGGATAATGTTCTTTGTCGGGGTCACCACTTTACCGGAAAGGTCCATGTTGATGGGGGGTGATAGAGTAACCACTTTGTCAGTCAGTTTCAATCTAATTTAATTACAATTACACATGCGTATATATACAATGTTAACTTACTACAGTACTAACTAATGTGCACTAGATACACGTACAGATAATATCTAATCTAAATGCAATTCATCAATACGTGAATTGATAACAATTACGAAACGTGCCTACCGGCACAATACTTATTGCCAATAAAACTCAAAGTCTTTTAAATGTAGAAAATAGAAATATATTTTCAAAATCTATTTCTTACTCAAATATATTTTTCAAATAGACAGATAACGTAATAAAGCATTATGTTGGGAGATTCGCGTGATTGTAATACATTGAAAAACTATTTTCGTGTTTTAAGGCACAGAATAGTCTCATATTTTATGCTGAGGATTAGTTTTAGGACCCTTTTCATGTGTTTTAGCCACGGGTAACTTTATAAAATAATGTTGTGTAAAACTTTTGCGAGGGTCTAGTTCATGTTTTGATGTTTAGGTCCGAAAATTTCAAGTCACTACAATAAGCGTGACTTTATCTTATTTAAAGAGGGGTGCCATTTTGTTTCGATTTCTCATTTTAAATAAAACTAGCGGTTTTAGCGCTAAAATACATTTTAGAATGACGGCTTCCATGCAGCCTTAAGTCTGTCAGGCTGCCTTATGGTCCAAAATAAACAATAATAAATACCAGGGGACAATGTCACGCCAATTGATCTAGTGCCAAACTAAGCTCTAGGCTTGTGCTATGGGTACTAGACAACGATATAAATACTTATATAGAGAAATATATACTTAAATATATAGAAAACATCCATGACTCAGGAACAGATATTCGCGCTCATCACACTAATATCTGCCCTTACCGGGATTTGAACACAGGACCGCTAGCTTCGTAGGCAGGGTCAATACCAACCAGGTGTGTTATTCTCTCAAAAAACCGTTGCCGGTCAAACGGACGAGCGAATAAAAGCGGCGAGTTTAAGTAGTCCCGTCCGACCGAACAAAACACATTTAAGATCGTGCATTGTCAATTAGGGAGCCTTATACGTTGGTGAAGTCATGCTGCCAAATTGAATACACGCGCTAAAATGTGTTTTGTTCGCTCTGTCGGGACTACTCAAACTCGCCGCTTGGACCTTCACTCGAGCGAACGATCGCCTTTGCTTGTTGAGAGAATCACTACCCAGGCCAACGCTTCGTCATTGTCAAATGTAAAGTGTAAAAAAAAAAACTGTGTGGACTATGTCAGAAGCTCGTTAAATACTAGGTATTATATTAATACCTCAACTAGTCGTTGCCCGCGACTCCATCTGAAGCTATTTCCTCGGGAACTATTCAGTTATTCGGGATAATAATAGAATGTGGATCTTTTCCTGGGTTTAAGCTATCTCCATACAAAATATTCAGCGGTTTAGCTGTGAAAGCGAAACAAACAATCAAAGTCCAAAATTTAGTAAACGCGGTTTCTGTAAACTTAGTTTTTTTCCTTATGTCTACACTGGTTGCCACATTCTACTTTTATTATTTTCCTCAATCATTCAAAGGTTAGCTGAAAGAGATCTCTTAAAAGAAAAGTTCACTTTTGTTATTCCTATTCTGTAAATATTGTATTTGAATTTCAGTGTTTTGTACAATAAAGTGTTTACATACATACATACAAAGTTACTTTCGCATTTATACATTTTATAATATTACGGTGTACGGTCTCAACACCGTGCGTTTATTTTATGCTTGCTCGTGACCTGCTATAGGCAGGCATCGACACACTTAAATATAATATTAATATTACATATTAGTCATAAAGAACAGTGCGTCACTAATTGGGATTCGGTCACTTACGGCAACTTTCCTCGCACGACCACGTGCCTGGAATGCCCACATCCCTAAACGTCCATGTCGCTCGAACGACCATAATACTAAAAAGGCCACATGCCTTGAATGACCACATCCCTGAACGTTCATTTCGCTTGAACGACCACTTTTACAAGTGTCGATACCTTATAAAAATTAAAATGTTAGTGTCCCATATTCTGCTACGACACTGCTTTACGAACAAGAAAATGTACGAAAAGAGAAGTGGACGAACAAGGAAATGTACGAAAAGAGAAGTGGACAAACTGGGAAATGTGCGAAAAGAGAAGTGGTCGTTCAAGGATGTCGGCGAACTAGGAATTTGGACGGTGGTCAATAAAGGAAGTGGCCATAAGTGACCGAATCTACTAATTGCAATCAACAACAAGAGAAATGAATAACCAAACTTAATACTATCATGTAATTAACTAACTTAAACAAACTACTTCAACATAACTCAGGATTACTCTCACTACACTCTTGGTGCTACCAGCATCAAATATCATCAATACAGTGTATAGGAGTGTGTCTCTTAAAAACGGCGCTCGGTCGGTCGAACGAGTGAACGAGTGAACGAGTGAACGCGCCACACGATTTAAGTAGTCCCGTCTGGCGCACAAAACTCATTTTAGCGCGTGCATTCTCAATTAGGCAGCAGGGCTTCTGTCGATTAGATATAAAGTATAAAGCTGCGACCACACCGCTGCTTAAAATATGGTGACGGTACGGAATCGCAGTGACGCGTATTATCAGTACCGTTATTGACGCATGCTCCACACACCGCTGCTTAAAATACGGCGACGGTACGGAAACGCAGTGACGCGTCGTATCCGTACCGTTTTTGACGCACGCTCCCCACACCGCTGCTTAACGGTGCGTATATTACGGTGCTTCAAAAACGGCGCCATGTTGTTACAATGACCCCGTCTTTTGTTTACGCAACGACACATTATTTTAAGCAGCGGTGTGGAGGGCATGCGTCAAAAACGGTACGAATACGACGCGTCACTGCGATTCCGTACCGTCACCGTTTTTTAAGCAGTGGTGTGGAGGGCTTGCGATAAAAACGGTACGGATACGATGCGTCACTGCGATTCCGTACCGTCACCGTTTTTTTAGCATTGGTGTGGGCGTAACTTAAGGCTGCCTAATTGAGAATGCACGCTCTAAAATGTGTTTTGTGCGCTCTGGACGAGTAGTCTCCGCCGGTGGTGTGGTACGTTCACTCGTTCGACCGACCGAGAATAACACCCCAGATTTAACTGGACTATACAATTAGTATGGTTGTATCTGTCTGCAGAACATTCGATCGGCTCGGTTCCTCGCACAGGCTCGAAGCTCGACCCGGCTGTAGGCTCCCCGTAACGAGCCGAGCCGCGCCCGTTTGCCGCAAATTACGTTCCTCAAAATAAACTTTTTTATTACCGCACTCTGCTAAAGTGTATTCTCCAAATGGATAATAAAATCATGCCAATAGTCTTTCCATACGGGGTTGCTGGAGGGAAGATTACGTGATTTAGACGACATGAAATGTGTATTTATTTATTTATTTGTCAACCTAGAGTGGCCCACTGCTTGTGCGTCTTGTGCAGCCTCCTGCCAGTCCCTTCTGAAAACGTCAAGCTGATCTCGCTATCTGCGGCTAGTTAGGTCTGCCGCGACGCCGAATTCTGTCGTGTGGGATCCAGTTTGTGGTTGTTTTTGCCCAATTGGTATCACGCGTGCGACAAATATGTTCGGCCCAGTCCTACTTGAGTCTCGCGGCAGTTTGAGCTACGTCAGGAATTTGGGTTTTGGAGCGTAGTATTGTATTTTGGACGCGATCTATAAGCTTAACGCTCAGAATGCTACGCTCTAAGGCTCTATGGCAAACCTTAAGGGCGGACATCTGAATGTTTGTCAAAGACCAAGTCTGTGCATCGTAGGTGAGGATCGGAAGAGTGCTCATGTCCGTGAGCTTCCTGTGCTGTGGGCAAAACTAAAGCTTAGTTTGAGGCAGGACTATGCAGATAAGAAGTTAATCCTGGCAAACTAGTTCAGCATATTCAATTGTGTAAACTTATCGATGTTCAGAAAATTCATGGTTTTGCAATGTGTCACGATTGATTTGTTATTCACCCAGTGTTATCGGTTATGGTTTTACCCGGGTGGAAAGGAAGAAGAAGCCTGCCCCGAGGAACCTGTGCGGCACCGCATCGACAGGACCGAACCACTTGCTATGTCCTGCTACGCCCACGACGCAGTTGTACGTGTCCAGAGGGCCCTGCCAAGATGCATTGCGCTAACTAACGTTTCTATTCGATTTGTTTTTAAACCAATCGCGTCACTGGTACATGACGTGATACGAAAAGTCACGTGATCTACCAGTGACGCGATTGGTTTAAAAACGAAACGAATAGAAACGCTAGTTAGCGCAATGCATTTTGGCAGGGCCCTCCGATTACATTACTCTACGGAGGCGAAGGATCTCGTAGAGTATGTACGAGTTAAGACTGGTGTTACTCCTAGGGTCGAGTGGTTGGAGCCTCACCACAAGTTTAATTTTAAGGCATTTGTGGTGAGAGTACCCAACAAAGATCTGTCGACCTTTTTAAAGGAGGAATTCTGGCCGAGGGGTGTCATATTTCGGCTGTACAAGTAGTCCAGTTAAATTTATGTTATTTACATTTTTATATTTGTTAGTCTGTAAGGTATTTGTAAATATGGGCCTATTAGCCTGAAATAAACTTTATTCTATTCTATTATATTCTAATTTGTGAAAGGGAACTAATTCTATCCTGTTCCAAGATGGATTATGTCAAAGGTTGTGTCACTTTCCGATAGTTCCATCGCAGACCGGGAATCGAACTGGTTGTGTATTTTTATATGAACGAACCATGTTTTACATATTTTTTACAAGACAGAACAATCGTATTTTTCAGAATAAAAATATATCAAGGCAATGATTCTGTATAAAAATACGATATAAAGGCCCAAGATAATTATTGACTTTTGATGACTTTTTAAACTCAAAAGTTGTAGAACAAACTTTTATTCACATTATTTTATTGTTTATGTAAATACTGCTACAACAACCGGTTTATTCGGTAAAACTTACAAGCGTCAAGTTTTGCTATTATTAGTAGGAACCCTGAGAAAATGAACAAATACTAAAAAAATATCATTCCATTCGAAATCGTTTTCAAATCGGAATATACCTACTACTGTTTCCGAAGTATGGGATCCTCAGTGCGCGAGTCCGACTTGCACTTGAGCGGTTTTCAAATTGTAACTATTTTTGATTTAGTTGAAACTGGTTTGCCTCTCCATCGAACACAACGAATTTGCTACGCCGTAGCTCGTAGCTCGTGGCTCGTAGCCCGTGCCCGCGCTCCGTGCCCGCGGCTCCAAATGGCGTCTAATTGCCCCAAGCGCTTTGAAGTGAACTGAACTGGCTCCGCTGAGATGAAACTGATAATTTCGGATACACTTTGATACTTATAGTATACATAGCTCATCGACGTATCCGAGGGACTGACGTATGGCGCTGCGAAACGTACAGAGTATTTACGTGTAAGGTATTAGTTAATATATTCAAGATATTGTGCTCGTGCGTAATCCTAATTTAACACATTGATTGTATCGTAAGGCATTTATAGCGGTAATTTAAATTAATTTGACTTATTAGGGAGTTATGAGAGAAAACATGATTAGGTTAGGTTACGTTAGGTTAGGATTTAATGAAGAGTTATGCTAAGTGAGCAACATGATCTATAATACAATATAACAGTTTGTGATAATAATTGTATACTTAAAATTCAAAATCAAATCAAATTACGTTTAACATTCAATAAATCAAAAAAATTAAAGACTACTTTTAAGTGAGGATATTGTAAACAAGCAATATTTTACCACTTTATTCCAAGTATTGAACAAATCTTTAGGTATAAAATAGCTTGTATTTGTCAAACAACCCCTCCCAAGGAACAATATTTGCATGTCAATCGACGAAGCCCCGAATAATCTTTATTTTTATAACATTTTCGGTTGTATTTGGTTGGCTGGAGAGGGGGGCGATTATGGGACGCGGGTGTATACTGCGTAAGGGTGGCAGATACCACTGAGTAGACATGTAAGGAATAAAGGAGCGACCACGCCGGAGCTTAACGGTGCTTAAATCACGGTCCGTCAAAATCATCGCCCTGTAATTACTGTGCCCGATTCTTTGTTTTAAGCAATGTTACCGTACTTTACGCGTCAGTGTGGCTGATCCTTTAATCTCAATTCTCTTAAATATTGGTGTGTGCATTTTAAATTTAGTGACAGTTTTAGTTGACGAAGCTTCGGCCAAAACGGTATATACCTGAACTCTGCCGAACATGCCAAAACGTGCGGGACAACTTTAGTAAGCAGGTTAATACTTCTTCGGCGAATTTATAAAGCGAGTTTCAGAGAATACAACCCTGATATATTCTATCTTAGTCCTCAGGGTTAGCAACGGCTTTTTCGTCTTGCGATGGTATGTGTCTATGGTCTCAAAAACACTTACCATCAGGTCTGTGTGTTTGTTTGCCTCTACCATACCTTACAAAATGTATTACAAACATTTATACTAACAAAGACGTTACCTTATAACGACTTGACCTGAACGTGGCTACTTCTCCATCAAAATTCATTAGTAGCATTGACATCGACCACCGAGTCTATCGATATTTTAACAGCATTAACAAAGGCATAATTCCTGGTCGAGGAAAACAGCTATGAAATAAACAACAAAGGGAATTTGGTGTACCGACATAAAAGAAAAAGTTAAATAATATTCAAATGTTGACACTCATTGAACTCTTGTGTGTAATAAAATTAACAAGAAGTATTCTATTGCAGGTACGTTATTTGAGCAAGAGGACAAAACGGTCGAGAGAAATAAAGGTAGGAGCGGCCGAGGCGCGTGTAACTTGATGACACCTCAACATTCCGCCAAAAGCGATTTCAAAGGGAAAGTGTAACCTTATAACTTTACTATACGTAACGCTTAAATAACCCTCTGTCTGTCAACTTTGATGCAGATTTCAAGATTATTCAGCGATTTTTTTCCAGGTATCGTGTAAATTGTTAAGATACAACCAGGGCGAAGCCAGGGTAAATCATTACTTACATTATAAATGTTTAAAAAAACAAAAAAACCGCCTTCAAAAAGCAAAAAATAACTTCTTTAAAATGGTAGGTAAATAGGTCAGTCCAACTGAAGTCTGCTTTTGGTTAAAATATTGTTGGGCGCCGACTTCAGTTGGACTGACCTATTTACCTACCATTTTAAAGAAGTTATTTTTTGCTTTTTGAAGGCGGTTTTTTTGTTTTTTTAAACATTTATTTTATTTTATACTTTTGAGTGATCCTATTTATGCTGTTACGTAGCTCCACTTCTAAATATTAATAAGAAACTATAGAACATTTCAAGCTCGCCGCAGACAACGCCGCGGGAATGTCATAGTCATATTTAAACCTAAATGTGCTTCGTCATAGTCACTCAACTTCCTTTATCGAAATATCTTATCGCCACCCTTGAAATAGGTACCGTTAAGGAGTTCCGGTGGCCATCTGTGGTCTTCATCATCAGTTCCACTTCACCATATAGTACTTTTCAAAAGCAAATGCATGAGTTACAGTGAAAAATACCAAAATCGCTATAGGTGTGCCTATAATATTTGAGGAGTTCTCTTGATTTCTCCATGATCCCATCATCAGATCCTGACGTGGTGACAATGGGACCAACTAGAAAGTATACCCATTCGAACAACGAAAAAAATTTTCAATTCGGTCCAGTGGTCTTCGAGTAATCGGGGAAAATACATAAAAAAAAAAAAAAAAAAAAAACAAAAAAAAATATCCCGACGAATTGAGAACCTCCTCCTTTTTTTGAAGTCGGTTAAAAATATCCCGACGAATTGAGAACCTCCTCCTTTTTTTGAAGTCGGTTAAAAATTGAAAAATAGTGTGATTATTGCAAGTGTGATATTCAATTCGGCATGAGAGAACCATGTCCACAACTAAGGGCGACTCTCGAGACGAGCATACTGTCTTTTCAAAGGCCGGCAACACAACAATACGGTTCGTCTCCTGGTGTCCACGGTCAGCGGTGATCACTTTCCATTTCCAACGCGTCGTCAAGCAATTCTCCCGTCATTGATAACAGATTACACTGTAATCCCCAATAAGCCCCAATAAGCCCCAATACCGAGCATCGTGTAATCGCCGTATTCCCGCACTGATTAGCCATTACCCGGTGCATCGCGCCCGGACTTGCCTTAAATGCAACAATGCATCTAACGAGTTCGCGCGCTGCCGTCCGAAACTACGTGTACGCTGTTTAGTCTCTACGGTGTCGTTAATGCAGCTAAATACAAAAGCCATCAAATGCTTTTGTATTTTAAGTAATGCGACAAAATTCACGTCTTGTTTGTCGCAATGACGTCGTTTGACCAGTTTTTGGGTTCTTTCCTAGATATAAACGTTTCTAACATTACTTTCGCGTTTGGACGTCTGATATAACTATTTGGTATGACGTACTTTATTCTTCACGAGTCTTCAATTAAAGACAATCGCTACGGATTCAGAGGTTACAGTAATTCGGCTTCCAAACCCGAAGTCCCTAAAGTTACACAAAAAATAGGTAATATTTTTCATGTCGCTTTCACTCGGACTAAATACGCTAGCAACTCTTTCATCAACAGAGCTTATAAACTGTATAATGACCGATTTTATGGTGCTGATATATTTGGTTTATCAATCCTCAAATTCAATACCACTTTCAGCCGTCTAAGCACTTAGTTTGTTTTTTCGTTTATTTTATTTTATTTAATAATTTATTTGTTTAACTCCTACTTATTTCATAATTTCTTTCTTTAACATTACTTTTAGTCTTACTGAGAATTAAGACTTTATACCCACGTATTGTGTGTGTGTGTGTGTCTGTGATATGTACCTTTAATTTGTGGTAAATTTCGTGGTTGATGTTATAATATCACTTTAGCTATTAGTTAAATTGTACCGTTTGTTACCCTAATAAGCATTAAAACATTAAAGAATGACATAGCACCCGCACTGTGAGTAAGCGGCAGTCATTAGCGTTGTTTGCAAATTGGCCGCGAAACGTGGACGTCCGCGATCGGGCACGCGGTCACGGTGTGCAGGGCTGGCAAAAATGCAACTGAATTTATTTATTATAATATCTCAATGCTGTTCGTAGTGTTGTAGTTACGTATTTTTCAAGTTATTTTTCCTGCATCTGATGAGTATCTTTATTTTGATTGCTTTATTGTTTCTTATTTTTATTTATGTGTATATGGGCTCATTCCATAAGGCACGGAGTTGTAGAAATAGATTCATGCAGAAGGTTAATATAATTATATTAATATTGTTGAAAACCTCGACGTTTTTCTTCTTTCACAACTCTGGACGACTTTTAAAGCTTGATTTTTAGACAGTTTAGCTACGGGAGTCATTATTCGTCGGGGATTTACATATATATTGACATTGATTGCGTAATTTATATCCTTTACCAACGATCGGATACGAGTCAAATTACATAACAATAGTATAATTTAAAAATCAACATATTCTTATTTTTAAAAACCTAAGAAGTATCTCCAAAAAATATTAAAAGGCCATAAAGTTAATATTCAATGAAAGAACTCGCACCTCGTTTCAGTAACATTTCCTTACTAACATTAAGTTAACCAGCGAATAAATCACTTAGAGTTAATTGTGGGGCGGGTCGGGAAAGCGCAGGGTTGTGCCATTAGGCTAATCAAGGGTTAGTTGACAGCCCTAGGCAGGTGCCACGATCGGCGATAGGGCTGCCTTCAAATAGTTTAGGTTCATGGTTCAAAGTGGAACTGGAATTAATGAGTTACGGACTCATCGAGTTGATTATAAGTTGTCGCCTTTGTCCGTTAACTAAGTGATGTTAAAGTGACAAGATCACTTTAACGTCACTTAGTTAACGAACTACATTAATCGAGAATTTGTTACCTTTCTCTTGAATCACTGTATCTATTGATGAAAAAAATTAAAATCCGTTCGTCGCTGGAAAGGCAAAACTACTAACATCCAAAAGGGTCATTTCGAGAAAAAGCATTTTTAATGTTTTTTTTGTCTTTACAATGTCATAACTTTTTTTCTTTTGAATGAAAATGGAGGCTGTAAAGGGTGACATATCATGTTTTTTTTTTATCTGCACGATTCATTTATCGTATTGTACGTGTGTTCAGTATTTACGGAGTTACGTGTCGCTTTAGCATTAATGCTCTCAATCCTAAAAAAAAGGTGGTAAGATAAAATTACTAACCTCCACATTAAAGTTTTAGGTAAGGAGTCAATAAATACTAAGGACTTGTCTCCTTTTACTTACTCTCGAGAAAAAAATACTTACATGTATAAAAAATATGTTAATCATAAGCGGAAATGACTTACTGTCAAAAATACTTTGCAAAGCCATAAAGCAAATAGGAATTTAGCATTTAAGATAAGTTAAATTTCAAATGTATGTTACTTAAAGGGCAGAATGATCAATTAACCATCCTGATGATTTACCTTTTGTAGGACTTTTTTCTTGTTTCAGCCTTAACAATATTACTTACGCATGAATGTCAGTTGAAATTAATAGACCAAGAAATAAATAAAACATGAATAACTTTGAAATTCCCTTGAGATAGGTTCCTTGCCACCTTTACCTATTAACAACTGGTGTCACCTTTCTGCTCCACAAGTCCCGTAGTACCGCGGATCCAAAGAACTACCTACCGACCCATTACATGCTTGCCTACCATCTACAAGCTCCTTACATCCATTTTGAGCACAACATTAAATGTACATTTTATTGCAAATAATGTTTTGGCCTCTGCTCAAAACGGATGTAAGGTTGGGTCCCGGGGTAGGTACTAAGGAGCTCCTCCTCATAGACATAACGATTTGTCAGCTAGTCAGGCATAGCAAGGCGGCCCTTTTGGCTGCTTGGATTGACTACAAGAAGGCTTACGACTCGGTGCCTCACTCATGGCTCGAAAGGATCTTAGAGTTGTATAAAGTTGATGCAACTTTGAGGTCCTTTTTAGGTGTGTGTATGAGGCAGTGGGTCACAGTCCTTCGTCAACCAGGTGGTCGAGAAGTCCCCTTTGATTCGCCTAAGGATTGAAAGAGGCATCTTCCAGGGTGACAGTAGTCCTTTGTGGTTTTGCCTAGCCTTGAATCCTCTCAGATCTTTCCTGACGGATTCTGGGCTTGGATTGACTTCGTAGAGAAGCTGAAGTCATTTCTCACTGTTTGCATCGAAGCGCCAAGATCTTATCGCATTATTGAAAATCACACAAGAGTTCAGTAATGCGATCAAGATGGAATTCGGTGTAGATAAGTGTGCGGTCGAATTTGCAGCTTTCTGTGACAGTAGTTCTTTGTGGTTTTGCCTAGCCTTGAATCCTCTCAGATCTTTGCTGACGGATTCTGGGCTTGGCTACTGACTTCGTAGAGAAGCTGAAGTCATTTTTCACTGTTTGTATCGAAGCGCCAAGATCTTATCGCATTATTGAAAATCACACAAGAGTTCAGTAATGCGATCAAGATGGAATTCGGTGTAGATAAGTGTGCGGTCGAATTTGCAGCTTTCTGAGACGATGACTCTCAGATCTCTCTCCGAAATTGAAACCTACAAATATCTTGGTATGTCACAGTCTTTGGGTATTGTGGACGGCAATGTCAAGCAGTCAGTGAAAGAGCGCTTCTTCTGCCGCTTGACAAAAGTTCTTAGCAGTCTTTTGTCGGGTGGCAATAAGGTGCGCGCCTTCAATGGCTGGGTGATACCGCTGCTCACATATTTCTTTGGCATACTAAGGTGGACTCAGACTGAGCTGAACGCCCTGGGTAGGAGGGTCCGTCTACTGCTTAAATCAAATCGCATGTTGCACCCACGCTCATCTGTTATGAGATTGTACATCCCGAGGAAATGTGGTGGTCGAGGCATTTTAAATGCTAAGAATCTCCACAACCGCGAGGTGTGCAATCTCAGGGATTATTTCCTTAGCAATGAGTGTGGGATGCATCGAGATGTGGTTGCATTAGACAAGAGCCTCACGCCTCTCTCCTTGGCAAACGAGAACTGGCACAGACCAACGGTGTTGAGCACTGAAGACCGCAAGAAGGTGTGGAAGAGCAACGAGCTACACGGACGCTTCTACGGGGCCCTAACAAGACCCGAGGTAGACTTTTTAGCGTCCGTGAACTGGCTGCGATTTGGTGACCTCTTTGGGGAAACCGAAGGTTTTGTCTGTGCAATTGCTGGCATGGTCATAATGACGAATAATTACCGGAAATATATTCTGAGGGATGGCACGGTCGACATTTGTCGAGCATGCCGTTGCCCGGCGAGTCCCTCAGTCATATAATTTCCGGTTGTTCGCATTTGGCCAACGGCGAGTACTTGCACAGATACGAGTATCACCTCGTGGCCAGGATCATCCATCAGCAACTTGCTCTTCAATATGGTCTTGTTGAGTCTGAAGTGCCGTACTATAAGTACACACCGGCGCCAGTTCTCGAAAATGGTCGTGCTACGCTCTATTGGGATCGATCTGTCATCACGGACAGGACTATTGTCGCCAATAAGCCTGATATCGTATTGACAGATCGATCTCAACGACGGGCAGTGCTCGTCGACGTCACCATCCCGCATGACGAGAACCTCGTGAAGGCCGATAAGGACAAGCAAGTACCTTGACTTGTCTCACGAGGTGACCGCCATGTGGGATATTGAGTCGATGATCATTGTCCCGATAGTTGTTTCGGCAAACGGTCATATAGCGAAGAGGCTCGACCAACACCTCAGGAGACTCTCGCTAGATGTCTGGACCAACGGCCAGATCAAGCATACATTATCGTATGAGAAAAAATAAGAAATTGTGTACCTATTTAATTAATTTTAGAATGTTGTACGTTCTTAATAAATAAATCTACGGAACTTGGCACCCATTTAAATCTCAATTCTTATGTCGGTGAAGGCGATAACCATGCATCGCATATTCTTAAAATATTGAACTTGGCTCCCATTTTCACATTTATGTTTTTGACGGGACATCATTCTTTTTTATCAAATAAATAGGTATGCGTTTCCATAAATAAATAAATAGTATTAATATTAAATAAATTGGCATTAAATAATATTCATTAAATCCCAACCCATGAAATTATTAAATTATTGAGTAAGTAGGTAGTTCTGGTGAATCTGTGATCTTCATTAATTATCATCAGTTCTACTTCACCAAATGGTGCTTTTCAAGAGCAAATGTACGAGTTACCATATGCTATTTATACATACAAAATACCCAAATCGCTATAGGTGTACCTAAAATATTTGAAGATTTCCCTCAATTTCTCCAGGACCCCATCATCAGATTCTAACCTGATGACAGTAAGCCTACTCCAGAAGTATGCCCTATCAAACCAAAAACGAATTTTCCAGATCGGTTAATAAATGACGGAGTTCTGAAGTAACTAGCATAAATAATAATTATAAACTGGCGCGCATAATGTCAAAAGATATTGTTTTGACATTGCTTGCGCGTCTAATACGCTTGATGTCACCCGAAAACAATTTGAGAAATAGACTAAAGGTCGAATTTGTTACAAATTTATGAATCGCATAACGCCTTACCTATACTTTTCTAATTTATTTATAACTTAATAATTACTAATATCTCGTAATATTCTTTAAGTATGTAGTTCAAAGTTTCTTAACAGATGTAACAGATAGAAGTCCCGCATTGAAATATACTAATATCCTTTTTACTTTGTTTATTGAGTAAGGTAAAAATACTAAAGCGCCACAATCGTCGATTCCTGCTATAAGATTATTTACTAACAAACATGACTTCACATGATTTCAAAAGAGAAAAAATACTAAATTACTACAACTGACGGTTATTGCGTAAACGTTATTGACTAAAATACATTTCATTTAGTATGTACTACAAGCGAAATTTACATAATCACCACCGAGTATCCTCAGTTATGTTATCTAAAATTACTAATAAAGCTTGAAACGGCTAGATACAGCAAGCACAATACTTAACCGCCAACTATTCAAAAATATGTCTAAATGAGTCGGATGTTAGTAAAAAATCCTAAGAAATTATTGAAATTTTGACCCAATTTTCACTACTAAAGCGCCAAAAACATGCTCCGATCGCTACGAGACCCAGACCAAACGACGCAGAAAAAAAAAAGCAGTCGTACTGTATATATAACTCATTTTGACCAAAATGGCGCTTTAGTAGTTTTGCCTTTCCAGCGACGCGTTGTACATACTAAGAACGGCGGAAAACGACTTCGTTTTATACTATAATGTAAAAATACCTATTGCTGCGTCTCCGATCTGCTAATGAGTACATGTACTTTATCTTAGTAGGTACCAGCTGAACTTCACAGCACAAAACAAAAAAAATAGTCTTTGTGATTCGCAGTGTGCTGGCCGGCGCAAAGCAACGATTATGACAAACCGATTTTTTATTTTATTTGTGTTACACACAAATACCAGACAAAATTGATAAAGTAATAAATAATAGCTATATAAATACATGGACAAAACATATTTATATTCATAAATAATCATCCACTCCACGAGTTTTCTAACAGTAGCTTTTATCTATATCGAGTGTTGTTAAGGGTTAAATGTCGTATTATAAATGGTTTTCAAATTGCCTAACAAGTGATAGCGACAAGTATAATACAACAACCATTGCCTTTATCAAAAAGATCAAAGCAGAATAAAAAGCTACAGCGCAAAAAACGACCTCTCATCGCACTCTCTTAATAAAAGATTCAGGAAAATCTGGCTTGCTAATTCAGACGATTATCTTTTAAAATATACTAATTGGTTTTTCTTCTCCTTAATACTCTGCAGAAGCATGAAAAGTAAGTGAACGGTGAAATCTGACAACGCAATTAATACGGGTCGGCGGCAATCTGCGAGGAATTTCCATTTTCGAATAAACTCAGTTAAAAATGGCATTAATTACCGCGTTGGTGTAGACCTGGCGAGCGCGCGGGATGGGAGCCGAGCCGCCGCGGCCGCGTCATCAGTCAGCTCAAATTATCGCGCCGCGGCTGTCACTCCGCCTCACAAAACTTTTTGATTCGTTTCAGACGACTAAGGATGAGCATTTCTCTTTTTTCCGTGATAAAATGTACAGATGAATTATTTCTTGACAAGAATTGGACCTTTTCGTTTATTGTTAGCTATTTTATAAGCTGTATTCAGAGGTCAGTCACACTTGCGCGATTTTGAAGCGGATGAACTGATTGCGATCAGCGAGTTTAATTCTGTAACTTAAAAAGACCTTAATCTTCCTTTGTATATATTTGATACATCTTTAACATAAGTATTATATATTATTACAATTTCCAGAATAAGAGCAACCAATCCTCCTAGCTAAGAATCACCCCAGTTAAACTAGAATTCGGGTCATCTCTTTATGAGCTACGATACCAGAGAGAGATACACACATACCGCCCCTTTGGCGTTAATAAGTCATAGGTAATGAACAAGTTTAGTAAATATTACAGAAAAACAAGATTATTTTGAAATTTCAATATTAGGATCATTTTCCACAAAAAATCCCTGAGCCCTAGTTAAAAAGATTTCAGTAAAAATCTTAGCGATCCCTCACTGGGTCAAAAGACCCGTTGTAAGCAAGTTTTCTCATAATTGAAAATTCCTCGCTGAAAATGAAAAGAAGGCTGGAGGCTGTTGTAGCGAGGAATCCCTTTCAGAAGGTCAAGTGGTGGATTAATATGAAGTATTTAGGGGGGCGCGCCGCGGCCGCGGGCTGCCGCTGATGATTCCCGATCACTTTGTGTTTTTAGACGCGAGGCTTTTTGTTCAATGGGTTGGAGTAATTATAAGTCGATGTAACGGTTTAAGAGGGGAGATGCTTTGATCATGGTTGTAGGTTGTATAAAGTACTCAGTCGCCAAAGGCAAAGTGACGGTAATGCTCGTCAATAAAATATTCGTTTGTTTAATTTATTTGCTTTTACATCGCTTCCACGTTTACATTCGCATTTCTTTTATGCTAACTACTCGCATTTAGAAGACATAAGCACGCAGTTATACAAACGTTCATTAGCCATAATGTCCTCTTAGAACACAATTTTGTTACTTTCTAATTCGCTTAGGCAGAAAGTGATGATTGCACGCGAATTAACGTGACGATTAATGTAATGAACGTTGATGCGACCGGTTTATTTAAATAGGAGCATCGAACAACTACACAGTCAAGAGAAATATATCTGATTTATCCAAAATAATCATACGCAATGTTACACTATCTGGATTCCATATGGTTCTGGTATCGAAATACTTTAGATATCCTGATATTCTAGTTGTTTACGCATCCATGCACTTACAAGACCCATGTTTAAATATAAATATAAATATAAATGGAGACAATGTCACACCAATTGACCTAGTCCCAAACTAAACTCTAGGCTTGTACTATGGGTACTAGACAACGATATAAATACTTATATAGAGAAATATATACTTAAATACATAGAAAACATCCATGACTCAGAAAAAAATATTCGTGCTCATCACACAAATATCTGCCCTTACCGGGATTTGAACCCAGGACCGCTAGCTTCGTAGGCAGGGTCACTACCAACTAGGCCAGCGCGTCGTCAAGTTTAATCAGTGCCTATTATCTATTCGCACAACGGCTCCTCATTTGGTCGACTAGCTCTTGTAGTAAATAACAATAATTAAACAAAGTATTGATATTAATTGGAGACAAAGGCTCCCGGCTCCGGCGCGGCCCGGCACGATAATGAGCCGTCAGGCTGAGTTATGGCGATATTAGCGACCTCTAGCGGCGGCCGACCCGCATATCAACGCGGAATTAATAACCTGGTAGATTCATACTATCAAGAAGATGTGTGTGTGAGAGAGCGTAGGTGGGCTAGTAGCTTAGGGTGTTGATTTTTTCGGTGCATCGGGGCAGTAGTGAAGTATAGATTAGCTGTTATTGATAACCAAAATTCTTACAATGATAAATAAAATAGGAGAAAACCTACGTATTCCAACGGCAAATGTGTAAGTTCTATCCGCAAGGGCTCCGTCCGCGTAGAAGTTGTTTAGCGCTGCTTGCATTAAAACGTACCGTCTCCTCCCTCGGGGTTCAAGCGAACTCAATACCAAATTGCATTAAAATCGCTTCAGCGATTTTGCTGTGAAAGCGTAACAAACAGACAGACAGTTACTTTCACATCTATAATATTAGTATGGACATAGTATTTTTTCTCAAAAAACTAATGACCAATGAGTTTTTCAAAACAGCCGCAGATTTCTTGCATCATCAAAGGGTTACTTGTAATTAAAGGAACCCGGTGCCCGATTTGTTAACCCGCCGCGCGCCGCCTGCGCCGCCCCGACGGAACACATTTGGATTAAATGGTAATTTGGTTCTACAAATAATCACAGACGAACGGGGAACTGAAGCTTGTTCGCGGATTCTACAGTCGAAGGCGAGGATAATATATATTATGCACAGATTTTCACCTCATTCCGTACAATGGAATTAATTTCAAGGTGCAAAAGCGTATACATATCATTATTGTTGGTTTTACATTGTCATAGACTAGCTCTTAGAAACAGGGTGATCAAATAAAAAAGTATCGCCCGGGCGTCTACTTCACTGTAATCTAGAATCATAAACTACAAACCATGTGGATTTCGATTTATTTATTTACAAAATATTTTCAAAATCATAAACATTTTTAACTGAAAATTCAACTGATTATAATGGATAGCATAGTGAAATCTATCTAAGCTGTAGATATTGCTGACTCCTATAGGACTCAAATTAGTACATTTTAAATCTTAAATGAGGAACAGAGCATTGGTGACATTAATTTAGTGTCTTGTTGCTCTATTAGCAGTATTTAATGAACATCGCTGAAATGTCTTATTTATTCTTTGGCAGGCTGTCAAGACGCTGGAAAAAGATGTTCATTGAATTCAATATACTTACGTAATGTATTTTAAAAGCCGTTTAAGCGAGCTTGTATGGTAGCCAAAAATGTTAATTGAAATACATCGCATTTGAATTTAGATAAACGTAGACAGAGGGGCTCGCTTACGCCGCGGCCTATTTATTTAGGCTTCCGAAACCTTACACTCATAAATTGGTATTATATTGGCGCTGGCTTGTTATGCCAAATAAATAGCTATTATTGAACAGTAAGGTTTATAATCGCTGACGTTGCCTATTTCCCGCCAAATTCGCACCCTGATTGCCGCAGTAATTATCGACCTCAATGTTTGTGCCGGACCAATTGCCTGAATTAACTATTAGATCAAACTCGATTACCGATCAGTCCAACGAGCTAATAGGGGAAATTTGCGGGCGGAATTATTAAGAGGTGTGTAGAGTTGTCTTATTCAATAATCCATGTCATTTACGTGACAACCTTAATGAAGTGAGGAGACATCAGGTGGCAACGGAATTGACACATGTCATACTTAAATGACAAGGGACAATCTCTGACAAATTGACCTAAAATACGGCCAATGAGACGAGATAAAGACTGTAAACAACCTGACCGTTACTGAGTAATATTACGATATGGAGCGATTATTATATCTGTCCTTATTTCTTGTACGCAATAATATCTTCAATTGATCGATAACGGCTGTCGTTGCGTGATTCGTGGTACAGGACAGCTGTCAGTACACAAGTTGTCAACATTAGGGCCGCCATTTTGTAAAGTTCATTCCAGCGCCTCTATTCAACACGGTAAAAACAATATCGCATTTGATCTGTTATCGTATTGTCAACGTTTTGATAGCTCTTATTTTCTTGACAGTAATGGCGGCTGACGTCATAACAATACCATAACAGGCAAACTACGATATCGTTTTTACCGCCTAGAATAGAGGCGCTGTTTGGACGGCGTTCGAAGTGATACTATTTTTGAAAGCTTGTGTACATTCTTTATCTTGTCTCGTTGGCCTTACTTTAGTCCCAAATTTAAACTCTAGGCTTGTATTATGGGTACATAACGTACTAGACAAAGATAAAAATGCTTATATTTTATTTTTTTACATATAATACAATAAATGTTTATACAAAATATTTTCAATAAATGTATTTTCATAAATATAAATATATATTTTCCTTTTCACATAGAAAACATCTAAGACTCGGGGTCAATGCTCCCGCTCATCACACAAATATTGTCCTTTATTGAGAAATAAACCAGGGACCGCTAGCTTCGTGGGCCCATGCCTTAACTTTTAATGCTATATGTTCATATGTAGATAATTAGTTATAAAGAAAAGGTAATAGAGCTATCCAGTGTTAACGTACAGGGGGCCTAATATGGGTGCGTTTATCACATAACAAAATGTGGATAAAACATCCATCACTTTTTGACACGTATATAAGTACGAGAGTGACGGATGCTTTACCCACATTTTGTCATGCGACAAACGCAACCATACTATGCCCGCAGGATGTTTCCTCCTCTACCCTTATTTATTTCTAATCATCAAAACTTCACAACTTCTTCAGTTTTGCGTTTATAGTTTTCTGATGCTAAATGTAGCTGTGTAATAGATTAAGATCAAGTACCGGCCAGATGCGGCAGATGGCTCTGACAGCGGTCCACATCACGCACCGCGCTTCAACTGTTTCCAGTGATACGCAAATTGGTCCGCAGCCGGGACCTCTCACACGGTGGAGTAACGTGGATTCGTGGACGTTTCGGAGCATTTTCTGTAAAGGATAACGTGCGAGAAATATTTCAGGCCCCGCGTCCGACTGATCGGCTTATTGCTCAAAAGCTGACAACGTCACGTTGAGGAAAAACCGTTTTTATTCCAGAAGTCAACACGAGTATAAACCTTTTTTCAGCTGACACAGTTGTACCAGAAATACTATAACACCTTAATTTAAGGCAATCGATTAAATGTTTCACTAATGACAAGTATCTGAACTTCAACTATTATTGCAAACCAATAACTGTTAGGTTTTCATTGTATTGAGGACTCTCGTTTAGTCCAGTGACCTTCACTTCAAAGCAACCCGGTCCGGGTAGTATTTCTCCAGAGTTCTGGATGTTTCCTACTATGTAAGTGTTTATCTCTCCGTAACCATGTTAAAAGTCACTGTTCACTAGTTAAATTTGTATGACATTGCTCCCTTAAGGGTATTTAATTTATTTATGTAAAGTGGAAGACGAGAGGGGATGCCTTTGTCCGATACTGGGATATACACATGGCTGGAAAAAATGGCATACATAAAACACTCGTTGAATAATGTTAAATTGCACTTACGAGTATACAGGGGTTATTTGTTCTCCTGACATCTTAAGAAGCCCGCAGGTTCTCCGCGCTTGTATGCCGTCCGCATAACTTATTAAACATCCTTATCTTAAATTAACTTGTCCTAATCAACACGGGAATGTACAAAATGCAAGTTAATTCCGTGGCGAGTCGAGTCGAACCAAGGCAAGTCGAGGCGGAGCGTAGCGAGGCGCCCGGGGCCACGCGCGGAGCAGATAAGCCGACGCCATAGCATTTAGCATTTATCTCGGCGGCCATTTCTGTGCCAAATAGCGCATTGTGACAAACCCGCCCAATTTGGCGTCATTGAATACTTAAAACCAAAGAGCTGCAGTTTTGCACTAAACATGCTCGTTGAAACATTATACCTAATTGCGGTTTGTGGTTTATTTGAATCTGAGCAGCGAAACAGGGCTCTTTCCGAGTATTTTAGCATTATTCTGAGATGTCTATATTGTGATGGCTTATTTCGATGGACTTTAATAATGCCTATTAAAGCTTAGAGGGGGCCTTTTCAACGGCATGTAAAATGTTTTCTGTTTAAGTCATCTGTTTATCAAATGTGTGTATGCGTTGAATAAATTATTTCTATTTCTATTCAAATGTAATTATAAAATGGACACTGATTAAAATTAAGTACACTCTACAGGAATAAAAAGTAGTCAAATTACATTCTACCTAATAGTGACTTTATTCTTTGACATTCACATAGGCTAGGAAAAAAGTGAAATAAAAAGAACTTGATATCAAATAAATAAAAATTCTCAGACTCGTGGAATTAAGTTCGAGAGAGCAGTCGTATAAATATATATCATTATGTATTGAATCATCTATTTATTTGTTTAAGTATGTTTATTTTTGTCTAGTACTCATAGTATGTACAAGCCTAGAGCTTAGTTTGGGTCTAGCTCAATTTGTGCGAGATCTCTCCCTTTTTTTAGGTACTCGTATTTAAAATAATGTTAAGCAAACTCACTAGTTATTCTATTCATATTGGTAAAAATGAAGATAAACCAAAGATGGAGTCCCGCAGGAGTCAGCTCAGATTAAGGCTCCGTAGATCAATCTTTGTTTACCTTCCCCGTTTTTTCGCATCCCTATAAGCTTGACGTTGGGTTTGGGACTATTCGGCTCTTTAGTATTTTATTGATTGAAAAAGTATTAAGAAATCTTACTCTGGGAGTGCAGTTGTAAGCTAGGACTGTCTCTTTACTTACATTAATTCTACGAGGCCAGCATTTTGGGAACGATGCCTTCTGGTAGCGTTTGTTAATTTAGAGTGTAGTTTTTAGAGTTGTAGTTTTGTAGTTTTTATTTCTGTTATTATTTTGATTTAGGGGCAAGCGGGGCTGTATTCCGATAGTGGGGGTAAATGCGTCACTTAATTTTTTCAAGGGAATTCAACGATTTAAAAACTATTTAAGATCCTTTTATAGAACTTAACTACTTTAAAAAGACGCACAAATAGTTTTAAAACCTTGAATTCCCTTGAAAAAAAAAAAGTAACGCATATACCCCTCTGTCGGATATCCCCGCTTGACCTTACCTTGAAAAGTTATTTTTAATTTGATTTACCTATAAATTATTTGACTTATTTTTTTATCATTAGAGACAGCCGGCAATCTTCGGCAAAGTACGTTGTACTGCCACGTTTATGTCAGTTCCATACATTTTGATTCATTTACATTAGCGCTAACCATCTTTTAATATGTCACCTCATTGCGACATGGTTTTTGATGCCATGCAAAAATGTGAACCTCGATATTAACTCCTAACCGTCCTGTACTTCATAAACGGGACTCCTCAGCTGAGTGTAGTCGGAACTTATGCCCGGGGTCCCCGCGGACAGCTGTCGCCGCCGGACGGCCCGGGCCGGATACCGGCCGGGATCCGGATTAATATGATTAATCCTGCCCGGCCGGGGCAAGTGTTACGCCTGCGACTTGCCAGCTCTACTGCCCCTTAAATAATAAAGACAGTCAAAGCAAATAGAACCCCATGTCTTAGAAATAAAGTCACTAATAAATTCGCGATTCTATGAGACATACGCCCTTTTTTCTAATGAGGGGAGTACATATGTATACTACTACTACTACTCCTAGCTTTCGTGGGTACCTACCGTGTTAGAAAAAATTATGAAGAGATCGTCTTAGCTACTTTGAATGCGGAATTGTAATTTAGTCTAGTTCTAAAGTTTTGGTTACTCGTTTTTCATTTGTTTTGTAGTTGTCTGAGTTTCTTGCGGCGTTTCTTCTCAGCAGTGGTCTTCTCTTGGGAAGCGCTGGTAGATTCTTGACGTGTAAAAGTGCCCGTGCGGCCTACTTACTGAATAAAATTATTTTATCTTTTATCTTTTTATCTTTTTAACGCTATCTTAAATAAGTCATATAATTTTCATTGTAATAATTGTGATTGTAACAATCTTCTTTTGGAAAGCGCTGCTACAGTCCAACATGTAAAAGTACTTACCTACAAGGAAGCGCTTTCTTTCACATAATCATTTTTAGTCCGAATGTATTGTTATTCATAATGATCGCAAGTCATACAGTGTTTTT
Organism: Acleris literana; assembly: GCA_946894065.1. Lineage (NCBI taxonomy): Eukaryota > Metazoa > Arthropoda > Insecta > Lepidoptera > Tortricidae > Acleris > Acleris literana. The sequence continues at coordinate 19,304,695 of OX335683.1, read as the reverse complement.
TACTGAAACTCATGGTAAATGAGGTTTGGTTAGGTTAGCTTTGTTTTAAAATACACTTTATGACTTGCGATGATTATGAATAACAATACATTCGGACAACATTTTTTTTATATGAGCCAATATGGAATCTACGTACTATTAATATATTTGGATTTTCATTCGTTTTTGTTACATTAATGATGTGTTAGTTTCATTAAAATATTATTTTATTACTTTCAGTGGAAAAACAGAATGTAATATGAATTACAACAGTGTTCCAAATAAGTTTCTGGAATGAATCTCGCTTATTATACTTAATACGCTGCTCGACGGTTTTATTCGCGTTTCAGATTTACCAGGTATTCAAATTAGATCCAGTTCGCGTTTTAATTTGGTTTTCGCCTGTATTCCGAGAAACCTAGAATAAAATTAAAAGTGACAGTCTAGCCCTCAACATGTAAAAGCAGTTTAAATTAAGTTAATAATATAATGTTGTTGCCCGTCTGTAACAAGGTTATTATTCTCATTAAAATGTATATAAAATGGAGGTGTGAGCCGTAGGTTTATAATAATTCTACAAATCAATGCATGCTTATTTTCAACCCCCAAAAAAAGTGTTATAAGTTTAAACGTGTGTATCTGTGTCTGTGAGTTTGTCAGTGGCATCGTAACTCCCATTATGCACCGATTAGGATGTGTTTTTTTAAAAAGCTAGTTCAATTACCATGGTTCCTAGCTAGGTTTCATGAAAATTGGTTAAGCCGTTTATGAAATGTATATGGTCTCAAGGAAGGCATCGCCATTATTTTGGGGGCTTTTATATTTTAAATCGTGATATTACAATTTAATTAGTAACGTCACATCGAAACGAAAACCCTGACCCACCATAGAACTGTCACAGTCACGTGTTGTTTGCCAATTCTTATTGCTCTATACCGTCACGTCACGTAGACATGATTTCATTTTGCCGATTGTATAGTCAAGGAAACCTGCTTCTTTACCAGTTTGAAATAATTTGCGAAACAGCCGTATTATACATTTGCTGGCGTAACACGACTAAAGACACGTGGAAAATGTATAACCCGGCAAATTGACGTAGGTATTACGTCAAACTGGTAAACAATCAAATACCTCGACTGTACCTACAAAACATAAACAAGCTAAAAGCGTGGAATATTTCGGGTGAGGCAAAGGTCATGTTGTTTAACACCAGGAAACGTAAGATAATCGCGCGGCGATCTGTGATAGGCGAAGTTGTACCACTTGTGCCGATCCGTATCGGCGGCGGCGCGTGCGGCCCTGCATTAATAAAGCTGGGTTGCCACTGCGAGCAGAGCGAGTCCCGCACGGGCTCTGTTTAGTATACAAAGGTGCCTTCAAAAAGTTCACTCCCGGTGGGAACATTTGAAGTCACCGATGTATGCTAAACGGTTTCCCCTTGTTTCACCGACACTCATTTCATAGAGCGTATCACTTCGCATAATTTTCGTTTCATAGAAAGCTATTTTCTGCTGAACTCGTGTCGATTTCAGGTTATGTCGCGATGGTTACAAGTCTAACCTAACCTAATGCTTTTCGTGATACATTGCGTCGCTGAAATAGCTCTCGGCTCAAAAACAAACACAACCCGTCAGTGGATTGCTACAAGCATGCGGGCTATCGACCAATGAAAATAAGGCCAAATATTTGTGTGATGAGCGCGAGTATTTGTTTTCGAGTCTTGGGTGTTTTCTATATATACATTACAAGTATTTATTTTTCTATGTTAGTATGTTTATCGTTGCCTAGTACCCACAGTACAAGCCTAGGGTAGAGCTTAGCTTGGGAGTTAATTTGTATGAGATTGTCCTCCGATATTTATTGATATATTATTTATTTGTGCGTCGTAGCTTCCAAACAGATAGACTAATAAATTCAGACGCACCTCTTAAAATAGTTTACTCAGCATGACTCTTAGCTAAATTTCATGAAAATTGGTAAGGCCGTTTAAGAAATCTAAGCTCTGAAAGTAGGATTAGCCTTTATATCGCATTTTTTTATCTTTTCTATAGTTCTACCGTTAGTGATCGACATATGGCTAGGTTTTCGCATAGGTCTATTATTAAACGTTAAAAAGTACTAAGTCTAGTATTTTTCAGGTAGGAACGTCTCAATTTGGCTATACATACAAGAGGCCCCCTTTTTATTATAATAATAAAGCATCACTTTTATTCAAAGCGAGTTTCTTCGGAGGTTTTTAAATTGCGCTATTCAATTCAAATCTTTTTTCTCTTCAAGAGGTAAAATTGTACGAGTAGCAATCTGTATTGGATTACGGCGGCACGGTCTAGGTAGCGACCACCAGCCCACGATGGAAATTCTTCAAGTTTAACGTGGATTTATTTGTACAGAAAGAAAGTGCGAGTAACTGACATTCGTTTGAGCTGTTGTATCAACTGAATAGAAATAGAAGTTTAATGTCTTCTGATTAGCACTACAATAAGCAGGATAGCTCAGTATAAATGTAAGCCACTCCGGCTATTAATAATAACGGTGTTATCAATGTTATTTATTTAACTTGCACACGATGTCCACGGCACAAGCCCGTTGACCAAAGAAAAAAAGAGGGGGGAGAGTCAAAGGAACGCATAGCATCGTTCCGTTTCATACAACACAAGAAATATATCATATTTTGTTATGTTCGGCACTAATAGCATCAATTAAACTATCACTTGATCACAGATTAGCCTAGTCGGTAGTGACCCTGCCTTCAAAGCTAGCGGTCCAGGTAAGGGCAGATCGTAGTGTGATGAGCGCGAATAGTTTGTTCCCGAGTCTTGGATGTTTTCTATGTATTTAAGTATGTATTTCTCTAAATAAGAAAGTGTATCGATGTCTAGTACGCATAGTACCTACAAGTCTAGAGCTTAGTTTGAGGTTAGATCAATTTGTGCGAGATTGCCCCATGATCTTTTTTATTTACTTAAGGCTAGTATTGTCTGAAGTAAATTATATTTATGTTATTAGTTTTCTCTGGATTGTGGACGCTTTCCTTTACCCGTACAATTGCCTCGGCGTCACTTCAGGAAGCTCTAACGTAGCGCAACTGCTTCAGTGTAACTGTTATGGCGCCGAAATCCGGCTAGCTACGGTGAGCTCACTAATTGGGCGACGGCTCAGCAGGATACTCGTACCGCTGTAGAACTGCGGCATTAAAAGCACTACAGCAGGCAAATTAAGTGCCAAGGTCTCGGCTACTAGCACTATTTTCTTCCGGTTGGTGCCGAGACTCGGGTCGTATAAGATGATTTATTTATTCAAACACGCACACCAATAGCACAATTATCAAACTAGTAGGTTTAAGGAGCTTTGTAAGCGTTCGGTCTACAAAACTGAGGTTGTGTAATACTCGGTAAAACCATATAGCTTTATCGCTTTCGACATGTTATCTTCTTGTCAACGTTATGACAGCTCTTATTTACTTGACAGTAATGGCGGCCGAGTAAAAAACAATACGATAAATGATAACAAATTGAATTTTAATTGTTTTGTTAACTGTCGTTTTGTATAGATATATTAAAACATTGTTATTGTTTCATTATTACTATTACTTTATCATGTTAGGTTAGGTTAGATTAATATTCAAATAGGCTTGTTTTTATTCATATAGATGTAATTAATGTTTCAATTACGTATTTCTTAGAGATGTAAGTATTTTATTGTTTTTTATTCTACAAACAATTTTTCTTTTTTAAATTAAGTATAGTGCAATTGTAACGATGGTTTAACAAAAGGTGCCAACCGAAGACCAGCGCAGCGGTCCCCCGACCGCATCATTATGCTGAGCCTTTTTGGCACTACAACTCATGCATTCTGTGTATTTTCATCATGTTGTTTATTTTTAATTTTTGGTGTCATATAAACTATTTTCTATTCTATTCCATTCATATCAAAGGCTATATGGTTTTAGCAAGTAAAATAGAGCCCCAGGTAATCCAATTAAAAGCTTTAGTCATCTCACAACTAGATATGTAGCATAACTATTTGGAGAAAACATAATAGCTAGAATCTTCGGCACGATATGCCCCGGTTAATCTTAGTTAATCGAGTATATACTCGTAAGTAATTAAGTTTTAAATTCATTGATATTTATGGTATTCATAGTTTCTTTTGAAGTGAGTAATTCATACATTCCAACGGAAGACCAGCTCTGAGCTTAACTCGAGCATAACGCTGAGTTGGAACCATTTCGTGAAAACAGGTATCTTGTCCATGTCAGTATTTTGTTGAGTTTTGTTTCTATATTTGTCACGAATAAATGTTTATTATATTCTAAATAGTGAGAGTTCTCACTCCTTTACTCTATCACTCCACACGATGGTTCTCCAGCAGGCTTCGTGGCTAAATGCCCGAGAGTGACTGTTATTGCTCCGGAAATTCAGTACTGGTACGTAGCTAGCTAATAGCGTACAGCTGGTTAATTGGGCGTGGTTACACACGACCTTGTTGTGGAGACACATGGAGCAAACGTTCTCGCTCGTAATTAGTGGTGCTAAGTCTAGTCTATTTAATAGCGGAATTGTACAAAAAAAACTCCGCACTGGGGTTTACAAATCGGAACAGAAGGTACAAAATAATAAATTTTAAAATCACGCAAATTACAGCCTTCGTACAATTCCATAAATAAATATATTAAAGTCAAAGTCAAAGTCAAAATCATTTATTGTGTGATTGCAGATGTACAATAATAAGATGTTATGGATACATTGGTTGGGCGCATCACAATCAACCGTTTCCGGTGTACAATAATTAAAGCACTATTTATTATATCTAAAAGTTACTTATTAAATTTAGCAGCAAGTCAAGATAAATTACACGATTTTTTAAATTAAATTTAATCTAGTATATACGAAATCACGCCTTTTCCCCAGACAGAGTAGGCAGAGACCACTTCTTTCCACCTGCTATGATCCAATTGTGGCAAACCGTTTTTGGCCTTCGGTTGTTAATTCAAAAGTATCTTAAGTATATTTGATAGCTTTGGCGATGTGCTGTAAATCGGGAAAATTGGCGTCCCGATTAAAGGTAAATCGATTCGTGTCCATAGACGCGATTTTCAGGCGTCCGCAGAAATCGGAACGTCTGGCAACACTACTCGTAATCGGTTCGGTGGGAAGCTTACCAAGACTGGTGGACTTAAAGCTAGAAACTGAAATAGCAAAGTTTACTCACGGAACGTAAATAACCACCAGACTTCTCGGTCGGTCAGCTCGTGACCAAGGCGATTCCACACTATTGAAACGTCGAGGTAAATACGACGCGATTAAACTAGTTGGTAGAGGCCCCGCCTGCGGTAGCGGTCCCGGGTTCGACTCCCGGTATGGGCAATTATTTTTATGATGAGCGGTAGTATTTTTTTCCTGAGTCTTGCATGTCTTCTGTGTATTTATGTTTGTGTATTTCTCTATATAAGTATGTTTAATACTGTCTAGTACCCATAGTACAAGCCTAGAGCTTAGTTTGGGACTAGGTGAATATGTGTAAGATGGTCACTTAACATTAATTATTTATTTAATTTAAAAAATACACATAGGTACTAAAAGTGTCCTAGGATAAAAAAAACCTTCTCTATTTATATATTTTGCAGTGTACGTGGCCATACATCGTAAAATATCAAAATGATGTGAGGATATTTATTTATTCTTGGTCACTTTTGAATGTGTTTGTAATGTAAGCGATTAAGTTTTTTTAATAACACGTAATATTATATGAGGATAAGAAGAATCCTTTGACTGGAGGTTTCGCAAATTCCATACCTAATACTTTTACTATCAAAGTATAAAATTGGATAAGCATACCAAGCTGATAATTGATGATTTTTAATATCAAGAAGTAGAAACCTTGAAATGAAAGGAATGATTTAATTCTACGAACGCCGGCGCTCTCAGTCCGGGGAATGCAGAAACATTAATCAGTTTGTCCAGACAGACAAGCTTCAGACAAAAAACAAACGGCATCCTTCAAACCGCTGTTTTCGAATAAAACCTTCATCCAAGCGCCGGCAGAGCAATAAGACCGATTGCATCTGCACTTGCATTATTTAATATCATTTGTGATGAGACCGCGGACCTGTTTTTTCTCCCGTTTCTCTCCGCGACGTCCTCTGTGGTGTAATTGAACGGGCAAATGTAATAAGCGTTGTCAGCAATAAAAAAATATTACCAGAAAATTCTTCGCAACACGACCTCAAGAAATATAAAGGTAATTCACCTGAGGGTCGCCGGCTGTGTGTGTAGTGGTGAAGCCAGGGACGTAACTCAGAGACAAATGACGCTTATGTCTGTCTGAGTGTCAGGTGTTTTGCCATCTATTTTACGGTCTCATCTTATCTTATCTTACAGATGTGCCCTTTCGGATACACTTCGACCGCTTTAGGATCTTTAGTGTAGTTACCCTCTTACACACTCAGCTCTTCGAATTTGCAGGTATTCTCACAAATTTTTTTCTTTAGGGTAAGAGAATCGGGTAATGTACTTAAGTTAAAAAAAACTGATTGGCTGTGGGGGTTTCAACTCGGTTCCTGATTTTGAGTTGACCCCCTAAGCCTAGACCACCGACGCTGTCTATTATTGGACGGTCGAAATCAGTTGTACCTTGTTGAAGCAATGTTGATATGAAAATTTCAAACCACACTCACCTTCATACGTTACTGCGATATGGTACTAAATGTACAGCTACTTCTGAGTTCGAGTGTATATTACACACACATTTGCAAGCGCAATGCTAAAACAATTCAGATTTACCAACATTATTGAGATGCTCTCCAAGCAACAAACATCAGAATGTTTATGAATAATGAAGAACAAAATGAGTGAGAGAATCCAATATTGAAGAAGCTTTTGACAGATGATGCCAATCATTACTCGGCATTACTACCAGCCAGTAACACAGGGACCGCGGCGCACGTCGACTCCAACGTACCCAAGGACCAAGCTAAATTAGACGACTTTATTGGCCAATTTATCCTGAGCTCTCGCGATGGATCATGCGCCCCGCATTCCCTCATAATCATCGCCCCCCAAGGATCATTCGCAAATGGTGCTGTAAAGTGTTTTATCTGTTCATTTTACGTGTTGTTAGTTTAATGAGAAATTAGCGTTTTCATTAGATACTTTTACGGAATTAATGGAAAATTACGCTCCGCCGTAACACAGTTAAGAATTCCGTTGAAACGGATACCGAGTGGATTGTAAATGTGACCTTTTGAATTAAATTAAGACTTCAGTGTTTCGGAGAGGTCAGTTCCGGACAACAAGTCACTTAGTGGAATTGCTTTCAACGAGAAGGATCTGGAATGAAAATACAAGGAAAAGTATTTATTCCATTAGCGTTTATTAAAGTAGTTGACAGGAGAAATCTATCACCGGTCCGGAAACCGACCCGCTGGGAAGCAGGGCTAGATAAGAAAACTGACTGAGAGTTCCGAGAGAATTATCTTCGTCTCAATTGAAACTTTTGTATTTTTTACTGCTTTGCTGCATATTTAATTAGGAATGGTTTGGTTATTATAATTTCTACAAAGAAAGTGGCATAAAATATTAATAGTTCTTAAGCACTACGACTTCACGAGTAAATTATATCCATCGGTTTTTGAATAACCTTTTATTAAACTTTACTTGCATGTTAGTTTTTATAAAGAAAAACATTTTTGTTTTTATGTAAAAGTCAAATCTTGTGAATTTTCAAACAATTGCTCGTCTAAGTACTTATTATACATAATTGGCTGACAATTTAATATACCTTGTGTTGTTCATGGCGAGATCTTTGTTCTCAACTTGATTTTGGACTCGTGAGTTTAGTCTCAATAAGCAAAAATGGTAGGAAAAAAAAGTAGGTACATTTGCTAAAAAAAGGCTCGACTTTAAATTATTATTTTAACAAAAACTTATCCATTATACGCACGGCAACAAGATGAAATATAATTTGAATCGACATTGAATGAACTTTCTAATTTTATAGCAGACTTGAAATGGCATTAATGACTAAAGAAAATTGAACTGTAAAGCATGCCTGGACTCTGTAAGACGGCGGAGTGAAATAAAACTCAATTTGTGAGTTAAGAGGCGATTGTCGCCGGGGGGCGGCGCGGAATGCTAAAGAGCTGTGTCCGGAAAACTTGTTAAAATTCCTGTGATTTTACGATTCTTGTATAAATAGATGGAAACCCCAGCTTATTATTAGCGACTCCCTACTTCCAGAGTGATATCTCATAAACGGTTTATCAGATTTTCAAACTAACTAATAACTTTCATAAAAATCCGGTCAAGTGCGAGTCGGACTAGCGCACCGAGAGTTCCGTACCACCGCACAGGTTGGTATTATTATATTCCAATTTGAATTTGATTAGGAATCGAATCAGAGACCAACTCACTTGTCCATTGTTTAGTTTTTGTCCAGGGTTTGTAATAATATAATCATACCTACTATATTTGACGTTTGTATATTTAACAGTTATTACGATACAACAAAAAAAAACGTTGATAAAGAAAACGTTTCTTGAATGTCGTCTCCTTTAATAAAATTGCTGAGCCCTTGCAGGGCGTCACATAATATGGACACTTATTTTGTTTTCCTCCTTATATTTGTAATGTGATACATATGTATATGCAATAAAGATTTTGAATTTGAATTTTTATTAATGTATATTTTTTTTGAATTTTTATTATATCCGATGTAATGACACATAATAATACTGAAAAAAAAAACAACTCGCTATCTATTATAACGGTTCAAAAGATACAGCTCTTTATAGTTACGGTTTTTGGACGGACGGACAGTGTAGATATTCGAATAGGGTCTCGTTGGGCTACCTTCGGGTACGGAAACCTAAAAACAACTAGGTTCGGAGTTACAGTGCCACAGACGGATACACGATTACACAGATTCACTAAAACTTGTAACACGTCTCTGTTAGCGACGGGGGATAACGAAATAGGAGCGAATCAGGTACGAAGCGCTATCAGTCTTGGCATTCTCGTTTCTATTGCGCACATAAAGTACATTTATTTGTGTGTACTTTACAACTACTGAATTTAACGGCAATGTTACCGGTCCGGGGTTCGATTGCCAAAATATTTGTGTAATGAATCTTAAAGATTTATTATTATTGTATATAAATAAATATCAGGGACAGTCTTACACCGACTGACCTATAGTTCCAAACTAAGCTGTAGGCTTATTCTATGGGTACTAGACTACGATATAAATACTTATACCTATAGAAAAATAAATACTTAAACAGATAGATAACATCCAAGACTCTGAAACAAATACCTAGTAGCGCTCTTCACACAAACATTTATTGAATTCAATTATAACTTAATTGTAGACAACCAGAGCGCTATATCATAGTAATAAAAATATACCGGGAATCGAACCCAGGACCGCTATATTAGTAGGCAGCAGGGCAACTACCAACTAGCCCAACGTGTCGTGAAAAGTGTACTTAAGTAACATTAGTATGTTTTATTGTGGGCCAGTATCCGTGGTATAGTCGGCTTCATAAGTAACTGCACACTTTTGTACAGTCAAGGACTTTAATTGTTATGCCACTATGGAACCCTGTCATAATGACAACGTCAAACCACAGGACAGAAATTACGCTTAAATGAATGAATAACTTTATGCGACAGGGTTCCATAGTGGCATAACAATGAAAGTCCTTGACTGTACCTTGTAGCTTTACCGCATGTGGCAGATTAGCTAGCTGTAGTTCAAAAATTACGTTAGAGGGACAAATCACTGTGGTGTGGAGCTACTTAATTATAAGGTAGACCGTAGCCTAGACCTAAGTTTGTTGCTGGGTCAAATTGTGTGAGATTGTTTTGATGTTTATTTACCTATTAACTTATTTTCAAATTTTTAAATTTTTCAAATCGGTCCAGTGGTCTTCGAGTAATCGGGGAACATACATAAAAAAAAAAAACCCGACGAATTGAGAACCTCCTCCTTTTTTTGAAGTCGGTTAAAAAGGGCAAATTTTACTAGGATATATTATATTTCCCTTCTTAAAATGAGTTTGTTGCTCAAAATAAAAGGGTTGAAATGGGCTTATGTTATTTGCCGCTTCGACCGTTACTGACCTATGGTGGCAGAAGTTTGTTTAGAGCTCACCGAAAAGGCCCGTTGCGGCCAGAAATTGCCGTCTAGCTTGATATCGTAATCATACTGTTCTAGTTATGACAGCTCTTGCATGGGGCTCTATTCTACTCGGTTTAAACCATATTGCTGTTGTCATGTTATTATATTATTTTAACCTCGGCCACCGTTACTCTCAAGTAAATAAGAGCGAATATAACGTTTACAATACAATACAACATGTCAAAAGCCTAAACATGCAGCCAATGGAGCTTTTAACGTTAACAACACGATTACGATATTGAAGCAAGCTGAACGAATACAACGTGGAAGGCTTTTGATAGATAGATACCCTCGAAAATCAGCCCTTATAGTCACACTAAGTGGTGTCAAGGCACCATAGTTATTTTTGATATCCTGAGAACATCATGGTTATAATAAGTACAAGAGTAGTTTAAATTGACGAAGACGCGCCCGAATTTCACGTAAGTTGACGCAATTATAAAACGTTATATATAAAAGTGGGCGAGTTACCATGGATAAAATAATACATGAATTTATAAGAGCTTGTGATTTAAAATGATAATACTATTTATGTTTGACTGTAACAAGATGGGAAATCATAATTATAGCAATAAATTAATGTTGCAAAGTGACACGCGTACACAATGAAAATATCAACATACTTGTAATGTACCACATCATCGGCTTTGTGAAATATTCTTGAGCTTGAAAATTAGCAAAGATAATGTGCTACTGTCTATCCTCGTTCATTTTTAATCCAGTATCAGCCAGGTTTTCTTTCTTGAAATGGAAAAAAGCGCCTAAGACGCTTCTGTCTCCACGAGAATAATCCCGCGCAAACGAAAAACATCTCCAAGAAATAAATTCGTCCCCAACAAAAACTCCTTTCAAATACGTATTACAGAAAATTTGCGTTCAACGAGGGTTTACATAAATCACTCGCTTGAATGGGACCGCGATATATTTATATTTATTTATGACTTATGCGTTAATGTAAAAGTTAATGTTCAGAAAAACTCAATTATGTTTCCCAAACGAAAAGTTTTATCTCGCTCCGGATTTTTGCCGCTGATCCGTTTTCCGTAATGTATTTTTAACAAAGTTGGGTTTATTTTGTTTGTGTGTGTTGTTGTGGACATTTCAATTGATTATTTTTTTCCTTTTTTTTCAACGTATAAATGTTCTAGATTTCATTGTCCCAAAAAACAAAGAAAAAATATTACGGAGAAAAAGCTGTGATTATCTAATTGCAAAGCGATCTCTAAAAATAAACACGCTGGCAAACCTAGAATACACTTTAATCTTGACAAAGAAACTTTTTATATAAAACTGTCGTTTCATCAAAATAATGTCTAGAAGTTTCGTACTTCGCGACTGTCCCGTGAATGCGATATTTCTTGTGACATTTAGGGCTGTTTGCATTAAGGCTGGGGGGGGGGGGGGGGCTGTGACATTCACCCGGCGTCATCGTCGACCCTTTCGGCGGGATTTGTCGGAGACGAATGCGGTGCTAAGCCTCGATCCACTGCGTATATGTCATTGCTGTCAGTTGGCACTAAGAAGCTATTTGAAGACAGCGACGTGATTTACAGATACATTTTCTGAAGTTTTCAATCAAACTGCTTAGTTTAGATGGTTTGAAGAAAATAGCTAGACTGATAACAGATTTTTTTAAAAGTCACATTAGTTTACTTACTTTTGTTTTTAGTACTTTTGTGTTAACGATTGACAGTTATCAGAAAGGTCTTTAACTAAATTCAGTATGTTTTTCTCCTGTTATTTTAGGTATTATTTCTTTAAAAAAATATCTATTCTTCTGTCTGGTAGGCAACCATGCGTCCTAGTAAAAAGGCAAAAGAAAACTATAAAATTGTTAAAAACAAGTAAGTAGAATTTATTTATTCGAATAAAAAATCTTATTCACTATCTATCTATCGTCTGAACAAACCGAATAAATAAAACGCAGAATATCTCCAATAAAAGCATCGGCAAACACCTTGCTCGTAAATAATAAGTATAAACCTACAAATTGCCGGCTCGAGTCGGTATAAATTAGAGTATCGGCGTAAACGTCGTCGTAAATCGACGACTCGTCGACGCCCGACGACTCTCGGCGACCGATCAAATTTAAATTCGCGTTTATTCTCAACAACACGCTCGTTTGCCCTCGAATTAATGTATATTAGGACCTTTAATGGCCGCTGTAAAAAACGCTATTTTACCGACAACTCGCCACCAATTTACACTTTAGCACCAATAACGGCGCCGATGTGGACAAATCGGACGGTTTTAGGACGGACCCGGACGGTTTTATTTAAATATTAAATGTTATCATCACCTGCGGTGGGCTCGACCTAGTTCAAGTTTAAATGCCTTCATATTGAAGTGCGTTTCATGAGCGTTCAGCCCGTAAACTGAAAGTCGCTTTATAAATAGTTAATTTGCGGAAACTCGCCCGGCGTTGCGGCTCAGGTGGGAAAACCGGATGAAATCATTGATATTGCCCATTTAACTGCAAACGGTATTCGTCTCGGTGTTGTTTGGTTAACGAGAGTAGAAATAGTCGCACACACTCGGTGAATTAATTCTTAACCCCAAAGTTAAATAAAATGAAAATACAAAAAGCTAATTACTTAATCTTGACTACTGTGTAAAATAGCGCACGGTGAGTTCCGAATTACCGCACACTGTGCAGGATATTATTTAAACGATAGATAAATCCAATAACGAGCTAAAAATATAACCTGTTCAAAAATGTGCATGTCGAAAAATGTATCAGCCACAAGAGTAGAACAACACCATACTGTGTTGGTCTGCTCAGTGCCATCGACTTAATTAGTCTTGTTTTGTTTTATTTAAAACGCAAGAACTCAGAAAAACGTACTTTAAGCAGCCAATGTGAAACTGTAATAAAAACTACCAATACCCACATCGCTTCTACATCGTAACATAAAATAAAAAATAGTGCTCAGTCAACACAGCCGCGCCCGCGCGCGTCCGCGGTGCCTATCGAATACTAATTCCTGAATAATAACGCTTTCCTCTATTTATTGTTCTCTGAACGTGTTCGGAACTTACTGGCGATTTTTGCTAAAACATTAGTGTGTCTCTTTCATTAAAGACCAACTAGAGAGGGACGTGTTAGCAATTTGTAGGCATGTTAAGGGCCCTCCTTGTGCCGTATTGCCCATATTTCTTGGTTTTAGCTAGAAGTATAGGCCACGTCCAATAAATCAATCATATTATACGATGTTATGGATTTATAGCCTTTATTTTTATTCGTAAGGGTATTCTAGTTTTAGTACCAACGATAGACGAATGACTTAAAATACCTACTTAATTCTGTAAGGTTAAGATTGACATGTTAAGTCAAGTTTTTTTCTAATAAAAATAAAGTTTAAAAAACAAAAACCCGCCTTCAGAAAGCAAAAAATAACTTCTTTAAAATGGTAGGTAAATAGGTCAGTCTAAATGAAGTCTGCTTTTGGTTAAAATATTGTTGGACGCCGACTTCAGTTGGACTGACCTATTTACCTACCATTTTAAAGAAGTTATTTTTTGCTTTTTGAAGGCGGGTTTTTGTTTTTTAAACTTTATTTTTATTTTATACTTATTAGTGATCATGATTATGCTGTTATTCTCCCACTTCTCAATTAATAAGAAACAATAGAACATTTAAATCTCGCCGCAAGCAACGCCGTGGGAAAGTCATAGTCATATATTTAAACCTAAATATGCTTCGTCATAGTCGCTCAACTATCTTAATCAAAATATCTTGTCGCTACCCTCGAAATATGTACCGTTTAGGAGTTCCGGTGGCCATCTGTGATCTTCATCATCAGTTCCACTTCACTAAATAGTGCTTTCCAAGACCAAATACACGAGTTACAATGAAAAATCGAAAATCGCTATAGGTGTGCCTATAAATTTTGAACAGTTCCGTCGATTCCTCATGGATTCCACCATCAGATCTTCATATTGATAAGAATGGGACCAATCTGGAAGCACCAGCTTTCAAATAAAAAAAGAATCATCAAAATCGGTTCACCCAGTCGAAAGTTCTGAGGTAACAAACATATAAAAAAAAACAGACGAATTGAGAACCTCCTCCTTTTTTTGAAGTCAGTTAAAAATGGTCTGAACTTGGTTTCCTTTCACTATTCTTCGTTTATTATAAGATTTCACTGTAACCGCCGGATTAAGTGAACAAAATATTTTCTAGCAAGATGTATCTTTTATTTAGTCAGAAGTAACGGAATGTTGCTGAGAATATATCGTCCTTTGTATTTTATTTTTTAAAGTTCAAGTTTTTCATTACAATAATAATATTCAGATATAGAATATTTATTGCTCAATGAAATAGTTCATCATGAGTTCGACAGAATTACAAAACTAACCAGACAGTACATACAAGTTTTTTTTTCTGCGTAAGTATCACCATAGCCAACTTTGCCATATGAGTAGGTACAAACAACATAATTATCTATAATCTTTGCATTTGATTACATTAGTTTCCCTTTTCACTGTCACGCCGTAGTAACGCACCCGCGCCGCACCAGCGCCGCGCGCGGCCCGCTTTTTGAATTTTAATACTAACAGCCCATTGTGGAAAGCCGGTAAATGTGAATATTTTAATCACGTCCCGAACACCGGCTTTGATTCTGTGACTTGTTTATTAATTGTACAGTTGTTTCCTATTCTTTTATGCAACGATTTATATTGTTTTGACTGTAATTAAAAATGTCCGGAATTGTAACACACCAGAAAGAAATTAAGGCTAAAATATCGGCCGGACATTAATTATCTTTCCACTCCACCTACTCCGAAAGCCATTGTTTTCCTCAAAAGTACTCAATTTCTGTTCAATATTTTGTTAGGTTTTTGACTTGGTTCGTTTTTCTTTACAGATTGATGTTATCTTATGATTTTGAAAGTGTTGGTGGAGTGAAAAGCAGTATATCACTCTTGGTAGAAAACTTATTACCTTCTTCGGCGGTAGGTATCGCTTAAATCTAAGCTAAGCTTAGAATTCTTATCTAAAACTACTTTAGAATAACTGCTATAGAATTCGTCGCTTTTCTCTGGATACAATACATCGCCTCCGCCATAAACATATCATTTTACTCCCTTGTGACCAAATCTACTATTACTTTTCTTACATGTTTATATCGGGGTACGCTACATAATCTCGAAATATTTTTTTCCGAACTTGATAAACACGAATTTCAGAATTTCGATTTTGAAATTTCCGAATCATCACAATTCCGAATTTTAGTTTCACGAAGCATCACAATCATGAATTGTTTAGATTCCGAAAGTTCTTATTTCCGAATTATTAAAATCCCGAAAAATATTTTTCCAAATATCACAATTCCGAATATTCCTATTCCGAATCCCGAATATTCATTATACCGAAATTTTAGCAGCCCGAATTCTCTAAGATTATTTATTTCAAATAAGCGCCTGATAAAATATTGTATACTTAATACCGTGTGTAATGTTTAACATGCATAATGCTCAAAAACTGTAACCGTTTGTTTCAAATAGAATACTTCAATTCAATTCAAGTGGTTGGTTTCATAATTCCGAATTTTACATTACCGATCTGGTTTGTGAAGTTTGGAATTCAATAATCGGAATTATAATTTTCGTAAAAAAGAAAATTCGGAATTGTCAACATTCGTAAATATAATATTCGGAAAAACGGTTTCGTGATTTTATTCGGTAATATAAAATTCGAGATTTGATCATTCGGCCTTATATATTTTCGGTATTGTAAAAATTCGGAATTATGAAATTCGGTATTTTCAAATTCGGAATTAAATAATTCGAGATTTTAGGGTGTTACGCAGAATAACTCAAGGTAAGCTCGTCGGTTAATAATTCGTCGACGAATTAAAAAGACAGATGTAAAATATATACGGTTTTCAGTATTCATCAACAAATTATATTTTAAATTTCCCGCTGTGTTAGAAAATAACTGACTGTGGATTTTACTTGCGGCGCTTCTTCTCAGCGTGGTATCCTCTTGGAAAGCGCGTAGATTCTTGACGTGTAGTTAAAAGTGCCCGTGCGGCCTACTTACTGAATCAACATTATTCTATTGTCATTGTGTCACATGCTTTTAGAGTTGATTAATTTTAGACGGCCCAACCGACTTTCAAAATTGAAAATAAACGACATCCATTTGTCCAGTCGTTTGGAAACTACGAAGCCAAAGACCGACTTTTTAATACCATTAGGTTGCGGTTAAAAAAGGTAAGTCCAAACTCGAGCGTTTGTGCCTGCGGATAATTTCAAAGCATTCGATAGTCAAAAGTGCCAACGGCTCGCACTGTACCGCTGACCGCCGCCGCCGACTAGCCTAATGTACCGCGCAATTTATACATGAGATGCGGCCGACTGTCCCTCGATATATTACGTTTGATATCATTCCATCATCTCGATGAACCCTTTTCACTCAATCTTGAAAAAATGAAATTGATTTACCCTCATTGCAATAAGCCCATTGCTGACCTTATTCTGCCCCTTTGTTTTAGCAATTGTGTCAGTTTTCTGCTGAAACTGGGATTGTTATTCTGTTATAGAATGTTTCATGTTATGTTAGGTTGTTAAAAATATATAAATGGATAAACCTGAGTTGTTCGGCGTAGAATCAATCTGGCGCTGTTCCTACAACAACAGTGAAATTTTCCCAAATAAAATTGATAGAAAGGGTACCGATGAGTAAAAAAAAAACATTAAATACTGATCGCTGTCGTAGGCTGATATTGCCCGATCGAATATTTTGTCAATTAAAACTGATGCATCGATTGCCTCTCATTTAAATTTAAAACGTTTATGGCCTGCGCAAATCGGCGGACGGGACGGCATAGGATATTAAATTTATCAGTGTATATTTAATGCTATTTCAATTGAAATAAGGTATAAACTTCAATGCTTTGAGACCGTCCTCGGAGCATCGCGGTGGAGGAAAGGAAATCTAAAGGGAAAAATCCGACGTCCTCCGCCGGTTTGCGCTGGCCCGAGAACTTCGAAAAAGAAGAACAAGATTGTTAAAATGTCTATTCATCATCATTATATTTAAGAGCTATGCTCTTGTCGGTGGAGTACGAGCAATTTCCATTCTTTCCTATTCCGAGCCTTCTCTTTAATACGGCACAACGCCTACCTTTTCTTTTAATTGATTTAGGTAAGTTCTTTTTGGTGTCCCACTTGTCCTTTACCCTTCTACTTTTCCTTCAAAATGTTATCTAACAAAAATATATTAAAAATTCCATTACTGATTAAAATAATCCCATTGATGCTTCTCGTCAGTGTAAGCGCAGCTTTGCCCCAATTATCGCGCCGCTAATGGTGCGGCGGGGGCTAAGTGACGCCGAGTGCTCCGGTTCAATCTCGACGATTTGTAGACGCTTCCCGCTGTGAACTTCAAGTCTTGTTAAGTTTCGAGGACAAAGCACCTTAATAAATAATAAGGCGATATAAATGTGAGTATTGTTTTCTATAAACAAAATAAAGTTGCATTAAACTTCTTGTCAGTTGATTGCATCCTTGCAGGCCTTTCGCGTAAATACATTCGCAAACACAATCGTTTTCATTTTGAAAATCGAAGGCTTGTCTGCATACAAAATGAAACCAATTGTTTTGTTTTGAAGTCGATCGCGATTGCGAGTGAGTTACGCGAAAGGCGTGCTAGTCATGACCTCGGGCTCTATTGCTACTTGTTTAAGCCTATCTGTCATGTATATCGTAAATGTTATACATAAGCTCTTACTGTTAGTAAATGAGAACTAGGTATCCCATGGTCAACGATAATTATGCTAACGATATACAAACAATAGGGGCGAAAGTAAACTGAAATAGACGCTTTTTTCGCATGTTTGCCGCACCGTATTTCGCTCAATCCAAGGTAACTTTAAATGATTCTAACCTCAAAATATAACTTTTTCTTACTTTTTAACGATTATAGTTCTACGTCAGTTATTCCTTATAACCTTCTTTCACAAGAACATGGATACCAGGAACAGCAGGGAATAATTTGAACAGAAGGCAGCGACATTAAACCACGTGATTGCGCCGTATTTTATTGACTTCCGTAAAGTTATACTACAAATATCAAACTCTGGCAGGCACTTAAATCATATGAAAAATAATTATAAAACTGCGCTCATAACAAACATAAAATTTCACGTAAACTTAAAGTAGTTTTTCTTTCACGGAACCTCCCCAGAATACCGAAAATATGAAAAACTGAAATAACATAATAAAAGTAGCCATCCTTGTCAAATTTATTAATAACAAAATTTCACAGCTTCTTATCAAGGAGCTTTTGACAGTCCCGAGGTCATATACAATTTTTCAAGAAAAAGGAAAACTATTTATATTTCAATAATAAAAGATAAAAAGATAAAAGAAATTTATTCAGTAAGTAGGCCGCTCGGGCACTTTTACACGTCAAGAATCTATTACCAGCGCTTCCCAAGAGAAGACCACTGCTGAGAAGAAACGCCGCAAGAAACTCAGCAGTCAGTCATTTTTTAAACATATTTCTTATTACAATGGTACTACTTAGTCTAGCATTATATAAAGCTATAAATATTAAATTAAATATAGTATCAAATAACATGCGTAGTTCAGCAGGAAAACATGCCAATTAAGAATCTTACGGGAGAGATAGAGAGAAAAAAAAAACACATACTTATGTGTATATAAGATGGTGCGAGACGACCACATAAAAGTTTCGATATGTTTTCCTACATCAACGGTGTCCCCTAGACAAGATAAAGATTTTGCATTTGAATAAATTATTATTGACTAAGTTTCGGGAAAGAGAATCTAAATTAATTGTGTTGTGGCTGCCCACGAGCGCACGCGACGAGCGGGAGGCTGACACTCACGAGCCTGTTACGTGTTACGTTTTTATTATCTTTCCTTCGTCACTGTCAGTGCTATTGCATTTCATATTTCCGTCTTAACTCTTTGCAATGTATTTTTGTGGCCATTTACGAATTTCTGACGTACGTTGTTAGAAGCCAAAATAAACTCGTGGTTATCTAGTATGTCGGCGACGGAACCAGTAATGGAGAAGGACCAATGAAGGACACTTGATTCTTATTTTACAGAAGTTAAGGGTTATTCATTTGATTTGCAATAATCAATTTATGACCGTGTTGTACGATCTTTGAATTTAGGGATAAGTGTCCATTATTGTTGCCTGACAGCTGAAAGTATCCAACTTTGGTGCCATGACCCTACACATCCATACTATACTATATATACTATATAATATTATAAATGTGAAAGTGTGTATGTTTGTCCGTCTTTCACGCTTCAACCACTGAACGGATCGAGATGAAACTTGGCACACATATTGGTTAGGTCCTGGAATAGGACATAGGATAGTTTTTAGCCCGGAAAATTGGACAGTTCCTGAGGGAGCCGCGATATACGACTTCTACGCCGACGGAGTCGCGGGCGAAAGCTAGTTATTATATATTTTATTGCAAATAACGCAAAAACCAAATTACAATCAAAATAGGGATGAAATTCTAAGTTAAAGAATAAAATAAAGTAAGATTCGTTTTTGAACTGCATGCATCAACCTCGAATCAAGCTACCTAACTAAACCCATGTAAACGGAGAAATTTTAACTGAAAATACTCTTTGATCTGCAGATATTGCGTATTTTTGATGGTTTACTATCAACCTTCTGTTAACATATATAAGGCCCTATTTGAACTGGCGGCTATGGAACTATTGCCGGCCTTCATCAGGCCATAGACGATAAGCAAAGTATCACCAGAGACTTAAATCATCCACAGGATGGTCACAAATCACGGGCAGCTGCCACGCTTGTGCTTACCGAGTCAAAGTGTAAATGACCAGACTGTAGCGACCAGCGACCGGTCTGCTCGCGCGGACTCAATTCCACCACTTACAAGATTGGAATGGAAATACACGTGCAGAGTAATGGCCGATAAATTGTGGAATCAGGCACTTTAGCTATTTGTCCAAGTAAATTTAGTTGGTACACTCACGAGCATTAATCTTGGGCTTAATTGTCTTTATCGGGAACCACTTAGCGCGCATAAGTAGTTTACTTAACATCCCCGGAGAAGCATAATGGCGGTATTATAATTTCATACAGGCTTGTATTTGGTCGGCTGAGTGGGAGAGAATCCGAACTATGAGTATTTTAATGGCTAAAATCAGATCAAGATTTTTGTTTAATTAGAAAGGAAATATATTTATTGACACAAAGAAATTGACAATAACTAAACCGCTAAGCACTAATAATAGGCTCATTCAGTACGATGCATAGGCATTATCATTTCATTAATTTGAAAAATCAACAGTGTTTTTCACTAGAAAATTCATAGATTACTACATTTTTATTAACCAAAGTTTTTTCCTGCGACTCTTTCCACGCAGAAGTTGTTATCGCTATTTAAGCGGGGACCGTCTGATTTCCGGGATGAAAGTATCTTAAGTCGTCTACGGTCTCTAAACCATTTAATAATAATTTCACATTGACCAGTTGAGGAGTGGAACCTGAAGAGGAAACAGACAAGCTCACTTACGCCTTTATAACATTGATAAGGATAGATCAACAAATATAGTTTACCGTTAAACAATAAAGTTACAGGAGTTTTCTTGTGATATTTGGTGTTTATGCAGCCTGGTTTTAGAACTCAATTTGCAAACTTACGTTATATGTCGAAGGTTCTAGAAAACAAATACTTAAAAATTTCAGTGTCCCCCAGAGACTTTCTGCTATTCCCAAAAACGTTAATACTTGCCTGCGAATACTGTGTCGCTCAGTAAGTCTTCTTCTGACTAGGCCATTACAAAAGAGAGGCGCTGAGTGATACGCAAGAAAAGCCAAGTAACGCGAAGCACATGGAAACGTAAATTAGATATCCTCGCTTCGCGGGCACATTCCCTGCTAACCCCGAATCGCTTTAGTCCCATCCAATTCCCGTTTTCCACGTATTTTTGTAGAAGATGGAGAGGAAATACCTCCCTAGAAGGTAATTTTATACGCAAATGTAGTCTTGTATGGAACTTATGAGCGTAATTGTGTTTGTTATTTGCCGTATGGTTTTTGGTGAAAGTAAACATCAATGTAGAATGTGTACTGTAAACTCGGGTTACTCTAGCCCTAGGGGGTAACATTGCCCACCCTTAAAACTATACTACTGGTACTTAATGTTGTAGTACTTAATGTTTGTTTAATAATAATATTGAATCCACACTGTCGAATTAGGTTAGCCTGTA
Organism: Acleris literana; assembly: GCA_946894065.1. Lineage (NCBI taxonomy): Eukaryota > Metazoa > Arthropoda > Insecta > Lepidoptera > Tortricidae > Acleris > Acleris literana. Next base: position 19,283,296 of record OX335683.1, on the reverse strand, counting down.
AGGATAGTTGTATGTATGTTGTATTCTGTAAAGGAATACAACGAAGAAACATTATAAATTGGATATGAATTTAATGACTTGTTTTTAGGTTTTTAATTACATTATTAGCTTATAATGAATATTGTATATTATATTATATTTTGACTTTTCACAATTTATATTTAGTGCCCTATCTTTTATAAATTATTTGATATTTAAACATATTATACTCCTCTGACATTGTACCACTAATATATTTATATTATTTTTAATTGTTCCTTATTATTTCTTTATTTTAATTTTGCACTGTATTTTGATTTGACTATTATTTATTTTGTTATTATTCTTATACACTCTGACGATCTTTTTGTGAATTCATGGTATTTTAATTTAATGGTATTTTAAATAAATAAATCTAATCTAATCTAATCTAAATAAATAAATAAAAAAATAAAAAACTGGTAATATTTAAAATTGTTAAAATAATTTGAGAACTAAGTATACTAAGTAGCTTGGTCCTTTTTAGTGGAATAATTCAATTTTAAAGATGGTTTTTGGGGTGGGCATTGTTACTCTCTAGGGCAAAAGTGTGAGTTAAGGTATCTAATTATTACGACAATGCAGACTTTATAGGACTAAAATGCTTATACCTTCTGAAAATTATTTAACACGTTCACGGACACAGCACCATCCTCGAAATTGCGTGATATGGCACAAATCAATCTCATACAACATTTTCTACGGCCATGGACGAACTGCCACATTTAACGTTTGTCAAACATTGTACCACTTTATGGCGTAAAATATATGTATGTATGTAATTTCGTACAATAAAAATCTTACCTAATGTGGCAGCTCGTCCACAGCCGTTACGTCCACTGCCGTGATGTGCCACGACACGCATCATTCCCCTTTTAGAGTAGTGCATGAGGTTGAGGTTGCCCTAGAGCTTTTTCGCTGTGACACTGGCGGCTTGTGTAAAAACCTAAAACGGCACAGAGTCCGCGCTTCCTATAAATGCTATGGGAAATAGCCGGCCGTGGACGGAGTTCCATTTTTGGTGTAATTAAAAACACCGGCCACAGCCGTAGTGCCATATCACGAGGGTCTCAGTTTACGTCTCTCGACGTACTGTCCGTGAACGTGTTAAGATAGCATCAAATAAATTTAAAAAGAAGCTTAGCTCATACTTGCGAGTTTTGAAGAAGTTTTTGATGTTTGTAGTAACTGTGACGGAACCCTACACTGAACGTGGCCAAAAATACGAGTACTCTTACCCGTATCGTAATAACTCTTTTTTGCCAAACTGTACTATCTGATACTCATTTCTTTTTAAGAACAACGAAACACATTTAAAGAAAAGAATCGCAGGTGCGTCCTTAATACAAGGAGGCTTGTTTCTCGAGGGTCCTTCGCTGAATCAGTTCAGAAGTACCGTCGCTAAGGCAATTCCACTTATTGTTAAAAGGCTCACAAAAAATGCACAAACGGCCAACCGGTTCATTCATGACTCGAAAATAATACCCGGTTTATTGGATACTTCAGGAAAGAATTAAATCAACCGTTGCGCCAGGTTGAAAATCGTGCTATGACCGACAAAATCTTCAATATGTTAATGGAAAACCGTACAATTTTGTCAAATGGTACTTTTTGTAATTAAGAGTGGTATAAGGGGCTGGTTGTCGCGACCAAATTGAATGTTCTTTTAAAACCGTGAAAAATGTAAGACAGTTGAATATATAACAAATGGTATGCCTTTAATGTACCTTCGTATGGAACGCTTCTAAACAACTACCTAGTAAATTTTTAAAACAAATGCTTTGATTTTCCAAATACGGTATGTAAAATTGGAACTTTCAGACCTTGCTAGCATTCAGCAAAATCTGGGTCTTAAAAACAGCATTTGTGACAACTGTCGTCGGAACCTTCTGTGTTTCAAACGTTCCTTTCAACTCTAAATGTTACAAGTGCACTTTAAGCGCCATAGCAGTTTCACCTTAAATGGTCTACGAGTTGAGTTGCTTTTGCCTTGGCAGTTGTAAACCAGTTGTGCTGTTTTGCATGGGGTAGGTAATTCATTCTGGCGCCTGCGACCGTCTGCGCTTCCTTCCGGCGCCGGGCCGGCTGTGTGCTCCGGTGTTTTATCTGATGCTCTTGTTTTTTGAAGAAAAGTTCAGCCTTTTTTACCTGAATGCCCGAAAACTAAAGAAGCGTATTTGAGGTTAACAGCGTGTGTGCAGGCTAAAACCTAATTTATCAAATGCTTTTGGGATAAACTGCGGATCGTTTTAATTGTTTAATTATTTTAGTGATAAGGATGTGGAAAATGTTAGCATATAACCGTATTGCGACTACAGACGATATGTTGGAATTAGATTAATCGAGGCAAAAACTTTAAAGTGAAGATATCGTACTGTAACGTTGCATTTATTGCGTGAAACGGAACCTAAAGACTGCGGAAATATTTAAGGTGTATATGGCAATACTGTTCATAACTTTTGATTGTCAAACGTCAACACCATGCATTTGTAGGTTGGTGTTGCCGCGTTAGGGTAAATTACCATAGGATTGCGGGAATATTAAATATTTGGAATTAATCAATAAATGGAGTAAATAGTTATTTACATTTATTGAATAAACAAAACAATCCAAAGATTTCTTTTGACAGTAATTGTACATACAATAATTAAACAAACACATTTCAGTCAAAAGAACATTTAATGTATGAGGTAATTTATTAATTAAGTACCTGATTACCCAGATTAATCAGACTAATTTGTATAGCTACATTCTATACATTTTGGTTGCATCTGTGTTTTGACTAGCTTCAACAAAATTCATCAAGATGATGACCGATTATAAAATCAGACTTAAGCTGAACGACAGAGGAGGAGCCATCCTCAATAATTTAACCAAGCTCCTGCTGTGGAGATATAGCACATACTTTCAGTTATATTTCGGTGAAAGAAACTTGTAAGTAATAATTAATAACATCTTTCTGATGAAGGCATTTGTTGCAATTATTGTACAATTCTCTGACCATAATTATGGTGAATTTTCAGTGATTGTTTCTCGCACGTGGAGAGGAGGGAATGTCTTAGCGTCGAGATTACCAGGGGTGTTCCTTGAAGTTTTCCGGTAAGATTCATAATTTAGTTAACCTAAAATGTTAGCCCTCATGTCTCATATAGTTCATAACCGTGCTAATCAGAGCAACTTCTCTGTCTTTACAGCTGGACTGGGTTCTGTCTATTCTGGTCTATTCTGTTCGTCTATTCTGTTCTTCTGTTCTTCTGTTCTACAGTATAGTTTCAGTTCCTGTTATTCCGTTTAGATACTTTCAGAATAATTTAGCTTTCTGATTTGCCATTATGGTTGGATGATTAATTTTGTAGTATGCATTCAGTTATTCCTATTCAGGGTCCAACTATATTCAGGTTCAGTAAAGCTATGAAGTAGCTTATTTAGTCATTCAGTATTCGGTATGAGCTCTCTTTAAATCTGTAAGTAATAAATTCATGTTTAGGTTCCTGATCATTCAGTAAAACATTCAAGTTAATGAACTAGGATATAAAGATATGAACCAACCTTTAGTAGGCGTGCCATAGGCACGAGGATTCAGTAGACCTTCACAAGCTGCTGTGAGCTGACCGAGGATACTGTGGCTTGCAACGCAGTGTGCTCGGACCGCTCAACCAGTCTGCCAACCAGGACTACATCAAGTCGATCGTCCAGGAAGGAAGGTTTTCTTCAGATCAAGGTCTGTAAAAATAATGTTTATAATTAGGGAATTAGGATATCAATTATAGTTATTTGAAGAATCAGATTGGAATTGGTGGCAACTCTATAACTAGGGACTAACAAATTCCTATCTAAAAACTGTGAATTATAACTTAAGAAGCTTTCCGCTGAGCTAAACATATTTTCTGGTAGAGTAAGAAGTATGTGCAAAGTTATGTTCACAATTTAATAACATCTTGTATAGAGCTGCATAGGAATAAAGACTGTGATATTTACTAACCTGTTTCATTAAGCACCTCATACGTCGTCCCAGTTAACTCCATCTCTTCATCTTATTCTACAAACATTAAGTTACGTTATTTCGACTCTTTTGAGTATATTCTGTTTTTGTAACGAGGTGTAACCATCCGGGAAGTACGCCCGTGACAGTACGCGTATCGTCAACGTAATCAGCCAGTACACTCTGACTGCTGGTCAAAGAAAAAGTTACGAGATAATAGTCTAGACCACAGTCCTAAGAGGGCCCAATACCTTCTGGGTTGGAACTTTCCACACTAGATACGTTACGTGCTTTTTGAGATTACAAATTTCATTCCGCACATTAATTCTAAAAGCGTAGCCGGGATTAAACCTACGACCCTTTACTTTACTGGGAGGTGCCCAAACCGCCTCGGCCACAGCTTATAAGGATCTTTTAACTCAAAATCCTTACTAACATTATAAATGTAAGAAAGTGTTTGTTTGTCGATTGATCGACGAGAAATGTGGTACAGGATTGTAATATTAATACAGAAAAATAGGACTATTTCCAAAGGAATAGCAGTAAAGGACTTTAATGCGGACGGAGTCGCGGGCAAAAGTTGGTACCTTCATAGTACAGTATAAGCTAAGACTTTTCTTAGTATCTTTAGACCCGGGAACCCCCGCTAGACTATCCCAATCGCATTACGTCACGGTAAGCAGGAGAAATGGCGACGGCATGTCCACTCCGAGGAATATTATTACATTTGTCACGGCGAAGCGCACGGCTCACAGCCAGATGTGGCGAAGTCGCGCGATGGAATATCCGCAGCTGAAAATGGGTCACTGGTCTTACGGACTTGTGTACAATGTGATTAGTTTAGAGTGTGGAAGGCTGTTTAAGACTGACATGGATTGATTGCAAAGGCAAGTTACCAATATTCCGCTACTTTACTTTCATCAAAATATAACTTTTACGTGTAAGTGTCCGTTTTATAAGAAATAATTGTGTTGGTTGCAGTTAATGCACACAAAGATCCATGTTATTTAACAAAGTATTTCGAAAATATAATCGTTTAAGAACAAAATTCTTGTAAAACAATCACCTGTGAAGTTCGTCCCGTGTTAATGAAGCTAGATATAGAAAATTTTCTCAAACTTCCAGTATCAAATAAGTAGGCTAAAACCGGTGCGAGTCCCTAACAGGTCGCGTCACGTTCGACCAAATTAACTAACAACGAACAAAATCCAGAAACTTCTCCAAAGATTTAGCTAACTAGCCCTCTTCAGTAAACTGGCCAATCAATTATGCACCGTATTAAAAGGGATTAGGGGAGAACGTGCGATGAGAATTGCTGAGGGTTGTGTGACGTAGAGATGGTTTTTGTGACAACGATGTGATGTTTTTGCGTGGGAGTGATAAATTATGAATTATACTCTGTCTTGTTAGGTCCGAAAGAGCATTTGTCACGTTTTCTGACAAGTTCGGTATTTTTTGGCGTTTTCCCACCGCATCGAATCCTAAACCGGCATTCGAAAGGATGTGCTCGTATTCAAGAAGGAGAAACAATAAATGCGATCAGCACAGGACCATGGAGTGGCGTGATAATAAATAGGCAACAGTGGGTTGATTCAGGCTGATTGGATGGATGGATGAAAGGATCCGGATTTGAGAAGAAACTAGAACCTTATTGAATTGCATGGGGCTGAAGACTTAATATCGATTTGAATCTTGAACATAATATAATGATTCGAAGTAGTCGTATTATGTATGTTTTATTTATAGGTACAACATACCTACATAATATCACGACCACTTCGAATCATTATGTTCATATTTCAATCCACTCTCACAGTTTCGCAGGAGATTCAAGGGTCCGTTATCGCCATATAAAAAACTCAAATTCTACTGTCTCAAATCCAAATGGGATGCGGAAAACACTTTTATACCTCGAATATCTTCGTAAAAATTTGATACTTATACAAGCCTCAGATTACAAATTAAGAAAGATCATGTCGTTATAACCAAACCGTGAGTTGTGGTACTTATAAAAATAGAACCGATGTTTTATCCAGAACGACACGACGAAACTAAAAACCATTTTTTCTTGTATCTGGCAACATTGACAATGAAATAACGTCCCATCCCAACGGATGCTCCATACTTTTTACTCAAATCTTCTAACTTCATCGAGAGAAAAAGACACAGCCAACGTAACTTGGTTTCTTAGTCAAAGGATTTGATGCGATTCGCACTCACTTAAGTGGCAAGGATCGCATTAAGCTTGTATAAGGTTCCCCGCACACGGGCCGGCGAGGTTTATCCAATCTCTTAGCTCCGCGCTATTTAAATCTGGCAACTTTGCTAAAATATTTACCGTAACGGCAACTTTGGCTAACGCTCTCATGTGTTTACCGTGGATGCCGTTTAGAATGGAGATAAAAGAGTCTTGAGTTTAGTTCGGTAAACTTTGCTAGGAGTAGAATCTGTGAAACAAAAAGTAATTCTTGAGATTTCTTTAACACCAACTTAAAAGTATGGGAATTCGCTATCCTTTATCCACCTGAGCTCAAAAACTAATATTAATACATTAATATATTATAGAAATCCGAAAAGAAAGATCTAAGGACCTGTTTTAGTAAATGTCGCACAGAGTTTCAACTTGTTAGATTGGTCTCGATAAAACGTTTACGTTTACAATGTTTCATTTTTATTTGTTTATTTCCTACTAGCGGCCAGTCAGCTTGATTGATTAAAAAAAAACCGGTAAAGTGCAAGTTGGACTGGAGCACCGAGTATTATTTTGAAATTATACAAACTACTTAGAAAAAAACAATATAAAATAATGTTGGGTAAAATAAGTCTTATAATAAAATTAAGTGTTTTTAAAATCTATAAACCGCCTTCAAAAAACATAAAACTATTACCATTTGAAAATAAGTTATTTTTGCGTTTTGAAAACATTTTTTAAAAGCTTTTTTTTTATTTATACATTTTAGTCATCATAAATGATGAAATATACTCCCACTTCACAATCAATAGAAAACTATAGGATATTTCAAGCTTGCCACAAGCATCGTTATGTATTTAAATATACCGTTTAAAAATGCTTTGTCAAGGTCGCTCACCTATCATAATCGAGATATCTCATCGCCACCCTAGAAATAGGTACCATTGAGGAGTTCCGGTGCCAATCTGTGGTCCTCATCATCATTTCCACTTCACCAAATAATACTTTTTGAATACAAATGCTGGACTTGTTACTAAAAATACCAGATCGCTATGGGTATGCCAATAATATTTGAGGAGTTCCCTCAATTCTTTACGGATTCCCTCATCAGATACTGATGTAGTGGCACTGGGACCACCATTAAATATTTAAAAAAGGTCCACAACTGACGGAGCAATCGCTTAACAAACTTACAAAAAAACATACAGTCGAATTGAGAACCTCTTCCTTGTTTAAATCGGTTAACAACTCCGTACAAATACCGTTTTATACTGCCTACTAAACTACAATACAAAGACTAAATGCATCTTCGCAACAAAACCACTAAACTAAAGTTTCCAGAACAGTCTTAAAGTAACCCTAACAGAAAAGTTCCTGAAGCAAAGCTGATACCACACAAGCAGCCTTCTGTTTTAGAATTCCGTACCAAAACAGTAAAAGGAACCCTTATAGTGCGACGGTATTCGTCTGTCAGTCACAGCGTCCTGTATCAACAATTACTATAACTAACTGCTTTCGATTATTCAACTGATTCAAACAACTTATGATATTTGTACTACTACTAGAAATTATAATGATTTCTTATAATGTTTTACAGTAAACTATAATTTTAGAATCGAAAGCGAGTGTTATCACATAAAATAATTGATGACGGTTGATTAAAAAGACATAAAGCGGGCTACATACCGTCAGTTTTAACTGCACAGTTTCAAATGTGCAGTTTTATCTAATTTAATTTCGATTAGTTATTTCTTAGATCGTCAGTTTAACTGCACAGTTCGCAGTGCCTACACACATACGTTTTAACTGTACAGTTCGACTGTGCAGTTGAAATGTGCAGTTAAAACTGATGGTATGTAGCCCGCTTAAGTACTGTACCTACCTACACTTATACTCGGCAGCTGAAAATTATTGTTCCATAACTTTGCTTTCATTACAAAAAATATGTACCGATCTAATCTTAACGTCCTGTTCCACAAGTAGCCTTCTAACAAACCAGTTTAAGTTGAAATTGATTTGTTTGTAATTGCGGATATGCCCTTTTTGCCCGGTAAGATTAACTCCAGCGGCTCGGAATCCCAGGGCGGCTGATAAACCGATAATGTGCGTAAGCTGGTAATACTGGGTAATGAAGCGTAATACTGAAACAAGCAGTTTCTCTTTCATACCAATAAGTGACGATATGGTAACAAGAGGAATAGCAAAGCTAGGCTTTATGGCGCAAACTGTTCAGTGTCCTCTGTATTGAAAAGTAACTCAACGTCACCGGTATCACTTTTATGACTGGATTCACGTTTTTTGAAACTAGCGCTCGCCCGCAAGTTGGTTTGTGTAGAACTCTTATAATTATTCCCTTAAAAAATATCGAATTGTCTAGGTTGTACCGTTCTGAATTGCGACGAACTTGAAAATTTATCTTTGCGCTAAATTTCATCTAAGTCCGTTCAGCCGTCCATAAATCATTCGATTTGAAAATTTTAACATAAACACAATTTTTCACATTTATAACATATTCTTCTCTCTCTCGCTTTCTCATTAGATATTTTAAAATTTTAAAATTTTCTTGGTACAGTTTTTTTTTGGGAGTAGTTCAGAGCAAACTTTTATAAAGCTATGGCCTTTTTGAAGGTTTTAACCCAAAATAGGAATGTACAGAGAAGAAACTTCTGATATATTAATTAAACTTCCTTGTGAAAAGTTATCGGTAGGTAACTTTTAAGAATATTCTTAATCATCCTATCCTACTAAATAATATTATAAATGCGAAAGTTTGTGCGTGCGTGTGTGCGTGAATGCGTGCGTGCGTGCGTGCGTGTGTGTGTGTGTTATTTTGTTAAACCTTCACGTCGCAACGCCTGGATGGATTTGGTTGAAATTTGGAACGGAGATAGCTTATACACTGGATTAACTCAAGGGCTACTTTTTATCCCGGAAAATTTTAAAGTTCCTGAGGGAATAACGATAACCAAAATCTACGCGGATGAAGTCGCGGGCAAAAGGTCTTTGTATAAAAAGATAACAATCAACGCTCTCAACCTCAAATGTTTTCTAGAATGTATTATATACTAAGATGGAATGGGTCTATATTTACTTGTAAATTCACCGGTTGTCTTATCCCCACACTGGAACACAACATGTGAACACTGCTGCTTGGAGGAAGGTTAAAGGGTAAGATGGTGATAGCGACCCGGACGGATCATGCACAACTTAACTTGACATCTGACTTCAAACCGGCCGTCTAAATAATTCCTAGACATTCAAAAATGCCTATAGTCAAAATCAATGTTCAGCAAATTATCAATTACCCACTCTTTAGCCATCACAAAGTAATAACGGAGGGAAATTATGAGCGGCAAATTGAATCAGTGATTACTAGGAAATCAGCGGCGATTGGGAGGCATTCACACGATCAAAATCAGACTTCCTGAAATCCATTGATATTTAATTGATACTGTATGAAGTAACTAATTGAATCTGTTCTGTTATAGGTCACTTAATTTTCATAGAGGTAATAATTTGAAGGTTGCTGTCGTTGAGGTTATTGTGAGTAGTTACTTGGAGAGTAGTAGTGGGGTTAGCGCTGGTAGGACCTTGTGCTCGGTCTGTCCGGGTCGCTACCATCATGTTATCCTTTTAACCGGTTGTGGAACGGTGTGGAGAAGAGGTATTCCACCTTGGTCCTCAGGGTTAGCAAAGCATTTGTAGTCTTAATACCTTGAGAATATAGTCTTGAGAGTTGAGAGTGCCAATGTCTATGGGTTTCAAATCCTATTTACCATCAGGTACATTGTGTGTCCGTATTCCTTCGTCGTGCCATAACAAACTTGGTTCTTTTCTACGTGGGATCTGTCGGTTTTGTTTTCCCAATCTTACCCGGCTCAGGCCTCTGGTGTTTGTAGTGTTATTCCGGTGAAATCTAGATTTATAGGGTCACTCCATTAGTCCTCAGGGTTAGCAACAGTTCAAGACCCTCAGAGCTCACTTACTCGTATTGACTGGTACCTTGTGAACTAGTTTGCTTTCCTCTTGCCTGAGTATGTCCAAAGTTATGATGTATCCTCATTGTTTACTGCCGTCTAAATCAGTTTATGCGCCACTATGGAACTATAAGTTAAGAAAGGCTACTACGGAACTACTTATAATTGTAACAAGTTCCTGAGGAGTTGATTAAAAACGTTAACAGACTTTATAACGGGGAGTGTTTTGAAGAATTATTTGGACTATTACCAGCCACTCACCAGTCACCACCATCACCATCACCTCTCACCACTCAGCACCATCAAACCAATCGTCGAAAAGCCAGGTCCCGTTAACATCACCTTGATGAACGGCGTTCATGCGCCCTGCGTTTCAATTGTAGCCTCGTAAAGTAAAACTGTGGAACGACGTCCCTTTGGCGGTATTTCCAACCATTCACAACATGGGTACCTTCAAGAAAAGAGCTTTAATTTCCGTAATAGGTAACTGGCGACGAACCGACAACTGTTCTTGAGTTTCTGGTATGCATGAACGGTGGTGATTACTTCGTATTAAGTAACCCCGTCACTCAGTCACTTTGACACAGTAATTGCCTAAACAATTTTGATAATGATTTAGATAACAGCAACATAAAGATAAATCGTTTACCATTAGATAAATATTCGAGGCCAATGGTAATACGTAATATATTTGTCATCTTTGCTGCCTACTTGTAGCATTTCGGTTGGTCTGAACGATTCTAGATGCTCCGGACGATCTGGCAACGAGCCAGGCAGTTCGCGGATCGACGACCTATCCACCGGCTCCGTTACTGTGATAAACGATCCACCATTGAACGCTAATAGCCCTTTAAGGAGTTATATTTACAGTGTACTATCAGCCCAATCCTGACCCACCATGGAACGGAGTCACAGTAACATTATAAAACAATTTGTTTGACACATCTTACGAATTGAATTATAGGGTGTCCCTCGGAATCCCTAACAACGTTTGTCCTAACACATCATTTTTCCAAATTTTCATTTGGCCTAAACTGGTTTTCAGATGACTCAGGCAACTTTTTTAGTTTTCCTATTATTCCTGCGGTTCGGTTAGGTTAGGGTTGTATTATAAAATTGTATTATAAGGGTTGTTATTATAACAAAAGTTTTAAGGATAAACGAAAATTCGGACAAACGATGCATTAGGACAAATAATTATTAGGCATTCCATAGGGGAACAGAATTAAAACGTCAACGTGACACAGTTCTATGGTGGGGCTGATAGTAGGTACATTCGCGGGGTCCATATTGGGTGGCATAAAGTTGTTAGTTCTAATGATTGTTTGGGCTAAAATCTCCTCGCCTAAAATTGTTTTTACCATCGGAAAGGGTTTTTTATTAATTTAAAAAACGAACCTAACCTAACTTGTTTATTAAATTCTGCAATTTCAGCCCAAAGGATGTTAGCAGAAAATATTTTAGCCCAAACAATTGTTAGGACAAACAATTACTAGGCGATGCGACGGGCTCCCTTATTCGCGATTTTGGTCATAAATTATACATAGGTTTGTACATTGTTAGATTAGTTTGCGTATTAATGGAGATCATTAATTTCCCTCAAGCTTTACATAATATTATTTTAGAGCCCGTTTCGCTTGTCATCATTTGTGGTTGAATATGTTGACAAGATTGTTAGGTACTGAGTTCCTCAGGTATGTACATTGTGTTTTGTCTCTAATAATGCAAAATCATTAACATCCTTGTGACTTAGATTTAGGCCTTTTAAAAGCCAAGCTATATACAATCGGCCACTCCCATATTCAACATCGGTAGGCACAGATAATTTTATGTATGTACAACCCCCAATACTACAAAAGTAGCCTGCGGGCTGCAGAACTTGAAGAGTGAAGGAGAAATTACGCAATAATTAAATAATTTCCCAGTGACTAAGGACTTCTTCCTTTAGGAAACAAGCCTACTCTCATGGGTCATTCCCATTTGTCACCCGCATTACCACCCGCACACTTTTGCTGACTTATTGCAGTGGAATAAAGTTCAAAGTGGCAACAAAAAACGTCCGGCGGTAACAAATGGGAATAACCCATCTCAAGTTCAACTCTTTGATAATACTCTCATCTCAAAGCCTGGCGGCGCAGTTGCGATACCTCTAGGCCATCAGGTGACCAGTTGGTGAACCAAGAAAATCATACGTCTCGTTATCGAATCGCCTTTACTCGAAATCGAATCGAATTGAACCTATCCTTAACACGAACCTCCTTAGAAGATTCACGTTTACATTATTTTATGTATATGTACTTCACTTTTACTACCCGATGACGACAGGAAAGTCGACGTCAATTTTAACGTGCTAAGAAATATTAGAACTGAATAGGTACGGGCTCGAAGTGCTGATTCTAATCGCTATAAATTTTTTCTCGGATACGATCTCGCGTTAATATTCAGGGTACCGATTTTTTGCAATAACATAACTTTGTACGAGAATTTAATGTTTCCAAAGTTAGTTCGACATAGGCACATACTTTGACAATACATCAAGACATAATCCAGGATCGTTTCCAAACGAAACTTTGTTTCAGACAACCCTACTAAGTGCTAAAAATATTCAAAGATATACCTTCGCTTACGATATTGGACGGAACCCGGGCGGCGCTAATAATGAATGGGCGTTAATGAGCAGTTGAGTGGAGGAGATAGCGCTAAGTGCGCCCCGGCACGGCCGATACTCGCCGTGAGACGTTTAAAAGCCAAATGAGAAAAAGGCTGAAAGGATCCCTCGATTCATTACATTTTAAGCTGTGAAGATACTGGTTATTTTCTGTGTAATTTATACACGTTGAAAGTAAGAATATTTAGGAAAATATACATTCATCTATTACTTTAAAAACTGTTCCATTACTAACTGATTTACCCCTCGGACATCGGTATTGCCGCTCGCTACATGCTAAATGTATGAAAGTCTAAAACTGCGGACGCTCCAGGGCTAAACATAGCCTTAACTAAACATACTATACGTAACTATCATGTATTACTTGAAATATACTCCCGTAGGGATCTAGTAGAAGAAAAATATAACTAATAAACGAAAGGAAGCAGCGGGAAATAAAGTCTCGCTTACGAATTTGCGTCATTATGAAAATTGGCATGTTAAAGACATGCCAAGACCAGATAACTTAAAATAAGAAATAATATCCCATACAAATCTGAAAAGCTTTATTAGTTAAAACACAAAAGCAGAGAGACACAAATTTGACTACTTCTATGGTTTTTTAAATTCTGCTTTTGTATTACTGACTTGAAAAAACCCTACCCGGTTTTAAAATTAGTCAATTAGTAGGATTTAATTTTAAATGAATCATTACGGCACATTTGCAATAAGGTAACATTACGAATTTACAAGATGAGATTATATCATTTGTTATATCAATTCAAGACTCTAATGATAATTTTAATTAGTAGATATACAGGTAGATATGTAGATCCCAAACTCCCTGGCTACCACCTCTAATATTATACCTATAGCTTCTACAAATCTGCGTTATTAAATGGAATCTTGTGTTCTCCGCTGTTTCCTAGAAACACGAACATCAAAGAAGAAAACCCTGTACTACCCTTCACGTCACTTCCCGAAGTGACGGCACTAAAACGTCACGTCACGCCACGTCACTCCCCGGAAACATGTTTCCCGATTTCTCGGAAACATATCATAAATGCATTCCCACAATTTCCCAACAATCCCCTCACACGATTACACAATCTTGTATTAATAATTGCGCGAGAGACGATCGGTTGGGTATCCGGCGCCATATTGAATTAAAGATGGCGTCCTTCCGGCACATTTGCGTCACGCGCTGTTCATTATGCCCCCGGCCTTCTCAGAATGTGTGACACGTCTGACCCGATTTATCAGTTTGTTTATTTGTAATCATTATGTATAATAATCAGTAATCATTAGAGAGCAGTGTAAGTATAGATATATTTTATCCCGGACGCCAACTTTACAATACAATCAGGGAAAAGCTATACATTAAAGCACAAAAAATATTAATAATTTATATGATGATTTTTTTACCTATTCTTTACTAACTTTTTAAAGTTCACAAAATATGGTATAAATGAAATTTTCAAAAAAGTATATACTTACCATTAAAAATTCTAGGTATAGCTATACCATACCTACAAAATAACTTTAAGGACAAAAAAAACACCTTTTATTGAAACTTTAATATTCATTGGGAGTTATAGTATCATCCACGTAATTCTGTTAATACATCCAACCCGACGAACAACACCGACCTAATTCAATTTTATGAGATTTTGTTAATCAATGCCGCCACAATTGTCTTACTGTAAATAAAAGCTTCTAACTTCAACAATATGATTACGATATTAAAGCAACATGGGCTACATCAAAGTGGAATAGAAGATCAGGGCCTGATTCTCCATTGTCTTTACACCTATTACTATCATATCGTCAACGTTATGATACATCGTCAACGTTATTAAATTTTCAATAAGTGGAAAAGTCAATGTAGAATATAATATAAGCGCCTATATCCCGTTTTCACAACATAATAGAGACACCGACAAGAGAACAATGCGCAATTATTTCAACAACCATGTTCATTACCTCAGCACAAACGAAGCATAATCGTCTGGGTAACGTCTCGATTTGTTACCGGTCGTAACGTTGTTTACCGCGCGTTACCACCAGTTAGCGTTACCGTTGACGGTAACGCGAGGACACTAGGCCCGAGCGCGGCGCAGCGTTACCTTGTGCTTTATATATTATGTTACTTTAAGACATGAGTAAACAATAAACTACGGGGGCCTAGCCTAGTTGCTTCCATGTGACTTTAAACGGCATTATGACGAAGCGTTTAGTTAAGTTGGTAGTGCGTACGACGCTAGCGGCCTTTCCTGAGTATTGGATAGTGTTCTATGTATTTCTCTATTATACAGGCCTAGAGCTTGCAATTACTTTGAGACAAGGTCAACATGTGCCTGACGATCACAAACAGTTAAAACAAATTTATAGAACTCGCCTCATCACTGCCAGCTTGTGGCATGCTTCATACATAATAATATACATACTTCCATACATTACAAAATAACGCATTTGTTTGTTTGTTTGTTCATCCCTCGTCACTTCATTTTTTTAACCTCTCTCAGATCTATCCCATGAGAAGAATAGACCGTGCTCAACGCTAACTTCTTCGCATAGCTCTGGCGGAAAGCCGTCTTAGACCAAGTTAATGTAAGCTCACACTTAATGGCAATTAATCAACATGGCAATCAAGAGATTAACTTATCGCGAATGAGCCAAGAACATGGCACCAGGCCAGTAGCCGCTGGTAAACATGCTGTACCTAAAGTGAGCAATCACTTACTATGGGGACAGGCTTATTGAGAAGCGCTTGCTTACATCCTCAACAGCTTGCCTGCGGCTCTGAGACTGGAGCCTAACAAAAATAAGAGACTACCTAAGGTATTGCTTAAATTTAATTTAAGGATTGTTTAACAACTGTGATAAAAAGTGATCCATCCTGTTGTTTGATCCATAGTTAACTCAACTAATTGTTAAAATTCGAAAAAGGAATTATTATTATATTATTAGGCCGTGTTGTTTGATCAGTAGTTAAACTAACTCATTGTTAAAAATCGTGACTAATGCTTAAATCTCAAGGAAATGTGTCAATTTTCGATTCCTTTTTCGAATTTTATCAATTAGTTAGTTTAACTATGGATCAAACAACAGGCCCTAAGACTCGCGGATCCCACAGTCAAACTTTGAAAACAGTTTTGCGGGACGTTGTTGTACAACTAAGTTTGTCAACATGTTATAATAAATAAATAGATAACACACAGATACACATAAATGCAAATTAACACGTTAAACGCCCCAGCCCTCTTCTTGCGTCATGGTTGATAAACGACGACGGGCCTTCGCTCCGCGCCACAATAACCCGCTTGTCTCTAAGTGCCTCCTCACCCATTGAAGTAATTATTCGTCTGAGTGTTCGTTTTGGCGAGTTATGATGAGCCAACAAGTTTCTGGCAACAGGTGGATATCGAATACAACTCTTCGTTTATCCTCTTCATACTTCAGTTAAGGCAGGCAAGGAGGGAAAGTAACAGATGTCACTTTTGATTTTGGATTTGGGAGCGCGTACAAAAAACGGGAACATGATTTAGATACATCAAAAAAAAAAACTTACATTATTACATTATTTTACAAGGTGCGTAATATTGATGTATGTAGATATCAAACAAATTTACGATATAATGGGTGGGAAATCTAAAAAAGTCTCAGAATTATTTTCCTCAAAAGGAAAAAATAACCCTTATAGGATCATCGTTGTCCGTCTGTCTGTCTGTATCGTTTCTTTCACTAACCGATTAAGATATGAACAAAATTAAACCAGTTTTAAGAACGATACTAAACGCTATCTTGAAGCCGGTTCTGAGCCATGATTCAAACACCTATAGGGTTATTATTTTTATTTTTGACGACCTCAACTACCTTATAATTTGATATGCCATGTAATATATACTGTATAGTAAATCATAAAATCTGAAACCTGGTGGCCTGTGTGCTCGTGTGCCTTCTCCATGCCAAAAAAAACGTTAAAAAGGCCAAATGCATATACTTAATTAGTCATGTCAATAGGAGAACACGAAATGGCGACGCTGCAATGCAAAAAACCTGTCTGCGCGGAGGGCGACCTTCAATCGCTGCAGCAACCACTTTCTCCACTGTTTGGAAAATGCAACAGTAGTTTTTCATACACAGAAATTGATGATCTTACAGTGAGCTATGGTTTTTTGAGGAGATCGATCATAGTAGATACTTAAGTACGACGCGTCGCTTGTCATCCTGCTGCCACTGATCAGGCCAATCAGGGGGAACTTGCAGCACTGCATTGTCGTATAGTCCTACCCCTCTTCTGTTCCGAGGAACAAACGAAACTTGGGAGTCTTATCATACTAGACATCGAAATAATATTTTAAAAAATAATACGAGTAGCTTTACCAGGTGTTTTGGATTGCAGCATTGCCATTTCCCCATTTATGACGTGACTAATTATATATGTATATATCATCTGGTTGTCTTACCGAACTCGGTCTAGTGTCGTGGGCTACCCTACTACTAGCTTTTGCACTCGGATCCGTCCGCGTAGAAATCGTTTATCGCTATTCCCTCGGGAATTATTTAATGCGCTATACCAGACTTCAATCTATCTCTGTGCCAAATTTCATTCAGATCCGCTCAGCCGTTCTGGAGAGATTGAGTAACAAACATTCAAACTTTCGCATTTATAATATTAGTAAGATTTACTCAAATTTAACCGTATTTCGGTTATCATAATAATTAATAGTTTTATAATAATTGAGCCTAAACATGACCTTTCGTTTTTTCAGGTAAGCCACCGGGTCACAGCGCAGGTAACTCATTGCAGAGTTTACACACGATACCATCTCCACAGCCCGCCGAAAAACGCTCCTGAACTGAAATGACTTTGTGTTAAAGAGTCACATCTGATTTTAAGCTCTATTTCTATTACGACCTTATTAACAATGTAAAGAGCTTAATTTCCTAAAGCCGTTTATTAAGGATATGACCTTTTTATTTAGCACAGAATGTTCGGAAAACTTCTGAACAACAAACAATTCTCACGATTATGTACCTCACCGCCATACAAATAAGGCACCCGTAGTATAGTTTTGGCAGTGTTAAAGCAATTTGAGCTTTGGGCAAGGGCGTTAAGGTTGAGGTGTAAATAGGTAGTGGGAGCTCGCACTTGTCCCCTGTGGACTTTGGTATGCGGGTGGTTAATATTAGGTTATGTAGTGGGGCCACGAAGTAGGTGTTATTAAGCGGTAAACATTTTTATTTTTACTTATTTCGCCTAGGCATAGAAATAAGATGGATTAATAACGAAACGTGGACTCCAAGTGACGTTTTGGGTGTGTATTTTCTATTTAACTGATGAATGTAACTTTACGTGAAGGTGTTGTGATCGTGTCAAAACGTTTCTTTTGCCGTAAAACCTGGCGAAAATCATTTACAATTTCAATGTGAAACAGTAGTAATATTCGCTGTAAGGGAAAAATATGTGGATCATATTAAACGGTAATCTGATAAATACCATGACGACATTTTTAAAACCAATGACTTCACAAGTGAGGGAATAAAAAATCAGTAAATATTATTATACATAGGTATATGGTGTTGATTTCAGGTTATCTTAAATATGATTCACGTAAGTTAGGTTATGTTAGACTTGTAACCATCACAAGATAATCTGAAATCAACACGGGCTCAGCAGAAAATAGCTTTCTATGAAAAGAACATTCTGCGAAGTGATACGTTTTATGAAATGAGTGTCTACGAAACAAGGGGAAACCGTTGATCTGAGTGAGTTCAAACGTGAGTTCAGAGATCAGACTTAGGAAGTTGGTTAAAGGGCATCCCAAAGACATGCAAATTTACGTACTGCAAAAAAGACAACCGGTGAAATTACTAACATAGAGGAATTGCATTTTAGTCCTTAGGGTTTGCAACGTATTTGAACTATGAGGATTGCAGGCGTCAGATTGTAGTCTTAAAAATTAAAATTCCTATGGGTTTTAGATCTCACTAACTGTCAAGTGTATGCCATCTCTTTACCATAAAAAAGGATAATCTTATTTGCGTCACAACAGCACTTGGTGTGACTAAGCAAGACGTCAAATCGCTACTCTCGCGGCCCCACGAACAGCAAATACGGCTCGGCATCTGGGCAGGTGGCGGGAATTTGCAACTACCCTCTTGTTTGCTGACGGACGGAGTTCGGAGATTAAGGTCGCCGCAGGAACGGTTGACTTTTGTGACCTTTTGTTGTCAACGGGTAATAGTTTAATGAATTACCTGCGAACCTTGCGGAAATTTAATTTAAGTTGTGATTAATTGAAATTTAAAGTTATTTATATACGGATTGAACCTATTATTGATCAATGTTTACACAAAGAATAAATGAACTGTCGGAGCTGTCGGCAAAAGGTATTCACTACGTATTTATGACTATACCTCAGAATCGAATTGTACTACTAATGAGTAATAATTGGGTTGCCGTACTCGTACTCATATTTCAAATGGCTTATACTCGAAAATGTAATTTAAGACCAGAATCCTAACCTCAATCGGCGCACATTCGATGTGATTACTGCATTTTGGTTTAAGTGTAAGTATTTTTATCGATAAAACTTACCCTAATATACATACACACACAAGAGTTCTCAATCATATTTTTATGAAATAATGTTCAAATAACGAAATAATCAAGATGGAAACTGTCAGATTTTGGTCTTTAATTAGATTTTCGAGTATAGACAAGTTGGATACGGAAGCCACCAACACTCGAAATCTGTCAAAACACTTGACACAAAGCGAGCAAACGGCAGCTCATTATGTGTCTACATTTTTTTTTTGACATCAGTTGGTAACATTCGCAAGATCCATCTCGTCTCAGCCTAAATAATGCGCCTTCGGTCTTTCGTTTACGCTGTCAGCCGCCTACAGTGTCATGCCGTACGCAGCATCAACATGCTTACTATGAAAATCTACCTACTAAAGGCTCAAAAGACTCCTCCACACGCTACTGACACATCCGGACTCCTGAGGGTCTCGTTTACACGTTACTGGCACTGACCAACACGTTAAAGCTAACAATACGCTGACGCTAGCCGACGCGTACAGCGTTTTACGGGAACCAAGGCCTGATCTGTGTCGCCCACAAACGCGTCGTGCTTCGCAGCCTAAACCCCGTACATCCGCCGCGCTTCCCCTTTAAATGGATGCGTTAGGGTTGCCAGTGCTTAAAACTAAAAATAGAATTTAAAGATTGAGACCTGCGTAGTTGCGATTTAGAGCTGATTGCTGTTGGAACACTACTAAATTCTATGAAAACTAGCTAAGAACACTAACTAACACGCAATTAAAAACCGCATTCAAATAGGTCTATCCGTTTGAAACTACAAAGTCACATACAGGCCAGATGTCTAAATTATAACATCCCTCCTTTGTTGTTAAGGTTAAAAGAGATAAGTAGATATTAGACATTACTTCTGAATTACGAAACAAATTATCTATTACTAACCATGAGATTAGTAAATAAATATAATTATTTTGCTACCAGTCCCTGAACAAGATGCGTAACGCCAAAGTAAACGACTTTTTTTAAACTGCCATAATGATGTATGGAATTATTAAAAACGCTTGACGCGACTGAGCGGCAGCTTACCGCTTACGTCACCCTATAGATTTTCGTCAATGTTAATATTCGCAGATAGCATCTTGTCTAGGGCCATGTTTGAGCTGGACTCTCAAGAGACTATAGTAAGTAAAGGATCCGAATAGGAGACGACCTTCAGACGACCAAAGCCTATAATAGAATATGCAAACGTTAGGTTGACTATTTTGTTCCCATCATTATAACTATTGGGTAGGCCGGTATAAAGCAGGTACGTCGGTACTAATAATTTGTATAATTTGTACCAAACTTAGGCTTCATATTTTCGATTGGTAGGTATGTAATTTGTCTATTAAACAAGCAAATGCAATTTAAAAATAAAAGTGCATTTTTAAATTTTCAATTAAGTAATTATACATATAGGTACTGGTACTTGTGTAAATAGAAATTATTGTTATTCTTATTCTTAGGTACTGGACTGAATTTTTTGCAGCCTCCTATTCGCCATACATTACTTAACATATTAAGTTTGATATAAAATACTTTTTATCGAATAAACAGCTGGGTGAAGGTCATCTCCAATTCGGATCTTAGACCACTAAGAAGTAGTGTAGTTTTCACATTAATTTTTCGACAATTGTCCGTAAAAGACCAAAGACAAGTACCTTATAATCTTCGCACTCACGCGTCACACAGCACCCATTTCCCGCTGTGTTTGTGTTGGGACAGCCCTGCGCGTTGCGGAAATTGCAGCCAGCAACAAGTCGGCCGGCGCTCGCAACGGCCTCGAACACCGCTGTGGCCCCGGGGACCACGTCTGAAATGCTCGCGTAAAGTAGGTTTCACGTTGTCCAATATAAGGTCGAACTAAGTATCTTTTGGCCAGGGTTCCGTCCACGTTGTCATTTGTAGCTATTTCCTGGGGAGTTTGCCAGTTTTCCGGGATAAAAAGCGGCCAAGTTCCATTGGGACGGACGGACGGACGGATTGTGGAGGCTTAGCATTTGGGTCCCGTCTGTATCCTTTGGGTACCGAACCCTAAAATTTACCTTAAGTCAGTCTTAGGGCTATTTGTCTGTCTGGTTTTATGTAGAACTTTAGAACTATTAATTTTTCAACTTATCTTTCACCACTGCAACGTCTTATCATCACAAGTCTAACCTAACCTAAGTGTGTTCTTTTTAAAATAAACCGATGAACCAATTTAACAATTTAATACATTTGATATTTTTTTTGCCAAACGCATCGTCGGTACTTCTTCTTCTAAGTACTCTTTATTTGCAGTGATTTCGGTAATGTTGAATGACTGAAAGTATAATTGGGATCGTCGAGTTATTTAGGCTAGGTTCACATGAACGCGCGTCAACGCGCGGTTGGCTCGCCGCGCGGTTTGAGATTATAACAAATCAATTTCGTCGTTTACATGAACGCGCGGTGCGGGTCACGCGCGGTAACGCGCGGTCATGTAAACAACGACATTTATTTGTTATAATCTCAAGCCACGCGGCGAGCCAACCGCGCGTTGACGCGCGTTCATGTGAACCTAGCCTTATAGACACTCCCATCGATATCACAAACAAGGACAATTGGTTGATAAAAGAGTATTTTCTTTTGTGGGATAAACATACGCAAATACAATTATCTCCTCGCGTTTCTGTCAAGTCCCCACCATCGGTAAAATGAATTACGTACACAGAAAACAAACAGTATCTACCTGAGAAATAAACCGCGCCTCGTAGATAATAACATGATAATAAAGAATTCACGCGGACATTATTAAATAGGGTAGTACGTAGCCCGGTTATCTGCGCGCTGACTGGGCTCTAATGGCGCGTTTTTACCCGGCGGCGGAACGGCGTTTATTGCTGCCACAGATAAACAAGAGTTTACTGGGGTTAGCCGCGGGAGCGCGGTGAATCAATTTAGTGTGGAGGAAAATTCCAGCCCGTATGCTTCGTTCCACGCTGAGAAAATTATTATACAGTAAGCGATATTAGTTGACAAAGTTACGCTTAGCTTTAGGAAACAACGTATACGATTGGAAAAAAAGAGTTTTTAATTAATAATGAATTGATGAATACGTATAGTCTGACAAGAAAATCATGAAATGAAAATGATTTTATAATTGATCCAAAGAGTTAAATTACAGCATAAAATAGCATAATAAAAATGCTGATAACTCTTAAACGGTCCTATATTTTTATAAAATGAAGCAAATAAACCGCATCCGAATCAGTTCATGCATTTGGGATGCCACAGACATACACACAGTACACTCGTTGATCTTATAACACCCCTCTTTTTTCGTCGAGGGTTTAAAAATGATGACGCTGTTCAAAATTTAATTTGGCAACATGATCCATACTAAGTCCACGTCTGATGCTAAACACGGTGGTTGCTATTTGAAAATATTGTAATTTCACCTGTCCTACGTCAAACTGTTTTTTGCTGAGGTTTACTAGAGATACCTTTGAATTTTTTACATGGCAACAATCTTAAGAACAATTTTAAAATTATGTGTGTGTGCAAGCCGAAAGCAAACCTATTCATACTGGCTTGAAGTAAATGGGATACTGGCTTATAATAATTATATTATGAAATAAAATCTGTATACATATAACAACGTCGTGTACGAATATAATTGTGTTGTTAACTCTTAAATGATCTAGATTTAAGTTCTTTATTACTTAATGTTTTTTGTTACTCAACATGTTTTTGTACCTATTGATAAATAAATAAATGCATGCTAATTTAAATGTTTGCCAATATCTAAAGAAAGGCTTAGATAAATCCTAAATACAATAATGCGCAGAGTCGCAGACAATTACTTGTTACGTGTGCGGCGTGTGCCCATTGTTACGTAACTACCTTCTAAATCAGATAAAAAAACACGTTAACTCGCAACGGCTATTCGGTATTTAAAAGCAATCGTTACCATTAATTTAGATTGTAACAAAAGGGCCGTTGACTCATAAATATTTCGAGGATTTACATTTTCAACTGTTTACGGAAGAAATTTATTGGCAGGTAAAAAGGGGACTCGAACGCGCTTTCTCTGGTTAATCTGTGCCAATGTTGCCAGCCGATAATGGGATTGTTGTGTTGGCAGTGAATGTTACCTACACGGTTTGTATGTAAAGTACGATTTGTAATGAAAATTCGTGGTAGGCTCAATGGTTCGGGTAGTTCTAATCTTCGCAGCACTAGGTTTTTTACTGGGTGTGGCAATGATTTTGTAATTAACATAATTATGAAGCAGAACATCAACCTGTATAATAACTGCGAGCATTTTAATATTGTGTATGGCCGCACTGGGTCTGGGAATAATAGCTTAATGCTCATAGGCAATTACATTAATGACCACTTAACAATCAAATAATTCAGTCACAATATACTTACTTACATAAAATATATTTTAAGAGATAAATAAGTTAGCAAAGGTAATATAAGACTTAACATCTTACACACGTGAGTACACAGGTACATAACGGCAAAAGAATTGAACCCAGGTGATCGAAAAATAAAACATTTCATCTCATAAAATTTCCAATGAACGAGGTCCAATGGCAGAATCTAGTCTATTATAGAATAGAATATAATGGAAGGTATTATTTCAGGCTACAAGGCCCATATTTACAAATACCTACCTTAGAGACTAACATACATAACAAAACATAGGTAACATAAAATTAACACGACTACTAATACACTTTCACGGTGTCCGCTACCCGGCGGCCATGAAATCGCCGAAATATGACACGCCTCGGCCAGAATTCCTCCTTTAAAAAGGTTGACAGATCTTTGGTCGGTACAAATGACTTCAAATTAACCTTGTGGTTATGAAACATCCCCACGAATCCAGGCACTATTAAATAGGTACTCGTACTACTCAAATGAAGTCAACGCTCAAAATTAATTGAACACAGCAATCACATCTGATGTTAGATAATAGAAACCCTTCAGTAATTGAATTTGCCTAACCTATGAAATAGCTCGCGAAATCCAATAACTCTCACGATTGTGAGTCGAACAAACACGAAGGGGCCCGATGTTGCCCGAAAGGGGCCTAAACACGTCCGCGTAAACCCGAACACGCCCGAAGTATGTCACTCGGCATTTGTCGAGGACCTCGATTAATTTGGTTAGGTTAGGTAACACGGTTATGTTATGACATGTCAATGCTCTATTTGACAGATTGAATTTGAACGATGTAAGCCGTTTTAGTGTACGATCTCGGTGTAATATATTTTGTGTACGTATCTTTTTATAGATTTTGCTTTAATCCTACTTATTTTAAATTATCATTACTGGAATCCATACTTAATCATTACAAGCTATATCCATACAGACCTACTGATATTTTGAATGCGAAAGTAGCTCTGTTCACTTGCACAGCTGAACATCTAACTCAATTTTAGAAAAATATTTGGTTAACCTTGATCCCTGGGAAACGACATAGGGTACTTTTTAATTCGAAAAAATGTACAATTCCCGAGGGGATAGTGATAAACGACTTCTACGTGGTCTGAGTGCATTTTTAACGGTTCAACGTGAAATTTCCATTCAATCAGTCCATATTAACCCACTGCTGGGCAAAAATTCCTCTTCCTTCTCCGTTGCGCCAGGCCTGATAAGATAACATACCAAGACCATCTGACCATCAGGCAAATGATTAGCCAACTGACCACTTCCCTTGCCTTGTCTACTACTAATAGACAGGTGTAATTTTTTTCTAGAATAGAATATAAATAAAAGATTTTTTTAATTTCGGGTAACTCACCCATAATTACATGTACTTAAAAGATTCATAAAAATATAAAATTTAGAACTAACACTGAAGTATCAAAACAACGAGGTCCCAATTTGCCAAAATTGTCGTCGTGATCGCTGCTGGTATACCCCGAACCCACCGGAACACGAAATGTTTCGGCCAGAAGCAAGGACAATTCCCATTACGGTCCCGGGCATAACTAATATGTTCATTAAACATATTTTTTACGTACCGTAAAATGGGGTGAATAGAGATTCGTGGGGTGAATAGAAATACAATCTAAAATAAGTCATAACTTGGTAATAATAAGAACAAGTATTACATTGACAAGTCTTTTGGAAAATTACATTAAAATCTCAGTCTTATAATTAGTAGAATATGCTTTATTTTAGGCTGTATTTGTAATAAAACTATGTAGTTCCGTTCTATAGCAGCGTTTATTTGCGACTGATCTAAACTACCTTAATTATACCAATACAAGTTAAACATGCGAATCTACCCTACATTACACTCCTCTACACTAAATCCTTAAAGGCTATGCTATGCTAAACCTTAAATTAAACTTATATAATTTACACTACCAAAGAGGCAGATTTCTTATTGATTTAATTACCCGAGTACATGGACTTCCCTTAATATCTATAATTAGGCTTGTTAAGCCTGCACTGTCTAATAGGGCGAGCTCGGGGCGTAGTGGCCTGGGGCGACCCGAATTGCCAGTCCGGCGAGGATGGAGAGGCAGGCGCCTGGTCCGGCTGGGCCGCCGTGCCGCGCGGCGACACCTCCGCGCCCGCCGCCCGCTCCGACCGACCCTCCGCCGCGCTCTCTGGCGTGTGTGTGTCTGTCAGTTCTGGCTGAGAATTTGAACCCGAGCTATCCAACCCGCAAGTAGTAGTCGCGAGTGATAATCTACCATTACTCGGCCGACTGCGTAATTGATCGATATGCCTATGTACCGTTTCTCCATTTTCACCTACAATCTTAAAATTACTGGGTCCCAGAACATCCACTACTCGACCTGGTATCCATTTTTCCCCCTTTAAATATTGCCTGTACCACACTTCCTCTTCCCTGCCGACGCTCCTACTCACACCCGCCGCCGCCTCCTGCTGGCGCCGCTGTGCTCGTCGCACTTGACCGTCTCTGTCCGGTTTGATAACATCTAAACGAGTTCGAATACGTCTTCCTAGCAGCAACATAGCTGGGCTTTCTCCAGTAGTTGAATGTTCTACGTTCCTATAATAGATCAAAAAGGCCCAAAGAGCCCGGTCTACGTTTTGTTTTTCTTGTATTGCTTTTTTAATAACCCGTTTTAATGTTCTAACCGCGTTCTCCGCTAGACCGTTGGAAGAAGGGTGATAGGGTGCCGTGAATATGTGTTCAATTCCGTGACCCTTAACAAAAGTTTCAAAT
The DNA here is from genome assembly GCA_946894065.1 of Acleris literana. Taxonomy (NCBI): domain Eukaryota; kingdom Metazoa; phylum Arthropoda; class Insecta; order Lepidoptera; family Tortricidae; genus Acleris; species Acleris literana. Next base: position 19,256,712 of record OX335683.1, on the reverse strand, counting down.
TCCTTCGCCGCAAATTGTGGCCCGTTATCACTAACTATTTGTTTAGGTAATCCCCACCTACTGAATAATTCACTTAATCGATCTATCAACCCGCCGGCGGTGGTGCTATTGACGTTAAAAACCTCTACCCATTTGGACATGGCGTCCACTACTACGAGATATGTTTTTCCTGCGATGGGCCCCATGAAGTCGAGGTGCAGGCGCGCCCAGGGCCGCTGCGGCCAGGGCCACATGCGCGGCGCGTGACGCGGCGGCGCGTCCGCCTGCGCCGCACACACGGCGCACTCGCGGCACGTCGCCTCCACCGCCTCGTCGACGCCTCCCCACCACACGTAACTACGAGCTAACGCTTTTGACTTAACAATACCCATGTGCGGTTCATGAATCATTTCCAGTACCTTATCCTTACATTTCTCCGGGACTACTAGCCTATGCCCCCACATGACACAACCTAATTCCTCATACAGCTCATTCTTCCTATTATAATATGGTTGTAAGCTAGAAATTTCGCATCGAGGCGGCCAACCGTCTCTAACGTAACTCAACACTTTTGACAGTAACGGGTCTCGCGTCGTCTCCCGCTTTATTTCATTATAGTCTAACAATAAAGCCTGTTGCACAAAATGTAAGTACGTCTGCTCCGGCGGCGTCCTCTTACCCCGCGAGCTACTAGCGATAGGCAGCCTCGACAAGCCGTCGGCGCCGTTCTCATCTGTGCGCACATACTCGATATCGTACGAGTATGCGGATAAAATTATTGCCCATCTCTGCATACGGCTAGCTACCATTGTAGGTATACCTGTATTCGGGCCGAATATTGACACCAAAGGCTTATGGTCGGTACGTAAAGTGAAATGCCTCCCATATAAATATTGATGAAATTTGTTCATACAAAAAATGATTGCTAGAGCTTCCCGGTGTATTTGCGAGTAGTTTTTCTCCGCTTCATTTAACGTACGGGATACGTAAGCGACCGGCCGCTCACCGCCGCCGCCGGCGGCCGGCTGTGAGAGCACTCCCGCGACCCCCCGCGCACTCGCGTCACACGTCACTATTAACGGCGCCTTAGGGTCGTAATGCGCCAACACCTTTGCACTAGACAACAATGATTTAATTTGATTAAATGACTTTTCGCACTCCGTGGACCAGAACCACTGCTTTTCTTTCTTAAGTAACTCATGCAGGGGCGCTAGCGTATCACTCATGTTCTTGATGAATTTTCCATAGAAATTAATAATACCTAAAAAAGAGCGTAGCTCTGTAACATTAGTAGGTCTCGGTGCCCCCACTATTGCTTCAACCTTAAACGGGTCGGTTTTAATTCCATTTTTGCTAATAATGTAACCGAGGTATTGAACCTCCTCGACTAAGAATACGCACTTAGTAGTTTTTAACTTTAATCCGAATTTTTGCATCCGCTTAAGGACTGCTTCGAGCGCCGCTAGGTGCTCCTGTTTAGTTTTTCCCCCTACAATGACGTCATCTAAAAATGTTTCTACATTAGGGATATTTTGAAGTAAATTACACATTATTCGTTGGAAGATTCCAGGACTCGACGCTAACCCGTATACCAACCTATTGTATCTATATAACCCGCGATGCGTATTAATGACTGTATATTTCTTTGTATCATCGAGCTCTATTTGGTTATAGGCTTGCGAAAGATCTATCTTGGAGAAATAACACGCACCGCTTAAATTCACCATAAGGTCGTCTATCCTGGGCAAGGGGTACCGATCAATTAGCAATACAGGGTTAACTGTCGCCTTATAATCCGCACAAATTCTCAGAGAACCGTCAGACTTAGTTACCGGTACCAAAGGCGAGGCCCAGTCGGAGCAGTCGACAGGCTCGATGATGCCGTCCCGCAGCATGGCGTCCAGCTCGGTGTCGATGCGCTCGCGCAGCGCGTACGGCACGGGCCGCGCGCGGTGGAACACCGGAACCGCGCCCTCGCGCACGCGCAGTGTCGCCGCCCCGCCCGTGTACCTCCCGAGCCCGCCGCTAAATACCTCCTTAAATCTGGAACACAATTCATTTATATCGTCAGACATTTGTGTACGGTCAGTTGCTACACTGTAACACTGACTAAATTTAGGTATGTTGATATTAAGCTCCGTCAACCATTGCCTACCTAGCAGTGCTGTGGTACCCCCGTCGATTACAAAAAGATCTAAGCGCTCTGTTCGCCCCCCGTAGGTTACACTAGGTTTTATAACCCCTAACGGTTTTATTTTCGAGCCATCATAAAACTTTAAGATCAAATCGCAAGGTGCGAGTGAGTTCCGACTAAAAAGATTTCTATAAGTTTCACTATTTATACATGAAACGGCCGTACCCGTGTCCACCTCCATGTTTATCTTTTGATTGTCTATAGTGATCGGTAAACTCACCGGCCGGTAGTCATTCAAACACAAATGGTGAAAATCTTCGTCCGCTGCAGCGTCGCTCCAGTCCGAATCCACCGCCTCCGCCGCGCCGAAGTACAGCCTGCCGGGCCCGCCCCCGCCCCGGGCGGGACCCTCGCGGCCCGGGCACACGCGACGGAGATGTCCCGTGCGTTGGCACATGCTGCAAACGTAGTCCCGGAACCGACAAATCGCCTGATCATGATCCGTCGCTCCGCAGCCCGCACAGTTACTCCGGCGAGCCCCTCCGCCTTCCGTTCTGTAGGCGGGGGCGTCGGTCCGCGCCGCACCGCGCGCTCCGCCCGCGCCTCCTCGAGCCGGTCCGCTCGCGCTCCGGGAGCGCCAGCCGCCCGCGGCCCGCGCGCCGCGCGCCGGGCGCCGGCCCGAGCCCGAGGGCACCATCGCATGAACCGCTGCCGGCCCGCCGGTCCCCGCACCGACGTTCCCGGTGCCCGGCGCCGCTTCTACCGCAGCCGCGTCCCGCTCCGCCGCCTCTAAAGAACCCGCCAGTTTTATAGCGGTCGCGTAAGTCACCGTGTCGTCCTCGGCGAATAACCTTTGTCGTATTACGTCACTTCTCAAACCGCAAACGAATTGATCCCGAAGATTCTCATTTAGATTGGCTTCAAATTTACAATACCTCGCAAGTTTTTTTAATTCTGTGACGTAGTCGGCCACCTTCTCGTCGCTGGCTTGCCTGCGTTGACGGAACCGGTACCTTTCCGCAAGTACTGATGGTGTCGGTTGTAGGTGCTGACTAATGAGAGCGACCGCCTCCTCATATTTTAACGTGGCCGGTTTCTTCGGGCTAGCTAAGTTCACCAACAACTCGTAGGCTTCATTACCCATTACCGCTATCAACGTAGGTAATTTTAATTCGGTTTTCACATCATTCACTACAAAGTACATCTCCAGTCTATCCACGTATGACGACCACGCCCCGCTTTGGCAATCGAACCCGCCGACCTTCCCCACTGACATGGTGTGTTATCAGTAAAGATCGACTCTGCACAGTTATTATTGTTTGTGCTGCTAGCACCAGCTGCAACAACACTAGTACACAACACAATTTATGCACGCTTAGATAATCCCAGCCTCGTTAGCCACTGTAATAAAACTATGTAGTTCCGTTCTATAGCAGCGTTTATTTGCGACTGATCTAAACTACCTTAATTATACCAATACAAGTTAAACATGCGAATCTACCCTACATTACAGTATTTCTATTCACCCCGCGAATCTCTATTCACCCCATTTTACGGTAATACCATGTAATACCGTGTATCAAAATATTATCATGAAACTTGAATTCTCATTACAAGTAAAAATAACGTTACTTTACGTTATGACCTGATATTTGTTCTTTTCATCACATTTTATTGTGAACGCAGCTTTCAATTATCTTTTGCCTAAAACGGAACGCAGTAGTTGGATTCATTTTATTTTTAATGGTGTAGGTAGTTTCCTTGTACCATTTTTCTAATAGATTGTTAACTTTAGTTAAGGAAATAATTGGCTTGTGTTACATTGTTGTGTACAACCGAAATGAACGGCTTTTAAAATGAAATGGTCTCCTGAGGTACGTCTTATTTATTATTGAATTCATAGCTGTCTTGTGTGTTAGTACTCAAACGGAAGCAATTTACTCTCAAATGTTTTAATAATATTGCCAGTGAATTATTCATTAGATTACACTGATGGTGTATAAACAAAGGAGTGGTATATTTTGCTGACGATAACACTAAGTGCAAGTAGATTCTTTATTATCTTAAAACCCTTTTAAAATTTTACCTGCTTCCTGAATATTTCTTCGCCTTTTTCGAGGATCTTTAAGGCTTTATCGATTTTCCTTTGGGGAACGAAACTTTACTATGTCAAAAGTACTTTTGGATCCTCCCAAGTCATTTGCATTATCATTGATTCATCTTTTATGTCGATTTTTGTCAATTGCATCCAATAGGTACATGCTATGCTATGCATGTTATTCCAATACATTTCTATTCGTGGATTGTTACATCCAAAAAATATAGCCGTATATGTTACATGAACAATACCCAGACAACAGTTTAGTTATTATTTTTTACTAGCCGACCCGGCGAACTTAGTACCTCGCCTCAAAATGTTTTTCTAGTATTTTTTCCGATGTTTTAATAGTTATTCTGCTGTTTGGGGCAGAAACAAATCCAACAAATCAAGGATCATAAAAATCCGTCCTGCCCATTGAACTACTATGTACTAACGTACGTTAGTACATTATACCTCAATGGTCCTGCCATTCTTGAGTTAGAAATGGAGCAACTATCCCGACTTTGTTTTATATAATGTATATGTATAGATTTATTATCTTACTGCGGTATTGATATTATCATGTCATAATTACAATCAGTGCAATAAAATACTGTAAGGTGACGGTATAAAGAATCGCGTTTGTGTAATCGATCACATAGTTCAAATCACAGAATAGAAAAAACAGTGGAAGTGGCATGAGCTTCGCTTAGTATCAGACCTGTTGTCGCCAATACTCAAACTATCATAAAAACCACACGCCACCATGCAAAATGGTTTTGGTGCGATTATCGTTTTTACATTCCAAAATAGCAAAACAAGGCATGCTTTTGGATTTATTTCCTTTTTAGAAATATCGAAATATCGAAATAAGCGATTGCGGCAAAGGTATGACAGGGTGATGGAACCAGTAATGGACAAGGCACCAATAATGAACACTTGATTCTTATTTTACAGAAGATAAGGGTTATTCATTTATTTTGCAACAAATGAATAACAATCAATTTTGGTCCGTATACAATTTGAAACGTGCAGCTAAAAGTGTCCATCATTGGTGCCGTCACCCTAGGTTGCGCAGAACTTCGCATAACCATGCCACACGTTACATGCCCACTTGACACTTCTAACGTTTAATACCGAATATTCACGATTTATAGCTCGTTCTAAGCTAGATCTTAGTCCTCAAGCAAGACGTGCCTAATGAGGCAAATCCGCGCGGATCCGTGTTAGCGAGTTATCTATTAGTTTATCTGCTTGATGAATGAGGTCGAGCGCCGACAGCTTGTTAGCCCACCTCGTAAGGTTACGGACTTGGCACGCGTTTCAACAATATTTTACCGCCAGGGTTAAAGTGAATAATTTGGAGTACTCCTTGGGTACTTACCCTAGGGGTGCACTTAGGAATGATTTTTCGAAAACAGTTTCTAATTAGTGATCAAACAAACAAGATAACAAAAAACAGAGTAGGTATTTTCATCTCTAATTTGTAGAATTCTCCATTTGTTTAGTCGTAGATCTAAATCTGTTGGTACCTTTCTTGCTTGCGTACAAAGTCGTCAAGGGTTTAAGAACTCTCTTCGCGGGGTGAGACTCTCACTTGTCCAGTGTTCTAAGTACTTATTATGAAATTTATGAACCAAAATCTAATACCATCATAATAGCAACATTTACCTAATTTCGTCATAAGATGAAGAGATATTCCCATGAACTCCATTACGTACGATGTGGCATTTGAAAGAAAGAAAAAATGAAAATATATTTATTCACAACAACAGCACAAATAAGTTAAGAAATAAGTAAACAAAATAATGTATATATTATAGTTGGCCAGTTGTTGTGAAACGGTCCCAACTCAGCATGTGCCGCTATTAAGCCAGCGCTGGTCTTCCGTTGGGCATTTGCACATATTCCCTCCAGATACATATCTCGATACCGACCTACATTATTATTTGTAGGCTAACGGTCAACCGTAGCGTACTTTACGTCATCGGACACTAAAATGAGGCCATCTATAGATATACAGCTTGTGAACTACGAGTATAAATGACAACGAGTTTTGTGTTGATAAACTAGTGTGAAAATTGGTTTTGTTTGTGTTTTAATTATTTAAGTTTAATTTATATGTATATGTAAAAATGAATCCGTTTTCCTTGGTCACGCCATAACTCGAGAATAGCTCGACCGATTTGATTTTTGTTGTGTTTGTAATTATCAGGACAAGGTTTGTATGAATAAATACTCGCCGGGCAAGGAAAGCTAGTAGTTTTTAATAAGTACCTATAATGATTACTTTCGGGTACATATCAAAATGATTGGTGACGATACTTAAAATGATTGGTGACGATACTTAAAATGATTGGTGACGATACTTAAAATATTGATTAGGTACCCAAAATATACATAAAACCATTGATGTCATGACAAAGTAACCTCCTTATGATCCGTAGTTTCAACCTCTCTATTTCCCGCATCATTCCACCAGTGTAGGCTCGGCTACAGCCTGCTCCCAGTCTCCGCACGTAATGCTATCTCCAGAGACGTCGATATATTTTACACCTTCCGCCCATTGTGCCTCGCGTGCTATATTTCAAATTTCCCGTGAGTTCGTCATATTTCACCCACACATACCATTACGCAAAGCTGGGTTAAAGATGTATGAGAATTTTATTCAAATCCCCTTTTCCGTGACGACTTGGTTATGGGAATTTTCGCTTTGAATACCGGGTCTTATCTACGGCTTCTACCTATTATCATTTCAATTTAACATTCGTGGTTTTTGTCAGGTTTACATAATGAATGATGGGAATTTAATCCGTAACAAAAACAGCATTAGGCCAAGAATATAGATTCTACAAATTTGAGTTAGCTAGGGCTAGGGAGCTATTAGAGGGATAAGTATTTTAGGCGCTTTGAAATAATGAAAATCAGAATGACGCTTTTGTAAATCCAGAATATTAATACTCGGCAGTCTACCGCTTTCTTACTTCTTACTTATGCCATGAATGTGAAAGTTTGGATTTCTGTTACTCAATCCCGCCAGAACGGCTGAGCGGCCGAGAGATAGATTACAGTCTGAAATAGCACATATAGCTATTTTTTATTCCGGTATATCGCACAGTTTCCGGGGGAAGAACGATAATGGAAATCTACGCGAACAAAGTCGCGGGCAGAAGATAGTACTAAATAAGTAAATATCTTGTGTTGACAGACGCATCTTATACTCGTATTAGTAGGACGCCAGATCTTAGGATGGCAGACCTCCTAATATGAGGTAATATTATATAACACTAGCTTATGCCCGCGACTTCGTCCCCGTGGAATAGTTACTTTGGGCTAACGCTAACTTTAACCCGCGACTTTGTTAAGGTAGAAGGTTGAAACATTCTTCATTGGTGCTCCGCTCCTATTGGTCTTAGCGTGATGATAATTATATAACCTATAGCCTTCCTCAATAAATGGGTTATATAACACTGAAATAATTTTTAAATCGGACCAGTAGTTCCTGAGATTAGCGCGTTCAAGCAAACGAACAAATAAACTCTTCAGCTTTATAATATTAGTATAGATTATTATCTGGTCAACTGTACTTCTATACATTCTAGTCCTTTACAACCTGTAATTGTCAGAGCATTAAGAACCTTTCCCACATTGAACTTGCTTTTAAACGAAGTCTCTAATCGCCTTTGCGAGTGTCGTGCGTCGAGCCGCAGTGTCGGAGTGTCGGAGTGTCCAGTAATGCGGTTGTCGCGACAAGCTTTCGCTCTCCGGCGGCGTCATAATCGCATCAACGAGTCCCGAAATGGAGTTGAGGTTTGCCGGCGAGATTTTGAAACATTTTGTGACCTTGACCTTGAAACAAATATGGTTTTTATTTGCTTGTTTGATTTCTTTTTGAGTAAAAGTTAATTAGAAATATAAAAAGCGAAGTCTTGAAATACGAAAGTGTTTGTTTGTTTAGTTTTCAATAGATATTTACCGCTTCAACCAATGGACTGACCGAAATTATCATCTGTACTACATTTTTCGTAGTATATTAGCCCGGAGACGGACATACAAAATTTTTATCTAGGAAAATAGCACAGTTTTCGAGGAATATCGATAAACAACGTGGAAAGAGTCGCGGGCAAAGCTAATATTTGATAATTTCACTAAGGTTATGATTTGAGACATAATCATTAGCTATTTGCTACCCAAAAATATAAGAGGCATTTGTAAAGATCCTGGTACATTTTGGAAATTCGTTAAGAGCAAAAAGCAACACTTAAATCAACAAACGGAGTACATCTACCGCGACAAAGTTGTTGCGGGTCAGGAGGCTGTCGATGCTTTTGCTGAATTTTTTGCTTCAGTATTTCATGCCGGAGTCCCGAGACTCGACCCGGAAGAAGCTGCTCGCCTTACGACAATCACACTGCACTGTGGTTCAGCTTGTATGGAGAAAGTGTCAAAATTCGATTTCTCCAAAAGTACAAGTATATTATATATTATTTACCTTTATATAGAACTAATTACTAAATGGTGTATTAAAAAACAGAAAATTATTCGAATTGAATTTATTTAATCACCAAAAAAAAAAAAAACAAGTAAAAGCAAAATTCAATCTATTTCAATCCTTTATAAAAAATACAAATAAATATGATTAATGAAAAAACCTATCAAAAAAACAAAATTGAATATATATTCTTTATTTACAATTTAAAAACAGCAAACCTTTTCTACAAAAATATCTTTAATAAGTTGCCTCGAAACTTGCTATTTTTGGGATACAAAAAATTGCACGTTATGAGTTGTCATCTTAAAAATACTTAAATTAAAATATATAACACTTAATAATTGCTGTTAAATTTACTCTAGACATCTAAAAGACTAAGAACAGAGTTGAACAAAACAGATTTTTTCTTTCTAGATAGCTATCTTTTTGACTCGTAATTAGTGGGGCAGAGTTTAACAAAAGGCGATTTATGAGATCCGTATTCGTCAAGACGCGTGACATCTTCCTCGTGTTATTTAGTCTGAATGATGTTATATTTTTATTTGTGGCCTCGGTAGCTTCTTCTGAAAGCTGTCTTTTAGATAAAAATACGTGGTCGATAACTTCAGACCCATGAATAAGGACTTTATGTACAGAAGCCGGTAAATTGTACCACTAATATGATGAACAAGCTGCCGAGCCGTATCTTAAGCATAAATCTTAAACCTATCTTAATTTATTTTATAACCAGAGTTAAAAACAGTTCAAAATTGTGCCACACCTATCAATGAGATCCTTTTTAATGCCAGTAATTTCAGTTGAAAGAGCGGAATTATCAAAAACCTACCTGCCATGTTACCATAGTTTGATGTAGCACTTCCGCCACTACGTGGTTTGTCGACGATAAATCCTAACTTGGTTTTAAATTAACCTATAAGTGTCTTCTTTATGTCCACAGTGGCTTGCAAATATATTTAATGCAATTTTGTAGATCCCCAATATCAACGTGTTCAACATCCTCCGGCACAATCTTTTGTAGAAGTAACTGAAGTACGTGGCTTTGATTTCTCAGTTTGCGAACCAGGAGCAAGGTGCCACAACTTAAATATATGCATTCTTGAAAATTTTCATAGAATAAAAGTACCTATAAGGAAATGGGCATGTATTAGGAATGGATGTTAATAGTTCTTTACGTGGGAAGCAATCTCGTAGTACTGCTACGAGTTCCGTAGAAGGCTTCTGGAAAAGGGTCCGGCAAAAACCGGCCAGTAGACAATATGAAATAATAAACTAGCTTGTATGAGCATTCTACTACATATATAGTCATCTTTAGATTATTTTAGCAACATAGTTAAAACCTTATGTGAACGTACATAGTAGACAAATACTTTGTTTGTCATTAAGCATCACGTAGACCTCAAACAATTAATATTTTTATAATAACATGGTAAAAAATAGTACTGATAATAATAATACATACCTCTGTCTACAACTTTCATAATGATGTAAAAGATAGAGACACACGATCCTGAGATATATGTCTTAAATAAACTTTCATTATAATGATTTACTGATAACGCTAATTACGAGTGGCAGATGCGTTCACTTTGAAGGTCCGAAATGTAATGATTATTTCAAATAATTTGCAAACTATTCATAGTTTACGGATGTATGCCTACTAGTAAGTAATTAGGCATAGAGATATTATGGCTGGGCTATTCCAACAATCTGGACTTATGGCCTTCTACGGGACCACAGTGCACTGGGTCAAAAACAATTGAAATCACCCATGTGACTGCCGCGGAGTTACGGTCGGCCATTAGGCGACTAAAAGCTTCATTCTCAGCTGGCCCAGACGGTATTCCCGCTTTTATGATAAAAGATTGTATATCGGCACTAGAACAACCTCTGCTATACATTTTTAACTTGTGCTTGAAAATGGGAATTTTTCCGACAAATTGGAAGGTTTCGAGGGTCACACCCATACCTAAAGTTAAAAACTCGAATGATATATTTTCACATAGACCAATAGCTATTCTCTCCGCGTTTGGTAAAATCTTCGAGAGTGTAATAAATGGTTGTCTCATGAAACAAATTAATAATAGGTTGGATGATGCCCAACATGGGTTTCGCTGTGCGCGTTCAACCACTACGAATCATGTTTGTTTTTTTGACTACGTTTTGAAACACATGGATACGTATCGCCAAGTAGATGCTGTATACTTTGATTTTAAAAAGGCGTTTGACCTGGTAGACAATGACGTCCTGCTTATGAAGCTCTCGGCCTTTGGTTTTACTCCAAAACTGCTGGCTTTCTTTGCAGATTATCTTAGAGACCGTAAGCAGTACGTGCAAGTGTCTGTTTTTAGGTCAAAGGAATATTTCACCCGTTCCGGCGTGAGTCAGGGGAGTAACCTGGGCCCGACGCAATTTTTAATAATGATCAACGATTTAATGCATTGTATCGATGGAGCCCTTCCCTTGATATTTGCTGATGATTTAAAAATTATGCAGCCTATAAACAAAAGCTCTGATTGCGAGGTGCTTCAACATGCGGTCGACTCAGTTGTGCAGTGGAGTGCTACCAACAAATTGCAGCTGAACAAACTTAAATGCAGGGCCATTACGTTTACCCGTTCCAATAATCCAGTCAATGGGAGCTACCGCCTCTCCGACACACAGCTTGAACGGGTTAACACAATTCAGGATTTAGGTCTTACGTTGGACACTAGATTAGATATGCGTGATCACATGCGTAATATTTGCAAAAGCGCTAGTAGGGTACTGGGCCTTATAATTAGGACAGCGTCCCAGTTCCGTGACGATAGAGTTGCCATATTGTTATACAATACCTACGTTCGGAGTAAGCTCGAGTACAATGCAGTAGCTTGGGATCCACGGGAGGAGAAATATAGCCTAATGATAGAGCGTGTCCAACGCAAATTTGCAAGATACCTATATAAAAGGCGTTATCATTGTTACCCCTTCCTCTACCCATCTTTATTTGTCAGTGGAATGGTTGGATTAGAATCCCTTAACTTAAGGCGGAAGTTTATAACGCTTGTCCACTACTGCCTATTATTGCGCCATAAGGTGGATAATCCTTCCGTCTTAGAAAAGTTTTGTTTGTTTGTGCCGGATCGTTATTTAAGCGCCGCGGACCGCTGCGGACAGCGCGCACGCAATTTGTTTGCTTTGCCAGATAGGATGCGCACCCAGCACGCCTGCAACGCTCCCACCACCAGAGCCATCGCGCTACTTAATGAGTTCCTTGCGCAGATGCGGGAGGCCGACGTGTTTGCGGACAAGTGGCCAGTCCTTATAGTGGCCTTAAATCGCTTCTTAAATTTAAATAAACTCTAGGGTTATGTCTAGCTTTAATTTTCCTCATGGTTTTGTTATGTTATGTAGAGTTCTTGTGTTAAATTTGTACCTAGCTTTTAAGTTTCTATCTTGTTGGGCGCTTTGGCTGACGCTGTAAGTCCTCAAGACATTGTTTATATAAATAAATAAATAAATAAATAAAACTGTAAATTGATTATAATCTTGAACGTTACGAATATATTGTCTTGCTCTAAGAAATACACCCGCTTAAAATCAACTACGTTCTTTAATAGTTTGAATTATTGTTTGCGATATTTTAGAGATGATTAATTTTAATTGTAAGATATAATTGTATTACCAAGACCAAATATTTATTTGATTTCAAAATCTCATTTGACAAGCATTAATTTCTCGTATTTACATTATGACCTTGACCTTTGATTGCATAAACAGGTAGTTACATGGTTTTTTAATTTCATATTTTACTTCCAAATGTTTTCTTTCCAAACGAAATAAATATATTTCAGGCAATGTTTGAGTTAAAATAAGAAAAAAACTAATCACAAGCAGAACCTTTTTGAAGATAAACTTGCAAGTAGAAAGCGTCCAAAATATTTAAAAGAACTCATTAACGACTTTTACGTGCCTATGGCTTTTATTTTCATCGATTTCCTCTATAATATTTTACATTTCATACTTATTACTTTTTTGGCTTCTTACCCCTAGAATACCCAAAGTTTCTAGGTTCAGTCAGTGAATCAGTCAGTCAGTCAGTAAGAGTTTCATTTGTTTAGATAATAATTTGTTGCTTAAGCTTTTGTGTGATTAAAAACAATTTAATCAACATCTGGGTGAAAATGTTCCACAATTGGAAACGGAGAAACAAATTGAAACTTAATTCGTACTCGACAAAGCCGTAATCAATCAAGTGCGCGGAAATCGTCGCGAACCCCTCGGGCCCCGGAAACTACATTCATCACCTATTTTTTGTCTAATCGTGTGATGTAGGTTCAGAAGGTCAAGGTCAAACGTAAGTGCCCACTTCGATTTAGTGTACATCTTGTGTACATCATCTTGACATATTTAATTTTTAATTCAAAATTTAGTTCAAAAATCTGCATTGTATTAACGCTTCGCCAGTTTTCTTTTTCAGTTTCAATCTTTTAAATTAGTATTTTAATAACATCGCCATTATTGTTTTCACTTCTCGTGCTCATAAAGTCCTTCTTTAAGCTGGGTGGCTGCATAAAATCGCATTTTATGCACTAGGGCGTTAAAGTTTTACCGTCACCTCGACTAGGGCGATTAAGCCCTACAGCCTGGCAGACGAGGTGACTGCGTTAAACAAACTTTAATTTAATTAGCCTTGTTTGTTGTATGTAACAAAACAGAAATTAAAAACGAATATTATTACCAAAAACATTGCAAAAACCAACGTACCTATGACTCGTCATTATTGCGTCCGACCCAAAAGGTAAATTATTATGCAGAAAGTTATTAAAAAAAGTAAATAAATGTTTTAAAAAACAAAAAACCGCCTTCAAAAACGCAAAAAATAACATCTTTAAAATTGTAGGCACCTAATAGGTTAGTCCAACTGATGTCGGCTTTTTGTTGAAAATGTTGTGGTCGCCGACTTCAGTTGGACTAACCTATTAGGTGCCTACAATTTTAAAGAAGTTATTTTTTGCGTTTTTGAAGGCGGTTTTTTGTTTTTTAAAACATTTATTTTATTTTATACTTTTTAGTGATCATAATACGCTGTTACGTAGTCCCACTTCTTTGTTGAAATGAAACTTTAACTTATATCAAGCACGCCGCAAGCAACGCCGCGGGAAAGTCATAGTCATATTTGAACAAGTAAATATTCTTCGTTGTAGTCGCTCAACTATCTTAATCGAGATATCTCATCGCCACCCTTGAAATCGGTACCGTTAAGGAGTTCCGGTGGCCATCTGTGGTCTTCATCATCAGTTCCACTTCACCAAATGATACTTTCTGAATGCAAATGCTGGACTTGTTACTAAAAATACTAAAATCGCTATATGTTTGCCTACAATATTTGAGGAGTTCCCTCAATTCCTCACAGATCCTCTCATCAGATTCAGATTTGGTGACAATGGGACCACCTCGAAAGTATACTCTATCAAACCAAAAAAAAAAAATTGAAATCGGTCGACAATTGACGGAGTAATCGGTGAACATACATAAAAAAAAAAAAATACATACAGTGGAACGTATAACCTCCTCCTTTTTTGAAGTCGGTTAAAAAAGAAATACAATGACGCGAAAGAAGCTTTTGGCTTGTTTTTGACTAGTATTTATTCCTTTATTCTTATTCGTATTCGTACATCTCCAGCCTTCGGATCCAATTCCCTCAAATCCAGAGCAATTTTCATCTCACGATACACCTTCGATCTACATTGACACAAATTCAAACAGATACTGTAAATAGGCTCGGAAAAACAGTAACGTATATACGCAATTCACAACTGGAACTTCTTTATAAGGTGTTCTAGAGATTTTTTTATTCGCTTAAGCTCTTAAGCCAATAGCAGAAATTTGTTTATTTATTTCCTCAGTAAATAATGAACAGTTGGTTTTTAATATTTTATCATTCTTTACAGTCGAATAGCCTCGTGTGGTTGCCGAGTTAGAATAGTGCCACTCCATGTCTTCCCGTGGATGTCGTAAGAGACGACTAAGGGAATAAAGGCTTGTAGTACTGTTAGGCGATGGGCTTGCAACCTGTCACTAATACGCTGGTAAACATCTTAGCCTAATTGTGCAAATTGTGGTTATAGAATTATCAACAAGTTTTTAGAGATGTTTGTAATTCTGTAGCTCTGCCTACCCCACTCTGGGAACGAAGGCGTGAGATTATGTATGTATGTATGTACAGTCGAATAAAACCGTTAATCCTAAAGTACCATAAGCTCTCTTACTAGGTACGGTCGGCCAAGAAAGTGGTCTACCAGTTTTGTCAAAAGTTTCTGTGAGATCTAATTATCGCTATGGTTGACACTTGTCTCTGTCATAATATTATTGCAAGGGAAAATCGAACGTATTGTATCATGACGTGCAAATGAACTCCAACCGTAGGGTGGTAGACCACATTTTTGGCCGACTGTACTTCAGCGCGATTGCAATATACCTACTCCTTGCTGAGTTCATCTTAATGAATGTGGTCTTATTGCCTTAATATCATGTTGGTGACATTGATAAGTGTCTCGACTTCTTCCCACCTGTCTCATCTGGCTAATGAAGCCTCGCGCGAAGTGACGATTACTGGACTGTTGCTCGCATTCTGGAAATAGGTCAACAACTCAACTTGTATCGTGATTTGGAAATACAGAAGTAAACCGAAAGGCCGTTGAGGTAAAAATACACACGGATTAAACAAGTTGTCTGTATTTGGGAAACGTCAGATTTAGCAAATGCGGTTAAATATTTAGGAATGTTTTATGGCATCGAAAATGGAGAACCAGGGTGCCGCAATCCCAAAATTTTAAAAAGTTGAGATATCTCGTTTTCCATGCGACTTTTACTAAACATGAATTACCATATTTTCAACACTCTTGAGCTGAGCTATCCAGCCCTTTAAGGTAGTCTACTATATACCGGACACCCTGTATACTGTTGCTAGATTAAGGATGACCACGAAAACTTTTTTTTAAGTTAATTAGTTTAATACACAATTCACAGATAAATTATTAATAACCTCAAATTTACTTTACTGATTTATAATTGGCCTTGTTAGTTAATTAATTGAAGACCCGTTGAGCGTTTTATCTTCTAAATGGCTTCTTGTCCTGAACATCAAGGTTAGGAGTCCAGTGCACTCGCTGTCCTGATGGATGTGTTTGATATAGTCATGGCTGGACTCAAGTGGGCCCAGGCCTGCGTACATTCCAGCCTCTCGACAGCGTCGGCAGTGCGACGGCCGATTAAGAACACTGACCACTCGAGTCACCTCGACTTGGGGACGATTTGCTCGAGAGATAGGGAAGGGCTTTCTGGCTGTTGTTCAGATGTCAATCAAAGCGCGCGTTTGTATCTATAGGGCATTTCTTTTGACGTCATATGGCGTATCTAATATACCTACTTACTTGATAAACATCTTTATTTTGATACACTTTTTAGTCACGTGTTGTTTAATGTGACTTTGAATTGATTTTGATTTTAGCATTAGTGGTTGTGGACATGAATCAAGGTTCATGTCAATTGAAACCATTAATGATTATTTTTATTCAAGAAGACTTAGATAAACGCTTTTTATTGATAAGTCTTATATTTCCTTGATTAAATCCGTAATGATATGTTCCTCGTATAAATTAAGGTTTGTCACTTTTAGCCCTTAACAGCATAAATGTATGATTAAGGTGACGAAACATTTTATTCTGTTCATTGAAAGGGAAATATTATTCAAATTTTGAAAATGAACACCTACTTATTTCAAAAGCAAAAAGAATTAATCAAACAATTTCACGATTATAGGTGACGTGCATAGTATGTCAGCTCGTATTTTGTTGCGGTAAGTGCCGGTGGCGGCACGAGCAGAACACCCACGGGCTGTCCTTCGACTGCCCTCTCTGCCGCGGAAACCAGTTCCTCTGCCACCCCGATCTCCTCCTCCCCTCCTTCCTCGAACACCTCGAGGAACACCTGCCTCTCCACTGCCGCAAGTGCAACCAAACTTTTGCCGCCATGGACGACTTTAATGACATCGACAAGTGCACCAGCCTTTCAGAGCTCGTCGATAGCAGCAAGAACAGCTTGAAAATCGTTGATGAACGCTTTGATTCTTTGTATGAAAAAATCATCAACAGCAACGAAGATTTGGAAGCTGTGGTGTCTATTAACAAGAATAATAAAACAGCTATTATTACTCCTGTAATCAGGAGGAAGTATTTAGTTGATTATGAGGCTAGTGACACTGAGAATGAAGATGGTGAAGCAAGCCCGAAGGTCACGTTTTCTGGTGTGGCGCCGAAGACTCCTCGAGTGAAGCGGGAGCGCAGTGGCACTCCTCATGTGAAGAAACTGCTGCAAATGGCGCGGCAACAGGCGATAGATGAGGGGGAACGAGATGGCTCTCCAGACTTTAATAAGACTGAACCTACTACCAACGAAGCAGCGGGTAAGCGATTCAACATATTTGTTTAATATTTCAAAATTATTAGACCTTTTTCTGGCTTTTTACTCATATTTTAAAGGGTAATTTGGTAATTAGTTTTGAAAAGATGTTACTTGATAGCATATGAAATAGAATTATCATGAATAACATAAAAAGCAGTATTATAAATCGAGTGTGTACGCCAACTTAATCCTCTAAGCAAAATTAAAACGGAGTTCAACCAAGTGCACTCTTTGCATGAACTAGTTTTCAGCAAATAGGTAACCAACGACGATAATAACAAAAGCTAGCTAGCACAAAAAGCTCGCGAGTCTTTTGTCTGCTCGTATAATTTATTCAACGCACTGAGCAACATGCGAGAACCGTATAATACTTCTTTTCAAATGCACTTTTTATTAAAGTAGACGATAAACATTGCAAATATTATTCTTATAAGGATGAGCCAAAATGCACCAGTAAAATGTAGTTTTAATCTTCTTTCATTTTAATATTACATTTGCGATTGGTCCTCGGACTGCCGACGGTTGCACCTAAATCAAAACAAAATAATAGCGAATTTTCTTACGAAATCCGCAATGTACAGTCAACCAATTTGATTTCTCGGCCACTATGGACTATATTAAAGTGACGTTGATAACCAAAAAATACGACACTTCCTATGATTTGGTTTACAACGTCACGTCGAAAAAGTCCGTAGTGGCCTAGGAATCAATTTGGTTGACTGTACATAATCATAAGACCACCATAGGTGCGATGACGACGCCGACGACGCACCTTCCGGCGCCGACGGCGGTCACGACGAGCACGCCGACGCACCACGCGCATGCGCCGCAAGGCGGCTGGGCGCTCTTCTCGGCTCAAGCCGACTCGCCGTTGTCGGAGATCGAGACAGGAGATAGCCCTGCGCAGACTTTCGAGAATCAGGTAATTTGAATAAAACTACTCATTTATCGCTCATCATCATCATGAACTAACATAGACAAAACTACCATAGCCTACAGTCATTACTTCCTGTGACATACGTAATTCCCTTTTCTTTGACGGCCCTTTCACCTTTATAATTATAAATACATGCACTTCCTCCTTAATTCAATCTAGTTTACTTTTAATCAGCGTTTATCTTCCTCTCTTTCCTTCCACTTTTCTCTCTAAAATGATTAGCATGTTGTTCGGCTGTAATATTATCAGTCAGCATTCATCTCCTAATTTTCATTGTTTTTAGTATCCTTTCATTTTCTTTAACTTTTTCAACATTTCCTAATTTGGTATCATTTCCTTCCAATGCCTATATCTCACTGAACGTTTTCTTTTGGATTATGTCATTTTCAAACAACACATTGAGTAATTTTAAATCCGTAACAATAAATAAGTTACAGTATATGATAACATACTCGAGTCTATCTTGACGTCATCGTCAGCCCTGCCATTGGCAGTTCCCTCGGCAGTTCACGCTCGGTGGCCCGTCTTCACGCATGTTGCCCTTCTCCGTTGCTGTGAGAACGGCGGAAATTCACAAATTATTACGTGTCAATCGGGGTAACATTCTAATTTACATTGACTTATTTTGTTATTTATTATCAAGTATTTGATTGCGTTGAGCATAATGGAGGTCTGAGTTCAATAATAAACGTATGTTGGGTGACATGATGATAACATCGATAACTGATATGGGATGATAAAAAAAAACGCTTAGTACTTATGCAGTCACTCATCTGATATTATTACTGGAAAACCACTATTCGCATAGTTTACCCTAATTTAAAGTTTGCTTGATGCCAGTAGCACTAGAACCGACCGTCGTCGTGGTGATGCTTAGGGAAGACCTTGTCCAGCAGTGGCTTCTTTCGACTGATATGAAGATGATTATGCTGAAATAATGGTGATTCTCCTTACGTGTTTTATTATTGAGTACTTATTTTATAAAAAAATTACTTTTCTTTCGCAATGTTTCTTTGTGTTTACTAAAACGGTACGCAGATTAACTGAATCTCAAAGTATATAATTGCTATTTAAGCCACCAATAGTCCACAATTCAACGTACAAGATTTATAACGCACAGTTAACTTGGATATTATGCATAAGGACCCGAGATATATAAACTATGCTATAATAATATTATCAGCTTTAGAAATAAAATCTAATTGGACTGTAGACTAAACTTTCAAATGCAATCAAATTGCAATAAAATCGTATTTCGCGGCCGAGTGCACCACAATGGTTTCCATTTACAATGCAGTTCATCTCGCTGCGCCATTAATCTTCTTGAATTTATTTGCTAGATAATATTAAAGGCAGGTAGTTATTCGGTTAAACTGATAAAGTTACGCAAATTATTTGAGAAACGTGTAGGATTGTTGTAAATTATTGAAGTGCTGTTAATTTTCTTAATTGTTTGCATCCTTATTTGCATTGAATAACTAAGAATCAAACACAAGACGAGGTTTTCAGATTTTGTTTAAGTTGTGCGTGTGGTAGTGACATCCATTTCATTAAAGTAAGACACGCGAAAGTGTTTTTAAAGTCTTAGACTGAAAAGTTCGTCTGTTGGTGATTGCTAAGGGCGCAAAGTACTTAACTGAATGCTTATCGAAAAAATTCTAAACCAAAGATAGTTTCTTGCTAAGTTTTATGTTATTTGGTTTATCTAACTATGCATACAGTCTTCAGTGACCGACTTCCTTACTTAAAACTTTAAGGGAATAACTTTAGGTACCTACCTACTTCAGCACTAAGAATTTTGGAAAGATTTTTGGAAAATCGATCCATAACGAGAAGCAGGAGTAGCGGGCAAGTAATTCTACGCATACAAAGTCACGGACATTCTCTAGTAATAGTTAACACCGCTGAAACGAGCTCGGCCTTGTCAGGAGTGTATACAATTAAAAATGGTCTTCATGGTAACGTTACAGACGGAAGACACAGATCAGTCGAGCAAGCAGCCCAAGCTGAAGAGCATCATCTCGAGCCGCGCCCGGCTGGGGTCGGGGGCGTCCAACTTGGGCAGCCAGGACAGCACGGAGCGCGACGACACCCGCGCCAAGCGCGTCAAGTTCGCCGAGGACACTGTGTTCCAGCCTGAAGCAAGGCTTCTGAGAGGTACGACGCTTCATTTTAAGTTTAAGTTTAAGTTTTATTTATTTCTGGCTAGAGACGGCAAATAAGTGCACAGGCTAAAGCCGACATCGGCAGTTGGACTGACGTATTAGACTTGACGTAAAAGAAGTTACTCTTCTTCGTCTTTTGTTTCTAAAACATGTAGTTATTAATTTCACTGTCTAAATAATAATATATATATTTCTTGCCACAACACCTAAATACACCTGTAACATAATATTAGTAAGTTACCAAAAACTACCGTTAAAAAGCTCTGTTATAACAATCCCTGAATATGTAAATATATTTTTGACAACGCGTTGGCCTAGTCGGTAGTGACCCTGACTACGAAGCTAGTGGTCCTAAGTTCAAATCACGGTAAGGGCAGATATTTGTGTGACAAGAGCGAATATTTTTTTCCCTAGTCATAGATGTTTTCTATGTATTTAAGTATATATTTCTGTATATCAGTATTTATGTGTCTTATACCCATATAGTACAAGTCTAGAGCTTAATTTGGGTACTAGGTCAATTGGTGTGACATTGTCCCCTGATATTTATTTTCGTAAACCAATAAATAGATTTGTTTTGATAAATGTCTGCCTAGATGCGAGGGGAGCGCCCAAAAGTACAATTTACTTTTAATTTCTGGGTAGTGCTCCTGAGAATTGACCCGCCAACGCCGTGTGTTACGAAAATAAATTGATCCGGAAAATGATGTATTGGATTCCCATTCAATAAAAGCAAAAAGTTTTGCGAAGTTTCTAACAGGATTCCTCGAAAGTTAATATTATTCTATTATTCATCCAATTTTTCGTAACACAGAGGACGGTTGACCTCACAGGTCAACCGTAACGGGGCCAAACTTAACCATTTTTGACAGTTTTTGTAAAACTGCTTGACAGTTTTTGTAAAAAGCACATTATACTCGTATGTCTGCGTTATCCTATGCATTTGTAATGTAGGGTATGCACCGGCGACGTATAATTTTTCAAAAAACCTCATTATTCTTTAAAACTTATACTTGTTTCGAACCACTAATCGTTAAATACCAATTGCTCCTTGCGGTGGTTTTATATCCGAGAACACCCTAAAATGGGGCTGTCAGTCTGTCTATCCTCCTATCTCGGGGGAAGCTCCATTGACATTAGATTGGCGGAGTTCTGACAGACGAACGTGACTCAATTTCTACTCGGCACTTCACCGAGTTCTGTTTGGTCGGTATCGAAATGCACGTACAATATTAAGATGCCTTGATAGGCTCCATCTTTGAAAAGGCTTTTGTTTTGTTGTAAGAGAGTGTAGTCAACCAATTTGAGTTCTAGGCCAATTTGAACTATGTTAAAGTGATGTTGTCAACCAAGACGTAAGAGACTTCCTGTGAACAACGTCAACAACGTTTACAACGTCAGGTTGAAAAAGTCCATAGATAGTGGTCTAGAAATCAAATTAGTTAACCGTATAATAAGAGTTTCTACTTACATGCATCGAACACAGAACTTTCACAAATGGAATGGGATGGAGTAAGGGGATTCAATACATTAATTTTTAACTTTGGTGGTCTTTAATAATTAAATACGTTATTTGGTGTAAGCCTCTTTAGTAAAGCTATTAAAATTCACAACAATCGCTTATCGTAGCAAATTGAAATTTAGTTTACTAGGAAAATATGCCATAATTGTTCGTGGAAATAATTAAAATGAGCCTTGCTAGTTTACTAACAAAAACGTTATTATTTATCCATTATGATGTAGCATATTATCATAACAAGAAGCCAACAGATTAATTATTTCATATTTCATATTCTTCTATTCTTTCTGTAATAAATACTACATTTGCCTAAACACTTCTTTCAGTATTCCGCAAGCCGAAACGCATGCTCACCCCTGGCCCAACCAAGGCTCGGTTCTGCTGCAACCCTCGTTTCCAAGCTCTCATAAATCGTTTTGAGCAGAACCAAGCTGGGCAGGCTTCAATCCTTGGAACCACCCTAGCCAGGACTCCAGTGAACAAACGGGGGGGAGACACTCCTCCAGTGGGGGAGCATACCAATGTGCCCAGGGCTATAGACTTTAAGGAGAGTCCGGCGGTGGAAGACAGCAGGGACGGCAATGAGCTGTATAAGTCTTGTGTGGACACGCCTGGTGGAATGGACACAGCTATCACTGCACTATCAGCTAATATTGCAGGTACAGTTTTCCTTATGTTTTTGTCTATTTAATATTCTGCCTTGCTAAGCTAAACGGCATCATCTCAAATAAAAGTCCTGTAGCAATCACAACCTCATTTCTAAGATTAGAGGATTGAATCTCGTGTGTCAATTTATTTGCGAAATTGCTTGCAGTACAATATTCACTTCGTGTCTTGAAAACCTGACTTGAAACATGTCGTTCTGAGTTTGTTTTACCTGCTATCTTTAAATTTGAATATATTATCTTCAATGACATAACATTTAAGTCTTGTTTTCCAGGATCCTTGCAAACCTGCATCACTAACGTCCTGAAACACACCGAAGAAGAAACGGAGATCCAGTTCAAATTCACAATCACCAAAAAGAAAGTGAGCGTGAAGAGGATAGCAGATGGCGAGCTGGCCCCAATGCCTGCAGAGGAGCAGGATGGAGATACAAATAAGGAAAACCTTTGGGCTACGGTGGCGAAGGCTGTGAAGAGTGCCTTCTGGGGGGAAGAAGGGAGTTTTGGTTGGTTGTATTTGCATACGGTGGTGGGAAAAAAGGCTTAAAATAAATAAAACAACGATCATACATACAGTTCGTTTGTTCAAATAACTAGTGTTCAGTACAACCCTTTGAAGTCGGCGGCTTCCTTGTAGCAATTGTAGCGGCACATCCAAGCCTGCAAACTATTGGAACGAACGAAATGTACGTGGCTTTAGTTTAAAAATCTTGTAGATACGTAGTTAAGGACTTAATTTAAAACAAAATCCCGTGTGTAACAATATTTTTTAACGATAAATTATTGTATGGTTAATTTTCATTACAAAGCGGGAGATAGTTAACGCTGTCTCAATTAATTTCATAACGACGTATATATTTTTTGAAATACACCCACTATTCAGTACTGGGCACAGGCTTTTATAATCATCTTGAGAGGGTCTGGAATGGATCTCAGTTTCCACAGAGTCCCAGGGCGGACACTTTATCTACAAAATGTGACTACACAAATCTACTGCATTTCATTTCAAAAGTATTCAGGTTTAAGCGTCTGAATAACCTATTTATTTCCATCGCGCACAATTTCCGAAAATGCCCAGATATTTTGAGCTAAGTAATAAACTATGACGTCAACACCTGAAAAATGCGTGCAGCAAATTTTTATACTTTTTATAAAGTTTATTTTCACGTACCTAACCCAAAAATAGAATTACTTAATACTCGTAATAATCGTTCTAAAATCCGAGATAAAATACATAGATATAGGTAATGAGATGAGCTGGATTTGGGTTCAATAGGACTACAAAAGTTGCATTCTGCGAACGATGGCAACTTCAATAAGCAAAGAATTCGTGGAGAATTAATGAATAGTGCATTTGCCCAACTAACTTAATGTCTCGCTCCACAGGTTTTAGTTCCCTTAAGGCTCCCAAAGACAATCAGTTTTCCTGCAGTTTCAAAACTGTCAGGCCTGGCAGTCCAAAATCTGTGGACAAATGTATGAAAGCTTAAGAGAAACTGATAGTCTATGTTCTAATACGATGAACTAGCTTATCAGCTGGTAGTTTGTTAGTCTGAGGTGCTCTTTACTTTCAACCTTCAACGATTTAATTTCTTATCAGAATGCCTTAAACTACCAAACTGTAACAGAGAGATTGATGAATTATTCAAAATGGTAATTACGTAAAAAGCAACATTTTTAACGTAAATATTAAGCTTAACATGGTTGATCTTATCTTCTATATGATTTGGTAAATTATAGACCTGGATAGTTGATTACTGTGATTTATTCGTCGAAATAACAGGGTGAAATAATCTTTCGAATTCCTGAGCAACATTAACCAAAGTGGTTTAAGCATGCGTCGTATTAAATAATGTTTAACTTAGCCTTCACTCGCCAAGCGCAACGCCTCGAGTAGAATTAATTAAGTTAGTTTGTCTTTCGATAGTTTGTTTGTGGAATAAAAATATCCTTTATAATTACTGTGGTAGTTTAAAGGACAAGATGCTGCACAAGATCCTATCACCACGACAGTTGCCATAGTTTCTCGCGATGTCCCTCAACAACGATGGTCTTGTCCGTAGCGTTAGTACATCAACAATTTTCATTAGTGAGCCATTTTAGTACCCTGTAGCAGAAAGCCAATCAATAACTTTGACGTAGTTTCTTCCTCGTGACTTGTCGCTGTAATAATGACAGGGTTTTATGGTAGATCAACTATAAATATACGAGCATAACAACCGCGTAGAAGAGCTCTGAATCAGCAATGTGCTGTGAAAAAATCCTCTTCGTTGTCTTCTGATTCATCA
Organism: Acleris literana; assembly: GCA_946894065.1. NCBI lineage: Eukaryota > Metazoa > Arthropoda > Insecta > Lepidoptera > Tortricidae > Acleris > Acleris literana. The sequence continues at coordinate 19,232,011 of OX335683.1, read as the reverse complement.
TCTATAACATTACTCTGACCTACTGGAAAAAAGATCTGCATAAAATAATTAAAATGTATTTATGTGTATTCAGAGCGACTTCAATTTTAAAAAGCTATCCCTGTCATCATTGACCTGTCCATGTCGTGTCGTGTCCAGTCGCTAACGAGTACCGGACCCGGCACGTCATCCGATACCGGGTAATTGTGATTGATCGCGCGTCAATCGAAACACGCGTTCATTACTATAACAAATGGGCAACAAGCCGAGTGTGATAATGTTGACGTGGTAGCTTTTCATGTAACAAGAGTGGGTGCCTTATTACGATCCTGTGAAAATGACGTTTCTTTTTCCTATTCCTATTGACAATTTAATAAGGATTTGATCTTCTAAGAATTGGCGTACACGTGGGTTGCTCTTTATAACGTGGGTTTATTGAACAGAAATAAACTGTATTATGTTTTGAAAACGCTAACGACTGCTGAATTCAAAGAAAATGTATAGAATTTACGTAAGCCTATGTAAATTACATAAATTTTGACGATTACATACATACATTAAATCACGCCTGTTTCCCAGAGGGGTAGGCAGAGACCACTTCTTTCCACCTGCTACGATCCTGACAAATCTCTTTCGCTTCTTCCACATTCATACATCGAGTCATGCATGCACGTCGGTTTCGGGTACTTAAGATCCGGCCCTTTTCCAGTATTTCTCCGATTTGATTCGAAAAAGTACGCCTATCAGCAGTAATTGTTAACAATTGCAAATTGTAAACAAATAGATAACATACCGCCGTAATCAGAGTAATTTTTAACACCCGACGCAAAAAGTGTTGATATCAGTTTGACTGGCTATCTGTGTGTGTCTGTCTGTGGCACCGTAGCTATTAAACAAGTGAACCGATTTGGATGCGGTTTTTATTATTTAAAGGTTTCATGAAAATCGGTAAGGCCGTTTAAGAGATATCAGGTCTAAAATAAGGGGTCGCCATTATATCGTGGGTTTTATCTCTCTAATAGTTATGAAGACAATTAACTTATTCCTTTTTAAAGATAAAGATAAAGATAAAAGATTAAAAAAAGATAAAAGATGTTTATTCAGTAAGTAGGCCGCACGGGCACTTTTACACGTCAAAAATCTACCAGCGCTTCGCAAGAGACCACTGCTGAGAAGAATCGCCGCAAGAAACTCAACAGTCAGTCGTTTTTTTAAAAATTACTTATACAATTATAGAACTTAACCTAGCATTATATAAAACAATGAATTTAACATTAAAATATAATATATATCATGCGTAGTTGCGCAGGAAAATGAGTCAAAACTCAGTATGTTCAGATGAACTCTTAAATAGTAATAATAATAATTATATATATATATATATATATATATATATATATATATATATATATATATACATATACTTACCCATGACGGTGCAAAACAACCACATAGTTTTGATACATTCTCCTACAGAAACCGTGTCCCCTAGACAATAATTATACCTACAATGTTTAGATATTTTCCTGACTAAGCTATTACTAAGTTATTTAGGTGTTTAATTTAGGCCAAGCATTTTTATCTGTTAGATAGTCCTCGACCCTATAATAAGCTTTCGACATCAACGACTTTTTCAAGTAATTTTTAAGTGCTGGAAATGATAACTTTAAAACTTAAAGATAAAGATAAAGATAAAGATAAAGATAAAGATAAAGATAAAGATAAAGATACATAACGTAGATACAAAAAGAACAAGACACTGAGAAAATGTTGTCAGGGAAATTGTTCCTACCTGTGTATGGAAAACTGTCACTAAAGAACGACTTAATCGTCAGTAATTTAGAGTGCGGCCGTTAGTAGCGGCGTTAACTTAATATCACGTTACCCAGAAGTGATATTAATGATATTATGTTAACGCCCCTACGTATAATTACACCATCACACCATATATTTATAACATCTTAATTACAAAATTTACAATTTCAGCGTCCGAGCAAGTTTTTTAACTAGTTATCATTATTTTAGTCAGGCACAATCTTAACCCTTAATTTGGCAGTGTATGACATACCATAAGGTTCACATTTTTTGTTTGATTTGTGTTTTTATTTTTTTTCTGATTCAAAATCAAAAAGGGTTTGAATTCCCGACTTTTTTTATTTTTGCCAAATTAAGGGTTAAAAACACTTTAAACTGCTATTATACAGTTTATTTTTAAAACATAATATCTTAGTATCGCCATTCATCATCATCCAAATAATGAACTGCAAATACAAGTAGGTATCATTATTATGAATAGGTTAGGTGCTAAAATGGAACAAATATTTTACTTCTGAATTTGCAAACTTAAAGTAATAAATAACGTGATTACCAAATATGAAACAAACTCGCTAACTACTAACTAATATAATTCCCAGAATATCGAGTTAAGTTCTGAAATAGAAAAGTAATTAACATGGCGTCGGTGCAGATTGGTGGAAGTTGCTAAGTCGATACACGAACTTAACGAGGGCGTGTTTAGTTAGTTTAAGTTAAGTAGTAAAGTTAACAACTAAGGCGAAGTCGTTAAAAATAGTGCACAGGTGCAATAGTTATTTTTGTGCTAAAAGTTCGGAAAAGTTAAGGATTTAATCAAGTGAGGAAGAGTTTAACGACACAAGATAAAAATTTGTCATTAGCGGCCTTTACACGGCACAGTTTGGACCGCGGGAAACGCCACGCGCCATTCCACGCGCCAGTCCGAACCGTAGGTTTTTTACTATTTTTAACCGACTTCAAAAAAAAGGAGGAGGTTCTCAATTCGTCGGATTTTTTTTTTTTTTTATGTATGTTCCCCGATTACTCGAAGACCACTGGACCGATTTGAAAAATTTTTTCGTTGTTCGAATGGGTATACTTTCTAGTTGGTCCCATTGTCACCACGTCAGGATCTGATGATGGGATCATGGAGAAATCAAGAGAACTCCTCAAATATTATAGGCACACCTATAGCGATTTTGGTATTTTTCACCGTAACTCATGCATTTGCTTTTGAAAAGTACTATATGGTGAAGTGGAACTGATGATGAAGACCACAGATGGCCACCGGAACTCCTTAACGGTACCTATTTCAAGGGTGGCGATAAGATATTTCGATAAAGGAAGTTGAGCGACTATGACGAAGCACATTTAGGTTTAAATATGACTATGACATTCCCGCGGCGTTGTCTGCGGCGAGCTTGAAATGTTCTATAGTTTCTTATTAATATTTAGAAGTGGAGCTACGTAACAGCATAAATAGGATCACTAAAAAGTATAAAATAAAATAAATGTTTAAAAAAACAAAAAACCGCCTTCAAAAAGCAAAAAATAACTTCTTTAAAATGGTAGGTAAATAGGTCAGTCCAACTGAAGTCGGCGTCCAACAATATTTTAACCAAAAGCAGACTTCAGTTGGACTGACCTATTTACCTACCATTTTAAAGAAGTTATTTTTTGCTTTTTGAAGGCGGTTTTTTGTTTTTTTAAACATTTATTTTATACTATTACAGTTACATTTACACGTACGGTTCGGAGCGAAGATTGGAATGTCGCATGGCTTTTCCCGCAGTCCGAACTTTACGTGTGCAGCCCGCTATTGTTTAAAAATGCGCAAAAATACAATGCATTTTGCGGCTAATAGCGATGAATAAACAATGATGGACTAATTTATTTATCGACTCGGTCTATTTATGACGTATAAATGTATTGAAAAAACTTCTGCTAATAACATAACTTTAACCAATTTTAACTAAGTAATATAGTCTAAGTCAGTCCGAGCGGAGAGTTATGAACAATATTACTTCATAGCTATGAAAACAATGAATTAAATTGAATTGAATTGAATTTAATAATAAAACACAGTCATTATTAAACAAGTGCTTAGAGAGCACAAGTTAGCTAACTATTGCGCTCGGACTGACTTAGACTTACATTTACTGGGTAGACCGACTTTACTTCAGCAATTTTGCAGAGTATTTAAGTATTTGCTTCAGATAATTAATCAGCTGTTTCGAATTTGTTTAAAAAGAATGTGTAGCGAAGAAACAATGTGTAATGGAAAACTATGGATTACATTTTGTTTTCCAGTTTGCCGTGTTACATCGGGTTTAACAATCGTCGGATTGTTAGATTAGTCTCTAAAACTTGGGTATATATATGATCAAACATGATTAGCTAGTTTTAAAACTTAATGGTACAGAGACAACTTTGAACCACGTTTAACCACAAAGTACATTACTGATGCTTACCTAGATAATGAAAGATAATAAGTTAAAAAAATACATTACAGTACACGATGAACTTCATCAAATTGTTTGCAGAAATACAAAGGTTTCTGCTAAATTAACTAAAACAACGGGTCAGAGGATATTAGCACATCTAAACCGTTGGCGGGACGGAATGACAACAAAGATAGTGCACGTCAAAAACAACAGAAACAGCCGTGTGTTTACTGTACAAGCAAATGTGTTTGAAATGTTGAACAAGCATGCATATTCAATCTAGTACACTTTGGACACAGCTATGCAAAACAGAGCCATCGGGCGATTAAAAAAATCGTATAAAATTTTACAGCTTGTCAACCGGTGGAAAAGTAAAAGGGTAGTCAATAAAGGCTATAATGCGCTGGCCTGGTGCCAACCCGTTAAAATTCATGTAGCTGGCCAATCGCCAGCGAAATACTGCAGCCTCGGAAATGGTGACCGAGTCACTTTTGTACGGTATACTTCAGGTTGAGCGGAATTAGCTCTTTTACGGTACTCTTAAGTTGTAATTTATAGTTTGCAGGTAGATTTACAGGTTTTGGAATGTAATGGCTATAGTATTAAACATCTATAAATTATTTTTGACCACAAAGAACATAAAATAAGGACGTTGAATTTTGTTACAACAACGTTAAAAAAAACTAGCCTTTAATGAGTGTCCCACTGCTGGGCAAAGGCTTCTCCCCTTAATATCCATTAAATAAAAGATATTTATTATTAAAGAAAATCTCTTAATAATGTATAAGCTTTTTTGAGAGAAAACAAAACGAGAGATAGATGACCAAAGCAGCCTAAACGTCTTGACTTCGAGTATTTTCTTTCATGTAGTCTAAATCTACTATTTAAGTAAGACTTATCCATTACTTTAATGTTGTTGTTACTGTAAAATATAAAAGTCTTGTCAACCGCCGAGACATTAGAATTTAAAATGTGACGAGGGTTTAAGCACAGAGTAATGTTTGAATATTTTGTTTAATTAAAAGTAATTCTGTAGCTCTGCCTACGACCCTTTGGGAATGAAGGCGTGAGTGTATATATGAAAAGTAACTTCACAATACATACAGTTGTGGCAAACCTTGAGAGAGGCCTGTCTCCAGCAGTGGACGTCTATCGGCGGAAATGATGATGACGATGATTAGTACAAATATTTATTTAAACCTTCCTTTTTAACTCCACGGGCATTTAAATAAGGTTAAATAAAAAAATGTGATCAGATGAAACGTGTTTTTCTTATGAGGATAATTGATCTCAAATCTGCGAAGGAAATAAATTAATTTGACAAATTGAAATTCAACAATTAGGCATTATTGTTAAAACCAGACCTACAGTCGTTAATTTCATAAATAACCAACCCACAAAACATTTATTCTAATATAATAAATGTGAAAGTAACTATGGCTGTCTGTGTTACGCTTTCACGGCTAAATCGCTAACCCAATGTCGATAATTTAAAATTTGGTAGAAAACTAGGGAATTAGCTTGAAACCCGAGGAAGGACATAACATCGATGAAACTGCAATACCGCGTAACCAACAATGGCTAATGCCGCGTAACTAACAAATGTGTCAAATTTGAGTTTTCGCGGCTGTAGGTAGAGCACTGTGATAGGCTCCAGACGGCATTGACAGCTGTGTCGATAACCAATCAGAAAGCTCCAAAGTCACGTCATGTCGATACCGCGAGAGAGCATGTCGTTTTTACAATTCCGCGAATGTGCATACAAGTATAGAGATGACGTATTATTCAATTGTGTAATACCGCGTAAGTGCTTTATATAAATACATACTGGTAAATTTGGATGCTTAATATAATAAACAGCTACATTATGGGGTTAACAAAGTTATTTAGCGTTTGGGTAAGTCTAACCTCAATAAACACAAAGATATTCAATTTTAATGCTCTCCTGTAAAATTTGCCACAAGTCAGTTACGCGGCATTAGCAATTGTTGGTTACGCGGTATTGCATTTCATCGACGATAAGGTACTTTTGACCTGACATTACCGACAACGACCTTTACGCGGATGGAGTCGGGGGCAACAGCTAGTAAATTAATATAATCAGTTATGAATGAACTATGAGTTTGAAGCACACTTATCAAAATGAACGTTGGCTCCGTGTTGCATAACATCGTCAACTAATGGAATCTAGAGATGTGCAAGCTGCATGCGACTGCACTGGGCTGTAATCTCGATCCGTGCAGAGCTAGACGCTCGGCTATTAGGGCGTCGAGTGATTAGCAGTTTAACTGCATGATACAGTGTTGCTGCTAATTAATGTTGTCACTTGGTTTGTGCGTGGTGAGAGATGAGAGGATCTCAAACAGAGGGTCTTTGGGTTTTTAGAAACTTGCGAGATATTGAAATTATTTATTATTTAATGCTAGTTTCTCAGGGAGGCAGAACAATGAGGCAGAACAGAAAGTATATAATTATTTTTAGTCATAATGTGCTTTAGGTCATAATCATCGCAAGTCATAACGTGTTTTTTTAAAGAAACTTTTATAAATTTTTATAAATCAAACCTAACCTGACCTAGCCTTGTCTACACATTAGATATTTCAGAACTTCTGAAAAGTTTACAGTTTCAGCGATATAAAAAATATGACTATCAATAATTATGTCAACAATTACATTATGACCAATAAAATCATGGGAAACAAAGGGCTCCCAATAGCAGTACCTCTGCTGTCCACTGTTCTGCGTCACTGTTCTGCTCACGTGTCAAACCAGCATAACTTGGAAAAAATAAGGTATATTCTTTTTATGTAGATCATCTTAGCACTCTGAAATCAAAAGCTGATTGAAATTTGTTTGTTATTCGAATTTCAGATTGGTTCCATTTTTAACGGGCGAATTTAGATGATAAAGAGGAAATGACGGAATTACTTGAAAATTAAAAGCGCATCATGTGTAAAGAAAATTAGAGATTTACATACCAAATAGGCTTCAGGAGACCGATCAATATTTTACGTTATATGAAGGGTTTTGAAGACGTGTTTTTGTAAAAAAAAAACCTTATCTCAACTGAGGCCCAGAAAGGCTATGCCTTGAAATTTTAGAGAGAAGGCCTTTTTTTAGCTGTGAAACGCATGTTTGGTTAAAATGTAAATCTTCATATAACTACCATACTACTGTAGAACTCTGTCCCAATGAGTCACGTGTGCTAATACATAACGAGACTTCACTCAAGTTTGACATGACGTGCCTTTACCATTTTATTTTGTGATGTCAAATAAAGAATAACTCCATATTATATTATTATGTCTATGTATATTGTGATTGCAACAGGCGGATCTCTAATGGCACGCGAATATTATACTTCTTCGACTTTAAACACAATGATTAATCTATTTTTTACCCATATTCACGTCCACAGAGACACCGCACAAGTCCATCGACTCGTCCAGTTCGTCGTCGTCAAAGCGCAAGCAGCGTTCACGGTCGCCGAGTCCGCTCAGCCACAAGCGACACAAGTACGAGCCGCGGTTGCGCGGGCGGCCCCCGCTGCGCAGCGGCCCGCTCGCCGCGCGCCTCGCCCGCGGTGACCTCACCAGCCAGAGCTTCTGAGGGACTATGGAAACAATGTGCCTGGGCATAGCACATTCGATAAACCTTTCGCAATTACCACTTAACTAACAGTCCAGCTTGCAAAGGAATGCAGGAGTGCGTTCTTTATAGCGGTCGCCTTCATTGCTACTTTCTCTTCTGCATCGATGCAAAACTCTAGACGTCAAGTTAGTATGGCAGTAATGGCAAAATTTGCCGTCTAATTACGCTTCCGCACTTGAAAGTCTTGAACGCGTTCCCTTATCAGTACCCTTATCACGAACTTTTACCTCCCGTCGAGTAAGTTACGATAGCGTCTGGTCATCGAGGAATTGTGTATTGCAATTGGTATAAGCGCCCCGCGTTGGTATTTAGTACAAGATTTTGATAGCAAGTTGACATTGACCTTGACTTTCGTATCGTCATCGAGTACCTCCGTCACGGATAGTTTCAGAGCTCGTTTTCGAATAGTAAAGACAATTCAAAAACGTGAATGTTATTTAAATATTCGTGCAAGAGTTGCAAGACAAGCCGGGAAGGAATTCGCGTATAAATGGCTGAACTTGTTTTTGATAAAAGAAGTTGTTATTTCTTTAATAGTCATTAAATTACAAAATAATAACGATTTCTCAAATAAAATTAAATTCCTGCCGTTTCCGTTATAGAAATATTTTAATTTTACGATTGCAAAAGAAAGGATCTTCGATTTATTGTAAATTAAATACGTAATATAAATTATATAGTGAGTAAATTATAAGAATTTGTAACCATTGTCATTATGTTTTGTTTTTTGTTGTTTCAAAAGCTGTTATCTTAAATACACGTCTAAAACCGAAATTGTTTTATTCCGCAAAAGGAGGCAGATAGCGATTCCAATCTGCTTGCCGTAGCCCCAGTTTATGGACAGGAGGTGCCGTACCTGCGGCGAGACGACAAATGGCTGCTATCTTATATCTCGCCAATTTACCATCTGAGGGGGTATTCTCGTACATGGTACAGGAGAGTGACGACATGCCGACCAACCTAGGCGTTCAAATTGAACTAGAGACCATATCTAGAGGGACTAGTTCGACTGCTCAAAATGCAAATGTTGCCACATATTTCTTTGTGCTACTCTTATCATCGTTTCATTCACTTTACAGAAAGAATCATTGTAATGTTAACAATACGATTTGTTATGTTAAGAAGCCGGGTGAATTTGAATGCTAGGGTAACTTTGAACGGCCTTGAAAATAATATGTATCATTTAAGTATATGTAATTGGTGAAAACCTCAATAGAGCAATGCGATAATGGATCTTATTAATACTAAAATGTTGTGATAAAACATTTTGGAGAAGCTACTTTTATGGCCCTATAATATTACCCAGTGTGACTGTATGACCTAACATAAAGCGGATTAGAGATCCCTCTGTCACGGTTTGGTTGCGCCTATGGCTTATGGCCTGGCTATGATTTTTGCGGCGCTGCGATCAGCGATGGACTTCGAAAACAAATTCATAGAAATCACCCTATCGCTGCCGCGGCGACTAGTGGCATGCTTTGTTCCTCTCCCAATGATGTCTATTATATCTCTTGTCGCCGTGGCGCAAATTCTTGATTAAAACTTACATGTATTCACAAACAGTAGATACTTAAGGGATCCTTCACTGAGAAACGCACTGCGTTCAATACAGCGTTGTGATTGGTCCTTTTTGACCGACCTTTTGTTTATGAGACAATTTGAACCACCATGTGCGTTCTTGAGCACTGTGGGACCTCACAGTGACGTTTGTGAATTCGGGTGTTTATTTACAGCGGTTTTTTAGAGGACGGGTGGCGTGCGAAGGCATACTTGTTAGGGCCGCCAGCCGCGCCGCAGCGTGTACAGTTACAACGTTTTACATACATTTTGTTGTTTGCGGTCAACCGGGCGGCTGGCCGCAATGCGGGAAACCGCACAGTCGTAGGTATGCGCCCTAACATCTGCGTTTGTTACAATCACTCGCAGCCCAACTTTGCGGCTTCGCTGTAACGCTGATCAGTGCCTTATACTCATACGTTACTAAGCAGCTATATCGGCAAGAATCATCGAGAATAACACCCGCTCGATTTCATCGCAAAAGGCTTTCCCGTAACAAGACAGGCAAAGGAATGACACGTGATCGAGCGAAGCGATTGCGATTTTATTCAAAGCTGGTTCAGTGAGCATTTTTTTAGGATTACGTTCACATTTCACGCGGTTCTTGACAGGTATCGCCGGAATAATGGGGTGATTCGGGGTACTGACAGCTAGATTACAAAAGGGTGTGCATTCTCTTTTGAATTTATCTTATCGTACGTATGAAGTGTTTATGTAATAAGATTTTTGATCGCTTTCTGAATTTTACTGGAATTATATTCGATAACTAAATTCATAACTTCTCTGTTTCTGCATTATTTGCATCACAGTGTAAAATTGACAGCAAAAAGAAAGATGTTAAGTGTTTGCTCTTTGTATATATCTGTTTTTGATTGCCTACAACCCGAACGGGAAGACCAGATTCAATAAAAAAAAGGGAGAAGGAGACAAAACGTTTAAATAATTATAATACTAATATGGTGTTTGAGTTCACTCCGCGTGATAAAGAATACTAATTCTTCACCTTAATGCATCACATAATGCCAATTATCTCGCCCATTAGCTAAAAAAAATTGTGGTTTCGCCTCTCATTTCGAACAACAATCATGACTTGACCTTCGAACTGGCCGGTGTGCTCACTGTCGATATTTGTCTAAGATGACTTGCCCTTGACATGTTTGTCGCCTACACATCATATAACTAAAAGAGATGCATTAAGGCTTTAAAGACAAAAACAAGACTCCCAAGCGGGTCAACTTAGGGCAGTTCGATCGACCAAACTCGTTTATGCACTATATAACGTGTTAAGAGCCCTTGGCCTCGACCGGGCGTCACGGAATGACGGCTGCAGTGGCGTCGGGATGACTATTGAAATCGGTGTACAACTTAACCAAAACATCATAACTACAGTCAAAGGCAAGCCATTTGCAGTCGTATTTCTTGTAGGGTAATGAAGAAATATTTCGATTTGGAGATTTGGAGATAAAGTGTTTTGTTAGTAACTTTACGGTGTTTCGCTAACGATTGTATTGCTGTCAGGCTTAATTTATTCATGAGATTTGGCAAATATTAACAAGGACGTTATTTCGGAAGGTAAGTAAAGTAAAAGAGGGGGATTTGTTGTTTATTTTATAGAGGTTTTAGATTGCAAATTTCTTGTGACCTGGGTTATTTTACTTCTGAAAGGACTAAATAATAATGATATCGTCTGGGTAAGGTCCAAAAAGCTGGGTATGCTAACTCATGCAATAAAATTTTCTATGAAACTTTTCCGTCGTGCGGCGAAAATTAGTCATACAATTGTAAAGATGGGTACTTTTCGTCGCACAACGAAACTTTTGTCGCCTTCGTTGTTTGTATGGTTAATTACGCTTAATTATGGTCCAAAATGCTGGTCCTCACCCGCCTATGAAAGGCGATTTACTAAGATATTTGTTTATTATATCAAAAGCGCTTCATTTGTTGGTTGTACTAACCGATACTGAGTCCGGTAAGTTCATCCACGTCATGCGCAGATGTGTGTTCCGAGAAACTCGTTTTCAGCATACCTAATTCCCAACAAAATTTATGATCTCAAGAGAATAAGATTACACAAAGACAAATTCGGCAGATCAAACTTCTAACGATGTCGCAAAATCATTTCCATCAATCAAGTCGGCGGTGCGTGGCGAATGACGTTCTATCATGCCGATGTCGATTGATCGTCATTCGTCATCGATCGCGGCCGTCGATGCTGACGAGCGGGTGGTAATGACGCCAATCAGATCCAAAACGGATCGCTTTTGCGTTCACGCCTCGTGGGCCGTAACGTAGTTACAAGCTAATGGGATTTGTATGATCTCCGATCCCGAGATTTAAGACGATAAAATCTCCCAAAATAAACCAACAAAACCTGAAGATTTTACTTTGTAGGTATGTTATTTTCCCGGTAATTAAAATAAGTTCGCGAATTTTATAGTGTTTAATTCGTAGATTCAATTGCATTTTGAGGAGTTTTCGTAACATTCTCTTTTTCTCAACGAAAAGAAAAAAATGAGGCACGGTTGTGAGCACTAAACTTGTAAGTGTTTATTTATATATTTATTGACAAGTACTTCCACATCATAAAAATACTACAGATATAATGTATAAATATTATAGTTGCGACTTCGTATCTTGTCGGATAAATTCCTTTTCGTCTCTTTTAGCCGAACGCCGCACGTTAAACACACGCAGAAGTCCGATACTTAGCTGTACAAAATTTACAATACTTGTAAACACAACTTAATATAAAAAAATACAACACTAAAATAAGTAGTTTACTTACACGCATGTTTAATGAAGTTGTACACAGCCGTATATTAACTTCAATACCTGGACTGCTCCAATTAATTCCTTAATTCCTGCTCATTAGCGAACCCCGTATAAATAAAACAGATCCCGGGCCAAGTGCTGTTAATTATTTATCGTGTTCAACCCTCGTTAGCACTATATTGCCAACAACTCTTCATCGAGTCGAATTTACTATAAATCCAGGGAAGTCGGTATCAAATGCGTTTTCATATACGGAGCCAAAATCCCGTAATCGTGTCAGATTGGTATGGGAGATGAAGAGGTCGGTGTAGATGTGTTGATATTGCGCGGATCACGTCATTAGGGCCGGTTAACTTCATTCATTAGGGATTCGTCGGTTAACAAGGGCTTTAAAGAACTGAGCGCGGTAGAGCTGCCGCAAAGTTATCACAAGTCAACTTTGATTCCATACATAATGAGTTCAGTATGACACTTGACACTGCACTCTGTGTCGGCACTGAGTGTCGTGGTGTATATGTAATATTATTGCTTATCGTCAAGACCCTAGCGACACCTAAGTCGAGGGATGTGTCTATTGTCAGTATCGCACACGTACCATAACACTTTGAAAAGTCTGTCGTGTTGCAGTATGTTATTTAAATTTGGTAAACAACTGTTATGGGATGAGTATTTAGTAACTTAGACCGTTGCTAGACTAACAGCCTTCATACAGCTCCTTTAGGTATGGTAAGACATTGATCAGGGTTCGTCCGAAAAGTTCGTCTATGGGCGTCAGAAGTCCAATTGCCATAAAATAGCCTGTGTGGTTGTTTGCCTACAAAAAATGGAGCTTTATCCAAAACAAAACATAACCAAAACATAATGGGTAAACGAAAAATGGAGCCTCAACCAAAACATAACCTAAGTACCAAAGTTTTACTAGTTTCAAGTTAAATCGACAGCAATATCGATAGACAAAATGATACGGAGAAACTAAAAGGGTTCCTGATATGGCCCTAAAACTTATCGAACCAGAAACGATAACCGAAACTTCGGCCAGTTCCAAAAGAACAATACAAATCTTACTGCAATAAACGCTTCCCCGAAGTTGCAGGCAACTATAAAAGTTCCCCAGGTGGAATAGATTATCCCGGGGCAACAAGGGCGCCTCAAAGATAACTTTTACTTTAGTCAGCGATTTGGTTCGACCTAGTTTTTTTTGTCATGTACAATAAAGTATTAATATACGTGCAGTCAGAAGTACTGATATCTATACACCTACTGAATCAAATATAGTCAGTAGCATATATTTACAGACACTTTCAAAATTTCTTTGCAATAAGTTGCAACGTATGCATTTATGAAAAGTGATGACAAATGTAAGGATGACAAATATTTTTTACTAGGGATTACATATATTTCTAGATTTAGTTATCAAGATTATTTAAAAGAAACAGTTCAATTATACTCAGACTTTGAATAACTATTTTCAATGCTGCACACCAGAAGGTAAACACACTGTATCCAATACCAACTTCCGTTATTAAAGATAATCACAGTGTCGCGTTTTCGGATACTGTCAAAGCAGAATAAGAGAAAAAAGAAACGACCGTCCCGAGCACGATCTCTAAATAAAATGTTCGCCAGGTCACCCGCAAATACTATATCACTTAAGCGTTTTTCGTATTCAGGATCAGTTAGTTTCAAGGCAAATCGTTTTACAAATTTCCCTATACCTCCTCGTCAAACCAAAGTAATCTTTATCCAGACGAAACAAAGCTTGTCAGAGATATTCCACTTAAATTGGTAAGGTGTATTCCCGTGGAGACCGCCAACCACAGTGAAGTACAGTCGCTCCGTGCGCGACCATTACATGCGCCATCCTTTTTAATACAGCCTCTGCTTTTTACCCTTTGCATTTGAAATAATACCGTCACGCGCGCGAGCCGTGACCGGAATACGCCCAGGGCTGCCGGGGTTGGAACTACTGTAGGACGATTTGAAACTACTCTATTGGAAGGATTTCTTATGCAATAATCTAAAGCTTTGCTCTGCTCTTCTCGTGAGATTTGTTTTTCTGAAAGAACAAGGTATTTAAATCAGCTGAAAGAAGATTTCTGAACTGCTTTAATGTTCATTTAATTTTTTTAGTCAGGAGCTCTATCCTAAAATGTTTTAGCCATCTTTCTTCTACATCATAAGTTTATTTTTGACGTTATAGTACTTCTTACTATCAAATGTACAAGGTTTATCATATTATTATTGCCAATACCATATTAACAATACATATAAATGACCAAATGGAAGCGTGAAAGGGATATACTGATATAGATGCTCCGGAGTTGTATTTCGTTCGATATGTAAATGGTTTCTTTTATTTCAAAACATTGTCTTAGTTGTTCAACCCTGCGACTTAAGATTTCTCCCGCTTATTCGCCACATCTCGGGCCTTACTTGAAGACTTGAAGCATACTTTATACAAAAGGCATGACAATGACACAGCATTTGAATATCCGGAGTTCTATGATTTTTTTAACCTTATTCACCTTCCGTGGTTTCACCTGATGGTTCCAACATTGTACACCTTCCGTGGTTTCACCTGATGGTTCCAACGGAAGACCGGCGCTGACTTTAATGCCAGCATTACGCTGAGTTGGGACCATTTCGTGGCTACTTTCTTCTTGTACGTCTCTGTTCTTTGTTATGTATGTCACGATTAAACAATTTTCTTTCTTTTCTTTCTTTCTTAATTATTACAGTTGTTTTATCTCATGAATGCGGGTTTGGTATACTTGTGTGTGTACATGCACGTGCACGTTGGTTCTGAGTGCGAAGCTGTCGTCGCTAAGCGTCGCTGTAGTGTGCGTGTCTATACGCGTTACAACTACGTACCTACTATTCGTGAGGTAAAACAACTGTTACTTAAGTTACTAATATTGATGACATCTTGGTATTAAAACACATAAAATTATTTGTTTTGCTTTTCCACCTGGGCCCGTATTTTACTTTGTTGTAGTCTCTTTTGATTTATATATAAACAATAAAGTGGAATACGGGCTCTTATACCGTTATTCGATCCATTAACTTATTGATTTGTCTTAATTTAAAAATATGGGTGTTAAAAGATTGAGACCTGTTATGTTATCATGTGTTGTTTTGTGTGTGTCTGTGCAATGGTGTTCGTTTGTTTGTGGCATCGTCGTTCCCAAACGGACTGACCAAATCGGTTGAATTTTTTAAAAATTTATAGTTAATTTTACGGGGCGGTAGTCGTTCTTAGCAAATTTTGCTCTGCTCTGCTGAAAGCTCTGAAAGAAAAAGTCGCAATGATTTCCAGGGTTTTTGTCTATTGATTAGTTAGCTGGTTCCAATACAAGCTTATTTAATCCTTCGAACTCGTCGTTGAACCTCGATCTGATTAAACCACAAGCCGATTATCTTGTCAGACGCAGCCGACCCGCATGTAGTCACGGATTTTATTGACCTATTAGCAAAGAACCATGTCATAATAACGGCGTCACACGAGAGAAAAATAAAGTGGAAATGATTCATTGCCTTTCAGCTACAGAGTTCTGTAGTGGTTCAACAATTAAATTTATTTAGCGGGATAATCTAATATTTAAAAATATTTGAGCTGTAGTTTATCATCACCGAAGCTAGCCGACATGGGTTAGATTCCCGGTTAAGGCAAATATTGTGTGATGAGCGCGTGATTTTTTTTGGGTCTTGGATGTTTTCTATATTTTAAAATAGGTATTTCTCTGTACATAATAAATATGATTATTGTAGTCTAGCTTAGTTTGGGACTAGATACATGTGTGGGAAATTGTCCACCGTTATTTGTTTATTATAATTATAGCGGAAAAGTTCTCCACCATATTCAGTCGTATTACTTGCATCTTGCTGCTTCTAAAATCTTATTATACTAAAATCCCCAAACATCTAAATCGTATTTTTGTATCAGCAATTAATTACCTTCACCTATCAATGAATTTAGACGTGAAAGAGATAAATCAATCTACAAACGCAGTTTGGTCACTTTACTTGACAATTTGTCCAACGTCACCTACCAAGATTTATAAATTATGATTAAGATTTATGGTTCTTATAATTCTAGATCTTATCAAACCAATGTTTAGCTTAACTTAGTCAGACAGATCCTACCAGTTCCAAAGACAAGCACTGGCATCGAAGCCTATCCAACTGTTCCAGATCTATTACCGTTCGATTCGACCCAGATCTGACTTCGAATATCTTCATTACGTAGTCAGTCACAAACTTGGTTAATATTCGAGAAGTCAATGCTCCTCATCCTAGTCTACAGAGTGTGCAAAATCTCTTGCCTTTGTGCTACGGTTGCACACTGGAATTTCTGAATTTCCTACATCGTGTGTAACATGAGAATATTGTTATGAACTGCCTTGTTATGAAATTTCAATATTGCTACCCATTTTGTGCTTGCATTGTTGTGGTTTGAAGGGTTTCTGATTTATTCAGTAACTAAGAAGTTCTACGAGGAGAAGTATCGAAATTTAAGTAGCGTACGGGTGTAAAATGGCTGTAAAGTTTTCGCGTCATAATTTTGCACTGTAAAAATCTGCAATACTGTTTTTGTTAGTAATTAATAACAGTACTTTCAGTACCATGAAAGTAATCGGCCATCTCCGTATTTCTATTCAATACCAGTGTTAAATATACGTTGCCTGAGAAGATTTTCTATTTTTGCATCTTACTTTGCAAAGATACTGACTTTCACTGTTGTTCACATAATTTGAAACAAAACTGTGCCTGTATCAGTATTCGTATATCACTCACATAACACTTTCTGAAGCCATTGCAATTTGAAACTCCATGAGGCTCAGAACACAAACAAAACTTTTGTGTGCACCGTTTCATTATTCAGTTTCGGAAGTGCGAGGCGAGACAGCTCACGCGAACTGCACTGAAGTTTAATTAAATCGCTTAGGTCGCATGTCATCTCTCTTTCCCGACGGATTTTACGGAGCAGTTTGACAAAGAAGAGTGACGCATCAGAAAAGTTGAGTTTTATAAAAGGAGAACTTGGGCCGAGTTCGATGATTACAAAAGTCACGATGGATTCAATACATATTTAACTTTTGTTTGTTTTGGCTTTCCGTGACAAGTTTAAGAATGGTATAGGAAATACTTCGGTAGTAAAGTAATAAAAGTAATCTAAAACAACTAGAGAATCTTATTTACTGTCGATAAGTTGTTTTTTTTTTGGTGGGGTTTTAGAAAATTACCCTGGATTTATTAGAGAAACAAGTCAATGGATATCATACGCGAAGACAAATTGTTCGGTTGACGAGAACTCTTGTGGACTAAACAAAAGCACATAAGATTAGCTCAAAACACTTCTGTACATTACATTAACACAACTGTTAGCAAAAGGAACAGATTTGATTTAAAATAAACGTTCAAGCATAAATTAGTTATTATTTTAATGAGGATTAACATAAAGAAATCTAGAACAATGCAACACGTCACCGATCTATAATATTCGACATTTAAAACTACTGACAACCGCTCCGGGACACGTCTCGAGCCAAATTGTTACAGCCTGGCCATCCACAGCAGTCGCTCGCTTCTCCGGTCTTCGTGAGAACATTCGCTTGAGAATTCGGTGGCTGTTTGCCCGACATCCCGTTGCTACACTAGCGCCATATATTTTCGATCTTTTCTCTAACACAACATTATCTATTATCCACATAATATATAAATATTTTTTTATTGAATATTAAGGAGAAATATCCCCTTTCTTTCCCTGTAATTTTCTTCTATTATGTTTTAATTTTCCATCGTTGGAAAATATTTTAATGAAATGACACTGCAAACAACTTTTCTTAAGAAAATAGTCGTTTAATAAATGAAAATTTCCGTTAAGGGATGAATTCTAAAAACTTTCATTACACCTACGAAGATTTCTAAGTCAAATATAGCCAACCACTTTCAACAAAACAAAACTTCCCGTACACCAAAGTTACATCAAAATATTATAACTTATTAAGAGAAAACTTGACAGTTTCTTGGTAAATATACCAACCAAATGATGAAAACTTTCACAAATAAAATTAAGGATAATGATAGGTAAGTAGTTATCTTCTAGCTTACTGAGACTTTCATACAATTTTATCTGAGTATCTACAAGCAATGAAAAACCATAAAGTTCCTGATGGATGACATTGGAACGGTAACAAACTGTCACAGTCTGAGAGTTGTAAACTTGTGGCACCATTTTCTTAAGGAGCCTTTTCAAAACCGCTGTGCCACACAAATTTTTAATTTTTAAACTAAAAGGAAATTGGGTTTACTAGTAACGACTTAGAAAATAAAGGCTTGTACTACTGTTAGTCAATGGGCTTGCAACCTTTCGTTAATACGCTGGTAAACATCTTAGCCTAATTATGCAAAATTACAGAATTATCAACAAGTTTTTAGAGTTGTAGGTTATTCTGTAGCTCTGCCTACCCCACTCTGGGAACGGAAGCGTTAGTTCATGTATGTATGTACTAGTAAGAAGACCAAAAATATTCTTCCAAAATACAATTTTAGGTCGGTCTTGGACTCTCCTCTGCGTTGAAAAATATTATCTGCACTTACATTTTTACTGTCACGAAGGTTGGAGTTATAGCATTTCCCCGCGGAACTTCTTGAATGTACCGACAAATATCTTGGGTCACCTTTTACTTCGGAAACAAATGAATAACGAGCCTAATATTTTTTTAAATAAATTTAAGAATGATTTACAAATTAATGAATGTTTGTAACGTTATATTTCGTAATCGACCACAAAATGTAAGGCTTTGCGGCCACTCGCCGGCGGTTCGCGTAAAAGCAATTTAAACTTTTGTTGTCATAAGGATTGTGATTGAGTTCTCGTTTTTCATCATAATAACAGAATCGGCGCGGTTTTCAGTCGCAAATAAACAGTAAACAAAACAAACATTCGAGTCAAACGTTTTGTATTGTGTTCAGAGAATACAGAGACGTGTGATAAACAAATGTTATGAGTTTTTTTTTACTTCGATATGAATTAACCGTTGAGTGTTAGAAAACGTTTAAGTGAAATTTTCTAGTCGTATTTATCATTTAGAAACCATTTCTATACATAATACAGGGTGGAAAGTTCGAATATTGGAAATAGCACATTCTGTTTAAAGGAGACTTTCCTTTATTTTTAAAAACTATAAACTCTGCATTTATAGATTTTTGAAAAATCGTCTGTCTTAACCGGGACTCGAACCGGTCGGTCAAATGCAGTAAAATAACATGCCATTTTACTGCATTTTACAGACCGGTTCGAGTCCCGGTTGAGACAGTCGATGTTTCAAAAATCCATAAAGGAAAGTCTCCTTTACACAGAACGTGCTATTTCCAATATTTAAGGTAGTTGCCTTCCATGTGGCATTCGAACTTTCCACCCTGTATATATATATTATTAGCAAACGTTGCTTTGTAATTAGTGCCACCGGCTAGAATATGATATGAATAAAGCAACAGTATTTTTTTTATAAATTAGTATAAATTAGTAAAAGTACCTATGAAAATAACTACTAGATTTACACATTAAAACAAATATTAATAAAAAAATAATCTATCTTCTACATGTTTTAAATGACATATCAAAAACCAAATTATAAACTCAAATATAACTTATTAAATATCATTGTTGAATGTAGTTTTAAAATAGACAAAAGAAAGTTGTGTGGCATTCGCCATCGGTGCGAATCCGTAAGGGTCTGCAAGTGATTGAAATACTCCCGAGCCAACAACCGGTCGCTCCTGAAGTGCCGAGCATTCTCGACGAGAGCGGGCTCAGGTGCGAGGTTTACAAAAGTAGGTACGCGGTTCCATTGGCATTGGTTGTTCTTGTTATAACAATTATCATGGACACAGAAAACATCGACCTAGTCCTTAAGTTATTAGCAAGGAGAAAGTGTATAGTAGGATTTGAGCGTAGCAAGAAATTAAATTAGCTATTTAGAATTATCATTGTAGAAACGATGTAACATCTTCAACTAACAAATTATAGTGTTCGTAATTTTCCATCAATAAAAAGTGTGGTTGAAAAAGTTTAAAAGTTTAGTAGCACATTAATTTGTCTACTGCATAGAGGCATTCCATCTTAGTCCTCAGGGTTGGCAACGCATTTGCGGTTTTGAGATTGTAGTCTGAAGATTTCAAATGCCTATGTGTCTCAGATCCCACTTACCACCAGGCGGCCTGAGTGCTCGCGTGCCTTCTCCTTGCCATACAAAAAAAGCGTTATTCTTTCTTATTAATTTTATTTTTCCTATTCATAGCGGGAGGACGAATCTACGATATTTGTTCGTCCAGATACGTTAATTGCTGTTAATCGCTTCTGTTACACGTTCTACCAAATTGAGCAAATAAAGCGTTAACAGCATTATTTAGAAGCCGAAGCCTCCCCATAATCTTGCAAAACTCGTCGAAAGCAAACAACCAAAACAGACTAAAACAAAACAGAATCGGTTCAAATCCGGCTTAAACCGGTTGAAACGGTCAAAACAACCGCACAACAGTTTAGCCCGGTGTTATTCTTTGAAGTAACTTAGCTTCTTTGACCAACTACGTTATTTTAATCTATACGTAATAACTACTTCAATATAATATGTGAGTATTTAGTCTTTTTGTCACTAGCCAGTCTTATAATTCCGATAACATAAGTTATCGGATCGTATGTCTATTCCTCAAGTGTATCTCCAACTAATGAAAGTCGGCAGAGATTCTTAAATCTGTATCTATCTTTTGCTACGTGTAAATTATTTATCATCAGTGATCGGAATAGGTAGAGCTAATTTCCTAAACTTGATGCATGTTATAATTATATTCCGATCTCTGTTTATCATACATATAAAAACACATCACAAAAGACTTTTTAAAAACAGATCTGCAAAAAGGCTATCGTAACTTTTTATGGGCTTTATTTAATCTATTTTTGAGTCAATGGTGAAACGGAAAAATATATTTTTTTTTAAGATGAATCATTTTTGATCAAATGTAATGAACGGATAAAACCAAAATAGTAAGTATATTGTTTATCAAGGGACTAAAATAGCCCATCATGACAAAAGCTCTTTAGCCACATGGCGAAGCATTGGTGGCTATTGTTCGAGTGTCACGTGATTACAGCATTTTAGTCTACAGTTAAACACTTTAATTTAACCTCGATAGCGAGAAATCTAAATCGATAATTAAAAAAATAATTTTAAGATGAACAAATGAAAAAATACATCTTACAACGCTTTTTTTTAATTTTCTATCTGTCACTTTAATGCGAAACATTCGAATTTACATATATCCGACGAAAAAACGCGGAGGAAAGACGGAACAGGTTATGTGGCTTTAATATGGTTGTGTTTGTAAAACCCTACTAGAGTATGCAATCCCGGTATTCGTGCGCGGTACCGAAATTAGATACTTACTGAATACAAATCAATTCCTGGATTGCATAGCCAACAAAAAAGCAACTCATATTTATTTCTGACAGCAAAAATACTGCAGTCAAAATGAAATGCTTTGTCGAGTCTCGACCCCCGATCACACTGCTAAGTATATTTAGCGGTGGTATGTACCATTGTAAACGGTGTTTATCGAAACTTCGGCCATCTTACGCAGGCGAAGTTTCAAATTGGGCCGGCCGCAAAGACTATTTGAATTTTAGTCTAGCCGCAGCGAGTGGTAAACAACTTCAATATAATTCGAGCCTTAATGAAATTGTTCTTTTGAAAGTTCAGAGTTTTGGGCGAAATATAGCCCTTTTGTAGATTGCTATTGTACATTTTGAATATAATTTTATTTGGAGTGTTTTATAATAACGGCGCGCTTAGCCTTCGGCTTCGATCGGGTAAGAACAAACATTGTTGTTTATGTACATATTTACGTATTAATTTATCCATATACATTAGTATGTATATTAGAGTCTAGTACCAATAGAATAAGCTCAGGCTGAACTTAGTTCCAAAGCAGCGGGGATCCTGATGCCATCTTGCGACTTCATCATTAGATCAGTATCACACCATAATATAGCATTGTCGGCTTACATAATAAAGGAAGTCATGTAAATTTCAGGCCTTTCCAATAACGGGTAGTGGTTTAAAATTGACGCAAGTTTTACTCCAAACATACATGTGAAGTTAAATTAAATCTTTAAGTTACATAGTTTTTTGGAAAACCCTCTATGAGCTCTAAAAATGTTCAGAATCCTCGTTAGATTAGAACTGACGCAGCCCGTCATGGTGTGTGCCCGTTTAATACGTCACTCAAGTGAAATTGGTTTACACGCGCTCCTGGTTTTATTCGCAAACCCATCCACGTACACTCTAGAAAAATAGAATATGGTCACGATGTTCTTAAATTTGTACGTACAGTGACCCGCTTTCATGGCCCGTGAGTGTAGTGTTAGTTTACCGCTGTTTTCCGGAGAATTATCAAATTTTCCGGGATCAAGGTGTCCTGATGTTACTCTCTGACTCTCTATCTACTCATATGTAGAAGATAATGTCAATTCGATTCTCTGTATTCACTTGTAAGAACCTGAAAATCAAGCATTCGTAGGTTGAAAAACGTTAAACGAAGGTTTGTTAGAATAGAGCATAACTATCATCGATCATTCTAGCAAATACTTGATACAAAAAAGAATAAATTAAAACGCTTGACCTTTTCTTTATCATTTTCTTCTTGATTTGTTACAAGTTTGTGTTAACAATCAAAAATTGTAAGTCATGAGAGCATATTATATTTTAATAAACGGACTAATCTGCGCTTTAACATACACCAAGCAACTTTCCAAGTGGTAAACGGATTAAAATTTCTTTAAGCATAAAACACCACGAGTTACTAAAGCCTCCGCGATACGTTATGAAGGTGTAACACAAACTCGGCAAGTCCAGCGATCCGTGATGTGGTGTCGACACGTCGGCGGCCGAGACCCACAAAGGAACGGACAGGACGTTGGCTAAAAGGAATTGCGGCAGAGTTTCTGCCCTCATAAACCAAAAGGCGTTATCTCAAATTCAATAGCCAAAGCAGATTCAGTCCTCTCCCATTAGTGATAAGGATGCTCTTGCTACAAGGTTTTTTCTGAAATACTGCCTTTTGTCTTAGCAGGGCATGGCAGAGGTTGACTAGTTTTGGGTACGGTTCTTAAGAAACGCTACGAAGTGTAATAAATTTGGTTATGTACGCGGGAAAACCAGGGTTGGTTGTTTTGTACTTTATTTTAGGTCGATACCTCGATACGGGAATTATTTTGTAAAAATTAGGAGCCTTGTGACCTCGCTGCTTGCGCCAAAGGCTTTGAAAAAACTTTAATTTGCTTGTACTAGTTAAGTTAAGCTTGTATTAGGACATAATGAAAACGTTCTTAGAATGAAGGAAGGTGGATTTCCTATATAAATTGTTAGATTTTGACTACACTAATTATCGACGAGAAATTATATTTCTGTGCAGCATTGCCCCTTACTAAACCTTAGAAAAAACCGGACAAGTGCGAGTTACGTTCGCGTGGAGAGGGTTCCGTACGTTTTAAGAAATTTCATTCTCTGCTTTAAATAACATAGACTTTTTATACGTTTATCTGTAATCTACATATAGATAAAGAAGTATAATTTTCAGATCTTTTTCAAAAGATAAAAAAATTAAAAGATAAGGACGGCAGGAATGGTCAATTTTCGCCTATTTTCTTAAAAATCCATTTAAGTATTTTAAATAATATTAGAGATTCTAACAACAAGCCCTTTCATTAAATATGTCACACAATAGAGATCGTAAGACTTTTTTTTTAAATTTATCGCCCAATTGTGGCCTCATGTTTAAAATTAATTTATTTACATTACATGTCCGTCTTTGGGTCACCAATTTACATAATATCTATGAACCAAATTTCAACTCAATCGATCCAGTAGTTTTGGAGCAAATCGGCTGTGACAGGGGGACGGACACACAGACAGTGATCCTATAAGGGGTTCCGGTTTTTTTCCATTTGAGGTACGGAACGCTAAAAATCGCTAAAAGGAGAACAATTATGGTTCAATGCTTCAGAAAGAGACTGCTACTATTCCGCTCCGTTAAGTAAAATAAGACCCTAATCATGTGTCAAACGAAACGGCTCCTTTGCTGTTCTTTCTGTTTACAATGGATATTCAGAATTGTATAACACGCAAGTTTATTTGTAACGTTGGCAATACTCGCACGATTTCTTTCTAATCATTTTCAGAAACTGAGCACGTCCGTAGATAAAATGAAATTTCAATTTTTCGTAAAAACGAATAGGACCAACAGCACAAAAGATGGCGGACAATGGACGCACGTAATGGCTACCGGAACTTCGTGCCGATACCGGATGTTTCTTTCCCCCGTTGTGTTGGTAAAAAGAATAAAAACATACGTTCCAAATTTGACCGTGCCAGCGAGGATTAAGATGGATTATTGCCTGGCAAAACGATCGGAATTGCTTTCGGACTGTGATTTTTGTTCGTTTTGTCTTCATCAATTTGTTTTTCCGATACGTCGCTTTAAATTGAGGTGAATTAATTATTGTGATTCTGTACGATTCTCCGCTTTTTCTCTCATTTGCTTTTAATAATGGAAAAAATAAAACATTTTACTTTCCGGAACACTGACTTTATCTCATTTAATTCAGGCGATTGTTTACCTAACTGGGCCATGCGAGTGACACATTATTCACCCTCCGGCTAAAACATTAGTTGAATGGCTATGTATACTTATTTAACAAATTACCTGACGACTTAAAAATTGATTTTGTAATTGTATAAGTTTTTTTTTTAACAGATTTAAAGAAGACTTTATTGTAAATTTGACATTTTGTATTTAAAATTGTGTGTAGGTACTAATAAAATAATGCAACTTCATCTCCAAAATGTGAACTACACATTAGTTGATATTTATACGCATTTTTTTATTGCTGATAAAAAAATAATTTGTAACTTTTAAAATATTCAACTAATCTCGGTGTATTTTTTGTACAGCTACATAAATTATCTTGTAATATATCGAGGTTTTATATTAAGAACATGGACATTAAAAACGATTAGCTTTTTATTTTATCATTATTAAATCGTTTAACTACGGTTTACCCACGAATTATTTTTACATTGATACGAGCATATTACGTCACGATATTAAATTTGGTACCCACCTTAGGTCCAAAGTCAATCTGACATTCTACAACAATAAGGTCGAGTTGCCTAAAAGTTACAAATGACTTGACATCTCTAATGACATTGACGACTTCAAGCATATTTTTCTTGAAATGGGTCCCAAATTAACGCTCGTGATCGTGAAATTATTACATACATTACAACACTCACACCTTCATTCCCAGAGTGGGGTAGGCAGAGCTACATAATTACCAACAACTCTATAAACTTGTTGTTAATTCTATAACCAAATTTTGCATAATCAAGCTAAGATGTTTACCATTGTGCAATAGTGACAGTGCAAGCCCATCACCTAACAATAGGTACTACAAGCCTTTATTACCTTAGTCGCCTCTTACGACTACGACGGGAAGACATAGAGTGGCACTATTCTAAGCCGGCAACTACGCAACTATTAATAATTAAGTGTTAATTAAGGCACTGTGGTTTAGGCTGTGCCTGGATGATTCAAACAGTTTTTCATATAATACGAGTAAACGTTGATAATGTTTAATAAAAGGACATCACCTAATAATATCTAACCCTATATCCTAAAATTACCATCTTCCCCCAATCTCGTTCAAACCGCAGCCTTTGCCTAATCTACCGAAACAAAGCCGGGTGTAAACTGTAACGTAATGCCGGGTAGCCGGGTGTACCGGCCGGGTACCCGGGTACCCGCAGCGGCGATCAGATAGCGAGCCAATATCCGCCGCGGATCAGCAATCGCCTCCTAAATAACCTGCTTATATTTCAGCCATGTTTTTGCGAAGGACCGCGAACTTTAGGTTAAATTTGTTACGTTTTGGGTTATTTGAATAGGATTATTTATGTTAAATTAGTTTCGGGGAGTCGCCAGTCAGGTTGTTGTTGTGATGTTTGATTGGATTCCTTTTACTAGAGTATTTTAGTCTGCGTAATGTTTTTATTTTTGAAATCTATCGTACTCTGTAAAACCAGAGGTATTGATTTTGACAATGACGTGCTATCGTATTGGTTCTAAATTGATTAAATAAGAGATATTGTAATGTAACGATGACTATACGATAACATATCTAAAGCAATTATGGTTTTCTTTGTATAATAGAACCAAATATACACTAACGCAATCATCAAAGTTGAGGTTAGTTTAGGAATTCAAAGTAACTTGTATTCTTACAAGAAAAACTCGATCATGTTGAGCCAAAGATGGAGAACTTTTTAAACTTGATGTTTTGCACGTGTTTGATACTTGTTTTGTATGGTCTCCTTGAATACAGATTTACAACCAATCGCCGTTTCCATGATGTTTAATTGGTCATTGGTAAAAAAAAACATTTAAAGTGTCTTAAATTACATCTATTATCTAAGGAGAAGTTGGCTAACTGGTATGAGACCGCACCTCAAATGATCGCGAACTTGAATGTAAAGCCCTCATTGAACCCTGTCATAATGGCACTGTTAAGTAGCTACGCATAGAGAGTGTTTTAAATTAGATTTTTCAGTATTTTTAAGAATTGAAATTATAAATTATACCATTATATTATATTTACGGAAGTCCACACATCCTTGTAAAGAACTGAATATTGCCCTTAAATTCATTATCCGCATTAGACCCGCGTGGAAACCTAAAAACCAGACCCCAAAATGAAAGCTACCCTATGCCTGGCAGTCAGAAAAACACAGGATGGTGATATTTTTTCGTAATTCACCATTAATATGCTCCTGTCAAACAGCAGTCTCCCTTTTATCCCCAAACGAACCTTTTACGTATACTTTCGTAAAATCACGCATCTGAAACAGCACACCATACATTCAAACCGCTTTCCGCCCGTCTCGCGCCGATGTAATTTAGTCCCGGAGGAATATTGATGAGAGTATCTGCTGAGTTACTCCCGCATCGATATTAAGGTTCGAGTTTTTTCAGCATGCGGATTTATGATACTCGTACATGATCAAATTCCATGATGCTGTTGGAGAAATATGCTTGATGAAAAATATTGGAGATAACAACATGATTCTGCTACATTTTGTTTACGAAGAAGTTTCATCACTGATACTTTGCAATTTAAAATTCCAAATTAGACTGCTAAATAATTGTATTTCTCACAATATTTTTAAGTGATAGCTCTTATTTAATCTGTGGTGATAGTCTCAAATATAAAACACATTCACAACAACATTATTCACCTTTCCCGCGAAATCGCCATAAAAACGACTTTATACCGGTGATTGAACGAACCAAAGTTTTAATGATTGTATTATTGGTATAGTAATCTTTTTTTACAGGTCTAAAAACATGTAATGCAGATTCAAGCCAAGCTTTTCATGATTTAAGCCTAATTGGATCACCATTAGCAGCTTTAGTCACGTGTTTCGAAGATCCGGCAGCTGAAACTAGTCAATAAAAAATATATTAGTTAAATAAATATTTTGGAAGTTAAACTAGTTTTATTTATCAAAGCTTGTTTCTTCTTCCTTAATCACACACCTCTTACTTTCTGTTTGAACCCAATAACTTGTAAGTACTAACCAGATTGTCTCTTTTCCACCAGGTAAACGGCTCGTGGGGCCTGCCGGCATTCGTCTGCGACATCTACATCGCGATGGACGTCACCTCTTCTACCTCCAGCATCTTTAACCTTGTCGCCATTTCTGTTGACAGGTAAGTCTTCATCAATATCTAACCCTTCATCCTCTTCAACTATTTCTTGGTTGTCAAAGATTAAATGCGAATAAACTAAAAACATAGATCAAGATCCAAAGCTCAACTTTTGAACCCTATTTCGCTTCGGTTTTCTTTGATTGTGTGTTTGACTGTTGTTACGTTTTGGGATGGTATTTAAGTAAAAAGTTTTTACCCTAAATAGACGAGTGATCTAGTACCTTTTGGGACTTACGTTATTTCTCTTCAATCATTTAAACATCGCACGTGTTCTCTGCAATGCATAATCTTGTAACAACAGGTACATAGCAGTAACTCAACCAATAAAGTACGCGAAGCACAAAAACAACAGGCGCGTGTGGTTCACGATAGTGCTGGTGTGGCTGATCTCCGCCGCCATCGGCACGCCGGTCGTGCTCGGCCTCAACGACACGCCGGACCGCAACTACGACGAGTGCCTCTTCAACAGCCAGAACTACGTCATCTACTCCTCCCTCGGCTCCTTCTATATCCCCTGCATCATGATGATGTTCCTGTATTATAGTATTTTTAAGGTGAGCATAAATATTTTGAAAATTATCTTTTAGCGATGCATCCGATTTAGTATAAGAAAAAAAAAAGTTCGACCATATTATAACATAAATCATAGTACAGAATTTGAGGTCCGATTTGGGGGTTGCTTATGAATACAACTAACACATTTGTGTCATATTTGACCACTTCTATATAATATTTTTATTTGAATCGATTGCGGTGCAAAATGTCAAATAGATGTAAATTCGATTATTTTTTTCTAAGTAGCCAAATTAAATATTTTCAAGTACAACTCTAACGTTAGTAGGTAAACATTAAGACTGGATAAAAATAAATTATTTTTTCTG
Source organism: Acleris literana (assembly GCA_946894065.1). NCBI lineage: Eukaryota > Metazoa > Arthropoda > Insecta > Lepidoptera > Tortricidae > Acleris > Acleris literana. The sequence continues at coordinate 19,203,108 of OX335683.1, read as the reverse complement.
AATGTTAGTCAGTATCAGAGATACTTTTTCTTCAGGCATTAAGAATAAGAGCAAAGAAACAGCGAGCAGCGAAAAAGCCGCCGATCCCGGAAGGCAGCCAGGCCGTGGTGATCGAGAACGTGGCGCAGACGCGGCGGCTGCAGGAGACCGCGCTGGACGCTGCCACCAATACCGGCTCCGGCAGCAACGAGGACGACCATGACGACAGGTGGGAGTAGTTTACCAACTGATCTATCACCATCATATTTGTTTTCAAATTCAGATTCAAAATAATTCATTTCTTGGGCAAAGGTAAAACTGATGTTACATTTTAATATTATGTAGTACAACTACATCCAGCCGAAAGACATACAAATATCCTACATGTTACATGCATCATGCGTGAACAATATTCTAATTTGTTAATTTGTTTCGCGCAAATACTCTTGTGCAGAGGCACAGGCAGAGGTAGTAGTACTCATTATCATGATGATTTTTATTTTCATTTTCACCATCATCATAATCTACTCACGAAATAACGAAAATGAACATGATAATAGAAGTGTATGCTAAGTGATTCATCTCTATCATCCTATGTATTATCATTTATATCAACTTTTTTACCATTGAGATCATTATAATCGTCTCCAGGGGCATATGGCTACGTTTATCGCGTGACAAACTTTGGATAAGGCATCCGTCACCTTCTGACACGTAAATTAGTACGAGAGTGACGGATGCTTCATCCACATTTGACGCGCGATATAGACGTACCCATACTAGCAGGAGTAACTAGGCCCACCACAACGACACTTTATGCGTATCATTTAGGAGTAGGGAAAGTGCCAAAATATCATAATTATAATATTATATTATTAAAAGTTTCAATGAGTTATCAAACTTGATTTTGTGCAAGGTACACACAGGTCGGTATTTTTTTTAATTACGTCATTATTTGGTAGAATTCTCGTTTTCTCGGAGTATTGTTGAACTGGAAATTTGAAATGGTAGGAGAAGTACCTAACATAATTTACATCATCATAGCCGTCAGTAGCCGTAGTTAAATAATTAAAGGTATAATTAAGATTTCAGTGTAACTATAATCTACATAATAACAGTGTCTAAACAAAGAGCATTCAAATCAAGCGGATAAGCAGCTAGACATCAGTGTTAAAATAATAATTAGTGCTTTGGTTTCTCTAATCCATAGACATAGATCGATAGTGTAAACCTATCGCGCTATAAAATAAACATTGATAAAAATTATGATATCTTATAAATCTTATAAATTAGTCATTATTACTCAAGTCTAATCCAATATGCTAATCTTAATCAACTTATATTAACACAGTCCTTCACGGAGCCATAATCAAATATAATAAAGCATTTACGAGCAATACCTGTCCGAGCTTCAATAATTAATGAAAATCTATTACACGGCCAAAGAAAATCACGTTAATATCTCAACATCTTCCATCATAATTTCCCAAGAGTGACCTAATAATCTGTCTATTGTGATTCTTCTCGCCTTAATCAATTTTGAACCTTGCCCAACTCAGGTAGCGTTCAGTTTAACTTGGAACTCAGTTCATCACATAATTCATTTTGTAAATTTCTTCGGCTATATTGTCTCGGTTATTATCGGAGTTAATTTTCATGGAGTTGAAGACAATGAACAGCGAGTCCTTGAGAGAATTCACGGCGGCTTCATTTTGCACCGGCGTTTAAAGAGACTTGCTCATTTACAGTTATTGATAGTTGTATCACTTGACAGTATTTTGTTTCTTTCTAAATGGCTGACATGAGAGCGTCGGTGGCCTAGTGGCTTAGAGGGTCGACTCGTGATCGTAAGGTACCGAGTTCGAACCCCCGCGGTCACCATGTACCAATGAGTTTTTCTAACTTAAGTGCATTACCCGATGCTCTTACGGTGAAGGAAAAACATCGTGAGGAAACCTGCACATTCGAACAGCTGAGTGTGTAAGAGGGTAATTGCACAAAAGATCCTAAAGGGTCGAAGTGTATCCGAAAGGGCCCATCTGTAAGATAAGATAAGATAAGATTACATGAATGGCTACACTTGTGAAAATTACGTTTTATGATCCTTAGGTTAAGGCTAGTACCTTAACATGTAATATTTTATCATTACATTGTATATTTTTATTAAATATTATTTTAAACTTTGACCAACACTCCTCGGAAATATGGCCATAGATGGTCTTGTTTGGGGTCACAAAACGTCACTTATAAGGACAGACCAAGAATGTTTTTGGCGGCGTGTCTGTGTTTCCTGATTGGTCGAGAACATTGTTGTCCAACTTTAAGAACCAATGAAAATCAATCAATCAATTTTTGTGTCATAGCTCCTTAAAATGAAAAATTAAAATCGACCAATCAGAACACACCATTTTGTGTCGTAAAATATTAGGTGTTTTTTTTGCTAAAAGATACACAGACTAAAAACAATGTCACTGTTATTTTTTTTAAATGTAATTCCAACTTGGCCCCTAGTCTCGAACCACTAGCGATGAAATTACATGGGAGATATATGGCGAAACAAATACAATTTTATATGGAGTTGACATCTTCATGCTGCATGTTAGTTTATTAATCTCGAGTGCCACGAGAATAGGGGCCCAGATAAAAAAAAAGTTATCTATGGTAAAATTGGCGGTGATGTCACATAAACATGAATTAAAATTTGAGTTTTGAATATGAATTTTTATTTTATATCCTCTCAGTAGTTGTGAAAAGCACTATGTCTGCCTCGGTAGAAAGTGCAATTTATGGACTCATACACTAGAGGGCTTCAACTACGTTTCGGCCTTCTATATGACTCGTCCAAAAATTGCGTACTTTCTATCCTCTGCAACAATGTACTATTGTAGACCAAGATTTATATGGCCAACACTTTCGATGCTGCTGCCTTAGGGCTGTGTTTAAATTCAATGCATCAAAATGACCATTTTGTATAACTAATGTCGTGTCTTGAATGGAGCAGCTTGCTCAAGAACAGTTTATTGATATGGCTCGAAACGCCATTAATAAATGTGTTTATGTTGTGCAGCTTCGACAAGCGGTCGGTGGAGCTGGAGGCGGACGCGGACGAGTGCCACGTGATCCCCAACGACAAGTCCACCGAGTTCATGCTCGCCACAGTGGCCGAGGAGCCCAAGTAAGGCCACCAAATGGATCTATTCCTTACTAGGGTATTTAGGCACTTGTCCCATCGCCGGCGAGAAAGCGATTAGCTAACGACTATTTGCTCACTCAAGAACCGAACGAAAGATAATGGATCCCGTGTCAATAGAAGAGACACATACAATATTAATAGTTGATTGCTGGTTGTTCACACTACCGGCGAGAACCTTTTCCACTAGTTTGTCGAAACAAAAAATATAGATCCTGTGTCAATAAAAGAGACACATAATAATATATTAAGAGTTGATCGGTGACTCTACCCGCTTCCCGCTCATCGTCGGCGCTGATACAAGTGCCTCATTGTCCTACTGCTGGGCTAAATATCTCGACTTATTTCTTGATTTAGCAATTCGTCCATGTCTGGATTGAATAAAAATATCGGTGTCCCCTTGTCTTACCGACAAAATTTTCATCAAATGTATCTTTTTACTGAATTTCGCTTCATCGAAAGCAATTTTTTACTACTGTTGTTTTCAGTTCGGTTAGAGTTGTGGCTATCACAAAATCTAAAGTCATGCACCTAGAAAATCCTATCGATGAAAATTCTGCGACGTTATACGTTCTATTAAATGAGTGCCGACAAAACAAGGGCAAACCGTTTCAATTGTTCAGCCATTTTTTTGGTCTTCTTCTGATCCAGTTCTGGTACTTAGCACTTAATCGGTTGTAACGTTGATCCTTAGACCCGGATGCATTAACTCGAAATAAAAACCCAGTCCAGCTTAGTCTCACTTTAACTAAGGTGTTTTTTTTTTCTCTATTTGATATAGCTATTTGAATCCTATTACAACATGATATCCATTTGAAAAATGCAACACAGTGACATGGCGATAAAGTTCATCAAAAATTAATTAATTATAAAATTTAACCCGGGAGTTTTATAATTATTTACTTAATCCTTGAGAATCAAAGCTGATAACTCTTGAATCAAATTCTAGCTAAATAAATCGTCGGAATACAAGCATATAATCCATTGTGATTCAGATACACATTCTGAATAAAAAAACCGCATTACAATTAGTTCATCCATTCCGATCTTAGGTATTGATTAGGGTGTATTTATTTAATTTCAACCGTTTGATTAGAGCGCCGAAGACGCTGACCTCTAAGCCGTTGGTGCCGGACCCGAACGGCAACAACGACAGCGGGTACGCGCCGTCGCACGTCGACGACCACGCTGCGCACGCGACGCCGCCCGGCTCGCCCGCGCCGCACGCCTGGCGCAAGAACGGGAAGACCGCCAGGCTAGAGACTGACTCAAGGTAACACAGAACAGTATTTCTGAATGCTAGACACAATCCAGATAGAGCTATAAAGATAGCGATAGTTAGCAAATTACGTTCAGGTTTGTAACTGTAACTTCTAAAAGTAGTTGCAGATATAACCGCTCGACACCGGATCAGCTCAAAGTGAGACATTGAAAAGTGAGCTTTAAACTGTATAAGTACGATACATTTTACAGTGGATGACTGCTAGCTTGTGCCGAGGCGAGGCGTTGCCGTTCCGATTCCGATAAGTGTGCGTTATAGTATGGAGTTTCATGCAAAGAATACTGAACGGCTCGAGCTGAGGTGGTGCCGATCCGGCGCCAAACGGTTATGTGTGAGACAACCTTTATTCGCACCCATGCACTATTACCTGAAACCTAAAAACTTGCACTATACCAGCGTACCGTACCTCTTATGATAAGAGAAAAGAGTTTTTGTCCTAATGATGTGGGCTTAGCATTTTGGAAAACCGATCCCAGGTATTTAAAAATTACGATGTTACAGGGAGAAGAGTTAGATAATCTAGATGGAGAAAAAGATAATGATAATGATTGTGATGAAGATGATGATGAATGAAACTAAAAAGCAAGCCGGTGTACTCATACATTGAAACTTGCGTGCACTAGTAATAGCAGCGTAATTCAACTACTAATTATGAATTTGACTCGTTACTCACGATATAACTTGGAAGTGTCCACCTTTCATAGTATTTCCTATAATGTACCCTATTAACCATGAAACTTTTTCTCGTAGAAATGCATCGCTCGCGCTGCGCTCCGAAGACGACCAGGACGCAACCAGTCAGTTCGGGGAATGCAAGAAAGAGAGGAAAGCAAGCGCTGCCACTGCTCGGTTTACCATCTACAAGGCCAATAAGGCTAGCAAGAAGAAACGAGAGAAGTCTTCTGCGAAGAAAGAAAGGAAAGCCACTAAGACACTGGCTATAGTTTTAGGTCAGTATTATTTTGTAACAATTTGAATGCGGTAAGTAAGACTCAGAAAAGGAAAAATATAACTTGCTTTAAATATTCATTACTCAAAAAGTGGCATTGGTGTCAAAGAACTTTTGTACTCATATTACTTAGTTTGTTAATCTGCTTAATATTAAAAGTGTTTAGTTTTGATAACTTGCACACTGAACCGAGTAGTACTGTAAGTGAATAGTTTGTTGCTTACCGCCTGGGCCTCTATTCTAGACGATAAAAGCAATATCGTTGGTAATGGTATTGTTTTTAACTCGGCCGCAATTACTGTTAAGTAAATAAGAGCTATCAAAACGTTGACAATATGATAACAGGTCAAAAACGATATGAGTTTTACCGCCTAGAATAGAGGCCCCGACCAGATTTTTACAATTTATTGTAAATAAAAATCTACTAAGTAAACTTGCCAATGCAGAAAACGGAAACGGTGTATGAATTACTAATAATACTAGCTGTTGTTTTACAGGTGTTTTCCTATTCTGCTGGGGCCCGTTCTTCACCTGCTCAGTCCTGGACGCGGTCTGCGGTAAGCTGGGCCTGGACTACAGCCCCGGGGTCACCGTGTTCATCCTCACCACATGGCTCGGCTACATCAACTCCTTCCTCAACCCCGTCATCTACACCATCTTCAACCCTGAGTTCAGGAAGGCCTTCCGCAAAATCCTCCATTGTGGCACCTAGCCCATAGACTATTTGGTCGTCTTTACGCAGTAGGTCTCGTATTTTTTTTTGGCGATTTGGTTTGGAATGAAAATAGAGGGAACGTAATATTAAAGAAGTGAGTCTCATTTACTAGGCGAGACGAGTGACTTATTATATTGTTTCAAACAGGCAAACGCTTGACGCTTTACCTTATTACATTTGTTTTGTTAAGAAAATAAATAAGAATGGTTACACATTGAATTCAAAAATCAAGTTACATTACGTTGGTGATACTGCTAAATCGCGTAACTAATAAATATAATGAGGGCAAAATGCTCCTTAATAATTAAGTCAATATGGTGCAATTTGTTCCTTATTAAATTGGTTAGTTACGCAGGAAGTAAGGTATATAAACTTGCCTTATATTTAGTTACAAATAATTTCAAGCCGTTTGTTATTAAATAAACCGAATTGTGTTATAGAATCACGAACAAATTTGAAAAAAAAATAAGACAATATTCAACAACGGTATTTTTTTTTAGAAAAAAAATCTTAAAATGTCATTGATATTGTCGGGAAAACAAAGCAAATAGCACCGAAGACGATATGAAGTTCCATTGTGGTGGTGCGTTTAGATCTGAAGGTGATATTAAACATTCATTATTTGGTAAAACCTCGCCTGAGACCGGCTCGACGACCAAATACAAAGTGAATTGTGTATCAAAAGACATTCGAATGTAAGTGATACCTCAATTTTTATAATATAGTACGTTTAAAGTAGAATCCTAGCATATCATTTTGTATATAAAACATAGTGAAATTATTGTGAATGTGAAAGTTAATAAAGCCGGTGAAGCTTGTTCTTGCGTACGATATAGCTCTAGTCAGTATTATACCTAAGATATTGTTAAATTAATGCCAAATTATATAATGACATGCATAATAGCAATATTTGTAAGCTTTAGTTTGTTTAAGGTTGTGATTATTTTAACTTTAATTACAGACGTAAGCTGGTACTTTTGAATTGTAAAAGACGTTTCTGAAATATAATTATAAAAGTATTTTTTAAATCGAAATTTGTCTGTTCATAACACCAATCGTAGAGTTTTCTTTCGTAGCTGATTCTGCTCCTAGTTGTATAATCCATGTTTTGCCTTCTCCGTCCATTATTCTGTTCGTTTATTTGCCAGTGTATTTAGATGTAAGATAGCTTTAAGATGTAGTTCGTTGTCCTTGAGGCGAAGATGCACTGCGAGATTTGACAAGGTAGATATTACTCGCCAAATTGACCATATCAACAATAAATTGTTTAAAAATGATCACGAGTAATGTAGGTAATTATTAACTTTTAAGTATCTTGTAAATAATTATACCTAGTATCAGTATTGTATTTTATATAACAGGGCGATTATGTAGCCATGCTATATTTGATGAGTGATCTAATGATGTCCAAGACTTTAGAATTGCTTTGACAGTTGTCAAATTTACTCGTAGCTCATGTTAGTGTCAAATGATATTTTCCAAGATTGAAACTAAAAAAATATATTTAGCGCATTATAAAAACGTTCATATTATGATTCTGTAAGAAATCGTTGGAATGATTTGTACCGCTAGTCGAAACGGTCAAAATATTTGATTACAATGTTTCTTAATTTTTTGGTCTATTGGTTTTTGTTTCAATTGTTGGTTAACAATATTACAAAAGGTAGAAAATACCATACAATAGCAAGTCGAACAAAGTCTCAATTTTCACGTAAATTAATTACTGCCAGAGATTACTTTTATTTCATTTTCTTTCCCCTAATGAACTCCTCCAAGTCTCCAATCAGCACCAAATAAAGGCTTAAGCCTCTTCAGGACAAGATTGGGCCTGCCTGGGCCTCAAGCTGGATTACTAAGTTGTATGAGACCAAACGGAAAGCAATTACGTATAACCAATATTTGTTTTACCTCCTACGACGCTAGTTCAACGACGTCTACTCTATAGAATTTAGGCAATGTTTCTGTGGATTCATTTTCATCTATGTTTTCTTTAATGTACAGTCACGTCAAATTAACACTGGCAAAGTCACTGGCCAGTTGGTTAAATTCAGAAATATTCGACGATTAAACCAAAAATGAAAATTCTAAATTCAAAACTACCGTTAAAAGTTGTATAACGCTACCAAATTATGATAGACAAAAAACAAGTGGCTGGACATTCACTACGTTTGACTGTTCTATGGTGTTACAAATATTTTGCGCCATGGTAACGCTATACATGACGGCTATTTCATTGGTTTGGTATACTTCCGTTAGGTTGTCTGGAAGAGATTCAGCGGGAAGACCGCCTGTTGACTCGCTATGTAATGTTTTTTTTTTGTGAATGAATGTGTATGTGTTGTTTAATAAAATGTTTACCTATGTATTTAATGATGTATTGTATTATTATTTCAAAAAACTTGTTTTTTTAAACAAAAGTTTTTTGACGTTTTGACCGTGACATTGTTACAAGATGCTCCTTTAATAATTAGTTATGTAAAATAATTATTTTATCAAGTTAACAGCAAACACCTGTTTGTTTAATTATTTATGCTCAATAATTTAAAGAAGTAGCAATAAAAGTAGATCTATTTAATATAAATATAATATGTTTATTGTTAAAGTCCATTTACATAGTTGTACATAATGTTAAAGCGACAGGGTTCCTGTTACCACGCCTTCTCGAAAGGAAGATATACTTGAATCTATTATATCTATTTAATAGAAAATGAATGTTGTAAAATTTGAATTTGGGGCTTCTAATATTTACGCGGGTAGGTACTGCTCAGGACTTTATGTAGTTAATTGTATAATATATTTAAATGGGAATTGTATAAAGTACGCCGACTACCCCACTCGAGGTTCTAGTCGTGAGCATAAGATTTTGGTTGTATGGAATACATGTTTGTACAAAGTTTGTTAGTCGATGTAAATATATTTGACTAAAGAATTAAGTTTCAAATCAGATTTCGAGTTTGAACTCAAGGGATATATAATGGGTAATTGTACGTACACATTTTCGTATACGTGTGACCTGAGGCCGTATTATCAAAGTCTTTCATGTTCCATGCAGTAAAAGTGACAGATATATATGACTCCTATAGTTCTATCTTTTTCACAGACTGAAACTTGGCAGGTTTAAGAGCTCCTGTTGCATCTGCGGATTCAATTTCTCTTTAGCATAACTAAATTTGGCTCTCGAATAAGTCACGATGGTAGAGACATATGACAAGAGTTCGAATTCTGATTTCGAAGCAACCTAATTCTATTAGTTGGCCCCTAGTTTTTGATTCTGTTGATGGGTACAGATTGCAAACAATGAACAAGTAATACACGTCTAAATATTAAAAAACGTTAACTAAACTTTTCCTAAAATGAAAATCCTTCGTACCAAATTAACGTAAATTTGTTTTGATCTACGCGCATAATGAATGACATTACCAGATTAATTCTCGAATTATGCGATTTACTTACCCTAATAATTAAATGAATAAATATCAAGATAGGCCGATGCTGGGTTGACTGTACAAAAGCGAACTTAAAGCTAAATTAAATTTCTTCAAGTCAATACTAAAGTAGAAAAGTTTCCTAAGTTTTAACACAAGTACCAATTTCACCAAAACGATTAATGATGAATGAACGTTAATTGTTAATGAATGTTAATCGACTATTAGTTCATTCATTTTGACAGCTGTTAACACTTTAATCGTCTGTTAAGCGGTTGATAAAATTCGACTTTAAGTACCAATTTCACCATACGATGTTAACCACTTAACAGACGATTAGAGCGTTAACAGCTGTCAAAATGTATGAACTAACAGTCGATTAACATTGATTAAATTTATCATCATTTGGTAAAATAGGTACTTAATCTACCTAGTTCATTATAGCAATTTCATTTTTTTTGCAATTCTTACCCATTGGTGTACAACGCATTTTTTTCACATTCAAATGATTAAGTATATTTAGATAAATATTTGTCAACATGTGCAACCTGTACCTATCAACTCGTTCCGTAATCCGCTATAATCTATAAAATATCCAAATTATATAATTTAACGTAACATAAGGTAGTGTTTTAACTTTCTATGCAAGAATTGTGATGTTTTAAAGTATAACATTCCGTTTTTAAACTTTGTTTTTTTTAACCCTGCCGCTAGCACACTGAACAAAATGCAAATTAAAGTTTTCATGTAGAAACAGATGGCGTTTGTTTTTTCAACTTTGTTACACTAGGTTTTTCACTTTGTTACATATCTGAAAGGCTTGGCGTTAAACAATGAAAAATACAACCAAATGTAACGATACTTTAACCTGTGTTTGATTCGGGACTTTATATACATACAATAGGCGCTCGGTAATCCGACTTGCTCAGTAATCCGGCAGTTAGCGACTCAGGTGACCCGAATGCCTATGCCTATAAAAATCCGGCATAGAGAAAATATTACCGGTGCCGGATCACCGAGCGCCTAGGTACAGTCGCCTAAAATTGTGGTCTATCACCCTACGGTTGAAGTTCATTTGCTCGTCATGATACAAAAGGTTCAATTTTCCCTTGCAATAATATTATGACAGTGACAAGTGTCAACCTTAGCGATAATTAGATCTCACAGAAACTTTCTTGGCCGACCGTGGTACTGTACAGTCTGTACAGTCACGATTATTAATTTGGGACCCACCTTAGGTCTAAAGTCATTCTGACATTCCACAACAATATGGTTATTATTATTATTTATTTATTTTAATGGCATCTACAAGTTATGTAATTTTGCCAATGTCAAGTATATATAAGCAATTGTACGGTGAATCGTTGAGTTTCCTAAAAGTTACAAATGACTTGACATCTCTAATGACATTGACGACTTCAAGCATATTTTTCTCGAAATGGGTCCCAAATTAACGCTCGTGACAACGTACTTTTACATTTATATTACTTGACGTCGCCTAAACAATAATGTTTTCAACCTTCTCTACATCGATAACGCTGGTCCAACTCTGACTTAGCACAGAAAGAAACGATCGGAAAAACTATTCAGACGAAATTTTGTATAAGTAAATGTCTTTTGTGGCGTTCGTTTTTCCCGCCCTGTAAACCTAAGTACAAATGGCTAGCTGTAGCCCGAGACTCCGTCCGCGTAGACGTCGTTTATCGCTACTCGCGGTAAAAAGTACCCTATCCTTGCTCGGGATTCAAACAATCTCCATACCAAATTTCATCGAGATTGCTTCAACGGTTTACCTGCGAAAGCGTAACAAATAGACAACGTTACTTTCACATTTATTATATTAGTATGGACATTTTGAAGCGGACAACTCACATACTTAAATAATTGTCATTTTATTGTTGACTGGTAGAGATTGCTTGTAGCATTAAGTTCGCCTTTTATACTCTATTTGAATTTTGTGTAATAAAATATTAAAATAAATAAATAATACTTACTTATACATGTATATACAAACAGTGCAAGTTAGTTAAATAAAAGGTCGTAAACATACTATTTCATTTTTAATTCAACGTATGAACTAGTGAGCAGATGGTTGCATTTTATTTTATTTACAAAGTAATATTCTTCTTGACTCCACGTAAATTATTAAGATAATAAACAAAGAGAACATTCTAGAATATATAAATGTGAACTACTTTGTTCACTTGGATTTTAATTTGTAGCAACCACTGGGGAATTGCGCAATAATGCGAGCGCTTGACATTGGGTGAAGGAAACAAGAACCAATAATTAGTTCCCGAAATTGATCTAAAGAGTCATTTCGAGTACACATTAAAACACAATATTAAATAAACACATTTTATTGTTTATTGAGAGAGCGGTAATAAACCAAGACAAATATCGCCTTTCGCAGTAGCCCTACACCGCAACACAGCGCCTGTCTCGTGGTAACCGATTTTTTAATAAAAATATGCAATAAATAACAAATAAATATGACACTCTCAAATTCAGATAATCCCAAACTATCTAGGCGTGTACTATGGGTACTAACTAGACAACGATAAATATACTTTTATTTTGACTATAAAGAAAACACCCAAGATTCTAGAATAAACTACTCGTTAGACAAATATTAGATCATATCGGAATTGAACCCGTGACCGCTAGTTTCGTAGGCAGGGTCACTACCAACAAAGCAAACCACTTCGTCAAAGCAAAACATTTTCCGCGAAGTAAATGTTTTTTACAAAATTGCACTTTCGACCAAAACATACAGTTGGATTTGTAATACTCGTAAACGGCTGTAGCAAAACGCAAAAACAATTGAACAAAGCACAATTTTACTTAAAACTCTAAACTACATATCGTAAAAGATTCGACGAAGCACGTCCGACGAACAACCCCTAATGAAAGTTAATTACAAACCAAACGACCCCCCCTCTTATACCCACTACAATTATGTAAAGAGGTTCCGATCATGCAGTTAGACTACCAGCTAACGGAGAGCCGTCCATACCCCTCCAATAACCACTTTAGTACTCAAACTATAGCAGTAGCGAGGGGCGAGGGAGGTCAGGTGGTAGAGGTTATCGTCGGAATGCGAATGCGGGCCATGCTCAATTTGCTTCGACCTGCAGTATAATGGATTTTGGTATTAGAATTGGTTTCATTCCATTGATATGAATGCTACAAAATATGTAACAAATGGTTATAATGTTATAAAGTTACATAACCTTTCATTATTTTTGACTCATGAAATAAATAAATTACGAGTAGCAATTACAATAAGGTATAGGTATCAACGAGACCCGATGAATCTTACAAACAGAAAATTGATTCGTGAGTACACCTTACTTATATGATGTGATGTATTTAACGTCTTGTTAGGCGCGTACAAAATCAAGACGCTAATAATATCCACAACAACCGCAATCTTCTAAAATGGATAAGAAACTACCTTTATTAAGCGGCGGCACTGTTCAATATAATGTCTGCTTTTTACTTTGTGGTTGTTTTACTGTGTGCGCTAAATTAATATTTTCTATATTCTATTCTACATGTATACAGAGTTTATAGATAAATTCATGAAGTAGTTAGCGTCGACACCTTCAATTTGAAGCAAGCGCTCGAATTCGTGAGTAATCCACTAAGCTTTCATTTCAATGGGAGGAAAGCAGAGTCTTATGGTATGCAGTGGGTATGCATTTTCAAGAGGTAAAATATATTATAAGGCTTTATTATTACATTATTTCTACCTTTCTAGTGGGTATGTTTCATCAAATTTATCATCATAATCATCTTTGAACAGTTTTTGGCTGCACTATTTGTCTTTGCAACCCGAAAAATCTGACCTTTTCATGGGAAAAGCAACGTACGACAAAATATATATAACAGGGGACAGATACATAAGGGGACAATTTCGCAAAAATATACTGCATGCCTTTCGCGTGACAACACTCGCAATCACAATCGTTTTCATTTTGAAAATCGAAGGCTTGTCTGCATACAAAATGAAAACAATGGTTTTGTTTTGAAGCCGATCGCGATCGCGAGTGAGTTACGCGAAAGCCTGCGGGTCCCAAACTAAGCTTTAGGCTCGTACTTATGGGAATCAGACAGCGATAAACATACTTATAAGGAGTAATACGTAGGTACTTGAATGCATAGAAAACGTCCAAGACTCAGAAAAAATTACTCGCGCTCATTAAACAAATATCTGATTACCGGGATTTGAACGTGGGATCGCTAGCTCTCTAGGCAGGGTCACTATCAACTAGGCTGACGTCAAAAGTTGGATATGATAAATATGAATAAGATACTTTCAGATGAATCAGGTGTACTAATGAAAAAGGAGTACGAATTATGTATAATTATACCCGTTTTCACTAGGACCCCAGAAATATAAATATTATCAAAAATCAGTAATTTAACCGTCATAAGACGAGGTGCGATATCGGGCGTTAGTTCCAGCCACTCACGCTGGAACGACTCACTTGATTGAAGATCACTTGCCGCAGGAGACGAACAACAGGATGACAACGGATCAGAGACTATTCCACTCGGTTTTAGTTCATCTTGCTTCTATATCACTATCATAATATTGGCTTGTGGCCACTCTTATTCAGTTGAGAGTAAGACCTCCTATGACTTGAACAATATGATTACGGCGGGATTGGCTAAAGCAAAGTAGAATTGAGTGTTAAAAATTATTTTAATAAAGTTGCATAAGAAGTGTAAGTCGTGCGGAAATGGATTTTTCGGATTAGTGTTTTATACTTCTTCTAGATGAATAATATGTATATGGTGCGGAAAGTTGGATTTTTCGCACTAGTAAGTATTTTATAATTTACTTTTTTTTTACCCTTGTTTGTTGAAATTGCACTGTGAATTTTTATTAGATTAATCTTAATCTTAATGAAAGAAAAATAAAGCAGTAATTAAGCAGTAGTTGCTTTGGTTTTCTTTCGTTGTATTTTCTTCATTGATGTATTAAAAACGTCCTTTGATACATGTGGGGAACTGTCATTTTCACTCATCCCGAGTCTTGTCCCTCGCTTGCAGCTCGGGCCAAGACACCTCGGACCTCGTGTAATAGTACATTATTGCCTAGGCATGGAAGTAGGCAATTGCGGGGCGAGTATTGGTTTAAACGGACGAGCTTGCGAGACCGTTTAAAAATACGAAGCCCGCAATTGCTGTTCCTGCCGAGGCAAATATAGTGCTTTTCTCAAAAATCGCAAGAAAAAATTTGTGTTGGAGTCAAATCTTCATCGCTTGAACTAATTTTTTTAATTGCATACAAACAGCAACTTCATGTGAAAAAACCATCACTTCTTACCGCCTTTTAGTTTATGACAAGGAGAAACGCAATTCTTGTTTAAAAAAAACATAAGCTATTCCAGGCACAAATAAAAAAGTAATTCGAGTAAAATTTGGATGTATAAGACTTGTGCCCTCATTTTATATTGGCACTTTTCACTTTTTAAAAAGTTACAAGGTAGATAGTAATGGAATTTGTATGCAACATTGCGGGCTTGTGTAGCGAGCACGCAATGTTTTTTTTTTTAATTTGAGAACTGTCATTAAACTATGTACTTCGCGTCTCAATGTGTAGATAGGAATGTCAACATTTCCGGACATTTTTGAGAAAAATGACAAACTTGCCGCACTTGCTTCAAATTGTACTAATAATATAGTGAGGTTTATTATAGTCAAACCACCGTACTTAAGGACACTTTAGAAACAATTAACTTGTTCCTTTTTCAAACTTATGTATGAAAATTCGCCACTAAAGAACGACTATTTCGATCGTCATTAAGTCAGAGTGCGGCCGATAGATTGTAATTTTTCGCCAAAGGAGTTAAATCAGACTTTCGTCTGGTACGTACAAAAAACAAAAAACTTGGTAAGTAAAATAATTATTATTTTCTTGAAACTTTCGGCGCTAGCGTAATAAAAATGTGTCTTTTCATCGCTGCCGTTCTGTCCTCAATATACTGCGGCCGTAATTACAGCTCGTCATCGCTACTTGAACGTGCGAGTCGCAAACAAAAATAGATTGACAATTTGGAATCCAGCGCTCGGCGGAGTTAATTTCGGCAGTAAAAGACTTGATTACGGCAAATGGGGGGTGTTTACGTTCAGAGGCAAAGAAAGTCAGCAGTAATTGAGTTAATTCTTATGAGAAGACTCCGTTTGAATTTAATAGGTTAGTGCTTAAGTTAAAATCTAAATCGCCTATGATGTTGAGCGTTTACTTGTAATGATTATAGTCTCGTATTTAACGAGACATAACAAGTGTATCCGTAAATCGACACGCATTTAACACTACCACTTAAAAAAATCTTCCTTTTTTATCTGGTCCCGCGCGTTCTTAGAGTCTATGGATTACTATCACGGATATTTAATCTAGATACAAAACCAAGTTACAGTTTATAAAATGCTGTCACATTTATACCGTTCACCTTTTTATTTTAATTTATTTTGTTTATCGTCGGTTAAATGCGCAACCCTCGTAAGTCCATTTGGCTCAAGTTTACAGTAGACACAAAAAACAAAATTACAGCATGTAGTAGCAGGGAAGCTTATTTAATGTTATGTATTCATATAGGTAAAAAATAGAGAAGTTATCATATTTTTAGCTCAAAATACCTAAAATGTTTCTAAAACTATGAAATATCCCTGCTGTAAATTCGCTTCAATACAGAAAACCACGTATCTCCGAAATGAAATGTAAAGCAAAACTCGTAAGTCCATGCTGTCAAATCATATCAACACTAATTACTCCATACCTGGAGGGGAGTTACAAGTTTTTCTATTTGTAGATTTGTAGATTTTTTAAATAACGGTTTGTTTGACGTTTGAATGCAATATATAGATCGATGCGTTTGGTGATTGGCTACACGATTCAATAAAAAATGGACTTACGAGGTTTGCAAATTTAACCGACGTTATATTGCTAGGGTTTGTATACATATCACTTGTTTAGTCTTGAGTCAGGGACCCTCTGAAAATTAGCGTCAATCCGGCCGCGGCACAATGCTGATGCCGTTTAACTCCGAGCCCCTATTTAATACTATACAGTGTGTTACCAGCACCCTGGCTTTTTTAAAGGAGGTTAAAATAACGTATATCTGTAACGTAACCATGAAATTAATTTAATTAATAAACAAATTTTCAGGCTTTGTTTATTAATTTAATTAATTAATAATTTAATAATGTAAAGCACATCAATTTGACAAGTGTAAATGACAGTCGACGTATACTTTGATTATTATGGTTTGCCCCCGTACCACGACATGCCTTGTACTAAGCAACAGCGATACTGATAACGATGAACACGCAGCACATGCACTGCATTAAAAATAGACGGTATCTAAGAAAATTAATTGTGAAGTTATTTTAATAATTTTTTAATTGATAATACTTGCAAATAATTGCTAAAGCAACATAATATTATCGGCAATTTTAATAAAATTCCTGGTATGGTATGGTAATACACTTGACTGTATACTAATTCTTTATGTTTCTGTCTTATTTATTTATTTATTTATTTATTTACAGTGTCAGTAAGAGGCTTACAGTGTAGACCAAGGCACCTCTCACTTTAATTTATTAAGAACACACACCAAGATAAAAGAAAAATAGAGGTAACAAAATAATAATATCTAAGTAACAAATATAGAAAAACAAAAATTAATTAATTAAGAAAATTTTTTAAAAGGTTAGGTGGTTAAGAATGTATAAATTTTAGCTAAAAGGGAGTGCCAATTGCCAGCTAGCACGTCGGTATCCCGCAGGTGGTGTAAAAGCGCGTTCAGCAGCTCTACCGCCCTCGCGGTCGGCGCGTTCCTGGCGCGGCGCGTGCCGAGTCCCTCCAGCGCCGCGAACAGCGGGTGGCGGCGACGCGCTCCCGCTCTTATGTACTGGTCAGGGACAAATAAGCGAATTCGCTCGAGTGTGGTCTGATTTTGTACTTTGTTACGCAGAAGCAAGCAATAATGCACCAACAGATGCTCCTTACGTCTGCAGCCCAATGTTTGCAATCCGACCATACCCAGCACAAATAGAGAGGGATATAAGAATGGATAATATCCATATATCCTCTTATATAAATATCTGGCGAACCTCCGCTGAACCCTTTCCAGAAGCAGTGTGTACTTGGCTTCAATTGGATCCCAGATCACGCAGTTGTACTCGAGCTTGCTCCTGACGAATGCGTTATATAGAATGATTGCAACATTTACATTTTTGAATTGAGCCGCAGTACGCATGATGAAACCTAAAGCTTTACTCGCGTCTTTGCATATCGCCATCATGTGCTGATGAAAATCAAACTTTGGGTCGATATACAGGCCGAGCTCATGAATAACATGGGCGCGATCTAACGGTGCACTTCCTAAGCTGTACATGGCATCTATTGGGGTATGGAATCTTGTAAAAGTTATCACCTTGCATTTAGCCGTGTTGAAGTACAACCTGTTGCTGTCTGCCCAGTCGAACACCGCATCAATATCACTCTGCAAATCGTCACAATCAGAGAGTTCGGCAACTGCCAAGAACAACTTTAAGTCGTCCGCAAATAGCAGACACTCGGCTCTACGGACGACTGCCGGTAAATCGTTGACCATAATCAGGAACAAGGTTGGCCCGAGTATGCTTCCCTGGCTCACTCCAGATCGAGTGTAGTACTCTTTGGAAGTATGACCGGACACTTGGACATGTTGCTTTCGATCGCCAAGGTAGCTGGCAAGCAACTTAAGGAGATCAAAAGAGAAACCAAATAGAGCCAGTTTCCGGAGCAAGACATCATTATCAACTAAATCGAAGGCTTTTTGGAAATCAAAGTATGCCGCATCAACTTGTCGGCACCCGTCCATATGCTGGAGCACATAATCTGCGAAGTTAATGTGAGAAGTGCAGGTGGAACGTCCAGCTCTGAAGCCGTGTTGGGAGTCCGTTAAACCAGGCGACACTTGTCAGTCTTGGTTTTTTTGTATTATTCTTGAAATTGTACATGTGTTTTATTTTATAGAAATAAAATGTGTTTTGCCAGCGACGAAGAACTGCGAAAACTTCCATAAAATGGTAGCTATAGAAATAATACCGTAGGTGCATAATAATTATTACCCCTTAACTTCCACAAATGACCCGGCAATTCCGCCGCACGCCGCCGTCTAACTAATTTCTACTCAAATAGAATTAACCGACTACTGAATAAAATTACTTCCGGGCCTGATTTGGTATTTATGTGCGTGCATTAGTGGAATTGGCCCAAGTTTTCATGTGTTTGCTCAAACTTATAGTTTATAATGTGTTAGAGCCAAACAACATACATCTGCTTAAAAATATCCTTAGTTGTACCAACCTAAAGTGATTAAAAAACGATAAAAACGAGTAAGTACCTAACAGGAAAATAAATCAATGACACTAGAAAACTTAAAACTTGTACCTAAGGTTAGACGGGGTCATGAGAATGTAGAAAATAGAGATTTATCACAATTCTTTACTCTACGTCAGGGATTTTGTATTTTCTTATTTTTTTAGGAAACAGTAAATAAGGGGCTATTGCGACTGAGGGGTAATTCAAACTATTCATAATTTTTGAACTAGAAGTCGAAATAGCCCGGCCCAGCCTATTTGTGTCCTAAATAAATAGGAAAATGAAAAATCCCTTACAAAGAGTAAAAGATGGTGTTAGGTAAGTACCTAGTTCTTTTTTTTTCATAAACATTCTACCACTTGCGGAATACAACCTGTCAAACTGAAAAACTTATTAATGTTGTCTTACGTGATCGGACCAAATGCGATAACAGACAGACAAATAAATACACAGACACGAAATAACTTCAAACATTTAAAACCTATCTTCGTCGTTAATAAAATAATATTCTAAACACACAGGTTTAATATAAATAGGTAACTATAGTCAAGTTTAATAATATGGGAGAAAAAAACCTCCAAAAATATGTCAATGCACCTTACTCCAGCGTAATAAGGACTTCATGACATATTTATGAGAGGATTGTTTCGATACATATTTTTACACTTGACTGTACCGCCGAGATACACAATTAGTTGTAACGTAAGTCTAATAGTGTTGTTTCAAAGCCGCAGTATCAAAGGAAATAGTAATTATGTTACATGTGAAGGCAAGTCGCATTATTATTACAAACGAAGACAAGGATAAGGCCCTTTGGCTTTGGCTTTTGGTAAGCTGGCTACTACAGAATTATTATTATAATTTTAATGAATATTTTAGTTACAATGATAAGGAAGGATATCCTCAGTACAAATGCTTGGTATTAATTTAATACATGTAATGATACAATTATTGAATTTATTAAAAAAATAAGTTTGGAAGCTTAGTAAGGCAGAATGTAAGGACCTACCTAATTCAATTTTATTACTACCTGACATTATTGTTCTAAATTCTAGCAAATAAATGATTTATCATTATGATCATGATAAACAAATCGAGTTGGTAACACACAAAAATTGGTTGTTATCGAGTTGGTAACACATAGAACTTGTAGCAAGCCCACTTTCAAAGTTCTGTGTTAAACGGCCGATCCGATTTTAATTAAACCTAGCTTAAAACTAATGTAATTAAAAGTAGCTTTCTACAGGGTGACTGCGGGGTCATGGAGCAACAAAGTGAACTAAAACTCACTACACCATTAGGAACATAACGTAGTAGATTTAAAAGCGTTAAGACAATTACCTACTTTGTTTTTTATTAAAATAAACGTTGAATGAATTCATTTTTATTCGGGATCATGGCCACCCTACATACTCAATTTCTTACTCGTCTGATCGTTCGATTTTCAAATAGGTTTTAAGTTTTTAACATGAAAACGTTAGGTGACCAAAATTTTAGTAATAATTAGGGAAACATACTGATTGAATGTTTATTTTATATTAAAAAACAAAGTAATTGTCTTAACGCTTTTAAAACGAGTACATATAACACCCCCTCCTCTTGCGTTGAGGGTTGACAATCTACTAAAATACCCAAACCACGGTGACTAGGTGAGATTTAATCTCAGGCAGGGGTGACGTGATTATTCTTTCAAACATTTCGCTTTTAAAATATTCAACGATATTGATATTTCTAGCAAAGGTGACCCGCGCGTTCGTAGGCATTAAATATACGACGTAATGCAGGGTTAGGTATTCATTTACTTTAGTCATGCTGCATCATCGATCATGCGACGAAGTTAATATGCGTTGATGAGACAATAAAGCTCGGCGTTTGAAAATTCACCACGAATTGAAAAGCGATTATTTTGAGAGAATCATCTAGTTGTGATCTAGAGATTATCATTCTTGTATAACGCATATAGAAGCACATATACACACGCAAGCACAGCAATTTATCTAAACATGATCTAAACTATAAAACCGTTCCAACGTCATTTTACGCTTTGGCGTTAACGAATCGTATACTGGGCGTGCACTGGGCGGTTACTCTGCCAATAAATAGTCGCTCGCGCAGCAACAAATAAACGATCAAGCAAAATCAACGCTTATCTTGCTTGCGAGCACACAATTGTATACTCTATTCGTATTGAGTTAACAAACGATCACGTGCAAGATTTCATGATAAATTATCCTAACCATTTTATTACCTTATCGCTTTGAGCCCTTCTCAAATTTCATACGACATTTCCAACGCGGCGTTACAGCGACATGGTAGTAAAGTATAAATACCATGCACTCATTTAGTGGCCAGCGAGTCGTAAATGCATAAAGGGCTAATGGGCGACTCGACCAATCAGCGACGAGCTAATCGTCGCCGGTCTAAAGACCGCTGCGCGTGGGCATCGCATCAGCCAATCGTTATCGGCCAGTATCATTAGAGCCGGTGTACAATTATTATCGGTTTATTCGAAACGATTTTTTTACGGTTTGGGTGTATACTTTACAAAATATAAACGTGAATTTAAAAGGAAATTTTATACCTCTACCACAGATTAGATAAAAGTTACTACGTTCTCTACACTCTACCTTCTCAAACGATTATTTCTTTGTAACCGACTTAATAAAAAGAAGGAGGTGTTCAATTCGTCGCGTTACTCTTTTCTCCAATAAAATGTGAACTGATCTGTTTTTTTTATTGAAACGGGTCAATAAACTGCAAAATGATTCCGCTGTAGTGAAAGGTAAGTGTTACGATTGAATCCATGAGAGATAGGGGAATTCATTTGCAGATTTTAAGTAGCATTCTAGCTAAACGTTAAAAATGGTTGTAATTTTAGTATTTATACATGGATAAGACCTATTATTATCGTTATTTATGATATGTGGTTACAGAATTATCAACAAGTTTTTAGAGTTGTTAATTCTGTAGCTCTGCCTACCGCACTCTGGGAATAAAGGCGTGAGTTTATGTATGTATGTGTATTTATGAATAAGTTTGTAAGTACGAGTATATAAATAAATAAATTATAAGTAAATCAATGTTAGGAAACAATCTCTCAAAAATTGCACTAGTCGAAAACTAATTCTAGGCTTTTGCCATGGGAAGTAGACAACAATAATCATACTTAGGTAGGCACATATAAAACCTCCAAGACTCAGTAACAACTACTCGCGCTCAGCACACAAATATTTGCCTATGTCGGGAATCGAACCTAGGATCGCTAGTTTCAAAGGTTAACTACAAACTATGCTAAACACGTCATCAATGGACATCATCGTCTAGATGCCTATGTTGATACCAAACTATAAGTCTAGAGTCAAACTTCGTACCACATCAATTTGTAAATTGGTCCCCTGCTGGTATTTAATTATAGTTGACAAATGTCACAATTTCATACTTGTCTCTGCAATGCAAAGTGCAATCTGCATGGCAAATGTGTTGTTTGTAGTTTTTCCGGTTTAATTGGCTCGCTCCAGATCTGTCGCTGAATTATTCAAGTTTGTGGGTAAGTAACAGGGCCACGAGAGCAGCCTGTTTATTCTGATACTTAAACCGTTGATAAAATTCTAAATAAGTAATAGTGTTTTTAATTCACGATGCCTCCGCGACTTAAGTTGAAGTTTCGCAATTGCGTCAATGTCATGTGATTTTGCTCTTGCAATTCATCTTATTGAACCCTATTTTAGTGAAAGTAAGCTGTATCACTTTCTGTCATACTGAAATGTCACAATGAAAGATAAAGCCTGTGCTTAAGTCAAAGCTTATTTTAAGCATACTTTGGCTTAGTTCGTTTTTACTTATTTTTTCAATATTTTTACTATAAAAAGTATCTTATTATGGCAAACGCTAATAAAATCTTTTTCAACATAAGGTAACTTTTCTAAATTATTATGGTAAAGTTCCAAGCTAAAAGAGAGAATCTAAAAGGAAAATAAAAACCTTAAGGTAAATATGTGAAGATATTTAAAAACATAACCCCCTTTTTTAAATAATAAATAATATGGATCCCGTAGAAAATACCACACTCTCTTAAAAAACGTGCGTTCAATTTCCCATCGCATAGCCTGTACTGTCCGACGTTACAGCGCTTTTATGAAAGTATCTCCCGGCTCGCGGAGATCCGTATGAATTTTATTATAAATGTACGACGGTAATTTGATCCTGAATATAGTCCACTGCAAATAAAATAAAGAATTCAAGTTAATTTACACACTTTTAGGGTCGGTGTTACGAGGAGAACGATGTTTTGTGAATACTTATACCGCCAAGTTTAAAAGTTTATAAAAATATTTGAGACTTAGGAAATTGAGAGATCTAAAACTTACCTAACATCCCTCTTTTTTAGTCTGTGTTAAAAAACATGACTTTGACGTTTGGGATAGATGCATATAAAGACATGAAGGATTACTTATATTTACAGTAAAACGAAAAAAAAAACATACTGTGAATATATTTGAAAAGATTTCCGATTGCAAATGAAAAAAACTAATAAAAAAAGATACTTACTTGGGTAAGGCCACCAAAATTATCATTTATAACACAGAAGTAACACAATAACTTTTGTGTTACCGTAACACAAATTTAATACAAAAGTAACGCTTTTTTTATAAAGCTCGTTTCATATTGGTGTTAAAATAGTTAGTAAGAATTTTTTTTATAAAAAATACTTTATATTTCTAGCTAAACGCATTCAGTACCTAACACGACAAAACAAAGTTTAAAATTATTTAATCTAAATTTCGGTTCGTGATCGATCGTTATTTGCCTCTTTTTTAACCGACTTCAAAAAAAGGAGGAGGTTCTCAATCCGTCGGGTTTTTTTTTTTTATGTATGTTCCCCGATTACTCGAAGACCGATGGACCGATGTGAAAAATTTTTTCGTTGTTCGAATGGTTATATTTTCTAGTTGGTCCCATTGTCACCACGTCAGGATCTCATGATGGGATCTTGGAGAAATCAAGAGAACTCCTCAAATATTATAGGCACACCTATAGCGATTTCGGTATTTTTCACTGTAACTCGTGCATTTGCTTTTGAAAAGTACTATATGGTGAAGTGGAACTGATGATGAAGACCACAGATGGCCACCGGAACTCCTTAACGGTACCTATTTCAAGGGTGGCGATAAGATGTTTCGATTAAGGTAGTTGAGCGACTATGCCGAAGCACATTTAGGTTTAAATATGACTATGACATTCCCGCGGCGTTGTCTGCGGCGAGCTTGAAATGTTCTATAGTTTTTCATTAATATTTAGAAGTGGAGCTACGTAACAGCATAAATAGGATCACTAAAAAGTATAAAATAAAATAAATGTTTAAAAAAACAAAAACCCGCCTTCAAAAAGCAAAAAATAACTTCTTTAAAATGGTAGGTAAATAGGTCAGTCCAACTGAAGTCGGCGTCCAACAATATTTTAACCAAAAGCAGACTTCAGTTGGACTGACCTATTTACCTACCATTTTAAAGAAGTTATTTTTTTATAAAAACTAGGTAAGTATAGAATTTTGTTGTACCCAAAAGATATTAATTTAAATTTGTCATGAGAGAAACATAACAACCTAAGTATAGCTCTAGGAAAATAATACCTAGTCCATTTTGATGCAAGTGCGGAAAGTATGTCAATTTGCACAAGTCCTGAGGTGACTCGGGACGAGTGAAAATGACAGTTCCGCACGTGTGTACATTTAATACATTTGCGAAAACATGTGTATTTACCTACATACAACTTGGTAAAGGTAAAGTAAACTTCTGTTATTTTAATTTTAATCCCAAAGTTTAATAAACGAACAAGGATCAAACTATGAAAACTTATAATGTTTGCCTACCTATACCTATATGTATAGTAGAGCAAAACCGATTAGAAAGATGCTGGGAACAATCGTATTTTTCACAACACTGCTCGGAAATATGGCGATAGGTGGTCTTGTTTGGGGTCACAAAACGTCACTTATAAGGACAGACCAAGAATCTTTTTGTCGGTTTGTTTGCTGATTGGCCGAGAACATTGCTGTCCAACTTTAAGAACCAATGAAAAACAATCAACCAATTTTTGTGTCATAGCTCCTTAAAATGAAAAATTTAAATCGACCAATCAGAACACACCATTTCGTGTCGTAAAATATTAGGTGTATTTTTGCTAAAAGATACACAGACTAAAAACTATGTCACTGCAATTTTTTTAAAGGTAATTCAAACTTGGCCCCTAATCTCGAAC
The DNA here is from genome assembly GCA_946894065.1 of Acleris literana. Classification (NCBI taxonomy): domain Eukaryota; kingdom Metazoa; phylum Arthropoda; class Insecta; order Lepidoptera; family Tortricidae; genus Acleris; species Acleris literana. The sequence goes on along the minus strand of OX335683.1, from coordinate 19,177,928 downwards.
CACTAGAGATGAAATTACATAGGAGATATGGCGAAACAAATACAATTTTATATGGAGATCTTCATTTCGCATGTTAGTTGTTTAATCTCGAGTGCCACGAGAATAGGGGTCCAGATTAAAAAAAAGTTATTAGTAACATGAATTAAAATTTGAGTTTTGAATATGAATTTTTATTTTATTTCCTCTCAGTCGTTGTGAAAAGCACTGTCTGCCTCGGTAGGCTCGGTAGAAAGTGCAATTTATGGACTCGTACACTAGAGGGCCTCAACTACGTTTCGGCCCTCTATATGACTCGTCAAAAAATCGCGTACTTTCTATCCTCTGCAACAATGTACTAATTGTTGGATGATTTTGGATTTATCTCGTTTCTCCAATTACCTTATCGTTGGATACTTTTCCGTACAAATACGTGTTTGTTCATTAGGAGCATCTATATTTCGCTGCTTAAATACAAAAGCGCCACAAATCAAAAACAAATATAGTTTGATTTCAAGCTTAAAGTAAATAGCATTCCGAATTTAAATGCAACACAAACACATTTTGATTTGTGTCGCTTTTGTATTTAAGCAACGATTTGTGCATATTCGGCTGCGGTAGACAAGATAATCGGGTTGTGGTGTAGTCTGACCGCATCGTTGCGGTTTCCTAAACTACATAACTACACCTGTTACGTACTACAACTAAAGTAGGGTAAACCATACTGTTATTGCCCGCGACCAGTGATTACCCACTACATTTTTTAGAGACTGCAATCAGTAAAAAAATATTTGCTTACGTAGAAACATAGCTCTGTTACCGCTTATTACACGTATGTGTAGCAAATATTTTTTTAGTGATTGCGGTCTCAAAAAGATGTAGTGGGTAATCACTGGTCGCGGGCAATAACAGTATAGTTTACCCTGTGACAACAAGGTAAGACACAAAATCAAAATAAATGAGTTTTTTCAATAATGTATTATTTTTGAGATTTTTTTTCTTGCCAACGACAATTTTTACACAGCCATCACTGTTTTTCGAGACCGACCTAAGAAGTGCAAGCTCGTGACTTTATGACACAAAACAAAGATCTTGTTGCAACTTTCCACTTCCTTCAACTGATCAGCTATTGGACCACCGCAAAAATAATAGTACCTAGTAGTAGAAATTGTATTTTTTTCTGAATTTATTTCGTTATGCTCTGATCTTAATATGCATTTTTACAAATATTTATGTTTATTCAAAAGGAGCATTCGTTGCTTGTGCACGGATGTTCATTTGCAGACACTCGTGGAGAAGCAACGAATGCTCGTTAGCAAGTCAAGCGGTAACTTGCGAACATGTATACGTTAGCATATCTTTGCTCGGTGTGTCGTCTACACTGACCGATGATCATGCTCGCTACTCCCCTTAAAGTTGCATAACAAATATACATTTTCTTTGGTGAAACACTTAGATAAAACAACAAACAATGGACAAAACTCAACGTTACAGATCCGCAATGAAAAACTCAATTATACGGGACACTAATTGTTATAATATTTCAAGCATATTACCCGCCCGGATAACCTATAAATACCAAGCCTCCTAAGAACACCCCATTACGCAAAGGCTTGTTCCGCTCAATCTCAGCCCACCGCCTTTTATCTGCCTGCCCATTACTCGGTTTATTAATGGCCGACACAAATATCGTAATTGGTCCAACCCCTGCGAGAGACAGGCTGGCAATCTTAATTAAGAAGATATTGTCATTGAGACTGTTGGGATCTGACGGGCTTATTATTATTATACCGAAGTTTAAATTTGTATAGTTAAAGTCTAACAAGTTTACGCGCGACCGTCCCATCTAGCGACAGACGTCGGCGGGGGACGAGGTAACTAGGAGTTAGCGATAGCGGGGTGAAGGAAAACGCGCAATTAAGCTTGTAGCATTTTTACTCCAGCCACATAATTTTAAGGAATACGATTTTTGGTTCTTTAACAAAGCTATTGTATTCATAAAGCACAAAAAAGATTAACACCACGCAGTATAAAGAAATTACAAACACTTTACCACATCAATTGATAATTGGCTCTACCAGCAGATTACATAATATGGTCTAGAAGAAAAAATATCATTGAAAACGCGTTCTGTATCACACAGGTAATTGTAACAATAGTTTCCTTTTAAAGATTTGTAATCTTCTTGCTACTAATAATGCAACGAAATTTCAAGGAAGTCCCTAACTAGCAGTTTTTTACGAAGTACGCTGTTGAGTGCCACGTGCCACAACACAATCGCTTTGCTATAACACATCACCATTTTTGTTTGATAAATGTTTTTGAACCTTGGATGCACTTAACTTGTTTACAGTAAGAATACAAAAGGAGCCAAAAACTAAGGTTGCCTTTTAAGAAAGCGATCTTAGCTTCTCGCATTAATTACAGAACCAATTCGGTTCATGTTTCGATCCAACGTATATTAGTAAAGGTGGGATATAAGTTACAATTAGGCCGGTACACATAAGTTTCGGTAAGTAGGCATAAAGCACGAGCAGGGGAGTTAAGTGGGGCAGGGAAAGTTATTATTGGAGACCCTTCGAGGTTCGAGACGGGAATCGACAACCCTAGCGGGGAGTTCAGGGCTTCTATTTCCAGTTTGTTTATATTAACTTGATAGTTATGTTATTGTCTATGGACCATAGAGCTTTCCTTCTTACCATCAGGTGTCCTGTGTGATCGTTTGCCCCATGCATGTCATTAAAAAAAACCGTTTACAAATACGATTTCATCGGCACTTTTTTTCCACAATACTACGTTAAAACACACGTTACTTAAAGCATTTTCTACTTTTCATCGATGAATCTGTTTTTGTACATCCCTTGAAAATAAGAAACTTTGTACATAATTGCGTTGAATTTATTTCTTTAATCGTGAGAAAATACTAAATAACTAAATGAAAAGCAAGCTTTAAAAAGCCAACTGCATTTTTTATACTGTCATCGATATACCTATGTTAATAATTTTCATTTTGCCATTGATGTTATTTCAATTTTAAAAGTTTAGGTATCCTATGTCACTTGGGATGGTGAAAGGATTCTAATGATACCACACACATCTAAATAAAGCATTAAACTCCTTTTTTTGGGCAGTCATGTAATTAAGTAGCAAAAGTGACCGAAATGCCTTTTTTTTACTAAATTAAAGATCGCCAGTCAATAGCCTCACATAATTGATTATATTAACGACCCTTTGTTTCGCCGAATTGCGAACTTTTTGCGTGTGAGCAGACATTATTGGTGATCGGTTGCCTTAGGACCTAAACACACTACGACTTTTTGCGTAACAGTTCCGTTTTTACTCAAGAACAAGCAAGGAATATCTCGTGCAAAACCGCAATCGCAACAGAATGTCCCACAGGACCTACCTAAGAGTTAATTCGTTTCCTCGCGATGTTATCTTTCACCGTAAGAGCATTGGAATATTTACTTTATTAACTCATAACTGGTGACGGCCATGCACGCGGTTTGCAGCTTAAATTCCTGGGGGCTGGGATTCCGATACGAAATTCACTTTAATGTTATTCTATATAAGTACATAACTTTTAAATAGATAAAAGCCATGCGGAAAGCCCTTCTGCATATTCAAACTTAGCAAAAAATCATACCGAATAATCGAACTTTTGTTCGAATAGGCACACTTTAAGTCAGAGTCACACGTTATACTAATAACGCTCTCTTACTTCTTTTTGCCTCGGGGTCTAAAAATACATATGAGTTACTATTCAATGTCGCTGCTGAATTGTTGAAAACGCTCCGAGCCGCCGTGTGTAAGGGCTCTGTTTTGTACGGACTCGCCCACGGGTTCCTGTTTACGAGTTGCTAATCGTATTACATACCCGTCCGTTTCATGCGGTTCAGTTTCAAATACAATTGGACGCGTTTAGTGGATCTAGGCTGTCATTCGGCAATGCGGTGAAAAACGTGACCTGAACCCTTGAATACCAACAATGAATCATTTAATTTTAAGACCATAACAAGTGGAATTTTAAAAAATAACGTGTAGGGGATGGTGAAAGACTTAGGATATAAATTGATCGATTGTGTTTTTTCTCCAAAAACTTTGCATGATGACAACTAAACAAGCGTTCGATAGAAAGTTGTCTGCAACCTGCAGAAAAGATGACGGTGAAAGGATGCCGAACACATTATATCGTATAACTTCTGTACTTTTATTATTATATCATGCAAAGAAATATCATTTGATAGACGTAGTCTTCCCTAAGGATCACACCAGATCAATACCAGTCACATAATTACAAAGAGTATAATAATAGTAATTATAATTCTAAACGTAATTTCTTGATTGAAGACAATTTTTTCATATCGCTCATTGTTCAAACCAAATGTAACCTACCTACGAGTATGTATAGCAATTAAATAATGCAATCATATACAGGGTTACAGGGTGTCCCGGTAAATAGTGTTAAGTGAAATTACAGAGGTAGAAGACCTTAAGGGGCACCCGAAACACCCCCTATACATGCAATTTTTACTAGTTTCGGAGATATTGAGCATTACAATCTTCTCCATACTAGGTGTCCCAGTGTTTGTTTTTCACTTTGTATGCGCCATTTTACCCTGTCCTTGGCCTGTCACATCCAACATCTGCCAGCAGCGTTTCGAAAATTATCACTCCATCTTGCCGGAGTTTGAAGTAGCTTATAATGCTCAATAACTCCGAAACCAGTAAAAATCGCTAACCATACATAAGGGTTAAATCGATAGCTTTTTAGCTGTTCTATCAGCCCTAGGCGGGTTGACGTTGATTTTTGGGACGCCCTGTATAATAGCTCCAGCAGAACAAAGCTTTAGGAAAAAGTTAAACACAGACAAAAAATATCCAGATAATTAAAATTGGAATTGAAAGGTGTTCCACTCACACCCATTTGATTTCACGCTCGTCGGTCTACCGTTTGGGCGTCCACCCACGCTTCGTCTTCCGGCATGCGCTCGTTATTCAAAAACATAATAAACTGAAATAATTAAATCTCATTCGAGGAATTTATTTCCAAGCCTACAACCCTTGCAATTCAAAGATAATTCCAAGGATATTTAGTAAATAATTTTCACCGAGAATGCTTTCTGAGAATTGGGATTGTAGTAAAATTGCTGAGCAATTAAATAAATTATAGCCTCGACCCTTCACAATGACAGCTTACGGGCGCCCCCTGGCGGTGTTATAAGTAAATTATGGCAACACAATAATCTTATTACGAGATAAATAACTGAGAAGCTAGCGTGTTTCGACGCCCCGCTACGATCTGATATAGTAATTTATATTTAAACAGCTAACTAAGTGTGACAAACATCGAGGATTATTATTCCATCAGTCTGAATCATGACATTCATAACCTTTATTAAAAAGGTATTTTGATTATCATTTTCCTCATGAACACCCTGTAGCTAACAAGGTAGTAAAAACACAATGTGGAATAATGATACCTTTAACATAATAGTTATTGCAGTGTTCAAAAGTTTTTCTAATAGTTCTATAATTTTGCCAGCTCAGAATAATGGTGTCAAACAGCCTATTAGCTCTTGGTAGACTACCCTTGACAACCTGTGTAATAAATAATTTATATTTTTGTCCACGGCCCTCTATTCTTCCATATAAGAACGGGCATGGAAACCTTTGCAAAATTTCTGAATTTTACGTTTAATTTTTTCTCATTTTATTATTTATGTTTTGTGTTTTAATAATTATGTGTGTGTAACCTCCGTGGTTTCACCTGATGGTTCCAACGGAAGACCAGCGCTGACTTTAATGCCAGTATTACGCTGAGTTGGGACCATTTCGTGGCTTCTTTCTTCTTGGACGTTTTAATCTGTTCTTTTTTATATAAGTATTTTGATTGATTTTCATTCTTTCATCTTTCTTTCTCTCTTTCTTCATTGTATTAGCCCATCTTGTTGTGATGTTGTAATGATATTATGAACATTAATCACTTGACCGTAAGAGCTGTCATAACGTTCACGGTGTCATTACGATATGAAAGTAAGATGGGCTAAACCAAAGGGGAATAAAGGAAATGATATAACCGACCGACATCTGTTTGACCATAAGGCAAGCCAGCGTGGAGCAGACCCTTACTGGTTCTGAACTCCTGGTAATAGGATGACTAAGCACCCTCATCTGAATGAATGATGATGTTTTCCCTCAAGTGTAAGTAAATTCAATTATTCGCAAATTGTTGTCAAATTCCGACCTAGGACGCAACGCTAAGCTAACAGTGCTTAGTCGAGTTCAAATGAGTCGAGTTGAGTCCACGCGCATTAGCCCGCAATTTGAGGGATCCGAATAACGCGGCAATCGTGCCGGTCCGTTTATACAGGCCGATGTAAGCCGAAAGAGGGAAATACTTTGTTAATGTTTGGAAGGATTACAATTAACTGTAATCAAGATAATTGATGCTATATTTTGATTCGAAGTAAAGGATGTTTCATTACTGAAGTGGGCGGACTCTCATCATATTTTTTAGATTGATTAGATGTTACAAATTAAATATTTAAGAATGTATTATTTGCTTGCATTTATGTTATAGCTATACTATAATATATTATAATATAGTTCAATAAAATTCCTGGATATGTACGTAAATAAGTACCTGCAAAAAAATAATATTAAATTTTAACATAAACTGGTATGTTTGTCCCTGTGATTTAATTATACATAATTTAGTGTCTGGGTGGGTTTAGGTTCATGCACCAAGACGTTAGTTCTTTAAACTTAAGGAAAGCTTACAAATAACTTATTATAAGAATTAGCCTCTTCTCACGTTTTGTCGTACCTACTAATACAATTTAACGCGAATCTTCTTTGTGTATAACATATTTATTTATTTAAACTTATATATTAATCTATTAAGTGTAGTCAGGATTCTTTACACTTTACAACATCAAAACAAACAGTTTACTTAAAATGCCAGTCTTCATATTTAAAGGTGTCACAAAACAGTTATAATTCTAGCTAAAAATTAAATACTATGCTTATGTATAGCACCTGGAACTATTTCGACATTTTTATTTGCACTCATAATTTTCACACAATAGCACAGCTCAACAAAAATGCTTCCACATAAACAGACTTATAAACGAAATCGCAGGAACAGAAAAGGTTGGAAATTATGAAAAGAAAAGTGCACAAGAGGCAAGAGCCAGAATAGAAATCCCCAGCCATAGTTAACGAGAGTTCGCTCTTGCGTCCTAGCACAACCCGTGGCACAACGCCTTGAATTTTCTCCGCTTGAAACAGACTTTAAGTCTTTGCGTTAAGGAGCAACTCTTGAGGGGTGTGATTGGAGATTTCCTTCGTAGAGATAGAATGCTGTGTGCTAGGGTCGTCGCCTGAATGGCTGGGAGACTGCAGCAAATGCCTTCCTTTGTGGGGCGCATTGAAAGCGATCGACTGGAATAATGACTGTTGTTCAATTCAAGATATTTAGTGGGCTCTTGGATCGATGGAGATGGAGACTACAGACCGTCTTTAAAGGTCCGCAAGAATTGGGAACGCTTTTTTATAAATCTGACTTTTACGGAATAAAGCCTGAGGTATAATTGAACAGGATAATAACACTGACATTGGCACAATCTCAGCTAATGTATTTGAAATCTAAAGTTTAGTTTATTTGTCTTTCCCTTCAACATGGAAGTCTAATTAAAACATGCATCGTTGAAAACACTACACATAACTAATGGTCTAAGATCCGAATAGGAGAAGATCTGGACCGGGCTGTTTATTCGATGAAAAGTATTTTATATCAAATTTAATACGCTAAATAATATGTGGCGAATAGTTAGGCTGAAAAATTTTAGTCCAGTACTTATATCATTAAAAAAATAATTAAAAATGAACTTTTTTTTAAAATTGCAAATGTTTGTTTAATAGAAAAATTACATACTAATCGAAAGTATGAAGTCTATAGAATATGCAAACGTTAGGTTTGGTGCAAATTACTAGTACCGACTTACCTGTTTATACCTGCCTACCCAATAGTTTGACGAGAAAAAATAGTCAAACTAACGTTTGCATATTCTATAAGCTCCATACTTTCGATTGGTATTATTGGTATTTTATCAATTAAACATGCTTTTGTAATTTTTTAAAACGAAGTTAATTTTTATCCATAATCAATCCATAGCGAACTCGTGTCAAAAATGTTAACAAAAATGAAACCCGAATTTCATCAATTCCCTTAAGTGATTTTAAAAAAGGATCCCATTTTATCCGCATTTCTTCCCTATAACCTCCCTGATTGATTCAAAATTCGAGGAAGATTCCCATCGCTTCCGCTTCCAATATCATCAATAGCTGAGCCAAACAGTACCTACGTGACTATCTGAACACCCTGTATACATTCCTCTGACAATTTTTCACAGCGATTTCACATTTTCAATCCCTATTGCAATCGCAACGTTACCTCTTTAAAGGCTAAATCGTCATGCGCAAAATCCAACGAAATTTCAGCGTTAGAGAAATAGTAGACTATGCAAACGGAAGCAGCAATTGACTTTTAATGTTGGGACATTGTCCTTTTTGACTTGAAGTGAAAAGATCGAGTTTTACTGACATTTTGCTGTATTTTAAATTGCAGCTTTCATTGGAGGATTATCATTCAGAGAGCGCGCCGGCATTGTTGCCTTTCGAGATCGGTTTCAAAGATTTGTGCTTTTATTTCTGTGTCATGGTGCAGAAATAATAACGGTTGAGCTTCGTATTGCGATTCGTGTGTCCTGATTTAAAAATCTAGACGCAAAAGTAGATAATGAAAAAAAAGAGGCCGTTCTCTGCAAGATTCTTCAAATATAATTCGCAGTGTTAGGGTGGCTCTTAAGATTTTAGTTTTGGAAATGCAAATGCATGTCTATAGGTCTCAGATACCACTTACCATCTGGTGGCCTTTATGTTTGTTTCGCTACTCCATACCATAAAAAAACCGGTGTAGTAGCTGACTGCTAATCGATGTTACACGCAGTGTTAATGCTAGAGTTAAATCATCTATTCTTTATACAAAGTTAAATGTGAAAATAAAATGTGCGTTTAAATTAAACATCACTGAAAAATTTCGACAGTGGGTTCTGTATTGGGAATTCCTGTCGCAATAAAATATAATCACTTTAATAATGTAGCAACATCTAACAATAGTCTTAGATCTTAAAATACGTAGCAAATCCTCGTTACCTCTCAATTCCGGGATGAAACCGGACCGCGTTTCGCCGGAGCCTTCCGGGACAATGCTGGGATTGACTCCGGGATTCAAGACAACTCGGCCATTATCCGGGACTCAGGTCGTGAGGCACAGGCGGTAGCGTTGAGATAAACATTTTAATTTAAAACCTAGTGATACAATTTAGTGTTGGTAGAGCCTTGTGCAGGGTCTGTCCGGATTGCTAGTAACATCTTATATCTTTAATCTACCGCCAAGCTACAGTGTGAGCATTTTTGTTTTCCGGTGTGGGGATAAGACAACCGGTATAGGGAATATTCATGTTTTTTTTACACCTTCAATAAAAGCTGATTCATGTAACAAACAGGTGAGATAACTCATTTTTTGAATAGCTATAAAAATAACCAAGATATAAGCCAACAAAGATTTTCTAGCAAAACAGAATTTTACGTGGAGTTTATATGGCCGAACTGCACCATGACGTCACCGGTGCACATCGGATCTCTCTGTCTAATTAGCAGTTTAAAATGCTTGTATCATCCGTATTTCTTGGCCGATTTTAATTTTAATTTCGCTTTTGGTGATCTCATTTACGGTATTTTCATATTTTGTTGAGAAATGCTATTTGAAAAATCCATGCATATTCCCTATTATTAGCATAGAGGCCTTCCATCTCAGTCCGCAGGGTTGGCAATGCATTTGGAATGTTAGGATTGTAGTTGTAGTAAATTGAGAATGCATAATATGTCTACACGGGTCATACGTCCCACTTTCTATCCGGTGGGCTGAAAGTCGGTTCATCATGCGGGCCTTGTATGTAATAATCATTCTTATATTACCGTGACAGACCCACCAGGGGGCCTAAAGGGGGTGATCCATTTGCGAGCCGGCGAGCCAACAGTGCAAACCGTTGGCTCGTTGGCTCGCCGACTCTCGTAGTGATCCATTGGCGAGCAAAATCGACTCTCGACCGTGGACTTAGAATTTCAAGCATGCACAAAGAGTCAGCGAGCAAATCCGACGGTGTTTAAGCCCGCCTACTTTTAGTGTTCCATTGGCGGTTTAGACTTTTGGCTCGCGAGCTCGTTGGCGTACCCGCGGTTTTGCTCACAAATGGATACCCCCTTAATATGGCCGCGTTTGTCGCGTGACAAAATGTGGATCAAGCATCCGTCACTGTCGTGCTTATATAAGTGTCAGAAAGTGACGGATGCCTTATAGGTGGGCCTGTCTCGGTATTATGATTCTTTTTACCCGTGTACCCAAACAGGGCCTGGAGTCGTTACATTGGCGTTAGCGTCGCGAGTGTCATTTCACAGAGTACTTTAATTATATATATTTTTTTTTTAAAGATTTTTTTTAAGATTGTTATTGAACATAATAACATGCATATTTTAACAATTAAGATCGTAAGCAGCTGCATTAGTATAAACTGTGTCGCAGCTGTTTACGCCCACCTCGGGACATAGAGGAATAGCGTTCTACATACAGTACAATAATTATTATAACTATGTGTAGTCCGTAGTATAAACAAGTAGGTAAGTATTACATCTAAAAAGTAAATTATTCTTAGTTAGATTACTAGGAATGATATCACTAGTAATAACAATAAGAAATAAGGTCATTAGTTACCATTAACAAGTGTCTCAGTCTCATCATAAGAAAGTTTTTGTAAAAAATTGGTCACTTTATTCTTACATTCCCAGTATAGACATGACAGTAGATACATGAATGTTTAACAACTTATTCAATTTGTTGTACATTTTAGCTGAAAGATAATCGTAATGTTGTCTAACAAGAGCAATACGTGTAGGTCTGAGTTTACAGATGCGGCCAGCCCGTCGCTTTGTAGTATTTTTAGCAAAAGGTAAGGTGAGGTGTTTGCGTAATATAATTTTAAGAATAAATAACTGTCTAACAGTTAAGACTTTAGCTATCGTGTACAGTTCAATAGTGGGAAATCGAATGGGTTTGCAAAGCATAACTTTAAGCACAGCCCTTTGAGCTCTCTCAAGTCGGAGGAATCTAGTTTTCCCTGACCCACCCCAGGCCGCCAAGCAGTAAGTCAAAACAGACTGTGCCAGTGAGAAATAAACAATTTTTAAAATTTGTTCGTCAGCGACAGATCTAAGGGTCTTGAAGATGTAGATTAGTTTTCTAATCCGACCGACAGCCGCCTCCACTTGGTCACTCCAACTCATTAAACAGTCTATAAAAACACCAAGATATTTAACACTGCGGGATTGCGTTAGTTCAGTACAGCAGCATGAAACGTCATTGAGGAAGCAATTATGAGCACGAATAGACAGTGAGGAGGAAGGCAAAGAGGATGCTTTGGGGGCAATGGTTATGAAAGTGGATTTGCTAACATTAATTGTCAACAAATTATTTGCCAACCATTGCATCACTATCCTTAATGTATCCTCTGCAATTAGGCGGGCCTCCTCCCATGAAGGTGCCTGGATTATAAGGGCAGTATCATCAGCATACGCGAAAACTTGTACATTATTGAGAGCTAGATTGCACAGATCGTTTACATATACCAAAAATAAGGTCGGCCCGAGCACGCTACCCTGGGGTACACCAAACGAGAGGGTCACGTCATCACTAGTATGCTCCCCTATGCGTACCTGTTGCGTGCGAGAACTGAGGTAACTTTTGAAGATATCAAGTACAGGTCCTCGTACCCCAATACGTTCCAGTTTTCCCAGAAGAATCGGTACAGAGACAGTGTCAAAAGCCTTAGACAAGTCAAGAAAAATGCCAATAGTTTTAAGTTTAGAATTAAAGTTGTCTATGATTGAGTTTGTAAGCGCTAGTACAGCATCCTCTGTAGACTTACCACACCGAAAGCCAAATTGATTACTAGAAAGTATAGAATAGGCGTCAAGATATTTTGTTAAACGAGAATTTAGGATTTTTTCTAGAATTTTAGAAAGTGTGGTTAAAACGGAGATTGGCCTATAATTACTGACACTGTCTCTGTCTCCGTTCTTATGGATAGGGTGTACAAGAGCTCTTTTGAATACCTGGGGGAATGTACCAGACGACAGACAAAGATTATAAATGTGCGTCATTATTGGCACTAGGACGGAACGCGCGGCCTTAAGCAATGACGCTGGAATACCATCCCAACCTACTGCACAATTTCGAAGTGCCATAGTAATGCGTTCAACTTCCTCGTTGTCAGTCCGCATTAGAGCCATAGAATTAACTTGGTTATGATTTTGGTAATGTGCGTCTGCGTCATGATTGGAATGTCCAGTGAGTTTTGAGGCGAGGTCTTTCCCAATACCACTAAAGTATTCATTGACCATGTTAACTGCCACTACCGGATTCCCATTCAGGGACAAAAGCTTATCCGCAGTGGAAGTTTTGCGGTCAAGGTTGGTTATACTTTTAATAAGCTTCCAAGTAGCTCTAGGGTTATTTTTTACTTTTTGGAACTCCATCCGCTCATAGGCTTGTTTAACCTTTTTAAGCAAGTTCGTACAATAATTCCTATAACGAGTATATGTTAGTTTTGCCAGATGGTTATTGAGGTCTTTTTTACTCAATCTATATAAACGATCACGATTTCTAACACAGCGTAAAAGACCAGGTGTCATCCAGGGCTTTATAATTCGCATTTTGCTACTTATGCGCACGTGTCTAGAGTGAGTCTTCATAATATCCATTAATGCAGTGACAAATGAATACGCAGCCCTTTCAACGTCAGAAATGGACAAAATAAATGAGAAATCATAACTTCCTATGACATTGACGCAAGCTGATTCGTCAAATATGATTTTATTACGTGCTGTTTTGGTTAGTGCTCGTTTCCGACTACAGCAAACTATAACAGGTGTATGGTCAGTAATGAGTGAGTCTATAACTAATGTGATGGATGATGTATCTGATTTAAGAAGCACGTGATCCAAGCAACTGTTTTTTCTTGTAGGTAAAACATGCGCAGGCAACATACCATTAGCAGCAGCAAGGGTGAGATAGGGATCAGCGTTTTGATCACCACTTCCGGGCACTATATTAATATTAATATCACCAACTAGGGCGACAGTCTTAAAACTACTCAATGAAGCCAGCGTGTTATCAAGAGACTCGAGAAATTTACCAATATTCCTAGTAGAGGGGGAACGATATACGGCTACTAATGCAATTTCATTGGCAAGCTTCAAAATAAGGCAATTGGCGTCAGCAAGATTTTGCTTCACAACCGTACAAGCCAAGACCGTTTTGACAAAAATAACTACACCGTCATTTTGGTTAGTGTGTTTAGATTTGAATGATGTATATCCCGGCAAGTTTGGTAAATACGGGCATTTGCTGAGCCAACATTCGCTTAATACAAGAATATCAAACACAATATTTATCCTCTTCAAAAGTATCTGGAGCTCATTAAAATTACATCCAATACTTCTAATATTCAAGTGTAACACAGTAAGCGATTCACTAATGTCGGGAAGAAGCTCTAGACAGTTTTCCGGTGTGCAAACATATGATTTAGAAACCGCCATATTCTCCAAATCATTAGTAATTTCTAGCGTGCTAGTCATTACGGGTTTAGGATTTTAACACGCGTCATGTGGGAAGTGATAGGCACCGAGGGTAATATTACAATACAGTCCTGTAATTGTTGGCTAAGCTCGAAACTTGCTTGCATCAAGTGGAAATAGATGGGCCGTGAATGTAATCTTGTATATTTGTGTTTGTTAGAGGCTTTGTATTCTAGACAGTACCTGATATAATTGAAGGGGGTGCAGAAGAAAATATTATAGTGTATGTGGCAGAAAAACGACGAACTGGCAGCGCAAAAGTTACAAAAAAGATTATTTGACAATGGTAACGATGTTGGATACGAGTTTACACACATAATGTAATGACAATACGATAACAAAACAATATACATATAATTAAACGATCGGAAACAGGATGTTAAGAAGTCTAGTCACACACCGTTATTAGGCTTGTCCAAGTTCTTCAAATCCTGCTCGCTGTTGATGGGAATGACACCGGCTCCTTCTTGTTTCCGCAGAAAGATCTTGCCATTTGTTACCCAGCAATGTTTGAATCCATTGGACTTGGCGTAATCTTTCGTAATGTAATGCAACCATTTCATATGAGGGGATAGGTTTTCTGATATAAACACAGGATTGCGCGACCCACTGAAGCCAAGAGTCTCCGTGTTAAGTTTACAGGTACTATTTGCCTTATTATAATCTCTATATTTCCTCATCAAGTGTTCTTTTGTGAGTACACTATTGAATTCAACAATAATAGTCTTATTAGAGGGATCTCTAGTGTTTATGCGGAAGATATCTTTCACGTACTGGGGGTCCATTGGTGTATTCAATACATTTGCTAAGGGTACTAGTTGGCTCAAGAGAGCTAATTTGGTTTCGCCTATTCTATGTGGTATATTTTTTATTTCTACACATGTAGACCTCCGCTGTCGTTCAAATTTTTCCATTTTTTGTTCTAGTACCTGAATGTATTGAAGATTCTTGTTCCGGTCAGATTCGAGATTATCAATTTGAGATTGTATAGAATCAAATTTGCTAGCAACGAATTCAACCGAACTCTGCATTGCTAGGTTTTGAGCCTTTATTTCATCCATTGCAGAGGAAATCTTTTCCATTTTGGAATCCTGGGAGCTCTGGTGGGCTCTAAATTCACTAAACATAGTCTTCATTTCTGCCATGAACTCAGATAACTGTTCACTTGTGCTATCGTGCTTGGGCTTGGAGCGGTGGTGCCGTAGAGTAATGTTGCATTGCTCCTCATCCAATCCTTCCATGCGTTTAGTTGATAAATCCGGTTCCGACTCGCTACGGTGCTGTGTTAGTGGTACTGCAAGATGCGGTTTAGCCAACGAGCCACCAGCCGCAGCTGCGGGGCTAGACGGGGGGGGTGTGCGACGAAGAGACATATCTGGTACAGAGTCCGGTGTAAGTACCAGGGCGATAGAAAGGAGCCGAAGTTAATATGTAATAGCGTAAAGGTAAGTTGGACGTTATCAGTCGCGGGTCAGCGTTAACTGGGCGGTCGCGACGCTTTGGTACAAATTCGCTTTCCGTCCACTGTATCTTGATCACTGGTAGTAATGAATGAGAATAACTATTACTCACGCCGTAGTATAGATCAGTGCCGCTGCGCGCTTCACTCTGCGTATGTTATGCGTTCCTGGTATCCAGACGAATTAAATACTTTAATTTAATTTTAATATTTTAAAACATGAAATTGCGTACAGATTTGTTACACACGTCTGATTGCCTCAGATGTCCGGAGGGAAGGGGATATTATTCAAGCGCAAGGAACAAAAGTGATCACTTAGTCATATGATTGACTGTACGTACCTACATACGAGTAATATCTGCTACTTTTGATTTCAATGTACCCTTCTTTTCAAAAATAATGTTTATTTTGACGGCTGGAAAACATAATGAAATCAGTCTTATAAAAAACGTCCAGCTGAAATTGTTCCAGATTTTGAAAACCTTGGGTTTTTTCCATAAAGCTGGAACATAGTAGTCTGTAGTGCCTAGCGTAGTAAGCAAGCTTCAAGATATATCAAACCACATGGTGTTCAATTAAGGTTACTAGCTAGTTGTAGCTTGTACGGTCACGGAAGTTAATTCGCTACCCATTTCAAAGAAAATCTGCTTGAAGATGTCATTTTAAATAGAGATGTCAAGTCATTTGTAATTGACAGAAAACTCAACCTTATTGCTGTAGAATGTCAGATTGACTTTGGACCTAAGGTGGGACACAAATTAAATTCCTTGATTATATGTCGAGTTCATTCAGATGAGGGTGTTCGGTCACAATGCCCAGGAGTTCAGAACTTGAAAGTGTCTGCTCCAGCCACCGGAAGAAGAACGTATTTGATCAATGTTTTAAAAATAAATGCTTATATCTTGCGCCACGGACAATAAGAAGGTAAAGCTGCTCACACACGGCCGCTTTGTGTCGCGACAATGCGCGAGCGACGACGGCATTAGACCCTCGCCCGCGCCAGCCCTCGCCCCCGCCCGCGCCCCTCTCTCTTTATTGAGGCACTTAATGAAAGAGTATTATTATGAGTTATTAATACAACATTAAGACTACCATTACGTATATTTTCGCTTTCGGTGTTTATAATGTTTTGTCCTTATTTTCTTTTCGCAGGTCATGTTATAATTATCATAGAATGGTGTTTTATGATAAATGATAACTTAGACACTGCCTAATTTAAACTCTTGGATATCCTTAAATATTCTTAATGGTGCAAACGTTTACTAAATTTAATGTTGCTTTAATTCGGAGACTGTTATTTTCTACTTAATATTGCTCACTAATGAGACATGAGTGTTAGCCCTCGTTACTAATCTACATACTATCCATCAATTCTTATACTAATAGAGGTACTTATCATACAAATATAATTGGATACATTTTGGTATGGCGATCTAAGTAGCTATTACCCCGGGGAAGGACATACGCAAGCTCTACGCAAATTAAATCAAAGGGCAGAAAATAGTTTATTGCAAATTCAACACTACGTATATTTTCAGGCACACCCTGTAAAGTTTTATTTTTGAAGCCTGCTTTAGTGTCCATTAACGATTGTGAATTGAACTAACAATTAAAATACAGACAAATATTAGGAATTTTGACTTTAAACATTTGATATATTTTATTGAAACAGATTTTTTATCAACGCTTCTTTTACTTCGCACCGATCTTAGTTTCTTTTTCTGTTTCACCTACTGGTTGACTGGTAGAGAATGCCATTGGGCATTAAGTCCGCCATTTGTATTTTAATGTATTTTGTGCAAATAAGTTTAAATAAATAATAAATAAAATATCCTCTTTGTTTAATTTAATACAGACCCGATATTGGAGCTGCCCCTAAAGACGCCAATCCTTTCAGAACCCATTATTTATGTAACTACCCTCAAAAGTTAATTTTCTTGTGTAAATAAAAGATGTCTCAATTACGTTCGACGTCGTCGTTGTAAATTGTAATATTTTTTTGGACAGAAAATTAAGGATTAAAAAGCTTAAAATGAGTCTTTGACAACGTTGAAAATGTTTATCGTAATATGTATGAATATTTCAACGAAATAGGTCTAATTCCAACCTGTTTTCCCTTTATAAAGATAATATTAGTACATCAAAGATAACTTGTACAAAAATATAGTTTCTCGCCTCTATACCTACCTCGTGTGTTCATAAGTTTTGAGATGAAATAAAATGTTCCTATAATATAATTATTTATTTGCAAAATTAATTCACTTTATATTATAATTAAAAATTAAAACTAAAAATATGGCAAATTAAAAAATTATTAAAACTAAAATAAACCTAATTATAACTAAAATAAACCTAATTATAACTAAGCTAAAAACTATAAAATTAATTATTTAATTAATTGATTATTAATGATTGTCTTTTTTTTTTTTTTTTGAGTTCATTATATTTTTAAAATGTTCCGATAATAATAAGTATACATTAACCAGTAACTACAAGCAATTATTACCTACTCACAATGACAGCCTCTAAACCAGCAACTAATAACGAATACAACTTGAAATTCAATATAAAAGAAAAATCTAGCCTTTTTTCCTGAAAAAAATTGCGCAAACTACCAGTAAGTACTTAATTCGTTCGTTTTCGTACTTCGCTTATTTAAATTGTATAAAATATGAACATTCTCCTCGGCTATTGACTGCGAGTGGCGCCACTAAGGGGCTGGGTCGGCGCCAGTGCTCTTCGATCAAGTGGATGCAATTCAAAGCCTCAAAGGTCTTTGAAGTGATTTTTATTACACTTTTTAATAGTTGGAGACTGGTGTGGATGAAACATTGGTTGTATGGGTAAATAGGAGTGTGGGGGTTAGGTAGGCACTCATGCTATGAGGAAAATTATATTATTTTCTGTCAAATAATTACAATTAATTTATATTAGGAACCAACGTCAGTATAAAAGTCAGTATAAACATGTTTATCAAGCGGGTATGTACGCTCTATAATAATGATAAGAAACTTAAAGATATAGACATATTCAACTGTACTATAGGCTCGTTTTTGGAACGCAGAATTAATAAGTATACTCTGTTTTTCATGTTAATGTCAAGTCAATGTTTTCTTTTTTCTTTTTTAAATATATTTTTAATGAGGCACAGAATAAGTACTTATACAAGTTTTTGGGTTTAGTAATAATTTTGTATACATTTTTGTTTAAGTTATTAATGTTATTATACTATAATGTTTAATTTTGGGAACTATAGGTCTATTTAGTAGAAATTGTCATACAAATATGTTGTACTGTACAATCTATTTGTAATTCAATATATTTGTATGACTGTTTGTTCCAAGAAAAAAAAAACTGTCAAGAAATCATCAAAAAATTAAAACAGGATACAAATAACACTATTTATCAAAAACCTTACCCATAACATATACCTATGTATATAGATTTAATAGTGACGACGAATGACTTTACTGCGTGTTCTTTATACATACGAACAGGCTTTTTTCAATTTGTTCGTAAAGGTAGAGAAAGAAGATGTGACTAAGATCGAAAAGGGTATGCTAAGATGGTTTCTTCACTTAGAAAGGATGGATGAAAGGACAGTTACGACAGAGAATTTCATATGGCGAGCGAGAGTGAGGGGATGTCGGTAGGGGACGTCCTAGACGGACGTGCGGTGATCAGATTCGCGATGTACTGAATAAGGACCAAATCAAAAGCACCCGAAACCGACGTACGTGCATGACGAGGTTGATGAATGTAGAGGAAGCGAAAGTAGTAATATATGTCTAGACCGGTGCACCTGGCGTTCCATGGTATCTCCCTGCCCCATTGGGAGACAGGCGTGAAGGTATGTATGTATGTATGTAGGTAAAACGTAGATTTTTATAAAAATGTGTAACTGTTGTAAACAAGTTAATTGTTACAAGGTGACCACAAGAAAGTGAAATTTAAAACTGGAAAAAACAAATATTTCACTTTGGGAAAAAGACAAAATAAAAATATAAAATGCAAAAGTTCGTATAATTAACTCCAAAATAAAAGCTGTAGAACTTTCACGATACCTAGTTTTACCGCACAAAGTTAACCCTTCTAAAACGCAATTTCCGCTCTTCAGAGAGTGTTAACAATATGAAACACGTAGCTTTAAGTTACTTACTCATTAGTTGGCCTCAAAACCACCAAGTTGGCCACTTTTGAAGAAACTTTACTAGCCAACTTTAATTTGTTGAAACTATATATTCTCAGTTATTGAGCAGTGGGGCAAGCAGTGGGAGGGTTAACGGTTTTTAAGACGTGCTTTGAGTAGAATAAGTATTAAAAAGGTAACGAAATAAATAATACTGTATTTTTGTAAGTCAGCCGCATGGGCCCTTTCACAAGTCAAGACTTTAACCAGCATTTCCAAAGAGGAGACCTCTGTTGAGAAGATGCGGTGGAAGAAATTTAATAGTCAGCAGGTTTTAAACATATTACTAAGTATTTACTTAAACTGCTACCTTAATAATCTATAAATAAATAAAAAATACAAATCTTTCCTGTTTATAATATTAGTGTAGAAATAAATACACTAAATATCAGGGGACAATCTCTCAACAACTGACGTAGTTCATAACTTTCTCGAGTGGAATAGTAATTTGTTATTTAATTTAATTTAAGTATTGTTGACATTCATATTTTCTTAATAATATTTTTTTTTTTGTATAATTTGACAATTGTGTGTAATTTAAAATTGAGCCCTCAATTAATTAATTAATTTTTGCACGCCTGAATTCAGGCTGAATACACAGGACATTTAAAATATAAGTAATGTAACAACCATGCACAACTGTGTTCTGCAAATAAAACATTTTGATTTGATTTTATTTGAAAATAATAACCTCTTGTATAAGTAGGTTTATTATTGTCAAGTAACTAATATTATTTGACAATAATAAACCTACTTATATAGAGAGATACATACTCAAACACATACAAAACACTTGAGACTTAACAAAATTACTTGCTGTTATAACACGCCCTAACCGGGAATTGAACGCGGGATCGCTAGTTTCGTAGGCTAGGTCACTGCCAATTAAGCTAACTTGGTCGTCAACACGGTTAAATTTTGCGTTTAAAAATAATAATCTATGGGATTGAGTACGATCTCTTATGGCCGTATTAATAAACGTCTTCTTATCTTATCTTATCTTAATTAATGGCTTTCACTCCTTGTGTTTAATAAGGTGTATTTCGCCAGTATCGAGTTTTAGACAATCGCCATGGACTTATTAGAGAAACAAGTCCATGGATATCACACGCGAGGACAATTGTTCGGTTAAAGAGATTTACTCCGGTGGACTAAACAGAAGCACATGGGGTTAGCTCCACGCGCTTCTGTCCAGTCCAATAAACTCGTCTTGACTGAGATGCCCATCTCGAGAGACGTCAAAGTAAACGTCAACCCATAGAAAGCTGTCATTTTTTACGTGTCTTGTGATTGACATCTCAACCAAGATGAGTTTATTATTACGGCCCTTAGGCTCCAGGGATCAAGGCACCCTGGTAAGTCCTAGAGCTCGTCTATAACTTAGTGGTTGGCATAGAGAATAACAAAGCATATAAGTGCAACTCCGTAAGATAAGCAGTTTAGTGTCGGCGTTGATGAAACTTGCTCGCTGGTCACAGAACGCATGTGAGGACAGCGAGGGCATTTGGCAAAAAAAAACGTCGAATTCAGTCGTTCCAAAAAACATGTACCTATGTAAGGTCTGTTCATCCTTACTTGTCTTATATAGTAAACAACTTTCTAACCTCAAAATGAACCATTTTTGGCTAAAACAGCTCTTTTATCGGAAATAAAGTAAACAGAGTTAACATTTTGGACATCATTTGGCCAATTTATTGTCTGTATTTTATTGGGCAACAATTAAAAAATAAATACCAAACACAGGCAATTTAAAAAAGTACCAGTAAAATCTTTTAACTAGTCCCGAAAATCTCGGCGCTGCTGCAAGCCTTAATCCTCAAGCGTTATAATATAAAACTTAGCTACGAAAGCATTATTATTACATACTGAGTCACTGTACAAAACGTAAAGAAAAACAGATTTATTCGAACATCGAAAAAGAGGACAAAAACAAACGACCCAAATAACCTGACCTAGTACCAAATGACTTGGGGGGCAAAGCTCAATATTTTGCTGTAAAGTCTGCGCTGGTCTTCTATTTAAACATAAACATTACTATGGATACTGATATTTAAAAAAAACCGGCCAAGTGCGAGTCGGACTCGCGCACGAAGGGTTCCGTACCATTATCTATAAAAAAACAGGTTTGTTGTATGGGAGCCCCCTTA
Organism: Acleris literana; assembly: GCA_946894065.1. Classification (NCBI taxonomy): domain Eukaryota; kingdom Metazoa; phylum Arthropoda; class Insecta; order Lepidoptera; family Tortricidae; genus Acleris; species Acleris literana. The sequence goes on along the minus strand of OX335683.1, from coordinate 19,156,399 downwards.
AATATTTATTTTATTTTACTTTAATTATTTATTTTTAAAATGAATATACAGCTTAATATTCTGTGAATATTTTAAGCGTCTACCTGTTGCCTTTATTAATATCGGGCAAAAAATGGCAAGTAAAATCACGTTTGTTGTATGGGAGCCCCCTTAAATATTTTTTGTTATAGCGGCAACAGAAATATCATCTGTGAAATGTTCAACTTTCTAGCTGTCACGGTTCATGAGATACAGCCTGGTGACAGACAGACAGACAGACAGACAGACAGACAGACAGACATACGGACAGTGGAGTCTTAGTAATAGGTTCCCGTTTTTACCCTTTGGGTACGGAATCCTAAAAACAGGGTGGACTGAAATAACTTGAAACGGTTCACATTAAGAGTTAGAATCAACCTAGTTGAAAATAAACGAGCAAACGCTATATGGAAAACAAACCCATATAGCGCTAAAAGTTATGATACGTAAAAGGTGTTCTCTTAATTTAATATATTTTCCAAACGGCTATTAGTAACGAATACCCAGGCCTTCATTAGTTTACTTAGGCTAACGAGTTTGCTCAGGGCTCTACGTTAATTGGATACATGTTATATTTAAGTATTATTGGCACATATAATTCGCGTAAGAAAATGCTGTTTAAAGTTAATTTAGTCAGGGTTTTGAGACTACAGATGTTACACATAATACCAAGTCTATTATGTATGTACATAAATAGAAGAGTTCTTAGTTTTCGTGAATGAATCAAAAATTGATAATTAATCTTAAAACCACGTTTTTTTTTTCACTAAAAGCGCTGTTGTAACCTGTTGTGGTTGAACTCCTGCGTGGCTCTAAGCTGGAAATTGCTCTAAGTCGAGTTAACGACGATTAATTGCTCCAGCATGGCGGCGGATTGATCGGTCGATCGATCGGAGAGATTTGCCGCAGATCGATAGATGGCGTTGTCGAGAGATTAGGCAGATTGTTTTGAGAACATAAATAGCAGTTTGAAATGCTAATAAGTCTTTGTCAGGTTTGCTTGTTTTCGGGAAAATATTCTAGGATTTAAAGGTTTTTAAAGGAAAATAAAGGTCGCCATTATTTATACGGGGTTTACATTTATTTAGTACTTTTAAGTGTTATGGTAAGACAATTTCCAAACCGATTTTTCAACCTAAAAAATTAACAGTAGCTAATCATTTTCAAAACATGACCTTCTGCTATAAAAATTGCAATAAACAAACATATCCATTTCAGCGTTTTTTTTTGTATGGATCTTTTTTGTACAATAAAGTGTTTTTCTACATTTTGGACGAAAATCATTTACGTACAAAACCCACAGAAGGTAACGTTTTTTTAAAATAAAAAAGGAAGGTATAAGATTACAAAATAAAACTTTTACATCTCAAAATGCCTGAAAAAGTAAGTTATCAACGAGGCGAGGCCCTACTTAATGTTTAAATACTTTGATACAATTGAAATCGTTTAGCGTTCATTAAGATTTATCTTTTTTAACGACATGGTTATTTGGGACACCCTGTGTATAATAGTCAGATACCTATTATACAGCGCCTCTATTCTACGCGGTAAAAACGATATCGTAGTTTGCCTGTTATGGTATTGTTATGACGTCAGCCGCCATTACTGTCAAGAAAATAAGAGCTATCAAAACGTTGACAATACGATAACAGATCAAATACGATATTGTTTTTACCGTCTTGAATAGAGCCGCAGGTGACCTAAACAACAACGTGGTTAAAAAGACACGACGGATCTTTTATCCACATTTTGTCACGCGATAAACGCAGCCATATTAGGCCCCCTGGTTTTAAGAAGTGAAAGAATTCAATGAACTTTAATTTACCAATAACCTTTCGAAGCTCTAGACTAAGTTAAAATACTATCATTTAGTTCCAAACCACTGCGACCAAACAATGTCAAGGATTGATCAAAATTGTCGCTTAAACTCCTTCGAATACCTCCCGACGGCAATATTTAGTTCAATCAACGACGAATCTATCCAAGCCGGTAATATTTGAAGTTTGAACGCTCGGGGCGAAACAAAGTGAAGTATGCGACCGCCGCCACATCCCGTTAAGGAATTCGAAGTTTCAGGCATCCGTACACACAGCATTATACCTACACAGCTCAAGAGCAAAAGTGCCCTAACTACTAAAATGAATCACAGCAATTCCAAACTTGACGAAGTCACCGTAGAGTTGAATTTTGCAAGTGTTTTCTTTATAGATTTAAGTCGGTTTTATATAACGACGTGTTTAGTTATAGTTGTTGTAAATCAGGGCCTAAGGGCTCGACAAGTTTGCGGCTTGCAAGAATACGTAAAATATTTCGGCGTAACTCTTAACTTACCTACTATGAGGTGAAACCTTTTTTGTTACGTAATCGAATGCCGCGGATGGCGAAGAAGTTTTGCGTAAGTAAAATGACGAAAATAGATATTGGAAGTGACAGAAAGTAAGTAAACGAGGAGGAATTTTCTTTTGCGGAAAATATGAATCCTTACTAATATAATACGTAAATCTGTTCGTTTGTTTATTCTATTTACACGATTTAAACACCTCAACCGGTTGACGAAAAATTACAGACGGCCAAAATTGCGATTTATAAACGAACTTTTCAATGCCGGATACGGAAGGAGGGTGGGCCAATTGGCCTATATGACCAATAAGGACAAGCGGTATGTCACCGGATAGGTAATTCTAAGTTGTAAAACTATTACTATGGCAGGTAGTTCGAAATCTTTGTGTGAAATAAGTTATCACAATGCAAAGACGGCGGTATTTCATAGTAATTATGCTAAAGTCGTCTATGTAGGCGTCCCGATGTACCAGATTAAACAAAAACTCACAGTTATTTGAGGTTTCCCGCTACACAAAATCGTTGTATAATTAAAAAGGATATCCGATGATATAGTGCTTATTGTTATTGGTATAAACTCACGCCTTCATTCCCATAGTAGGGTAGGCAGAGCTGCAGAATTACCAACAACTCTAAAAATTTGTTGATAATTCTGTAACCACATCTTGAACAATCAGGCTAAGCTCTGTTTACCAGTGTATTAGTTAGTGACAGGTTGAAAGCCCACCGCGTACCAGTACTACAAGCCTTTATTAAGCCTTCTTCGTAATTTTCGGTACATATAATATTATAAAGTATTTAAAAGAAAAATTATCACGACCAAGTAGAAATTATTGTTTATAGGCGATTAATGTTTTTACCTGAAAATCATCTAAGACAGCACTAAATAATATTATTGTTTTTTGAGATTTTTTGTGACTTTTGTAACGCTGTCGGAACTCTATAAACAGCTGGACATCATCACATACTTTTGCTCGGTTTTTATTGTTTTCGTATGGAACCGGAAACCAGGAAGGAGTAGAGTTCTATGTAGCACCGTATGTCCGTTCTATATCTTTTTGACATTAAACTCATGTTTTATGTCTTCCATCTCCAATTTATGTTGAGTTGGTTCCATATTCATATTTAGAATGCCTTTTAGTTCTCTAGGGCTTGATGTTAATGTATTCAGGCAAGTTTCAAAGCTGCAAGTTTAGGAGCTAAGTGAGACGACAGGCGGCAGAAAGGTCAGTCTAATCAAAATGAGTTAAACGCTGCGCTTATTGGAGATTTTATTAATATTAGATAAAATAAATATGAAGTCAGTTAAATACATTTTTAATGAAAACCTGTATATATTTTAAACGGTTTATACCATGATAGCAAGTTTGCATTGTTTTATCTAATATTTGGTTTGTAAAGTCACAGAATACGCTTGTTAACCAAATACGTCAATATCCCTGGCAACCAAAGGGGTTTGGGTAAAAGTGTTGTCATTTGTAAAATTCATACATTTTCAAGGTGAGCGGCCATTCGTAAAACTGGTAAATTATGATAGAATTATTAAAAATAAACGTATTTTGTTATGTAATGTAATACTCTTAACTGCATCGGAGCCGAGATATTTAAATATTCATACTTGGGCGTACTTTTGTACTAAAACCTGAATACTTAAATCTGTAAAATCTCCGCTCTGATATTATTTAACGCCATAAATTATATATATATCTATGTGTATTTAGAGGTCCTCTAAATAACTATGTAAAAATCATCCGTGGCCGCTGATAAAAAAATGACAATATTCTTCAAACAAATTTACCCAATGCCCTTTCTATTTCTGTTAGATTCTATTTGTTGTATAAATGACGACACGTTAGCTTAGGTGCTAGTTCATCTGCCTTTGAAGCTAGCGGTCCCGGCCCAAGACTCTCGGGCTCAACTCCCGGTAAGGGCTGATATTTGTGTGATGAGCGCGAATGTTTGTACTTACTTAATTTAATTTTAATTGTTCTTAATTAGAATGGAACTTTTTAAATTCTGCTTATGACTTGATTTTTGATTAAAGTACCTTGTAAACAGCGACACTCGAAATTCGGTGTCAACAAGTAGTGTCGTGGTGTGTGCACATCGTTGACATGTAAATTGCTTTTTGTTAAAACGCGAGTCACACTAATATCGAGACTATGTATACTTTAGACTATAAATAACTAAAAACCGAGCCTGCATCTTGAGATGAACGCGCTGTTCTCCCGCCGCGGGTCCGTCCGCAGCGACAGGCGGGTCATCTCAAAGTGCTCGCTTTGCATACCGTCTGCTCGCCACCTCCGCGCGGTTACTACCACCCAAGCGTGCGTCACACTCCGTCGTGGATACAACGTTGCTGCACTAAACACTGGAACATTATGTTGCACTTTAGGCAAAGTGTGATGACATGTACGTGTACTCATAAGTGTTTTACAGAAAATACATAGTTCACTTTTGTTTTTAGGGTTCCGTACCTCAAAAGGAAAGAACGGAACCCTTATAGGATCACTTTGTTGTCCGTCTGTCTGTCCGTCTGCCTGCCCGTCTGTCTGTCAAAACCCTTTATCTCGGCGACACGTGGAGGTATCGAGTTGAAATTAAAACCATATACTCAGGTCTACAGTCCCTTAAAATTGTGAAAAAATCAAACTTCTAAGTTAACATAAAAAAAGAGACGGCAGTTTTTGCCGAAAAAACGTTTATTTCGACACTCTCAAGGGAATCAAAATTTATAGGGTATTTCCCGTTGACCTAGATCCATGAAATTTGGCAAGTGATACCGTCTTATACTACAAGTATAGGACCAATCTGAAAACTAAACATTTATAATTAAATCACAAAAAAAATGGTGTTTAAGCAAGGAACGGCAATCCCAATTTTGAATTGAGTTAACCGTGTCATGTGCGGAACCCTCGGTGGGCGAAGCCGACTCGCACTTGTCCGGTTTTTTTTATAGCATGTAGAAGACAAATGAATTTACATATCATCTGATGGTAAGTGGAATTTGAGGCACACGGACATAAAGGAATTAGTTCATATAACAATACAACCAACCGACCATAAAACATTATTTTTGTGCATAAAATGTTTACTAACTTACATTTTGTAATCTCAATACTTCAATCCTAAGACTCAAAACGCGTTGCCCTGAGAACTAAGATAGACCTACCTACATGCTATTTCACCGGTCTGGTGTGTTAAGCATGATCTAGCTTCCATTGTTTGGTTATCAGGGCATAAACGACTAAATTCTACCGACTGCGCCAGTACAAAAAAAAAACTGGCGCATTCGGTAGGATTTAGTCGTTTATACCTGCCCCAATTATGATCCTGCGAGCACAAATCACTCCGTATGCAGTCTTATTTTAAAACCGTTGCGACTGTGACAAACAAGATAGTTCAACTTAAACTATAAGTAAATACTGTGACAACAAATTTAAACAGACCAAATTCTGTGGAATTAATTCAAACTGCCTATGATAATTGAAAGTATCTCTTCTTCGGAACATTCCGAACATAACCCCGTCCCCTGAGGTCCAAACCTGAATATTCATGGGGTAAATAAATGCCAGCCTCTTCCCCCGCACCCCTCAGACCCTTCACTTACACATTAGCGATAAAATTAACATCCCTTTTAAATTTATACCAAGAGCTAGAGAACTTAAAATTCAATCTGTTAGGTTTTTAATACAAATATGTAGTTGTAAAATGCTGTTGAAAAATTTGCATGATAATGAGATGATTTGCGTGAAATTGTTAAATGGTTAGTAAATATAACCTCGTAAGGCCCTATGTGCAATTGGATGTACATAATCAAGGCAATTTAATTTGAACTGTGTTGCAATGGGAATAAGGGATATTTTCCTATATTCATAAACTGAAAATGGCATTATCTAACATACGTAATTGAACTTTATTGCCGTGACAGTAGATTCAAAGTCCCACTGACAACAAACTCCCTGTTTGTAGTATGATGGGCCTTACGAGGATAATGCGCTTGCATCGGTTCACCCCACTAGACCGGATAACACCAAAGCTAGCAAGTAAGCTTATTTAGCTTATTATTAAGCCGCAAAAGATCAGCAATGGTCGAAGTGGCTCACAAGGCCCATCTCAACCCCCCCAATAATAATAAAGCTTATTTCACTAGGCATACCAACGTAGTGGTGGTAGTGTCCCCTTGGGAAATATTTTTTTTTTAATATTATTTTTATATTCCGTCCATCCTAACTTTAAACAGCTATATCTTTTGAACTATAACAAATAGCGGGTTGATTTTTTTATTTGTGTACGCCGGATGTGTGTTAAGGCGTGTTTACAAAAAAAAAGGACGTTTTTCTTTATCGTTTTTTTATTTGTGTTTTATCGTAAAAACCGTAAACATACAAGCGTCAAATTTGGTATGATTATTGGTACGAACCCTGAAGAATAACAACAAATACTAAAAATGGTCAAGTGTGTGAGTTAATGTAACGCTAATTCGATGCGATATCGAAATCGAATTAAAATCGGAATAATTATAATAATATCTACTACATAAAGTACACATGGCTTTTGACGTAGAGACCTCGTCGTGTTGTTCTCCTAGTCATTATTTTTAGTTTCATATATTTGACATGTAATCTTGTTAATTTTTACATTTATTTGTAACGTTTTTAATTTTGAATTTGTATTTTTTTTATATGTGATAGTTCTAATAATTTATATTTGTTGCTTTATTACCTTGTAATGTAACTTACTTTTAAGTATTATTGTATTTTATGTTTGAAAAAATGACCTTCTGCTGGAGTTTCTTGCGGCGCTTCTTCTCCGCAATGATGGTCTTGTCCGAAGCGCTAGTAGATTCACTGTATATTACCGACGTGTAAAAGAGCCTGTATGTGGCCAATTTACTGAATAAATATTTTGATTTTGATTTTTTGATCATGTAAGCATGCATGCGCAACTGATTTATAATAATTAAGAATAAAATAAAAAATAATCCTTAGACGACTAACTCTTATCTCCACCGCCTTATTTCCAATGTTAGGATATGGATAACACGTCCGTATGAATGTTGTCTGTAATTAGAACCTCGGTAATGAATCAACCGTCCATCGGGGACGAATAAACGTGGCGAGCGAATAGGACGCCATTAACAACGTACTTCCCGGTCGTGCTGAAATAATGAAGGGTTTATTCAATCTAGGGTATTGGTTTAAAGAATTTCATTATGGTGTGTATGATTTTGAAGGTATGTAAGTAAATAAATAAAACCTTTGAATAATATTGTAACGAATCATCATCATATTAGCTGAAGGACGGTCACCGCTGGACACAGGTCTCCCCGAGAATCTCCACGAAGGTCAGTTTTGTGCTACTCGCATCATATTACACCCTGTTGTTTTATTTTTTGGGACGTTTTTTTTTTATTAAGTACTTCAAAAAAGGAGGAGGTTCTCAATTCGACTGTATGTATTTTTTTGGGGTAATTGTTACGCGATCATTCCGCCAATTATGAATTAATTTTGATTATTCCTTTTTTGTTTGGTAGGTGGTCCTATATTTTTATCGCAATTGTTTTAGCCCTTTTTAACCGACTTCAAAAAAGGAGGAGGTTATACGTTCCACTGTATGTTTTTTTTTAAGTATGTTCACCGATTACTCCGTCAATTTGTTGACCGATTTCAAATGTTTTTTTTTTGTTTGATAGAGTATACTTCCGAAGTGGTCTCATTGTCACCAAATCTGTATCTGATGAGGGGATCAGTGAGGAATTGAGGGAACTCCTCAAATATTGTAGGCAAACATATAGCGATTTTAGTTTTTTTAGTAACAAGTCCAGCATTTGCATTCATAAAGTATCATTTGGTGTAGTGGAACTAATGATGAAGACCACAGATGGCCACCGGAACTCCTCAATGGTACCGATTTCAAGGGTGGCGATAAGATATCTCGATTAAGATAGTTGAGCGACAATCTACAACGAATAATATATATTTACTAGTTCAAATATTACTATGACTTTCCCGCGGCGTTGCTTGCAGCGCGCTTGATATAAGTTAAAGTTTCATTTCAACTAAGAAGTGGGACTACGTAACAGCGTATTATGATCACTAAAAGTATAAAATAAAATAAATGTTTTAAAAAACAAAAAACCGCCTTCAAAAACGCAATATGTATACAACACAGATCATGTTTTGGTGTGTGGTTCCCTTCAATATAAATTTTTGATGAGGACTTTCGATGTCTGTTTAAAAAATATATATTTTTGGTTTGATAGAATATACTCCCGAAGTGGTCCCATAGTCACCGAATTGTAATCTGATGAGTGGATCCCTGAGGAATTGAGGGAACTCCTCAAATATTATAGGCATACATAAAGGGATTTTAGTAGTTATTTTTAGTAGCAAGTCTAGAATTTGCATTCAAAAAGTATCATTTAGTGAAGTGGACCTGATTATGAAGACCACAGATGGCCACCGGAACTAATCAACGGTACCTATAATTTGAGCGACTATAAGGAAGACATTTAATTGTTTAAATATAACTATGACTTTGAACTAAGAAATGGGACTACCTACATCAGTTTATTATGATCACTAAAAAGTATAAAATTAAAAAACGCAAAAAATTACTTCTTTTAAAATGGTATGTAAGAAGTCAGCCCAACTGAAGTCGGCGACTCACAATATTTTTAACCAAAAGCCGACATCAGTTGGGCTGACCTACCATTTTAAAAGATTTTTTTTTGCGTTGTAGAGGGCAGTTTTTTTTAACATTAATTTTGTTATTATTTGTGGTTGAGTGGCCTGCCGTGAGGTCACGGAATGGCCCCAGAGGAAGACCAGCGCTGGTTTTACTACTGGCCACATGCTGAGCTGGAACCATTTCACGTTATCTACCATCAGGTTAGCCTCATGTATTGTCTCTTTCGTTTAACTAGTTGTTTTGTCCTTTTATTAGATGTCTGAATAAACATTTTTTACGTCAACGGACACCTGTATACATATATACGCATTAGTAATCAGTTGATCACGCAACCCACGAATTCCCCCTTCATCTTACAATAAAAAATATAAATCGGATTATGTTTATTACCACCGAACAAAGACAGATGGTTACAAAGCAACCAATGCGGCGGTATTACTGCGGCAATCCGACGATTTTACGGCTTATTTGAGTCGTGCGCGGCTTATCGTTGATGGCCGTAAACTGCAACCTGCCGCGGCCGTAAACGGTGCTTATGGCTTGGATCTCTTACTGATATTGTATTCTATGTCGATTTGTAAGGTATCTACAAATATAGGCCAATTATACGGTTTCAATTATGAGATAAAAAAAAAACCGTCTGGTTGTCTGTAAAGTCAGTTTACGGATGATAAATTTACGTGATAACGTCATAAGAAAACACACTAGCAAAACGCTTAGGCCGATCGTGCCTCTCTATGGCTTGTTCCGCGCTCTCGCTTGCATGCTCGGCTCAGGTACAAAACAGATAGGTACAGAAGTAAATCACATGTATGTACTTCACTTTTCATACCTACGCTCGGCGGTCGCTCTAGGTTTGTCAACTGTGGCTTATGCACCAAACACTATCGTGGTAGTGGCACTCGTATCTAGTTGTAAGAAAACAATAAACCTACCTACTATTACAATACAAAAAGTTTACAGAGCAGAAACATACAAAATTTTATTTTTGTCAATTTTCACTATCGAAAATCCCTAATAACTTCTAAAGGATTACCCTAGTTACACAATTTCCATTGCCCTATCCGTTTTAGACCTAAACCTATCAAATGACACTAAAAACAACACAATATCTACACAAACAAAAAACCTGTTTCAACTTTCGTAAGGTGGCGTGAATTTACCTTACAATAATTTAGTTAAGTACTTCGTTTATACTGATTCAAAATAGGAAACTATTATATAAATCGATCTTAGATATATTCTTCGGGGGCCGGGGCGGGGAGTTTACCTAACTACCTACTTAACTGTTCTGTGTAACGTCCAACCATCGAAATACCTACAAGCAGATACCTACTAACCTTTCTGAAACCAATGGTACCTTGAAAATTTTTATGTTGAATTTAAACAACCATCCACTGAACAGTTATATAACTCTTTTTTTTGCTCCATAATTGCACAAAAACGTTCACAGACGCGTGTCTCAAGCGGATGGCACTCGCGCTCGCACTGGTCCTAGCCGGTCCGAGATATCGTGTCCGTGAGCAGTGTCTATGTGTGCGTTGCTCGAGCGCACTTTGTATGTGGATTGACTTCTGTACCTATCTATTTTGTGGCTCAGGCGGAACGTAAAACTTTTTAATTCGTGCGTACAGCCAGCGTTCATCGATTTATAAGACGTTATCACGTCAAAAAGGGATTGAAATGACAAACGACAGCCACCTGATAGTAAGTGGGAGCTGAGACTGAGACATTTCGTTACTACTTTAGAAAAAACTCGTATTGGATATTTCGAGATATATGAGTTTGAACTTAATTCTCTTCACGTTTAAGCTTAAAATCGTACGTCACGAAATATGAGATATGACGTTTTTTTCAAAGCAATGACGATTTGCATCTCAAGACTACGCAAAAGAACCCAGAAGGTTATGCGTTACCAACTCTGAGGACTGAGATGGAATGCCTATATGATAGTCATTTTATTGGGTGTCTGATTCCAACACTGGAACCTATTTGTGTTCAGCAAACGCTTCTGTTTGACGGCAGGTTAAAGGTTGAGGTAATCCGAACGGGCCCTGTCCTAAAACTGCTAAGAAATTCCTAATATGTAGGGCTAGACAAGTTGCCATCGAATACGAACGCTTGCGTTAGGTGATCACCTGTAATGACACTGACTCAGTTGACAGTTTCTTCGCATAGTTACCGCCATTGGATACCGACGTTTATATTGTGATGGTGCTCGTGTTGAATTCGACCTGTCAAGATATTACCGCGTAACGACGGTAGTTGTCAAAACTATCACTATTTGATTATCGCGAGTGATAGTGATCACTTTACAGCGTGTCAGTTGTAACGAGTGATATATCACGTGACTATCTTACGTCAATTCGATACATTTCTCAAAGCGACAGGTGATCACCTAACGCTAACGTTTGTATTCGATGGCAACTTGTCTAGCCCCGCTTGGGTGCGATTCTCTCAAAAACGCGGTCGGACGAACGAACGAGTGAATGTCGCAGCGGCAAGGTTAAGTAGTCCCGTCAGAGCGAACTAAACACATTTTAGCGCGTGCATTTTCAATTTGGCAGCATGGCTTCTGTCGTTAAGATCGAACGTATAAGGCTGCATAATTGAGAATGCACGCGCTAAAATGTGTTTTGACCGCTCTGATGGGACTACTTAAACTCGCCGCTGCGACATTCAGCTAAAATGCTTGCATTTTAGTTACAAATTAAATCTTGAAATTAAGTACTTAAACGATCAACATTACCTCGTATGTTAAAGCGAGACGCCCATAGTCGTCGGCCACACATTGCCATAAAAACGTAGATAGTTTAAATTAAAAGCTCCCCTAAGCTTAACTTTAAAGAAAATGCAAAAAAAACTTTATTTTCTTCTCGGTATAATAAAACACATCCAAGACGCCAAAATTAATAAAAATACTTAATGCATTCCATTAACTGCGTTTTGCAATTTGTTCCTTTTAATTATGTTTGAAATTAGTGCACCGGCTTTGGGGGCTGTAAAACTCATATTTTCCCTTCATTACCTGTATTTTGTTTCGCGCCAGCATTTTTTACCGGCCTCGTGAAATCCTCCTTCATTAAAAAGTCAGCAAGGCGAGCTCTGCCTTTTAACAGCCGGGTTCCGTCAGGCTAGAAATGCACTGATGCGATAGCGAACGCGGTTTTGCGAACAAGGGCTATCTACGTTGGTTTTGATATGGTATCTTACTGTCAACTAGGGATGTTACGGAGCTTCGCCTCCGCATCCGTTAAGACGGAACTTCCGTTTGGTTTTACACCTTCGGATCGGCCCCCGTCTTCGCTATTTTTTATTTCACACCTCCGCCTCCGCCTCCGTTCATTTTTTACCGAAGTTATATCAAAGCTGAAGGTATTGCATTTGCCGCGGCGGCGCGGCGCACGCCTACAAGTTTTGACTTGTGCAGGAATTAATTTAAATAAAAGGTACTCGGCTCCGGCTTCGCCTCCGGTAAACCTCCGGATCCAGATCCGGATCCGGCTTCGTATACGGCTCCAACTTCGCCTCCGGCTTAGGATCCGACGCCGTTCAATAAAAAAATTAAACTACGGATCCGTAACATTCCTACTGTCAACGTTACGATTTATTTGACAGTAATGGCGGCCCAGTTAAAAACAATGCAATAACATACCGAAAGCAATGTGGTTTTGCGGAGCAGAATAGAGAGTGGCATAATTTTTACCTGATTGCTAAATAATGCCTCCACTACACGTCGACAGATTCATCAGCAGATCTCATCTGCGAATGCATCCGCGGACGTGTAGACGGGGTAATTTGCTCGTCTGTGGTAGGTATTTAATGTCGGCAGATGCATCTGCCACCGATCCGTTTGCTGTCTGTTTTTGTGGCACAAATCGACGTGTGGTGGAGGCATAAGAAAATTACGGTTTAGTCTTGTATATATACAGGCTGACCCAGAAACTAACGTCAACCTGCCTAGGGCTGATAGGCTAAAAACCTATTGATTTAACCCCTATGTACGTTGAGCGATTTTTACTAGTTTCGGAGATATTGATCATTTTAATCTTAATTTTTGTAATTTTCCCTTATGTCCATGTCACGAAAAATCATTAATTTCATGTTTTATTTCATAAGTTTTTCAGTATTATCTTACATAATTAGAATTATTACGAATCAGCAAAGTTTTTATACCTATTTTCTCGTTTTTTCAATATCTCTGAAACTAGTAAAAAAAAGCTGAACATACATAGTTTACATAGGGGTTAAGTCGATAGCTTTTTAGCTGCTCTATCAGCCCTAGGCGGGTTGACGTCTGTTTCTAGGTCAACCTGTATATATATATATATACTTATATGTATATACGAGTAGAAGGGTATGTTTGTATAGTGTTTTGTTCCCCTGTAAAGGCTACACGATTGGCTTAATTTTAACAAGTGAGGTGTCGTCGTTAGATTTGTCTTATTGTCCTGGCAGCTATAGGGTATATTACTTCGAAAAATTCTTAAAAAAAAATGCGGTTTTAAAACTCACTATTGTGTCTCGAAAACAACAAATAAACGTCTTCGTGAGGGGTTGCAAAAAAATAGCTTCAAAACGACAATATTCCATACATATACAACAATAGCTGACACCCGCGACTCCGTCTGCGTAGACGTTTATTTCTACTCGTAACATAAAAGTAGGTACCCTATGTCTTTCATCAGGGTTCAAGCTACCTCCATACCAATTTTCATCGAAATCGGTTCATCACCAAGGTTTAGCCGAAAAAGCGCGACAAACAGACAAAGTTACTTTACATACGTACATTAAATGACGCCTGTTTCCCAAAGGGGTAGGCAGAGACCACTTCTTTCCACCTGCTACGATCCTGACAAATCTCTTTCGCTTCTAACACATTCATACATCGATTCATGCATGCACGTCGGTTTCGGCTAATTACGATTCTGCCCTTTTCCAGTATTTCTCCGATTTGATTCGAAAAAGTACGCCTAAAATAATAATTACTTTAACATTTATAATATTTTATGAGTGCCAAATAATATTCATAACGTCAACTAGACACATTACAACACATTAAATTTGGACGATATATCTTAAACTCCTATTTTATCTATTTACCCTGATGTTATTGGACTCCCCAAGGAACCCTAAAACTAGCTTCATTAATGTTCCCGCCGTCTTAGCGTTTATTAACTGGGAGCAAATTAAACGCTCCATTATTTAGTTAGGGGAATATTCGCGATGGTGTCGGATCCTTTGCACCTTTAGGGAGATATGAATAAATAAATAAAAAGTGACTGGAAACATGTTGAACAATCTAACTTGTCAATCTGATTGTTGTTGTTATGACTGTCATTTGATAGTCAGGGCTGTATTATAGTCCATACACCGTATTGTTTTTAATATGTATGTATAAATAATAAATAAATAAATATCAGAGGACAATGTCATACCAAAATTGAGCTAGTCCCAAACTAACCTCTAGGCTTGTACTATGGGTACTAGACAACGATATAGGTAAATACTTTTATAGAGTAATATGGACTTAAATGCACAGAAAACATTCAAGACGCAGAAACAATACTCGCCCTCATCAAACAAATATTTGATACCGGGAATGAACCCAGGACCGCTAGCGTCACAGGCAGGGTCAGTATCAACTCGGCTAACGTATCGTCAAAATACATACAAAAATCATAATTATTTGCCAAAAATAAACTTGTAAACGTTTATAAAAGTATAGCAGCCACGTCACGTGTATAAAAAGGGGTACTACTACATAATTCCAAAGAGTCATAATGCCGAATTGATCTAAATTCCGAATTATCATAATTTTAATTGCAATGTTTTTGATAACAGACCTAACCTACGTATAGCAATTTCGGAAAAATGAAAATTCGGACAAATTAATATTCGGAAAAAAACGGAATTATACGGTGTTCCCTTATAATAACACTGTTTTACGTTCAAATGTGGCTACAGTAGAGTCAATGATTTAAAAACGTATCTTATCGTTTTTATTACAATAACGTGAAAAATATTGGTCTAAGATCCGAATAGGAGACGATTTGCACCGGGCTGTTTATTCGATGAAAAGTATTTTATATCAAATTTAATACGCTAAATAATATGTGGCGAATAGGTAGGCTGAAAAATTTCAGTCCAGTAATTATATCATTAAAAAAAATATAAAAAATGAACTTTTTTTTAAATTGCAATTATTTGTTTAATAGACAAATTACATACTAATCGATAGTATGAAGTCTATAGAATATGCAAACGTTAGGTTTGATGCAAATGATTAGTACCGATTTACCTGTTTAGACCTGCCTACCCAATAGTTTGACGGAAAAAATAGTCAACCTATCGTTTGCATATTCTATAGGCTTCATACTTTCGATTGGTATGTAATTTGTCTATTAAACAAGATATTGCAATTTTTTAAAACAAAGTTAATTTTTAAAAGTTAATAATATTTAACTGACTGTACCTCTGCGTGCCACATGTCCAAGAAAACGACCTGAAAACGCATCTCCACACAACGGACTAACGCTTTAAAGTATCAAGAATTACTACAAACCTGCAACGACGCAAGCAAATTGTTACCTTACACCTGCGTGATGCGGTGTACTTTTGACTGTGTTTATAACGAAAACATCGTAAACTGTTTGGTAGTTAGAGAGGCTAGTTTTGAGAAAGGTTTATTGCGGTGTAAGTGGGGACTTAAGCACTGGACTTAAGTTTTGTTGAGGGCTTACGTTTAATAGACAACGTGGAGGAGATTTTAGCTACGTGATGATGAAAATGCTGCTTATAAGTCATGTACACAATAATTATAACAACGCCGAGTTTTTTTACTCATTGTTAAATAATTTTTTTAGAACAATCATATTCCAGTATCAAAAAGACCTGGAGGTTCATTGATGAATACACATAACGATGGTCCCTCCGTAAATCATTGAAACTCAAACGAACTTCCAAAGTGACTTTCGATCTTTATTTAGGGACATTCGATAAATAAAAAACGCACAAGTTTAAACTATCACAATAAATACAATTACATAGGATTCATTCTGAATTTGTTGAATTAACGACGCGATTAGCCTAGTCGGTAGTGCCTACGAAGCTAGCGGTCCTGGGTTCGGGTCCAGGTAAAGGCAAACGTTTGTGTGATGACAGGAAAGACTTAGTACAATTATTCTGGTCTAATACCCATAGGTCAGTTTGTGTCAAAGTGTTTCGTAATATTCGTTTTATTTTTAAATTCGATAAAACTAACTTGTTCGGCTTACTAAGCAGCTCAACAACGCCTTAGACCTTACCATCAAAGCTTCCACGTCGTAGCACTGCGCTACGCCCTATGAAGTAGATGAAAACCGCCCATTATGGTAACCCCTACTTTAAGTACTTTTAAATATCTCTGACACAGCCTAATTAACTTTTATAAAACCTAGTTAAGAAACATCCTAATTAAACTAGCTATTTTAAAAAATAAACTGCGACCAAATCGGTTTATCCGTTTAGGAGCTACGATCCCACAGACACACGCTAAACTTATGACATCCCTCTTTTTGCGTCGGGGGTTAAAATGTAGGAGTTAATTAATCTTATCGAGTTCAAATATCGTCTCTTTACTTTCTCAACCTCTTATATGATCGAATATTTTTATAGGAAAGTAGTCTTTATATACCTTGGAACACGAGTGTTTTTTCTATCTAACTATTCGATCAGATAAGAGTTCAAGAAAGTAAGTGGACGACATGTAACGAATTAATATCAGAAAATATCAGGGGGCCTAATATGGCTGCGTTTATCGCGTGAGAAAGTGTGGATAAGGCATCCGTCATCTGACACGTAAATAAGTACGAGAGTGACGGATGCTTTATCCACATTTTGACACGCGATATAGCGCAGCCATACTAGGCCCGTAGATCACAATTTCGTGACTGAAATAACATCTCCACAAGACTCACCTAATGTGATCCGAACTGGAATAAGTCACCTAACAATAAGTCCGCATGATAATAGTGTTGAATGTAAATATCGTCCCGGGATAATCCCCTCGTATTTCCACGAAAAACCATTTCTATACCTACGGCTTAGGGCACAAAGGAGGTTTTACATACTTGCGGGGTATCGGTATTCCGAAGATTTTTTTCAGTTACGTGTGCTATTATAAGCGTTATACACATTCCTGGATAACATAGTGGGTGAGGACGGAGTTCGGACGGTCGGCCCGAAATTTTATATTAATATAACAAAGCATACAATATGACTTGACAAATAACCTACCCAAAAAAGGTTGACCAAATATGACAATACATATATACATTTAGAAACAACAGAATTGCAATGTATTTTTTTTTATTTCATCCAGTTCTAGAGGTAACAATAAAGAAAACTGCACTGTTTTTGAAATAATAACGTTTTAATTTTAAAATTGGTGAAACGTTATTAAAGATGGTGAATTCGTTGTTTTCTCTTGATTTTAAAATTACTTTTTCACAACACTGCTCGGAAATATGGCCATAGATGGTCTTGTTTGGGGTCACAAAACGTCGATTATAAGGACAGACCAAGAATGTTTTTGTCGGCGTGTTTGCTGATTGGTCGAGAACATTGTTGTCCAACTTTAAGAACAATTAATGACAATCCATCAATCAATTTTTGTGTCATAGCTCCTTAAAATGAAAAATTTAAATCGACCAATCAGAACACACCATTTTGTCGTAAAATATTAGGTGTATTTTCGCTAAAAGATACACAGACTAAAAACTATGTCACTGCTTTTTTTTTTAAATGTAATTCAAACTGGGCCCCTAATCTCGAACCACTAGAGATGAAATTACATGGGAGCTATGGCGAAACAAATACAATTTTATATGGAGTTGACACATCTCGCATGTTAGTTTATTAATCTCGAGTGCCACGAGAATAGGGGTCCAGATTTAAAAAAAGTTATCTATGGTAAAATTGGCGGTGATGTCATATTAACATGATTGAAAATTAGAGTTTTGAATATGAATTTTTATTTTATTTCCTCTCAGTAGTTGTGAAAAGCACTATGTCTGCCTCGGTAGAAAGTGCAATTTATGGACTCGCACACTAGAGGCCCTCAACTACGTTTCGGCCCTCTATATGACTCGTCCAAAAATCGCGTACTTTCTATCCTCTGCAACAATGTACTATACCCCAATTAGGTAGAAGGCCGGCTCTACACTGAAACTTGCGACTTACGTAAGTAGGGACGCAGCGATCTATTAGAATGAGAAAAAAATATTTCTATCTACTTCTAACCAATAGCTGCGTCCCTACTTATGTAAGTCGTAAGTTTCAGTGTAAAGGCCGCCTAATGAAATTATAACTGTAAAATAAAAATAAGTGTCACTAATTAAGATCCGTGTAAACTTTTGGTAATGTTTTAAATTATAAAAGTACAAAAAGTTAATTAACACATTATAGAACAAATTTTAAGATCAACGCCAGTAACGTTTTATCATCCGTCCGTTTTTGGCATAACAATAATAAAACCGATAATAATTAACAAAAAAAAAGAGAAAAAACCTAAGTAAATATCATATTTTTGAACTTTATTTGTCAAAAATGCTAGGTTCTAGTAAAATATCAACAAGGTTCTAATTTAGACAAGGACATCTTTATCCATAACATGACGATCTTGTTATATAAGAGGAGTAAAGTTTAATCTGCTTCTATTTACTTTTATAAATAAACACGAGTATAACTTTAGTCTATAAATTAAACCGGTAATATAAAAAATAAATAAATATAAAAAATATAAAACTTTTTGGAAACAAGTACAAATCCGGTCCGGCTTCCAACGAAGACGCTGCCAATATGCCAGTTTCACGCCACTACCCGCAATTTGTTACCGCTCGTACAAGAGGTCACACTGTCGCCATCTATTGCAGTTAGTCACAAACGTACCACTTGTGTAGCTATCGTTACCGTAAACCGCAACCGAACTTCCGGCTTATCCTTGTATATGTATAACTTTTTTGTCTGCCAAAGTTAGCAACAGTATCGACCAATCACTTATCTATAAATATATAAATAAAAATTAATCACCGAAATGTATGTACGCGCATAACTTCTGAACGACGCTGCACTAAATTTGATAATTATTTTTTTGTTGTGTTCGTTATTGTCAGGGTAAGGTTTGTAGGAAAGAAAAAAAACCGGCCAAGTGTGAGTCGGACTCGCGCACGAAGGGTTTCGTGCCATTATCGAGCAAAAAACTGCGAAAAATCACGTTTGTTGTATGGGACAAATATTTATTTTATTCTGTTTTTAGTATTTTTTATTATAGCGGCAACAGAAATACAGCTATCACGGTTCATGAGATACAGCCTGGTGACAGACAGACAGACGGACGTGGAGGCTTTAGGAATGGAACTCTAAAAAAACTCCTGGAAAGTTCGGTTGATAAGCCAATGTTTTTAATAAAAGTTTATTTTTCATTTATTTATTTATTTATAAAACAAATGTGTACTTTAACAGCTAAAGCCAAAACAGCAATCGTGTTCATGTATTAACACTATTTTTTTTTGCAGAATTACTCGTAAAAAGAAGTGTTGTTCTGACCTTAAAATGCATCCCGTGACCTATATGTATGTCACAACTAGGTATCTAAGTAATCTAAGTTGTTAAAAAAAAAAC
The DNA here is from genome assembly GCA_946894065.1 of Acleris literana. Taxonomy (NCBI): domain Eukaryota; kingdom Metazoa; phylum Arthropoda; class Insecta; order Lepidoptera; family Tortricidae; genus Acleris; species Acleris literana. The sequence continues at coordinate 19,136,686 of OX335683.1, read as the reverse complement.
GCAGCGCAATATTTATACCTACCTTTATTTTTTTTTGCTAAAACTATTATTACCGACTCATGCATGCTAAATCACGTTTCCTCTGAATTTATCATAACGAAATAACACAATAACCACAATAAGTACGTATCACATATGTTTTTCCACGAATAAAAAGTCATGCATTGTAGGTCTAAACTTTGTCCTAGGTATATTTTATTGAATAGCCGCAGCACACCTTCTCTAATGCACCGAACATTTTGCCCGTGGTTTATTCCAGGCAATAAACACCTCTATCTTTATTCCCGGCCCATTCCGCTGTAATTCCAGCCAAACAACGAAATAAGGAAAATATAAAGCGGTAATTCCCGGACAGTCGGCACGTAACGCCGGGTTCGTTATCAATTATCCCGGACGAATATCCCGGGATCTCCGGGAGGAGGAGGAATTTTAGGGATGGTTTTAAGGAAATTATTGAGTTGATTAAGAAAGGGGCAGGATCACTATGCACTAAATTCAGGCTTTGTTAATACTTTAAGACAAGTACAGTAATGCCATTGCGTATAGAGGCGTTTCATCTTAGTCCTCAGGGTTGGCAACGCATTTGCGGTCTTAGGATTGCAGTCTTAAGATTGTAGTCTTGAGAATGCTAATGTCTAAATGGGGTAACAGACCCCACTTTCCATCAGGTGGCCTGGTGCTCGCCCGTTTTCACCATGCCTAAAAAAAGTGAAAAGTGCATTGTAAATATGGACCTTGTTGGCTGAAACAAAGGTTATTCTGTACTATTATTATATCTTACTACTATTTATTACAAAAGAGAAAGTTTGGATATCACGCTTCGATCACTGAACGGATAGGGATGAAGATTAGCACACATATAGGTTAGGTCCTAGAATAGGACATAATTATGATAGTTTTTATCCCGGAAAATTGGACAGTTCCCGAGGGAGCAGTGATAAACGATTTCAATACGGACGGATTCGCGGGCAAAAGCTAATAATCTAGTGTAGTCCTAAGCGCTTATTTATCCGTAAAAGTAGCTAGATCAGTACCCCGGCGCAGTAACGAATTAAAGCGAGAGGTACTTTTTTAACCGACTTCAAAAAAGGAGGAGGTTATACGTTCCACTGTATGTTTTTTTTCTTTTTATGTATGTTCACCGATTACTCCGTCAATTGTCGACCGATTTCAATTTTTTTTTTTTGGTTTGATAGAGTATACTTCCGAGGTGGTCCCATTGTCACTCCTCCTCAAATATTGTAGGCAAACATATAGCGATTTTAGTATTTTTAGTAACAAGTCCAGCATTTTCATTCAGAAAGTATCCTTTGGTGTAGTGGAACTGATGATGAAGACCACAGATGGCCACCGGAACTCCTCAATGGAACCGATTTCAAGGGTGGCGATAAGATATCTCGATTAACATAGTTGAGCGACTACCTACAACGAATAATATTTACTTGTTGAAATATGACTATGATTTTCCCGCGGCGTTGCTTGCGGCGTGCTTGATATAAGTTAAAGTTTCATTTCAACTAAGAAGTGGGACTACGTAACAACGTATTATGATCACTAAAAAGTATAAAATAAAATAAATGTTTTAAAAAACAAAAAAACCGCCTTCAATTGGACTAACCTATTAGGTGCCTACAATTTTAAAGAAGTTATTTTTTGCGTTTTTGAAGGCGGTTTTTTGTTTTTTAATTGTACACGTATTATCATTGTTTCGTATCCATAGTACCAGCTTAGTTTAAGACTTTAACAATATCTAAAATGTCCTATATTATTTCGTCTGCCTCAACTTTTAATACCTATACCTTCCAAAGGATCAGTATCTTAAAGCATCTCCCGGCGAAGGTTAAGTTAATATCGTTGATCCCCTACAAAGCCGGGGCCCCTGCAGCGAGAGACCACAAAAATGCACCGGGATTACACCTGCATTTCCCGTGCAGCGCAGGCCTTAAGCTGCCTCAGCTTACTTAACCGCTCCCGGAAAGGCTCAGGGGTAGTCTTTGGATATTACATCAAAGCAGAATAATAGAATAGAATACAGAATGTAAAAAATCATTATACAAAAGCTTAATAAAAACTCATCTGTGATCTTAACCACAGGCTAAATAAACTATGTCATATGTACGCGCGCGCATTTCTTAATTGTTATGTCTCGTTTTTAACTTACTACTTTTTTTTTTTACCATATGATGTACCATATCACTTTTACGGAAGAGCGGTGTCTCTTAACACAGGTATCAAGTGTACTTAAAAAGAGGCAACGGCACAGCTATTGTTATATAATTTGTTATTGAATAAAAACATTTTTTTTTTTTTCATTTTCATGTAGTTTTAGTTTTATCTTTGTCAAATTCGTTTAAAAAAGAAGTGGAAAAAAAATAAGAGAACTGTGAGGCTAGACAAGATGCATAATCGCTAAAGTTAACGATTTTCGACGACTGTCAAATGTATGGAATTGATGTAAGCGTTCGACGAAACCACCTGACAGCGTACGTCAATTCTATACATTCTCGATAACGATAGCGATAAAGATCATCGAATGCACCTTGTCTTGGGCTACTGTTATACTTGTTTACTTTTTAACATATTGCCCTGTTACGATGTCGGTTTTTTAGGGTTCCGTAGTCAAACTAGGAACCCTTAGTTTCGCCATGTCCGTGCGTGCGTCTGTCCGTCTGTCTGTTCGTCCGCAGCCTAGCTCAGAGACTCTTAGTACTAGAAAGCTGTAATTTGGCATGAATATACAACATATGAGTCACTCCAACAAAAAGCTAATTTTTGTTGGAGTCAATTGTCGTCCCCCAGTCAAAACTACAAATACTAAAAATCTGAAAAATATCTTAAATGTAATCACATATAATGAATTTAATAGGAAAACTATCACGACTAAGTAGACTTCATTGGTTCTGGATTTACAAACGATTTAAATGTTTATACCTACTGAAAACTTATTTGCGGTTTGGTAAACTGATAAAATTCAAAATTCAAAATTCAAAATATTTATTCAGTAAATTGGCCACATGAGGGCTCTTTTACACGTCGGTAACATGGAGTGAATCTACTAGCGCTTCGGACAAGACCATCATTGCGGAGAAGAAGATAGGGACCTATGTCGATGTATGGGGATAACAGTTTTCCTACGGCAAAGTACAGTTTGTCGCGAGGCCTTATTTGTTTGTAGTAACGGCTTCTGAACCCTACACTGAGCATGGTCCGACATGCTCTTGCCCGGTTTTTTTTAAATAATGTGTACTTACTGTGATGTACACTGTCAATTTAAGATAACATAAGATCGATGTCTTATCTGTTATCCTTCCGCTTTTGTGTGTATAAATCTTCCCTATAACGCTACTTTTAACTCAGTCTTGTGCTTTATTTTCGACGTACTTCCTAGATTTTTATTCTTTACAGAAATACGTTAATACTAACACACACTAATCGTACGTGTTGACTTATACGAATTTAAATTGTTGGAATTGATAAAACGAGTCCTATAGCGTCAAATAAGAAATAAAGGTAGCTCAAAAAATATTTTGTTTGGCCACGGCACGCTACAAAGGTAAAAAGGGAGACCTTTCACACCGGTGTATCACGTGTACAAGAAGCCATTTGAGCGTGTCCGACCTTTATCCTCGGAATACCTTCATCGGAAACAAAAAACCGGGAAACACTCGGCCCTTGCAAGAAAAACGCTTCATTATCCACCTAAGAGATAATGCTCTGTAAAGGTCGTCAATGTATATCTTCAATCCGCGACGGAATCAGAGGGGTAACGTGTTATAAGTTTACTCCCTTTTATTCATAAACATACAATAATTTATTTTACTCAAAGTATTCAAGTGTCCCTTTCTGTCGTATTCAAATGTCATAATGACAAATAAGGACGGAGCATATTTCAAGCACACTTTAGCTAATGCTTCAACAAATGAAATAAAATGAAAGAACAATGCACCTGGCATTCTCCATAGAAGCTAAGGCCAAAGAAAAGAAATTTGACGGGTAATTATAGAATTGGGTTTATTTGGGTTGTAGTTGGGTTTAGGCAACGGGCGAGTGTTCCGGGTGTTGGTGGGGCTGCCCCGTTTTTGTAGCGCATCAGGGATGTTTGCAGAAGCAAGAATAGATTGCTTTTATGCAACTATGCGCAAAAGAGCCGCATCCCTGGTGCGTGGCGGTCCCAATAACATCCTGAGAATGATAGGGGACAGGTACGACTGGCCATACATCCGTGTTGTGGGCTACATGCCCCTGTCAATTATTAATACCTAATGTATAATAATTAATACTAACACTTAGATCTAAGATACTAACAACACTTAATTAGAGATGAATGTATGGACTTATGTTGTCTGAAATAAATGATTTATTAGGTATTATTATTATTATTATTATAGATATTTATTTAATTTTCTGTACATTAGGTTTTTTATAACAAATATTCAAATATAAAAGTAAAATAACAATACTAATACAAAAAAGTAGACATTATAAAAAACCTAACCTACGAGTGCCGCCGGCAGCTGGGCAGGGCTCAAGCTACCGGTGGTTAGGGCTGCAGAGACAGGAACCTCCTCACAATACGTACCGTGTCGAGGAGTACTGCCTTCTGTATCTGGCCCTTTATCCAGCCATCTAGCGAGAGTCTCTTGAGGTGTTGGTCGAGACTCTTCGCTATCAGACCGTTTGCCGAAACAACTATCGGGACAATGATCATCGAGTCAACATCCCACATGGCGGTCACCTCATGAGCCAAGTCAAGGTACTTGCTGAGCTTGTCCTTCTCGGCCTTCACAAGGTTCTCGTCATGCGGGATGGTGATGTCGACGAGCACTGCCCGGCGTTGAGATCGATCTGTCGACACGATATCAGGCTTATTGGCAACAAAAGTCCTGTCCGTGATGACAGATCGATCCCAATAGAGCGTAGCACGACCATTTTCGAGAACTGGCGCCGGTGCGTACTTATAGTACGGCACTTCAGACTCAACAAGACCATATTGAAGAGCAAGTTGCTGATGGATGATCCTGGCTACGAGGTTATGTCTGTGCAAGTACTCGCCGTTGGCCAAATGCGAACAACCGAAAATTATATGTCTGAGCGACTCGCCGGGGCAACGGCATGCTCGACAAATGTCGACCGTGCCATCCCTCAGAATATATTTCCGGTAATTGTTCGTCATTATGACCTCGTCAGCAATTGCACAGACAAAACCTTCGGTTTCCCCAAAGAGGTCACCAAATCGTAGCCAGTTCACAGACGCTAAAAAGTCTACATTGGGCCTTCTTAGGGCCCGGTAGAAGCGTCCGTGTAGCTCCTTGCTCTTCCATACGTTCTTGCGGTCTTCAGTGCTCAACACCGTTGGTTTGCGCCAGTTCTCGTTTGCCAAGGAAAGAGGCGTGAGGCTCTTGTCTACTGCAACCACATCACGATGCATCCCACATTAATTGCTAAGGAAATAATCCCTGAGATTGCACACCTCGCGGTTGTGGAGATTCTTAGCATTTAACATGCCTCGACCTCCACATTTCCTCGGGATGTAAAATCTCATAACAGATGAGCGTGGGTGCAACATGCGATGTGATTTAAGCAGTGGAAGGACCCTCCTATCCAGGGCGTCCAGCTCAGTCTGAGTCCACCTTAGTGTGCCAAAGGAGTATGTGAGCAGAGGCATCACCCAGCCATTGAAGGCGCGCACCTTATTGCCACCCGACAAAAGACTATTAAGAACTTTTGTCAAGCGGCAGAAGAAGCGCTCCTTCACTGACTGCTTGACATCGCCGTCCACAATACCCATAGACTGTGATATAACAAGATATTTGTAGGTTTCAACTTCGGAGAGAGATCTGAGAGTCATTGTGTGCAAATTCGACGAATTTATAACTTTCCCTCGTTGAACATGCATGACCGCACACTTATCTACACCGAATTTCATCTTGATCGCATTACTGAACTCTTGTGTAATTTTCAATAATTCGATAAGATCTTGGCGCTTCGATGCAAACAGTTTGAGGTCATCCATGAACAATAAGTGAGAAATGACTTCAGCTTCTCTACGAAGTCGATAGCCAAGCCCAGAATCCGCCAGCAAAGAGCTGAGGGGATTCAAGGCTAGGCAAAACCACAAAGGACTCAGACTGTCACCCTGGAAGATGCCTCTTTCAATCTTTATCAAGCTAGGCGAATCAGAGGGGACATCTCGAGCACCTGGTTGACGAAGGACTGTGACCCACTGCCTCATACACACACCTAAAAAGAACCTCAAAGTTGCATCAACTTTATACAAATCTAAGATCCTTTCGAGCCATGAGTGAGGCACCGAGTCATAAGCCTTCTTATAGTCAATCCAAGCAGCCGAAAGGGCCGCCTTGCTTCGTCTGACTTGCTGGCAAATGGCCATGTCTATGAGGAGGAGCTCCTTAGTACCGCGGGACCCAACCTTACATCCATTTTGAGCAGTGGCCAAAACATTATTTGCAATAAAATGTGCATTTAATTTTGTGCTCAAAATGGATGTAAGGAGCTTGTAGATGGTAGGCAAGCATGTTATGGGTCGGTAGTTTTTTGGTTCCGTGGTACTACCAGACTTGTGGAGCAGGAAGGTGACAGCAGTTGTTAATAAAGGTGGCAAGGAACCGAGCTCAAGGGAATTTTGGAATTGCGTTGCTAAACATTCATGTGAGGCTTTGAACCATTTAATCCAGAAGTTGTGCAATCCGTCCGGCCCAGGACTTTTCCAGTCCTGAGCGAGAGGCGTCTTCGGAGCAGATGGTAATAGGCCCCATTGGTTCAATAGCCTCACACGAGTGTTCAACAGCACGCATCCAGTCTCCTTCTGTGTGCACGACAGCCACCGACCAGATGCTGCGCCAGAAATTAATCATAGCAGCAGGATCCGGTAGGTGTCCGTCGCTCACACCTTGATCGGTTCCTTCCGACTTACGGTACACCTTCCTCTGATCTCTTTGGAAGAGGCGATTTTGCACGCGTAAACCTTCTGCTTCAGGAAGTCGATACGTTCCGTGACACAAGCCATATAATGCTGGGGCCTTATTCCGGTCCCAGCAAAGGCTTGGTTCACGAAACGCATGACACGGGGGCGTTCATTACCCCCCCTGAAGCAGATTAGCTTTGCTATGAGAGTCCTAAACTTATTGATACGCCGCTCAATTCGCACTTGCCAAGCGGGGACAGACCCGCGAGCGCGCGGAGCTCGGTCGGTGTCCGGAAACTTGACTCGAGCTACGCGGCACGCAGTTATGGCCCCGCAGTACAAAATTGAGTGGGTATTGTAATGAGGTAAGGTTCTGCTACTGAAGGCGGACCTTATCACATTAAACTATTTGTACGAAGTGTCCAATTTGGTTTTAAATTTATAGATTTGAAATCAAATTGGTTCGAAGGAACAACGGTGCTTTGTTTTATTGGAAAAAATGGACAGACGCCGCTGTGATACCGCTTAGGACACAACTATTGTATTCGTTAAATCTGGAAAGCAAATAAAAAGAAGAGTACAGATTTATGAAGTGTTTCACTGCTACATCCCTGTCCCCCATTATTACAGTATCGATAATATCCTCGCTGGCTTGTAAATATGACACCAGCAAGGCATTTAGGGCTCCCATAAGCGCTAAATTTCGTTTACAGGCAGGCAAGCGTGGTAAACGAGGCCTAGATTTGGGTGTGGACCGATACTGCGCGATCGCGTCTTCCAAAGCCGTCCTCAATTGCTCATTTACCTGGTTAGTTGCGCTTATATTCGAACAATCCTCAGCGTCGATAACGGGATCATCCTGCGCTGATATCAGTGCATGTTGGGCGACTGGCATCAAAGCCGATAACGCAGCAGGAGGGTCCCGTGACGAAGCGGAGGTTGTACGAATAGGTAGCGATTCCAGGCGTAGCCGATCAAGTACAGACTGATCCAGCCGCCGAAGCCGCTGAATGGCCCGCACTTGATCCGATAATCGTTGGGCAGTTACGGTGATGGCCGGTTCAAGGGTCCGAAACAGAAGCAGCATTCGATCACGGTACGCAGTGAGGTTAGTTCCTCCCTCTGTAGCCCCGTAGTATGCTCGCATGCAATTTTTATTATTTGATGTTGACCATCGCATGCGGCGCACTAAACCACCGGTAGCGGGAGCCGTGCGCGGAGCAGGATGCCCCGCAGGCCCCAAGCGTGCCGGCAGCGGTGGTCGCCCGCGTCGCGCAGGTGGTCGCTCGACTCGCTGGTGTCGGGCGCAGTGGCGAACTCATCACCCGACGACGATGGCGAGGAGCTAGATGAGGCGGGCAAGGGTGGAGGGCGTGCGATACATGTATCCGCTACTTGACGTTGTCTGGACCTCGTCAACATTCATTTTGGTTCTTCGAAAATGTTGGTAAATTTATTATTATTATTATTATTTGATGTAGAAAAATATTTAAAACAATGCTGTGGTGTAAGCTTTTCTGAAGAAAATGTCTAAAAAAAATATTTAGTAACAATCGTAACAACACGTTACTCGCAAGATGTCCTATTTATAAAGTACCTTACTAGATGGTTCTATTTTTCGTATAAGTTCCCTAAATTTGTAAGTAATAAAATACTGAATTTAAATCTCATACAAAACAGGTCATACCAACATCCTTCGTATCCGAGGACTTCTTTTTAAAAGTGTTTTAAGCCAAGATCTGGCATTTTCCTTTAAAAGTAATAAATTTATTTACCAAAAATAACATAAAAATCTTAAAAATATCTTAAAATACTTAATTAACAACTGGCTGAAAGAGGTCGCCACTGAGCCCGAAAATATGCCAATGGTTAGTTCGTGACGATAGTGTGAATAATTATTATTTATTGCTTTATTTTATTACCTTGTGATGTTATTTACTATTAAGTAAAAACATTTTAATGGTTAATATTAATTGCCTACTGGTTGAGTTTTTTTGCGGCGCTTCATCTTTGCATTGATTGCCTTGTCCGAAGCGCTCGCAGTCACTCCATATTAACGATGTATATAAAGAGGCCTGATGTAGCCAATTTACTGAAAAAAAACATACAATCATATCTCTCCGATGAATGGATCGATTTAGACGCGGGTTTTAATAGAAAGTCTTTTGATTGGGGTCGTTCTTTTTTTTTTAAATAAAGTGAATTTTTCTTTTTAGTGCTCTGATAGAAGTGTCGCCAAGGTATTATCTATTTTATAGTAACAGCCAAAACACCCTAAAATTTTTAGCTCAAATTGTCAAGAAGTTATCTATTATTTATGACGCCACCTACTCGTATTGTTCGAGGAATGGCGCCCCGACATCTTTATTGTTCGCGAACAATGGGTGGATTTAATCCGAATTTTTCTGACAAATATTGAGTCGAGATGAAGGAGTTTCGGATAATTCGAATAGCGAAGTTAATTGAGTTCGCGAATTACTATTATTTGGAGGTAACCGGGGCCGGATATAATAAGAGTATGATCTCGGAATAGGCCTTTGAAGTTTGGGTGCACAAAAGACTCGCTCAACTTATTTGTTCTAAGATAATTATTTACAGCGGCCATAGGCTTTTTGTATTAGGTTTGACCTTGTTAAATCGATGTTCCTTTTGTAGAATGTATCGATTGGTAGAAATTTTATTTAATACAGACATTTTGTAGCAAGTGTTCAGAGGACGATGAGAAAAAATGTCCCGACCCACCAACAGAGATGAAACAGTTTCAGTTTATAGATCTTGGCAACATGATGTATTTTTACTATGGGAACCATAGCCATGTATGAGGTTTACTTTGTAAATCATAATCGTATCGTATGGAATTTGTGTAAAAATAAACACATTCTTGCCTTGCTTGGCTCTTGAAAGGCTTTTTATTTCATTATAAAATCCCCATCGATTTTGCTACTAAAATAGGTATTTTGTCTTTTTTTGGGTCCTAATGAACACAAGGACATGCATCCCGTGTCTATTGGAGGGTGGGGACGGGGTCCATACAAATACAATCCCTTTCGTGGTAGGTAGTTACAAATCTTACCTAACCTAACCAACGTACCTAATGAATGTTCAGAATGGCGTTGTTCAATTAAATAGTAATTCCCAATTTTCCGAAAATTTCACCAGGTATATTTGCTCTGATTTTTGCTGGGTCTCCGAAATTAAAAGGAATCATTTCTAGTCTATGTAAGTTGACTTTCATAACTACGGAAACTCTTAGCACAGCGAGACGTGTATGTTGAGTATTTATGCCATACATTTTCATATCAACTAAGAAGTGGGTCTAGGTACTGTACTGACCTCATCTCGAGTCAAACCTTCAAACAAGAATTAAATTGTCTTTGGTATTTGACTGGTTAGAAAGTAAAGGGCTAGTGAGTGTGGGGGTTGCTAGGGAGTGTTGACTTGGTTACCGTCGGGCTTTGGAAAATGAATCAGTTAATATTTTTATTGCGTTTTCCTTTATAATAATAGTGATTATAGCACAATAATTTTCTTTAAAATATTTAAAAGAAGAGTGATAAGTAGTGAACAATATAAAAAGGTGATCTATAGGAATATTGCAAGGAGACGTTAGAAGGCTCTCGTAAGTTTTCTCATGTAGACAAAGTCTACCCTAAAAGGTAAATATTGTAATCCTACCGTTGATGGAAGCAATTATCTATAAGAAATCATGTTCACGAGTAATTTGGTTAATGATTTGAGAATATGAATATTGAATTAATGATTTCTCATAGGTATTTTAACTATTCAGTTAAGTCTTATTTATTAGTATAGAGAAGCCTGGGGAAGAGTGTTCTGATTGAGAAACTGAAAGACGAACGGAAGGGTGATATACTTCGTCTAGAAGGGGTTCCAAATGATGATAATTTGTATAGTTGAATGATTGTTGTGTTTCGGGGTATGATAACAGGGTAGGGAAAATCGTAGTTTAGGGAATTTTAGTAGTAATTTGATCCTTCTTTATTTTAAATGCACTTCGCACGCGTGCATCAACCTGAGAGTCCTGTCATCTTCTGTGGAGAGTTTGGTTGGAGAAGTTGTCCTGAGAGTTCGGGTTGCGCGTCCTTTACGTCTCGTCTGGAACCGAAGCTAAGTGTTGTCTTTTAAGTGGTTATTTGATAAGTGCATCGTTGCACTCTATGTAGTAATGCAGTTGGTTACGAATGTCATTTGATGTCATCACATTCAAAATATTTTGAATTATTGAAGTTGTCATTGCAATTTTTTGACAACAAGGTTATAAGATCATTCTTAGCTGAGCTGTCCTTGTTAGAACATGTTTATTTGAATATTTTTTCTTTGATGTTGATTTTTTTTATTTACGATTATTATCAAAATATTTTTTTTTGAGATTCGAAATTTTATTTTTTGAAAGGAATAAAAAAAATTATTCCTTAGGGACAAATCATAATTAATACATGAGTGATACACGTTAGTCGTTGGATACCCAATTTAGTGACAACTTTCTTTGAATTATTTCACGGGATTTTTTTAAATCTATTACGAGCTTTAAAATAATTAAAAGGTAAATAACATTATTATTTTATTGGTATTGTTTTTGTTAATTTTTGAATCAAGGGAATTCAAAGGATTATTAATATTTCAAGACAAGTTTATTTCGTGTAGATTTTTTGTGTACAATTTTTAGGATTCCTTGTTTAATCTTCAGTTTATTTGGTAAACATTTTCTAAATTTTCCCATGATGTTTGGTTAAGATTATTTTATTTCTTTCGGCTCTTATATTGGGGATTACAGTTTATACTTGTGTCCTAGCAATCTAAATTACAATTTATTTCAATCTTTTCCATTTAAGCTACGGATATTTCCATCATATCCTATCCGAGTCGAAGAGGGTTTAGTGTCTTGGTGAAAGTTATCAGCGGGTCACAGACGTCGATGACATCTTACCGTGACTAAACATCTTGGACTAAGATAGCAAGCAGAGTTACTATACAGTGTACTCTCAGTATCCATTCAGACTTCACAGACTGCTTCAGTGTGTTGAAGATTCAAAGTTAATAGCTTCTAAATTCAACTTGGGGAAACGGAGGTCAGATTTGAGTTGCGTCAAGAGTTAATTTCACCTCTGGTCGAAAGACGTTAGTTAGTTGAGGTGACTTGCTGGCTGGGTTTTTATGATCTCATGTTGGCAAGGATGCCTGCGAGTTTAGCTCGGCAACTGCTTTCTACTCCCGGCTATCATGTCGGTTCGTGGGGACTCGACTAAGCGAAGCGAAAGCTGAGCGTGTGATATCAAGTGCCTTGACGGATTTGAAGGGGAGGAGACCACCCATATTCTGGGTTTACTTTGGTATCTGTCACACTGAATTGCAGAAAACTCACACATTTCGTCGACCTGAAATATCCGAGGATACAAGAGGGGTAGTTTAGGTTAATAGTCTCTCCATCCAAATTATTAGGAGATAAAATAAATCCTGACTCTTGGAGTGACTATAATTTGTTGGGCCCTCTTCACTCTTGGTTACATGAACCAACCTAGACTGACTTGGCGACGTAATGGAAACGCTCCCCAGACAAGCTAGAGGCCGGCTGGCAGAGTGTGACCAGTTTGGAGTCGAGCACATGAGTAAGAGCGGGGCGGGGCTCTGCTTTTACCAGAAATCGTACACTTGTCGAACCGTTTACCTTTTAACTGAAGATTTTCTAATGACACCTTTATTTCAATTAGTACAACTATTTGAATCCCCTTATTCTTGAATATCTCTTTAATCAGTCGAATCTGTTATCCCTCAGTCTCACCTTAGGAACTTGGAACTACCAAAACATAAAAAAAAACAAAACACAACGTAGGATCCTATTCAATTGACAATCTCTTTTGTCAACCGGCCTGTCAAAATAAATTAAATTTTTATAAGGTCTACCCCTCGGGGACAGTACAGTACATACCAATTTATTATGATCACTAAAAAGTATAAAATAAAATATATATATTTTTTAAACAAAGGTTTGTTCAAAAACGAAAAAAATAACTTTTTAAAAAATGGTTGGTTCGTCAATCCAACTGAAGTTTGCTACTCACATTTTTTTTTATCCAAAAGCCTACTTCAGTTGGATTGACAAACCGATTTAGAAGTTAAAAGAAGTATATTTTTGCGTTTTTGATGGCTGTTTTTTGTTTTTTAAAACATTAATTTTTACCATGCAAATGAAAATGTATCTTCATAGATACATTTTCATTTACATGGTAAATATTGATAATCAATCTTTCTTTATTCAGATAAAAATAGATGTTAAATAAAACAAAAAACTGCCTTCAAAAAGCAAAAAATAACTTCTTTAAAATGGTACGTAAATAGTTCAGTCCAACTGAAGTCTGTTTTTGGTTAAAATATTGTTGGACGCCGACTTCAGTTGGACTGACCTATTTACCTACCATTTTAAAGAAGTTATTTTTTGCTTTTTGAAGGCGGGTTTTTTGTTTTTTTAAACTTTATTTTTTATGTTATACTTTTTAGTGATCATAATTATGCTGTTATTCTCCCACTTCTCAATTAATAAGAAACAATAGAACATTTCAATCTCGCCGCAAGCAACGCCGTGGGAAAGTCATAGTCATATATTTATACCTAAATATGCTTCGTCATAGTCGCTCAACTATCTTAATCGAAATATCTTGTCGCCACCCTCGAAATATATACCGTTTAGGAGTTCCGGTGGCCATCTGTGGTCTTCATCATCAGTTCCACTTCGCCAAATAGTGCTTTCCAAGACCAAATACACGAGTTACAATGAAAAATACCAAAATCGCTATAGGTGTGCCTATAAATTTTGAAGAGTTCCGTCGATTCCTCGTGGATTCCACCATCAGATCTTCATTTTGATAAGAATGGGACCAAACGGGAAGGTTCTCAATTCGTTTGTATTTTTTATTTGTTTCTAATGTTTGTTAACTCAGAACTTTCGACTGGGTGAACCGATTTTGATGATTCTTTTTTTGAAGTCGGTTAAAAATAACCGCGACGCAAATAGAGGGGTATTATAAGTTTAATAACTATATATGTTTGTGTGTGTTTATGTGTGTGTGTGTCTGTCTGTGGCACCGTAGCTCTTAAGCGTGTGAACCGATTTGGATGCAGTTTTTTTTATTTGAAAGGAGGCTTTCTATCGGTGCTTCTTAGCTACGTTTTATGAACATCAGTTGAGCCGTTTATGAGATATCAGCTCGGAAAGAAGGGGGGGTATTAAATTGGGGGTTTTTATCTATCTAATACTTATTTTTATAACTTAGCATATATTGCAGCGGGCCCCCGGTATACAAAGGCACGTCCTCGTCAGAATGAGAACTCAACAACAGATTAATTCCGGCAGTGTTCTCCGCAGCGGTGGGCTGAGCCCCCACGCGCCTCAATTAGCGGGGAATCTTCGTTTCTTAATGAGATCTCCAGATAGGAACATACATGTTTAATCTAACAGGCTTGTATTCGATTTTTAAAGTTATTGGTTGCTTTTTGCTGCTGTTTGGTGCAGTCACAACATCGGGCGCAAAAATATCTGACACGCTCTTATACCTTTGGTAATATAGACGTGTCAGATAATTTTTGCGCCCAAAGTTGGATAATATATTATTGCTCGTTAATATACTTCATTTTTGTTAAAGAAAAAAATACATTGGCCAAATGGAAGTCAAGGCATTTGAACGGGAGAAAGGATGACGGATGCATTTATAATATTACTTATGAAAGAAGATGCAGTGACTAAGAAAGAAAAGGGTATGCTAAGATAGTTTGGTCATTTAGAAAAGATGGATGAAAGAAGAGTTACGAATGATAAATGGCGAGCGTGAGTGAGTGGAGATGTCGGTAGGGGACGTCCTAGACGGACGTACGGTGATCAGATTCGCGATGTACGGAATAAGAGTAAAATAATGCTGAAGGATATGTTAGGTCACTTTAACAGAAATAAACTACTTAACAATAACCAGTTTGGCTTTACCAGAGGTCGATCAACAATTGATGCGGCATCTGTACTCATTAAACATATATATAACAGTTGGGAGAAATCTTGCGATGCAGTAGGAATATTTTGTGATCTTTCTAAAGCTTTTGATTGCGTGGATCATACGACCCTTATTTTAAAATTAGAACATTATGGATTGTCCAATAAAGCTTTAAGCCTTAAAAAGATAAAAGATAAAAAGATAAAAGATGTTTATTCAGTAAGTAGGCCGCACGGGCACTTTTACACGTCAAAAATCTACCAGCGCTTCGCAAGAGACCACTGCTGAGAAGAAACGCCGCAAGAAACTCAACAGTCAGTCGTTTTTTTTTTTAAATTACTTATACAATTATAGAACTTAACCTAGCATTATATAAAACAATGAATTTAACATTAAAATATATATATCATGCGTAGTTGAGCAGGAAAATGTGTCAAAACTCAGTATGTTCAGATGAACTCTTAAATAGTAATAATAATAATTATATATATACATATACTTACCCATGACGGTGCAAAACAACCACATAGTTTTGATACATTCTCCTACAGAAACCGTGTCCCCTAGACAATCATTATACCTACAATGTTTAGATATTTTCCTGACTAAGCTATTACTAAGTTATTTAGGTGTTTAATTTAGGCCAAGCATTTTTATCTGTTAGATAGTCCTCGACCCTATAATAAGCTTTCGACATCAACGACTTTTTCAAGTAATTTTTAAGTGCTGGAAATGATAACTTTAAAACTTCGTCAGGTAATTTATTATAGAAATGAATGCATTGACCAACAAATGATTTATATACCTTACGGACACGAAATTTTTTAATAGCAATTTTATTTTTATTTCTTGTATTCAAATTATGTATATCACAATTCTTAACAAAAGAGTCTTGATTTTTAATGACATAAATAATATTCTCATAAATAAATTGTGACGCTACTGTCAAAATACTAATTTCTTTAAATAGTAATCTTAAGGAATCACGGGAGTTTAGGTTATATATGGAACGAATGGCTCTTTTTTGTAACACGAATATAGTCTGTATGTCAGCAGCTTTTCCCCAAACCAGAATACCGTACGACATAACACTATGAAAATAACTATAATAAACTAAGCGAGCTGTCTCAACATTGGTAAGTTGCCTGATTTTCCTAACAGCATAAGCTGCCGAACTTAATTTACCTGCTAGTACTGCTATATGGGGACTCCATTGCAAGTTTTTGTCTATAGTTATCCCTAAGAAAAGCGCCTTGTCCACCATCTCCAAACACTCATCATTTAGAAATATACTAGATTTTACCGGTCTAACATTAGGCAAAACGAACCTAACACATTTAGTTTTCTTAGCATTAAGTAGCAAATTGTTAATAGTAAACCAATTAAGTACTTTAACCAGCGTGGCGTTTACCCTACTGTAATCGACGGATTTTCGGTCCACCTTGAAAATTAATGAAGTATCATCAGCAAATAGCACAATATCACAAAGGTTATCTACCGTGGGTGGTAAGTCATTTATATAGACCAGAAATAAGAAAGGACCTAATATAGAGCCCTGAGGCACACCTAATTTAACAGTTGCTCCAATGGACTGTGTTTGGTTTACAACAACCGTTTGTGTTCTATCGCTAAGATATGAAGACATAAGATTTAGAGAATTATTTGACAGACCATAATGTTCTAATTTTAATATAAGAGTCGCATGATCTACGCAATCGAAAGCTTTGGAAAGGTCACAAAAAATTCCTATTGCATCACAGGATTTCTCCCAAATATTGTATATATATTTAATGAGTACAGATGCTGCATCAGTTGTGGATCGTCCTCTGGTTAAGCCGAACTGATTACTGTTAAGCAGTTTATTTCTATTGAAGTGACCTAACATATCTTTTAACATTAACTTCTCAAAAACTTTACTTAAAACCGGTAGAATAGAAATGGGACGGAAATTCGTTAAATCACACATGTCGCCCGATTTAAAAAGTGGTATGACTTTACTATATTTCATAAGATTTGGAAAAACCCCCTCTGAAATGCAATTATTGTAGATTAAAGCTAAGTGAGGTGCAATTATATCTATGACATGATGGATCACTTTAACTGACGCTCCCCATAAATCCTCAGTTTTTTTTAAACTGAGCGATTTAAATACCTTAACAATAGAAATTGAATCTACATGGCTAAAATCAAAGGTTACATTACATTTAGTAACATTAGCACAAAGTAGTTTTTGAGCTACAATCGCAGATGATTGAAGACATTTCGTTGTATTAATAGCTATAGTGGAGAAATAATCTTCGAACGCTAAGGCCACGTCTTTGTTTGACGTGATTTGTTTGTCACCCTTGTTTAGGGTGACTTGATTATCACGAGTTTTAGATTTACCCGTTTCTCTATTTATAATTTTCCACACCGTTTTTACCTTATTATCAGAAGCTTTGAGTTTAAGACTTAAAAAGTTTGACTTAGCAGTTAAGCAAACTCGCTTGAAGGTCCTCGAATAATTCTTAACGTAAACTAAGAAGTCAGCATTCTTGTTCTCCTCCCTCTCTCTATATAGTTCATAAAATCTTATGTCTTCTTATCTAAGTGATAGAACTCAAACAGTTGTTGTAAACAAAACGCAATCTGTTGGAGCTACAGTGAAAATAGGTGTGCCTCAAGGCTCTATTTTAAGTCCTTTTTTATTTTTGGTTTACATAAATGACTTGCCACCAACAGTAGATAAACTTTGTGATATTGTACTTTTTGCTGATGATACTTCACTAATTTTCAAGGTAGATAGAAAATCCGTAGACTACAGTAGGATTAACACCACACTAGTTAAAGTACTTAATTGGTTTACTAGCAACAATTTGCTACTAAATGCTAAGAAAACGAAATGTGTTAGGTTCGCTTTGCCTAATGTTAAACCGGTACATTCTAGTATTTTTCTAAATGACGAGTGTTTGCAAATGGTAGATAAGGCAATTTTCTTAGGCATAACATTAGATAAATATTTGCAATGGAGTCCCCATATAGCTGTACTGACAGGTAAACTGGCCTAAAACGCGCTGGCCTAGTTGGTAGTGACCCTGCCTACGAAGCTAGCGGTCCTGGGTTCAAATCCCGGTAAAGGCAGATGTTTGTGCGATGAGTACGAATATTTGTTCCTGAGTCATGGATGTTTTCTATGTATTTAAGTATATAATTTATCTATATAAGTATTTATATCGTTGTCTAGTACCCATTTTGGGACTAGGTCAATTGGTGTCACATTGTCCCCTGATATTTATTTATTATTTATTATAAACTAAGTTCGGCAGCTTACGCCGTTAGGAAAATTAGACAACTAACCAATGTTGAGACAGCTCGCTTAGTCTATTATAGTTATTTCCATAGTGTCATGTCGTACGGTATTCTGGTTTGGGGTAAGGCAGCTGACATACAAACTATATTTGGGTTACAAAAAAGAGCCATTCGTTCTATTTACAATTTAAATTCCCGTGACTCATTAAGAGAACTTTTTAAAGAAATTAATATCTTGACTGTAGCGTCTCAATTTATTTATGAGAATATTATTTACGTTATTAGAAATTTAGATTCTTTCACCAAAAATTCTGATATACATAATTTAAATACCAGAAATAAAAATAAAATCGCTATCCGAAAATTCCGCGTCCGTAAAGTATATATATAAATCATTTGTTGGTCAATGCATTCATTTCTATAATAAATTACCTGACGAAGTTTTAAAGTTACCCTTTCCAGCACTTAAAAATTACTTGAAAAGGTCGTTAATGTCTAAAGCGTATTATAGGATCGAGGACTATCTAACAGACAAAAATGCATGGCCTAAACCCGAAACTTAGTCAATAATAATTTATTCAAATGCAAAATCTTTATCTTCGGCTGTCCCAAACCAAAACCTAGCAAGAGCCAAATTTGTCAAAAATCGTTTTTTTACACCACACATCTTTAAATTTAGTGCTGCGTGTAATGCAAAAACATCCATAATTCTATCGCGCTTAGTTTCGGAGATATGAGACCCCCTAAACCTAGCAACTCCATCTGCTACTCGTCGATACCACAATCAAAATCCTAGCAAGTTACATATCACAATCCAAACAATTAGTAACTGCGGCTTATACTAGGTTTTTGATTCTGGAATTTGCACTTACTAGGTTTTTGTATTTGTTAAAAAGCGCGAACTAGGTTTTTGAATTGGGAAATTATTCACACTAGGTTTTTGATTTATGAAACGGACGGCTTATACTAGGTTTTTGATTTTGGAATTTGAACTTACTAGGTTTCTGTATTTTGTTAAATAGCATTCGATAGGTTAATTTGGTGGGTGAATTACTCATACTAGGTTTTAGATTTACGAAACGATCTATTCAGTATTGTAGAATTTGTAATTTATTCCTATACAAAATCTAGCAAGTCGATGCATAAGGAGTGCTGCGGGGCGAGCGGTGAGGTGCGCGGCGTTGCTTGGGGAGAAGGGTCGTCAACGCGCGCCGAACAGTCACTAAGTTTGCTCTGGCGCTGAACGATGTGTTTTTGTTTGTTAAAGCTTTACCAAAATGAGTCGAAATCAAAGATATAATATAAAAAGAGGTAGATATGTTACATATACGGTATTCCGCGTTTAAAAATGGCCCGGATTACGCACACATAATCAGTAAATATTGCAATTACACACTAATTCATAAATGACAAGTGAAAGCAGGATGGTATGCTAATTTCCGGGAGCGAAACAGAGACGAGTGCATGTTGGTCTGCAGACTAGTTCACGGTTCCGTTGACGGCGCAAGACTAAGTAAAGGTGTACCAATTGGCTTGGTTTTAGGGTGCCACTATCGAAGTGCATGTAACATATCCACCTCTTTTTACTATATTATATCATTGGTCGAAATAGTTATAGGAGCAAACTCATTCTTGCAGCCGCTTTATCAAGATATGTACTAACTTATTGTTTACTATTAAACTTTTTCTCTGAATTTAAATTTGATATAAAAATTGCTTTGTTTAGGTAGTTAGATACTATTAATGCGTTAACAATTGTTATGCTCTCCTATTTATATTGCAGTTTTCTTCTGGACAGTAATAAGCATCTAATGAATGTTGGTACCTATGGGCTTTACTTTGATTTATGTTGTTTGTTTGTATGCACGATAAAATAGATACAGATACCTGCTTCATACCTATTATGGGTGTTTAAACTTGTTCTTGTGTTATAGTACTTATAGTATAGGAAAGTAGGGAAAGGATAGGTACATATTTACATAGGTAGTTTGGTGGCGGTGTTGTTGGTTATAGTAGTAGTTGCAGGATGCGGACTTTATATTAAATTTTATTATTTTTCATTGCTGTTATTTCCATCTATTTGGTGTCGAGTCGGTACATATTATTATTTATTTGGGTATTTAAAAACTTGCTCAGATTTGCGTTGTGATTTGTTTTTTTTAAACTATGGGTTAAACGTAATACTGAAAAACTACAATTAAAAATATTATAAATACATTTTAAAAACCCAATTCCGCACTAACATGTCATAATTACATGACCTTTCGCGACGTTTCGCCAACTATAGGTAAATATGTAGGTACCTATTTCAGTCATCCGCTCCCTAGTTACGAGTAACGTACGTATATAAAAAACAAACTGTGTACGTATAAGCTTTGTTGGTTTAATTTATTTATGAAAAAAATTATACGCGAATGGTTCTTGGCTTAATTTTGCAAATTTTGTATACTTTTTTGTATTTAATTATACAATTAATTAATTAATTTAATTTTGTATATCAAATAGGTAACTTAAATTTACTAAAGAGATTGGGTTTTGCTTTTTTAACATTCAGCTTACGAGGGTGAAGTTAAATTATTTAATCCGTTTTTTTTTGTAATAAGTTTTTTTCTCGTGTGTTGATTTTTTTTCTGGACGGAGCCTGAATTAGAAAATTTTGATTTAGATTGCCTTGATGACGATTCAGTTGCAGATCCTCTAATTATTTAATAAGACTATAAATGTCAACTTTTTCATCTAATCAGATACATTTTTGAGTAACTTTGAGGTGAACATATAGAAAATTTATTTATCACTATAATTATGTAACAAGTATTTACTTAAAATATTGCACACTTAATTTTAAACTTCAATGATCACAACACACATACTTAAGTACTAGGTTTTTACATAAGAGAAAAACGCTCGAACCGACCAACTAATCAGATCAAATTCCCAGTAACAGACTATGCTAGGTTATTGATTTTGGTTTTTGAGACATTTCCAGCGACAAATCTACTAGTAAGTCTCATAAAACTGGCATTTACAGTGTTTTTTTCATTTTTTTTTACTAATCTATTAGAGTCATTTATTTTCATAATTTAGCATTAACAATCAATAACCTAG
Source organism: Acleris literana (assembly GCA_946894065.1). Classification (NCBI taxonomy): domain Eukaryota; kingdom Metazoa; phylum Arthropoda; class Insecta; order Lepidoptera; family Tortricidae; genus Acleris; species Acleris literana. The sequence goes on along the minus strand of OX335683.1, from coordinate 19,115,374 downwards.
GGCTTATAGTTTTTAAGAGGGACATAAAAACGTTTGTTTTGTTTCTCCTGTAAAATTTTCTCAATGGCTCTTACTAGGTTTTGGTTTGGGACAGCCGTCTTGTTTAGGGTACACCGTTGATGTAGGAAAACATATCGAAACTTTTATGTGGTCGTCTCGCACCATCTTATATACACATAAGTATGTGTTTTTTTTTTTTCTCTCTATCTCTCCCGTAAGATTCTTAATTGGCATGTTTTCCTGCTGAACTACGCATGTTATTTGATACTATATTTAATTTAATATTTATAGCTTTATATAATGCTAGACTAAGTAGTAACCATTGTAATATGTTTAAAAAATGACTGACTGCTGAGTTTCTTGCGGCGTTTCTTCTCAGCAGTGGTCTTCTCTTGGGAAGCGCTGGTAGATTCTTGACGTGTAAAAGTGCCCGTGCGGCCTACTTACTGAATAAATTTCTTTTATCTTTTTTATCTTTTAAATCAAAAACACCCGAAACCGACGTACGTGCATGAAGATACTGACGAATGTAGAGGAAGCGAAAGTTGTATGTTTAGACCGGTGCACCTGGCGTTCCATAGTCTCTGCCTACCCCATTGGGAGACAGGCGTGGAGGTATGTATGTTATATTACTTATAGTATGTATGTGGATAGTATGAATGTAGGCGAAGTTCAAAAAGTTGGATGTAATTAGCAAAAAGGTTTTTATTTGGCAAAGAGAAGGTAAACATGTTTGCATGCCACCTTAACTGATGGTAAGTGGGATCTGAGGGCCGTATTAATAAACTGATCTCGACTGTACTGCCGTCGTACGGAGAAATGGCACAAGTGCAATTAATTCATAGAAGCATATTGAACTCACTAGGGTTATAATAAGGTCTGAAGTGCCATAAAATTCTTATATAGTAAATGTGCATTTTTTCCGTACGAGGGCAGTGTAAACCCGTCTCAAGTACCTACGAGTAAGACACGTCAAAAATGACAGTTTCTATAGATCGCCGTTTGCTTTGACGTATCTTGAGTGTATTAATAAAGTTCTTAAATATCAGTCATTAGAGCATTTTCAATTGGTACTATAATCTTATTACTGCAATCCGAAGACTGCAAATGCGTTGCGAACCCTGAGGACTAGGGAGGAATGCGTCTATGATAGTAATTTCACTGGTTATCTGAACCCGGAACACAACAACGCGAACTAGTGTTGGAACTGGTGTTGTAATGGCATCAACCCCATTCACTAGATAGGTAGAGGTCGCCACGGGTCTCGAAATCTGTTACAATCGTGCGGTAATGATGTCAAGTTTTTATTTTGGAAAAGATGCGGGTGGGTGAGAGAAGCTTTGGCGAAATGGTCGTCGTTATGTGAAGACAATTCATTTAAGCGTATATCTTTCATGTGATTTGACGCTCTCATTATGACAGGGTTCCATAGTGGCATAACAATTAAAATCCTTGACTGTAGGCACACCGTGGCGCAGTAAGAGGCGCGGCTACCACCAAATTGCATCGTAATAAATGGCCCAAAAGTGTATTACATCTCTTTGGTACTTCTACTGTAGGTACTATTACAACAAAACCACCAGTTAATTAGTTGCAGTTAACCATAAATACGATAAATTCGGAACAAAGAAGTCGGATGCAAAAAGTCTTACAACATGCCCAACTTTCGTTGTCATCATTCAGACATCAACACAATATTATGGTAATTTTACTTATAATTACTGTAAGTAAAATCAAAATGACCGCGTCCACACCGTGTTGGTTTAGGTCTAACAAAGATTAACGCGCTATCTTAGTTGTAGTAATTAACGGATTAGGCAGCTTACCCACACGCACTCGTTAAGTCACGAGGGCTAAGTTTCGTCAAACACTTCAAGTGTTATGTTAGGATTCGCGGGATCTCGTGAGACGCGAGTGTTTGTCTTGTTAAACGGGGGGTGAAAGGGTTTTGAAAAGTCAAAAACCCGGTTAAGAGCGAGTCGGACTCGCGCACCGAGGGTCCCGTATTTAAGATAATATGCTTGGTAACCGCAAAAGAAAATACTCATTTGACTAGCCTAAATTTTAATACAGATTTTCAAAGCTTTTTTGTTATTTCTCAAAAACTTCCCATAAAATATTGGTATTTACAGCTGGCTTACCTCTCCCAAAGGATTGGGCTATCCAGAAAGGTAATGCAGCCAGTGTCACGGGGACCATGCCGCGAGCGGACCTGCTAGAGGGGGTGTTCTTTTTATAGTGGTGATTATTATTTATATCTTTAATATTTGAGTAGCTTAGTTTAATTTTAATTTAAATACGTTTAGTTTTAATTTTTAATTGTATTAATGTTGAATTCTGTATTTAGTTGGATGTAAATAAAGTCACATGTTAAGTATTTATCTATACGTAAGGATGTTTTCATATTTTCTGATTAATAAACTTCTGAGATAAAGGGGAGGACCACCACAGAAAATAAAAAAAAGATGTGCAGATTAAGCCCTTTCATATGACACCCACACCCGCCCAATCAAACCATTTTATTTTTCAACCCCCCATTCTAGACCCTTTTTCAATTATGTATATAATTCGTTTCATTTTTTTTTACTAAAAACTAATGCGGGCAAGCAAGTTGTAGAACTATGCCAAATTCCAAGTTGATAGCATTTGTAGTTGCTGAGAAAATCTGCTGTGACATACAGACAGACAGACAGACAACGAAGTCTCACCATGTTGTTTCCTTTTTTACCATTTTGGTACGGAACTTTAAAAATCCGTATTTTTATACTTGGGTTTAGCCCGCCTTTCTTTTTTATCGTAATCACATTGACGTTATGACAGCCGTTACTGTCAAGTGAGTAAGAGGCAAGGGTGTCTCTTTTACGCAGTAAAAAACATATCGTATTTGACCTGTTACGGGCAGCCATTACACGGTCAATCCAGATCGTGATCCGACCACGGTCGCGGATCGCGAGAGATTTCAAAAAATCTAGATAATATGTAATCCGATGAGATCCGTCAATAATACGTTACACAGTCAATCTGGACTGAGATCACCTGATCACGATCACGGATTGCGATCTAGATTGGCTGTGTAATGGCTGCCTATAGTGTTTATCTCGGATGCTATTACTGTCAAGCAAATAAGAGCTATCAACACGTTGACAATACGATAACTGGTCAAAAACGATTATGGTGTTTACCGTGATAAATAGACACCAAGGTAGGCTGACTGGTAATGCACATGTGACGAAACTACTCTTTGGATGTTAAGGAGTTCTAAAATTTAGAATTGTGGTGCTTTCATTTTCACCCTTTTTTACAAGTTTTGCATCATTTTATGTAAGGTAAAAAATAATAACCAGTGCAAAAATCATACTTCATAATTCCAGTGAACTGCTTTTATAGTTAGGTACCTACTATAGAATATATTTGATACATTGTCCGACCAATGTTATTAACAAAAAAAATATTTACGGGAAATATTTCGCGGAAAATGAATAAAACATGCCATGAATTAAAACAGGAGTCTATATTTAAAACCGTAAGTTATCAGAGAATTTACTTGTACGCACAATATTAGCTTCCTTCTTGGAAAAACCATTATAAAAGTAAATAATTATAAGCGGACACAAATTGACTTAAACCCCTGAAAATACCATCAAAACTAATAGGTAATAATTGCAAGCGGATATGAATTAACTTAAACCCAAACTAACGTCTAGGCTTTAGTTGTACAGTTGAGTTCATAAATATGTGTACACTTTAATACCTTGTCTATTTAATGTCATGTTTAAACTGCCATGCATGAATTCTTACAGCGTTTAAAGCGACAAGGTACTTAAGTGTACACATATTTATAAACTCGACTGTACTAAGGGCACCTAGAGAACGATAAATACACTTTAAATACTAAAACACAATTTAAGACCATTTTTTTGTGTTTTTCACACAAGTATGGGCCTAATTGTTGGATTCATCACGCGAAATATTTTCTTCTGTGACAGAATTCTATTTGCAATTATTTACGTATTTTTCGATCCGGATTTCTCCAAATTTAGTGGTTACCTATGTTAGTTTTGCAGCCAAACCACTTAGAAATAAGAGGATAGATTAGGAAAAACGTGCCAGTAGAATAACACAACTGTGAAAACTTATGTTAAGTAGAAAACAATGCTAATGGAAGTTCTACTGCTTGTTAATTATTTCGGGACATCCATCTAACAAATGCCCTTTCCGGGATCTAACGCCAGACCGCTAGCTTGATAGGAAGGGTCACTACCACCTTTTTTTTTAGTATCTTAACCCAGTGTTAAATTCATGGTGCAAGTGGTCCTTAGTTGTACTATATATTACGTATTGCTGCAATTATTGTATATATTGAATTTTCGATTTGAGTGGTCAAAATGAGCAAAAACGTGTTAAAATTTGGTTCTTCCGATTTAAAGAGATTTATAGAAATATAGGTAAGTACCGTAAAACGGGGTGAGTAGGGACGCAATCTAAAATAAGTCATAACTTGTTACAAATAAGAACAAGTATTAAATGGACAATAACGTTACGTCTATTAGAAGTAATTTCAGTCTTATAATTAGTAGCATATGCTTCATTTTAGATTGTGTCCCTACTCACCCCTTAATCCCTACTCACCCCGTTTTACGGTACATAAGCCATGGATGCGGAAAATACTAATTATTATAAAAATCGAGATGCCGCGATTCTGCATTAAAATCATTTTCCATACAATTTGGGTTAGAACGTTTTGGTCCAAAAGAAATTATCAACAAAATTGAGCTATTTTATAATCTTTTGAATGACAGATGGAGCGGCAAGCTTGCATTCAATTGACTATGGGCCTCTGTTTACACCTATTCCAGAATCGAATTCAAGTTACTTTCTATATGCAAGAATGTATAAAGTGCTTTACAACGCTATATTAACGTTTTGTATTGTAAAATTACGTAATTTCCATGTTTTTTTTTCTTTACCTATTATTTGTACCTTTTGTGTCTTGTATTTTTGTTACTATTTTTTGTACCTATCTTGTTGGGCATTTAGGATTGTCTGTAAGTTCACAAGAATAGACTCTTAATTAATAAATATATAAATAAATAAATAAATATCACGTAAGGATTAGACTAAGCAATTTTTTATGTCTTCAATTTTATTGAATGCAATGTGCAAGAAAGTTGTATAATGTAAAAGGGCCTCGTACTAGAGAAGTTAGTTAAATTTAAAGTCAGTGTATTTGGTCGCCGTTTGCAACTGTAAAGTCTCCCTGGTGTAAGGCCCATCTGAAATAAAAGAAAATGGATTTAAACAAAGTCAATACAAATCCTAATCTAAGAAGGATTTCCAAAAACAAGGGTAATGCGAATCATGTTCAAAATCTCGATAGTTTCGTAAAAGTACTCATTAATACGGATGTTGAATATTTGGTAAGAATCGTCGTTATAACTCCTTTATTTTGGCACCTTAGGGCGCGTACACATAGAACGTCAAATTTTACAGGATCCGTTTTAACGGATCTTTTCACCTTCTAATCTTCTTTTTTACTGGATCCAGAATACTGTTTTGGGTGTGACCTCGCTCATACAACTACATATGCCATCAAATAACGGACCTGTAAAACGGATCGCTATGTATACGCCCTTAGTAAAAGAGTTAAATAATTAAGCTTAAAGAATATCATTCTATTTTGTGTCAGTACTATCATGTTATTCTAATTAAATTACTGCTTGAGAGTTAAGAAGAATTATCTTAACGTTGTGACAACTCGTTAGTTGAAATCGAGTCATAAGTCCGCGACAGAAATAATTACTTCAATCAAAATCATTTACATGCATACATACCTTCACCCCTCATTCCCAGAGCGATGTAGGCAGAGCTACAGAATTACCAACAGAACAACTCTAAAAAATTGTTGATAATTCTGTAACCACATTTTGCACAATTAGGCTAAGATGTTTACCAGTGTATTATTAGTGACATTTAGCAAGCCCATCGCCTATTTTTAAATGCCACTGATATGTATCATCGATTGGAGCGTCCAAAACTTAAATCACAAGACACGGTTAAGGTGTATATTACCGATCTGGAACCACTGGTTGGAAGGAATCCCCACGTCGGTCCTAGCGGCAGCGACGGCCTCCCGCATCGCGAATGGAACCGCTATGGACATGCAGATGGGCGGCTCGCCGATCGCTGGAAGCGAAATACAGATTTAGATAATATACCACAAAAGAATACATCAATAGTGTGGATGATGTCACGCAATGACCTAGTTTTAAGATAAATACTAGTACTATGAAAACTATACTGAAACGAACACTAATAAATACCTACTTCTTATTACAAACATACCTATTATTGCAACATGACACGAATATAATATGCGCGTTCATCACTCAAAATATATCCCAGCCTGGTACAAACCTTACAACCTAGGTACCTACAATAGATTTTTCCTGCCACCTGTTCGGTGGTCTCACCTTGTCAAATTCAAACAATTAACTACAAGTACTACTACTACTATACGCTACACTTCTGCACTAGGTAGGTACTATACTGGGTAACCGATGGCACGATTCGTATTTTTTTTATTTCACTATTTGAAATTAAGGAAACATATCTTTAGTCCGAGCAACTTTTCTCCTTGTAGTCACTTGCCTTATGTATTGTTACGTATTTTATTTCAAAGCCTATTTTTCATTACACCAGTGCTACAATTAGCCTAGGGATCGTTTCGTATTTTGTTTCTTAACCCATTTTTCACTTCATCAATGCTACAAATAGTTTTCGCAACGTTACGTCAAATATTCATTTCAAATAAGAAAATCTTGCTTGTAATTTGTTACTATCCAGCAAATGCACCGAGCAAGACGAATTAGGGCAGAACCGATACGGATAGGTTAGGTTAGAAGGCTTCTTCGCTAAATTTTTTTCTGCCCAAAAAATCTTGCTTGTAATTTATCCAGAAAATGTAACGATCAAGACGAATCAGGGTAGAACCGACTCGGACAGGTTAGCATAGTCGATTTAAAAATAGGTAAACTATTAATAAACCGAGCCGTTACATTGGGCAAATGATACTAAGGTAAAATAAGAAATAGGAAATAGATAAATTGAGAAACCATTACATTGGACAACTGTTTGTACGCCGCAACCAGTATTACCGAATAGATAATTTGTCAAATCGGTAAAAAACCTAACCAAGTAATGACTAAATGAAAATATTCGAAGTGATCTTTCGGACAAATGTACAAAAACGTAAAAAAACGTTGTCGAATAATATTTATCGACCCAAAATTCGGTCAAAAATTTTTCGGAGTTCAGATAGGTAACCACTATACTGAACTATAACTTACATTTCGCCCCAAAGAAATGAGGTTCAGAATTGGACTTCTCCCTGAAGTAGACGCGGAAGTCCTGCGGGATGTCCCGCGCCTGCGGCACGTGGTAGTTCCAGGTGCGGTCCGTCAACAGCTCCCCGGAGCCAGGGTCGTATATTGTTGACTCACTCGTCCAGTAACCCAGGCCCATGATGAAGGCACCCTCTACCTATCAAACACGAAAACAGAGACATTAATGGTGAAATCACAAAGATAAAGATAAAGATTTTTATTGAGTAAGTAGGCCGCACGGGCACTTTTACACGTCAAGAATCTACCAGCGCTTCCCAAGAGGAGACCACTGCTGAGAAGAAACGCCGCAAGAAACTCAGCAGTCAGTCATTTTTTAAACATATTACAATGGTTACTACTTAGTCTACCCTTATATAAAGCAATAAATATTAAATTACTTATTATACTTATAAAAATAACAGTTCAGCAGGAAAACATGCCACAAACCTTACGAGAGAGACAGAGGTAAAAAAGGAAAAAAAAAAAACCTATTTATGTTTATATAAGACGGTACAAGACGACCACATAAGTTTCGATATGTTTTCCTACATCAACGGTGTCCCCTAGATAAGATAAAGCTTTTGCATTTGAATAAATTATTATTGACTAAGTTTCGGGTTTAGGCCATGCATTTTTGTCTGTAAGATAATCCTCGACCCTATTATTATTATTATCGCTTTAGACATTAACGACTTTTTCAAGTAATTTTTAAGTGCTGAAAAGGATAATTTTAAAACTACGTCAGGTAATTTATCATAGAAATGAATGCATCGACCAACAAATGATTTATATACTTTACGGACGCGGAATTTTCGAATAGCGATTTTATTTTTATTTCTAGTATTTAAATTATGTATATCAGAATTTTTGGTGAAAGAATCTAAATTCTTAATAACATAAATAATATTCTTAAAAATAAATTGAGACGCTACTGTTAAGATATTAATTTCTTTACAAAGTTCTCTTAATGAGTCACGGGAATTTAAATTGTAAATAGAACGAATGGCCCTTTTTTGTAACACAAATATAGTTTGTATGTCAGCTGCCTTACCCCAAACCAGAATACCGTAGGACATGACACTATGGAAATAACTATAATAAACTAAGCGAGCTGTATCAACATTAGTTAGGTTAGTTAAATAACAAGTTAACACAAAAGGTCACAAATTACTGTTACCATAATGCAACTCTTATGCATTTATGTAATTTACTTTTAAAGGGAAGTTTTGACAGGACCACCACTTTAGTAAGTGTAGTTTTCAAAACACTTACTTGTCCAATATCAATCTCAGGACTGACGCTCTGTCCAGCATCTTCTAGAATGTCGACTCTCACCACCTCCCACTCACCGGTCAAAACATCCAACTCTATTTCAGCCAACGTTACTCCAAACACGTCCGCCGTCAGTACTTCCTTATTAGACACAAACCCATGAGTCTGTAGATCAATGTTGGCATCATACGCTGCCTTTATCACCTCTTCCCAGCTGGCAGTAGGCGTTGCAGATTTTATTGGTGCCAACCGTGCCAACAATTGTTCGCAACATCTTTGAACCCCTAAGCCAACGTAGATAGATGTCACACTTCCCCCACTTGGGTACCCATTGGGATTAGTTATCGTATTGTTTTCTTTTATTTGAAACTTTTCAATCGGTATTCCTAGAAGAAAAGAAGCAATTTGCACAGCTTTGGTGTTAGTTCCTTGACCCATATCGACGCCGCCATGAGTTATGGCGACAGTGCCATCGTCGTGGTATACTGACATAGTCAATTCAAAGTACTTCCCAGTAGGCAGAGACTTCCAGCGTAGTAACGAAAACCTTAAGCCACGTTTCTTCCATCGGTTTTGCGCATTAAAATTGTTTACAGATGTCCTTCTGTCTGCGTACTGTGCATCAGTTTTTACTCTTTCTACCATCAGCTCCAGATCATTGTAATTAGGATTAAGGTTCTGCAGCCTTACTTCTATAGGGTCTAACGATAGCTCGTACGCTATACGCTCCATGATAAGTTCTATCGAAGCTATCGCTTCTAAAGCTACTTTAAAAAAAAAAATGATGTTCAGAGAGTTGGCAGCTTACCGACTACGAATATAGGAAGTATTATTTATTTTACCTGGTGCTCGGCACCACGTGTTGCTTGCCGTATCCGTGATGACGTTATGCACCTTGTAATTCCATCTCGTTTTCTCGTAACAGTTGTAGTACGCTTCCAATGTGGCTTGAAAAAGCGGTTCGCCAACCATATACCCATTGTCCATGTACAAATTTTCCTCACAGTACTGTACTTTGCCTTTTACATCTACTGCTACCTAGAAAAATAATTTTAAGTTGAAGTGTTTAACATTGTTAATCAACTATATTAAATACTATAAATCTCCATCAAGGAATTGACGATTAATAATAGAATATTTCAATTTCATCAACATTGATTCTCTTCTAAGAGCTGACCTCATAGTCAGTAGAGCATGGCAGTCTTTTCCCCACGGACTTTGTGTGGGTAGTGAGAGGCAGCATGATCCGACAGGGCCGGTTCAACTTGTGGGTGACCAGCGCGCAGGCCACCGCCACCTGGCTGGCGCGGGTTAGCTTCACACCATACGACCCTCCAAGACGACGCACGTGGACGTCCACCCTAGTTAGTGACCAATGTATTATAAAATTATAGCACAAAAGTGAAAGAAAACTCATCCTGTGACCTTGAAACTTAGGCTAGAAATGCTTTTAGTTGATCTTAAGGTATAATAACAGCAAACTTTATTTCTATTAAGATTCTTTAAAGTAAAAAGTTTTCAACTTTATCTAACACATCCATTTTCATAACTTTGTTTTGTGCAGTGAACTAAAGATTTCTTACTTGTGTTCTGGTATTATGAGAGCCCTCGATATAGCAATTTGTAAGAAATCCATGCCATGGGAGGTAGGATGTATTTCTATCCCCTCCTCCGTTGGCCTCGACACGCACACCAGCGTCTCCATGCAAAAATGATACTGCTGATAAATGGTATCACCTCCATTAACAATTTTAAACACGTTAGTTCCTTTGCTACCACCACCATCAATTTTTTTTGCCATCTTTGACCGCCTGGGATCTTTTTTCGCGTCCTTTATGTCGATGACCGGCTTTCTCACATTGCTGTACTTAACGCGTACTAGTTTAGCGGCGACCTCTGCGATGTGACTGGTTTCTGCTACGACCACACCGATGACTTGACCGTTGTATTTGACGGACCCTGAGCAAAACACCTCCTCATTGGCGATGAAGAAAGGGCTCGGGAGGGGAGTAAAATTGTTTGATCCAGGAATGTCTTTAGCAGAGTAGAACGCTATTACTCCCGGATGGTGCTGTAATATAGAGGTAAAAACCGAATCATTTTTATTTAGCTTCGTTTTAAATATTGTAAAAAGACCAATAATATTCATAAAGTATAAAATACTAAAATGGATAATGGTTTACAAGCGCTTTAGTGGCGTCGACGTCTGCGATGTCTCCGAGCGGCGCGCGCGCAAGCACGAGCGCGCCGTATACTTCCCGGGAGAAACTCGGCATGTCTTCCGTGTACAGGGCTTCTCCCGCGCACTGAATCTATAGAAGTATATTGTTAATAGTTCTGGAGATTAAAATGATAAAAAAATAACACGTTGATTGCTTGGTTGAAATTGGCAAAATGAATATGATATGGCGTGATAATTAACGTGAACACAGAAGCCGTTCTTGCATCCTCATATTTTTATGAAACGGCCGTTTAGCATTCAAACAATGATCTCAGTTCGCGAACTCAAATAAAAATGTGAAATTATAAATCTGTTGAAGAATCCGATAAAATTAAACAACATATCACAACATTCATATTTAGAATTGGAACATTAAGGGAAAAAAGTCATATATTCAGAAAGAAGCTTACTAGTGCTTCGACTTTCTCAATCGGCTTGGTAATGGGGTAGAGCGCGGGGTTGGTGGTGAAAACCTGCCGAGCGGAGGAGACGGGGCGCGCGCGGCTCAGTACGAGCGCGCCCGAGCAGAATCGAGCACCCACGATGCTGCTCGGGCATAGGGTTAACAGCCCCTGGAAAATTAAGGAGTTCTGTAAAGGGGAGTATATTAAAGAGATAACAATGGGTTACTCGCGTAATTAAAGTCGAAAAACTCTCGATATGTTTCGGGCTCGTCCGGAGTCTCTATTCATGACCAGTTGCGGCCGCATCACAACGAACATTCTGATCTCATTAATTGAGTCTCACGGAAGTTTTATGTTTAAAAAGGGAATTGTATATTATCTAGGCTGTCGAATTCGATAGTTGATTAAACTCTGCAGTTGTAAGAATTCATGTGCTCGTTAAATGAGAGCATAGCTCCTATAGCATTAAGTGTCAACGCTGCTGGATATTATCAATTTGAATCAATAAGAAGACTAACTACTCATCCTTTCAAGTATTTTAAGTGAGCTCTAAGGTCAGCAATCCGGACGGACCCTGCATCTTTGCAGGTTTAATATTTAAAGTGGTGTTTGTCCTTGAGGCCCATAAATTCAATATCTTAAGGCCAAATATTTTACCGGTATTTGTCGATAGTCACAAATCTTTATCTTTAGAGTCATCGTAATCATCATCATCTCCTTGCCCATATCCCAATCATCTGAGGTAGGTGCATGTTTTCTCCTTCCACAAATGTTTACCTTTAGAGTAATTATCCATAATCTTATAAGGGAAAGATTTCGTAAATACACTAAAATATTTACTTTGCTCACCTTATAAAACAAATTAATGGCAAGATCCTTTCTGTATTTAACTGATGGTTCTGGTGGATTCTCTTCTACCACCAACTCGTGGTCCAAGACTTTGAGGGCAGCCTGAAGGGTCTCGTTAATAAAAAGATTCCTTTCGATCAAGAATTTCTCCGTCTTAGAAGCATGTACAAAATTTGGTGACAGCCCTCCATAGACTATTCGTGCATCGTGCACAGTAGTCTGGGAAGAGGATAGTTTAAACAAAAAGCCAGCGTTGACTATTGCATGGGCGTTTTGAGCACGTGGCATGATCTGAAAATATATTTGAATACATCATGGGCATGTCCTGACAAAAAAGGTTTAAAGTTTTTCCCACCACATCGATACCCTGCGATTCCCAGGGACCACAAGTCTGACTTTAGTATTAAGTTAGTTTTTACCTTAAAAGAGAGGAATTTATAATCCTGATTTAGTGGTGGTAGTAAAACATTGAGAAGAACCTTGCCACTCATATCCTCCTTAAGAAAATCTTCCAGGGTAACTGCAATGCGAACCCCTTTAGGGTCCACTGAAATCCAACTCGGAATTTTAATAAACAATATTTTGCTAAAGAACATTCTTGTTGACAAAAATAAATAAACGCAAATATGCACACGATCATAACTATCCATTTTTCAGAGAACAGAACTCACCGATTGTGAGGTATGCACCGACTGTCTCGAGTAGAAGGAAAACATCAGACTGAAAGGCATTATGCTGATGCTTGATCATCAGATTACCAGCTATCGTACCCAACTGTAAATAAAAAAAAACATCAGGGTTGTAAGCGTCACGTAAATAGACTTAAAACGGATACACTATTTATTAACTAATACCTTATAACACTTGCGCTGGCCCTGTGCCGGCGTTTTTGTGATTTCTTACACCTGTCTTTGCCAAATCTCTTCTCTTTTTTCTTGAGAATATTGTTTCTTTTATTTTATATTCACTTATTACATCACGCATTCTCTTCTTGACCTCTGAACGTTGTTGTTGTTTTATTAAAAGACCCTACCCCTGTGGAGTCCTATTAAAAATGATGCTGGCGGCACTCAACGTATCGGAAGCAGCCGCGGGAGCTTCAGGGTGCTCGCCAGAGCTTCTGCGGACACGTGGCATTTTCCTCGAGACCAACCGATGATACGAAAAAAAATATTAGCCGAGTTGCGCAGCCATTTGTAGCGGGACTCCACAGGGGTAGGTATTTTTAATAAAACAAAAACAAGGTTCAGAGGTCAAGAAGAGAATGTCTGATGTAATAAGTGAATGTAAAATAAAAGAAACAATATTCTCAAGAAAGAAGAGAAGAGGATTTGCAAAGAAAGAGGTGTAAAAAATCACAAAAAGGCTGGCACGGGGCCAGCGCAGGTGTTATAACCTTAATTGAAATTAGTAGAGAGGAGGGTGAATGCGGGAAATCAAATTAATGGAGCCCTGTACTCCTTTGCGAGCAGAAGGGGCGTTTCACGAAAAGCGCGACTGGCTGTTGCTGACCCCTAATCTGATGTATAGTAGTGAATGTTGGGTGTGGCAGGACAAGCATGAAAGTATAAATGCAGTTGAAATGCGCTCTTTGCGTAATATGTGTGGTGTGAAACTGATTGATAGAGTAAGGAATAAAAAGGTCAGAGAGAAATGTGGACTAAATGAGGATGTAGTGACTAAGATTGAAAAAGGCATGCTTCGATGGTTCTGTCATTTGGAAAAGATGGATGAAAGAAGATTGACGAAAGAGATATACAGAAAAAAGTGAGTGGGAGGGTAGGAAGGGGCCGCCCTAGGCGTACTTTTTTTAATCAAATTGGAGAAATACTGCAAAAGGGCCGGATCTTAAGTACCCGAAACCGACGTGCATGCATGACTCGATGTATGAATGTGGAAGAAGCAAAAGAGATTTGTCAGGATCGTAGTAGTAGAAAAGAAGTGGTCTCTGTCTACCCCTCTGGAAAACAGGCGTGATTTAATGTATCTATGTATGTATGTAATTAGTAGGAATTGTATCAAGGCAAAACTTACATTTTGTTGTTCTACCTTCAACAAATTTATCCGACTTTAGTTTATAATAACGGTGTAAAATTTTAGGAGTCACCTGTCTCAGGTAAAATGTTGGTGCCCAAAACTCATAAGTGTTGGTAAAAAATTTGGACATGACGTTTTGTGACTCAGCAAGTCTTAGATCGACACTTACATTTCTTACTGGAATATGAGCAACTAACAGCAAATGCTCTCGTAGCTTTTCAAGGTACCAGAAATACTCTTCCGTAGCAGCTAGATGTTCAAATATGTCCATCGTGTCGGTCAGGGTGTTCCCTGCGCCTAGCACCAGGTTCTGATCGAAGTGGTATCCTTTTAGCTCGTCCACACCACTGATGTCTATTAGGACACGAGGGTATCCGTCTATTGGATATGCTCCTGTAAATATAAAGCAGAAGATTTAGATTTCGGAACTTATAATGTTTTTCTAATGACTGTTATTTAACAGTCCCATATGATAGGTATTATAAAAGTAAGTAGACACGACTGAAGTTTAGACATCGTTCCGTTGAAAAGCAATATTTTTTGCAAGTTTTTCTTTTGGTGACATCAATAACATAGCTAATTAGTTTGTATCTTATTTTTAGCGTATTAATCTGATAGGCCTCTACTTGACTCGTGGTACCGTTAACATTAGAACGAGATCAATTGTAATAAACACTGCGGATATCTAATCTGAAATTAAATACTGGAATATACCTTTAGCCGTATTTCCAGCAACAAGCATATAACTGTCCGTTCCTTGTCTTTCCAGGATTTCAAATATTTCTTTGATATAATGTACTGTTGACCAAGATTTGCCATCTTTTAGTTTGATTTCTATGTTTTGGGGCATTTCGACATCGTTTTCTTGCACCACGCACCAGTCACTGTCGCTACATTCACTTTTGTTGCAACTTCTTCCATTTTTCTTGCAGATATTAAGGTCTTCAATGTCCAGTAAACTGTCAGGTGCATCACTGGCAAACTTTTTAAAGGCTTCTAGTATGGGTCGGTACCCTGTGCATCTGCAGATATTGCTAGCCAGTGACTGCTCTACTTCCATCATCGTTAATTTCTTATTGCTTTGCAGCAGGCTGAAATATCCCATTGAGTGTGTGTTTATTTTTGTTACGATAGTTTTCTTATTCATTTTCTCTTACTGTATCCTCTCTTTGTACTTACGGTTATCTCATTAAGCCATCATGCATTACTTAAAGTGCGTGCGTACGTTTATTTTACATAAGTATGATAAAGTTGAAATACAAAACTGTAATTTATAACCTGTACATGGCCATGATCCACCCAGGGGTGCAGTAGCCGCACTGAGTCCCGTTCTGCTTTGCGAGCGTCGTCTGCAGCGGGTGGTAGCCCTGCAGCCTGTTGCCGACCCCCTCCACCGTCGTGATCTCCCAGTCCTGGCATGACGTCACTGATACCAGGCACTGCACAAAGATCTTATGATACTTTCACCATAACACTAGAACTGCAGTTATGACCGCTACAGTGTGACTAGTATTTAACAGTCTCAATTCGTAAACTTTGTGTGGACAAACCACGTGAACCTAAGACCTGTATGTATATACCATGTTTTTTGTAAAATAAATGATTGATTGATTGACGCATCGTTTTCAAGATGTAAACAAAAAACAATAAAACGGGATCTTCCCTAGGGCTCACCTCCGAGGGGTGGGGACCAAACAAAGTTCCGAAGTCAAACTTTCTGCTTTCGGCCATTCCATCCACACTCCCCTTTCGAGCACTCATTTACCAAGCTAGTGAGGAAGCAAAGTAATTGGATTATGGATTCAGAAACCTAAATTTGAAGAACTGACACTGACTCACGCGATGAATCCTCTCAAAAATAGTGGGACCTGTACTTAAGCAATAAAAACTTATTGGTGTCGTAAACGCAGTGAGGTAAGGACAAATGATCATAAGACCAATATAATATTTTAATAAAAATAAAGTTTATTTAAAAACTATAATAAGATTTACAAAGTAACTTATTAACAATTGCAATATTTTTTCAAATTTAAAAATGTACGGTGTTTGGTATAAGATAAAAAGTAAGATAGGAAATGGTCAAAACTATAAAAATGCTATTATTTCGAAATAGGTACTGTAATGAGATAAGGTTCAATTACTAAAAGTAGACCTTATCGCATTAAACTCTTTGTACAAAATGTCCAATTTGATTTTAAATTTATAAATTTAAAACAGCGGTGCTTTGTTTTGTAAGAAAGTAGGGAGACACCGCTAAGCCTGGATAGAAGGCACACCTATTGTATTCTTAAACTTAATCAATAAATGAAGATAAACTATTGAAAAGTGTTTATTTTTAATCAATCGCCCACCTTTCTCCATAGTACCTACTTTAATGCGATCTTCGTCTGGGTCATGCTCATGTTGCAATTAATAGGAAGTTTAATTATGTATACGAGTAGGAAAAGCAGCTTGTGGGTATAGTGATACTGACCGAGTTGACAGCGTGCGGCGCGGCCCCCGGGCGCGCGGCGGTGACGAGGCAGGCGCCGCAGCCCCCCTCGCGGCACATGTACTTGGTGCCGCGCAGCTCGCTGCCCACGCGCAGGTAGTCCAGTAAAGAAACGTCCGAACTGACCTCACCCCCCACTGGAAAGAATGAATCTTTTTAAATACTTAAGGACGCCCGCAACTTGGTTCGCATTGAGTTTGATTGCTGTTATTGTCCCCTTTCCTTCTCGTTGGGGTGGGAGGTAGGTTGGACTTTGAGTCTATGAGCTACCATAGAATCCTGTTATGATGAAGTTAATTTTTGATTGAGTCAATAGATTTCTGAGAAAAGGTACAGTTGTAGTAGTTGGCTTTATAGGAAGCTGCAAAACATGTTTCAAGGGTCTGAAAACAACCAGTAATATGGTCAAAATTTTACTAATCTCGTTTGTAATTACCTCTTAAACGGACTGAAACAATATCTCAGCCTGAACCAGAACTCGCCTTAATCCACCGGCGTAACTCTACCCCCTCCTAAGACATGCTCGTCCGAGCATTATTAGTTCCGTAAAGTCTCGCCAGTCGGTCAACGTGGACAACCTTGCACTACGCTGGATTTGTTTTATCCGATACGTAACGTCGATGATTTCAGCACATTATTGACTACTTCATACGGCCCTTCTGAATTCGGCGATAGCATCGAAGATTTTCCTTTTTGTCGTTTGTGGTTATGCAGCCACACCAACGAACCTTCCTCAAATCGCACTTGGTTCAATTTCCAGTCATACCGAGTTTTCATCTTCGCACTGGCTAGAAGTCCGTGTCCACGAACGTGACTGTGAAAATCGTCTATCCGATTTCGCAAGTCACTTGCGTACTCTGTGATCGATTTTGGCAAATCTATAGGAGGTCCAGTTAAGTTTTATTTCATAGAAAGCTAATTTCTGCTGACACCTCTTCAGATTATTTTAAGCATGGGTTACGTAGGTTAGGTTAGGTTCGACCTGTGACGACACCAAAAAAGAATCTGAAAACAATAAGGTTTCAGCAGATATTAGTTTTCTATGAAATTTTGCGAAGTGATACGGTCTATGAAACAAGGGTAAACCGTTACAAAAATACAATTTTTTTTATCAATGCCAAAAATAATGTCAACCCAAGTAAACTGTGAACTTAGTCTGACTGACATGGCGAGCTAGGGTTGACAGTTGATAATATTATAGAGGTATTGTTTTGGGTATTTTTGTATACGTTATACCTACATGTACCTACACCGGTTTACCCTTGTTTTACGTAACGTATCACTCCGCAGAATTTTCATTTCATTTAAAACTTGATGTTTCTTTTTAAAATATTCCTAAACTAACCTTAATTTCTCTGATACAGGAGGTTTATCATGACATTTACACAGTTTAGGACGAGTGTAAGGGACAGGTAGCAATTATACGGCTCTGTATCAGTCCCAAGTGTTTGTTGAACATACCTGACCGGGGCTCGCCGTTGAGCGAGAAGCGGACGCGGCTCATGGCTGCGCAGGCGGCGGTATACGTGCGGCGCGCTGGATCACACTGATAAATATGCTGTATTAGTTATGTCGATTTGGAGGGTTCCGTGCCAGTCTTTTACTACTTTTCCTTGAACATTCTTTTTTTTTAGCAAAAATAGGAATACACACTCTGTAGAAAATCAAGTGTGTAACTACGAACCCACCCGCAACCGACGTACGTGCATGAAGAGGTTGATGATGTAGAGGAAGCGAAAGTTGTATATTTAGACCGGTTCACATGACGTTTCTATTGTAGCTACCCCATTGTAGGAATTGCGCGAAGGTATGTATTGATATGCTGTTTTTTTGTTTTTATTTGTCTTTTGTATTCGATATAAGTTTGTGTATCTCTTTGGGCATTGTGCTTTATATAAAAGTTCACAAGAAATGTATTTTTATAGTTGTTGGGCAATTATTATTGTTGCCAGAAAAATCAAGAAGTAATAAATTATTGGGTAAACTGGCCTATTTCAATATAATTTGTATAAATATAACTTTTATTTTCAGTTAAAGATCACAATATTAAAGATAATATACAGGCTGTAACAAAAACAATTTCCAATGAACAAACTTTTTGTAAACATGTATAATGTTTTGAAAATCGTTTTTTTCGGGCGTTAACAAATATTTTTTCTCCATACGTTTTTTTTTTTTATATCGTTCAAGTTTTTTCACTTGGATTGTGTGTGTGTAGAAAGTAATATTATGTACACACATCGCGTCAAATATAAATAAACCTTATTGTCAGTAACATAGAGGCGTATTGATAATTCTGCTTGGGAACGTATTTATGACTTTGACTATACAAGCAGCATTTTTAAGGATCGAGGTTTTTGATTTACGTTTAAAATACGTTGTTTTAACTTAAATAAGTACGGGAACCTCGGTGCTAAATTCCGACTCGCACTTGTCTGGTTTTGTGACCAAGGTCTCCGCGATAATGTCTTTTCTATGTCAATATAAAGTATTCGCTAATAACAGAAGTGTTTAACCAGCTGCTCTTATGGTAGATATTTACTTACATTTCCGTTACTTAGCTACCAAATGCTGGAACAATATTCCCCCGCCAATAAGACTTTTTACATCAAAGTACTCGTTTAAAAAACATTATAGGGATTTACTTCTACAAAAACAAACTATTGGTATACCTAGCGGTTACTTGGTATCGGATTTTGCTGTTTAATGCTCTTTCACGGCTCATCACATTCGCCGGACATAATTGTGTAGGTTTGTACTCACACAGTTTTGCAAAGTAACACACACGCACGCACGCACGCACGCACACATACACATATCACACCTAAATCCACGCACAAGCACCCAAACGCGTGACAGTATGTAAAAGCATAATTAACTATCCTCCTGTTATCTTTTCTGTTTTGCTTATTGTTGCTCTGTCGATCCTCGGGGTTGTGGCAGAATACCAGTGTTTTGCTCACGTTGAGCAAAGTTATACGCTGAGCCATTACCCATTTGCCCTGCTGCAGCGCACACATTCTTTTGGCAATTTGTGTGTAATGTTGGTATCACTGCTTATTTCCTTTATCTTTATTTTGTCAATTGTGTGTGTGTTTTGTAGTACGCAAATAAACGTTTTATCTATCTATCTATCTATCAGATATATGTATATACCTGATACACCTTTTCTGTACAAATTCAATATTATTTTTTTATTAAAATTTAAGCAACTACGTTTTAAGTCCATAGGTACATACATAAACTCACGCCTTTATTCCCAGAGTGGGGTAGGTAGAGCTACAGAATTACCAACAACTTTAAAAATTTGTTGTTAATTCTGTAACCACATTTTGCACAAGCAGGCTAAGATGTTTACCATGTGTATATTACCCACCTTAGAGTATTACCTTTATTCCGTTAGTCGCCTCTTACGACATCCAAGGGAAGATATGGAGTGGCAATATTCTAAGCCGGCAACCACACAAATTCAAATTCAAATTCAAAATATTTATTTAGTAAATTGGCCACATGAGGGCTCTTTTACACGTCGGTAATATAGAGTGAATCTACTAGCGCTTCGGACAAGACCATCATTGCGGAGAAGAAGCGCCGCAAGAAACTCGAGCAGGTCATTTTTTCAATCATAAAAACATAATAATACTTAAAATTTAGTTACATAAAGTAATAATAAGGTAATAAAGTAATAAATAATATTTTTTTAAAACGAACAAAAATAAAATTATTACAAATGTAAGGTCAATAAGGCTTAAACTACAAATAATGAATATGAGATCAACACGACAAGGTCTCTACGTCAAAAGCCATAACTAAAATAATTAATTGAACAAGAAGTCCTTGCAGTCGTGAACAGACTGGACCCCACAAAGAGCGCCAGTTCACGAGTATGACGCGTATCTAGCCATCGCCTCTCTCAAGCATGAGTTCGGGAAAGTGGCACGCGGCAAAAACTTTTAGTTGTTTTAGAAACTTGCACGCTTGCGTCAACTCTGATTCAGCCTAAACTCATACTCTTTTTAAACAGTGTGACAAATCGCAGTGAAAATTTTCTGGAACAAAGGAATGGATTTAAGTAACCAGTGTCTAAATGGTTGTTTGTCTTTTTCCTGAAAAATATAATTAAACAATTATTCTTTCTTTAATTGCAACACTGAGAGTAAACTGATCACGAAAAAAGTATCATAATGTGCTTGAAAATCAATAAAAGATAAAACATTCACGTTTACGGATTTAACATTTCTATCCTATGCCTTTACTGTGTTATTAATGTAGAATATTTACAATGCTTTATACATTAAAGTTTTCTGCCAGTAAAATTTGGCCGCAAACTTAAACTGTTTTTGGACTAGTGATAATTACTGTTTCGATCGTTAGGCTCATAATTATAGTATTATGCAAAACAGTGAATGTTTGTGTATTTTTGGATAAGCACTCTGGCAAGGTGGGCTTATTGGCATGGCATTGCACATGTGATGAAACTACTCTTGTTGGATTTTGTTGATTTCATTGCGTCAGAAGGAGGGTTATATTTTCGATCATATGTATGTATGTATGTATGCATGCATGAATGTCTATTTCTGGGCACGCTCTGCAGCCTAAACGGCTTGACGGATTTTAACATTAGAGGTGTCATGCGATTTGTCTTAATTATCGAAGAGAATATAAAAAAAACGTATTACTTATTATTAAAATATGCGTTCTCAAATGAAAGCTAGTAAATAGCTCATTCCAAATATGTATACATAATGACACTTTGATGCTACCATTTTGACAGGAAAATCAAAAACATACGTAAATGTAAAAAACCGAGCTCTATAATCTATAGAAAATTGTAAGATCAATGTACTTAATAATACAATTTATACTATTATATGTATATACTAACATATAACTTGAATATTGGAAAAGCTATTGCTTGTCCCCAGCAATGTATTACAAAACCTATTTCTTGGAAAAAAAAATAACATTATGGACTAGCTTGTCCCCGCCTGGAACACCTTTTCCAATATTCAAGTTATATGTACCTAAGTATACAGGGTGTATTGCAAGTCGTGTGCCAAATGAATAGGGTGGGTAGCTAGGGTCACTTGCAACACGTTTTGGGCCAATTAACACTCATCCTACCCACGGAGTTTTTTTAATATTTTTTTTGAAAAAAGTCTCGGTATCTTCCAAAAGTTAACCATTTTTGTTTAAATATATTTTTTTTAAATGTGATACCACAAAAGTATTTATATCTGTTTATCTCTAATGTATGCGTATTCTAATGAAATGTAACTTTTATTCATATAGTAAACAAATAAAAAAATATTAGCTGACAAAGTGTGAAGGACAGAAAATAAAAATCCTCACGGTCAACTTTATGGCTCAATTAAAAAAAATGTACAAGCTCCTCAGATCTTCCAACATCATAAAAACTTCTTCAGCTCCTGACTATTCTTACGGTATATCACATGTCTAGAATCACGTTCATTTTTTCGGCAAAATATGGTTTTAATCTAAAATGGTGGTTTACATTACCCAGTACCTCTTTGAAACTACCTACTTACTTGAAAGTAAGATTCGATCAGATAAATTAATTGAGACAATTTTTTTTACTCATGATAAAAAAGCATAAAATAGTCATCTAAAATGATTAAAAAACTAATAATAGCATTAATTTATTTTAATAACTAAGTATCCGATAGGTATCGAAACAAGGTACGACCAAAAATAACGCATTTTTTTTTCTTGAGTTTATTGCATGGGGTTACCCAAACGTCTACAGCAACGTGTTCTTCGTCGCTGTATGTAGCCATGTCAATAAATGTCGATAGCAACAATAAAATTAAAATAATCCCTATCTCTGTTTATTTAAATGTTTTCCCGCGCAATTCACTTTTTGGTTTTCTTTTTTATTAAGTGTATTTTTAATTAGGTAATATGCAATAAACTCAAGAAAAACAAATGCATTATTTTTGGTCGTTACTTGCGTACCTATCGGATACCTAGTTATTGTAATAAATTAAAACTATTATTAGGTTTTTAATCATTTAAGATGACTATTTTATGCTTTTTTATCATTAGTAAAAAAAATTAGTCTCAATTCATTTATCTGATCGAATCTTACTTTCAAGTAAGTCGGTAGTTTCAAAAAAGTACTGGGTAATGTAAACTCCGTGGGTAGGATGGGTGTTAATTGGCCCAAAACGTGTTGCAAGTGACCCTAGCTACCCACCCTATTCATTTGGCACACGACTTGCAATACACCCTGTATACTTAATAATAATATAAACGATATTATAAATACATTGCTCTTACAATTTTCTATAGATTATAGAGCTTGTTTTTTGATTTTCAGTAAAAAAAAAATATTGCAGTCCGGTTTTTTATTTTAACACTTTTAAATCATTTTATTTCATAACCAGTGCCAAAACCATACTGCATAATACCAGTGAACTGCTTTAATACTATAGAATATTCTTGATACATTGTCCGACCAATGTTATTTTATAAGAAAATATTATCGTCTGAGGACAAAGTTACGGGAAATATACCTCGCACAGGTACAATGAATAAAACACGCCATGAATTAAAAAAGGAGTCTTTATTTAAAACCGTAAGTAATTATAGAATTTACTTGATAGGCACATTAGCTTCTTTCTTTAAAAAAACCATTAAAACAATACTACCCTTGTATTATTAATATACTTTAAATACTAGAATATAATCCAAAACCATTTTTTTATGTTTAGCACACAAATATTGGACTAATTATTAAATAGGTACATCACAATTTTTTTTTTAATATATGACGCAAATTTTCTATTCCCATTTTTCCCTGATCTTTCCGACGTATATTAGTTTGAAGTAAGAAGGCAAGTTCAGGTTATGTTAGTTTCGCATTCAAACCAGTTGGAAATAAGAGCTCAACACTATCAATTTCATTTCTGGAATTGGAAAAAATGCGACAGAAAAAAACGCGCCAGTAGAAAAACATAACTGTGAAACTACTGACAGGAAACAATGCTAATGGAAGTTCCACTGCTTATTACTTAATGATTTCGGGACATGGATCTGATCTAACAAATGCCCTTCCCTATCTATCGCAGACCTGCTAGCTTGATAGGAAGGGTCACGAGGTGGTAGTCTGTAGCAAGCTACGCTCATCGAGTCGCTAAAGTACGAGAGCGATATTAGTTAAATTTAAAATCTGTGTATTTGGTTGCTGTTTGTAACTGTAAAGTCTCTCTGGTGTAAGGCCCATCTGAAATAAGAAAAAATGTTTTTAAAAGAAGTAAATAAAAACCCTTATTCCCAAAAACAAGTGTGATACAAATCATGGTCAATATCTTGGCCTAGTTTCGTTAATCTACTCTTTAATACGGATGTTGAATATTTGTTAATAATCCTCGTTGTGACTCCTTTATTTTGGCACCCTACTAAAGAGTTATACATAAGTTTTAAGAATTCCCTTTAGTTTTGTCAGTATTATCATGTTTTTCTAATTAGAGTAACTAGTGATAAGTATCTGAAAGTCGTGACAACTCGTTACTTGAAATCAGGCCATAAGGCCACCACAGAAAAAATAATTTGAATCAAAATCATTTATTTTTATAAAACCTACCAAACAAACATAATATATCCTAAAATTGTTTTTTTAAATACCGTTGACTGTAGATATCACCAATTGGAGCGTCCAAAAATTTAGTCACAAATCACGATTATGGTGTATTTTACCGATCTGGAACCACTGGTTGGAAGGAATCCCCGCGTCGGTCCTAGCGGCAGCGACGGCCTCCCGCATCGCGAATGGAACTGCTATGGACATGCAGATGGGCGGCTCGCCGATCGCTGAAAGCCAATGATATTTTTAGATAGCAAACCACAAAATAATACATCGATAAGTATGTATAGGTTCACACACTGACCTAGTTCCAAATATCAGTGCTGTAAAAACTATACTAAAACGAACATGAACTAAATACTTGTTATTAAAGAAATACCTATTACTGATACATGACACCAATATATGCGCAGCCGAGTACAAACCTTTGACCGTAGGTACCAACAATAGATTTTCCTGACACCAGTTCGGTGGTCCCACCTATTCAATGTCAAACAAGTACCCGTAACTACACCTACTACTACTATTAACTACTATACACTACACTGCTGCACTAAGTAATATACTGTACTATAACTTACATTTTGCCCCAAAGAAATGAGGTTCAAAATTGGACTTCTCTCTGAAGTAGACGCGGAAGTCCTGCGGGATGTCCCGCGCCTGCGGCACGTGGTAGTTCCAGGTGCGGTCCGTCAGCAGCTCCCCGGAGCCAGGGTTGTATATTGTTGTCTCACTCGTCCAGTAACCAAGGCCCATGATGAAGGCACCCTCTACCTATTAAACATAAAGACAGACATTAATGGTGAAAACACAAGTTTAAAAGTATTTTTTTAAAACAGGGGCTCTTACTTGTCTAATATCAATCCCAGGGCTGACGCTCTGTCCAGCATCTTCTAGAATATCGACTCTCACCACCTCCCACTCACCGGTCAAAACATCCAACTCTACTTCAGCCAACGTTACTCCAAACACGTCCGCCGTCGGTACTTCTTTATTAGACACAAATCCATGAGTCTGCAGATCAATGTTGGCATCATACGCTGCCTTTATCACCTCACCCCAGCTAGCAGTGGGCGTAGCAGCTTTTATTGGTTCCAATCGTGACAACAATAGTTCGCAACATCTTTGAACCCCTAAGCCAATATAAATCGATGTCACACTTTGTGCGGTTGGGGCCCCATTGGGATTAGTGATCGTATTTTTTTCTTTTATTTGAATTTTCTCAACCGGTATTCCTAGAAGAAAAGCAGCAATTTGGACAGCTTTGGTGTTAACTCCTTGGCCCATATCGATGCCGCCATGAGTTATTGCGACGGAGCCATCGTCGTGGTATACTGACATGGTCAATTCAAAGTACTTCCCAGAAGAATCAGGCTTCCAGCGTAGTAACGAAAACCTTAAGCCACGTTTCTTCCATCGGTTTTGCGCATTAAAATTGTTTACAGATGTCCTTCTGTCTGCGTACTGTGCATCAGTTTTCACTCTTTGTACCATCAACTCCAGATCAGCGTAATTAGGA
Organism: Acleris literana; assembly: GCA_946894065.1. Lineage (NCBI taxonomy): Eukaryota > Metazoa > Arthropoda > Insecta > Lepidoptera > Tortricidae > Acleris > Acleris literana. Next base: position 19,089,593 of record OX335683.1, on the reverse strand, counting down.
TTAAGGTTATGCAGCCTAACTTCTAGCGGGTCTAACGATAACTCGTACGCTATACGCTCCATGATAAGTTCTATCATAGCTATTGCTTCAAGGGTTCCTATAAACAATTTCATTATGATTGTGAAACAGTTGGCGGCTAGTTTGACTCAAGTAAATATTGGGGCCAATTCGGGTCAGTCTTCTCTTATTTATATTAAATGTAAACGTTATTCTTATTAAACTAGAATCGATTTTGAAGCTTATAAATTTAGTGTTACATAACAGTAATGAAAAATTATAAAACACTGATCCAAATTGACCCCACAATTACCTATTTTGTTTTTTTTTATCATTGAATTTTTATTTTTATTGTTTTTACCTGGCGATCGGCAATACGAGTTGCTCGCCGTATCCGTAGTGACGTTATGAACCTTATAATCCCATCTCAATTTTTCGTAACAGTTGTAGTACGCTTCCAATGTCTTTTGTAAAATCGGTTCAGAAACTATATACCCATTGTCCATGTACAAATCTTCGACACAAAACTGGACTTTGCCTTTTGCATCTACCGCTACCTGTAATTTCAGAATATTAATTTAAAAAAAAATTGAACTTGAAACTAAGAAAAAGTTTTAATTTCACCGCACTCTCTTTTACTATCTTATAACAGCTGACCTCATAGTCAGTAGAGCACGGCAGTCTTTTCCCCACGGACTTAGTGTGAGTAGTGAGAGGCAATACAATCCGACAGGGCCGGTTCAGCTTGTGAGTGACAAGCGCGCATGCCACCGCCACCTGGCTGCTGCGGGAGATCTTCTCGCCGTATGACCCTCCAAGACGACGCACGTGGATGTCCACCCTAGTAAATACGTGCATTGTATTAAAACTACTAATGTTTTACGAATTACCACGAAAAAAAAAAACATGACCTTGAACCATAGGCTTGAAAGGTCAATAAAATATAATACTATAATTGATAACTCCATAGTTATATGTCATAAACATATACATTAATTGCATCAATTGTCAAAACTTAAATAGTATAAATTTAAGTCGAGGTCAAGTCGGTCAACAGTTTTGTATGCACGATTTTTTATTATGATTTTGGGAGCGAAGTAGTACAATAAATTATAAATTATTAATGTAAAACGGTTTTATATATTAAAGTTAGTTAAACATTGATAGGTCAGTATCTAAATAAAGAACCATGTTATTTTATTTTTATAAACTTTAACTATACATATAACATGCTTAAAATTTAACCCAAGGCATACTATAATAAATAATAATAGCAAACAGTGTATATTTTTAAAAGGAGTTTTTTTATGAATATAGTTCTGTCCTGCTAATTCAATACGCAGTATCTCAGATAAAACTCCTGCAGCAATATCAACCTTATTACTAACAGAAGAGAGTTAAAACTGCTTTGATTATTAAATTTGCCATACTGCTTATTAGCTTAGTAGGGCAGAGTTGCCCTAGACAAGATGCATTGCGAGATCGCGTCGGTATCAAAAAAAATATAGGATTGACGTACGCTGCCGGACGGTCGCGTCCAGCGGTTTTGTCACTTTCATACACTTTGACAATTTTCGAAACTCGTTAAACATTAACTAGACTTGGACCTCAGTAAGTTTACAACTTTATTTTATATCATTACTTTAAATTTGTTTTGTAATGTTAAATATTTCATACTTATGTTCTGGTATTTTGAGAGCCCTCGATACGGCGATTTGCAATGCATCCATATCATGGGTGGTAGGATGTATTTCTATCCCCTCCTCCGTTGGCCTCGACACGGACGCCAGCGTCTCCATGCAAAAATAGTACTGCTGATAAATCGTATCACCACCCTTTATAATTTTAAACACATCAGTTCCTTTGCTACCATCACCACTAATTTCCTTTTCCATCTTTGACCAACTAGGATCTTTTTTTGCGTCTTTTATGTCGACGACTGGCTTCCTCACATTTCTGTATTTGACGTGTACTAGTTTTGCGGCAACTTCAGCGATGTGACTGGTTTCCGCTACGACCACGCCGATGACTTGACCGTTGTATTTGACAGACCCTGAGCAGAACACCTCCTCATTAGCGAGGTAGCCAGAGTTTGGGGCGGGACAGAAAGAGTTTGATCCAGGAATGTCTTTGGCTGAGTAGAATGCTATTACTTCCGGATGGTGCTGTAATGTAGAGGTAAAAATAAAATAATTTTTATCTAGCTTCGTTTTTAAGTAAAGTAAAAAGACCATTTAATGTTTATGAGGTATAAAATACTGAAATGGATAATGGTTTACAAGCGCTTCAGTGGCGTCGACCTCTGCGATGTCTCCGAGCGGCGTGCGCGCAAGCACGAGCGCGCCGTATATTTCCCGGGGGAAGCTCGGCAGGTCCTCCGTGTACGGGGCCTCTCCCGCGCACTGGATCTATAGAAGTATATTGTTAATAGTCCTGGAGATTAAAATGACAAAAAATAACACGTTCATTACTTGGTTGAAATTGGTAAAATGAATAAATGTACTCGTGATAATTTACGCGAACGCAGAAGCCGTTCTTGCTTCCTGATATTTTTTATGAAATGGCCCTTTAGCATTGAAACAATGTCCTCAGTTGGCGAACGCAAATAAAAATATGAATTAATAAATCTGTTGAAGAATCCGATGAAATTAGACATATCACAATATTAACATTAAGGTAAAAAAGTCATATATTCAGAGATAAGCTTACTAGTGCCTCGACTTTCTCAATCGGCTTGTTGATGGGGTAGAGCGCGGGGTTGGTGGTAAAGACCTGCCGCGCGGAGGAGACGGGGCGCGCGCGGCTCAGCACGAGCGCGCCCGAGCCGAGTCGAGCGCCCACGATGCTTCTCGGGCATAGGGTTAGCAGCCCCTGGAAAATTAAGGAGTTCTGTAAAGGAAAGTATATTATCCAGGCTGTCGACTACGGTGATAACTTAAATTTTGCAGTTGTAATAATTCGTATGCTCTCGCACAGTACCATGTCAGTATCTAGTTAAACTAGAGGATAGCTTTCATAGGATTAGGCTGCTGGATGTTACGAATTTCAATCAACAAGAAGACTAAGTTTCAAGAACATTTGCTATGTCAATCATAATTGATATCGGATTGTTAACCACTAAGACAAATTTCTTTTTGGCTAATCTTATCGGCTGACTTAACCTCACACCGGCATACCAGAGAGTGAGTACTGATGAACATGTTTTACATGTAAGGGATGATAGTGATCTAAACAGACCCTGCATCCCTGTAAATTTAGCCACTCGCAATAAACTTTCAATTTTTCCATCTCTTTTGCTGGAGACGTAGTTTAATGTCTTTTTAGTATTTGAAGTGGTGTCCTTTCTATAAACGAATAAATTCGATACCTTGAAATAATAAAGCATACGTACATGACGTTAATCTCAAATCTTTATCTTTAAAATATTACCAATAAAGTTGAATGTAAATAAACGTAAACATTTACTACGATGTTATTATAAAGGAAAGATTTACTAAATACAATAAATTATGAATTTCACTTACCTTATAAAACAAATTAATGGCGAGATCCTTCCTGTATTTAACTGATGGTTCTGGTGGATTCTGTTCCACCACCAACTCCTGGTCCAAGACTTTGAGGGCAGCCTGTAGGATTTCGTTAGTGAAAAGATTCCTTTCGATCAAAAATTTCTCCGTCTTTGAAGCATGAATAAAATGTGGTGAGAGCCCTCCATAGACTATTCGTGCATCGTGCACAGTGGTCTGGGAAGAGGATAGTTTAAACAAAAAGCCAGCGTTGACTATTGCATGGGCGTTTTGAGCACGTGGCATGATCTGAAAATATATTTAAATACATCATTGGCATGTCCTGACAAAGAAGGTTTAAAGTTTTTCTCACCACATCGATACCCTGCGATTGCTAGGGACCACAAGTTTTCTGACTTTAGTATCATCTTGGTTTGTACCTTGAAGGAGACAAATTTATAATCCAGATTTAGTGGTGGTAGTAAAACATTGAGAAGAACCTTGCCTCTCATATCCTCCTTAAGAAAATCTTCCAGGGTAACTGCAATGCGAACCCCTTTAGGGTCCACTGAAATTGGAATTTTAATATTGAACATTATTTTGCTAAAGAACATCTTTGTTGACAAACATAAATAAAAGCAAATATGCCCGCGTTCATAAATTATCCATTACTCAGACAACAGAACTCACCGATTGTGAGGTATGCACCGACTGTCTCGAGTAGAAGAAAAATATCAGACTGAAAGGCATTATGCTGATGCTTGGTCATTAGATTACCAGCTATCGTACCCAACTGTAAATAAAAAAAAACAACAGAGTTGTAGTAAGACGTTAACGTATACAAATGGTAGTAAGTACCTTAATTTAAATTAAATTAGTAGGATTTGTATTACAGCAAAACTAACATTTTCGTTGCTCTACTTTTAACATTTTTAACTGTCTTTAGTTTACAAATAACGGTCTAAAATTTTAGGTATCACCTGTGTGTAAAATTTTTGTGCGCAAAACTCAAGTGTTGGTAAATACATTTTTTGGACATGACGTTTTGTGGGTCTGCAAGTTTTACATCGATAACTTACATTTCTTACAGGAATATGAGCAACCAACAGCAAATGCTCTCGTAGCTTTTCAAGATACCAGAAATACTCTTCTGTAGCAGCGAGATGTTCAAATATTTCCATCGTATCAGTCAGGGTGTTGCCTGCGCCTAGCACCAGGTTCTGATCGAAGTGGTATGCCTTAAGCTCATCCACACCACTAATGTCTATTAGGACTTGAGGGTATTCGGCTATTGGATATGCTCCTGAAAGTATAAAGCCAAAGATTTTAGTTTTAGGTACCTTCTTATATGTTTTTAAGAAGAAATCAATGACATATGTATTTAGTTTGTATCTTAATCATAGCGTATCGATAGATAGGTCTCTACTTGGCATATGGTGGCGTTAACATTACAACCAGGTCAATTGTAACTAACGTTGAGGATGATTAATCTAAAACTAAATCCTTGAATGTATTAACCTTTAGCCGTATTTCCAGAAACAAGCATATAACTGTCCGTCCCTTGTCTTTCCAGAACTTTAAATATTTCTTTGATATAATGTACTCTTGACCAAGATTTGCCATCTTTTAGTTTGATTTCTATATTTTGGGGTGCTTTGACATCGTTTTCTTGCACCATGCACCAGTCACTGTCGCTACATTCACTTTTGTTGCAACTTCTTCCATTTTTCTTGCAGATATTAAGGTCTTCAATGTCCAGTAAACTGTGAGGTGCGTCACTGGCAAACTTTTTAAAGGCTTCTAGTATGGGTCGGTAGCCGGTGCATCTGCAGATATTGCTAGCCAGTGACTGCTCTACTTCCATCATCGTTAATTTCTTATTGCTTTGCAGCAGGCTGAAATATCCCATTGAGTGTGTGTTTATTTTTGTTACGATAGTTTTCTTATTCATTTTCTCTTACTGTAACCTCTCTTTGTACTTACGGTTATCTCATTAAGCCATCATGCATTACTTAAAGTGCGTGCGTACGCTTCATTTTACATAAGTATGATAAAGTTCAAATAAAAAACTGTAATTTATAACCTGTACATGGCCATGATCCACCCAGGGGTGCAGTAGCCGCACTGCGTCCCGTTCTGCTTTGCGAGCGTCGTCTGCAGCGGGTGGTAGCCCTGCAGCCTGTTGCCGACCCCCTCCACCGTCGTGATCTCCCAGTCCTGGCATGACGTCACCAACACCAGGCACTGCACAAAGATCTTATGATACTTTCACCATACCACTAGAACTGCAATTATGACCGCTACAGTGCGACTGGTAATGAACAGTCACAATTCGTAAACTTTATGTGAGCAAGCAAACTAATTTGATTATGGTTTCTTAAACCTAAATTTGAAGAACTGAATCTAGCAATTAATCCTCTCAGAAATAGTGGGAACTGTACGTAAGCAATAAAAACTTATTAGTGTTGTAAACTCAGTTTTAAAATAATAAAAAATATTTATTTGGAACAACTGCAATATTTTAAACAATTGTAATATTTTTTCAAAGGCAAAAAGATAATGTTAAATGTTTAATGTTTATTTGGGCACAAACGGTACAAGTAAAAAAAAATTAATACAGAAAAACTTACATAACACATTGACCAGTGAAGTTGCCACAATTAACTAATACAGTACAGAGTAACACGTGAAAAATGTGTGTTTACGTAGTATTAAATTCAAGTACAAATATTAAATTCAATTCAAGTACAGACAACAATTAATGTATGTAATGTACGTGTAAAAAAAAATGTATTGTAATTATGTAGTAATTATAAGAATGCTATGATTCTTAAATAGGTACTTCAATGTGAAATCATCGTCTGGGTCTTTTTTTATTGCCATCGATTGGCAAACTGGCGGACAGACCACCTGATAGGAAGTGGCCACCGCAACTAATATGATAATTTAAAGGTTTTTACACGAGTAGGAGAAACCACTTTTTTTTCTTCTTTATTAATGGCTTTCACTCCATGTGTTTAACAAGGTGTATTTCGCCAGTATCGAGTTTTAGACAATCACCGATGGACTTATTAGAGAAACAATAAGTCCATGGATATATTAACACGCGAGGACAATTGTTCGGTTACAGATATTTACTCTGGTGCACTAAACAGAAGCACATGGGGTTAGCTCCACGCGCTTCTGTCAAGTCCAGAGAAACAGCTTGTAGGCCGGTGTAGTGACACTGACCGAGTTGACAGCGTGTGGCGCGGCCCCCGGGTGCGCGGTGGTAACGAGGCAGGCGCCGCAGCCCCTCTCGGGGCACATGAACTTGGTGCCGCGCAGCTCGCTGCCCACGCGCAGGTAATCCAGCAGAGACACAGTCTATAGTAATACTGACCGAGTTGACAGCGTGTGGCGCGGCCCCCGGGCGTGCGGCGGTGACAATACAGGCGCCGCAGCCCCCTTCGCGGCACATGTACTTGGTGCCGCGCAGCTCGCTGCCCACGCGCAGGTAATCCAGCAGGGACACATCAGAACTGACCTCAGACCCCACTGAAAAGAATTGTTATTTTAAATACTTAAGGGCGCCCGCCACTTGGTTCACATTGAATTTGATCCCTGTTTATGTCCCCTTTCCTTCCCGGCAGGGGTAGGAGGTAGGTTGGACTTTAAGCCAATGAGCTACCATACAAGGATTTCTGCGAGAATGTACAGTCGGTCTTATAAGGAGCTGAAAAACATGTTTCAAGTGTCTGAAAACAACCAGCAAGTGGGTCGAAATTTTGCTAATCTGGTTTGTAATAGAGCTACTTCTGAAACGGACTGAAACATATTTCAGCCTAAACCAAACCAAACTCTACCGGGCATTATTAGTTCCCTAGTATCTCGCCAGTCAACGGTCGCCAGTCGGTCAACGTGGACAATCTTGCACTACGAGTACGCTGGTTTCGTTGTATCCGAAACGTAACGTCGTTGATTTTAGTGAATACTTGATACGGCCCCTCCCAATTCAGCGATAGCTTCGAAGATTTTCCTTTTTCATCGATTGGGGATATGCAGCCACACCATTGAACCAAATCGCGTTTTCATCTTCGCACTGGCTGGAAGTGTAAGGGACAGATAGCAATTATATAGGTAAGGCTCTCCCGCTTACACTCACTGTAAACTGAACTTCATAAGTATGACGTAGTAACCGCCTACTAACTACTAATAGCTGTATAAGTTAATGATCTATTCTAATACGGCGAAGGCGGCCTAATCGTCCCAAGTGTTTGTTGTACATACCTGACCGGGGCTCGCCGTTTAGCGAGAAGCGGACGCGGCTCATGGCTGCGCAGACGCCGGTAAACGTGCGGCGCACTGGATCACACTGATACTATGTTGTATAGGTTATATTGATTTGGAGGGTTCCGTACCAGTCTTGTATAGGGGCTCCCTTTAATAATTTTCTTCATTTTTTTTATACCAGCAACACAAATGAAAAAATGAAAAAAAATCAAATTAAACTACGAACTTGCCTACCTGGAATCGACGTACGTACATAAAGAGGTGGGTGAATGTAAAGGAAGCGAAAGTTGTATATTTAGACCGGTGCACCTGGCGACCCATAGCCTCTGGTTACCACGTTGGGAGACAAGCGTCAAGGTATGTATGTATGATGATTTTTTGGGCATTTGTTGCCAGAAAAGTCAGTAAGTAAGTTAATACATAATTTACTCAATTATGTATTAACTTAACCTTAACCTGGTCTATTGTAACAGATGTATAAATATATCTTATATCTTCAGTTATAGATCGTATCGGTACCTATACAGCCATGACAATGTTAACAAAAAATATAACAAACACTTTATGTAAACATGTATAATGTATTGAAAATCGTTTTTTTTTTTTGGAGTTAACACGTATTTTTTCTCCATAAGAAATATTATTTTATACGGATTGTGTCAGGGAACCTTCAGTAGAAAGCATTATTATTTATACATATCGCGTCAAATATAAACATAAACCTTATTGTCAGTAGTATAGAGGCGTTTGTTTTACGTTTAAAATATGTTGTTTGAACTTAAATAAGTACGGGAACCTCGGTGCTAAGTTCTGACTCGCACTTGGCTGGTTTTGAGACCAAGTTGACTGCGATATGGAGGAAAGAGACACTACTTAAACATGCTATTTCATATCAATATTAATCAGTGGCTACTTAGTGTCAGACTTGTTTAACCAGCTGCACTTATGGAAGTTATTAAACACCTTGCCTGTACGAATTGCAATATTTTTTTTGCAACTACGTTTTAAGAAACGTTGAATAATATTGTTATTTCCAAGCAACTGCGCGCAAATTGTTTAAAAAACTTGCACGCCGCCATTCAGTATAAACTCATAATCTTTTTATTTTTAAACAGTGTGTCAAACCGAAGTGAAAATTTTCAGAAATAAAGGAATGGATTTCAGTAATCAGTGTCCAAATAATAAACAATATCAGGGGACAATGTCACACCAATTGACTTAGTCCCAAACTAAGCTCTAGGCTTGTACTATGGATACTAGACAACGATATAAATACTTATGTAGAGAAATAAATACTAAAATACATAGAAAACATCCATGACTCAGGAACATCTGAACAGGAAATATTCAAATTCATCACACAAAAATCTGCCCTAACCGAGATTTGAACCCAGGACCGCAGCTTCTAGGCAGGGTGACTACCAACTGCGCTAACGCGTCGGCGTGTGTTGATTGTATTCTTTTTCTTTTTCCACTGATAATAAGAATATAAAATTATGCTTACTTCTATTAAAACACTAAAAAAAACCTAATACACATAGTACGCCAAAAAACACAGAGTAAGGGCCTTGTTTAGGATAGGGCTCGTTGTGTGATCAGTAGTTAACTCAACTACGAGTAATTGTTAAAATTCGAAAAAGGAATCGAAAATTTGACACATTTCCTTGAGATTTAACCATTAGTCACGATTTTTAACGATTAGTTAGTTCAACTACTGGTCAAACAACGAGCCCTACCCTAAACAAGATTCTTAACGCTATCGAAATCGATTTTCGAAGACTGTCAAAATTTACGGAACTGACATAAACGCTTGGCACGACCACCTGGCAGCTCACGTCAATCCTATACATTTTTGATAGCGATAACGATCTCGCCACGCATCTTGTCTAAAGCCAATGATCACGAAAAGTGTCATCAAGTGCTTAAAAAACAGTAAGGGCGGGTACAGACGGACTGCATTTGGACTGCAACTCCGCTGCAAAATGGCAGTTCGAGGGCAGTTCTGATGCAGTTGATGTAACTGCATCGAAACTGCAAATCAACTGCGCAGTCCTCTTGCAGTTGGCGTGCAGTCTACCTAAGCGGACTGCGCAATTGGTTTGCAGTTTCGATGCAGTTACATCAACTGCATCAGAACTGCCCTTGAACTGCCATTTTGAAGCGGGGTTGCAGTCCAAATGCAGTCCGTCTGTACCGGCGATAAAAGACAAAAAATCACGTTTACTGATTGAACATTACTATTTAATTAATCTATCTATATAAAAATGAACCCCTACTTCTCCTGGTCACGCTTTAACTTGAGAACGACTTTACCGATTTCATTCATCTTTTTTAAGTGTTTTCTAAAACTTCTTCATTTAAAAAAAATAAGAAAATTGCGCAGAAAAATTAAAAAAAAAACCACTGGGTAAGTCGGAAATTTGCAGCGGGGCGAAACCGCTGGCGGGCCGCTAGTTTATAATATTTATAGTGCTTTTCACATTTTAATTTATTGTCAACACAGTAAATTTTTCCCGCAATCTATAACTGGTGTAGACCGGAACGACTTACTCAGTATTAGTATGTACCCTGTCTCAGCTTTTCATATACTAAATTAAAACCAATCTCAGTGTAATACGTTATTGCGACAAGATATTAAAAATGTACAGTCAACCCATTTGATTCCTAGGCCACTGTGGACTTTGTCAACGTGACGTTGTAAACCAAATCATAAGAAGTCTCTTACGTTTTGGCTGTCAACGTCACTGTAACTTAGTCCATATTGGCCTAGAAATCCAATTTGTTGAATATACAGCTACTTATGAGTTCGATTCTATTACGGTTCAAGAGGTACCTACATCGATTGTCAAGGTCGAGTGAAAATGACAAAAAATCACGGAGGGTACGGCACCAATGATGGACACTTTTAGCTGACAGGCACCAGAAATGGACACTTCACTCTTAATTCAAATTTAGTTGCGAACTCCGCAGCGGGGAAGCTCAGAGGTGGTCGGGAATAAAGGGAAGCCTGCACAGAGGGGATATCAGGATATGCACCTGCACTTGGTCACAGCGGGATCAGACTTCTCACTGCATTAGTTTACAGCTCGCGATTTTTTTATTATATCTGTACCGTTACCAGATAACATGAATACAAAATTATCGGACATGTCTCTGTTACTACAGGGTTATTTGTAAAATACTAATAACCTCTCAGGGTTAAATCTATAATATTATAAACAACAAATTTTGTTCGAAGACTTTTTACAAAACGTAATAGATTTCCCAAAAAATTACTTTCAAGTTTTTGTTGTACTATCTGACACTTTTTAGATCTGTAATTTGTAGTAACTAAGTAATAATTTTTAGACGGGGGTACTTTGCGCTCGCTTCATTCATTCATTCATTCATTCCATCATCATCATCATCATCATTTCAGCCTATTGCAGTCCACTGCTGGACGTAAGCCTCCCCCAGGGTTCGCCACAAGGCCCGATCTCCCGTTTTCGCCATCCAGTCACCACCAGCCACTTTTTTCAGGTCGTCGGTCATTCCACGGCCACTTTTCTTGTTATTGATAATTGTAACTTGTTTCCATTACCCACTTGTTCAACAAAATCATTGCTTACATTTTAGTAGGTACTTTGTCGCTTTAACTCCTCTGACAATTTTGTGTGGCAGTTCAAACAAGACATTAAAGCGCCGAGGTACTGGAATGTAAATGTGTTGACTTTGACCGTGCACTGAATCTACAATCCCTTCATACTTTACCAGGCTTAGGACTGGCTTGATTCACAATAAACTAAGAACCATACTACATCATTGCATGTTTGGTGCTCGTTGCTGGATTGGCGTCAAAGAAATCCAGTATGTTTTCCTGTTTACGTAGTGTGCGCCGCGGTGGACGACCACGATCGTTATATCAAAAGGTAGTTACTTACAGTGCTACGCCTTGTATGCCAATTGTATGCACCGTTTGCCGGTCGCCGTCGACCTTACTTCACCTTATTTGTCCCAACACAATAAAAGTAAAACTGGCTGGTTGGACCCCTTACATTTAAATTGTATTTTAATGAAACCGAAACCAGAACAGCACTACGTCGTGCTGAACTAACATAACATACATACATAATCTCACGCCTTCGTTCCCAGAGTGGGGTAGGCAGAGCTACAGAATTACAAACATCTCTAAAAACTTGTTGATAATTCTATAACCACAATTTGCACAATTAGGCTAAGATGTTTACCAGCGTATTAGTGACAGGTTGCAAGCCCATCGCCTAACAGTACTACAAGCCTTTATTCCCTTAGTCGTCTCTTACGACATCCACGGGAAGACATGGAGTGGCACTATTCTAACTCGGCAACCACACGTGCTGAACTAACTACCCGCATTATCGGAAATCGAGACACACGGCGCGCACCGGCGCCGGCGATTCAAAGCGAACGTCTGCGCAGCTAATTAGGTCAAGGTCGTCTTGTCTCCCTGCCCCTCTCCCCGCCCTCCACTGTGTTTCGCACTGCATTTGTTTATTTGTCTAGCGGTATTCTTTGGTTACCGTAGAGTTACAAACATTTAGAGTGACCAATTTAATTTTCTTTTTTTTGTATGAAAGTAAAATATAATGAATTATTCAAAGTCACAGAACAAAATTTGTTGCTTATCATGTGAATAATAAAACCCTGAGATTTATTACTATTTTACAAATAACCCTGTATATTCTTTTTTTTTAAGGGCTTAACTAAGTGTAAATACACCGAACCACGTGGGTCTGTTAAACAGCCAATCAAAACTGTTCAGTCGCGCTATGACGTAGCAGTGTTTTTTTTCTATTGGCTGACAAACGTGGTTTTTTGATTATATTGTTAGGTTTTATTTCCTAATACATATAAAATGAAAATTTAATAAATAAGAATGTCATTTGAATAAAGTAAAGGTTGTGATAGTAGTAAAAAGACAGTCATTTGACTGTGGGTAGAAGGGGATAAAAAGGGAAACACGAGGCTGATCGAGGCATTCGGTTTGAAACTTTGAGAGTGGAATATTGTTGTAGTCATAGCAAAAGAATCTGAAATAAATTCAAAGTGTACGGTATAAAGTGGTTTCATTTAATAAGTTACTGATGTTAGTGGTGTTGAAGTATTAGTTCTACTATATATCAGAAGTGGGATGACCATCGCTTTGAAGCGTAAGTACACGCCCATAATTATTTTATTTTTCTTCTTCTATTGTTAACGAATCACGGTTAATTTGAATTGTTTAAATCGTGCTACTATACTGTAAATGCAATAATATAAGAGGATAGGGCGCCAACGATGATACATGGGTGCACATGGTCGGGGCGACTCCCCGATAGTGCCGCATAAGAATCGTTGGTAGCCGTCGTACATTTAATTGAGTGGTGTGGTGGATCATGCGAGCATTTGGTCAGGGCAACTCCCTTACAATGCCCTGTATGAATCTACAACGGCGGTTATCGAAATGGCTAATTCATGCATGTGGTCGGGGCAACTCCCCGATAATGCTATGTGTTGAACATTCGATTACCGGATACCTTCCAATTTATGTAATTCTTCAAATTATCTAGGTCACGGTGGTTTATCTTGTGCAGGATTAGGACTACTCCCTAATTGTGCTACAGTAACCTTATGACTGTCGTTTTAAATAAACACGCTTATTGTGTTACTCTTAATAATCTGGGATTCGCTTCATCAATTTAGTGCAGTAATTTTACGAAAATGTAAAAACAAAAAAAAACTGGTTTTGTTTTTGCATGAAAATGTTCATAGACATAAATACTTATGTGTACCTATAGGTAGTGCTACGATTTATTCGTTCGTATTTACTTATAAAATTTAATATGGTAACCTTGTGACAATGTTGCTAATACTTATTGCATAACATAATAATAATAATAATAATATTAATGTGTGTGTGTGTGTGTGTAATGTGTGTAATGTGATGTGTGACTTTACTAGTCTGTAATGAGTGCGATACAGCAGCAGCCACTCGCCCTTTGTAACTAATAGCCTACCTCAAAATATTTTCATGACTTTCTTGTACATACCTATACTGGTAGACAAGGTTGCCACGACGACCTAATGACCCTGCCTACGAAGCTAGCGGTCCTGGGTTCAAATCCCGATAAGGGCAGATATTTGTGTGATGAACGCTAATATTTGTTTCTGAGTAATGGATGGTTTCTATATATTTCTCTATATAAGTATTTATATCTTTGTCTAATAGCCATAGTACACGCCTAGACCTTATTTTGCTATTAGCTCAATTTGTGGAAGTGTTTAAAAACATTTTCGGTTTAGAGTTGATAATGTATAGACATCAAAACAATCACTATTATTGTTCCTACTCTTTATTTAATTATACTTTTTCTAAATTTGTTTTTATTTGTTGCTAAAACCTGGACATAATATTTTCTTAAGTTCCGAAGCTTGTTTTGATTACTTAATGTTTCTCAGTTGTCATCCCTTAGCTTTGCTATTCCATACCCCTGACTCATCCCTATTTGGTGTAAGTTTCAGATCATGGCTGATAATAACAGTCAAGAGCACCGTTCGAGGTCAAGGCGGCTACTGACTCCAGAGCGGTATACGACATCCCATCAGTTCGAGGAAGAGCTGCTTCGTGGCAGGGACCGAAGCCGCAGCCCCGTGCAAAGAAGCAGCCGCAGCCGATCCCGTCGCCATGGTCGGTCAGTACGTCCCCGAGATAACTACTCTAAAGATCGTGAATATCAAATCGAACAAATGCGTGCTCGTCTTAAAAATCTGGAACATGAATTACAAAAGGACCGCGAAATTAGAGCCAAGTCGCGTCCTGAAGAATGTAGAAGGGACTCTACCGTTAGGTCCCGCAGTCGTCATTGCAGTAGTCGCCATGAAGTTGCCGAAAAAGCTAACTACTACCCTCATAGATCTGGTGAAAAACATCTTCGCTCCGCTGAGCGTCGGGATAGGTCACGTAGTAAGAAATATTCTGCAGAAGACATAGCACTAATTGTAAATTCAATAAAACCTATTGTACCCTCACAGGCGTCTACAAGTGGCACTTTCAATAACAAAACTATTGATTATAAAAACATTTTACCAAACTTCGATCCATCAACCAAAAATCAGCGTATGGTTACTTGGTTGAAAAAGGTTAATGAATGTGCCACTGTATATGGCTGGGACGATAAAACCACCATACATTTCGCGATGCAAAAATTGCAAGGGTTGGCCAAAATTTGGTATGAAAGTTTGGACACCATTCTCTTTACTTGGGCAGAATGGCAAGATAAGTTAGTAAACTCTTTTCCATGTGAAGAAAATTATGGCCAACTCTTGGAAGAAATGTTAAAAAGGAAAAGTAAATTTAACGAACCGATAGAGGTATACTATTACGAAAAGTTATCACTTTTGAATCAATGTAATATAAAAGGTAAAGAGGCGGTAGATTGTTTGATTCATGGTATTAGTGATAAGACTACAAAATCTAGCTCTGTGGCCTTACGTTGCTCCAACCCCGACCAACTGTTGCGATTTTTAATTAGCAACAAAGACTCAATATATACTTTTGATCGCGCGCATATTAAAAACAAAAACTGGCCTGAGAATATCAATACTAATAATCAAGGCTCTAAGTTCAGTAACAAGCCCCAGTCACAAGTCACATACTGTTTTAACTGTAAAGAGAAGGGGCACCACTACACAAGATGTCCAAAGCCATTGTTAAAATGCAATCATTGTAACAGAGTCGGTCATAAACCCGAAAATTGTTTTAAAAAGCCTGAAAACAAGTCCGCTAAAACTCAAGAAGTTAGATCGTTATGTCTGTCTAGTTTAAGTCAAAGTTCAAAATTCATTAAGAAGGCTATAGTTAATGGTCTGACTGTGGAGGTATTCATTGATTTCGGTAGCGAGGTAACTCTAGTTAAAGAATTGTTCGTGTCCTCTTTAGGCATTGCCCACGATGACTTAGAGTCGACAATGAAAGGCTTTGGAAACGGGCTTGTTAAGTCCGTAGGAGCAGTGTCGCTTGATTTAGAGATAGACTGTGTCCGTGCTACCGTAGTATGCAAAGTTGTGGAGGACAGTCTTTTGGATAAAACTCTACTCATCGGACAGTCGTTTACCGAATTACCCCATGTTATCGTTTACAAAGATTTGTCTCAATTACGCTTCTTCGACGTTGGTAATGAAATGCCGCAGTCGGAGCCCAATGACGATCGTCTGATAAAAATTTCTGTGACTAACGATTTGGAATTATATGGGCCAGCTTCTATTAGGGCGTATATTGAAGAAAGTTTTAACGGGAATATATTGATTAAGGAGAGGTTAGTAGGAAAACCAGGTCAACAGTTTGTAGTAGGTGGTGGTATGCATAAAGTCAACGACTGCAGTGTGAATGTGACAGTCTCCCCGTGTTGTACTCCATGCTTAATGATGGAAGGTTTTGTAATATGTAGAGCAGAGAGGGTGAACTTAGTTAATCGTATTGTAGCGCAAACTCCTACAGTGTTAGAAACCGAGGAAGTTGATATCATTGAAGAATCTAAACTTCGAATAGGTGAAGGCGTTTCCGAAGATTCGAAAAATAGACTTGTATAACTACTACAGAAGTATAAACATTGCTTTGCTTCTGAGTTAGGACAAATGACAAATGTTAGGACAAATGTACAAATGTCACTCAAATGAGCATAGAACTAAATGACCACCGCCCAATTGTTTCAAGGCCCTATAGGTTATCCTATCACGAGAGGGAAAAAGTACGTAATATGATAAATGAAATGCTGTCTGCTGGAATAATCAAAGAATCTATATCTGAATACGCCAGTCCCATTATTCTAGTACGAAAACCAGACGGTAGCTTACGAATGTGTATTGACTATAGAAAACTAAACTCTGTGACTATAAAGGAAAGGTATCCAATGCCAATTATTGATGATGAAATCGCACGGTTATCAGGACAGTCTTGTTTTATAACATTAGATCTTGCGTCGGGATACTATCAGGTGCCCATTGCAGAAAACAGTAAACATCTTACTGCCTTTGTCACCCCAGACGGCCAATTCGAATTTAACAGAATGCCATTTGGGTTGGCAAATGCCCCAAGCGTTTTCCAAAGGATGATGAATCGTATTCTAGGTCCAGCGCGATTCACGAAGGCTATGGTGTACATTGATGATCTTTTAATATTTGGAAAGGACTCAAATGAGTGTTTGGATAGATTGGAGGAGGTTTTGCAATTGGTAGAAAAGTCCAGCTTAACTCTAAATATCGCCAAATGTAATTTTCTTCAAAACCATCTTGATTATTTGGGATACGAAATTAGTGCTGAAGGGGTTAAACCGGGTAAAAAGAAAATTCAGTCTGTGGAGGATTTCCCTCGTCCGGTCGATGTTCATAAGGTTAGACAGTTTCTTGGTCTAGTTGGCTTTTTCCGGAAATTTATTGAGAATTTCGCTCAGTTAGCCTTTCCTTTGACTAAACTATTAAAAAAGGATGCCTCATGGGAATGGACGAGCGCTCAAGAAAATTCATTTGAAGATCTGAAAGGTAGGTTGGTGAATAGGCCTGTCTTAGCAATATATGACCATACAGCTGATCTAGAACTTCATGCCGACGCAAGTAAGCATGGTGTTGGGGGAATTCTGTTGCAGCGGTTGCAAGGTACCTCTGACCTAAAACCAGTAGCCTTCTATAGTCGTCAGACCTCGCCTGAAGAAAAGAATTTCCACTCATACGAGTTGGAAACTCTAGCGGTGGTCTGTTCATTAAAAAAATTTAGAGTGTATTTGTTAGGGAAAACATTTAAAATTATGACGGATTGTAGTGCCTTGAGATCTACTTTTTCAAAAAGAGATCTTATCCCTCGTATTGCCCGTTGGTGGCTTATGTTACAAGAGTTCGATTGTACAGTGGAATACAGGGCAGGGACCAAGATGTTGCATGTTGATGCTCTCTCACGTAATCCCTCTTCGGAGGATGATCTTTCAACTGATTGTTTTCCATCTGTTATGAACATTAATAATGAGGATTGGTTACTCACTTTGCAACTTGGAGACTCTGAATTGTCGAGGACTCGCGATATTTTGTTAAATGACGTCGATCCTAAAGATTTGCAACATATTAAGGATAATGACATAATCCAAGGCAACAAATTATTTAGATGTATTGATGGCAAAAAGGACAACCTTCGCTGGGTGGTGCCAAAGGGGGCCAGGTGGCAGGTATGCAAGATGAACCATGATGACATAGGACATTTCGGTATAGAAAAGACTTTGGAGAAAATTAAAAATCATTATTGGTTCCCAAAAATGACCCGCTTTGTTAAAAAATATGTGACTGCATGCATTGAGTGCGCGTATGCTAAACATACTAAAAACAATCAAGAAGGATTGTTACATCCCATAACCAAAATTGAAATACCTTTTCATACCTTGCATGCCGACCACCTGGGACCTTTTGTCAAGTCAAAAAGGGGAAACTCCTATTTATTGGTAGTTATAGATGCCTTCACAAAGTTCGCATTTGTGAGGCCAGTTCGAAATACAAAAACGGATAATGTAATTAAAGTACTAAATGACATATTTTATACATTTAGGGCACCGGTACGATTGATAACGGATCACGGTAGCTGTTTTACGTCTAAATCTTTTAAGAAATATTGCCTCGATAAAAAAATTAAGCATATTTTAAACGCAGTCGCTAGCCCAAAATCAAACGGTCAGGTAGAACGCTACAACCGCACGATTCTCAGCTCATTAACAGCACAAACCCTGAATAAAAGCGAAAGAGACTGGGATAGTCAAGTGGGGCAAATTCAGTGGGGTATGAATAATACCATAAATAAGACTACAAATAAGATGCCCTCTGAAGTATTATTCGGTACCTTTATGAGCGGTGATTTAAATTCAGCTCTCGTTGAGGTCTCTCAATATACGGGTGTGACACTACGACTTTGCCATAGTCGTCTGTCCCTTTCACAAATATATAATTTTATAGAGATAGAGCATAAAGAAGTAGACTTTCTGTTATAAATAATGTAACGCCTCCATAATATCTAAGTTTTTAATTAGGTTTTGGATGAAGGAGTTTTTTTATCTTGGATAGCAAGCAAAACCTTTGCAATAGGTTTAGCGATGGTTTTTGACGGGGAGGAAAAAGAAAGGAGGATTGAAAAAAAAAAAAAAAATGGGGAACAGAAAAACATGAAAAAGATTATTTAAAAGAATTAGTAAATAAAATGTACAAGAATCTATTTTCGCACTACGAAATCGGATAATGTTAGCCAGTAAGGCATGCGGTAGAGGCAGAAATTCAGGGAAGTATCCATCTGTATCAGTTTGTAGAACCAGTATAAATTATTCTCGTGCGGATACCGCTAATCTGGTTTATGTTTTTAATCATTTATTCTTATCTTTTATCATAAAGTACAGTACATCCTTTCAACTTCTGGAACTGTTCATCTTGCAATTAAGAAATTCATGTAATAAAGAAAATCAAACTGATATATTTATCTGGTGGAAAGTCCAGTGACATGAACGTTCTAGTGTTCAGGATCTCATACATCGATTGATGAATCGAAGTTCAGATGAAGATCAAGGTCTCGCTGAACGCTGTCCCTGAGAAACTGATATAAGAAAATGATCATTCAAGTCTACGGACAATACAGTAATTTAAACTTCCTACGGAAATACAAAAGAGGCGAAAGTAATGCCCAAAGCTTGAATTAATTGCTTGATGTAAATGTTATCCTAGGTTATACTACTTAAGCTACCTTTTCCACCTTTCATTCATTCATATATCAAGTCCTTCATTATATTTTCTCTTTGGCTATTTAAAAGTATTGCCCTAACAGAGTGCTTGTCTTCTAAAATAAAAGTTAAGAAAAGAAACAAAATCACAAACTACGCACTCTATAGAGGGTTACCTCTTGACCCCTAGCTTGACAGAGACTACTGATCGACAGGCATACAAAAATTAAGGAATTCCTTTAGTATCATCTTAGCATCTTAGATCGCGCTAGAGGGATACCCAGTCTGGTGACGAGTCTCATAGGTCTGGCGATAGCCAGGGGGCACTACCAGCTCCAGAGCGGGTGTGGGGCTCTACCGTTAGCGCAAACCTTACATGTTTTCCAAACATGTATTCAGTTTTTAGTTAATTTTCACTCCCATAATCTCATTCTACAATCAGCACGATAGTTTCCTTTCCTCAGTGTTAATTAGATTTCCAAATTGTTTGAGTTATATTTTCCTTAGGTTGGTTCAGGAGATCCTAACATGTTTTTTCTAGCTTTTGTAGGATTGTTCTCAGTAGCCACTTCTCAGAAGTATTTGGGTTACATTTCGGGTTATGACGTAGGTTTCTAGTTCTTTTATCCCTAGACAGATCACTTGGCCATTACAATTCCGTATTTGCTACAAACTAGATCAATTCTAAAAGTTTTCTTAGGGAATAGCAAGGCAGAGTAGGGTATGACGTCGGTTTTTGGTGCTTAGGTTTAGTTAGGTAGCTTGGGAGGTTACAATTTGTCGCTGCGACCAGGATCGTAACGTGCCGCGCTGTAGTATGTATTTCTTGTAATTGATCTGGTTTGTAAGTAAAGCGAGGGGTGTCTGAAGACACCAATTTGTTACCGTGAAAAAAGGAGAGAAGTGGATACTTTGTTAAAGGTAAGAAAATAGACAAAAGGTATTTTAAATTTCTTAGGAGTTCTTAAAAAATACCTCTTGCAGTTTGTTGATAATTGAAAAATATTGTTAGTCTTAAGGCAGTTACACACAGCGTTCAGAAACGCAGAGAAAACGCAAAACAATACTTACTACCGGAAACCTTTATTACATTATTTAAAATTTAGATGTAGCTAAGGGACTTATTCGGGCTGGGGGTTGCTATGATATAATTATAAAATCAGTAGTTATAATTTGCTCCCAATCTGATGACTTTTTCAGTAGCTTTACATTACTTTGCTTTGATAGTAAAACTTAATTTGTTTGCATAAATTTAAATTGTTAATGTTTGCAAGCTTGCCATGTTCATAAATACTTGTTTTTTTGTTCTAGCAGTAATCGGCGTTTATCGGTTTTGTGTGTGATAGCCTTAATACGAAGTACCTTGTCACTTTAATTTCACTTAAGGATTAGTGAGAAATCTTTTTCTTAGCGTTAAAACGACACAGTACTAATTTATTAATTGTTATTCTAGCATTTTTCTGGTAAATTGTTAGTTCATTAATCAGTGGACGGCAACATGCGGCCCGCGGAGGTCTTACTTGCGGCCCGTGAATGTTTGTAAATAGTTGTATACTTATAGGTATATTGGACTTCTAGGGTTAATATCACAAGTACGGTCTGTCTTTCGTTTATTTTGCCACCTTGTGGGCCTTGCCTGCCAAAAGCTTGCCGACCGCTGAGTTTAATCGTTTGTCGCGTTGAGTCGTTTAAACTGTATATAATGAACATACCCTTTAATATTAGCAAGGAAATAATAACAGGAATAAAACTAAAACTTAGAACTTAATTACACTTTATGTATTAAATTATTACAGGGAAAATGCTTTAGCTGACTTTGAATGTTTCAGGCTTTCTTGAGTGGACAGGCAGCTGTAGTCGCTGCAGTCTCTTATACTTCTGGGCTCTCAAAATGCTTCGGAGTCTGAGCACTGAGATGGGGATAGTTAGTTCATTGTAGGGCTGTAGTTCGGAGCTGCCGGCAGTCTGGTTGTGGGCTTATCATGATAGGCCGTTCGTATCGCGGTTTATTACGATTATTTGCATTCCAAGGTCCAGGAGAAGTCTATTAGTTGAACAGATCCAGATGATATCACAGCGTGTATCTTCGACGTTACGTGCAGCGATGATTCCTTTATTTTAGCGCAGTACACTCTTATCAAACTTCTTTTTCCATTTTCATTTGCTAATTGCGCGATGGACGATATTTTTTTATAATTTTCATTCTCGTATCTACGTATAGAAATAAATAAAATAAACGGACATGATTTTCACTTAGACGTTTATGGCAGGTTAGAGATGTAGTCACAGACTTTAGAGTAGTTTGCTTTTTCCTCTCCTTACCACAGAGTTGCAACAAAAAGGTTGTAGGTAGAACTTTGCAGTAAACATTCGTTAGGTTTTAAATATTTTTGGTAGAGAAAATTTTAAAAATACATTTTAGTTTAATTAAAAAATAACTGGAATATTTATTTAATATAATAAAATAGCAATTTTGAATTGTACATATTCTGTTGTATTTTCTAATATAGAACTGTACGAGCCACAGGAGTAACAGAAAAAGGGATCGGACTTCTCTTTCTTGTTCTTCTTTGTTGATGAATATTATTTCTATCTTTGTAGTTTGTATTTATTTTATTTTGTTTTATGTAATGAATAGATAGGTAGATTCGTCACGCATTCCCTTTTAGCTTTTCCCAGAAAAAATAGGATGAAGGAGCTTTTTGTCCCTGGTATTAATGTTAGAGCAGCTTGGCGAGTCAACTGGAAGATTTTCGGGGTTGTCGGGCGTTGCAGTTGTGGAGCCAAACTCGACTGCTTCGTCATCGACAGCATTAACTATGCGATGGTGGAACGCACACGTAGATGCAGTCTGATGATTTTCTACTAAGCTGCGTTCGCTTCGAGGCTATCACTCCGCGTGCACTACGGTTCGGTTTTGATACGCGTGCCACGGTTTGTGATAGTCAACGTGATAGTCAATGTCGTGTCGAGTGTCCAGACGACTGTTAGAAAGATTTCGTGTTCTGGAGATTTCGCGGTAATCTACCATACCAGTAGCGATCACGATTGTTAGTCTGAGGTATTTGTAGTTATGTGTATTTGTCAGGAATAAAATTGCCTAATTGTTCTTATCCTTATTACCAAGCATCGATATCAACATTCAGATTTCGAGGCGGGGTACGGTTTACAGAAAAACAAATACAAGCAAATGCATTTAGTATTTGGAACCTTTATTTTTATAAACGGAAAGAAACGCTAAAGATGTATTAAAGGTTTTGAATTAATTACTTGGATTTATTCCATGGGTTTTGCTGTCAACCTTTGACTTCTGTTATAATATATACATTTTCAATGCCTAAAAGACCTTTCCCACTGACTAATATTTATTTGATGTGACAATTAAATTGACATTTGTTACCTATTTGGCAAATATAATTTTTCGAATGCAAAATGAGTATTAAGGTTCTTTGTCATTATTTAGAATAAAACCTCTTAAGTATAAGAACTACATAAATTTGGGTTCAGTTAGCTGCAGCATACTTAAGTTAAAAATTAACACGGAAAATAAACGTAGGTAATTATTCATTAAATAACCGAATGTATTTCTTTTTTTGCTACCATTCCGGGGTGCCGTGAAGGTTGAGTGTTGATACCGAAGTTTACTTATTAGAGAGTAGCATTTGGTCATTTGGTTTGTTAGAATGGAGTATTTAGGAAAATCTGTTAAAAATAAATGTAGATAACAAAAGGTTTGTTAGTTAGTGTCGTAAAGCATTTAGTATTATATATTCTTCTTTGAAGTTTTTTAAATTATTTTCGGTTAAGCCATCTGTAGTAGTTCTTGAAAATCGTACTAAATAGCCAAGATTAACATACAACGTATTTCATTCAAAATTTTATAGATGACGCTGTTCTTTTAGTTGGCTAGTTAGTGAAGTTTACATAAACTGTTTACCGGTTGTCATAGTTAATTTAGAATATCATAGATGCCGTGACTGTTTGGATAGAGTAGAGTTAGTATCATCATAATACTCGTAGTCTAAGGAATGTAGTTAATAGAATGTAGATAATAGAAATAACGTAGATAAATATAAAATATTTTATTAATATTCCTTATTTAAGTACTACCTAGTTAGAATCTGAAACAGGAATACCGAACATTTAATTTTTGGAGTTGGAAGCGCCAAACAAACAGATACATATACACAGAGGCGCCACGCGACGGACTCGTGGACGCGGTGGTACTTATTAAGCTCTCCGGTATATGATTCATTGTTTATTTTAGGGTCTGGGTTCGATACCAGTAAACGTTAGTTATATTTTATTTTCAAAATTTAAAAGTCTTTCACTTGGGGGGTTGTTAAACTATATTTGTTTAAATAGTTAATCTTAGAATTTAAGTGTTATTTGAACACTAGTGACCCGCCCTTGCTTCTCTTTGGTTTGTGCCGGTTTCCTGTGGTACCCGTGCGTGGTCCAGAACTTGTTGTATGTGGGGCCTTCCTCTTGAATCACTCCTATCTATTGAAGGAACCGCATCGGTATCCGTTGCGTAGTTTTAGGGATCTGGGTGTGCATGGGAACGGACGGACGGCGGGAGGCGACTTTGTTTTGTACTACCTATGTAGTGAAGATAGTATTAGTGATATTTGGAAACTTTGCTGTTAAAGATTAATTATTTACGGATAGTTATTTCGAATGGAATTCTTTATATGTAAAATCTTTTGATCTCAACTAAGTATTAAAAAAAAAAACTTAATTGATTTTGATTAATATGAGTAGGAATATGTATTAATTACAGTTATAAAGTTTACGGATTTCATTTTACAGAAATATTACTACCTTAAATTATTTTAGGGTGTTTCCAATATTAAATGGGAGTTTCTAAATTTAAAATAAAAGCCTGAAATTTTAAATAGGTATTTACTTATGTTAAAATTAAATCCACTTTATTATAATTTAAAATATTATGTTTTAAGGAAGTATCTAATATTTGTTCGTTTAAGTCTGACAGTTTGATTACCGATCTTTTATTTCGACTATTTTTAAGAGACGAATTGAGACTATTAAGTAATTAAATCCTGATCTTCTTCATAGTATTAAAACATTAAACATTTACCTTTTTGCGAGTGTCGTTTCTAGTTATTTTTATTCTTTAACCTGCTGTCAAATCTGTCATGTGTGCTCTGGGTTGATTACCTACGATTCGAGGATTTGTTGTAGGGTAGTTCAGCGGAAAATTTGCTTTAACTTGAGGGTTTTATCTTAATTAGGCGAATACATTATTTCTATTAGTACATTTTGAGGTATTTTTTTGGGAGATTCAATTTAAATAGGATTATAGCTGCAGTTTGAATAGGGAAGGAAGTAGTTTAGTTGTCATTATTTACCTTCAATTTGATGTTATAGTAGTGTTTGGTTGTTAGTTCGTCTATATTTTTTAGCTGTTCACAAAGTTAAATTGAGGGGGATTTTACACATAGTTTATTTTAATTTGTTTATTTGAATTTGGACAATCGTTAAAAAGTAAAGATACTTCATGCTTTGTCAGCATTTTATCAAAACCGGATTAGTAATTATTCTTTTTGTTTGTTTTTACTCTTTATGAGATCCTGTTTATTATGCAGAAAATAGTGGATATAGTTCGAAGAGTGGCAAGGGACGCAAGTTAAAAAAAATCTTATTTCAATTTCAGTTATAATATATTTGATGTTTATTTTAGAAGCAGATTCTCAATTTTAAATGTTATAGCTCAGTGTCCTAAGATAATTAGGGGTATTAAACGTTTGGAAATCTGATCTAAAGAGGGTTGGTCAGGAATTGGGATTGCTTTTTAATGTGTCTTTCAAACTAAATACTTAATTAATGAGATTAAATATATATATATATATATATATTCCTTGTTCGAATCTTTTCATATTCATATTCATATTTATTCATTGTTTTGTTAAATTTGGTAGCATTTCTTTAAAATATTTTAATATATTTAGTCATTGAAGGGGACATACGACTTTTCCTACTGTAAAAATTAAAAAAAATATTAATGTGAAAATTTGAAGGTTTGAGAGGTGCAATAATTGGAGCATGCCAATGGACATTTTGCTAGTCATTTATAGCATAGTGTAATAAAAAATAATTTAAATATATAATAATATTAGTTCTATTAAAGTTAAGTCTATGAGTATATGCTCAAAGAAGTTCCATTTTGTTTGGACTAGTGTATTGTTTGGGGGAATGTTTGATGATTCTGCATATAGAGGGCCCTAATGAGATTGGAGGAGTGTTATTTTCTTTAGAGTTTGAGAGCAGATTTTGTAAGTGAGCGCTTGGTTTAGTTTTCGCTATATGTTGGGGATGAACTCAAACAATGCAATAGATTCAATAAAAAATGGAAACGTTTTATTGATATATGATCCCAAGGCATTACACGGTACAAAAGGGCTTCTGTAGTGTTTGGAGTTAGGATAGGTCAGCTGACAATCTTTGCAGAGTTTAAACTGCCTTACAGAAGTGCCATACTATACAAGAAGCTAAGGCTATGATGAATATTCTTCGGCGACTCTACATGCTCCAAGAGAGTTTTATTTCTCTTCGATTGTTGGTCTTAATTTGAATAGTTTAGTTACTGCCCACTTGACGTCCTTATCTATTAAAGTTAATCCGTTTTGCGAAGGGACCTGAAGACCTTCCGGACCTGGCGGAGGAACCCGTACAGACAACCGGCGGGCTATCAGGTTACGACTAGCGTTGACAGGCCTCACAACCCTGTTCCCTTTGTGAAATTGGTTATCCTTGATGGGATATAACTTGTTCACTACTAAATTATTTTACAAGTTGGGAGTCTTCACTCTAAGTTTAATCAAAACTCTTTTGGTTGAAAGACACACTACATTTAAAAAAAAAACATTTGGGTTAAAATATGAATAAAATGCTAGTTATTTTCTTGTGCTTAAAGCTTTATTTCGGCTCTCCGATTATGCATGTTCCTAAATCTTTCGATCAAATGGTTCAATCGATTTGTTAATACTACATCTCAAGACGCAACACTTAACAATGTGTTATCTGTGAAAGTGTTAGTTTAGATCCGAACGTTGAAATTTGAAGTAAATCTGATTTCACAGAAAACGCATACTTAACCGGCCGACTGCAATGGTTAGTGTCAATTTCGTCAACTGCTCATGCTCCAAAGGATGGATGTTGATAATGGGGACTGACTTTTAGCTTGGGTATGCTGATTATTGGGCTGTTAGCATTTTAGCTATCAAAGGCACCCGGTTTTTAGAGGGGGGAATTTACCAGTTCACTTATGGCCTGGGCAATGTAGGTCAAATTCACAGACCGGGCAATGTGGTCGCCGAATTGTTGTGAAGGGGTAAGATTCTACTACTAGAGTTGATTTGGATTGACAACCCAAG
This sequence comes from Acleris literana, assembly GCA_946894065.1. Lineage (NCBI taxonomy): Eukaryota > Metazoa > Arthropoda > Insecta > Lepidoptera > Tortricidae > Acleris > Acleris literana. The sequence continues at coordinate 19,062,686 of OX335683.1, read as the reverse complement.
TTCCTCTTGGGGAGACCAGGTGTTCCTTGCGAAGAGTGATGATAGTTCATGGTTGGATATCGACAGGTTGAGAGTTAAACCTTAAGATCAACTTCTATTCTATTGGTATCAATACACACCACACCATTATTGTAATGGATTTTACAATTGAGAGATAGTGTTGACACATTGGTAGTTCATAATATTTGTGAATTAAATTAGTTTGAAAATTTACTCCGGTGAAACTGTCGTCTCATCTGTGCAAATTTTGGGGGTTGGCTGTGACACTACGACTTTGCCATAGTCGTCTGTCCCTTTCACAAATATATAATTTTATAGAGATAGAGCATAAAGAAGTAGACTTTCTGTTATAAATAATGTAACGCCTCCATAATATCTAAGTTTTTAATTAGGTTTTGGATGAAGGAGTTTTTTTATCTTGGATAGCAAGCAAAACCTTTGCAATAGGTTTAGCGATGGTTTTTGACGGGGAGGAAAAAGAAAGGAGGATTGAAAAAAAAAAAAAAAATGGGGAACAGAAAAACATGAAAAAGATTATTTAAAAGAATTAGTAAATAAAATGTACAAGAATCTATTTTCGCACTACGAAATCTGATAATGTTAGCCAGTAAGGCATGCGGTAGAGGCAGAAATTCAGGGAAGTATCCATCTGTATCAGTTTGTAGAACCAGTATAAATTATTCTCGTGCGGATACCGCTAATCTGGTTTATGTTTTTAATCATTTATTCTTATCTTTTATCATAAAGTACAGTACATCCTTTCAACTTCTGGAACTGTTCATCTTGCAATTAAGAAATTCATGTAATAAAGAAAATCAAACTGATATATTTATCTGGTGGAAAGTCCAGTGACATGAACGTTCTAGTGTTCAGGATCTCATACATCGATTGATGAATCGAAGTTCAGATGAAGATCAAGGTCTCGCTGAACGCTGTCCCTGAGAAACTGATATAAGAAAATGATCATTCAAGTCTACGGACAATACAGTAATTTAAACTTCCTACGGAAATACAAAAGAGGCGAAAGTAATGCCCAAAGCTTGAATTAATTGCTTGATGTAACTGTTATCCTAGGTTATACTACTTAAGCTACCTTTTCCACCTTTCATTCATTCATATATCAAGTCCTTCATTATATTTTCTCTTTGGCTATTTAAAAGTATTGCCCTAACAGAGTGCTTGTCTTCTAAAATAAAAGTTAAGAAAAGAAACAAAATCACAAACTACGCACTCTATAGAGGGTTACCTCTTGACCCCTAGCTTGACAGAGACTACTGATCGACAGGCATACAAAAATTAGGGAATTCCTTTAGTATCATCTTAGCATCTTAGATCGCGCTAGAGGGATACCCAGTCTGGTGACGAGTCTCATAGGTCTGGCGATAGCCAGGGGGCACTACCAGCTCCAGAGCGGGTGTGGGGCTCTACCGTTAGCGCAAACCTTACATGTTTTCCAAACATGTATTCAGTTTTTAGTTAATTTTCACTCCCATAATCTCATTCTACAATCAGCACGATAGTTTCCTTTCCTCAGTGTTAATTAGATTTCCAAATTGTTTGAGTTATATTTTCCTTAGGTTGGTTCAGGAGATCCTAACATGTTTTTTCTAGCTTTTGTAGGATTGTTCTCAGTAGCCACTTCTCAGAAGTATTTGGGTTACATTTCGGGTTATGACGTAGGTTTCTAGTTCTTTTATCCCTAGACAGATCACTTGGCCATTACAATTCCGTATTTGCTACAAACTAGATCAATTCTAAAAGTTTTCTTAGGGAATAGCAAGGCAGAGTAGGGTATGACGTCGGTTTTTGGTGCTTAGGTTTAGTTAGGTAGCTTGGGAGGTTACACGGGGGAGCATAGGGATGTAGGATCTATTAGAAAAGAGGTAAAAGAAAGAATTGACAATGCACAGATAAAACAAAAAGCGTACTATGATAAGGGTAGACGGCCAGCACATCGTTACAATGAAGGCGAACTTGTAAAAATCACAAAAACCTCTTTCAACAATGACGGCAAAAGCAAAAAGCTGCTGCCGGCGTATATTGGCCCATTTCGTGTGTCGAAGGTGTTGGGAAACGACCGATACCAGATAACATCGGTGCCAGGGTTCAGTAACATGAAGACCAGGAATGGTTCTGTGGTGGCGGCAGACCGTATGAAACCCTGGGTTCATGTTGCTGCACTAGCGGTGAATGATGATATTGACTCGGATAATGATGATGATAAAGATAGTGATTAAGATAATGTTTGAGTATAGGTAATTCAATCAATGTCATCAAATGTTTAATTGGATTTTGATTATATAAAAATGTTCGATTCAAATAGCAATGAATATGTAAATAATAAGGTCAAGATACTTTGTTGGGAACAGATTTGCCAACAGTGATATGCAAAATGTTTTTGTTTTCCTACTTATTAAATATGGTTAATATATGGGAGTGAGAACAGGTTTGCTCACTCGTATATGTTATCTTACATGAAGATATATATGAGTGTGATCAGGTTTGCTCACTTATATATATATATATATATTGAGATCATCTTAAGCGTTATGGATGGATAATATTATGTATACTGGGAGTGGGAGCAGGTTTGCTCACTCGTAGATTTGTTTCATATGAGGATATATATGAGTGAGATCAGGTTTGCTCACTCGTATGTAAAACAGTAAGGTGGGATCAGGTTTGCTCACAATACATATATGTATGTAGAAATAGATTTCATTGTTTAGATAATATGTGAAAGTGGGACCATGTTTGCCCTCATAAGTACATGTTTCATGAATGAAAATATATATTATAAGAGTAGGATCAGGTTTGCTTACTCGTATAATATGTAATTAACATAGATATACATGAATTTTATGTTAGATGTATCAACTAATTGTTTTGTTGTTTTTTTGTTTTTTTAATTGATTGTTATTTTTGTTACACAAATATAAAAAAAAAAAAAAACTATTAAGGATGAAGTTTAAACCTAAAGCTAATAATATCTTGTAATTAAGGTTTATTGGTACTATAAATTAAATTAGATTAAGTTATAATTATTATATCATTGTAATAAGAACATAATATTAAAAAAAAAAGACAGACTGTTGAGTTTCTTGCGGCGCTTCTTCTCAACAGGGTTCCCCTCTTGGGAAGCGCTGGTAGACTCAAATTTATAATATTTCTGTTCGATCAGCCGAGTGTTAGGTCATCACATGATACGTGTATGGGGACATCCACGCTATCAGGATGGACGAGTGTTAGGTTTTATTTCCTAATACATATAAAATGAAAATTTAATAAATAAGAATGTCATTTGAATAAAGTAAAGGTTGTGATAGTAGTAAAAAGACAGTCATTTGACTGTGGGTAGAAGGGGATAAAAAGGGAAACACGAGGCTGATCGAGGCATTCGGTTTGAAACTTTGAGAGTGGAATATTGTTGTAGTCATAGCAAAAGAATCTGAAATAAATTCAAAGTGTACGGTATAAAGTGGTTTCATTTAATAAGTTACTGATGTTAGTGGTGTTGAAGTATTAGTTCTACTATAATATTTAGTTAATTTCCTAAATAAACACATGTATCGCACAAGACCATAGCAAATATTCTTCAGAGCAGTAACAACGACACACAAATGGGTGAATCAACTTTTAAGGTTCTAACGGTATAGGGTAGTATCGCTGAGACCCACACAGAGAAGTTGTATTGACATCTGCCTTTACCATTACGTCGGTGATACTGAAATACACCTTAGCAAGCATATCAGTAAGGTACATTTTGCAACTTATAAATTTTGTTAGTTACGCGGTATTGCAGTATCACTGGCGATTAGCTTCTAACAGGTCGTGCAGTGCTAGATAGATGATAGATAGTAGCGGAAAACGGAGCGGAACGTCGCGGGCGTGCTCTAGTAATCGTGTAAATTCGAATTACTTGGACAGTGAAAGGTGACAATTTGATTTACATTGCAAAGTGTACTAGTTCAGTCAAGGGCATAAATATATATACGTTCCCAAGGCGTCAAAAATATCTGTACAGTTGATTAGCCAGAAATATCTGTACGGTAATCCGGTCAAAAATATGTGATCATTTTATTAGTCAAAAAGATCTAGACATTTACATGGCCATAAATAAATGTACAATGTCAGTCAAATATATGTAGGCAAATAGGAGGCCATAAATATCTATACTCGCAACTCTCACATACATAAGAACAAAACCCAAGCCAAAAATATATATACAGTCCAGGGCATAAATATATATACGTTCCCAAGGCGTCAAAAATATCTCTACAGTTGGTTAGTCAGAAATATCTATAGAGTCAAGGGCATTAATATCTATACACGGACCTTATTGCCAGTGGTATAAAGGTGTATAGATATTTTTGTCGTCTTGACGACGTATTTATATTATTGCCCTTGTTACTGTACACATAATTCGAATTATCATTCACATTAAAACTATTTTGAAGAGGTTTATATCACCACTTCTGTATGAATACTGGCCACTTACTCGTACCTACTTAATGATAATAATGTATTCGAATGTCAAGTTTGCCATTGATATGCGTCAATTTGATTTTTATGTGTAAGAATCTAATTTAATGCTAAGTAATCTGGATATCGGTACACACTGATAATATCGAAAGTATTTAAAAATAATGTACAGGGTTTCAGACCATATAAAACACCGCATCGTAATGATGTGGGAAGACAGAATTCCTATATCACAAATTGCTGAGGAATTGGGTGTAATGGTGAGTGAGTCGAATCATACATTTGAGTGACCCCTTTTGTAGCTAGCTGGTTCGTTGACTTATTGCTACTGTTAATTGTTTTAGAGGAGCACTGTATATTTATGGGTGAAAAGGTATAGAGAAGAAGGAAATGTAAGGAATCATGCATCCAATGGACGACCTCGAAAGACGACACAACAACAAGATCATCAGTTGGCTGAAGACGTTAAAAATCAACGTTTCATCCGCACTGCCGACTTAGCGGTGCCTCTAGCAGTATCCACCCACACAGTGCGACGAAGATTACTTGAAGCTGGCCTTAAACATCATACGCCAGCCAAAAAACCATTGTTGACTCACAGGCATAAAGAGATGCGTTTGGCGTTTGCAAACCGCTATTTAAATTATGATTTTCAAAATGTGGTATTTATGGACGAAAAAGTTTTTGTGTCCTCAGCCGATGGACGACTGTCCCTTTGGCGGACACCCACAGGTACGAAGAGCAAAACGTATTACCAAACAGACGTAGTGGCAGAATTTCAATTGGGTTTTGGGGTTTTATGAATAGTGGCGGGCCGATAGAGTTATGTGAGATCTCTGGTCGGTTGAACAGCGAGGGATATCTAGATCTATTACGGGATGTATTTTTGCCCTGTGCTAAACTAGTGTATCCTGATGGACACGTAATTGAATTCATGCAAGACAACTCTGCAATCCACAATGCGAGACGCGTCCAGGCTTGGATAGACAACAACGAGGAATTAAATTTAATAAAAATGCCCCCACGAAGCCCTGATATCAACCCCATAGAGAATCTATGGGGTTTAATGGTTCAGGACTGGGACGCAAGTAAAGCTCGCACAACTTCCACCTTAAGAGCACACGTCCACGAAATTTGGGAGCAATATAGAGGCAGCGACGTATGTGCAAATATGGTTAACTCTATGAAAGACCGTTTGCAAGCGGTGAAAGATGCAGATGGAGGGTATACAAAATATTAGGTTGGTAATATGAAGAAAATATGGAGTTTTGATGATGAAAGTAGGTAATTTAAGTTTTAAAAAAAGTGTAGCCTTTTTTATGATGAAAGTAATTCACCTAAGTTTGTCAAATAAAAAAAAATAGTTTTTAGTAATTTGTTTTATTGGTTGATAAGTAGAGGTATCAAAAATAAAGTACGGTGTGCACATGCCCCTAAACGTCAGAACGATTCTTTACAAGTATAAAATTTAACCCTTTTCCAGGGCACACCAATCTAGATAGTTTAACAAAGAATGCAATACATATCCAAGTCATTATAATATTGGGAATTAGTTTCAGGGCAACTAACATTTCACGTAAATTCAATTAGATTTGAAACCTAATTTAAGGTACTTAGTTTGAAATTGTAACGAAACCTATGTGGTCAATATAGAGCCTCTGCCTGGAAAAGGGTTAAAAAAAACCCGACGGCTCCTAATAGTGACCTAAATTAGGTACTTACGTCGACACCTACTTTAAAATTTATGTACAGTCAAGGGCAAAAATATGTATTTAGTTTATTACCTTGTCTATTTTCGTCATATTTGAACTACCATATATGAACTGTCACAATGGTTAAAGTGACAGGGTACTAAAGTGTATACATATTCTTGCCCTTGACTGTATCTACTTCTTTATGATGTTTATATGAAAATGATAGCTTAAAAGTGTTATAATACCTACGCATATATTCAGAATACGCTAAATATTAGCTTTAATTTCATACCCATATTCTTGCAATATAAAATATTATTTTTAAACCCCCTTTTTTTTTCACTGACGCTGTATTGAAATAATTATTATATACTCGTACCTACACTTCACACCGGCAGTTAAGAACGAATCTAATGGTACCTCATAAGTTGAAATCCGTCCAGCCGTTTAGGCTACGGAGGGTGACAACAAAACAGACATACATACATACATACATACGCTTTGAAGACATAACCCTTCTTTTCTTCGGACAGTCGGGTAAAAAGATAACATTTTGTGCTTCTGAAGCTAGCTCATAAAATTGAAAATGTGATAAAAATTTAAGTGTTCTTTATAACCACGTGTGTGATTTTACGAAATCAGATAAATTAGCGAAATTGAAAGAACTTTATTATTATAAATTAAAACCTAACTCTACAAACAAAATTCAGCATCGGACAAACGGTAACGTAATATTTACGAGAAAAGCCACATGAAAATCTTGTATGGTATATAGCTGTTGTGAAGCAGAATCTATAATAATAGGGTGAAAGGTAAAACAAATGACACGTCAATGACGTCACGATCAAAATGAAAAGGACAAAGCGATCATGACAGAACGGTACTCTTTTCGGTGATTGTCATAATTCAAAATTAGAAAACTTGTTTGTTTGTTGTATAGATATTTTTGACTGTGTAGATATTATTGCCCTTGACTGTATAGATATTTTTGGCTTGGGTTTTGTTCTTATGTATGTGAGAGTTGCGTGTATAGATATTTATGGCCTCCTATTTGCCTACATATATTTGACTGACACTGTACATTTATTTATGGCCATGTAAATGTCTAGATCTTTTTGACTAATAAAATGATCACATATTTTTGACCGGATTACCGTACAGATATTTCTGGCTAATCAACTGTACAGATATTTTTGACGCCTTGGGAACGTATATATATTTATGCCCTTGACTGTTCCTAGGTCACTTGGCCACATATGACCTACGCAATTTACACAGAATTATCACCAGGTTGGTGAAAGGACGCTGGAGTCACAAGCGCGCGATCGATTTCACAATGATCGTGCTGTCCCTTACGTGCAGTGCTCTAATTCTATCGTCGCTTGTCTCAAGGCGTCTAATCTGCTTGTAATCGGATCCCGCGCGATAGGCTCAGCGGGCCATTGATGCGCGGCTTAGGCGCGGGCGCAATTGGGCCGCCATTGATGAAGCCGGGATCGGACTGGATACGATTACGATTGTTGCTGCAAATTGGCCCAAAATCATGTGTATTCTATACACCGTATAATATAATAAATAGGGTTTAAAATAAATACGGAATTTCAGTTTTTCTTTCAGCAAGTTTGATTTAATGCGGTGCAAAAATATATGAAAAGCTGTACCTACGTACGCTTTCTTAAAAATCTGCCTATTTAATGGAAATTCTAAAATGATATTACGATTGAGTTTATTTACTATAGCAGCGAAGATATAATTAAGTTTGTCCAACAAATGAATAACGAACAAAAGTAATAACTTTCTTTTAAATTTTAAGCAAGTGTAAAAAATTATAACTTGCCGCTATTCATAATGTAGACTCGGCAGCGTTTCTAAAGGCCCTCTTGAGTACGGACTCATATCGTCGCTCACCAATTCGTCGTCTAGCTTCTGCGATACGACTTATATATTTTAGAAAGGTTGACCAATATCTCCCGGACACCCTGTCTATATGTATATATATTTACTCGTTCATGCATTCCCTACAATACTTACAAGTTCATTTTTTTTAAATGTATCTCTTTCTTAAAGCGATCTATCATGATGGCAAACAATCACAGCTATACCTACCTAAAACATTTTTTTTTAGATCAGTTATTTCAAAAATTCTAAATACAAATTCAAATTATTTTTACTTACCCGTGTTTGTAAAGTCGTATTTTTTAATTTTGGGCTTTAACTAAAGCACACGGCAATCTTAAGTAAGTTTAGATATTGGCCAAGAATTATGTATACCTACTTACTAAGTACCACGTTCACAAAACGATGTTAACCACTTAACAGACGATTAGAACGTTAATAGCTGTCATATTTTATGAACTAACAGTCCATTGACATTGATTAACATTTAACATCGTTTGGTGAAATTGGTAGTTCAGCCACTTGTCTTAACAACACCCTACATATCATAATGTACAGCAGCAAATAGTTTTACTGTTTAGGTATAAAAAACGTATATTACCATGGACAATGCAAAGTTTAATATCAAAATTGAGTAGAAAATAAACTACTAATATTGCAGTTTTGTCATTGGCTGACTCACAGGCTATCGAAGTTATCAGGCACGTCCAGTAAGCAAGCTTACACTTCGGTTGAAATAAACAGTAATTTACGACAATGTCCTTCGTTAAAGATGAAAAGCACTCTAAAATGCTGCGTTGCACTTTATCGAGCTCTAATATTATTTTAGGCAAAATCCATTAACTTTAGAACTCTAAATAAACATGCACTTGCACGCCTGCATTTGGCCACTATACAAAACCAGCGCAATTTGATCCTTTGATTATAAGTGTTGCATATAGTCGTGAGGTTTTGTTATGCTGGGCAGTTGAGAGAGTAAATATCGACTAGTATAACGTGGTCCGTTGTAAAGACCGCCATTAAAAGTACACAAAGTGAACTGGATATCATTTCAGAGACCGCTACCATTGGTCGGTGTATTACTAAATAGATGTGACGTCTGCTATACTTTCCTTAATAATTAAGGAAATGTTACAAAAGAAAAATATATGCAAGTGAAGCATGCTGAGTATATATTCGTTTTTTTTTAACCGGTTAGGTGTCCTATAATTTGTGTATTTTTTAATTATTTACTACCTACGTTTTAACTTTAAGCTACAGCTCATCTGTAAGCTTTTTAGTCATGATATTAATCAATATTTTCAAAAGATCACCGCTAAAAACGATATTACCAAAAACAATACTACTAGAACCATTACAACCAAAAAAAACATTCGTTTTTTATTTTTTACAAATTACTTAAAAAATCGAAATATAGTATTCATTTAAATATTCAACTTATGTTTCTGTTTTGACTTAATATATTAATACTTTTATTTTCTAGTTTTAACAATAATATTAACTCCTTGGTAGTGGGTGCGAGAAGGTCAGCGCGTGATTTCCCCGCGGCTTCTCCGCTCTGCAAAGTGCTCGATCTATTGTCATATTTGTATGGCCCATTTATATCTGAATAGGAAATTAATACTTTAAATCGAACGGGAGAGTTTACAATTCAATGTTGAGAAAATGATGGTTGGTCTTTTTCAATTTTACAATTAAGTATTTTCACTTAAAAATATAATTTCAATACATCATTTAGAAGTAGGGTGAACGTTGCAGTGAATGAACAGTGCCAGTGAATGAACAGTGCCAGTGAATGAACAAAGTAAGCATATTTTCGCAAAATAAGAATTCTGAAAATTTATAAAACTAAGTATTATTTTAGATCAAGTAGCAACATTACTAGTAACATCATGGTAATATTGAATTCAAATCAGGTGCATTCGTTGCAAAATAATGGATACATCAAGGGGACGTGTCGCAGACGTGTTTTCGTTGTATGGGGCAGTAGTTAGCAGACTGGTAAGTTACCTTGTGTTTACTGTGATACTGTACTTATTCCTAACAACTGCGATCCGTAGTGTGTTTATTTTAAGTCTTAAGGATATATTTTTTCTATTTACATACCACATCATGAGATTTTCTTTCAAATTGCAGTTTTTAACCGACTTCAAAAAAAGGAGGAGGTTCTCAATTCGTCGGGTTTTTTTTTAAATGTATGGTCCCCGATTACTCGAAGACCACTAGACCGATTTGAAAATTTTTTTCGTTGTTCGAATGGTTATACTTTCTAGTTGGTCCCATTGTCACCACGTCGGGATCTGATGATGGGATCATGGCGAAATCAAGAGAACTTCTCAAATATTATAGGCACACCTATAGCGATTTTAGTATTTTTCACTGTAACTCATGCATTTGCTTTTGAAAAGTACTATATGGTGAAGTGAAACTGATGATGAAGACCACAGATGGCCACCGGAACTCCTTAACGGTACCTATTTCAAGGGTGGCGATAAGATATTTCGATAAAGGTAGTTGAGCGACGATGACGAAGCACATTTAGGTTTAAATATGACTATGACATTCCCGCGGCGTTGTCTGCGGTGAGCTTGAAATGTTCTATAGTTTCTCATTAATATTTAGAAGTGGAGCTACGTAACAGCATAAATAGGATCACTAAAAAGTATAAAATATAATAAATGTTTAAAAAAACAAAAACCCGCCTTCAAAAAGCAAAAAATAACTTCTTTAAAATGGTAGGTAAATGGGTCAGTCCAACTGAAGTCTGCTTTTGGTTAAAATATTGTTGGACGCCGACTTTAGTCGGTTTTTGAAGGCGGGTTTTTGTTTTTTTAAACATTTATTTTTTAAGCAAATGTTCTATAATTGGATCACAGAAACCGCTAAAACCAATGAAAAAACCGCGGTGTTTATTCACTAGAACCGTGTGAATTACTTATTTTACAATATTGTGCGTTTTTGTCGTTGTATTAAAGTTTCTTCTTCAGAAACATATCTGTTAATTGATTGTCCGTCATGTGGCCAATATTTGAACAAACTATTAAATGCTTAAAATGTTTGTTAATTCACTGGTTTATAATTTCCAGTCAATGAACTACCATTCTTACGACTAGTTCATTCATTGGTTTCGCATAAAGTTTAAGAGCCAGGGCCAATTTACGAAGGACAGAGCATTCGACTCGCTAGCGAGTACGGTATGTAATTGTAACTCATGGTGAGAGTAACAGGAGAGCGCAGCACGAATTTACAAAATGTATGTTGTTTGCGTCCTAATAAAAATCTAAATTATCGACGTTTCGTTCTATGACAATTAATTTCACTAGCTATAAAAATACCTCCACACGACGTTCACAAATGATTCCTTAGTTTATTCGCACTCTCTCCGCTAAGCTCTGCCATTGCCGTAAATTCATTTGGTTCGGGCTGTAACGGTTCCGCGAATCACGGCGGACACGGTTTCATTAGTCGCTCAGCGGGCCCCGGAACCGGAGTCAGCCGTACATGCCTTTTGGGCGTGTGCCCAATATATTTATTTGTAGTTCCTTACAAATCTGCTTAATGTATTTCTTGCGGAAATCATAAACTATTAAAAGCCTGGGACATGAAATATGTGTGCCGAATTTCTTACAAGTTCAGATGTCAGGCATTTAAAACAGCAGCATTATGAAATTTTAATTTCATAACAAATATAAATAAGACTTGAGGAAATTATGGAAAAACGTATTTAAGATGTCAATACACAATCTTTATCAACTGTTCTACCAAACCGAACGAGTCTGGAGTACAATAGCTCTTAAAACAATGAAAATGAATACTAAATGGCTTCCTATGTGTCTCTCAGCCGCATCCATACGCTCTTCACTTAAAACAAAAAACACTTTCTACTTAATAGATATTTCTCTGTACAAATTATTTACCATTATAATTCAAATTATTTTTAAATATAGTATATTGGAAAAAAGGAAAAAAAATAACTTTATTACAAATCTAAAGATAAACGGTTCTATCCGCGGGCTACCATAGAGAAATCGTCTTTAGGTTTAAACAGAATATACTCATATTATGTCTATTTATACTGGGTTATTGGTCTCACAATTAGCTATCATTATAGCATTAAAATGGTTTTTTTTTAGCTAGTTCTCGTATCGTGTAACAAATGTAAAATATAAACCAGTATGAGCAAGTTCTGTTTCAAGCTAGAGGTAATTTATCTATGGCACCCGGCTACACCCTTTAACTATAAATTTAAACTGTAATTCCGTCAGTCTCTGCGGTGAGTGAGCATTGAGCACTGAGCATTCATTGAGCGTCGAGCGATGAGCAGTGAGCAACTTATTTTAATTTGAGCGCGCAACGGGATCGCGAGTAATCCAGTATTTGATTTCTACGAAAAGTCTTTAACGGTAGCATTCCACTTGGGACCAACCGATGTTTTCTTCAATGAGTATTATTTTTGTATTATACTTTGTTCAGAGTGTTAACATACAGTTCGTTGGTAAAAATGTTGAGCGCTTTAGAGCCTTGTCATAATAAACTTCATACTAAACATCGTTTGATAAACCAGGCAATGAGAATGACAATAATAATAACAAGGTTCAAGTATGCTCAATATTTTATTGGGTGGCTGTACATGTCGCTTAAGGTTTCATTCATAAACACAGACGGACTGATGTTATCCTCAACCTTTCCACTGCGTAGCGACAGACCTCAAAATTGTAAATAAACTTAATCGATCTGGGGATTTTAGAATGGTATGGTAACAATACAAGAAGCAATCATTCGAGCGATGCAAAAAACGAAAAGAAATTAGCGGTAAATAGTAAAAATCTCTGTATGAAAATCATTATTTATTTCCAAACCTCAGTACTATCAGTGGTATCATGTTAACCCGTTTATTTATACATTAAATTTGAGAAACCTTTTTAAAGCCATATATAGAAAATGCTTAGAAAAACGTATTTAGTTCATAGTAAATCGGAGTGATACAACTAGCGCTTTGAACAGTTTGCAGAAATTAAGGTGTCACATTTTCATCATAAAGTGCCGTGACCAGGATTAAGGGTCATATATAATAATGTATTTAATCATTTATATTGGAGAGGCCTATGTATAAAGTACTAAATGGAATGTTACCTCTTCGGATAGGATTAAAATTAACAAAATCGTCAGAACAGGAGTCTCTTGTCAGAAACGAAAGGGAGTGAGCCGAGGTCTTAATTAATTTTTTGTCGCTTTTGTTCATATATACGCCTGATAAAATTAAAAGTTAATTAATTATTAATCGTAGAATTCATATGTTAGAAGTAAAGAGATCTACACTTTTTCTTTTGTACAATAAAGTGTTTACATACATACATACACTTTAATTGTAACATTGGAAGTAAAACACTTACGAGAAATTACGATGAAACTAAATTAATAATTCAAACGAATTAATCCAAGTAAAAACGTTGTGTAGTTGGGTAATTAAATAAAAACATAGACAGTCTAGTCTACATTAAATCTTGTCAGTCTATTTATTAACTAGGGTTTCTACTTTCGACAGACGTTTTGGACACGCTAGTGACTAAGTGTTGTTTTAACTTGTGTGGCAGAGCAACCGTCTAGCCACAAAATAAACGATGTGTATTTGTTTGACCGGCTGCTGCTGTGGGCAGATATTTAGCATGTGAATACTATTGTAGCCGCATAAAAACTTTGCCACCAAATCATAAACAAAATATAAAGGTCAGTAATACAGAATAACGACGAATAGTGATGATGATGATGATTATGGCGGCAAATTTAAACACTTATTACGCTTATTTCTTTAACTTTACGTAAATACTACATCGGTACAAACCTAGCGACTCCGTTGAGGAATTTAAATAAATAATCGCCTATTTTTAAACACATCGCTTGTGAGTATAGTAAATGATTGAAATTACAAAATACGGCTGTCATAGTCATAATAGAATAATCTGAGTATAAGTTCCTGTTAAAAGTAATATTAATTAAATATTTGATTATTACCACCTGATGTGAACTGATCACCGCTGCCCATGGAGACAATAATATATTATACTAGCTTCTACCCGGGACTTCGTCCGCGTGAATAGTACCCTATGTGTTAATCCAGGGTATCAGCTATCTTCATTCCAAATTGTATCCAAATCCGTCCAGCCATTAGAGCGTGAAGGAGTAACAAACTAACACACACATGAACTTTCGCATTTACTTAAGTATAATTGTACTAATTTTAGTTTCTATTTTGTTTCATCAGTCATGATAAAAAATTCAGTAATCTTTCTAAAAAGGTGAGTTAAAACCGAGACACAGTGCTTATCCTTTCCGAACAAAAATGGCGTGAGGATTATAATGATCATGGAAGCTTTTAGGTTAACAGAGGTTTTGGGGGGCGATGGGGGGGCAATCTCCAAGTCTAATAGGGAAATGAGCAAGCCATTATTTGACTTACAGTTCAAAAAGTGAAACTCGCGGGGCTACGAGCTGGCTGTCTTCGTTGAAGGATGAGGCTTTAGTGAGTTACAACGAATTTGAATTTAGGAGGAACATCTGTTGCGAGAATTCAAACGATTATTGATATATTTAAACGAAAATTTGGAGTTGGTAGAGGCGAGTTTTGGTTTAAGGTACTCTTTCACTTTTTAGAGGAAAAATAGTACATTTTGATTAGAGTGCGCAATGTATGTCATTTTACTGCAAGCAAGCGCTGCAAGCGAGGGGGACAAGACTCGGGACGAGTTTTTTAAAGCATTACTGAAAAAAAAAAACAAAAAAAAAACAGTAGTTAAAAGAGACAATTTTACTTACTTGTTAGACTGATAAAAAATCACATTGCAATTTTAACAAATTAGGGGAAAAATTGCAAAGTAAGATTTATTAAAAGACAAAAAACCGCCTTCAACTGCGTTTTTGAAGGCGGTTTTTTGTTTTTTAAAACATTTATTTTATTTTATACTTTTTAGTGATCATAATACGCTGTTACGAAGTCCCACTTCTTAGTTGAAATTAAACTTTAAGTTATTTCAAGCGCGCCGCAAGCAACGCCGCGGGAAAGTCATAGTCATATTTCAATAACCTCCTTTTTTGAAGTCGGTTAACAAGTAAATATTCTTCGTTGTAGTCGCTCAACTATCTTAATCGAGATATCTTATCGCCACCCTTGAAATCGATACCGTTAAGGAGTTCCGGTGGCCATCTGTGGTCTTCATCATCAGTTCCACTTCACCAAATGATACTTTCTGAATGCAAATGCTAGACTTGTTACTAAAAGTACTAAAATCGCTATATGTTTGGCTACAATATTTGAGGAGTTCCCTCAATTCCTCACGGATCCTCTCATCAGATTCAGATTTGGTGACAATGGGACCACCTCAAAAGTATATTCTATCAAACCAAAAAAAAAAAATTTGAAATCGGTCGGCAATTGACGGAGTAATCGGTGAACATACATAAAAAAAAAAAATACATACATTGGAACGTATAACCTCCTCCTTTTTTGAAGTCGGTTAAAAAGTGCAGATCTATACAAAAAGTAAAAAGCACTACTTCGAAAAATTCAACTTTCCTCACGATATACAAAAAGTACAATTATTTAAGCAACGTTTTCGTACTTAAATCGATATTCATGTTAATCTTACAGATTGAGTACACGGTCTCATCATTTTATCCATCTTTTCCCGTGACCTTCACCAGATCGTCGGTCTATCTTATAGGTCTGGTAACATTTCGCTTTCCAGTCCACGGTCGCCACTCCAAAACCTCACCCCTCAACAGCCACTTCTACGAGCAAAGCACTACGAACAAATTCATATTCTAATCAATAGGCAATCCTAGTGGAATTGTCTACTAAAACTTCATGCTTTGCTCCAATTTGAATTCTCTTCCCAGGTTAAACAGCCTAAATGAGTATTCTGGCGTTGTCGATTCGTCACTCGCAAAATTAAACACAAACACAAAAGCAATTTGAGGAAACAGGAACCGGCTTGACAAGTAAATAATCACTCAGTCAAAGAGCTTTTATTGTGTCACGCGTCATGAATACGTGTCCCCAACAATTCTCTTATTTGTCCTGTTTTGTGACAAATGTTACTTTTTACTTCGACTTGTTTTTTCTGGAAATGGTTTTCGTAGGAAACATTTTTCAAGGCAATTTGCTAACTGAGTGTTGTAATTTTTAGGAGAATATGATCGCACGGAATAAAGAAGCATGTGTTCACTCAAGAAAAAGACTCAGATATTGTTGCGCAGGTATCCAATCGTACCTTACAATTAATAGTCCATCGAGCCTCTATAGGAGGTCACAAATAAATAGTTATGATAATGGTAAATGTTCAAAATATATATACCTATGTTTACTGTTTTAGATACGTGACTACCTACAAAGCTGTGACACTTGTAACATTTACACAAATACATTACTCTCCTTTTGGAATAATTTCGTTTTTCCTTGTAAACTCGCACTGACATTTCGGTCCTGAATTTCGTTCCGGGCCGGAATAAATAGTGTTTCTTTTATAAGCCCGAGTCGATTTGCAAGCGTTCCGATTTTACAGCGGAACGTGACGGCCGCTCGATTGTCGCTAAATTATTTGAGGCCTTTACACACGAGCTTGAAACGTACTGACGACGGGTTGGCAACAAGAGTTTGGAAAATATGAAGGCACTTTTCAGCATTTTTAGCAACATTGTTCCATTTTGACCCAATTGCTACAGCGTTAAAATGTGTATTTATGTATAAAAATAACTACGTCGTACAAACAAAAGATATAAAAATTAAAAATTAGACAAAAATACATACAACATACAGTTATACTTACGGTAATGCCTTTAGGCGATTTCTTCCAGTGGTGAGTGTGGTGGTGGTTGCTGCGTTTTTTTTTGCCTAGCTGTAGGTAACAAGACGAGTTTTTTAGAATCTATTCGAGGATTTATTTACAGACTAGTTGTTGGCCGCGACTCCGTCTGGGTAGAAAATAAAATATGGCCTATGTTCATCAGGGATAATGTAGTAATTTAATGGTGGAAAAAAAAATCAAATTGGTCCAGTAGTTTCGGAGCCTATTCAATGCAAACAAACAAACAAACAAACAATAAAATCTTTCCTTTTTATAATATTAGTGTAGATGTAGATAACATGCCAAGCCAATCCATTCGTTGAAAGTTACTAAAATTACTTTAATGAAGGATGTACTCTAAAAGATTAGTGATGATTCATCATGTCATTTAAAGCGAATTTGCGTTAGACACCACGGCGGCTATTTGTTCATGTTTGTACATAATAAATTATCATAATCTCGGCATAAAACGTCATTATTAGGGTATCATACTTACTGAGGCTCTATTCTAGTCGCTAAATCAATATGTTATCGTATCGTATTTAACTCGGACGCCATTGCTGTCGACAACGCATTTAACCTCATTGGTGGTGACCTTACCTAGGAAGCTAGCGGTTCTGGGTTCGATGCCCGGTATGGGAAATAATTTGTGTGATGAGCGCGAGTATTTGCTCCTGAGTCTTGGATGTTTTCTATATATATTTAAGTATGTATTTTTCTATATAAATATGTATATCGTTGTCTAGTACCCGTAGTACAAGACTAGAGTTTAGTTTGGGAATAGATCAACTCGTGTGTGATTGCGCCCTTATATGTATTTATTTATTTCATTACTGTAAGCACTATAAGTTTACTGTTTAGAATATTATAGAGTAAGTACAATCATGTAAATCGTTCTACACTCATTCTCTCAAAACGTGTATCATTTTACCTCCTTGGTAGTACTTACTACAAACTTTTTGTCATCTTTTCGAGAAATTCAACATTATTCCAATTAAAACCACATCGGCACAGTCTCACAAAAAGAGCTGAAAACACTGGGTTGAATTACGACATCGTTTTTACGCTTCGATAACCCGCCGTGTGTTAGAGCCTTTCCCGGCAGATGTCACAGCACGTGCAAGTGACGCGATGCCTTTAGAAAGAAGGTCGCACTGGACTCGCTTTTACGGCCCGAAAACATTACTTTGACGGCAGAGGCTGATGATCGGGCGTGTTGTCAATATTGGATTTTGTACTTTTACAAGTACAACCAACTAAAAGTGTAATTTTTTTTACAAGTTTTTATTTTTTAACGTGCAATGTATGTATGTGCGGGCCAAATCTTACAAGTTAAATTTGACCCACTTCCCGTTAACGGAATGGGCTGAAATTTGGACCACATACGTAAACAGAATGTCCTTGGTCCCGTGGAATTTGGGTCGGGTGCTAGTGTGGGATGCAACCTGCGTAGACACGATAGCCCCATCACATCTCCACCGGACCTCTAATAGGGCTGGTGCGGCAGCTGAAGCGGCCGAAAGCATAAAGGTAGGCAAATACAGTGGTCTGGGCCCAGAATATATGTTTGTTCCATTCGGCGTCGAGACCCTTGGTCCGTGGGGTCCTAGCGCTCAAAGCCTCTTCAAAGAAATTTCGAAGAGGCTCATTGACGTCACGGGAGACCGAAGAGCTGGCAGTTTCCTCGCTCAACGCATAAGTTTAACTATCCAGCGAGGAAATGCTTCCAGCATCTTCGGGACAATGCCGCAGGGCCCTTTTTTAGATATAGCTTTTTAGTTTTAAAATATAATTACTTAAGTAAGTTGTAAAAATGTAATTTTAGTTTTGTAACTGTTAATTTAATACAATATAAACCCGATGACAATGCATATTATGTTATCTAAGGGGTGATCTGATGATGGAGTCGGAAGGTGGCGGCAGGATCTCCGATATTCTCACCGTAGACCCACCCTGTTAGGACTCAATAGTTTGTTCTTGATAAGCAGATAAAAGTTTTGCAAAAAAAAGTACAGTCGGCAACAAAAGTTTGTCCCGAAAATTAAAATTTTGACAGAAACTTTTTATAAGCAATGCCTTACGCTTTTGACTAGTGTCGATCCTTATGTCAGTAAATGAATCCTTCATGATTATGGCAGAAGTATATTTATTTATTTATTTATTTATTTATTGTTATTGGAGATCCAACAGCTTACAAAACAAGATAGAACCTAAATTACGTAACAAAAAGCCAATTAAAGGTTCTCACCGATAGAGACAAAGTATTTAAATAGCAGAAATAACAGCCAACGCAGGCACACACGCCGCGCTACACCAAGAGCACAAGAGAACAACCACATGTACACGCAACAATAAACAATGGTAGAGAACAAAAAGTGAACAAAAATATAGTAATAGGTGAGTGAGATGATGTATGTAGACATTTTACTTTACTGGCAGAATTAGAGTTAGAGACCCGCACTACAGCCTGCGAGTTGAAGGTACTGTAGTGAACTCGGATCTAGATGTAGCTAAAGAGTTTGAGCGGTTCTTTACAAATATACCTTTAGATACCACTAAATCATTACAATCATCTTCTGATAAAGCTGAAATATTATTAAAATCAAATGTAAAGGAATGCACAGATGTTGTAAAAACGTACACAGGAACTTGAGCCAAACTGTTGAACCAAATAATTCCTTAATAAACAATAAATTAAATAAATAAATGATAACTACTTCTTGCAGCGGCAAGTACTTCTCATCAAGTTGATAAGATTATTTTGTTGTGAGTTGACATCGCTACATTTTTAACAAGGTTTAATGGTATCCAGCTTAATAATAAAATTGGGTATCAATTTTAAATAACCAGTAAGGATTATCTTACCTTATAAGCCCAAATAAGAACTGAATTTTCCGTAAATAAATCTTTATCTTCTTCTTTACATACAGGGTGCCTCTGACCTTGGGGCTTTAAATGCATGGATCGTTTCTACTCCTGAAATTGAACTTCTTTTGTTCTTTAAGTCGTTAAAAAAATGTCCAACTTAAATTTTATTTTTTTCATTCAAGTTAAATGTAATTTTCAATGTACATCCAATTCTCCATTTTCGTTTAGCCCTCGTACCAAGGAAATGTCGCCCCCGTACCATGAGATAGTGATTATGTGACCATAAATTAATTAACATACACCGATTTTACAATTAGACTTTAACATCAATTAGTTATCTAAACTTAAGTTATTTTTTAATGTTGCGGAACAAAAGTAGTTCAGTTTAGCGAGTAGAATCTATCGTTGCATTTAAAGCCCCAAGGTCAGAGGCACCCTGTATTCTTACGTAAAACAAAGTCACTTTCGGCGTCTGTCTGTATATCTGCAAACTCCTCCTAAACCACGCAACGGATTTTGATGAAGTTAGCTTAAACATTTCATTTCATTTTATTATTTTACTAATAAATTCTGGTTTATGTACATGTGTAGCAGAAAACTTACATAAACCAAAGCGAAGCGAGGGCGGGTCGCTAGTACTATACAGGGTGTGGCATACATACGAACATATATTTTGGCAATAGTTAATATGCATCCTAAATTAACATAAAAACATGTGTATAACATAACTACTTTTTTTTTCATACTAACTAATTCGCCACGCAATGTACCGTAAAATGGGGTGACTTTGGAAACGCGAGGTGACTTTGATAATTTTTTGAATCATCGATTTTGTGCAATGTCTGAGTCTTTATTTAGCTCTTTCGCGACATTACTTTCATATGTTTCATATGCGAGCACAAAATATTAGTAGTTCAAGTATTCTCAGACAAATTGGAGTTAAAACCTTCAAAACAAAAACCACACTTTTTTGACATGTTTCAGGGGTGACTTTGATATTGTGATGTAAACACAGGGATAATCAAAGTAGCCCCATTTTAAGAATCGAGATTTTAAGCTGCGTAATTATTTTTTCCTGCTAAGCCGTCTGCCGTAGTCTGCCTCTAGTTGCTTTAAGTTACTCCAAATGAGTAGTCGCCAATACAATATTTTTGATAATTTATTTTACGATTAAATGCGGGAGATACAGAAGATTTATTTTAAAAATTAATCAAACTAACCCCATTTTACGGTATCATAAATAGCTCAATTAACCCTCAATTAACTTGCAGTTAACTTAGACTTAATGCTATACATTGCTGCTCGATGGACCTTTTAAAAATGAATTACACTAAATTGATTGGAGCTATTAACTTAATTCCTTCTGTAAAGGGTTCACAGCACTTAAAGCTATCGTTACTTAAAATTAATGTTCTTATGGATATATATAAGTATTAACTAGTATTTCCTTAACTCCATTACAGCTCCTATCCACTTAATCTTAAACTACATAATACATATTTTTACCATAATTTATGATAAAAAGAAATATTATCACGTACGGTAAACTGGACTATTCTCAGACCTTATATGGTCAGTTAGTTTTGGATTCCCAGCACCAATATTTATCTTTACCGACGTCGGTATTAATTCGGCTAATTCTCTTCGGAATGAACTGAGGCGCTGGAAATAAGGCGGCTCGCGGACACTGCGACTGTTCATAAGATTGTGGAGCCTTTAATGTCACGACACGACCACCTGACGATGGATAAATCTGTCAGTTTCTGACTAGTATGTCAGTGCGAGAAAGACGGATGCTCTATCCACCCCACAGCGATAAACGCAACCATAAGGTGCTGCTGAATGGGCGTTTATCACTGATAAATTTGATGAATGCATAATGATGCAAAATGGAATGGAATGATGCACCATAGAACCCTGTCATATTGAAGTTATTAATCAAATCGTATAAAGTGTCATAATAAATGTAACTGTGATACAGTTATAAAGTGGGTCAGGGTTCCGGTTGCCGATTGGATGGACGTACGAGCACTATGGTACCATGTGACTCACAATCAGATATTCCGGCTACTACTACTACTCGTATATCAGTGCTCTTTCACTCGTCAGTGACATGTGACATGATGTTAATCTGTACAGTCACGAACTTAAATTTGCGACTCACCTTAGGTCCAAAGTCATTCTGACATTCTACAACATTAAGGTTGAGTCTCCTATAAGTTACAAATGATTTGGTATCTCTAATAACATTGACGACTTCAAGCTTATTTTCCTTGAAATGGGTCACAAATTAACGATCGCGATAGTACATACTCGTACATTGATAATTAATGATGACTGCTAAGTTTAAAGTTTCCATAAGAGGGCCTGTATTCTATTTTAGGAACATCTTTTGCTTGAAAGTGCTGTACCGCGTATATAACAAATTGAATGAGTGGCGAATGCTTCTTACTTACTAACTTACTTGCTACGGAGCATTTTGCACGTTATTGAGTTTGTTAGTGACGTAGTTATTGCACATTCAATCAAAAATGTTCTTGAAATCATCCTTTCTCTAGGTGAACATTAGGAGTAAGTGTAGTAATGTTTTTTTATTAATGTTTAGTATATAATTTTCATTGTGTTATTTACATGGAATTACTATTTTTAATCGTTTTTAATTTAAAAATCTTGTGGATTGTTCAGCAGAATTGATTTTTTCATTTTGCATAATTATTTTTTTTAGTAACAATTACGTTAATAATTTGAGATGTTCTTTATTATTTGTAATGTAACTTATGCATTATATACTTTTCACCTACTACTATATGCTTTTACTCCAAAATGATGGTTCTGTCCAATTCCCAAACTCTAGTAAAATTAAATACACTCAATCTTGCCGACGTGTAAATTAAAATAGCCCTGATGTAGCCAGTTCATCAAACATAATTTTAATTTAATTTGAACATCGTCGCTTGTAAAAAGCCACATCGTTATTAAAAGCGAAAAGGCAATTAGCGGCGACAACTGCTCCGCGCGCGCCGGCTTGCGGGAACGGCCTGCGACGAGCACTAGCTGCGTTACGACATCATCGGCTACACCCTCATCGACTACGTTTCCATTGTCTTCCCTTTTTAATTTAAGATTAACTATACAGGGGGAAAAAACTAACGCCACATAGACGGCAACTACCTTAAATAATGGAAATAGCAAGTTCTACGCAAAGGAGACTAACTTTTATTTTGAAAAACAAGAAATATTGCATTATTATATTTAAAAAAATCCTTTTCCGTAACCAGGAATCGATTGGTCAAATATAATAAAAAAATAAAGTCGTGTTTTATGATACCGATCGAAAGGGTCATTGATAGTGATCATTTACGAGTATGTCTTCAAGACATACACCTTAAAATTAAGTAAAGACTGTAAAAAACCTTTCTTTATTATTTTGTCATATTCAACCAGTTCGATTCCCGGTGAAGGGAGACGAATTTTCAAAAATATATAAATGCAGGGTTCAAACATGAAAGTAAGTCTCCTTTGCGTAGAATTTGCTAAATTTGCCAATTCCAATATTGAAGGTAGTGCCATCCATGCAGCGTCCGTTTTTTCCACCCTGTATAACTTATTTAATTTGACTTTTGAAAAATCTCCATATGCTCTTAAGGTGGCGACTGATTTGTAACATTTCAGTGTAATGTTTCACTCGTGACCCTATCTAATGAGTGTGATAAGATTAATTACACAGAAATGTTACAAGTCAGTCGCCACCAGTGATTGTAACATCATAACTTCACAGTATGAATCTTGTGGGTTAATTGTAAACCAGTTCTTTTATTAGGCTGAAATGTGAAATATTTATTTATTTATTTACTTATTTATTTATTTATGGACCCATGGAAAAATTAAGACTAACAACTCGCACTGATAGATCCAAACAGCAGTAACTCAAAATACAACTGTATTTAAAAACCAACTTTAATGCAACCTCTGAACTTGAATCAAAACAAAACTAGCAAGGATTTTGAGTTGATACTGTTTTGGTCTAGCAATGCGACATAGCCAATTACATGTAAAGTGATGTTAATGGAAAAAATATTATGGCTTGTAAAAAAACATTTTCGCAAAGGTTAGTAACTTTTAAACTAGGTATATTGAAATGCATTAAGACGTGTCTAAGAGTGATGGATAGTTTAATTTTAAAGTAAAACTCATAACTCAATCTACAAATATTTAAATATTTGACTTTTGTTCGCGACTTTATCTCCACCAAGTTAAATTTCGTTAAGTATATTGTTCTTGAGCAACTGATAAATATGACGACTGCCAAAAAAATAAGAGGCGGCAAAACGTTTTTTTTAGAAAAATCATCATTTTTTATGCTAGTGTGGGTAAACGAGCTATATAATCACCTGATGCGAAGTGATCAATCACTGCTGCCCCTGGATACCTGCAACACCAGGAGAGATATTGCAGCTGCGTTGCCGGCCTTTGAGAGAACAGTACCTATGCTCGTCTCTTGAAGGTCCCCAAGTAGAAGCCGTCCAGAAATACCGCTACAATAAGCTGATTCCATAGCACTGCCAATACTGCCATGCGGGGCCAAACGTTTCGTCTAAAACGCACAGTGATAGACTACCGTCTATCGAGGTGGTGGGGATGAAAGGACAGCCATTTGCAAGTGGTACGGTAAAGGAACCTACACTCAAAAAAATGAGAGCCAACAAAGAGAGATTTTCACTTAGTTGACAAAAAATTATTACAATTGTTAAGATATTAGTTATATCAACCAAAGCTGATAATTAACGACAGCAATTTCTTTAGTGATTCAACTAACATCATAGTTGATGCATCTAACGTCGTAGTAGGTGTACCTATCGTCTTGTCAGGCTCGTATGGGATCAAGACGCTTATGCCCAACAATCACAATCTTGTTACAAGCAACCAATTATTTTTTTCAGTGTAGCCGCTGGCAGTATTCCAAACAGTTCCCATTAGAAAAAATAATATAGTAATACAAATTGGATATTAACAATTGCTATCTCCTATTATGAAGCCACCACGGGGAAGCTACACCAATAATTATAATGTCTCTGTTTTTTTTCTTTATTCTCTTTTAAATTCAAGTCTAAGTGTACGAGTATCATTACGATTTTTGTTTATCTATGTAGTAACCGGTTTTTGGTGTAATTTTAGCTCAGGTAGGCTCAGGTGTAAGTTTAGGTAAAGTTACTATCTTAATGGATTTAGATAAAGGTTAGGGTAAGGATGGTTTTATGTAATTCAAGAAAGTATAGATGTGAATGACGACATGGTTTTTATAGTGTAGGGACGTAATAGACTAATAGTTCAGTAATACGCGTACAATACTGGGGCATCTGTTCTTTTACTCAAGTTTAAAAATAACTTTCTTTCTGCCATTATGGTGTGTCAAATATTTCTGTCTATCTTTCTTTCTATCACTTCATGAATTGCTTGGATCTGTTGCTCTGTTATTATGTGAAAGAAAAGTAAAAAAATAATACTACTTCCAAATATCTATATTAATATTAAAACGGGTGTGCTGGATATAATTTCAACCTAATTAGTACTTTAGAAAGAACATTACTAAGTAATGTATGAATAGGGAATTATGCACATTTTGATGTAAGTAGCTTTAAAAAATGTTTGAAGAATGTAGCCAATTATAAAAATAACCATATTTAAATTGAATACAAAGAAAATACGTTGTGAATTGAACTTACCAAAGAGTACCATCATTTTTATAAAATAAATACTAAAATAATTGAACTCAAACAAAATGGTTCTCCTATCCATTTCCGTTTCCACATATTTCAATTAGATATACCCAAAAGACCTGTTTCTAATGCAAATGCGTATAATTAAAACGAAACTCAAATATTCACAGACGCAAAGGACACGCGTCCTGTTTGCGAGGGCGTGCGGTTATAACCTCCTCATTTGCTCTCATTTCGAGCCATGGATCGAATTTACTTTAAAATAAATGGGGAGCAGCGGTCGGGTATGTTTTATTAGCTTTTACCTTTCTCTTTTCGTCTGTTTAATTTCGATTAGGTATCATTTTCTCATCTTCACTGTGATGTGTATTATTTTGTGATTAATTTGAGAGATTTACTGTTTTGATCGCGGCTTTTTCTATTCCAATTTTTTGACCTTCTATGTTTAAGTAATTACCTTTAGGTCCCATTCAGATCATTAAAACATCTTGATAAACTTTGATATCCCCAGTAAAATTATAAGTTCAAATTTACGCTTCTACGCTAAACCAATTGATAAAATGGGTGAAGCCCCTGGAAAGGACATTCCCTAAAGTGTTGGAAAGTTTCCGAAAAAAAAAGATAAGCGAGTTCTATGCGTGTGAAGTCGCAGACAAAAACAGGCTAGAACAATTTACGTGATAGTGTTATCTTAGGCAAAATAGAGAACAAATAAACTTAAACACATAAGTATGAATTACTAGCACTTGGTTGGCAACGCATTGGCAGTCTTGGGATTTCAGTCTGAAGATTTTAGTCTTGAGAATACAATCTATAAGTATCAGATCCTAGTGGTGAGCGTGGACATTTGCCTTTTCTATCCCATAAAAAAGCTTTATTTAAAGATAACTAGGGTTCGCTTCTAATAGGTAGAAATGCTATTGCTTTTGACATGTTATTATATTGTCAACGTTATGATAGCTCTTATTTACTTGACAGTAATGGCGGCCAAGATAAAAATAAAACGTTGCCATGTCCTTTTGACGGCATGGTTCCACTGAGCAGAATATAGCCACTGGCGGCCATACCTATACTTAAAAACAATTATGATCATGATTCAAATGAGGTCGATGACGTCGATTATGACGTTAAACGCATTATTGTGTTCCAAAGTGGGCTGCGAGGTGAGTTCAGATGTGTCGCTGCTGGACTACCTGCGAGTGGGCAGCGAGCTGCGCGGTACCAAGTACATGTGCCGTGAGGGGGGCTGCGGCGCCTGCGTGGTAGCCGCCACTCGCCCCGGCCAGCCGCTGCAAGCTGTTAACTCGGTCAGTGATCCTTGACTTCAGAAACTATTTTTATAAATTAAAAACATCGGGGATAGACCGATATGAACATCGTATACTTACTATCAACCTACCCGCAGACTTCAGTGGTTCAATAAACAACATTTATATTATGGAAGGATAAGAGTCGAGATCAGAAAGTTTTATTCATTAGGTAGCATAAATATAATGATCTGAATCTCTAAGACTGATGTAAAAATATCATAGAAAGGTGACGCAATAGTTGGAATCAAGCTCTGCAAGAGCAATTGTTTTATACAAATTCTTATAAAGAGTCTAGATGTGAAAGTATCATACATAGCTAGAATAAAATATATTAGCAGCATCGTTTTCATTTTTAATTTTTTAACTAAAATCTAGTCTTATAAAGCATGTTTATTACTAGTTTTTGTCGAGACACATGACATGAAGCTGTTTGACAATTGATACATTTCATCTCGCTTGCTTCCTTCGTGTCGACAGAGCCAGATTACTTCTGATTGTGGCAAAATTCCCTAACAGATAATTTCAATGTTTGTAGTGCCTGGTGTCGGTAACGTCATGCCAGGACTGGGAGATCACGACGGTGGAAGGGGTCGGCAGCCGGCTGCAGGGTTATCACCCGCTGCAGACGACGCTCGCAAAATACAACGGGACGCAATGTGGGTACTGCTCGCCTGGGTGGATCATGGCTATGTACAGGTATATTATAACAACATTAACAATATCTTTATTTAATGATCAGTTGTATACTTTGTCTTCTTAACGTCAAATATCAACTGCCATAACAAAGATATTGGTAAAGGAGTAAAAATTACAAAGTACAAACGTGATCATACATCTACTGGCATTGGTGACGATGACTAAACGTCTTATTTTATTTCTATTGCTACAACTGTTAGCAAACTAAAATAAAATTGACTTATTTACAGTCTTATACAGAGCAAAAAGAACGTGACAATGCTTGAAATAGAGAAATCATTTGGAAGCAACATATGCAGATGCACGGGTTATAGACCAATTTTAGAAGCGTTCAAGCAATTTGCAAGTGATGCTCCAAAGCCCAATAATATTTTAGATATAGAAGATTTGAAACTTTGTAGTAAAACTGGGAAAAAGTGTGATAAAAATAACTGTGATGCCAGCGAATGGTGTTTTGTAGCAGCAGAAGAATTGACGGAACCGAAAACTATTGAAATTGATCTGAGAGACGGGCGGAATTGGTACAAAGTATTTGATGTCAAAGATATATTTCGTGTATTACTCTTAGAAGGTGATAAAGACTACATGTTGGTTGCTGGAAATACAGCCAAAGGTATATTTATATTCATGAATTCAAAACTTTATCTTTTTAAAAGTAATCACTCTAGGTATTGTAACAAATATAATTACTTTCGATTACCTTCTTTTTTCAGGAGCTTATCCGATCGAAGAATACCCACGTGTTCTGATCGATATAAGTAGTGTTTCTCAACTCAAAGGCTACTGCTTGGATCAGAATCTAATTCTTAGAGCTGGTTCAACTCTTACCGAGACTATAGATATTTTTGGAAAGGTGATGTCGAGTGAATACTATTTCCAGTATTTGGAGAAGTTCATTCAACATTTGACATTAGTTGCTCATATTCCAGTAAGAAATGTAAGGATAATATTATGTAACTTTAACAAATATTGTAAGAATGAATTTAAGATAAAAAAACATCGTTTTATTTCTAGGTAGGAACTATTGCAGGCAATTTGATGATCAAACATCAGCATAATGAATTCCAATCGGACATTTTTGTTTTGCTGGAAACTGTTGGTGCTATACTTACTATTGGTATGACTATTAACAATGATCCAGAATGATTCTAACTTGAAATAGGTATTAATAAAAAACATGTTTCAGTGGATTCTTCTCGCAAAGTAAGAGTTAACCTTGAAACTTTCTTGAAGACAAACATGAGAGGTAAAGTTATATTGGAAGTTTGGTTGCCACCTCTGTGCAACGAATATCACATTTTGACTTACAAGGTAAATAAAAAATGTAATAAATCATTTTTTGGCTCATACAAAATATTTATTGAATTAAAAGTAAATCTTTAAAGAAGTAAAAGGAATTAAAAGTGAATAGTTTAGTTTTACTTTAATTGTGTATTTTGCAAATGCGTAAAAACTTTACATAATTACAATCTGTGGACTGTAAACAAAATATTTCAATTTTTCAGATTATGCCTCGATCTCAAAACGCTCACGCAATTGTTAACGCTGGTTTTCTTTTTAAACTTTCAAATGATAACACTGTTCAAGAAGCAAAAGTAGTATACGGAGGCCTATCACCCACTTTTGTCCATGCTGCGGCAACTGAGAGGTTTCTAGCCGGAAAAAAAATGTTCAGAAATGAGACATTACAATCAGCATTAAGTATTTTAGAAGCGGAATTAGTTGTGACAGAACTACCTCCAGAACCTTCGGTGCAATACAGAAGAGCCCTTGCCGTGGCATTATTTTATAAAGTAAGTATTTAGGTACGTAAATTACTCATATCATAAGTCGTCTGTTATGCGTTCAAAACCCTATATTACATAATAGAATTACAGAAAATTAGTCTAATTCGTGCGCTTTTTCATATTTCTCAAGCAAGTTCTTAACTTTTACCCAAATAGCCACAACTAATTTTGAACAAACATCAATCATTATCAGGGTTCACTAATTCACTGCTGCTGCTAATAATAGGTCTCTGCAGAAATATGAGGTATTTGTATGGGACTTATCAAAGATTGACCATTATCTTTATGATGTTGGGATTCTTGGGAGGTTTCTTCTCATCTCCGTCCTGTTAGATTTATTTTCATTCATACCCCTATTGTGTTCAGAGCCTGCTGTCCCTCTGTCCTGAGAACATATTGCGCCCTCGCTACCGTTCTGGTAGCACTGTCCTGAGCCAAATACGGCCCGTCTCTGAAGGACGTCAGTTGTTCGATACTAATCCATCTCTGTGGCCGCTTAATCAACCCGTGCAAAAAGTAGAAGCTCTGGTAAGATTTTTTTAATTATTACAATATAAACTAAAGTTATTTGAGATTTAAGTAAATATTTGAGCTTGATGGTCTTATTACAGATTCAATGTGCTGGAGAAACTTTGTATACGGAGGACCTGCCGTCTTTCCCTCGAGAAGTTTTTGGTGCTTTTGTTCTGACTACGGTTCCTTTAGGTGATATAACCTCAATTGATGCTACCACAGCTCTTGTAAGTACAAATTATATAACAACTTCATTATTAGACTTTATTATTTACTGAATAGGGAATTAGAAACTTATACTTTTTGCGCAATAATACCCCTTGAATTGCATTTGTACTCGCTAATTACAGAAACAGCCAGGTGTAATAGCATTTTACTCAGCAAAAGATATACCAGGAGTCAATTCTTTTGTGCCTGGTGACTTACCATTTAATACAACTAATGAAGAACTATTTTGCAATGGAAAAGTCAAATATTACAGTCAAGTAATCGGCGTCATTGTAGCAGAATCGAGACATATAGCTGAAACTGCTTCAAAACTTGTTCAAGTCAAGTATGTCAATTTAAAGCCTCCTGTAGTTGATATCAAGGAAGCTAAGACGATTAAAGAAAGAACTACTTTGTTAGACACTATTGATGCTACAGATAAAGGTACAGATATATTCAAAGTTATTAACGGCGGTGATACACTCTACGCGCAATACCATATGTGTATAGAGACGCTAGTGTGTGTAACACGTCCTACTGAAGAGGGTTTGAAGTTGTACGCCTCAACGCAGTGGATGAACGGAGTGCAAGTGGCTGTTTCTCGTGCTCTGAAGATACCAGAAAATAAGTAAGTATTCAAAAAGGATAAAGAGAAAAAATAAATATATATTTACTGTTGATTTTTATTCTATTATTCTAGGGTTGATGTCCACGTCAGACGCCTCGGAGGTGCTTTTGGATTGAAGATCACACGAGCATCGCAAGTAGCAGTAGCTTGCGCCTTAGTCACTTCCAAGCTTAACCGGCCGTGCAGGATTCTTCTGCCATTGACTGTCGACACTAAAGCTATTGGGAAGAAACTGCCTTGTTCTACTAACTATGAGGTATCTTAAGTATCTATAGTAAAACCAATTATTTTATTTGACATAATTTGCTCTTTAAAACTATCCCTAATTATAGGTAGCTGTTGATGAATCTGGAAAAATTCAATACATGAATGACTATTTGTATAGTGACAATGGCTATATTGTAAATGAAGTATTGATTTCGACGGGAAATGATACCTTCAACAACTGCTATGATAAATCCAGATGGAACTACAAAGTGTACAACGTCACCACTGACACAGCTAGCAACTCGTGGTTTCGAGCACCAGGTAAAAAACTGTCTCCCAAATTGTATACTTCTTCTACTTTATTTCTTCTTATTATTTTATTTTATCATGATTACTTTTTGCAGGCACTTTTGAAACCATTGCAATGGCTGAAAATAAAATGGAACGCATTGCAACTGAACTGTCTTTAGACCCATTGGAAGTCAGACTCGCCAACTTATCTAGTGATTACAATGATCTAAGAGAAATGATAGACACAATTAAAGCGAACGCTCACTACACAGAAAGAAGAACTGCAGTTAATAAGTTTAATATTGAAAACAGGTGGAAAAAACGGGGTTTAAGATTTTCTTTATTACGCTGGCAGCCTACCGGAGGTCAATATCTTGACGTTAACATGTCAGTATATCTTGACGATGGCACTGTTGCTATAACACATGGTGGGATTGAAATTGGGCAAGGAGTGAATACCAAAGCTGTCCAAATTTGCGCGTATCTTCTAAAAATACCAATTGAAAAAGTACAAATCAAAGCAAATACAACAATCAATGCACCTAATGGATTCATATCAGGAGGCAGTCACACTTCTATTAATGTTACCATAGGAGTACAACGATGCTGTGAACAACTATTAGAAAGATTGGAACCAGTTCGAAGTAAATTAAATAATCCTACATGGGAAGAGCTCGTACGACAAGCCTTCGAAGATGAAATTGATTTGCAGACCCATGGGTTCATTAAATCGAATGATGCTCAGAGTTTCCCTGTGTTTGGAGTAACATTGGTAGAAGTAGAAGTGGATATTCTGACTGGAGAATCGCAGCCACTAAGGGTAGATTTATTAGAAGATGTGGGGCTGAGTGTCAGTCCGGAGATCGATATTGGTCAGGTAAATATAATATGGCAAATAGAATTAGACCAAAAGGGAGATTGCGGGGTGATTTGGACGTGTTTCAAAGAGACTGCATGTAGAAAACTAGAAATAAGTACATTGAACACATGTTCACGGCTTTTGGCTGGTCTATAAGCTAGTTGCTATTTAAAAGAGAATAATTTGACTGATTGTTAAGGAGCAATTTTTTAGCCTAGGCCTCTATTTAACTTTTGGCCGCCTAAGTACTAATTTCACTTTACTATGTTCACCACTTAACAGACGCGTTAACAGCTGTCAAAATGTATGAAATAACAGTCGATTAACATTGATTAAAGGACAAAAAAGCACGGAAAGTATGAAAAAAAAACTTCGGTGAATTTTGATAAAAAATATATATGTTAATTGTCTTGGTCAATATACAAAAATACTTGGTGGGCAATAAAATCCTATGACTAGTTTTTGAGAAAAAAAATATTTAGTAAAAAATCATATTATGGATATTGGTCCCATAGAAAAATGTATGAAAGAAAACAAAAGTGGCCAGTTTTGAACAAAAAAAATATATGTTTTAGGGACCATTTAATTAATCAACTTCATCAAAAAAACTGATGTAAAAAAGTGTTTAGTTTTTAAGTTGTAGCGTTTCATAAAAATACGTAAAATTGGTCTGCATTTTTTTTTTTTCTATAATCGTGATATTTCCGTTTTCTGCAATAGTAAAAATAACTAAAGAGATACTTCGTGCATATTTTTTATTAATATAAGTTTGGTGTCACAACCCCTTTTCTTCAGTATTTACATTAAAAATGAATTTTAACGAAAAATACTTGGTTTTTCATGGTTTTTTTTTTAAATTAATCAATGAAAAGTTGTGCATTTTGAATATTTCATAACTTGTTTTATTGTTATCATAAATGATTCAAATTCAAACATATTCTATGGACAGTTTAAAAAATATTTTCGTTCAAAACAGGCCACTGTTTTTCTATTGAACCAATATCCACACAATTTTTCACAAAATCTAGTCATAGGATTTAATTGCGCACCAAGTATTTTTAGATATTCATCAAGACACGGAACATATATATTTTTAATCAAAATTCACAGAAGTTTTTTTTTCCATACTTTCCGAGCGGTGTCCTTTAACATCGTATGGTGAAATTGGTACTTAACTGATAAGGAAATTGGTACTTGTTTAACTGTTAAGTTATGTGAGACCAATCATAATGTTAACAAAACGATAGCAACAGGGGTAAAAGAAAAGTAGAGTAGAGGCCCAAATGTAGTGAATAATTCATACGGCATCATAATCTGCCGCATATTTAAGTGCGTATTTATTTTAGTTAGAGTTAGAGCCTATCCATAAGCTTACAAAAAAAAACAAGATAAATATGAAATTATTTGACTTAATATGAATTCATTAAATTGATTACCCCATCTTCACTAATTACGTTAGGTGGAAGGAGCCTTCATAATGGGGCTAGGCGGCTGGTTGTCCGAGAAACTGCTCTACGCCAAGAGTGGGGAGCTACTGACGGACCGGACCTGGAACTACTACGTGCCCCTGGCCAGAGACATCCCTCAGGACTTCAGGGTTTACTTCAGGAAGAACTCTTACTCCGCAAAACGAGTTTTTGGAGCTAAATGTATGTCAAACTAGATTTGCCAAACTAAACGATTATTAAGTGATTGGGTAAAAAGAAAACTGAGTCGCATGATGAAACTCCACTGGTCAAACAAAAGCATAATAAGATTTCATTCTTACGACTAAAATCTTAAAACTGCAATCCTGCTTTGCCAATCTGAGGACTAAGATGGAATGCTTCTTTTTTTTTATTCGTTCAAATTTTAAACAAAACCGGCATCGAACCGACAAACCTTCTTGTGTTGCCATACATACTTTCCATCGGGTAACCTGTTTATTGTCTCCCTCTGTGACTGAATTAATGCTGTATATAATTCCAGGAATTAATTGGATCGCGGTATGAAAATACTCTAATCATGCTCTAAGGCACCAGCGAAAAGTTACCGAGGAATTTTACATCAAACTAAACATACTTTGACCCTTGGATGCGCTAGGGACTTGTCTAGTCTCGTATCTACTACGCTAGCTCAACGTAGCGCTTAGATTAATAGCCAACACGGTCATAGTGGTGGCCTTCTTGAGTAATCGACTTGTCCTGAATTGTCTAGAAACAAGAAGCTAATCTAGAAATTTGCCTTGCAAACTAAAACAGCTGTTATATTTTTGAATGAAGAAACTGTCTTTTGAATGAAAAAATAATCAAGATATATTTTTTATAAATAAGCGAGATAGTTGTTGTCTTGTGACCGTTTCCAATATACATATCGCGGTTAAAGTTTGTCAATGGTTTGTCAATAAGGTAAATGTCAAATTATACAACATTTATTTGAAAAACACACTGCAACACAACAAACAGAACAACATAACCACACAAATATTCCAAAGTAATCAAATATTTCCGCCGTACCAATATTGGGATGTATAGGCTGCTTTATGTGATTGTTATAGCGGCACGTTTTGGCAGTTCATTAAACGGCCTGAGACTAGTGATGGATGGCTTGTAAATTTGAAAAGTGAAATTTTCACTTAAATTTCTTCAATATTCTGGAAGTTTCAAAAATGAAACTCTCACCTAAAATTTCATGAAATATTTTGAAATTTACCAAAGTCAAATCGTTTCTTAATTTCTGAAAATTAGTATAGTTTTGACATGTAACGCAAGTAACGGGAACTTTTCATGACATTTTAATTAAATTTGATTGTGTCTGAATCATTTCCTTTTAATTATTTAACTTTCAGAATGTTTTAGATATCTCACTACCTGAGACTGTGTAGCTTTTTAACAAATTATGTCAGAGATAACCATCCTTTTTAAAATTCTAGCGATCGGCGAGCCCCCTATTTGCATGGCTGTAGCGGTCACCTTTGCCTTGAGAGAAGCCATCACCGCCGCACGCCTAGACGCCGGGAGACCTGCCAACCAGTGGTTCCAGATAGGTCAGCCTAGTTCTTGTCAGTCCATCTTACTACAGTATTGTTTAAGCAGTAGAACTTATAACTGGCCGAGTTTTCGTGTTTTTGCGTGCATCTTTTTAAAATGGCTGGCAAGATCGTGCTCGGTGGCGCTTAAGCCATTATAAGAGGAGAAACTTATGTCCAGCAGTGGACTAGTATAGGCTGATAATGAGCGAATTTTGGAGGGTCTAGAGACCCCTCAGACCTTAAGTTTGTTTAAATATTACCTTAACTAATTTTATCTCTAATCAATTTCACTCATACTTAAAAGGGAAAGGCCTGAAGAAATAAACCAATTTCAATGATATTTACTTGGAAAACTAACTGTATCTAAGTTGAATGAAAATCGGACTAGTCAATCCAGAGATATACGGTGTGAATTGAGTCTTAGAGCTCTTGTTGGAGCTCGGAGGCTTAAAAAAAATATTAACAAATTTGTGGTTTGTTTTCAGATGGACCTTTCACCACAGAAGTTATACAGCTAGCTACAGCTACAAACTCCAGGGAATTCAAATTTTACTAATATGGTGACGGTACCAATCATGGACACTTTTACCTGACAGGCACCAGTAATGGACACTTCACTCTTAATTAAAATTTCATACGGTCTTAAATTGTTTTTTGCAAAACAAATGAATAACCCTTATCTTCTGTAAAATAAGAATCAAGTATCCATTATTGGCACCTTGTCCATTACTGTTTCCATCACCCTAGCACCTAAATGATTTAATATATCAGTAATCTAGCGATTATCTGTGTTGTTTGGTTCACTATTACATAGTTAATAAAGTGGTTTTCATACTACTTACATTAAATTGAAACTTGTAGAGAGAATATTTCAAGGATGCGCCACGTTAAGTAGCCTAAGCAACGAAGACAAAGCAGAGGAAAAAACCCGTGTATAAGCGAATTTTGGCATAGTTGTAGGGAATGGTGTTTTAAACCACATACTAAAAGTACTGATGGGTAGGGGTGGAGCTAACGGGTGGAGGGGGGTGTAAAGGTCCCTTTTTTAGTTTTTCGTAAATAACTCGTAAACGGTGGCTCATAGCTAAAAATGTTCCCGTACATAATGAATCTACATAAAATTTTCTACAAAAAAGATTCAGTACACTTTTTTGCTGGAATCTATATTTAATAAGATATGGAGGGAAAAATTATTCCTGACAGGCCATATTCGGGTTTGAATAGTAAGTCGGCCCTTACGTCAAATGGGCTCGGTTTTTTTTTGTGAGTACCTCTTATAGTGAAGAATATTTATGCTGAGTATCAACATCTTAATTGTGACTGTTCTCGACTTGTCATTGCCTACGGGTTTTGAACGCATAAACATATTTACATTACTAACGAAAAAACCGTTAAAAACCCTTTCAACGCCAATAAATCGGTTAACGCGATGTAGCGCATCGATTTTTCATGACAGCGCCATCTAGTTTCCGGCACCATAAGCGGTACATTTGTTGCCACCGACGGCCGCGAGATAATGCTGTTATTGAATGCGCCGGCGGCTGGCCGTGCGTTACGAGGAGCGGAGATTACACTCAATTTGTCCGGCTTTGGGGGTTCGGGGGTGCGGGCCTAGGGAGGGGCAGCGGCGGAACTGGATGAGGCATAGTGACTTGTAGTAAATATCCTAATATTTTTAGGACGTAATGTTTTTATGAAAGATACATAAGACAATATCACCAGCGATGGAAACTTGAACCTGCAAGCACCACTAATGGACACCTTTTTTTTACTCGCGCACTATAACCGCTACCACCTATACCACTTATAGAGTAACCGAAGCGTGAAAATAGTTGTAAGGACCACTTTGTTTTTCCCTTTTTAAGCATGTAGAAAAAGTATTTTATCTACACTCATATCATAAGTCCTCTATTATGCGTTCAAAACCCGTAGGCAATGACCAGCATTACCTGTGGTAGTAGGAGACAGCGATGACAGCTGTTAATTTTGGCAGATGTTCCAAATTTGGATCGATACTTACAATTTGGAACGATCGACCTTACAATATTTGATAACGTAATTTCAAAATTACGTTACAGCTGTCATCGCTTTCACCTACTACCACAGGTAAGGTAATGCTGGTCATTCGGCTTTCGGCTTTTGAACGGCTTTATAATATGTGTATAGATAAAGTATTGTACAAGACTCTGCGTAATTAGCATTACGCAACCGTCACGTAAACTACTATTGTATATATAACAACGGTACATAATTAACTCTTAAGGTACGAGTGCCGAGGTTAAAGCGCGAGCATGCGAGCTTCAATATGTATAGTAGAGTTCATAAATATGTATACACTTTAGTACCTTTTCTATTTAATATCATGGTAAAACTGCCATATACGAATTATCACAGCGATTAAAGTGACAAGGTCCTAAAGCGTGACCATATTTATGGACTCGACTGTACCAGTTACACAAATGACTATTAACGGTGCGTACTTACGGTTACAAATTATTATTTATGTTTAAGAAAAATGTTTTTTCTTGTATTAAAAAAAGAAGATCCCGACGAATTGGAAACCTCCTTGTTTTGAAGTCGGTGAAAAGTACGTTAGCATGAGTTAGAGTTCCTCTTGATACTTGGCCCACGGCACAAGTTCCGGTGAAGAAATGACAGTATCTTACACATTTTCTTGCGCCTATTTTCGACGGTTGGCCATAAAAAATACTGTTTTATTTTTTTCTGCCTTCGAGCAGTCATAAATAGAAAAGAAAATACTTTATGTGTACAGAAATAAAAACAACAAAATCTGTATAGGAGTTTTATTTTAAAGTAACAACTTAGTAACGCCATACATAAATGCCTACTTACTTTGCAAAATCTTTACCATTTCATCTAATTAATATGAGTTACTGAGTGAGCGATAATTAAAAGTATCTTTTCTCATCTTTCTTTTTTTTCTTCGAGAACCAGGCTCCCTGTTTTCGTTGGATTCGTTGGATTGTTTCTTAACATTCTCCCCTCTTAATTGTTTATCTCTTAAACCTGTTTTTAGATTACTAAGACGTGCGAAGTACTGTCTACTATTATGCATTATCTCCTTCCCGCTCCGGCGCTTGTTCGTCAGTTTCATCAGCTTCAACTTACACTTCTGACATAGTACTTTGGCGTACCTTTTCTGGATCCCTTCATGCATTGTTGGTTTTCTTTTCATATTTGTTGACTTTTTTTCCATCTTGAAGTTTGCTTCAGGAGGTATCGCTGAAGTATTTAGTAGACAGTTCAATGGGTCCGTGATCATGTTTGTAGATCCTAGATGAAACGATTTTTTGGCTATTTTTTTTCTTTCTTGGTCAGATTTATTACGGGAAAAAAACGGTATCATTTTCGCCAGGGCGCTGAAATAACAAAACATCACCATTTATATTATTTGGACATATCTTTAGAGAACTTTTATCTTTATAAAATTGACCGGCTTGCTGATAATGACTGTAATGTTCATCGGCCATCGCACACTATTCAAATCCATTGAAGTGAGCTTTGATGTGTATCAATATGATACATTTTTCAATGAACGTCTCGCGAGGCCCGCGCCCCGGCAATTTTATTTACTTTAACTTGAAAAATGTATCGTACTAACGCGAGTCAAAGCTCACTTTTCAATGTTTCAATTTAAGCTGAGGCGGTGCCGATCTGGTGCCGGGGCGTTGTGGTATGCAATGACCATAACAGTGGAAAATTTGGTATACGAGTACATCGCGAAGTCTACAAGTTCTTATATCGCCGGGCTCCATATAAGCTACGCAATGTATATTGAAATGTCAACTGTCATCTCTGAACAATCATCAATGTTTAATAAGTAATTGACAACAATTCATATGTGCTAAGGTAGTAAAATAAAATACCGTTTGTAGATTTTAAACCGCTGATTGATTACAGTAAAAATATTTTGGTTTTTTTTTCTGCAGTAGTTTCTTTATATTTAGGAATACCAGTAAAAAAGTTGGATTATGAATGTTAGGAATACACTTACAGTGCCCTTAGTCCATTTATTACCACAGGCATTGAAAAAAATATACAACTGTCATGTCCATTTTTCATAATTCCGTCTGACGGATTACTTGATTCTAACGACACGCTTTCGATTCTCGTCTCGTAATACTATTGTTTTGATATACGCTA
This sequence comes from Acleris literana, assembly GCA_946894065.1. Lineage (NCBI taxonomy): Eukaryota > Metazoa > Arthropoda > Insecta > Lepidoptera > Tortricidae > Acleris > Acleris literana. Next base: position 19,023,517 of record OX335683.1, on the reverse strand, counting down.
TTTAAAATGAGAGTGACTAACGGATTTGTAAAAGCGGATAGCCGCAATCTGTCCAAAGTCGACGAATTTATGTTGTTACAGTAGTTATGGTTCCTTGACAAGTGACATGACGTGACAGTCAGTTCTGTTTCTGTTTAAAGTTACTTTTTTTATTTTATATCATGCTAAGATCACGACATCAGTATTCCTAACTTTGTATATACGGTCTTTTTAATGACTATTTCTTTAATAAATTATTAACGACGAATTTAAGTTAAATAAAGAAAAACCGAGAAACACGGGTAATCTAATTTTTAACCGGCTATTATAAACGGGAAAAAACAATAATGCTTTTTTCTTTGAAATGTCAATTCCATAAGGTACCCAGGGAACAATTTACTAGCGACCTCGTCAGCGAATTAAGTCTGGTTGAACTATCAGGGCCTCTTTTCTAGGATAAGATGGATAAGACAATATTGCCCTTGACGTGTTTCCGCATTGTCAACGTTTGTGATAGCTCTCATTTACTTGACCATAATAACAATACCATAACACGTCAAAGACTACTGGGGTCCTAGTGAAAATGGATACAAGTTTACTTAACTCGTAATAAAAAGGTTCATGAACGGAGTATACTGCACTTAAACCCTTTTTCACTTGATCTTCAGATGACTTATAAAAATTTTCACTAGGATCTGGTTTTACCGTCTTAAATAGACTCCCCCAAGTTGTACACAGTACACACTTTATTATCGGGAGTCTCTCGCGCATTGCTCGAGTTGCATCAAAGTACGATCAAGGCGTAATACAAACCTCAGATGTTAGTGTATGAAGCTTTAGTACGGTCTGAGTCATTAATATACACGTTCCCAAGAAGACAAAAATATCTCGCCTTTTTTTTTCTAAATATAAACAGCATTACAGTTATAAGCGCTAAATAGGCTAGCAATAAATATTGCAAAGTTGTTTGTTGTCTTACTTTAACTCCCTTCTTCCCCACTGCTCAACTAGTGGAGAAGTTGCATTTCAAAATCTACTTTACTTGAGCGACGGAGCTCCGCTGAGCGGAGCTTCTATTCCCGAATGTTTTGGCCCTTTGGGCTTGCTGAAAATCTAACATAACCTAAACCTACCTCATATTTATAATACAAATTTTGATCAGTTGAGCAGTTTAGTTGCGCAGTGGGGAAGTCACTATTTAACCTCAGTTCTAGAGCAAGAAGCACAATTTTGGTATCTTTTTCTAACTTAAAAGTTAGAGTTAGAGCCGTTCCGCGCTACGTCCGATCCGAATCCGATCCAAACCGGTGAAAATACGGATCGGACGTAGTGCGAAACCTCTCTAAGACAGCAGTCAACTTCTGCAATGTTTATTGCTAGTCTAAACCTCGCTGTAAAACGAAAATAGTGTGAAAATACATAAATAAAAAAAAACTGACATACTACCTACTTGAATTAAAGATTATGCAAGAGTATTCGACTGCCTGCCATCCATAGCCTCGGAAAACCTCAAGCATTCCGAGCGTTCCTATAAGGTTTGTGTTCCTATACATTGGGATCCTATTGAAAAAGGGTATAACTCACCTGAAGATCAAGTGAAAAACGTTTATGTATACAGGCTGATAGGTAACTCGAACTATTCCTTGAAATAAATTTAATAATTTGCAATAATTTTGTCCCCGTTAACTGGCGGCCTAATGTCACTGTGGCTTTCGAGTAATTTAACTTATTAAATCAACTGTCTTAATAATCACATAAAGTTGTTTTTACCATGCAAATTGAAAAACAAAAATTGAGACGTCTAGAAACAAACTTCATGACATTACTTAAAAAGCTGATTTACAAAAAACAGGCAAATAGGTTTAAAAATTTCGTTGATTCGTAATGATTGTAAGATACCACTGAAAAACTATAGAAATAAAATATGAAATTAAGGATTTTTCGTGACATGGGGTTAAGGGAATATTACAAAAATTCCGATTTAAATGATCAATATATTATATTTATTAATGTTGTATTTAATTATTTGAGTATTTTTGTATTATTATTTTATTATTATGTATTAATGTTGACGATATGAATGTAATTTCGTATTTTTTTACATGCCATGCAATTTATATTGTAAAATTACATTGATGAATAAATAAACTAAACTAAACTAAATTGAACTAGTAAAAATCGCTGAAAATAGGGGTTAAATCGATAGTTTTTTTTAGCTGCTCTCTTATCAGTACCTAAGCTGGTTGCCGTCAGTTTATGGGGACCCTGTATAAAGCGTGTAAAAACTCACTTCTTCTTCTTGGGATTCTTTACTAGATGCTGGTCGACTAGCTGCTGGTGCTGGTAACTCTCCAGGTTGTCCCCGCTCTCCTGCGGGTGGCAGCGGGAGACCTTGTCGGGGTCTTGTCTAGATTTTTCTGGTTCGCTAAAATATTGCGTAGAGTAAAAAACGTTCCCATTTACATTTTTATAACTTCCCAAGAGGGCAGAATAATTAATTGTTAAAAAGGTAGAGCAAGTGTTTTAAGCTAGGGGGCAAACGAGGTATCGGGCCACCTGAGGGCCCTGCCAACATGCACCACGCTAACTAGTGTTTCTTTTCGATTCGTTTTTAAACCAAACGCGTCACTGAAAGACCACGTGACTTTTCGTATCACGTCATCTACCAGTGACGCGATTGGTTTAAAATCTAATGGAAACGTTAGTTAGCGTAGTGCATCTTGGCAGGGCCCTCTGATGTGAATTTGTGAAGTGACCACCGCTGCCCATGGACAGCTGCAACCCCAGGAGAGGTATTGCAACTGCGTTGCAGGCCTTTGAGAAAAGAGTATGCTCGTCCGTTTGAACGTAGTCATAGCGGTCCAGAAATACCGCCGCAGTAAGCCGATTCCATAACAGTGTTGTCCGCGACAAAAAGTTTCGTTTAAAACACACAGTGGTAGACTGGGATCCATCGAGATGGGGGAATGATAGGACAGCCGTTTCCCATGATATATGCGGTAAAATATGCAAAGGGATGCAACCTCCCTCGGCAATGCCAGTGGATCGAGCCTAGCAGAGAGGGTACCTTTAAAAATAATGCTATAAGTACTTTAGGTACTTAATAAATGTAAATAAAAAAAACCACGTGGTATAGTTAGTTTATAGAAGCAGGGGCCCTAATATGGCTGCGTTTATCGCGTGACAAAGTGTGGATAAGGCATCCGTCACCTTCTGACACGTAAATAAGTACGAGAGTGACGGATGCTTTATCCACATTTGCGATATAGACGCAGCCATACCAGGCCCGCAGAACACTCAAGGCTCGACATAACCATTCTGATTGACTGCTTAACAGAGCGACGTAGTTTGGTTTGTTGCTTACCATGACGATGACCTAACAGAGGGCCCTGCAAAGATGCACTACGCTAACTAACGTTTCTATTCGATTCGTTTTTAAACCAATCGCGTCACTGGGAGATGACGTGATACGAAAAGTCACGTGGTCTACCAGTGACGCGATTGGTTTAAAAACGAATCGAATAGAAACGTTAGTTAGCGTAGTGCATCTTTGCAGGGGCCTCAGGAGACTCATTGCTTAACGCTCTCGCAATCGCAATCGTTTTCATTTTATATATTGTTATGTATGTTATATATTGTTATGTATGTTAGTCTGTAAGGAATTTGTAAATATGGACCTTGTAGTCTGAAATAAAGCTATTCTATTCTATTTTACTCCGTTCAAATTAAGCGGAATATGGGCAATCAGGGGAAATAATTCGTGTAGTTTTGTAAGTTGGTATACAGTTATACCTTGCGGTATCCAGATTGACATACTGAAAGTCCTCAAGGGTGGGGGTGTGCTGACGGTGTAAGGTATATTTTTTCAGATGTTTGCTTATATCTCAAATATCTGTACGAATATCATTATAAATACTTCCGACAAAAAAATCTACATACAACTTACCTACGTTAACTTAAACACACTGTAGCTCCTAAAGTAATGATCTTAGAGTGAAAATGAATATAGCAAATTTTGTAGAAAATTGTATGTAAAAACTTTTGTCAGAAGTAATCATAGTGATATTCGTACATCTGTACCTTTTTTCCGATTTTATATCCGAATATCTATTCGAGATATGAGCAAAAATCGGAAAAAAAGTACCTTCAACGGCTTCAACCCCCCCTTACTAAGGCTGAGGGCAGCCTTGAGGCCTTTTAGTATGTTCATCTGGATACCGCAAGGTATAACTGTACCAATTTACAAAACTATACGAATTATTTCCTCTGATTTTATTAATTTTCTTGAATTATTTTGACAGGCCGAAGTAGTCTGCTTTCAAAATGAAAACAATTGCGATTGCGAGTGCGTTAGGCAATAGGCCAGCGCAGATCATCTGACCACGAAATTGTCTACTGCGAGTAATTTCAAGAAAAGGACTTTTCATTTCCAGTAAACGTATGACATTGCGGGCGAATTCGTTGTTGATCTCAACTAGGTTTACCTTCTTTTGACGTCATATCCAAAATTATTAGGAGTATCCAAGTCCTCAGGTTCTTGTATAAAGCTGGCCACATCTATCTGGGCCAGAGGCCTCTCCTCGAAGACGTAGTTTGGTCGGTGTCTGTGCCTGATCTCAACGTCGTCCCTGTCATACTTCCTGAACCCTCGTCGCCCGTTCCTTCGGTTCGAATAATTATCAATATAATTATAGCAAAAACCTACCTCGAAACTAATTATCAAACATAGTAAATAAATATATCGTAACATTTTTGTGAAACATGACCGTTTGTCAATGAGTGACGTTTGGTTTTTAAATGCCAGTGTATTGTTAGGTGTTGCACGAGGTTTTGAGGTGTTGTCTATTAAAAAGGATGGCGTCGTGTGATCTTGACTTTGTCCGTGCAAGAAATACAAGAGCCCAGCAAAAGCATCAATGTTAATGTGTAGTATTTGTCAAATTCTTGTGTAATCCAATGATTAGCAAAAGTACATACATACATACATTAAATCACGCCTGTTTCCCTATCATCCTTACAAATCTCTTTCGCTTCTTCCACATTCATACATCGAGTCATGTATGCACGTCGGTTTCGGGTACTTAGGGTTTCCAGTATTTCTCCGATTTGATTCGAAAAAGTACGCCTGGGGCGGCCCCTTCCGACCCTTTTACTAACATTCGCTCTCTCGTAACATTTGCTCTCTCTCTCATCTCTTTCGTAAAGTGTTGAAATCAAATCGATGCCAGGTGCAAACTAATTAAGTAACTACGCTATTTTACTCAAAATCAAAGTTTAAGTTGGATTTAACGGTATCTTATGGCAAACACTAAAAACGTTTGCCAGCTGTTTCATTTGCCTTAATTTTCATTTCCCATATTTTTTATTTTAATGAGATTTACTTACAGAACCTGTAGGTTAGTTTAGGTTTATTTTATAACAATTCAGGAAAGTTAAACGGTTTCAGAGAAAAAATATTTTTGGACAAATGAAATTTATGGCAAATGAAACAGCTGGCAAACGCTTTGTAGTGTTTCAGATAGGTAACCTGGATTAACTACGAAGAGTAACGTGGTGATTATTCTTGCCACTCATAATGATAACTTTCTTGTTTTTAAATCCCATTTGGCGTAAATCAGTGCAACGATATGACACCTTTTCATGAAAAAATTACATGCTTAGCGATCTAAGTTGAATTTCTGAGAGTCCGGTAAGTAATTTGCTCTGACATTTAGAAAACTTATTTAAATATGAAGCAGACTTACTGGGAGCCGCATTAGAAGCGGCTGGCTGGGCCGGGCAGCGCAGCGTCTGATGCGATTATACGACTAAAGCGGACAATCCAAGCAAACCTAGGCGTCTGGGCGTACAAAATGTACTCTTCATTTTAATAAGCTTATAGAAAAATGAGCTGGTCTTTGCTTCGTTCAGACTTTAATGAGCACTTGTAATATTAAGCTATACTGGTGTACACCCGCGACTTCGTACGCGAAAAATAAGTTTGCCGTTTTTCCGCCTATTTTGCTCCGTTTGGGGACTATTTTCCAAAAATCCTCTCTTAGTGGCACCCCAATGGTATCTTAGGTATATTCTCTGCTCACGTTGCTAGGTTCAGCGCGTAAGTATATGCATAACATGCAATCGCAACTCATATTGCACTTTTCAAAAGCAACGTCACGTGTGCGTGTGCCTAGTATAGTTTTAAAATAAGTAGTACAAGTTAAGAGGCCACCTATGGTGCCACGCTCCCACAAGAATAAAAAGGGATGGCTTTATGTGCTTCTGCGCGAAGAATGTGAGATGGAGATAGTTCGCTCGCGCCTTGACGGCAGCGTTAAATTCAATTAATCGCTGTTTACTTTAAAACAACAACATTTATTGAAAAAATGTTTTGCCAGGATTAAGAAGTTACATATCCTCAACTATTGAATCGAAAATCATCGTTAAAGATTATAGGGTTTCGAAGATTCAACCAAAAACATGCAAAAAAGGTGTCATGTTTGAAAAATAAAAGTATCGAGAATTTTATTTCTAATCGTGCTTTCACGTTCGACAGTCTCAAGCAAATATAATCAAGTTTAATATATCCAAAAAACAGATACAAAGGCGTTATTGTTATTGAGATCCAGATCGCGGAACACTCCAGGCTTTAACATAGGTGGCCTCTTAAAAGTTCTAAGACTCGAAGTTAGAGAGTTACTAAACATCCAGGACCAGACTGTTTAATGCCACGCAAAATGAACTCTATACGGGAGTTCTTGGCATCCAACGTGTTAATCTAATGACACGGAGAGATGCATGGGTCCTTGGAGGAATTAAAGGTTGCGGCTCCACTGACGCGGAGACGAGCGGAGCGGAGTGGAGCGGTGCCAATATTAACCAATAGAAGGCGCATCTCCGCCTCTGTGATTAAAATAGAAATAGAGATAGCTTATACCCTGGATTAACACAAAAGCTACTTTTTGAATTCTATTCGATAATCGAATTCTACGTGTATGAAGCCGCGCGCAGAAGCAAGTAATAATATAAATGTGAAAATAACTTTGTCAGTTTGTTACGCTTTCACGGCTAAACTGCAAAACCGATTTCGATGAGATTTAGTTATATATAACCTATAGGTTAGGTTAGGTTAGAATTGTGTCAAGGCGCGCCACAACTAAGCGGAATAGGAGCTCCGCAAAGCGGAGCTCCGTCGCCTTCGCCTCACGGTCAGCGTTATTCAAAACAAATGTTATAAATAGGTACTAAACAATTTTTTGACCAAACAATATTATGCAAAACAATTTCGATCAACAATTTTCGACATTTAAATCATTAGACGAAACGTTGTTATGCAAAAAAAATATGTGGCGAAACAAAAATAGGCCGAACAATTTTAGACCAACCGATATACACCCGTTAGATTTTAAATAATATTTTTTTATTTTACACCGTGTATTGTCGCTCGGTGCTTGAAATCAAAAAGAAAACTGTTCCGACTATAATAAAATTAAGTTGCCATTGTTCGCGTCGTAGTTTGATTTAAATTAATTGTATTTATTCAAGTGATCTCACTTAAATTACAATCATCTCTTTACGAAACAAAGGGAATTGTTGTGCTATTAAGATAATGATCACAACTTTATTCGGCCTGAAACTCAATTTGCCGTCAAGAAATAATTAAATTTAGCCGTCTATCAAATTATTCTGCGCTACGTGATTGTTTTAACAAAACTGTAGATACATTTTATTTGAAAGGCATTTACTTAAAACATATTTATTTTGGACTAGCTTTTACTTCTAAATTAATCCACGCAGTTGGATTGGATTTATTAAGCAATGGGAAAATAGGGTTTTACGGTATATTTTCACCATTATTTATCACATAGGGTATATCGATACCTTTAGACTCAATTGGCGTAAACGCCAAAACTCAACTTTTCAGGAGAGCAAAAAAACTTTTTTTTCTAAATTATTTTTATCATTTCATTTTTGTTTTTTGAGTTATAAAGCTCAGTTTTGGACATAATAAATATAGTTTCAGGATAAAGAATATGATTAAGTAATATTTAAAGTAAACCCAGTATTTAAGAAAATGGAAGGCTTATACGCCCTAGAAAAATAACAAAAAATGTTACTTACGCCCCAAAAAAATACCGTTTCTGTGAAAGGTTTAGGTTGTAAAAGCCAGGAGGATTATTTTTTAACTGTAATAGGGTGTATAAGAGAAATTTTATGTAATTCCGCGAACGCTCAGGTTATGGATTGAGCTCCCAGCGGTTGTTTTTCGAAGAGTTTACAATATGGGTTTCTTCAAAAAGGAATTAGTAAAAGGTTTTTGGTAGGTCGGAGACCTAGAAATGATGGTTCAATGATGTAAACTTTCATAGGCTACGGTGGCCATCTTCTTTCTAGCGGGCCATAATACTAATATCTTGTACAAAGTAACACATACTTTACATTTAACTTAAGTGTTTATAAATACATATATTATAATCTTTTCGGAATATAATTATTCATTTAAATAAATAGGATGGTGAAATAAACACACGAAATATGAGTTAGGTACCGAAAATCTTTATTCCAATGACATTATAGTCAGCTAATCTTCATTTATTTAATAATTAGTTAAGCACTTGTATTTATAATCACATGTATGCCTCTCTTACTATCGTATAACTTGTATTTATTCGCACGCGGCACGTGTATTGCTAGGGTTGTCACACGCCTAGAATACATCAATGAGGGCTAAAATGTTTTAGATCACCAGATGTCGCTCGCTCGCTTGTGGCGATCGTTATAAGGTCGTATCGACGTCTTTTTAACAGACTTCAAAATAAAGGACGTTCTCCATTCGTCGGATTATTTCTATATGTATGTTCCGTTAACAACGTGTTTAATATAATAACAGTACCTATATATAAATATAGTATAAACGATTGTAACATCGTCGAAATATCGGGCGGGACATCAAAAACCCAAATCGTGGTTATACTAAGTAGGTGTTGTAATTTCATAGTCAACGTAAAAAAAGAATATTTTACGTCCTTTTGTTAATTCAAACAACCACTTACCTACACAACAGTACAATGTAACAGCTTTTCGGAGTGCGTTTCATTTCATCGTGTGTTTTACTATCAATCAACACCACATAACAAGTAAATAATAAAAAGTTTAAGGTTATTCACAAAACTAACTTCATTACGTATTACGGCACGCCCCGAGATCGATCGTTCAAGACGGCGGAAGACATATCGTGGCGCACGCGTGCTCGCTCGGTCGGTGCCGGCCCCGGACTGATATCCATTCTCAGAATGGACCAGCGGGAAGGTTACTAAGGCGGCGCGACACGCCCAGTGCAATCCCTCTGGTAAGGGTTCCAGTGTTTGATAGTGCTACAACAGTTGTTGACACCTTCAATCTTATATCATAAGAATAAATAATACCTAGACGTAGAAGCGAAACTCCTGGCGTCTCCGGAAGCGCACTCGGCGCGTTAGATACCTACCGCCGGCACGTGAGGTGTTTAGTTAATATTTTAAAGGTTGTTTATAGACTCGTTTCCGTGTTATAGAGATGATTAATAGCCACATAAGCCATGTAATTTTCTGGAGATAATCTTAATATCATCAAAAAATATTATTACCTAATTTAACGTAAATGTAAAAAACATATTTTGCAACAATGTTTCCACGTTGAAGTAAAACATAAATAACATTTCGTGACTAAACTTGTATACCACATTCATAAACCGATTATAATATTTCGCAAGTGACAGCCCTAACTTTGGGCGCGGAAGACAGACGGGCGTAGCGGGGTGAAGGGAGAACTAGGTATTTAAAGCACGGCATTTGGGGCCTGGTCCAAGGAGATTCGCACCTACGTGTAGTTATTATTTATTCTTATGCTTATATCGACAGAGGTAACAGATGAGTGTCTCGCTTATACACCCTATTACAGTTAAAAAATAGTCCACCTGGCTTTTACACCCCAAACCTATCACAGAAACAGTATTTTTTTGGGGCGTAAGTAACATTTTTAGCATTTTTCCACGGCGTATAAGCCTTCCGTTTTCTTAAATACTGGGTTTACTTTAAATAATACTTTTTTTTTAATGTTAGCTCTCCTGAAAAGTTGAGTTTTGGCATTTACGCCAATTGAGATTTAATGTTTTCTATTTCTGATCAGGTTATAAGAGGCAAAAATATATCCACTTTATACGACTATTATAAAGTACGACCTTCAATTTAATTATTTGTGGCTCTTTTATATTGGGTCGTAAAAGCCACCTATTATTTTTTGCAGAAACAATAGGGTCGTATAAGCCACGTTAGACTTACATATATCATCATACATCCTTTTACTATAAAAACAATATCATTTACGACCTTGAAATGTAGAAAATAAAAAAATACAGCAAATACGCCCAAACAATTACAAAAATCATGTTTTTTGGGCCTAATATTCTGGGTCGTATTCGACTTTTTTTTGGGAATTTCTCAACTTTAACTACACAGATCGATAGAGAATGAAAAATTGAGTATAACTGCATTAAAAACTCATTTTGGCCAAAATGGCGTTTACGCCAATTGAGTCTAAAGGTATCGATATTTTGTTACTGCATAGAAACCTAGGACCTTGTGCAACGTCCGTCCGGATCGCTACCACCATCTTATCTCCTAACCTACCACTAGCAATGCAATTTAACCGGTTATTACGCGTTTTTGTATAAAAATAACCAGTTAAAACCGGTTATAACCAGTTATTTGCATTCCCTACCCACTACCTAGCAAAAAAGCCCAATTTTTGATGTAACCAAAGCAAACAGTTTCCATCGCTTCCTTCTTAGGCACGAGTTTTAGATAATTAATCTTAGTACCTAAAACCCCGCGGATAAGTAAACGGAGGGAGGACTTTCTCCTCCGGCCTTTCAGCACTGGCTGGGATAGTATCCGCGGGAGTCTAAATTCTAGTTGGTAATAGGGGCATTGGTGTTTTTAGCCGGTGCGAGCCCGGTAGTACCTGGGCCCTCCATTCCCAGGTCTCCGGGGATTTTCACCTCTCCCCTTTTTTCTTAAAATAATTAAAGCAAAAAGCAAACAAAAGCAAGGACTTTTGTCTTTGGCCCTTCAGGCGATTACCAAAAAAAAAACCTTAGTGCCTAATCGGAGCCTGTATTTTACTCGCTAAAACAATATTGCCGTCGACGATGCTTTTAGCCTAGTTGGTAGTGACAGTGACCCTGCCTACGAAGCTAGCGGTCCCGGGTTCGGTTATTATGCGGCAATTTGAGTGAAAATGGAAGGTATGGACAAATATTTTAGTGATGAGCGCCAGTACTTGATCCTGAGTCTTGGATGTTTTCTATGTATTTAAGTATGTATTTCTCAAATAAGTATGTTTATCGTTGTCTACATTTGTTATTATTAATCTGTTATCGTATTGTTTTTAACTCTGCCGCCATAACGAAATACAATAAATAACATTAGGAAGTCAATAGTTTTACAAACCTAATGTTATTTATTAGTTGAATGTAAACTACGTCAAATTGCCCAGATTGGATTGAGTCCATCTGGGCCGTAGATTCACAGCTAACAGTGCGTTGACGCGCACAAATCACCCATGTTTCCCTCAGGAACCCATCCGGAGTCGGAGTCCCGGCGCCGCACTGTGGGACGAAAATCGGCTCTAGAGGACATAGAAATCGAAGTTCTCATTTTTACAATGTTTTGATTGGGATTGGTTTCATTTGCAGTTATAATGCTAAATTATTATTTTGGTTGGATTGTGTTTGGAAACCGATGAGTTATAATTTTTTTCCTTAAAATTTGTATGGGACAGCATGAAAAAGTCCAAATATCTCTGAAACCGCAAGAGAAACCGTTATATCCTCGCAGATGGTTATAAAAATAATGATTTGTGATTTTTTGGCGTAGTGCATATTTCAGTCATTGCTGCGGTTTTTTTTTAAAAAATCGATGTTACTTTTTGTTAGTCCTGGCGGATTATTTTATCAATAAAAGACTTGAATATACATATTTTGTATATTTTATACTCAAATTATAAATCAAACAATTATTTGATTTATTATGATCGCTTAAAATATATACAATTAAATATTTTTTCCGGTAATGAGGAGATTATTGTGCATGTTTAATGAACTATATTCAGTAATGGGATTATACTTAATTTATTTTGGTTGTAAATAGTTTGTAATGATTTCTTGAGTAATTAGTAATAAGTTTTAATGAGATACAGTAATTAATTCATTAGTAATAAGGTAGGTGATTACTTAACGAAGTAAGTGGTAAAGGAATCATCATTAGCTCACATCAATAAATAGACCAGACATTTATCCAAGAGCGATAATCGCAATTATTCTGTATAACTCTGAACATCTGTACTCCTGCTAAAATTTAAAAATGACAAATTTTTCTACCAACTTGGACCTATTTGTCGTTTTACAAAGCAAGAAGCCGGCATTTAATCAAGAAGTATTGTTCGAAGCAGTGGTGCAACGTTTGGGTTCCAGTTTATCTGAAGACGAAATAGAAATACTTATAGAATTCTGTACAAAGTTTATTCGATCTGCTGTTACGAGATGGCAAAAAAGTAACCGGAATACGAAAGACTTCAGAAAATACTACGAAAGTTGGCTTCAAGCTAATGTTGATTGGCCCAGCTGTCTACAAACTAATCTACTCAGCCCTGGACTACTTCAAGATTCTTCGTGTTCTGAGCCTTTGGAATCGTCAACTACGACTGATTTTACTTTACCAGAATGTTCGATACCATCTACTTCAACTGGAACAATGACCATGCGATCCAGGAAACCATTTGAAGAACTATCAATCAAGCAAAAAAAGAGAAGATTCGACAGTTATACAGGAGAAGACTCAACTGAATTAACATATGCAGCGGCAAAACTCTTGAAAGAAGATGGGCGTGAAGATATAGCATCCGTAATTGAGTACATGCTCAAAAATTCTGAAGCAGCTGCAAATATACAAAAAATGATCAAGAAATCAAATACTTCAGTTACATATTCACCAGATAAGGCACTCGGTCTTTACGTGGCATTAAAGCTGACTAAATGGCAATACATGACCTTAAGGGAGTCAGCTATTCAAGAAGGAGCCGAAGATCTTTATCCATCATACTACAAGATTCAGTCAGCGAAATTACAAAGCTACCCTCCGAAATCCGCTATAACCATAACGGATTCATCAGCTGAAATTAAACTTCAAGCTTTACTGGATTTGACTACGCAGAGGATTCTAAAAGAATTACCATCTAATATTGAAGACAAAGAGTTGACGCTGATATCGAAATGGGGTTTTGATGGTGCATCCAGCCAGAGCAAATATAAACAAAAAATGGATGGCGAAAACGATGACTCGAGCATATTCATGGCATCATTAGCACCACTCAAATTGGTTTGTGGTGAGGACATTTTATGGACGAATCCAAAACCCTGCTCACCGTCTTATTGTCGCCCATTGATGTTCCGTTTTGTTAAGGAAAGTAAAGCCGTAGTTTTGGAGTTAAAATCAAAGTTCGAAGAAGAAATTAAGGGTCTACTTCCTACGGAATACAATACAGCTAAAATAAAACACCTTTTGAAGATGACCATGATAGATGGTAAAATTTGTACTTATCTATCGGAAGCTAAGTCAAATGCTACGTGTTACTTGTGTTTGGCTAAGCCTACCGAAATGAATAAGCTAGATTCAGTTGTAGTGAAGCAGATTTCGACAGAATTATATGAATTCGGGTTATCTTCACTACATGCTCGTATAAATTCAATGGAGTGCCTTTTACACATTTCTTACAGACTGAGGTTTAAAAAATGGGCTGCAAAAGGCGAGGAACTCAAAAAAATAATGAACGAGACGAAAAAAGTTGTTCAAGACCGATTCAAGGAAGAGCTCAACCTTTTGATCGATAATGTAAAGCAGGGATCGGGTACCACAAACGATGGCAATACAGCAAGAAGGTTCTTCGAGTTTCCTGAAAAAACTGCAGCAATAACTGGATTGGATGAAGAACTTGTTCGCAGATTTGCTGTAATACTGCAAGCAATAACATCTGGAGAAGGAATAGATGTTATGAAATTTAAGGAATATACCTTTAAGACTGCTCAAAAGTTCATAGCAATGTATGATTGGTATTATATGCCGTCAACTGTGCATAAGCTATTAATTCATGGAGCAGACATTATTGCCAGCAACGCCATTGTTCCCATCGGAAGTCTCTCGGAAGAGGCTTCCGAAGCTCGAAATAAAGATTTTAGGAGGTTCAGGGAGCATAATTCTAGAAAAAGGAGTAGGCAAGCTTGTAACGAGGATATACTGAATATGCTTCTATTATCCTCCGATCCTCATATTACGGCAATAAGACCTAGTTTGGATAAGAAGAAAAGGCAGGCATTTTTTGCCGAAACTAGGTCATTATTTTCGGTTCAGGAAGTCGAACTGGAACGAGAGGTTTCAGATCCGTGTGATCTATATCAAAATGAGTCCGATATAGATCATTCGTTCGATATATTAACCTAAAAAAAATTATTATGTATCGTGTTTATTTTAGTCACATTATGGTTAGTTATTTTTTTTACATTTTTTACTTTTATTTCTATATAGTTACACAGAAAAAATACTATTACTTATATCACTTTTTTTTTTTACTTTTTATTATAATTATTTATATATGTAAGAAGAGTATTTGCATTTCGCTACCTCCTCCCTCTTACATAAGTTGAAAAAAAAATACGCCACGCACTTAAAAAAAAAGACAAAATAACATCGATTTTTAAAAAAAAAACCGCAGCTATGACTGAAATATGCACTACGCCAAAAAATCACAAATAATTATTTTTATTACCATCTGTGAGGATATAACGGTTTCTCTTGCGGTTTCAGAGATATTTGGACTTTTTCATGCCGTCCCATACAAATTTTAAGGAAAAAAATTATAACTCATCAGTTTCCAAACACAATCCAACCAGAACAATAATTTAGCATTATAACTGCAAACGAAACCAATCCCAATCAAAAAATTATAAAAATGAGAACTTTGATTTCTATGTCCTCTAGAGCCGATTTTCGTCCCACAGTGCGCCGCGCTGTACGGGACCCGTTACCTAGCCCTTGATTTATGCTCCTGTCTGACGCTAGTGTTGGGAAAAGGGATTAACTCGTTCATTTCCAGTCTATCCGTGTTTTTACTCGAATCAGTTAAACT
This sequence comes from Acleris literana, assembly GCA_946894065.1. Lineage (NCBI taxonomy): Eukaryota > Metazoa > Arthropoda > Insecta > Lepidoptera > Tortricidae > Acleris > Acleris literana. The sequence continues at coordinate 19,008,340 of OX335683.1, read as the reverse complement.
CTAATCATTAGGCTAGGCGACCGAACTAATTACGATCTTAGGGCCGTATTAAATTGATCTAGACTGTAATGCTGGTCTCAAGATGCGCCAAGAATGACAGTTTTCTATGGCATGATGTTTACTTTGAAGTATCTTGTGACGAGCATCTTAGCCAAGAGGAGTTTATTAATACTACCCTTAGGGTGCGGCTCCACTGAGGCGGAGACGAGCGGAGCGGGGCGGAGCTGTGCCAATATTAACCAATAGAATATGAACTAACGTGCGCAAGGCGCGCTCGACGTGACCGCATGCGCCTTCTATTGGTTTATATTGGCACAGCTCCGCTCCGCTCCTCTCGTCTCCGCCTCAGTGGAGCTGCACCCTTAGGGCTGTATTAATAAACTAATCTCAACTCTAATGCTCGTCTCGAGATGCGTCAAAAATTTGTGTTCTATGGTTTGACGTTTACTTTGACGTATCTTGTAACTGGCATCTCGGCGAAGATTTGTTTATTAATACGGCCTTTAGAGTCAACATGAGACTCGAGGATTACTTGAGTATTTGTGATCTTCATGAAATTTAGTAGAACATTGTTGAGGCCAATTCAATTTTTAAGTGAAAGTAACATGAGCGGGATTGGTGAGAGGGCTACGGAGAGGAAATCGTGGTCTCTACTAGGATTGCGTATTAAATTTGTCACAGCTGCGGCTAAAATACTGACCATTAGCCATATTATCTTTACTTGTAAAATATCTCACGATACCCCATTCGATAAGCCTTTTACCCTTCTGGGAAGTCACAATGCTTATCATTCGAGCTAAATTGAAGCTAACCCGAGTCGGTCGAGTCTATAAGATACTTGACATCACTATCTCAAAGCCGCGACATGCAGGGGCGTTCACGTCTCATCACATTACCATACAAACCGGTATTCCTCGAAACGTATAGTATTAACTACGTGATCAGTTTAGTACCTTGTCGTTTTCACTCGCGTGTCAATATTGTATGGATGTTCAAACTATTTCAGACCTCAGTTTAAAGCGATAAAGTACTAAAGTGATCGCTAACTTGTTGAGTTTGCGATGCTTCCAAGATTAGATTGGAATATTAGCTTGAAATGCAGGCAGCGTCATTGCTTTTGCAATTGAGCTGTTAGTTGAATAGGTACAGTTTACGCAAATTACAGTCGTATCCATGGTTATCCTGGATAATAGTACCTATTGGGTAATGCGTACCAATTAGGTACTTACCATGTTACTTTGACATGATAACCGCTTGGGTACAGTCGAGAACTTTAGTTGTTATAAGTTGTATCACCATAGAACCCTATCATAATGACAGCGACAATAGGGAATATGCATTTTTTTTACAGCTTCAATAAAAGCTGATTCATGTAACAAACAGGTGAGAAAAAACATTTTTTGAATAGCTATAAAAATAACCAAGATATAAGCTAACAAGCATTTGTTCTATCTCTTTCTAGCAAAACCGAATTTTACGTGGAGTTTATATGGCCGTACTGCACGATGACGTCACCGGTGCACTTCGGATCTCTCTGTCTAATTAGCATTTTAAAATGCTTGTATCATCCGTATTACTTGACCGATTTTAATTTTAATTTCACTTTTGGTGATCTCTTTTACGGTATTTTCATATTTTGTTGAGAAATGCTATTTAAAAAATCCACGCATATTCCCTATTCACGACAAAGAAATATGTACCTTCGAATTGAATCATTGGTTTTTTGCGACAGAGTTCCATAGTGGTTTAACAATTAATGGTCTTAAAATTACAAGCTTTAGTACTAGGCAGATAAAAAGTCAATTCCGACATATAGCACAACCATGAAGTTTCTGACTATTGATAATGTTGACAGTAGTAAAACAATCCTAATCTTATTTGTCGCGTGTGAGGGAATAGTAATTACGACATTGTTAACATAACTACATAAGGTATGTTCATCCTTACTTGTTATAGTAATAGTCACAGAACTATATCTCGATATAGTTCTGTGGTAATAGTAAACAACTTTCTAACCTCAAAATGAACCTTTTTTTGCTAAAACAGCATTTTTATCGTAAATAAAGTAAACTGAATAAACATAATGGACATCACTTGGCTAATGTATTGTCCGTGATTGCTTTATTTTGTTTAAAATAGCTGTATTAGCCAAAAAAGGTTCATTTTGAGGTTAGAAAGTTGTTTACTATTTAAGAAAAGTAAGAATGAACAGACCTTAGTATAAAACAAGGTCGCTTCCCGCTGTGTCTGTCCCTATGTATGCTGAGATCTTTAAAACTACGCAACGGATTTTGATGCGGTTTTTTTAATAGATAGAATGATTCAAAAGGAAGGTTTTTATGTATAATAAGTTGTACGGGTATTACAGAAAACTGGCATAAACCGAAGCGAAGCGAGGGCGGGTCACTAGTTATCAATATTCAGAAACTTCATGGTTTTGCCACAAAACAGATAGGTACAGAAGTAAATCACATGTATGTACTTCACTTTTCATACCTACGCTCGGTGGTCGCTCTAGGGTTATCAACTATGGCTTATGCACCAAACACTATCGTGGTAGTGGCACTCGTATCTAGTTGTGACAAAACAATAAACCTACCTACTATTACAATACAAAAAGTTTACAGAGCAGAAACGTACAAAATTTTACGTTTGTCAATGTCCACTATGGAAATTCCCTAATAACTTCTAAAGGTTTACCCTAGTTACACAATTTCCATTGCCCCATACGTTTTAGACCTAATTTTGTTCCATAATTGCACAAAAAAGTTCACAGACGCGTGTCTCAAGCGGATGTCACTCGCGCTCGCACTGGTCCCAGCCGGTCAGAGATCGTGTCCGTGAGCAGTGTCTATGTGTGCGTTGCTCAAGCGCAGTTTGTATGTAGATTGACTTCTGTACCTATCTATTTTGTGGTTTTGCAATGTGTCAGGAATAGTCAGGATTGACTTCTTATCTGCGTACTTGCGTAGACTTCTTAAGTGCTTTTAATTTTGATACCACAGTCACCGTCAATGACTTTATTAAGCCACTATGGAAACCGATGGTTAATAGGCTATTTGACAAATTTTAGAAACCCTTTTAAAACGGCAACGTGCCTTTATGCGGAGCCGCATCGATTCACGTTAATAACGCCATGCTGTGATGATGTGGCCAGGACCCTTACCATGAGTTATAATTACCGTACTCGCTAGCGATTCGTATGCTCTGTCCCTCGCACTCTATTACAATAGTGTGAGGGACAAACCGGACAAAGCATTCGTAATGTAACTCATGGTAAGGGTACAGGCCCTTAGAGCCGTATTAATAATCGGATCTTAAGTGAGATACGCGTTTCAAGACACCTAAAACCGCAAAACACATAGAACAGGTCGGGCGTACGGCAGGCCTATTCGCCTATATGAAACAGACGGCGTGCGTGGGTCCGTAGGTACAAGAAATAAGACGTGACCCGCGTTCAGTGTGTTTTGCGCTTGAAGCAAAATGTCAATTCATAGAAAATAGTCAACACGTCTAGAAATCGACATTTCTCTCTAGAGTGATCCAGAACAGTTGATTAAGACTATCGATTAAGTAACGTTGACGTAATTCCATTGAGATTCGTATTGCGATTGGAAGCAGCGCCCCGTGTCCGTATTTAGTGCAAAAATTTGCATATCGCTTTGACTTTCGTATTGTCATCGAGTAGTAAAAGTGAAGTATATGTAGAATAATGTATGGAAACGCGAGTCTGTTTTAAAGGTTCGTGCAACGGGGATTCCGTAAAAGCATATTCCACGTTTTTGAATAGGCAATGTGATTCGGAAACGTGATTAATGATTGAAATGTTCGTGATAGAGCTACCAAATATTTGAAAATGCTCAAAGATACGAATGCGTTAAGTTGCATAACTTCACTCAAGAAATCACGTCGTCGAAACGACCAGCAAAAAATTGATAATTAGCTAGCAATTTGTCAGCAATGAATACCTACTCAAACATCTGTCATTTGGATATTGTGTTTTGTATTTAAGTAAGTTTGCAGCCTATTGTTCAAAATGACTATCAATTTGACTTGCGTATTAGCTTTCACCGCCACGCAAATTGATACAATGGCCGCTTACCGAAACATTCCGTTCTTCGGCTAACAAAAAACACATCCTGAAGGAACCAAATCAATGTAGAATCCACCTCTGACATTTTCGGGCGAACGATGGAATAGAACCATTCAAAACTATTCCAAAACATCCATTACTGTGTCGTCAAAGTAAGAGTCATCTTAGGGTAATTCTAAACAAGCAATGGATGAAGAAGAATAGGAAGTTGTCGCGAAATATAGTTTAGAGGAGAGATTAGTGGTAAAAGTAGGACAGGATGTTGGTGCAAATTGGTATCGAAAACCGGAAATGGCTTATCGTAGGCTTTGTTCTGCGGAGTTGGCTCTAGGAATTGTGTTTACGCGGAACTAATGGTTTTAGAAAGCGTATTGCTCGAGAATATTCCTTGGTTTAGACATTTTGATTGCTTTTAGTTATTTGTAGGTATTACTGAATATCAATATTGTTGTGGACGACGAGGAAAGTGGAGGCGGCCAGATTTTTACGGGAAAGAATACAAAATAGTGTCACTTAGTTAAAAAAACAGTTTTAAATGAAACTACTTATGAAAAATAAATGTTGGAAAAACACTGTACATTTCTCCGCGCGAGAACCAATCACCGTTATAATAATTGCAAGACTCAAGTGGCAGAGGGAGGGACACAATCGATCGCAGAACGGGTACTATCACGATCGTTAATTTGTGACCCATTTCAAGAAAAATTGGCTTGAAGTCGTCAATGTCATTAGAGATGCCAAATCATTTGTAACTTATAGGAGACTCAACGGTCATTCTCCAGAATTGTGTTCTCAGTCTAATTAACACCGCCCTTTTTTTCCACTTGGTTTTTGATAAAATTTATGCAAAATGTAGTAACATATCGACCATTCAAACTTTAATATTTATTGGGCACTTAATTATTATTAGCGGTTAATTAACTAGAAGGGTTTTAATATTTGCGTGACGCGCGAATTAGAAAAGCGATGCGTTAATTAGGTTTACTTGCTTGCGAATTAAAAAAACTACGCGTTTATTAGATAAATGTTCATGCCAAATATATATTTTTTTAGGAAATAAGACAAAAACTGTCAGACTGTCTATTAATTTTATCATATTTATTATATTGCAACGTTGAAACTATTAGGAACATAAAATATCCATCACGATATACATACATAATAAGCTAACTAATATTTCACTGAAATAATCGTTCTATAATCAACAATGAAAACGATAAAAAAAAAACAGAATTAATAACTTTACTAACATAATAACTAAGGTATAAACCTTAGGTATTATGAACAAACGATAACAAATAAATTGCCGTATCTGTTAAAGAAAAATTAATACTTCTTCCTCCTACTTTTTACATTCCCTATCTATCTTTAAAAAAAGTAATTTAGAATTTAAAAACCCGATGAACTAAAAAAGATATAAATAAACTAGTTAATTTTATTGAATCTAAGGACACCTCATAATTCATAATGCTAAAATCCGTCGAGCCGTTTAAGCTTTACATACATAAGTTATGTAACATAACATACAGACATTCAACTTTAAGTATGTAGTTTAATTATTGCGGGTGGTTTTAATACATCATTTATACAAATATGAAGAATGATGCCGGGTCCCTAGGATTTTCCTTACATGATTAGAATTACAGTTGTCACTTTTTGTCAAAATGCAACTTTTTAATGCGGTCAGCAAAATTTTCATGTTTTCCAAGAGAAATATGCTAGGAAAAATAAAATAACCTGTAAAAAACATATTGTCCAAACACTTAAGCACACAGATACGATCATAAGGATGATTTTCAGGTTAGGGCCCCTCTAATAACATCAGTTTGACATAATATAATTATGTCATTCTAATCATGCCATCATTCTTCCGGGAATTACATTTTTGTAAAAAGATTATTCCTGTAAATTAATTTAAACTGGTTTAGCTTAAGCGAGCAATTAGAAATAAAATACTTTTATGTACCAAAAACCTTTTTTACTACTCTTAAACTAATTAACGCGTTCATTTTTGACCCGTGAATTAGACGTATGTATTAGGGATTCTTGATAAAAAAAATATAACTTCTTTTAGGTACATGTGATAAACTACATAATCCAGTAACTGTTAAATACTGAGGTTCTTAATGTATACAATAATTTACAGAGTTATAGAGTTATTGGCTGATTTTAAAAACGTGAACGTGTTAATTAGCATTTACGAGAACCAAAACATGCGAATTAGATACTTACATTTGTAGTGTGCAATCCACATAACATTAACACGTCTTTCTCTCAAGAGGGTCTTGACATGAGTGTCTGCTCACGCAAAATGCATTACAGACGTCTGTCTATTTCTTCAATGGCCTTGCACGGACAAGAATGAAAGCGGCGCGTGAATTAGTACACGTATCGGGACAAAGTTTCTTTATTTTATATCTTAGTGATATATTACTAAATAAATTTGGTATTTTTTTTGTAATTTGGATATCTTATCTTTCATTAAATAAAAATACTTTCATTCATCTTTCCTCTTGTATATGATCGGGGAAAATAGTTATATTAGTGATTTCGGAAGTGGGACGCGCGGTGTTAATTAGGAGAATGGGGTATTGATTTTTTTTTTCTCCTAGAAAGGTATTGAATATTTACTTGAAAATTCATGTACACCTCAATACGAGTACCTTCTACGAACAAAAAATATAAATTATACCAAATTCATTAGTTTTATATTTTTTAAGCCCGAGGACATACGGAAATGGCTGTCTGGAGAATGACCGTCAACTTTATTGTTGTAGAATGTCAGAATGACTTTGGACCTAAGGTGGGTCCCAAATTTAAGTTCATGACTGTACACTACATAATTCCGAAGAGTCATGATTCCGAATTGATCAAAATTCCGAATTTTAATAATTCCGAATGCAATTTTTGGATAGAATACTGAACTTATTGTTATCGCTTACAAATCAAACCTTACCTACCCCACGTATGACAATTAAATTATGCATTAAATCTAAAATAGCTCCAGTGTATCATATCTTTCGGAAAAATGAAACTGAATTTTCATTTGACATGAATATTCGGAAAAAAGTAATTCAGAATTTTGAGGTGTTCCTCTCCCAGAACAGATAGCAGAATGGAGTCAAAGAGTTCTCGGGTAGCGGCCAGGTACCGAAAGACGCAGCATGGGTAGACATCCAACTAGGTTGACCGACCACGTTGCTAAGGTTGCGGAAAACCGATGGATGCAGGCGGCGCAGGACCGAACCTTGAGGCAAACCTCGAGTTGTGAGAGGCACACAGAGTGGACATCATTTGATTGAAATGATGATTATTATGATAAGTATCCGGACTTACTTTGTCGTTACTACTTTTTGTTACTTATTTAAAACTCAATAAGGCAGCTTTTGTTATACCCCATTTCACTTAAATCCGTATTTTAAAAGCCCGAAAATGAAACTACATTGTATTTACTGGCGACATCTAGTGTTGCTAAGCAAAACTATAAGAGTCTAACACAAACACGATTGTCACATAAACAAAGGCATATTTTTCACTTCTTTTACCAAACTTTTACTTACTGAGTATTTTATCTACCGTTCGCAATTTAATAAAATAGTTCGAAATGTCCGGTTCTTTTGACACAGTCGCCCTATGCCACCCACGTCCCGCTGTTGGCACAGAACATTCTAGATTTCCACATGTTACTTCACCAAACTCTTATCTCCATCACTTCTATAATGCGAAAACTACTTTATCATATCGGAGTAAAGTATACATTTGAATGGTTATTTGGAAAGAAAATGAATTGCTGTTTTGGCAGCATTTATCGCTGCGCTATTATCTCAATAGGAACGGAAGAAAATAAAGCCTTTTATGCGATTTTCTATTGGTTTTCCTGGGTTTATACGTGACAGCGAAGAATAAACTAAAATAAATTATAAAAATAAACATCGGGGACAATCTAACACAATTTGCCCTACTCCCAAACAAAGTTGTAGGCTTGTACCTACTTTAGGTACTCGTAGGCAGGTACTAGGTACTAGATAATGATAAAAAACTTGTTAATAGAAAAATACATAAGGCTCAGAAACAAATACTTGTTCCTTACAGACAATCAACCATGCTTATAGATCTATAAGAAATCAAACGCAAGCGCAAATAAAATAAATCGCACACGCACAGGATCGTCACAACCAAGCCAACTTTAATAATTACGATTTTACCGTTTCACGTTTATCTTTGGAAGACATTTTCGAGTGTTCGATTCTCAATATTTGACTTGTTGGAAACGCTAGCTTCAAAGGCTGGTTGATTAACAACTAGGCTATAACTAAATAAATAAACTCTTAACCTAATCGCCCCTCTACACGTTGGCGGATCATTAGCCAGCGTAAGGGACGGAGAAATACGTAAGAGTGACATGCAAGAATATGTATGCTCACTCTAAGGTGTAAATGCGTCCCTTACGTTGGCCCATGATCCGCCAATGTGTAGAGGGGCCATAGAATTGAGAAATACACTTGAAACACAAGGTTTCAAATATGATAACTCTTAATTATGTAGCACCGCCGATTTTCATGAAACTATTTAAATCGGTTTACTCGATCGAGTCCTAGTCGACGACAGACTTACAAATCATTCAAACGGATATAAAACCTCTTTTTTTTGTTATGGGGGTAAAAAAGATCATTTAATTTTGCAGATAAATAATAAAAAGATTTAAGTAACACCTGCAAAAGTGTAATTAAAATTTATATTTGTATTAGCGTATGCGCAGATTGAGTTAAGTCAGACGCTAGCGACATCTAGTGACGAGAAGAAGAGCCTCATACTAAAAAAAAGTCACGTGCCTGTTGTGACGTAGTGAATAGTGTTAAAGATATTGTATGATAGCTACACTGTGCAGCCTTTAAAGTGCATAATCCACGTTAAAGGCTGCAAAATATATTGGTTACTAACGCCATCTTACGTTTACTCTACGAAACTGCTATACTAAGTCGATCTTCGTTGCGATACATATCTTACCGTTTTAAAACAGCAATTTGCTACTAGATGGCGCTAGTCGTCCTCAAATACGCCTAATCACCGCGCATGCACCTTAACGAAAAACACAAGTTACAAGCTGCAATATGTTTTAAAATTGAGGTTTAACTAAGAGCTATTAATGTTACCTATACGATCAAAACCCAAAGTCGTGTGCCCTACATTAACTAAAGCTTTTATATCAGTATTTTTAGGAAACTAGAAGAAACTAAGCTAATAAAATTATACTCAAACAATTTATTTAGTCACAAGTATAATCACAAAAATGTAAGTCAATAATTTAATTTGTCCTCATTTGAGTAATAATAACATTCTACCGCGATAAGCTAAACATTCAGCTTAGGTTTTAGTATGAGCTTCTTCTACTAGACACTAGATGTCGCTAGCCGTCCTAAAAACTGATTATATGCGCAAGCGCCTATAAAAAGTTATTTACAACCGCGACGCAGCTTTAACTGCAAATTCAATAAAATAAGTTCGATTTTTGAAAATCTGCCAACTTATGTGTAAAATAGAGGTTCGATTACGATGAATTCTGTCCACAGCCGTTAGTCAATTGCACGGGTAAATCAGATCAGGGGCGACCCGTGGAGGCTCGGGCAAAAACAATTTTATTAGGAGAGTCAGGGAGAGTCCGAGTTACAAATCCTACGGAACAATTCAATCAAACTCAGATCTCGGGAATGGCGACAGGGACAGCAGGGGGATTGGAAAGTTTTTGAAAGTTGAATGGCTGTCATGCCGTTGTAATTGTTTTTGAAAGTCTGATTGGATGTAACTTACCTGTATGTGTGTGTTTTACCTTATTCGTGTTTTAATTTAAATTTGGCAAAAGCCTGTGTAGCATTAAATATAATAATAATTATTATTTCATGAATAATATAAAAAGATAGTTCTTTAAGTTAGCCCTTTAAGCAACACCTTCCTAAGTACTAACAAAATATGTCTGAGCCTTTTATTTAGCGTTCGTCAAGAGACCACACACAAAAATAATCCTTATATAGAAGATTACGTCCATTAAATAAGTAGGATAGAATAAAATTTTACCTTTATTTCATTTAAGTATAAAAAACTCAGTTGGATGGGAACGTTTCTCTTGCATATTAATCTATTTTTTATCTACAATAATGTACCCAATATTGGTCTACTGTTGTTATTATCGGCTGGCAACCGAATGGATGCGCCCAAATACTTCCAGATCGCGGACGACCCATTTGTGAGTAAGCCGGCAAATTACGAGACACGGGAGGCTGCCCTCATCCACAAATTACGTTCCGCTATATTAAAGATAAGGCAATAAGTAAAAAAAAACATTCAGTAAAAAAATAGAAGTGCAACTAAATCTAAACAAAAATGACGGATACCTATCTTCAGCCCATGTAAGTTTAAAATTTTCTCTAAATTTAGTTTATTTAGCCGAATTTTCGTTTTTCTACTGTTTTTTTAATTACCTTTTCAGAAAATAGAAATGCATTTTTTACTAGTTATTAGACAAACCTAACCTAACTTTACATACAGCTACTAAAGGTGCTTATTTTTTAAGAAATCACAACAGGCATAAAAAACATATCATTGATGAACAAAATTTTTTTAATTTGATTATTGCCTTTAATTTTGTTATTTTATACTAAGCAAAAAAACAGTATTCTTAATTATTTTTGAAAAACGAAAATAGAGATAATAATTATACAAACCGAAGGTTAACAACAAAAGTATACACACACTCAACTGTCTTCGTACAATACCTATAAGTACATAGGAATATCTGTCCTATCTGATTAATGTCTTCAACGACTGCCTACTAAGTACGTAAATTTATACCTTTATAACAAAATAACTTCCTAATTAAGACAGCACTTTAATTCGATGAAACAATAATTTCATGTCTTACAAACTTATTCCAGAACATCGGCGTATAATTTTCACACCTACGTATTTCGTAAGAATTTAATTAAAATTTTAAACTTTTGAGGTTCTGGATGCTTCTATTTCATTGTTTGTAATTATAAAGTTGTCTTTGCTTTGAGGAAAGTCTAACTCGTCTTAACATTAAATTATGTTACTCGTGTCACACGAGTCGTGCGTGTCGTTGGCAACATCATAATGATATTTTTATTACATTTCTTTTTTAATTATATCAATAAATCCTTTTCAAATTTTAATTAACTAAGTTTAAACAATTAATATTAAAAAAACTGTATCTATACTTGACTACATATTTCAGTTTGTTGCAGATTTTGTTTGCCTAAAATTAATGTGGTACAGTCGATTTCATAAATATGTGTACATTTTAGTTCCTTGGCGCTTTAATCCCTGTGACAATATATACCACGTGTCCCAAAACTCAACGATAAGCCGGCACCAGAGGATGGAGCTGCTTATGATTAGTCGAGAAAAAATAAGGAAAAAAATATATCTTTTCCTTATTGGTATTGGTATTGGTAGTATCTTGACGTGTAAAAGTGCCCGAGCGGCCTACTTACTAAATAAATTTCTTTTATCTTTTTTATCTTTTTTATTTTTTCTCGACTAATCATAAGCAGCTCCATCCTCTGGTGCCGGCTTATCGTTGAGTTTTGGGACACGTTGTATATGGCAGTCTAAATATGACATTAAATAGACAAGGTAGGTAAAATGTACACATATTTATTTTCAATTCAAAATTCAAAAATTCAATTTTTTTTTTTTCAGAAATTTCTTTCCATATAAAATAATAATAATAATTTACAGAAAATTAAATAAATATGTATCTAACATAATAATTAAACAAGTTCTATTTGGCAGAAGGCCAGTGAAGTTTGCTCCAATGGTTCTGAAAGGAGCCATGAAACCTCTCTGCAATGGAACATAGCATGCTATTTGGGCTGCCCCGCAATCTGTGCAACAGGGATGCTACTCTTTTGCGTAGTATAGCAGTAAAACCATCTGTGTGAGCATCCGCGACGCACTGCAGAATCGAGGCAGCCCCAGCAACATCCTGAAACCATTGTTGTACTGGACTCTGAGGGCATTGATAGCCTTCTGCGTGAAGTTGACCCACAAGCTGCAGGTGTAGAACAACTGACAATAAGCTTTAAACAGCGTCACTTTTACGTTATTTGTACACCTTGCGAACCTGCGGGCCAACATGTTGCATCGGACTGCCAGCGCTCTCCGCTCCCGCTCATTTATGAACTCGACTTTACATTAACGCAATGCTAACGGATAGCGCCCATTCCGACTAAAATAAGTTATTGTTTTAAAAAGTGTCCAATTTGACGACACGCTAGCCTAGTTGGTAAGGTTGTGACCCTGCCTACGAAGCTAGAGGTCCTGGGTTCAAATCCCGGTAAGGGCAGATATTTGTGTGATGAGCGCGAATATTTGTTCCCGAGTCATGGATGTTTTCTATGTATTTAAGTATATACAGGGTGGTACTCGATAAACTGTACATATTGAAAGAGATGAAATTTTAGGTTCATTTAAAGGTAAAAAAATTTTTTTTTCAATTTTTTTGCCCCTGGTTTTTTTTTACTGATTGTCAAACTTTTTAATAAAGTTTGGGTAGTACACTTACTTGTGAGTATGTAACTTTTGATCTAATAGGCCAAAAAAGAGAATTGTTTTTGTATAGTATTGACATTAGTTAGGTTTATAATAATTGATAACAATATTAGACCAATTAAAAGAAATAACTGAGTAACTGCTTTTTTTGTGGAAAATTACTACAAAAATATCATTTTGTCTTCATAAAAACACGATTTTCTCAAAATTTTGCAGATATTTTAATTTTTTTTTTCGTTCTATTGTCTAAAATTAAACGAGGAATAATAATGAACGAAAACAAATTGTTAAATATTTACAAAATTTTGAGAAAATCGTGTTTTTATGAAAACAAAATGACATTTTTGCTGTAATTTACTAAAAAAAATAAGAAAAAAGTGGCTAAATAATGTTTTTTAATTGTTTTACCTATAAATTAACCTAAAATTTCATTCCTTTCAATATGTACAGTTTATCGAGTACCACCCTGTATTTCTCTATTTTTCTGTATAAGTATTTATATCGTTGTCTAGTACCCATAGCACAAGCCTAGAGCTTAGTTTGGGACTAGGTCAAATTGGTGTGACATTGTCCCCTGATATTAAAAAAATATATATTTACAAGTATAATATTTATTTTAAAATAATTGATTTCCTTTTTTTATAATTTGTAATAATAACTGGTTCCGATTTAATTTCATTAATTCACATCCGTCACTCACTAGGTTAATAATGACACATAAGATAATTATCAACATGGCGGCTGAAACATAATTACACCACAGCTCAACAGATGGCGCTGGCTGTCGATTAGATCGCGCAATCGTTTGTCTCCCCGAGAAAACATAAGTAGTTTGGGCGACTCAGTCACGGTTGCCATCAGAAGGGTCTTAACTGACTCGACTGAACAGCGAATGATGAGTTCGGAAATGATCCCAGTGATTACACTCCGCTCGCACGTGTCTCAACTATCGCAGAGGCACGTGTCGAAGAACTGACGCTGTTGGCCACCTTACAAAACATTGTTAAAACGGATCTTATTATCATACATAACGTTATGAAATATTATAACGATGTCATAGAGGGCTTCAGTTTCGTTTTAGAATTTAGATAGTTAAGTACACGCGTCAAAAATGTCAAAATGTCGTAAGTGCCCATACATTATAGGTACGGATATATTTAAATTAATGTAAGAATATTTTTGTCATTTTTAATGTGTGTAAAATTATGTTGTGAGATTATAAATATAATCATTATCGACCGCAAAACTGCATTCTAAAGATAAGGTTATGGTGAAAAATAGCGCTATTATTAGATGCTGACTGATAATGATTATTTGGTAGGCAAAGTCGGAGGACTTTACAAAATTGGCCCAATAACGAGTCCATAAAATGTACTAGCTTAAGTTAACCTAACATTGTGGAATAAAATAAACTCTTCAGTTTAAACTTACCTAAGTTGTTCCACGTATCTGTGACATTTACTAAGGTTATCTAAAAAGCAGCTTACAAAACACATTTACTTTATATATATTACACCACAGCAGGACTTCTGTCGATAAGATCAAACGTATAAGGCTGCCTAATTGAGAATGCACGCGCTAAAATGTGTTTTGTGCGTTCTGACGGGACTATTTAAACTCGCCGGTGTGGCGCGTTCACTCGTTCACTCGTTCGACCGATGGAGCGCTGTTTTAAATAGAATAACACCCCAGTTATGCAGCTTTACCCGTCGAGTGGGCCCGCTCGCTCGATCAACCGTCCGACAGAGATTCTAGTTTTCAAGAGAATACCATCTTTGTGAGGCTAGACAAGTTGCTTAACGCTAACGTAAACTATTTTCTAAAACTGACAACATTATGGAATTGACGTAGGTGCTAGATGCGACTAGGCTTGTGTCGGTCAGGAACTAAGAACTAAAAGGAATGAATTCCCGTCACGGACCGAAAGGAACTAGTTCTTCGTAAACGATCTTAATCGGTCTTCGGTCCTTTAGGTCAGTAATGTTGAACGTATGAGCGAAACAGAGCGAACGAGTAAACAGCGCACAGCACGGTACTCGATGTGAACGAGACCAATAGTACCTATTTCAAAGTGTGTCCTGCTCAGATCTCAAAATTTGCTCCAGAGCTAAAGGACCTAAAGGAACTAAAAGACCGAACTAGTTCCTTTGACCGATTGACCGGGATCGGAGCGCTCCCTTTGAAGACCGAGCGGGCACAACTCTAGACGCGACCGTCTGACAGCTTAGGTACATCTAGCCTACATTTTGAATATCGATAACGAACGCCAAATGCATCTTGTCTAGGGCCTCAGTACTGAATAATATCTTTTATTCACTTCATAATAATGTATCGCATCTTTAAAATTAAAGTGACCTAACTCAAAAATGTTGGATTTCGAGTTAGGTCTCTATAGTAATAAATTTATGTTTCGAAATCGACAGCTGAAAGTTGATTTAGGTCACTATAATTCTAAAGGTATGTTTAACTATGATGTAGCCGGGAACTTTATCCGCGTGGAACTCGTTTTGTGATAGTCCCTTTGGGGGCCGTACGTTTCCCGGAATGATAATGTTTTCCAAACTTTGACAGTACAGAATTTTGGTAACACTATTGAATTTTATAAAGTCACTACATGGAAATTAAACAGACCTTTAAAAAACCATTATTTGACCATAATGCTTTTGGCTGTTTCTACAATAGTTAACTTGCCACTTAGTTTTTGTTGTACTAATTGCATTTTTTTGTTATGAAGTGGTAGAATTAACGATTTGTAATCGTTTTCTTTAACCTCTTAATACAAATTTAAGTATTATTAGTATTCAAAATGATTATTTCTTTTTTATGCCTGTGTTTTTTTTTACCTCAAACTGGTTCTGAAACTCGAAAGGAACTCTTATCACGGTAATAATGATAACTACTGCGTTATTTATAACTTGCTTGCCGTAGCCCTTTTACTATCTACTATCTTGTATAAAAAATATAAGGGTCCTATTTATTTAAAAATATTAAGTATTGGAATGATGATGATGATGATGATTGAATTATTAAGATTAATATTTCCGTATCCGTTGACTAATGAGTTTTTTTGCATCCGCCTATCAGTTAGGTATTGTTAAGGTTAGGTACCTAGAAACATAACATTACTATTTAATCTTTAAAGGCACTTTCAAACTTTACACCTATTTTCTTTCAAATTGTATTTAGAAACCTGCGCAACGATATCCAATTTAATAGCACCCATTTGGACTCATCATTATTGATTATTATTATTTGTCAAAACAAGTTCAGAACTCAAAAACGATAAAAAACGGGAGAAAAATGTTGACGCAAAATAATAACAACTAACAAAGCGTTAAATCTGTATCTACTTAAACTGCGTTGCATAATTACCTATAATATATTTTTTAAGGTTTTCTTGTACCATCAAGCAATTTAAAAGTTTAGTAATTTGATATACCTACCACGTAAATTAGTAGTATTATACAGTTCCCGACGTAACACAACTAATGACACGAGGGAAATGTATAACTCGGCAAATTTACGTAAGTATTATATATAGCTGCTATGTAAACATTAATATTCCTCAATAGTACCGGATACAATACGTTTTAGGCTAGCCGTTGTTTTAATTGTTGCTACGTACTTTAATAAGTGTATAATAAAACCAGAATTGTAATGACTAGGCCAGTCCCTTACCTACCGGACCGTGGCGAAGTTGATGATTATAAGTATTGTTACGTACGTGGGGGTAGGTAACTGATAGAAATGCACGAATACACCGATAATCAAAAGTAGACTTTAATTACGCACTCACTTAAACCGTTACAAAACAATTATCGCACAATAAACTTTGAATACTCAGATGATCGCTCGGGTCGCTCTTATTCGCACTGATCGCTTTCCAAGTAAAGACTGACTCGTCGCAACCGGTGTCCGCCGTTTTATAGTTCCCGAGTCCGATTATTCTAGAACGCCTTCCGGAATGTTCGATGTACTTTGCCCCGCCAAGGTCGATCGAGACTGTTCGTTGCTGGAATGTTCTACGCCTTGCTACCTTGTTGTTTTTACGATCGCAATGACCTTGACTCACGGGTCTGGATGAGTCTGGAATGTTCCGCGTGTTGCCGTCTCATTTCGTGTTTCTGTTTGTTTCTGGAAGGTTCTCAGTATAGCTGTCTCTTTCTAATCATGCTATCTCTGTCACTCTTAGTGGAAAATTGCCATATACTGAAATGTACTTCAAAGGCCCATAAGGGGTCCTGAAAATGCCTGAAAATGGGTTTTCAGGTTATGGCGTCATCTGATAGAGGGTGGCCTGAAACGGACTGAAAACATGTTTCAGGCGCCTGAAAACAACGGGAAGTTGGTCGAAATTCTGATAATCTGGTATGTGATAGAGCTACCTCTGAGACGGACTGAAACGATTTTTCAGCCTGCTGAAAACGCTTCTAAAGCACCAAAATTAACGATAAAAGATGAGACGCCTTATGCCATCGGCGTAACAGTATTAACCCACGTTTAAAACAAACGACGCTGGGTTATGTTCAAACATAATTTATCTTTTTTTGCGGCGGGATAAATTACCACTTTCAAAAAAAATTACACTTTTTTTTTATAATTCAAGATTTTTTATATAATATCGGACCCTAGATATTAAAGATGAACGAACACATTAAAAAATAACTCAAATAATAATTTGATTTACTACTGTTTTCATCTAGCAGTGCGCTACGTCAGTCCACTGCTGTACGTTATGTACTATAGTAGGGTTACCTACGTTTTATCAAATTATGTTTGACAAATTATCACTTCCCAATATATTTTTCGTAAAATTTCATTTGCCAAATAATCGTTTGCCAAATTAACTATTCACAAATAATTGTTACGCAAACCTAATGTTTGGGACATGAATGTTTAGGCATTGACACGCTTACCAACTGGTAGTTTGACCAAATTTCATTTAGTCAAATGTTTTAGTTGGCAAACATATTTTACGCAAAACAAAATAAGGCAAATGATTTGTATCGTCAATATTCAATTTACCATTTCTATTCAGTCGGTTGTTGAATTTTTTTTGGGGGTCATAGTTCTAACCTGACTTAACCTACTTTACCGGTACAATTTCTAACCTATAACCTATTTAGCTGGCAGCAGTTCGGTTTTGCCGCTTCGCCGGCCGCTGCCGCGGCACGCTCGCTTTGCTCGCTCGGCTCGCGCGCAGGTATTGTCGCAGTTCTAACCTAACCGAACCTACTATTCTAGTAGCAGTTTGTGTTTTTATGGGATCCTGCCGTTTTGCCAAAATTAGTTTGGTCAAATTGTATTACTCAAACAAACTTCGATTTTTTCTTTATATGTTTTATCATATCAATTGATTTGACTAAATGTTTATTATCTAATGTTTTTTTGCCTTAATAAAGCATTTGCTAAAAGAACAAATGCCTAAATGTCAGTTTCCGTAGTAAAACTTTGCTGAATGAAAATTTGATCAAATGAAAATTTGCGTATTATAATTATGCCAAAGATTGCATTGGCAAAAAAAACAGTTACTAAAAATTGTTTGGGTAATGAAATATGACAAAAATAATTTTGGCAAAACGGCAGGATCCCACTATAGTATCCCTCAACCAAACTGACGACCGGGGCCATAAAACTCGGGTGAGGTGCAATACAAGGGACAATGACAAGGACAATGCAAGACAATGGGAAACTGATAACGCGAGCTCAAGGGTTTTATGGCCCCAGTCGTCAGTTTGGTTGAGGGCTACTATAGGCCTCCCCCTTTGAACGCAACTCATTGGGCTCAGACAAGATGCACTACGCTAACTAGCGTTTCTATTCGATCCTTTTTTAAACCAATCGCGTCACTGGTAGACCACGTGACTTTTCGTATCACGGCATCTCCCAGTGACGCGATTGGTTTAAAAACGAATCGAATAGAAACGTTAGTTAGCGTAGTGCATCTTCTCTGAGCCCTCAGTTCCATTCTCGGCTGTTCTCAAGTCGCTGCCAAGTGCCAATAACCTGCTCATGTTGTGGCTCCATACAGCCACAGTTCCAGTGTTATACTCGAAATCAAATAGTCATAAAAAAAAATTCGTACCAATCTCTATTTTTTGCCACCCTATACATAAAGACATACCTAAAGTGCCAAAGAAACTCAGTCTCAGTATTATAAGGGTACTAAACTCTAATTTATTGCCATGCTACAGACACAAACATAAATGACGCTGACGACGACGTGCTAGCCGACCGCTGCTGGCACATTTTAAAATTAAGTATATGTCCGTTCTTGTGTACTTTTTTCTTGGTTTTGTAATTCTAATAACCCTATTTGAGTACTCGTCTACTATTTTAGTTTCTTTGTTATAAATTTGAATTGTTTTATATCTGAAATCCTTAATATTCTGTAGTAATTGTTAACATGATAGGCGATTTGGTTAAAACTGTATCCCTTGTGTGGTTGCCGAGTTAGAATAGTGCCACTCCATGTCTTCTCGTGGATGTCGTAAGAGACGACTAAGGGAATAAAGGCTTGTAGTACTGTTAGGCGATGGGCTTGCAACCTGTCACTAATACGCTGGTAAACATCTTAGCCTAATTGTGCAAATTGTGGTTATAGAATTATCAACAAGTTTTTAGAGATGTTTGTAATTCTGTAGCTCTGCCTACCCCACTCTGGGAACGAAGGCGTGAGATTATGTATGTATGTATGTATGTATGTATGTAAGCCTATTATTGTGGAAATAAATAAATAAATAAAATGGGGTCCATATTGGCTCACATAAAAATTTCTAGTCCGAATGTATTGTTATTCATAATCATCGCAAGTCATAAAGTATTTTTACTGAAACTGCTTTTATTTTCAGGGTTTTTATAAAACAAACCTAACCGAACCTAACCTTGTTTACCAGCTATATATTTCAAAAATCCTGAAATTAAAACCGTTTCAGTAAAAAAATGCTGTATGACTTGCGATGACTATGAATAATGATACATTCGGACTAAAAATTATTATGTGTAACAGCGCTCCCAATAAAATATTATCCCATACACAGCGGTCGGCAACGGGCAGCTCGCGAGCCTTCCTGGCAATTTTTTATGTAATTGGAATCCTTATTGACTACCGACAATGTGGTAACTTTTGTATGTAAGGTCATACATTATTAACACCGCCGCGTCAATTTCGTAAGCTACTATGTGGCCCTTGGCTGCTAAAAAGTTGACGACCCCTGCATACAACGTTAATTAAAGTAAGGGATACGTCGTCTCAAGTCGTTACTAAAGCTATAACTGCTCACTAAAGCTAAAACTAGAATTCCTCGCTCCATTCTAAATTTCTAACACTCTATTCACATTTACTGCCTAAAACTTCAGATCGCACGTATTTTGAAGATGCCTGGGGCGTCACCGGCACCGAAGCAATTACATAAATAGAGACAGAGATGGAAACTTTATGGTTTTAAGCTTGATTACCCCTAAAAACTTGCTGAAATTAATTGGAGTAACACTAAGTATAAAGGTAGTAATAAGAACTGTAGTGTGATAACACAAAGATGTCTTTTATTAACCGACTTCAAAAAAAGGAGGAGGTTCTCAATTCGCCTGTATTTTTTTTTTAATGTTTGTTACCTCAGAACTTTCGACTGGGTGAACCGATTTTGATGATTCTTTTTTTATTTAAAAGCTGGTGCTTCCAGATTGGTCCCATTCTTATCAAAATGAAGATCTGATGGTGGAATCCATGAGGAATCGACGGAACTCTTCAAAATTTATAGGCACACCTATAGCGATTTTGGTATTTTTCATTGTAACTCGTGTATTTGGTCTTGGAAAGCACTATTTGGTGAAGTGGAACTGATGATGAAGACCACAGATGGCCACCGGAACTCCTAAACGGTATATATTTCGAGGGTGGCGACAAGATATTTCGATTAAGATAGTTGAGCGACTATGACGAAGCATATTTAGGTTTAAATATAATTATGACTATGACTTTCCCACAGCGTTGCTTGCGGCGAGATTAAAATGTTTCATTGTTTCTTATTAATTGAGAAGTGGGAGAATAACAGCATAATTATGATCACTAAAAAGTATAAAATAAAAAAAAAGTTTAAAAAAACAAAAACCCGCCTTCAAAACGCAAAAAAAACGCTGAAGTCGGCGTCCAACAATATTTTAACCAAAAGCAGACTTCAGTTGGACTGACCTATTTACCTACCATTTTAAAGAAGTTATTTTTTACAAACCACAGCAAAATATTTTTAAAACTGAGCAATTTATAACAGCTCTTATTCACTTGGCTGTAAGAGGGGTCATAATGTCGCCAATGTGATTACTATAACAAAGCAAGATAAGATAAGATAAAAGATAAAAAAGATAAAAGACATTTATAAAAGATAAAAAAAGATAAAAGATATTCAGTAAGTAGGTCGCATGGGCACTTTTACACGTCAAAAATCTACCAGCGCTTCCCAAGAGGAGGCCACTGCTGAAAGAAACGCCGCAAGAAACTCAACAGTCTGTCATTTCAAGATGGGCTGAACCGAAGCTATTAGTTAGTTGTTTTTAACTAAAAGATTTAGAGACATACGTTAAAATATTGACTATTGCGTTGGGTAAAATAACAACAGTGATTTATTGGCAGTATCTACTTATTTTGGGAAACGGTTATTCTAGCCAGTCTAAAAAAACACACACAATCAATCAATCAATCAATCAATCAATTCAATTCAATCCATCAAAATTCAATCAATCAATTCGATCAGCGGCCACTAAAGGAGTGGTCATTCTGGGAGGTGGTCATTCGGCCATGTGGTCATTTTGGGAAGGAGTCATCATACCCCGAAAGGGTATAAGGTTTAAGGTATTTTTTTACTACGCTCGCATATATAAAATACCTACGAAGCTAGCTAGAAACCCGATAAGTTCAAAGATTTGTCTGACTAGAGTGTTTTCTACAAGGTACCTACATAGTTTGGTTTCAGATTGTGTTTAAGAGTGTCCCCTGATTTTTAATAATTTATTCAGAAGGAATACTCATTGATAGAGTAAGGAATGAAAAAGTCAGAGAGAAATGTGGGCTAAAAGAAGACATAGTGACTAAGATTGAAAAGGGCATGCTTCAATGGTTCGGTCATTTGGAAAGGATGGATGAAAGAAGATTGACGAAATATATCTACAGAGCGAAAGTGAGTGGAATGATAGGAAAAGGCCGTCCTAGGCGTACTTTTTCGAATCAAATCCGAGAAATACTGGAAAAGGGCCGAATCCCCGAAACCGACGTGCGTCCTTGACTCGATGTATGAATGTGGAAGAAGCGAAAGACATTTGTCAGGATCGTAGCAGGTGGAAAGAAGTGGTCTCTACCTACCCCTCTGGGAAACAGGCGTGATTTTATGTATGTATGTATATATGTATTCAGAATGGATAAAACCACCTCGCTTTTGCGGTTGGAACGGTAACATTATAACGCCGCATGCTGAAATAAGCGACCGGTGTGCGCAGTTCGCCTAAATAATAGCAAGTTGCAGCAACTTAGTTTCATCAGTGTGATCCAGTGCGCCGCGCGTCTGGCTGGCGTCTGCGCAGACATGAACCGGGTCCACTTTCGGCTCAACGGGGAGCCCCGGTCAGGTATGTATGAAAGGACTCAAAACTCGACGGACCTACCAAAAGATATTGAGGAGTCCCCATGGCCGCCTTCCGTCCTCAATCATACCAGCTCGATGTAACCATATTTTTATCCTTGTTTTGTCATCAGAATTAAATAAAGAACCTATACTTAAGTATTCAAACTTTCAAGTCATTAGTGTTTTTTGCCTAAACCGGTATTACAAAAAACGAATTATTAATTTGCGTTATTCCAGTTTGTTTAGTTTTTTTTGATGGCGTATTAATGTATTTATTTTAAATATCTTGCTTTATATTTTTATTTGAATGACAATCCGAAAAAAGTTCTATCAATTATTACATATAGTAAATGAAGTTATGCCGTTAACTATTTACTTTGCCTCAAATTTTATTCACAATAACACGTTTTTTTTTTACCTTGTTCCGGTCATGGAATTTGTTAATTTTTTTGTTATTATTTGGAAAGCTAAGTTCAAATATATCACTCAAGAAAAAAACTGCTGTTTAGATTTCTTGCAAGGTCCAAATCTAAAAGCCCCCCACCATACTTCGACCTAACTATATCGCAGGTATAAAGGAACGCGCCGCTTTGGCGTACGCCCCCCAAGAGGTGACATATATAATTACAATTAACTTTGCCTCAGTCTTTGTCCGCGTAGGAAGCTATCCAATTTTACGGGATAAAAGGTACCTTATATCTGTTTCCATATTTTACATAAGTAATTATTTCCAGTGGGGTCTGAGGTCAGTTCTGATGTGTCTCTCTTGGATTACCTGCGCGTGGGCAGCGAGCTGCGCGGCACCAAGTACATGTGCCGCGAGGGGGGCTGCGGCGCCTGCCTCGTCACCGCCGCGCGCCCGGGGGCCGCGCCACACGCTGTCAACTCGGTTAGTATTACTATACAGTGTCTCTCTATTGGATTACGTGCCCGTGGGCAGCGAGCTGTGCGGCACGAAGTACATGTGGCGCGAGGGGGGCTGCGGCGCCTGCCTCGTCACCGCCGCGCGCCCGTGGGCCGCGCCACACGCTGTCAACTCGGTAAGTATTAGTATACAGTGTGTCTCTGCTGGATTACGTGCGCGCGGGCAGCGAGCTGCGCGGCATCAAGTGCATGTGCCGCGAGGGGACCGCGCCATACGCTGTCAACTCGGTCAGTATTCTATACAATGTGTCTCTGCTGGATTACGTGCCCGTGGGCGGTGAGCTGCGCGGCACCAAGTACATGTGCCGCGAGGGGCCTGCGGCGCCTGCCTCGTCACCGCCGCGCGCCCGGGGGCCGCGCTTCACGCTGTCAACTCGGTCAGTATTTGTTTAAATGTAGTGGAGAAAAATGAACTGTTGGTCACCTGCATTAGACATAAATTGAAAGCGTTTATTTGTGTTCTGCAAAGACTGGTAATAAAACTATAAGCTAATGGCCGTTTAGTTCCACTGCCAGAGAATGCTCATTGTACTGAAGTTGTGAGCAATGCTAATGTTTTTTTTTTGTGGTAATCGCCTGAAGGGCCAAAGACAAAAGTCCTTGCTTTTGTTTGCTTTTTGCTTTAATTACTTTAAGAAAAAAGGGCAGAGGTGAAAATCCCTTCCGGAGACCTGGGAATGGAGGGCCCAGGTACTGCCGGGCTCGCACCGGCTAAAAACACCAATTTTACCAAGTACCAAATTTAGACTCCCGCGGATACTACCCCAGCCAGTGCTGAAAGGCCGGAGGAGAAAGTCCTTCCTCCGTTTACATATCCGCGGGGTTTTTCCAAAAAGGGGGGATAGGAAAGGGGGTTGGGATGGGGGGAGACTTATAGCTATGTGAGTCGCGGAGTGGGAATCCTGACGCATGCATGCTTACAGACTACGAGCTTCCTTTCTTTTGCCCGACAATAGAAGGGTTGGGTCGGAGATCTTTTTGGACCACTTGTGTGGCTGTGGATACCATCTTTATGGGTGGGGCTACCCTTTTTGAGGCTTTCTCTTTTGCCTGGAGATACTATTTTTTGCGCGTGTCTCCTAGCGCTGCCCTCTTTTGTGACCTCTTCCATTGCAACTTAGCCTATACATCTGCTATAATTTAATGGGGGGGCAGGTGTCAATTTGACGAGGGACCAGTGAATCGCGCGCGGTGCCTTACCCCAGCCTGTGCTGAAGGGCCAGGAGAGAAAATAATTCCCCCGTTTAGGAGGCCGCAGGATTCCCCATCCCCCGTCCTACCGACACCCGTTAGGTAGTCGGGAGGTGCGTGCGTCAGGAGGTTGCTTATATTATAGCTAACTCTAACCTTAAGTGTATGTTAAACACTGAAGGTTAAAGGTAGCTCTGGGTTTAATGCTAATGATTAGCAGATCGGTTTTAGAATCACACTAATGAATAAGTTATTTTAAAATAAATCTACGCGGCGGTTTTGTTACAGGCAGTGGGTGAGAATTTTATTCAGCGGTGATATTCAAAAATATGAACGTGGAGAAATCAGTGAAAATATTGGAAAGACGTAGTCATCGGATTCGATTAAAAAAGCGACCCCATTTCTCTAAAAAACGTTACAAAAAGTAGGAAATACAATAGTAACTTAGTTAAATCTTTGCGTAGTGCCTGGTGTCGGTGACGTCATGCCAGGACTGGGAGATCACGACGGTGGAGGGGGTCGGCAACAGGCTGCAGGGCTACCACCCGCTGCAGACGACGCTCGCAAAGCAGAACGGGACGCAGTGCGGGTACTGCACGCCTGGGTGGATCATGGCTATGTACAGGTTATAAGATATACAGGTTATATACATCAAAGTTAGAACAAGTTATTTTAGTTGATATTATGATGTTATTTTTTCCATTATAAACCATTAACGTAAAGTTAATAATACTTATTTTATCAGCATCAGATACCTACCTTAATAGAGATAAAATTTGTAAACCAAAACAGAACGATAAATAAGAACAAATTTTTATCTATACATTTTTTCCCAGACTAGGCAATGTTTTCTAGTAAGAGCAGTAATAATAAGATAATTTGTATGCCCATCATAAAATAAGTACGTCAAAATAAACGTCAATACATTTTTTTTTTTAACAAAATTCAGAAAATTGGGTCTCACTTGTTGACTAATTAAAATGGTTCACGGTGTACTCACATTATGGCATTCGTTATCAGCTGGCAGTTTAAAACAGGTAATTCCTGACAGTCACTGGATACAACTAAATAATCATTTGTAAAAGATCTTAACTAAACTGTGGCTTTGTTAAACAGCCAATCAAAACAAAGGCCCTAGACAAGATGCATTCGTTCGTTATCGTTATCCAAAATGTATTGGATTGACGTAAGCTGTCAGACGGCCGCGTCGCGCCTCCGTCAATTCCTTACATTGTGTCAGTTTTTGATAGGTACTCGTTTACTTTAGCGTTAAGCAACTTTGTCTAGCCTTAGTTTAGTCGAGCTTCGATCAATCAGTGCTCTGTTTCTATCTGCTGATCAACTATACCACGTGTTTTAAGGGTTACTTACCTCAAAAGGAAAATACGGAACCCTTATAGGATCACTATGTTGTCCGTCCGTCCGTCCGTCCGTCCGTCCATCTGTCTGTCAATGCCCTATATCTTGGGAACGCGTGGAGGTATCGAGTTGAAATTAAAATCATATACTCAAGTCTACAGTCTCTTGAAGCTGTGAAAAAATCACGACCGTTTATGCTGCATAAAACGTATATTTCGACACTCTCAAGGGAATCAATAGGGTATTTTCCATTGACCTAGAACTATGAAATTTGGCAAGTAATACCGGCTTATACTATACTATACATTTTTAATTCAATCTCAAAAAAAGGGTCTTTATGCAAGGAACGGCGGTCCAAATTTTGAATTCACTCAAAAAAATGAGAGCCAACCAAGAGCGATTTTCTCTTAGTTGACATAAAATGAATACAATACGAGAACATTTTTTTTTTTCAGTGTTGAGTTAACCGTGTCATGTGTTTTATTTTTGTTTACATTAAGTTAAGGACCTACATAAGTAGTATAGCAATTTCTTTGGTAAAATGACTCGGCTATTTGTGAACAATGGCCATCACGCGAGTGCAAGCGTTGCGTGCTGGCGTTTCGAAAATTGACACCAGAAGGGCAACGTCGCCTGACGACAGGAGCAACGTGACCACTCGGTTACTGTGGCGTTTCTTGAGTATATTGCATGACGAGGACACCTTCCCAACCTTTCAGAAGTACGAATTGACAATTACGTTTCACAATGAAATCTGAAGTGTTGATGATGTATGTACAGTATTTCCAGCTCTTAATAGCTTTCGGCTGGCTATCGCTATCACGCTTGCACTTGCAACTGACAGTATATTTGTCACTCGTGTGTCACAGAAAAACGAAGATTGCCGATCGCTATTAAGAAAATGGTTGCACTGTACTCCTAACCTCTTTTAATGGGAGGTTTTATATTTTTGTTATAAATAACAGTATTAGTATAATAGATAAACTAAGTGTAAAAATAAAATGCCATTTTTTATTAACTTTCTTATGTTGATGATTTTGCTATTGTCAAAATTACAGTATTTAACGAACATCACAAAACGCGGTAACAATGCGTTAGAATTATTAAAAGTTACAGCAAAAAATAAATATTTTAAACCCTTGTCCAAATAAACGCTAATATTATAAAGGGAATAAACACTATTAATTTCATATTTAATCTACAGCATGTTAATTATTGTTTAATGCGTAATTCAATAGGCGATGGATTTACTGGTGGAATGACTGTCTTTCACCGAAAATAATGAGTGCTGTTTCGTCGAAAATAATCGATCAAGTATGTTACACGTGAGAATTACCAACTTAAAGAAATGAATACTACAAAGTTAAAGATAAAAATATTCTAGAAAGTT
Source organism: Acleris literana (assembly GCA_946894065.1). Lineage (NCBI taxonomy): Eukaryota > Metazoa > Arthropoda > Insecta > Lepidoptera > Tortricidae > Acleris > Acleris literana. The sequence goes on along the minus strand of OX335683.1, from coordinate 18,981,201 downwards.
ATTAGGTAAATTATTTTAGCTTTTGAATTTCCACACACATAAATTAAGATGACAAAGGGGTGTTTCTGTTATTATATTAATTAAACGCCCCTCATTTCTGACTAATGTTGAAACTAATATTACTTTCATTCAGTTTGAAGAACATGAAAATCTGCTAAATGTAATCACTGGCGACCCGCCCTTGCTTCGCATCGGTTTGTGTGAGTTTTTTGTAAGATCCGTACAAAATCCAGAACATAGAAACCTTTCTCTTGAATCACTCTATCTATTGCTGAAAACTGCATCAAAATCCGTCGAGTAGTTTAAAAGATCTAAGCGAACAGACAGCGGAAGCGACTTCATTTTATACTGTGTAAAGATAAAGATATTGACATCGATGAGAATATCATAAAACAACATCGTATATTTCAGCCTGCTGCAAAGCAATAAGAAGCTAACGATGATGGAGATAGAGCAGTCACTGGCTAGCAATATCTGCAGATGCACCGGCTACCGACCCATACTAGAAGCCTTCAAGAAGTTCGCTAGCGATGCTCCTAAGGACAGTCTACCCGATATTGAAGACCTTAACATTTGCAAGAAAAGTGGTAAAACTTGCAAAAAAAGGGAACGCAGTGACAGTGACTGGTGCGTGGTGCAAGCAAGCGACGCCAAAGCGCCCCAGAATGTAGAAATACTACTAAAAGATGGCAGGTTTTGGGTAAAAGTGCAGCAAGTTCATGAAATTTTTGAAGTTCTTAAAACACATGGGCCGGACTGTTATATGCTTGTTGCTGGAAATACCGCTAAAGGTAACAGGTTTTTGAGTTAGACCACGGCCTACTTACTAAGCGTAACTTAATATTAGTCAACGTCTTGAGTAGCGAATCACTGTGTGCCTTATCGCTTTTGTAATACATTTTGTTAAAGCATTTCAATCATGACCTTAGAGCGTCAAGGTACAAAATTTTCACTTTGTTATTACAGAATCTGTGTGTAAATTACAAAAAAATCCTGTGAATCATTAAAGAATGATCATTAACAGTTTGTTAGAACTTTAGTATAAGTTATTAAAAAAAATATATGATTAGGTGATCTTCAGAAAAAAAAAAACTTGTCCTTATTTTTACAGGAGCATATCCAATAGATGAATACCCTCAAGTCTTAATAGACATTAGTGGTGTGGACGAGTTGAAGGGATACCACTTCGATCAGAACCTGGTGCTAGGCGCAGGCAACACCCTGACTGACACGATGGACATATTTGAGCACCTCGCAGCTACAGAACAATATTTCTGGTACCTTGAAAAACTGCGAGAGCATCTAAAGTTAGTTGCACATATTCCAGTAAGAAATGTAAGTATTAATGTGATTACAAGCTTATTCAACTAATTGAATGGGACAAGCAAAGTATTTAGTCAATGCCTAAGGGAAGTATTTATCTCCTACTTTTGTCAAAATTGTGAACTTCGAAATAAAAGTAATCTTTTAAATAAAGCCCCTAAAGCCACTTTTAAAAATTGCTGACGTTTGGTTTATTTGGATCAGTTGGGAACGATTGCTGGTAATCTGATGACCAAACATCAGCATCTTGATTTCCAATCAGATGTGTTTCTCCTGCTTGAGACAGTCGGCGCGTACCTTACTATCGGTGAGTTCTACTATCTGAATGATCATTATAATCAAGCACATTATTTATTTTAAAGTTTTCATCGTTCTTATGTTACTTTGAAATAGCAACATTTTTTTATTTTTCATTTCAGTGGATTCGTTTGGGTTTCACACTGCAGTTACCGCACAGGATTTTCTCAAAGTGGACATGAGGGGGAAGGTCATTCTTAATGTTCTACTACCTCCTCTTAATCTTGATTATAAATTCGTTTCGTTTAAGGTAAAAATCTTGTTTGACTACGTTTATGAAGATATTTTGAATTTTTTAGAAAACATGCCCGCATCGTACATTTTTTATTTATTTACTTATTTAATATTTGCCCTCATTTTAGATTATGATAATTATACATGGGACCCCATTAAACTACTGTACTATTAGTATTGAGATAATACTTATGTTCTATTCTTTGATAAAAGTTAATAGATAAAACATACTCTTTAAGAGAATTTAGCACCATAAATTTAACTTTGTAGTAAAAATACAACTATACAACATAATGTTTCGATATAAGCTTTAATTTATTTTAATTTTGCCGTCCACTAACATTTCAGTAAATTTTCAGATAATGCCACGAGCTCAAAATGCTCACGCGATGGTCAACGCAGGCTTTTTGTTCAAACTTTGCTCCAACCAGACCACCGTATGTGAAGCACGAATAGTCTACGGGGGACTCTCACCACACTTTGTGCATGCAACTCAGACTGAGAAGTACTTAATTGAAAAAAAACTTTTCACTAACGAGACCCTAGAGGCTGCCCTCAAAGTCTTGGACGACGAGTTGGTGGTGAAAGAGAATCCACCAGAGCCATCAGTTAAATATAGGAAGGATCTCGCCATTAATTTGTTTTACAAGGTAAGTACAGTAAATAGATTTATGTATGTATGTATGTAAACACTTTATTGTACAAAACAAAAACAATACAATGAAGATTTAAAAAAAAAATGTACAAAGGCGAACTTATCCCTTTAAGGGATATCTTCCATCTAACCCTTGAGAGATTGAGAGAAGTGAAGGTTGTGCATAAAGTAGGCAAGGGTACAACTTAATTTAGGAAAAGAGCATAAAAATTAAACTAACCAATAAAACCTAACTATAAAAAATAAATACATTCAAATATCTACATAAATAGATATAGAAATATACTATATTTATGCATCTATATACATACTTAAACTTACATAAACTAAATATAAACCACACTTATGTAGGTCACTTATGTAGGACAGTTGATACAATATTTAGGAGCTAGTATCAAGCCAGAACTTCTTCAATTTGTCTTTTAAGGAATCAACTGATTGTGATTGTCTAATGCCGGCCGGCAGCCGATTCCATAACCTGACAGAGTGCACTGAAAAGGATTCAGAATAGGACTTGGATTTGTGAGACGGGAAAGCGAGTGTGAGATTGGCCATAGAGCGCAACCGGTTTTGGGAACCGGAGGCCATAAAGCCAAACCTCTCAGAAAGATAGAAGGGAGAACGAGGATTAAAAAGAGTGTTAAAAAGCAACGACAGGATGTGAACATTTCGGCGAAAACGAATGGATTATTTATTAGGACGTCCGACAATAAGTACATGGTTACATAAATAATGTAAATGCACATTCACAAGCTAAGCGCCTTATTAAATACAGAAGGTCACAGAATGCGCAGAAATAAAAGTAAAATGCACTTATTTAAGTTTGCTTATTAAATGCTATATGGCGTAGAAGTATTTAATACTAAGAAGTTCTTCTTTTATTTTTGGGAAAGAAGTTGCACTGAGATCAACCTCGTCTTGGTGTTGCTTGCAAATGTCTCTTGAGTGGTGCGATAATTTGGTAGACAGAATGATAGATTTTGATGGAAGATTGAATGTTGAATAAACCCGTAAAATTAGCACCAAATACCGGTAGCATATTCTAAATTTTAAAAATCTCATTAGGTTGTACACGTCCGTAATACTTCCCCTCGGATAGAAACCATAATTTTACTTAATAGTATGTTCAAACGAGTCACAACATAACATTATGTAAGATTTCAAGACATAAAATTCCACTAGCAAAGCTTGTTCCCCATGAAAATGATGTAAGTTTTCTTACAAAACTAAAACATTAGCGGAACTATGCGCGGAGCTTCCTATTAATTCGGCCGATATTGAGCAGTTTCCACATTTTTGAAATTCAACGTGAGGGATAGATGCCAATATTAAACCAAATTCTGCCAGGGGCTGCTGACCCTATGCCCGAGCAGCGTTGTGGGCGCTCGGCTCGGCTCGGGCGCGCTCGTGCTGGGCCAGACGCGCCCCGTCTCCACCGCGCGGCAAGTCTTCACCACCAACCCCACGCTCTACCCTATCAACAAGCCGATTGAGAAAGTTGAGGCACTTGTAAGTTTCCGATTTAATAACTAATCTGATTTTCTTTCCTTCGTTAGCGTGTAAATATACGTATGTATTTATTTATATGTTTCTTATACATGTATTTTTTTTTCAAGCTTTTTTCTTCAAGTGCTTTTCATCATCATCATCATGTCAGCCGAAAGACGTCCACTGCTGGACATAGGCCTCAAGTGCTTTTGTTTGTATAATATTGCACCGCCTTCATCAATATTATGATTTGCTCAAAGGAAAATTGGTAGAAAATTCCACTGTAGTAGCTTTTATTATATCGAAACAAATTTCAACAAAATTATCACTCTGCAGAATTTTCATTTCATCGAATTGTATTTCTCGCTGCATGAGTTTTTCATAGGTAGTCATAAGTCTAATCTAACCTAGCCTACATAATTAATGTTAAGGTATCCTGAAAACATCATGGTTTCAGCAGAAAATAGCGTTCGATGAAATAATACAATCGGTGAAGTGAAATTTGATAAAATGATGTGTTACCTTCCATTATACATACATTAAGTTCACCTTTTATACATTTTATATTTTTGTGCAAAAAAGAAAACAATAAATTGTCGATTTTGTACACAGATAGATGGATAGCCGAAGATTTGGCGTTTAAAATAAGAAGAATAATAAGACTAATTAGACGTCACAAACAACGATTTTCTATCGATGTTTTAAATTATAACTTTATCAATCGCATACTGATTTTAACCTGCAGTACCATCAACATACGGTTTCAGATCCAGTGCGCGGGTGAAGCCCCATACACCGAGGACCTGCCGAGATTCCCGCGCGAAGTATACGGCGCGTTCGTACTTGCGCGCGCGCCTCTAGGAGACATCGTGGACATCGATGATAGTGACGCACTTGTAAGTCATACTTTATCTAACATGGCCAAAATCAGGAAATTATTTACATAAACGTATATTAAGGTTTCTGTTGATAGCGAATACTGGTAAATGGTACCCTTATAAGGTGACTTTTTTGCAATTTGGTTTTCTATATGACATGGTTGTACGGTGACCTAGTTTGCTTAAATATTTGAAATATTCATGATCGAAATGGTTTTTTTTAGCTGTCTTTAAAAGAGAAGCCATTCTCCGAACCTTCTTTTTATATTTTTTATACCTTAACAAACAAAATGTATATTTCAGCATCACCCTGGAGTAATAGCATTCTACTCTGCCAAAGATATTCCTGGAACCAACTCTTTCACTCCCGCTCCGAGCGCTCTTTTCCTCGCTGATGAGGAGGTGTTCTGCTCAGGGCCTGTCAAATACAACGGTCAAGTTATCGGTGTGGTCGTAGCGGAAACCAGTCACATCGCAGAAGTTGCCGCAAAACTAGTACACGTCAAATACAGCAATGTGAGGAAGCCGGTCATCGACATAAAAGACGCGAAGAAAGATTCTAGTCGGTCAAAGATAGAAAAGGAAATTGATGGTGATGGTAGCAGAGGAATTGATTTGTTTAAGATTATAAAGGGTGGTGATACAATTTATCAGCAGTATCACTTTAGCATGGAGACGCTAGTTTGTGTGTCTAAGCCAACGGAAGAGGGGATAGAACTACATCCTACCACGCAGCATACGGATGGAATACATGTGGTCGTATCGCGAGCTCTCAAAATACCAGAGCATAAGTATGACTTATTCAAATGAACTATTAAATTGGTATATTGACAGTGATTATATGGTGTTTAGAGATATCGGGCTCATAGTATAAAGGAAATCACGGTCAATACCCCGTATAATAAAACCAAATCAATTTTATATCTTTAAATATTATATCGCGTGTTAGTAGTTTTAACTTAAATTCCAATTACATTACAATAATGGTATTTAAGTCTTATGAGACCACACGAGCAAAGCGAGGGCGCCCATATTTCGAATGTGATACCATTTAGGTTACTTTCACCCGAGTTATAAATACTCTACTTTTATTCATACCCATTATACCCATGAAGAAATTTGATAATAAAACTATAAAAGTAAGACAGTATAGGTTTACCAAAGAGTGGTTGTATATGATTTTAGCATGGCTCAGGCTAGGGCTGGGTGTATAGGTTCCAGCTACTGCACAGGTCCAGCGACATAATTCTATTTTAAAATGACTTTTCTTCTGTAGTTTAATTAAGTTTAGTTTATTTATTTCATGAAAAAGATTACAATATAAGTTTGCATTACATGTCAAAATTAAGAGTATCCTCAGCATAATTGTCAAAAACTAATAAGATAATAAAATTAATAAATCAAATCATTTCACCAATAGAGATCATCATAACAATTTAAAAGACCACTTTCAACCAGCTTCTAAGATAAACAATGGCCTATAATATTTTCAGAGTCATGAAAAGTCTTACTTCGGAATAAACTTCAAAAATATGTAATTATGCAAATATGTACTAGGATAGACGTTCACGTGCGCCGTCTTGGAGGCGCGTATGGTGTGAAGATCTCCCGTGGCAACCAGGTGGCGGTGGCTTGCGCACTGGTCACTCACAAGCTGAACCGGCCCTGTCGGATCATACTGCCTCTCACTACCCATACAAAGTCCGTGGGGAAAAGACTACCGTGCTCTACTGACTATGAGGTAATTATGAATATAAGGACAACAATATAGTAAAATTAAATATTCTACTAGTTTGTAAACAAATTGCTTTTAAATAATAATAACTATTTCCAGGTAGCAGTAGATATTTTCGGCAAAGTACAGTACTGTGTGGAACATTTATATATGGACAATGGATATATAGTTGACGAGCCACTTTCTATAACTACTTTGGGCGTGTACAACAACTGTTACAAGAAATTACGATGGAATTACAAAGTCCATAGCGTCCTCACGGATACGGCAAGCAATACATGGTGCCGATCGCCAGGTAAAAATAAATGCTAGGACACTCAAATTTGCTGCTAAAACTATCATTTATAATGAAATCATTTGCAGGATCCCTTGAAGCAATAGCTGCGGTAGAACTCATCATGGAGCGTATAGCGTGCGAACTATCGTTAGACCCCCTAGAAGTCAGGCTGCGTAATATCAGTCCTATTTATACCGAACTCAGGCTAATGGTAGAGAGTGTAAAAATTGATGGACAGTACGCAGACAGAAGAGCATCGGTTAACAAATTCAATGCACAAAACCGATGGAAAAAACGGGGCCTAAGATTTTCTCTACTACGCTGGAAGCCTCTCGGTTCGCAGTACTTCGATTTGACCCTGTCTGTATACCACGACGATGGCACGGTCTCCATAACTCATAGCGGCGTCGATATGGGTCAAGGAGTTAACACGAAAGCTGTACAGATTGCTGCTTTTCTTTTAGGAATACCGATTGAGAAAATTCAAATTAAGGGAAACAATTCAATTATGAATCCCAATGCATTCATATCTGGGGGTAGCTTGACATCAATTAATATAGGTGTAGGAGTTAAAAGGTGTTGCGAGAAATTATTGTTGCGTTTGGCACCAATAAAAGCTACTTTGCCTACTGCTAGCTGGGAAGTGCTGATAAAGGCAGCGTTTACTGCTAGCATTGATCTGCAGACTCATGGGTTTGTGTCCATGTTGGATCTACAGACGGAGAACGTGTTAGGGGTGACGCTAGCTGAAGTAGAGTTGGATGTATTGACCGGTGAGTGGGAGGTGGTGAGAGTCGACATTCTAGAAGATGCTGGACAGAGCATCAGCCCTGAGATTGATATTGGACAAGTAAGAACTCTTCTCTAAAAGCTGTTCTTGATTTCGCAGGAACTTTTGAGCATGATATTTTACCATAACCTTCGTTGTTCACAGGTAGAGGGGGCTTTCATCATGGGTCTGGGGTACTGGACGTGTGAGTCGATGGTATATGACCCTCGGACAGGTGAGCTGTTGACGGATCGAACCTGGAACTACCACGTGCCGCAGGCCCGGGACATCCCGCAGGACTTCCGCGTCTACTTTAGGAACAAATCCTTTTCTGATCCTCGTTTCTTTGGGGCGAAATGTAAGTTATATACATTTTCATTTTTACGTATAGTCCTGCTTCATTATTTTATTATTTGATAGTCTCTAAAGTATTTGTCAGAGTGGTTATTATTAGCAGATGTAATGTGTTTAAATATAAAACTTTAAAGTAATCAACAGAACCTGAGAAGCCGATGCCGTAAGGCTGGTTTGTAGTCTTGAGATAGAAACAAGCACATAGGTCACCTGGTAGTAAGTGGGATCTGAGACCTAAAGGAAATTTGCAATCTCTAGATTACAATCTCAATACTGCAAACCTAAGACAGCAAATGCGTTAACAACCCTGAGGGTAAGATTTAATGCCTCTATGCTCGTTATTTCGCCGGTTGTTTTATCCCCACACCACTTGGAGGTAGATTAAAGATAAGGGCACTTGTTACAAAATTATTCGATATTTTTGAAACATTTCGTTGGTTTCCAGCGATCGGCGAGCCGCCCATCTGCATGTCCATAGCAGTTCCATTCGCGATGCGGGAGGCCGTCGCAGCCGCCAGGTCCGAAGCGGGGATTCCCTCCAACCAGTGGTTCCAGATCGGTAATAAATACATTCTTATTCTTGTTGACTTATTTGAATGGCATAGACGAAGTGTCAAGTCCAGTTGTAGTTCGGTAGTTATTATCTCAGCACAGATAAGAGGAACCTAGTTAAACAGGATTTTTTAAAGTTTTCGAGTAATACGAGTAAGCAGGTATAATGCGAGTACGAGTTGGTAGGGATTGTTCGTAAAATGAAAGTCATTCTATGTTTAGGGTCCCCTACGCCCTACCCAAACCTCCACGGATCCGTTCGCCCGTGAGCGGCCTGTTACTAAGACACTTCATAGAAATAAAAGTGAAATAAAGACAAGAAACGTGTTTTTTCGGCGTGGTACAGAATCCTTCATGTGCGAGTCCAACTTGCACTTGACTTGGTTTTTATATTATTATATTTGGCATTGATTGACGAAGAATAGGTGAAAAACTTAAGTAAATCACCTCTTACATGTAGTTGTAACACATCTGTATAGAGTGTTCGACATTCTACAGGATGGTATTCGATAAACTGTACATATTTAAAGGGATGAAATTTTAGGATAATTTATAGGTAAAACTTTTTTTTTTTAATTTCCACTTTTTTTTTCTTAAATTTTTTGACAAATTACAGCAAAAATGTCATTTTGTTTTCATAAAAACACGATTTTCTCAAAATTTTGTAGATATTTAACCATTTTTTTTGCTTATTATTATTCCCCGTTTAATTTTAGATCTAAAAACGTTAAAAAAGAAATTGTAAAATATCTGCAAAATTTTAGAAAATCGTGTTTTTATGAAAACAAAATTATATTTTTGCAGTAATTTTCTACAAAAAAAGCAGTTACTCAGCTATTTTTTTTATTGGTTTAATATTGTTATCAATTATTATAAACCTAACTAATGTTTTTTATCTTTTTTGGGCTATTAGATCAAAAGTTACACCGTCACAAGTAAGTGTACTACCCAAACTTTATTAAAAAGTTTGACAACCTGTAAACAAAAACCAGTGGCAAAAAAATTAAAAAAAAAATGTTTTACCTATAAATTAACCTAAAATTTTATCCCTTTCAATATGTACAGTTTATCGAGTACCACCCTGTATATTTGAAATTTGACGTAAATTCCATATTACTTTTTGTACACAACTACATGCAAGGGGTCATTTACTTAAGTTTTTCACTTATACCTACTTATATTTTTAATACAAAACCGAAGTGTATCTGAAGGGACCCCACCAAAATAACCGAGTCTATACGATGAGGATGATTGTTAGTAAAATGAAAGTAATTCATTTTTTTTATTCTTTCTATTCCTGGCATTGATTGACGAAGTAGGTCAAATTCAAATTCAAATTCAAATTCAAATTATTTATTGGTAATATATACATTACATGTCAGTATAAAGTTATAACAGTATACAGTTATATTAATTGCTGATAAAATACATTAAATTGCTTTCTTAAATATTTCATTATGGTCGTAGAACGCCTGCTCGACAAGCCATTTTTTAAGCCTACGTTTAAATAGAGGTGCGCTTTGCGTAGTGGTAATGTCATCCGGGAGGTGGTTGTACACCTTAGGACCCATGACGTGGATAAGCTTCTGGGATTTAGCTAGTTTGTGTGGAACGAGCGGCAGCTTTCCGCCGCGCACGCTGCGGGTCATGTGCCTGCGCGGGGCATCGATCCTGGGAGTTGTGTCCAGGTTTTCACGTGTTTGCACAGCCACGTGCAAAATTAAAAGTGAAGGCAGCGTCAAAATACCGAGTGAACGTAAAGTTACTACCGGCTATATAAAAAACTACAACCTATTTTTGTTGTAAAGGTGTTGTATCTTTTTTTTGGGGGGCAAATTTGCACTTTGCTTTGCACCTTACTTACCTTACTTACTATACACCGCTACCTTACACTTAAACCTGACCCCTGGGCGGTGCTATCTATCCCTCCTGGATCTCACGGCAATTGATACTACGAAACAAATATGCATCAACACAGAAATCACCGAGATAAAGCTCTCCAAAGTCATACCTCAAATCGTGTAACCTATCTGTTTAGTCATAAAGTATCTCTACATACCTATGCCATACGATAAATGAAATGCATTTTTTTTTCAGATGGGCCTTACACCAGAGAAACTTTGCAATTGAACACAGCGACGAAATACACCGATTTCAAATTCTACTGATTTTCGCTGTTTATGTGCCTTTTCCGTCAATGAAATAAAAATAGTAAAAGTTAACTGAGTGTTTATTATTTTGAGGCCATTCTACTTTTCAGTGTAAATTTTTGTTACTGTCCGATAAAAATTATACCTACCAAATTATGAATCCGCGAATAAATAAATATCATGAACTTAGAATGTTTAAGTTTAACGGCTTTCAAAAAAACAACTCTTAAATTACTCAATTATCGTTGAAGGATCTTGGTAACTCAGTGGTAAATTGCACTTTTTCCATAGAAAAGGCGGGGACATCAATGTCCACTGCGTTACTCACTTTATAGTTATTACAAATAACTTTTTATGAATTAGGATAATTCTAAATATAAGCTTTACGTCCCTTCTCGAGCTTTAAGTTAGAAAACACAGCACTTTACCGTTTTTTGATATAAAAATAGTTAAGTGAGAACGTCGCTAAAACTAATGTACAACGAAAAGTAGAATGGCCCTTGAGCTATAAATATAAAAAATAGAAAGTGTTCATGTTTAATTGTACAAAAAATTCAACAGCGCGATTGCATCGGTGCAACCGCACGTTTTTATTGATTATAGTTAAGAACGACTGCATGGATCTCGCAGTTAAATAGATCACCAATCAGTCGCTAGTGTAGCCATGCAGTCGCGCGTTTGCAACGCTGCAAAAAATCGCCGTGTGTCACCAGCCTTACACAAGCAACCACCACCACCACCTCAACTAATTCTCTCGGTGACTGGCAGAGAATAACTTAAGTCCGCTATTTGTACTTACTTTTTGTACTGTGCAATGAAGTTTAAATCCTACTCATATTATAAATGCGGAAGTTGATGTGTGTATGTGTGTGTTAGTTTGTTACTTCTTCACGCTGCAACGACTGGACCAATTTGTATGAAATATGGAATGGAGATAGCTTATACACTGGAGTAACACATAGACTACTTTTTTTCCTGGTAATTTAAAAGTTACCGAGGGAATCACAATAATCAGCTAGTAATGAACTTGCAAGATTTGACCCGTAGATACATACATACATACATTTAAAAGTTAAATAAAACCTTTAAAAAATTGTGATTTTGTCACATTATGCATCGTGCCACAAATAATAATTAAAACCGTTTGTAACCTAGTGCACGATTATTGATATTAGTTAAGTTACTGCCACGAGTTGGTGCGCCGGCGTCGCGATGGATCGTGTGTGCTTCTTGGTCAACGGAGAAACCCGCTCAGGTATTTATTAACAACTTAATACTGTCGCAATCAAAAAAGATATATACTAAGTAGACAAAAAAGATACAAACAACAGCTTACTTAACTTACTTGGTTGTGTCCAACCTCGTGCATTGTCCCCACTCATTTACTTCAGGGTTAGCTGGAAGAGATCCCATTTAGGGATAAGTTCGCCTTTGTACATTAGTTTAATATTAAATTTGTAATATTTATATTTTTGTGCAATAAAGAGTTTACATACATACAGTACCCCAACGAAAATGTTAAGCACTTTAGTGCGTTGTCATAGTAAACTTCAAACAGAACATCAAATGACACACATGACAATGACAATGACATTCACAATGACAAGGTTCTAAGTATGCTCAGCAGCTTTATTGGGTGACCGTACATACACACAAAAAGAAGAAGATATTATGTATACTAAGTCCATACCATCTGATTTGTCTTATTTAGTAAACACTTGTATAACCACAAAATGCATCGTTTTTGGGTAAAACCGCCGTTTTTTGGTGAATAATAAAGCAACTGCACACCAATTTCCTGATGAAAATCATGATTTTGAATATAATGGATGGTTTTTTTATGACAAAATTGTTATTTTATGCGAAAGGGGAGCATTTTGAGGTTATAAAAGTGTTTACTAAATAAGGCATGGACTGTAAGAACTTTATATTAAAACGTGGCAAGGCGATGGGACAGGTTATGGGCCTAGACAAGACGCAATCTGCGAATGTTAACGTCCAACGAAAATGTATAGGATAGACTAAACTGCCGTTCAGTCGCGTCGGGTGGCGCTTATTTCAACTCAATAAACGACTTGCTCTCGTAGAAGGCAACTAATCATTTATTCATATATTTTTTTTAAAACTAAATAAAAAAGAAGAAGAGGTTGTCGTCAGCCACTAGTTTGGCCAAAAAAGACAGAACGATGATGCCGTGTTATATCAGGAGGCGAAAAGGGTTGTACGTTATTTTACAGACTGAATTTGTTTAGAATTTCATTTCATATAAATTTTTTCTCGTATTATCATTTCATAGAATAATCAATATGTAGAATAATTACTTTGAAGACATTTAAATCATCGTTTTTTATTTCAAATAAAAATCAATGTTTCTTTTTTCATATCATAGAATAGCAAATTAAATATTCTTTGTTCTAATATTATTTATTTAAAATATAAAAAAATAACCTCGAAGACTAAGGCGGGAGCTTGCTTCGCTTCGCTCCCGCCATAGCCTTCTAACCTAACCTATTCAAGTCGGTTCTGCCCAGAGAGGTCTTGGTCGCTATTCGCTAAAAAACAAATATTTTGTTTGATAAGTTTGTGTAATGAAAAAATAAAATTATAAAATTCATTGAATTGATTTTCTGTGGAATGTGTTTCTTTCAAGTAAATAGTTTAAAAAATAATAATATTCGAAGCAAAAATACAAGGACCAAATAGTATATGAAACATTTTCTGTGAAACAAAATTCTGTAATTTTTCTGTCTGTAAAACAAGGGGACACCGGCGAAAAGGGATGAAGAGAAGTAATAGGTAACAGTTACTTCACTGACAAGGGCGTAGCTGTTAAGTTCTAACATGAAAATGAAATGTAACAATAATGGCATCTTAGACACCTTACAATCATTGATCATTATCCTAAACTAGATGATGATTGATGAGTAACGACAAACTCTTATTTTTAGTTGCCCGAAGAAGCCTATAAGTTGTATCAAATAATAACGGAAAATCGCAATCAACCCTAAGAATCAGGGCAACGAATTGTACAATAGAATCTCTATTTTATTTGTTTCACCGCCTGTCTAAAATATAATATGCATATCATTTTATTATTTCTACGTACTACACTCATTTATCAAAGTATTTCTTTCCAGTGGGATCTGAGGTCAGTTCGGACGTGTCTCTCCTGGATTACCTGCGCGTGGGCAGCGAGCTGCGCGGCACCAAGTATATGTGCCGCGAGGGGGGCTGCGGCGCCTGCCTCGTCACCGCCGCGCACCCTGGGGTGCCTCCATATACAGTCAACTCGGTCAGTATCATTTATGTCACGTGCTGCACTACTATTTCTTCTTCACCCTATCATACAATTCAGTGTTGTGACTAAGGTACAGTACAGTAAGGTAGGAACAAGTAAAAATACAGCCCGTACGTTCTTATTCACACGCCCATAAGGCCATCAACAAAATTGTACCCCGGTATACCAATGAAACAAATGGATTTCTGGGATACTACGGAACTGTGTCAAAGTGACTTAATCAATTTTGAGATTTGACCTACTGTTTCACTTTGACGTACGACCATAGAGGCCCCGGAAATCCATTTCTTTGAATGGAATGATTTTCGCCATCTTACTAAGTATCCTTTCTTCGTCACCCATCCACAATACTGTATACTTCCAGGGCACGCGGAATGTTAGTGACTTTTTTCGGGTCAACTAAATGCTATTTCAAATGGGCGTTTGACTCAATTTAACTTCATATTTTAGCTTTATTTTAGACCATCTTGAAGACATAATTACACCAATCATGGCGCGCTCTGTTATCCTCTGTTATTATTCACCTACTGACCACATCTGCCTGCAGTGCCTGGTGTCGGTGACGTCATGCCAGGACTGGGAGATCACGACGGTGGAAGGGATCGGCAGCCGGCTGCAGGGCTACCACCCGCTGCAGACGACGCTCGCAAAATACAACGGGAGCCAGTGCGGCTACTGCTCGCCTGGGTGGATCATGGCCATGTATGGGTAAGAAACTTAAAACGAATAAAATGTAGAAATCGCTTCTTGATCTTGAAATGATTTAAACACGTAGAGTACCACTATGTAATCAGTCGTGGTCAGACTACCGGTGAAATGGGTCTGCTTATAATATTGTACAGTCAAAAGCATTTATATATAATTATTGTCAGCGGTGGGGTATACAAAAATGCATAAAGTATTTTCGTGCATGACAACAACAACAAACAAGAGGTGCAAGATAACAAATCAATAAATAAGTGTTTAAAAATGAATCCCCAGACCACTTGGGGCCTGTTTTATAAAGCTACAAATTACAATTTACAGGTTACAAGTTTCCATTTGACACAACCTCGACCAATGACGACCGGCCATTTGAGCAGAGTTGCAAGTTTAGACCTGTAACATTGTTACTTGTAGCTTTATAAAACGTGCCCTTGGTCGTTTCTTAGTCACGATTGTCATATAATTTATTTTATGGACTAAAAGCATCAGTTCTTTATAATTAATTATACACGCGAAACTCATTTTAGGTGTAATTTATAACCATCAGTATCCATAGGCTGCATGCGTAGGTACCTTACCAACATTAGGGATGCCAACTTGTTAGGGCCAGTTCATTATTTAATTATTATTATAGTACACTTCGTATGTCTGTCTTTTTCTTAGAGCTCCTTAAAAAAACGAAAACGCTGTTTTCTGAAAATAAACTTAAATAATGGTTTAAACGCCTAATTATTGTTCAATCGGGCTATATGTATATTATAAAACCAATTAATGAATTTTTCTCTTTTCAACAAGGGTTATCGGGAAGAACTCCCTTAAAGAAAAGAATAAGTCCGCCTTTGTACTGTTTTTTTTCATTTCTTTTTTATTCTTGTACAATAAAGAGTATACGTACATACACATACATACATAATACCTTAAATTTATGTACAAAGATTTTCAATGGTTTACTTACAGGCTCCTGCATAGCAAAAAAAAGCTTACCATGATGGATATTGAGCAGTCTTTGGGAAGTAATATCTGTAGGTGCACCGGTTACCGACCCATATTGGAAGCTTTTAAAAAATTTGCAAGCGATGCGCCCAAATTCCACAACATATTAGATATAGAAGACCTCCACATTTGTAAGAAAGATAAACAATTATGCCATACAGGCAATTTCAAGGAAAGTGATTGGTGCTTAGTTAACGCTAACGATGTGAAACGAAAAGAAAATATTGAAATAGATCTAAGAGATTGTAGATTTTGGTTTAGAGTACAATCTGTACGTGATATTTTTGAAGTTTTGAGAAAAAAAGGAGACGATTCTTACATGCTTGTCGCTGGAAACACTGCTAAAGGTAACATTATGTCATGATTAATTAAATATTCGATTCATTGTACACTAAAAATAGTATTTTAAATAGCAATATGAATGGTTTTTTGCAGGAGCATACCCTATTACTGAGTATCCTCGAGTCCTCATAGACATAAGCGGTGTTAATGAGCTGAAAGGGTACTACTTTGATCAAAACCTTGTCCTTGGCGCCAACAATACTCTTACTGAGACCATTAATATTTTCGAATACGTCGCTAGCAATGAAGATTACTTCTGGTACCTCAAAGTTATGCGTCAACATCTGTTGTTAGTCGCCCATATACCTGTTAGAAATGTAAGAGTTATTGGATCCTCATACACTCCGGGGCAAAATTAGCGGAACAGAGTGCGTTATTCATACAAACGAGGTTATTTTGAAGCTTTGGTGCTATGCCTGCGGATGGTTTTTAGTGAAATCTGATGATGGATACCCCTTGCATCGAAACAGGACGTCCAGAGTACCTAAGATACCCAATCGATTGAATCTGCGGCTAACGCCGGATTTTTACATGTTCAGAAAAACATCTAAAGGGGTAATAAAATGTAAGGAGTTCCAAACGCTGACACAAACTCTCTCACCGTGGTGTTAACTGCCTGTTCGGGTAACCTATCGCAACCTCGAAAAGTTTTTGACCGAATTTCATTTGACCGAAAACATTTCGTTTTTTATCGTTTCTCCGATGGCACGATTCGTCATTTTTTTATTTCACTATTTAACATTAAGTAAACATATCTTTAGTCCGAACAACTTTTCTCTTTGTAGTCACTTGCCCTATGTATTGTTACGTATTTTATTTCAAAGCCTATTTTTCATTACACCAGTGCTACAATTAGCCTAGGGATCGTTTCGTATTTTGTTTCTTAACCCATTTTTCACTTGATCAATGCTACATATAGTGTTCGCTACGTTACGTCAAATATTCATTTCAGGTAAGCAAATCTTGCTTGTAATTTGTTACTATCCGGAAAATGCACCGAGCAAGACGAATTAGGGCAGAACCGATACGGATAGGTTAGGTTAGAAGGCCAAGGCGGGAGCTTTGCTCCCGCCTTGGTCTTCGAGGTTATTTTTTTTTCTGCCCAAAAAGTCTTGCTTGTAATTTATCCAGAAAATGCAACGATCAAGACAAATCAGGGTAGAACCAAATCGGACAGGTTAGCATAGTCGATTTAAAAATAGGTAAACTATTGATACACCGAGCCGTTACATTGGGCAAATGATACTAAGGTAAACTCAGAAATGGGAAATAGATAAATTGACAAACCATTACATTGGACAACTGTTTGTTCGCCGAAACCAGTATTACGGAATAGATAATTTGTCAAATCGGTAAAAAACCTAAACAAGTAATGACTAAATGAAAATATTCGAAGTGATCTTTCGGGCAAACGTAAAAAAACCCAAACCATAATTGACGAAAAGTATTTGTCGAACCAAAATTCGGTCAAACATTTTTCGAAGTTGTGATAGGTAAGTATCAATTAAGTATCTTACGAAGTTTTGACCTCCTCTATTGAACCTCAAAGTATCCACTATTAAACCTCACTCTAAGCAACCCCAGGCATAGAACCAAAGCTTCAAAATAACCTCGTTTGTATGAATAACGCACTCTGTTCCGCTAATTTTGCCCCGGAGTGTACTTTTGCACGCTTTTGAAAACTTGTATATACTTCTTCAATATCATTCTTCTTCTTTTTGTTTACTCAGATAGGAACAATTGCTGGTAATCTTATGATCAAATATCAGCATCGAGATTTTCAATCAGATTTGTTTCTTCTTCTTGAGGGCATTGGAGCCTACCTCACTATTTGTAAGTTATGTAGATACGAATATAATATATTTTTAAATAATTATATTTTACTCTGATGTCTATTTTTTATTTTAGTGGATTCCAACGGGAAACGACTGACTGTAACTCTACTTGATTTTCTGAAAGTGGATATGAAAGGAAAAGTAATATTTAACGTTTTGCTCCCGCCACTGAATCACGATTATCAATTCGTTACATTTAAGGTAAAATATTTGGACTTTGTTATATTTTGAATACATTTATATCGGTGGGTGTAATACAATTGTTCCGAATTAGGCGCAATTTAAATTTAAAACATTGTTCTATCGAGTAAAACATTCAATAAACAACATAAATAACTGTCTATCGTAAAACCAGTAAAATGAGAAACTCATATAGTATTTTCTTCTCAAAATGTATGGGACGACAGATGTGGTAGCATTTGCATCTAGACTACGCCCTCTGCATCTTATTAAAGTAGAAGCATACTTGAGGTCTTACTTTACTCAAATAGATAATATTTTGGGTTTTGTTTCAGATCATGCCACGCGCGCAAAATGCCCATGCAATTGTCCACTCCGCCTTCCTGTACAAACTTTGCTCCCCACAAAGAACAGTGTGTCAAGCGCGTATAGTATACGGAGGACTGTCTCCAGATTTTGTACACGCCAGCAAGACAGAGAAATGCCTGCTAGGGAAGAAGCTGTTCTGCAACCAGGCCTTGCAGTCAGCCATTCAGGTCTTGCAGCAAGAGGCAGTTGTGGTAGACAATCCGCCAGAACCATCAGTGAAGTATAGGAAAAATCTTGCTGTCAATTTGTTTTATAAAGTGAGTGGCTGTAAGAACTGGTTACATTGCTTTAGTTATATGACAATACATACTTAGTGGTTGGCGGCCGGATACTGAGGTCTATTTTATGAGCAGGCAAACGAATACGTAGGCCATGTAGTAAGTAGGTAGTAAGGATTTTAGGCTACAATCATAAAACAGCGATGACAGTGACATGTAGTGGTTTCAAGTTTGTTATTTTTATTACTTAATTTTTGAAAAAATGGTGCTGGTCCGAATGCAAAGCTTAGCCTTGGCTATAAGCAAGTAACGAGTCGTCATACTTAATAATGAAATAAAAATCTGGTAGCATTTATGAAAATGGCTATATTTTCGGATTTAAAAATAAAAGTACGTCTTTTATATTTAAATCAAGTAAAAAAAAGTTACACCGTATTTCAAATACTTTTGTCCGATCGTATCCACCGTAAAAGTTTTTTACGTGTGTCACACTCTAAAAATAATCCCACTAATATTATAAATGCAAAAGTTTGTGTGTTTGTGTGTGTGCGTGTGTTAGTTACTTCTTCACGCTGCAATGGCTCAACGGATGTGGATGAAATTAGAAATTTAGATAGCTTATACCATTAATTGACACATATGCTACTTGTCATCTTGACGATACTTGAACGATAATGTCTTGTGACGATAATTGAACGACTAGAATCGAGCGGACGAAGTCACGGTCAAGTAAGTACATAATTGTCCCAGGGTCTGCTGTCCCTGTGTCCGAGCAACATCGTGAGCCCCCGCTTCGCGTCCGGCGGCGCGGTGCTGGCCCGCGGCCGGCCCGTCTCTCAGGCGCGACAGGAGTTCAGCACCGACCCCGCGCTCTACCCGCTCAACAAGCCCATCGAGAAGGTCGAGGCTCTGGTGAGATATATACCCATATTAAGGTGTCACCTCGTTTTACCGACTCTTATTTCATGGAACGTATCACTTCGCAGAAATCCTTTTATAGAAAGCCATTTTCTGCTGAACCCGTGTCGACTATCCAAAGAACAGATACTTAAGGCGTTATGGTTATTGAGATCCAGATCGCGGAAACCTACAGATTTTATCATAGTTGAGGTGGTCTCTTAACAGATAAAAATGCATGGCCTAAACCAAACACCTAAATACCTTGATAATAACTTAGTCATAAACAAGTACCTAAACTAAAAATAGGAGATCGCATCGAAACTTATTTGTAACGTGGTTCTCTTGCACCGGTGTCTGGTAAGTATATATTTTATTTAATTATTATTACTTAGCTGTTCTTAAAATTCTGAGATTTGACACGTTTTTCTGTTCAACTGCGCATGATATTTTTTATCTTAAATTTATTGTTTTATATAACGCTAGTTTAATTATTGTAATTGTAAAATAATTATCATAAGAAATATTTAAAAAACGACTGACTGTTGAGTTTCTTGCGGCGTTTCTTCTCAGCAGTGTGGTCTCTTGCGAAGCGCTGGTAGATTTTTGACGTGTAAAAGTGCCCGTGCGACCTACTTTCTGAATAAATATTAACTTTTATCTTTAAAAAAAAAAATACGAAATTAATCGTAAACATTTTATTGATGACGAATAAAATTGATTATAACAGAATACACGAAATAAAGATGTAAATAATTAAAGCAACGTAATTCAATGAACAGCTAATAATCGGTCACTTATCCGAAGGCGAATTATAAAAAATACATAGGTACTCGTAAATAAATATCAAAACATAATTGGAAACAGTAATTACAACTCATAAGACACGAAAATACCAAGGGGAAACTGACGACACCACACAGAACAGATGATCCAACAAATATTAACATAAGTGTACATAGACTTTTCAAATCATAACCATCCCATTTGCTTTGTCGTTGGGTTGAAAATTAGCTACACAAGTTACAAAAACACTTAAATGACTAAATTATCTTAAAGTAGATCCAGTGCGCTGGGGAGGCTCTGTACACGGAGGATCTGCCGAGTCTCCCACGTGAAGTGTTTGGAGCGTTTGTATTGGCGACTGTACCGCTTGGAAATATCATCGACGTAGACGCATCTGAAGCTTTAGTAAGTAATGCCACATTCAAAGTTGTACCACATACTCTTCATCGTTATAGAACAGCAGGACATAAGGACTTATTTTCACGTGGACTTAACTGAAGTGAAGGCTCAACGTTACCTACCTTTAGCTGATCCGGTCACTTTATTAAGAGTCACTGTCAAAAAAATCCATAGCAAACGGTGATAATGTATTAATTAAGTCCGATTTGCACATTTTTGATAATTTTGTACATACATATTATGAGAAACTGGGTTTGTACGTTTCCTTTTTTTTATTAGTTTTTTCCAAGAAATATTTTGTTGGGCAGGAAAACGTGCTGAGTTTTTCATAATATCTACCACAAAATATTATCAAATCGTAAAAATCGCGCTAGATTTATAACGGAAGGGAAACGTCATATTTCGTATGAATTCTTTTAGCTTCATATTCATCTTTAGTATCTCTGTTTGAATGATATTTTGAAGTTACACAAGCTCACTGACATGTAATTATATTTGCAATCCAAGAACAACAAGTTCTGAAGACTGAGATGCCTCTACGTAACTCATTTCATCGGACACTAGAACGTAACAGTGTAAATTCTGCTCTTTGGCATTAGGGTAATTATGAAAAGAGGAAGAAGCAACCCAAATGAAACCTGCACAACTTCCTTCCATATAAAAAAACTCACTCCAGAGCAGTAGGTTTTGTATAAATATACCTACTCCTAATGCAGGTCTTTTGACTTAAATGCAAATAATAAATACCTTTTTCCACATTTATTATTTGACTTATAAGTATAATTTGTAATTTTTAGCGTTCTCCGGGTGTCGTAGAATTTTACTCTGCCAAAGATATCCCTGGAGTTAATTCTTTCTCAACTGGCAATGATCCATTGAGTTTTGGAAAAGAAGAACTTTTCTGTGGGGGCTCTGTCAAGTACAACGGCCAAGTAATCGGGATAATAGTAGCGGAAACAAGATACACCGCAGAATATGCCGCTAATCTAGTAAAAGTGAAATACAGTAATGTTAAGAAACCTGTCATCGATATAAGAGAAGCAAAGAAGGATACAAGCAGGACTCAAATAATTGGAGAATTTGATGGTGATAATAAGGGAACGGATGTGTTCAAAGTGATAAAGGGAGAGGAGGCGATTTACGCACAGCGTCACTTCTGCATGGAGACTCTGGTTTGTGTCACGAAGCCCACGGATGAGGGTGTGGCGGTGCACGCTGCCACGCATTACATGGACAACGTGCAAGTTATGATATCTAGGGTATTGAAGATTCCAGAAAACAAGTAAGCGATATTTATTACATGCCCTTGCACGTTTCCTCCTTTTTGTATGTTCTTTCCTTAGGAACTAAGTTTTTTTTTACGTACTTTAAAGGATAAGATAGTGCTAGTGATCCGGACGTCGCTGTCGGATGTTGTTGAAAACACTCGTGATTTTTCTAGAATTGATGTGTACGTGCGGCGCCTTGGAGGATCGTATGGGGAGAAGATTACTCGCACTACCCAGTTGGCAGTGGCATCTGCTCTGGTGACTGTCAAGCTCAACAGGCCTTGCCGGATCATACTGCCGCTGGTAACACACAGCAAAGCCATTGGCAAACGTTGGCCAGCCTGTACGGATTACGAGGTATTTCAGAAATTAACCAGGTTCTGAGTTTGTTGATTAATGGGCTGTGAGATGGTGCTAGAAGAACGTTGATTTACTCGTATTTATTTAATTGATGTTTTTGGGGTGTAAGATGTTATACATATCTTCTCAAAGGAACGCTGTTACGTTTACTACATACGTAACTTGCGATACACCAACCTGGGTGGAATAGAACTAGCTAGTGGGGTTACGTTACGAGTGTGATCTATACGTCTCTATGAATGTAAAGTACGGCCAATGAGACAAGATAAAGAAAATAAACAAACTGACCATTCCTGAGTTATATTGCGATAGCGAGCGATTATTATATCTGTCCTTATTTCTCTTACGCAATAATATATTCAGTTGGTCGATGACGGCTGTCGTTGCGTGTGCGTGGTACAGGAAAGCTGTCAGTTTACAAGTTGTCAACATTCGGGCCGCCATTTTGTGAAGTTCATTCCTGTTTGGATTGCGTTTGAAGAGACATGATTTTTGAAAGCTTGTTTACATTTTTTATCTCGTTTCGTTGGCCTTACTTTAGGTACCACAACCATAATAATCGTGATATTAAGGAATGCTAAGACTTCCCGGGCAAAAATAAACTTATCCCATCAAAGAAACCTAGCACACCGAATACCGTTAAATATACAGTATATATTTTATTATATTATAGGTAGCTGTTGATAAATCAGGTAAAATTCAATACTGCATCGAGAACCTCTACATGGATAATGGTCACATCGTGGACGAGCCCCTTTACTTGTTGACTTTTGACGTGTACAGCAACTGCTACGAGAAGACTCTCTGGGATTTCAAAGTGTATAATGTAACTACAGATACGCCGAGCAACACGTCGTGCCGAGCGCCGGGTGAGTCAGCCTTGTCTTATATTATCTTGTACACATGAAACTCTTTCGACACACTTCAACTCAGTATGATCTCCAATCTACTTTCAAAAAAGCAGATGCGCTTGCAACAACAGTCTTTTTTGAACCAGGACAGAAAAGGAACCTAATGCATAGAGGATACAGGAAAAGCTTTGGAGCCAATAGGTTATTTTTGTGAAAACTTTCTGGGCATTACAAAATATACTTAATGATATTTACAGGAACACTTGAAGCAATATCTTCAGTAGAGTTCATCATAGAGCGTATAGCTTGCGAGTTGGCCATAGACCCGCTTGAGGCCAGACTACGTAATTTAGACCATGCTGCATCCGCTTTGACAGGAATGATAGATAAAATAAAAACCGAAGGGCAATATGCTGACAGAAGAGCAGCTGTTAACACATACAATGCTCAAAATAGATGGAAAAAGCGTGGTTTGAGATTTTCTTTACTTCGGTGGTCACCGTTCTCAACACCGTATTACAATGTGACCCTATCTGTGTACCATGACGATGGCACTGTCGTTATAATCCACGGCGGCGTGGAAATGGGCCAAGGAATTAACACCAAAGCTGTGCAAATTGCTGCTTTCTTCCTCGGGATACCTATTGAGAAAATTCAAATCAAAGGAAATGATACTATTACAGCTCCTAACGCCTTTTTAACAGCCTCAAGCGTGACATCAATTAACATTGGTATAGGGGTGCAAAGATGTTGCGAGCAATTGCTGCAGCGTTTGGCACCAATAAAGGCTGCTATGCCTACAGCTTCTTGGGAAGCTGTGGTGAAAGCAGCATTTGAAGCCAGTATAGATTTGCAGGCACATGGGTTTGTGTCGATGGCAGACACGATGAAGGGGGATCTGTTCGGTGTGGCGCTGGCTGAAGTGGAGGTGGATGTTCTGACTGGCGAGTGGGAGCTGGTGCGGGTCGATCTGAACGAGGACGCCGGGTTGAGCATTAGCCCTTCGGTTGACATTGGTCAAGTAAGTTCAAATTTTTCGAGAGACTGAATAAAACTTTAACCTTCTCAAGTAACTAACTAATATTTTCCGAAACAGTGACATTATATGTGTTAGTGATTACAATCAACCATCACTATACGAACAAAACAAACACGCGTCAACAAACAGTCACTAGGGACCCTCAATGAGTCTGAAAGTTGTCGTTTTCTGAATTAATAAACTATATAATACGTGTGAAAGCCGTGGCAGTGCTTATTTTGATCCTATAATTGACTCATTGCTAGTAATAGTACATTATTGTAGAGCCTGGTTCTCCAAATAGGGAATAGGTTACCAATTCGAGCTTTAGCGGAAGTAAAATATGAGCCAGCGAATGCCCGTTTCCACCAAGGCATTTTATAATGCATTTCCAAATCTGTGTAAGGAAATGATAAAAGTAAATTAGTAAAAAATATCGATTAATCGAAAATCTCCTCTTTTTTATAAAGTCAGTTAAAAACAATAAAGTAAATTTCACGGAACCACCGCCCGCCGTGTATAAGCTGCCTTCGCAGCAGACACGAATGTGGTTTTATACGTTTATTAACTCCTATCACTCGTTCGTAAAAGAGAAGCCATAATTTCCGACCATAATTGAGATAAATCTATAATCACTATCATAATTATCGTCTATATACAGGAAAAACTCACGAAGTACCAACTATTTAAATATTTATTCTGTTTGTGGTCCTACCACGCGGCAAATTTAAATTGCTTGTTTAAGGTTGAAGGTGCCTTCATCATGGGCCTGGGCTACTGGACGTGCGAGCAGCTGGTGTACGACCCCGGCTCCGGGGAGCTGCTGACGGACCGCACCTGGAACTACCACGTGCCGCAGGCGCGGGACATCCCGCAGGACTTCCGCGTCTACTTCAGGGAGAACTCCTACTCTGAACCTCGTCTTCTTGGTGCAAAACGTGCGTATTGATTGTATATTATACAGTAAAATGGGCTGAGTAGGGATTAAGGGGTGAGTTAGGGGTACAACCTAAAATGAAACATATGTTACTAATTATAAGACTGAAATTATTTCCAATAGACGTAACGTTATTGTCCATTTAATATGTGTTCTTATTTGTAACAAGTTATTACCTACTCCTCCCTACTCCTTGATTCCGTTTTACGGTACCAGCGCCGCGGCTTGCTGCGGCGATGTTAAGTGTTTTGTTTTGCTTGTCATTTGTTTTAAATGTGTTGGCTTCGAATATAATTATTATTTCTATTCTATTCTTTTCTTATTTCTCTGTTATGAAAAAGAGTAAGTTTTAGGGTTTACGCATGTATGTAGGGTTTGTATTCTCATGACTTTTTTTACTAGGACATAATATATTTTAAATAATTAGTGGGGCCAATTCGGATCAGTGTTTAGTCCATTCGCTTAGATAGTGTCGCTACACTCACACATACGTGTGGTTATTGTAATTAAAACCGAATATAATTCTAAGTATAATGCGAAATTCACTTGAGGCGTAACACCCGCAAGTGAATTTGGTGTTTACATCGAATTAACCACAAGTACGTGCGAGTGTAGCGACACTATCTAAGCGAATGGTCTATACTTTCATTTTATTTATCGGTAAATCCTTATTTTTAAACGTCAAATTATATTATTGTAAGATTAGAATAGAGCTTATCGTTTATAAATTGGGTATACCTATGTATACTCGCATGCCCTAGCCTAGCCTAGTACTTAGACTGTTAAATGTGTTAGTGTGTTATTGAACTGCATCGGCACAAATGCGATTGTTTTACGCAAGTTGAATTTGCCTATAATTAGGTAAACACCCTGTCACTCTTCCCTACACGGGTCTATTATCGGTTAATCTAAAAAAAATGGCCTATTTTTGTTTCGCATCATATTTTTTTTGCATACCAACATTTCGTCTAATGATTTAAATGTCGAAAATTGTTTGATCGAAATAGTTTTGCATAATATTGTTTGGTCCAAAAATTGTTTAGTATAACATTTGTTTGGAATAACTTTTTTTTGTCGTTTTTGTCAGTGAGGCGAAGTCGACGGAGCTCCGCTTGGCTGAGCTCCTATTCCGCGTAGTTGTGGCGATTAGTGCCTTGTCACAATTCTAACCTAACCTAACCTATAGATTAGTTGAGACCTAGGCGTTTTATACTGGGAGGTGCTTCGACCAAACAATATTATGGATTTAGCCTTTTAGTAATTGTGCTTTAGACCAAAAAATATTTATGCTTAATAAGAAGTATGACATTCAATATTATAGGGTCGAAGGGCACCCTCCCTACGCATATAATTTTATATTTAAGTTAATGGTGTTTAAATAATACCAATATATTCGTATTTAAAGAATGTAAAGATGGAGCTTGAGGAGAGGGTAGTTTACTGGCACTCGGGCATCGATTTAAATACTTAAAACTGTCATTACGAGTTATGTAAGCTACATAAATAAATAAATAAATAAATAAATTATATCTGTTGGCGAACCTAATGAATAAATAAAATAAAGAAATGCGCGTAGCTGTGTTAAATTAGAGAATCCTGACCCGAATTCGCCCCAATATTAAATAATACGAGGGGCGGCTGAAAAGTAATCTACCTAACAATGAAACAAAAGACTGTCGTGGCTATTTTTTTTTTATTTTTCTATATAGTCCCCTGCTAGTAAAATGCACTTATTAAATTTTTCAAATATTGAATTTAAACCATTAAAAAAAAAATCTTTCGGTTTGTCGTCAAAAAAGTCAGTAACCGCAGCCTTCATTTCGTCATCGGTCATAAACCTTCGTCCCCTGAGGTCTTTCTTGAGAAGTCTAAACAGAAAATAGTCACAGGGGGCTAAATCTGGACTATAAGGGGGGTGGTCAATGGTTTCGAAGCCATTGTCTTTAATTGCTAGCTTCGTTGTGCGGGCGGTATGCACTGGTGCGTTATCGTGCAAAATCAGAATACCTTTGTTTAGTTTACCTCGCCGTTTTTCTTTTATTGTCTCTCTTAGTTGGTATAGTAAGTTTGAGTAATAATCAGCATTCATTGTAGTTTTCTTCGGTAAATAATCTATGAGCAAAATCCCTTCTGTGTCCCAAAAGATTGTAGCCATAAGTTTACCTGCCGATGGACAGACCTTGAATTTCCGAGGCGGCTTCTCATCCTTAAATTTCCACTGTAAGGACTCTTGCTTACTTTCCGGGTCCCATTGTCGAATCCAAGTCTCATCACATGTTACAATTCTAGAAATTATTTCTTCCTCTTTCCCTCGACTCATCTCCAAAAACTCTTCGCAACATTTGACACGCCTCTCCATGTCAAATGCAGTCAACATTCTGGGGACCCAACGTGCACTAACCTTGGACATGTTCAAATGCTCATGAATTATTTCATTGACTCGCTCTTTACTGACGCCCACATCTCTAGCTATCTCCCACTGCTTCACTCGTCGGTCCTCTAATATAATTTTTTTCACCCTGGCTACATTTTCATCGGTGACGGCCGAAACTGGTCTTCCGCTACGAGGATCATCTTCCAGACTCTCACGACCTAACTTAAACTGCTTTGACCAAAACTTTATAACAAATTCGGAAGAACACAAACTGCCAAACACACGTAACATACGCTGTCTGATCTCCGAAGGCGTATTCCCTTCTTTAGTCAAAAACTTAATCACCGCACGCTGCTCGATTTTATCCATTTTCACTTTTTCTACCGACATGTTTGAAACAATTGTAGGAGACAAATAAACGTGATGCAATAAACAAATGAATGTAATACATTTTGAAAATAGAATAACAAACGAATATAAATCCATACCAGCCAGCATTATTTTTGTATATATTTCTGACCAAGGAGATTACTTATCAGCCGCCCCTCGTAAATACCAGGAGATACATACAAACATACATATATACCTTCACGCCTTCATCCCAGAGTGGGGTAGGCAGAGGTACAGAATTACCAACAACTCTAACAACCTGTTGTTAATTCTATAACCACATTACACACAAACAGACCATGTTTACCATCATGTGTATTGTATATTAGTGATCGGTTGCAAGCCCATTGCCTAACGATACTACAAATCTTTAATCAGGAGACAATTTCACACAAATTGACCTAGCCCCGAACGAATAGACTGATACTAATGATCTGACATATATTAACCCGAACTAATGATCTGACATATATTAACCCGAACTAATGATCTGACATGGTTGTACGTTATTTTACAGACAGAAGTTGTTTAGAATTTCATTTCATATAAAAAATTTTTCGTATTATTTTTTCATAGAATAATCAATATGTAGAATAATTACTTTGAAGACATTTAAATCATCGTTTTTTATTTCAAATAAAAATCAATGTTTCTTTTTTCATATCATAGAATAGCAAATTAAATATTCTTTGTTCTAATATTATTTATTTAAAATATAACTTAATAACAATAAAATCATCTTATAGAATTGGGAGCAGTTTGTGAAGGTGTGTGAAATGAAACGTTTGAAAAAAAGCATACCTACATACATTTGCAGACAGCAAGTTCATCTTACGTATAATATAAACGCATATAACGATTTTAATTTACAATCAAATTGTATCGCATAGCTTATTCAAGGGATATAAAAAAAATAACCTCGAAGGCTAAGGCGGGAGCTTGCTTCGCTTCGCTCCCGCCATAGCCTTCTAACCTAACCTATTCAAGTCGGTTCTGCCCAGAGAGGTCTTGGTCGCTCGCTTCGCTCGCTCGCTCACTCATATTTATATCACAAAAATTATTCACAGAATATTGGGTTTCCCACGACTTTGAATACTGTTGTCGTTAAAATTAAATGCTATGAAAAAATACACTGACCAAACGATATTCGTTAAAAAATAATTATATTGTTTGATAAGTTTGTGTAATGAAAAAATAAAATTACAAAATTGATTGAATTGATTTTCTGTGGAATTTGTTTCTTTCAAGTAAATAGTTTAAAAAATAATAATATTAGAAGCAAAAATACAAGGACCAAATAGTATATGAAACATTTTCTGTGAAACAAAATTCTGTAATTTTTCTGTCTGTAAAACAAGGGGACACCGATCTGACATATATTAACGATAAACATACTTAAATATTATTAAGAAATACATAAAAAAACATTCAGGACTCAGGAACACTCGCGCTCAATCACATCAATATCTCCCTAAAGGTCGCGTCGTCAAAAATTACCCAGAAATTATTTTATGGATTATGTCTCATTAGAAAATAACTTTTTGCAACCCATTAAGTCTTATCCATACTAATACGAGTAATTCTGTCTGTCTGTTTGTTACGCTTTCTTGGCTAAACCGCTTGACGGATTTCAGTGAAATTTAGCATGGAGATAGCATAAACCCCAAGAAATAACTTGCGGTACTATTTACCCGCTAGTAGCAATGAACGACTTCATATTGGAAATTACATTATTATATGTCGTATAGTTATAATGAATTCACAATAAGATCCTATTCATAATTATCTTAAGATGAGTTCGGGGGCAACAGCAGTATTTAATTAATGATACAAGTAGAATACTTGAAACCACCTAAAGTTTTGTTTTGACCACAGCAATCGGCGAGCCACCTCTTTGCTTGTCGGTCGTGGTCCCCTTCGCCATGCGAGAGGCCATCGTCTCTGCTAGAACCGACGCTGGATTATCTCCTACACAGTGGTTCCAGATAGGTAACAATTATCTGTTCCTCTTCAAGTCTAAAAAAAATAAGATAAAACAGATTCATTAAGTAGGCTGCACAGAAACTTTTATACGTCTAAAATCGACCAGCGCTTCCCAAGAAGAGACCACTGCTGAAACGCCGCAAGAAATAGTCATTTATTTGGAAATATTGCGACAGTGATGATACTTAACCTAAAATTATATAAAGCAATGAATACGGAGAAATATAATAAAAATATCACGTGTAGTATGACCAGCTACTTGTACTAAAAGTGTCTTACTCTAACATTTAAGAAGTTAGAGTGCGAAAGCTAAAGTGTAATAAATATTAGATACATTTATTGACATACCTATTGTAAAGTTTTAAACGGACATAAAAATCGTCAGCATTTTACCATTTGCTATTAATATAGGTACTAAATTCGAAACAAAATTCACTTAAACGAATGTATTGAATTGCTTTGGTAATTATTAATTGTAATGTTATACCCCCGTTTTCCTTTACCCGTTACGAATGTAAAAATGTTTTCTTTCCAGACGGTCCTTACACCAGAGAAGTCATACAACTGGCTACGGAGACGAAATATTGTGAATTTAAGTTTACCTGAGATCGGGATTTTATTAATGTAAGGGTACAAGGTATTTAACAGTTTGACAGTAAATAAATGTAATAGAGAATCGGATCTAAATGTTTTTTTTTATCCTACAAATTGATGACCGACCATGTTGTTGTTGGTCCCGTGTGGTTTCCACTTTAGAATATTATGGTGTGGGTGGTAAAAGGGAGACAAGCGGTCGAATAAGTAAAATAGAGATTCTTTCTTACAATGCGTTGCCTTTATTTCAGGGTTGATTACGAATTTTCATGTGTATTTGAGACAACTTACAATATGTATGTTTCACGTTATTATTATAGTAGGAAATCCGAATAGGAGACGATTTGCACCGGGCTGTTTATTCGATAAAAAGTATTCTATACCAATTTTAATATGCTAAGTAATATATGGCGAATAGGTAGGCTGAAAAAATTCAGTCCAGTACATAATTAATTAAAAAAATAAAAATTAACTTTGTTTTAAAAAATTGCAATAGCTTGTTTAATAGACAAATTACATACCAATCGAAAGTATGAAGCCTATAGAATATGCAAACATTAGGTTGACTATTTTTTTCCGTCAAATTATTGGGTAGACAGATAGAAACAGGTAAGTCGGTACTAATAATTTGCACCAAACCTAACGTTTGCATATTCTATGGACTTCATACTTTCGATTAGTATGTAATTTGCCTATTCAACAAGCATTTGAAATTTAAAAAATTGTTCATTTTTAATAAATTTTTTAATGATATAAGTACTGGAATGAAATTTTTCAGCCTACCTATTCGCCACATATTATTTAGCGTATTAAATTTGATATAAAATACTTTTCATCGAATAAACAGCCCGGTGCAAATCGTCTCCTATTCGGATCTTAGACCATTATGGAACATCTAGTTTAAGACATGTCCAAAATGCTATTCTTGTTACATTTCATGTTACGAAAAAGCTCCGCTCTTGTCGGTGAAGTTACTGCTAAGTACTTTTTACTTATCTGCTTCCCTTTTCGCTTCCTGATACGACATGGCATTAGCTTTCTGTCTTATTTGGCCAAAGCAACTGGCTAAGTCTTCCTCTTCCGACTTTGCCTTACACTTTTGCAGCATTATCATAAAGAATCCGTGGCGTATTAGCGAGAATAGACAAGTTGCATTCTATTAAAGCTAACAAATTCAAATTCAAATTCAAATTCATTTATTCTGTAAGTAGGCCCTGTAGGCACTTTTACATGTCTGAGTCTACCAGCGCTTCCAAGGGACTCTGTTGAGAAGAAACGCCGCAAGAAACTCAACAGGACATCTTTTTTTTTATATGAGTAACTTATTACTATGATAAACTTAAGCTAACTAATTTAAATGTCACAGGGATGTACAGGTCCCAGGACAATTCTAAACACCGTCCTACTGTATTATAACGCCACCTAACGCGACCAAACGGCAGCACTCTTAGTTCGGTGGTCGTTAACATTTGCAGAATGCATGTTTTCTAGGCAGATGTCACATCATCGTCATCTTCCCTTATACCTTGAATAAGTTATCACTACATATTATAAAACATAGTCCCCCGCCGCCACTGTCTGTATGTATGTTCGCGATGACTTCAAAAACTTCTGAACGGATTTTTATGAAATTTTTACCATTAGCTAGTTTTTTTCACGGGAGTTTTGATATATAATATATTCTGGTTTATGTACGCGTGTTGCAGAAAATTTATATAAACCGAAGCGAAATTAGGGGGGTCGCTAATTTTTATATATTTTTTTCTGATCGTCACTGTCGTGATGGTAAATATAAGTCGTCGGGTTAGCTAGTTTGTAATAATTATGAGTTTAAAAAAAAGAGTAGTGTTACAAACTAATTAAAAATAATAGTTACCAACTAGCATTAAGGAGATAATTCAATTAATTACGAGCATTGTAGCCAAGATCTAGCGTGATATGGGATTCTAGGCAAAAAATTAAAAGACAACCGGCCTATTAAAAGTACCACTTTGTCAGATAAAAATTGATATATTTCTTACTAGATAACTAGAGATTAAACAGATAATAACCTATTGATGTCATCTTACAAGACAGGGGTAAAGAATTAAGGGACAACTACGCGGAAATTTTCTTAAATATATACTTACTTCAGTTCAGTATGCAGAAAAAGATGCAGCAGTCAGTGCAAACTATTTAAAAGAAAACAGTTGCTTTTCAGTCTGAATGCACACGAAAGTTGTAATATCGGTAGATTAAATGAAAGTGACCACTTAATTCGCCTCTTATCTACAGATAAGAGGCGAACTACGCCATGCTCGTACGCCACGTTCATTTAAAGGTGCGTTTAGACCAAGCGAAGGAGTGCTCAAGAACATGTTTTGTCTTTATTTTTACAAAGAAAACGTAAGAGATAATGCATAGAATTCCTGTTCGTTCGCTTGGTCTAAATCGGGCCTACGTTTTTGTTCGATCCTAGGTTCGTCGCATAATTCATTACCTTGAAACTATTGTTATTTATGTTAATTGTTTGTATCAGTGGATTTGTTACAATTTTTAGGTGTAACGCCGACTTCAGGTTGACTGGCCTAAGATGATCTTAAAATATGTAATTTTTCGAGGCAGGTTCATTGTTTTTATAAAATTCAACGAGTCGAGAGCAACTAATTCGCCTACTGCCTCTTTTAAAAAAACTTCTGTGAAGTGATAGTCCCTATAAAGAATCAGCGTGTGACCTCGTCTAGAAAGAAGTTATAATATTATATTGCGTTGCGTAGTAGTAGCTCAGTGCAATCAGACCGGCGCACGCGCAGCTTTTTGCCGGGTGCGCAAACATGAACCGCGTCCACTTTTTAATCAATGGTGAACCCCATTCAGGTACGTGGCTATTATTTTATATTTTTTTATACAAGGGCTGACTTATCCATCTACAGATAATGGTGTATGATGGGCGAAATAGTCGCTCAATCATTTTCTTTCATTATGACAGAGAAAACGAGAGTGATGAGTTTAACCGACATATATGTTTATCTGAAGATAGAATAAATCTTGCCATGACAACAACTGCATTCAGACTATTCTGTAAATTGATAAACAAATAAAAAAACTTGTTGATATTTCCAAACTCCTACACATATAAGTGTTGTAATTGTTATCTTGATGACAAACCTTGAGAAAATTCGGTTGATTTGATGACCACTCACACCCCTCATGCTGTTATTTTAGAAGAGTAATTCTGATTATACCTCTTATTAATTAGCAAGAACTTAGCTCTTAAATGAATGATGATGATGATGATCAGATCATCTAAAAAGGCAGTATCTTCATAAAACGTAGGTAATAACAAACAAGTGAAAAACTTGTAACAACTTAATTATTGGCCCATATTTCAGTGGGGGGTGAGGTCAGTTCGGATGTGTCTCTGCTGGATTACCTGCGCGAGGGCAGCGAGCTGCGCGGCACCAAATACATGTGCCGCGAGGGGGGCTGCGGCGCCTGCCTCGTCACCGCCGCGCGCCCGGGGGCCGCGCCACACGCTGTCAACTCGGTCAGTATTACTATACAGAGTGTCTCTGCTGGACTACCTGCGCAGGGGCAGCGAGCAGCGCGGCACCAAGTACATGTGCCGCGAGGGGGGCTGCAGCACCTGCCTCGTCACCGCCGCGCGCCTGGGGGCCGCGCCACACGCTGTCAACTCCGTCAGCATTACTATACAGTGTGTCTCTGCTGGACTACCTGCGCGTGGGCAGCGAGCTGCGCGGCACCAATTACATGTGCCGCGAGGGGGGCTATGGTGCCTGCCTCGTCACCGCCGCATACCTGGGGACCGCGCCACACACTCTCAACTCCGTCAGTATTACTATACAGTGTGTCTCTGCTGGACTACCTGCGCGTGAGCAGCGAGGTGCGCGACACCAAGTACATGTGCCGCGAGGGGGGCTGCGGCGCCTGCCTCTTCACCGCTGCGCGCCTGGGGGCCGCGCCACACGCTGTCAACTCGGACAGGATTACTATACAGTGTGTCTCTGCTGGATTACCTGCGCGTAGGCAGCGAGCTGCGCGGCACCAAGTACATGTGCCGCGAGGGGGGCTGCGGCGCCTGCCTCTTCACCGCTGCGCGCCCGGGGGCCGCGCCACACGCTGTCAACTCGGTCACGATTACTATACAGTGAGTCTTTGCTGGATTACCTGCGTTTGGGCAGCGAGGTCCGCGGCACCAAGTACACGTGCCGCGAGGTGGTCGCGCCACGCGCTGTCAACTTGGTCAGTACCACTTTATTTATGTATTGTAATTTCATCATCAACAACAACAACTAGTTTCATCACCGTTTTTTTAACCCAATGTTAGGTAGATAGGCAATAATTAACTTTCCACTTTAATAATTTTCAATTGATATCCAGAGAATTCAAGCGAACATTGTTGTTATACGTAAGATTAACTAAAAAACTCTGTAGCTATAATATGAAGTTGCTTACTCTTATGTACAACTATTTCTTGTTATTTGTTACTAAATGTACACTTTGCTTTTGTATTGCCATAGAAGCAAACTAGACGGTCCACCTGATTGAATGTGGCTACTGCCGTCTGACTTTTGCATCACCAAGAGTACAATTTATGCGTTTCCAGTTTTAAGAAATATTAAGACGCCCTTAAAAAAACATGTTTTAATTGGAATCATTACGATCCTTATCGTCCGTGAAATTAATAAATAATGACAAGGCTTTCTGTATCTGTCTGCATTCCGTACTGTACCTGTACTGACCAAATTTTACTGCAGTGCCTGGTGTCGGTGACGTCATGCCAGGACTGGGAGATCACGACGGTGGAGGGGGTCGGCAACAGGCTGCAGGGCTACCACCCGCTGCAGACGACGCTCGCAAAGCATAACGGGACGCAGTGCGGGTACTGCACGCCTGGGTGGATCATGGCTATGTACGGGTAAGACGAAATAAATGAAGATTATGTTGATGACATAATCCTAATTCAACTTTATTTAGGCTCAAAACCTTATGATGTGGTATTTATTTATGATATTTTATGAAATAATTTAATTTGAAATTCATGATAAATATTATAATAGAATAATTTGAGTTTGTATTGTACGCTCAGGCACTTTTACATGTCGAGTCTACCAGCACTTTCACTTTAACTAAGCAATTCACTTTGAAAACGCGTTAACCCAGTTTTTAGTGGTAAATAGTGAACCTGCCTACGAAGCTAGAGGTCCCAGGTTCGATTCCCGGTATGGGAAAATATTTGTGTGATGAGCGCGAGTATTTGTTTCTGAGTTTTGGACGTTTTCTATGTATTTATTTACTAGAGGACGCCCGCGACTTTGTACGCTTAAAATAAGACTCCCGCTACTCCCCCTGTTTTAACCACTTAGGGGATGAATTTTCAAAAATCCCTCGTTAGTGCACCACTAGACCTCATAAGGAACCTGCGTGCTAAATTTGGAATCTCTAGACCCAGCGGTTTGGGCTGTGGGTTGATATGTCAGTCAGTCATTCACAATCAGTCAATTTCTTCTTTTAATAATCAGTTTTCAATAAATTTAATTCCTCTATAAACTATAATACAAAGTACTTACATAGGTACATACATTAAATCACGCCTGTTTCCCAGATGGGCAGGCCGAGGCATACAAAGTAGAATTACAAATTCAACTAAAACTATGGCAAATTAAAAAATAAACTAAAGCAAGAATAAACCTAATTATTTATTTATAATATTTAGTTTTTTTTCTTTAAATAAGTATTCTACTGTTTTTTAGTACCCAAAGTATAAGCCTAGAGCTTAGTTTGGGACTAGTTCATTGGTGTGAGATCGTCTTCTGTTTTTTTATTATTTAACATATAGTTTCAAACAAAAGTCATGTCAAAGTCAGTCAATATAAAATAAAAATAATATAACAACGTAATTGCACGAAGT
This sequence comes from Acleris literana, assembly GCA_946894065.1. NCBI lineage: Eukaryota > Metazoa > Arthropoda > Insecta > Lepidoptera > Tortricidae > Acleris > Acleris literana. The sequence continues at coordinate 18,944,781 of OX335683.1, read as the reverse complement.
ATGAACACGTAGTACATTTTGGGGATAGTATCAAGGTGACCCACTCAAATACCAAGGCCTCAGCAGTTTGATAATCTATAAACTAGTCTAAGGTTAATATAATAAGCATGCGGGCTGTCAGTCAGTTTAACGTACATAGTAATACTAATACGAATAATGCTAATTATAAATACCACGCTATTTGCGTTAGTAAATAAACGGGTTACAAACGTACTATCATAGGTTTTAGAGTCATATTTGGTATGCTCAAGAACTTTTTCCCACTGGTGCTAGTACATGTATTTTCTATTCATATCGACGTTATTTTCTTTCTTCTTTCGTTTTGGAGGTTTTATTTTATTAGAATAAATAGACTGGAAGCTAATATCGTCTTTCGCTAATTCTAAACTATAGTAACCCACGATAATATTTTACTAATACACCTGTATTACCTTCATCTTTAACTATTTAACTAACAATGTTAACAAATCTAAGCAGTCGAATTTAACTTATCGTATTAGCTTGAAATTTGCATGCTTATATGAATCTCCTCACTCACTAATCCTTTGAGTCTGGATTTGCTCAACTTGTGTTTTTTTTATCATCAGTGTTTGAAGTAAGTATATTCGGCAATAATTTAACTTATTTAATGGTGTGAAAAAACCAATTAGAGCACACTGGCCACATTTAAAACAATAAAAACTAGATGGAATGCGTGTGTTCTATTCATGTCATGTACGAGTGTTATTTTCACAACAAACACGAAAATGCGAACGCTCTTCTAAAAGATTCTTCTTTACAGCGTGGCTTTTTGAGAAATTATCAAAATTATATTTTTCAGCCTTCTTCAAAGTAAAAAGAATCTAACCATGATGGATATAGAGCAGTCATTAGGAAGTAACATCTGCAGATGCACCGGCTACCGACCTATATTAGAAGCTTTCAAAAAATTCGCAAGCGATACGCCCAAATCACACAGCATACTAGATATAGAGGACCTTCATATCTGCACTAAAGATAAAAAACAATGTGGTACAAGAGAGTGTAGTAAAAGTGGCTGGTGTTTGGTAAACGTTGAAGATGTCAAAGTTCCTGAAAACATCGAAATAGAACTTAAAGATGGCAGATGTTGGTCTAAAGTACATTTTGCTCATGAAATCTTCGAAGTTCTGCAAAGAAAAGGAGACGATTCTTACATGCTTGTCGCTGGGAATACTGCTAAAGGTAAACAAAAGATAAAAAGCTAAGAAAATTTTCCCTGTCAAGGGTTTAATTAAGTAGGTACGTAGTGTTTCGCATGGTGAAATTGTACGTGAAATGAAAACCACTAGGCGCTTTCCGCAATAATACCAATAAACGATGAATAGGTATGAATTTGATTATTATCTTGATTAAAAGCAATAAAATCAGTCATTTGTTTTTCGATATTGCCTTGAAGTTCATGGTAAGTGATCATTGTTTTATCTTGTTACTTTGGTAATATGAATTAAAGTGAAAACCCAAAAGTTATCATCCATTTATAACAAAAAACAAACAACACAAGAAAAAAAGTTTAACACAAAAAATTCGTTAAAAACTTATTTATTTTTGATAATTTCCTTGAATCCGGTCAGCACTTAATTGTAAAAATGAAAACAGCCGATTGCAATGAATTTTGTAGTAATAGTAATAGCACGTAATTGCTATGATAACCTGTTGAGGCGCATGATTGGCAATGGTAAAGACCCTCATGTGGCGAATTTATATAATAAATATTCTGAATTCTGAATTTTTTGAACGTACGTCATTGGGCTTGATGACTGTTCTCGAAAGGATAATAATTCAACTTTACACGAAAGAACATAATCACTTATTAAACATTAAACTTAATTATATTTCTAGGAGCATACCCCATTGACCAGTATCCTCGAGTTCTTATAGACGTAAGTGACATCGAAGAGCTGAAAGGGTACCACTTTGATCAGAACTTGGTGCTGGGAGCTAACGTGACCCTGACTGAAGCAATGAGCATATTCGAGCATGTCGCTAGTAATGAAGAATATTTTTGGTACCTTGAGAATTTTCGGCAGCATCTGCTGTTAGTTGCTCACGTTCCAGTGAGAAATGTAAGAGATTATGATTTTTTATTTGAATAATTTATTGTACTCGTACTTGAAGTTTTCTATACTTTCTTAACTGCCCTTAAGTTGATTTAAAATGTGTGTTTTTATCATTATGAAGTTTTCTATACTTTCTTAACTGCCCTTAAGTTGATTTAAAATGTGTGTTTTTATCATTAAGGTTGGAACTATTGCCGGTAATCTAATGACAAAACACCAACATCATGATTTTCAATCAGACATCTTTCTTCTTTTTGAGACTGTTGGTGCATATATCACTATTTGTAAGTTCTTGTTTTTCATTCATATTAGTTTAGCTTCTTTTTTTGAAATAGCGAACATTTTATCATGCTTAAATATATTTTAATTCCAGTGGATTCTTTTGGAAATCGAATAAGTGTGACCATGGAAGACTTTCTCACAGAAGACATGAGGGGCAAAATATTGTACAACGTGCTACTCCCGCCTCTCAGTCATGATTATAAATTTGTTTCGTTTAAGGTATTCCAAGTTTCATCAGTGATGTCCTGTTTATTTGTCAAACTTTCACTAGCTCATGTTCTAAATTTTGTCAAGTTTTTGACGCCAATTTCTGGTTCTTCGTTCTTGTTGAAGTGGCTTAGCATCGTAACTGTTCTTCAAATAGCTGATTAATCATTATTTTTCATTTATTTTTTAGATAATGCCACGCGCGCAAAATGCGCACGCCTTGGTCAATGCTGGTTTTTTGTACAAATTTAACTCAGATCAAAGTACAGTTTGCGACGCTCGAATAGTATATGGCGGACTGTGTCCTCAATTTGTGCATGCTAAGCAGACTGAACAATGTCTTAAAGGCAGACAGCTGTTCACAAATGAGACCTTGCAGGCAGCCATTAAGGTGTTAGAGCAGGAGTTAGTGGTGGAAGAGAACCCGCCAGAACCGTCGGTGGAGTATCGGAAAAAATTAGCTATCAATTTGTTTTACAAAGTAAGTGAAATTGTACTATCTAGTTTAAATAATCAGCATTTATGGCCAATACTGTATAGGGTGAGGAAACTAAATTGTCCCGAGACTACATATCAGTGGTATTTTTGCTAAAGCCGCGCAAAGCATGGTAAATAAAGAGACCTTCATCCACTGCAGTTTAAAGGCGTTTTCCTCTTCCATGTCTAGTTTATCTTATCAGCCCTATGTTTGTTGCGTCCACTGTCTCCTCGCCAGTCTGGATACCATCCAGGTCAGTTGGTTAGATTTAGCGGTGTAAAAACTGAGCAAAAACATGTTGAAAATTTAAACTTAACTTCAATAGACGTAGACATGGACATTGTTTATGAATAATAATTTCATTACAAGTCATGTTTTACGAGTAAGCAAGTTATATAAAATTAAATAAAATAAATTATTGTGAAATCATTAATATCTATCTCTGCTAATTATCTTTCAATTGTAAGCTATAGAAGCATAGCTGGACAACCACTTTTTAAATTTTTCTCTTAAATATTATTATGATATGATGCTACAACAAATATTTCATAAGTTGGGTCCTATCCATAACATCGTTTTGCCAGACAGGCATATTCTACTGCCTCGGCCGCCATTACAGTCAAGTAAATAATAGCTATCATAACGTTAACAATACGTTAACAGTACCTAGGTGTAAAGTCTATGTATAGTTAGAATAAGGCTTCAGTGTTCGATGGCAAGCGAAGCGATTCGGCGAGTTGTATTATAATGTATTTTTATTATATAAACATAACTTCCCAGGGTTTGTTGTCCTTAAGTCCAAGCAGCGCCGTGAACCCTCGCTATGCCTCTGGTGGTATCGTCCTGAGCCGCACCCGGCCTGTCTCCAAAGCGCGTCAGGTCTTCAGTACAAACCCGGTGATCTATCCGCTCAACGAGCCGATCGAGAAAGTAGAAGCGTTGGTAAGAAGATTCATGCTTTAGTTTATTATTTGTTGTAAAATTTGGATTGTGATATCATTACATTTTGTTAGGTACACTTTCTGAATATTTTATCTTACGTAGGACGCTTTTTTTAAATATAATAACTTGATTCAATCTATTGAATACCAAACAAGCTACGGTTCTTGAAGAAATGCCTACAAAAGCTAAAATAATCATAAATCAGAAATTTTAAAGAATAACGCACATTATGGTGTAATTTCAAAACACTTTAATGTGTCACAGATCCAATGTGCCGGCGAAGCTCCTTACACGGAGGACCTGCTGAGGCTTCCGCGAGAAGTCTTTGGTGCGTTTGTGCTCAGTTGCGTGCCACTTGGAGACATTGTTGACATAGATGCTTCAGAAGCTCTCGTAAGTGGTTTTCCGTAGGCTTCATCATTGAAAATCATTCTCATGTTATCACTGGAGCATTTTTTATATGTGCTTTAGCGACAGGTACTGAAATTTACTATAATTTCAGCATCATCCAGGCGTCGTAGCCTTTTACTCTGCCAAAGACATTCCCGGAGTCAATTCCTTCACAACGGGGACTGAACTCATATACCTCGCCCAAGAAGAACTTTTCTGCCCCGGCCCAGTCAAGTACAATGGCCAAGTAATTGGAGTAGTTGTTGCTGACACAAGATACACTGCGGAATATGCAGCAAAACTTGTGCGCGTCAAATACACTAATATAAAGAAACCCGTCATCGATATAAAGGAAGCGAAAAAGGATTCTAAAAGAACTAAAATGGTTGGAGAAAAAGATGGTAGCAGTAAAGGAACGGATTTGTTTAAAATTATGAAGGGTGAGGAAACAATATACTCTCAGCGACACTTCTGTATGGAGACACTAGTTTGTGTGACTAAACCAACGGAGGAGGGTATGGAGGTGCATTCCACTACTCAGCATATGGATGGCGTTCAAGTCATGATATCCCGGGCACTCAAGATTCCAGAAAATAAGTACGTAGTTTGTTCGATCTCGAGTTAAGGGATTTGGCACACTGGATGTGTTCTGCGGTCTGCGGTTCGATCAAACATCTTTTGCCACTATCAGTTTACTAAATGACAGAGTTACAAGATACTTGACCTTACCGCAGACTGCAGAACGCATCCAGTATGCCAAATCCTTAAAAGCTCATTTTCAGATACATTCATTAAATATTCTACCGTAGAAAACAGTCAACCCTAAAAAATTTTGACTAGCAACTCACTAAATATCTGTTTATTAATAAGGATTTCAGTCCTATTTAAGTTTCCACTATTCCCTTAACACCGTTTCCTTAGAATCGATATCCACGTCCGACGGCTGGGGGGAGCGTACGGTGAGAAGATCTCTCGCAGTACCCAGGTGGCCGTGGCTTGCGCGCTGGTGACCCTGAAACTGAATCGTCCCTGCCGGATCCTGCTGCCGATCGTGCCACATAGCAAGGCTGTGGGGAAGCGGCTGCCGGCCAACACGGAATATGAGGTGAGACAATATCGGCATTAAATTTTCAAGACTAAAACGCTGTCACAGTATCTGTGCACCTCGCTAGAATGCAACGCGCGCCGTTCCCGCTTCACCTTTCTCCTCTCCCGCCCGCCCCGTCACGTCACTACGTATGTAGACTCTTTATTGCACATAAAACCAATTACAAGTAAATACGTACATAAACTTAAAACAACGTGTACAATGGTGAACTTATCTCTTTTAATACGGCTAGCACATCGTACCCAGAGCGCTGACATGAAGAAACTAGTCCAGAACCAAAATTCTTGATATAGGTACTCATAGTACATGTAAATTACTATTTTTATGCCTAAATACTGACAAATAATTGCTTACCTAAAAAAAAAACACCAATATTTTCTTCAAAAACTCTTATTCACGTAAATTAATTAAAATGTTTACTAATCAGGTAGCAGTTGACAAGTTGGGAAAAGTTCAATATTGTGTGGAGAAGCTTTACATGGATAATGGTTACGTGGTGAACGAGCCGTTGTTTCTTGCCACTTTAGACGTATACAACAACTGCTACGACAAGGCGCGCTGGAACTTCAGAGTGTACTGCGTTACCACGGACACTGCCAGCAACACTTGGTGCCGTGCCCCTGGTGAGTTTCATTATTTCATTACATTTTACTTCATCATCATCTTCAATAAATCTACGTATAATTCTGAAGTCAAATGGAAGCCCTTGGGGCCCCTTCAAAACTCGGTCGGTCCTGTATTTGAATCCTGGTAATGGTAAAATATTTGTGTGATAAGCTCGAGTATTTGTTCCTGAGACATATCACGTACATCTAGGAAAATGTATTGTACGAGTACGAGTTATTCTATGTAATTTTCTTTTTACTTAAGTATGCAATGTTCATCGTTGTCTACTATCCATAGTGCGAGCGTAGATTTTAGTTTAAGACAAGGTCAATTTGTGTTAGATTGTCGAAGTTTATTTAGGGAGCCCTTTGACTCCCATAATTTAATTGTTTCGATTTTCGAAAGTCAGAAATTGGTATCCATATTATTTTTAGTCATAATAATCAATAGTCATAATCGTTGTTAGATATAACGCGAAATAGGTATAATGATAAAGTACTATAATGTTACATATCATACAAGACAAAAGTCATGAAATTGATCAGCATACTATCAAAAGGCATACCGTTTATTTTTCATAAATATCGTAGGTCATATTTTTATATTTACTATTTATTATTTTTATTCATATCATTCTATTATCTAATGTTTTAAAGGACTTATTTTAAAATTCAGAAAGAATACATGTCGTACATAAACATAAAACACCGGCTTACAAAAACCCCAGGCTGTCAGAAAAGTAGGTTAGGTTAGGTTAAGTTAGAACTGTGACCCCTGCTTAGTAGTGCCGTGGGGAAGGAGGGGAATATAGCTTATCTTATAGGTGGAAAGACGACTGCCCCACGGCACTACTAAACCGCACTACTGACCAAAACTAGTATCATAAATATGAGGTAGGTTTAGGTTATGTTAGTTATTCAGCAGGCCCGAAGGGCCAAACCACCCAGAAAAAGGAGCTCCGCGATAGCGGAGATCCGTCGACTCCGTTAATTTTTAATTAGAAATAGAAATACTAATTGGTCAATAGTGCGCCTTAGTAGTGCACTAAAATTTTCGGATAAATAATTTTCAATCTTGTAAGCGTTATTTAAAATAATAATATTCCTTTTGAAATTCTACCATTCAATACAAACAGCACATTGAATGTTATGACCAATAACGGTATGGCATTCGATAGTTATGACTAATGAAAAAGGGGTTAAGGAAATTATGACTATTGAAATTATGACCAAAGACAAAATGACGAGCAACGATTATGAAAAACAACGGTATGGATAAAACAAATCGAAAGATTAATGTTATGGGAGTCAATATAGACCCGTTTATTTATGGGTCTAACGAAATCACTTTAAAAAATGTTTTAACTTCCTAATATTTGCAGGAACCCTTGAAGCTATTGCTGCAGTAGAAATGATCATGGAGCGTATATCATACGAGCTATCTATGGACCCACTAGAAGTCAGACTGCACAACCTAGATCCTCTCTCATCCCCGTTAATAGGAATGGTAGATAGAGTAAAAACCGAAGGGCAATATGCCGAAAGAAGAGCAGCCGTTGACAAATATAATGCTGAAAACAGATGGAAGAAGCGTGGTTTGAGGGCTTCTCTGCTAAGGTGGCAACCGTTTGCCTCGCAGTACTTCGATGTTACTCTATCAGTGTACCACGATGATGGCACTGTGGCTATAACCCACGGCGGTATCGATATGGGCCAAGGACTCAATACAAAAGCTGTACAAATTGCTGCTTTTTTCCTCGGGATACCTATTGAAAAAATTCAAATTAAAGCAAATAATACCATAATAGCTCCAAACGGTTTCGTAACAGGCGGGAGTTTAACATCAATAAATATTGGTATAGGAGTCCAAAGATGTTGCGAGAAATTGTTGCTACGTTTGGCACCTATAAAGCTTATAATGCCTACTGCTTCATGGGAAACTCTGGTGAAAGCAGCCTTTACCGCCAGCATAGATTTACAGACACACGGGTTTGTGTCGATGGCGGACATGCAAAAAGAGGATGTGTTCGGTGTGACGCTGGCTGAGGTAGAGGTGGATGTTCTGACCGGCGAATGGGAGCTGGTACGCGTCGACCTGATTGAAGATGCTGGGTTGAGCATTAGTCCTGAGATTGATATTGGTCAAGTGAGCCATTCCATCTTTATGAGTTGATTGACACAACAGAATATTAGCTCATGAGGGTGGATATGTTTTAAGAGCTACGTGTTATGTTTTTAGGTAGAGGGTGCCTTCATCATGGGCCTGGGCTACTGGACGTGCGAGGAGCTGGTGTACGATCCAGGTTCCGGGGAATTGCTGACGGACCGTACCTGGAACTACCACGTGCCGCAGGCGCGGGACATCCCGCAGGACTTCCGCGTCTACTTCAGGGAGAAGTCTTATTCGAATCCTCGTCTTCTTGGAGCTAAATGTGGGTATTATCTTTAACATTCGGCGAGATTACAGTGGTTTCTGATGTTTTAGTTCGGTCATAACAGTACAGGCAAAAATATTAAAGTCAGTTTATTAATATGTATGACCACTATTTTCATGGAAAAAGAACGAAAGCAAGAGAGAGTTTTCACTTATGTTATCATGATTCTGTTTGGATTCCAGCGATCGGAGAACCACCCATCTGCATGTCAGTAGCAGTTCCTTTTGCTCTGCGGGAGGCTATCGTCTCCGCTAGGACTGACGCCGGATTACCCTCCGCACACTGGTTTCAGATAGGTAACTAGAAACTTGAATTAGTTTACTCTATAAAATTGAGTCCAGTAAGTTTATCCACATTGTAAACTCGTTATTCATAGACAGTTATATTTCATGTAGTGATTGTTTGTTGACCCAAATAATAAAAGAAACAGTATGGACGTCAGTTGGTAAAAATTTAGGTGTTCAACTCCCATTTTAATTTGGAAGGAATGAAGTACGGTCCAGTCAGGTAGGAGATAGCCATCTTCTTACGACAACGCCCCCAGAGTCCCTTTAGCGTAACTAAATCATACAGAGCGCATCTTCGCGCTATCAAAGTTTCCCCTGTCAGTTGCATACGTATACTCCAACTTACAACTTCATCCTAATGGATTTCAGTTTCTAGGCATAACATTCGCTTATATTTATACTATAGATCCCTCTATTTATTAACTTCTTACAATGTAATTAATATATTTCAATGCGCCTTACAATCTTAACTTTACACAATACTAACTTTATATGTTTAATTAAGTAAGATCCAATGAAAGAGAAATTATTATTTGTCTATTCAAGAGGCCATTTTATTTATTGAACTGTTTATTTTCAGAGGGCCCTTACACAAGAGAAGCCATACAACTGGCTACAGCGACGAAACACGGCGAGTTCAAATTCCATTAGATTAGATAAACACAAAGTGCACAAATAAAAGTTTATGAATAAATAAAGTTTGAACTAAGTTACGTATCTTAGCTTTTTTTATTGCCTAATAGGAGTAAACTATTTTTTTTTTTTATCACTGACTTTTTTTTAGTTCAGTTAATATTATTTTAATGACTCTAGGTTTAGTACAGTTTTAAAACATTACTCATGAACTAATCATTTCTTATTTTAATCTTGTTTGCTTGGATAACAAAAGTACATTTTAATTTCACGTATTTTGAAGTTCTTAAACTAATTTGAGATAGAGAGCGTCGGTGGCCTAGTGGCTTAGGCGGTCGACTCGTGATCGTACGGTACCGAGTTCGAACCCCCGCGGTCACCATGTACCAATGAGTTTTTCTAACTTAAGTGCATTACCCGATGCTCTTACGGTGAAGGAAAAACATCGTGAGGAAACCTGCACATTCGAACAGCTGAGTGTGTAAGAGGGTAATTGCACAAAAGATCCTAAAGGGGCGAAGTGTATCCGAAAGGGCCCATCTGTAAGATAAGATAAGAATTTGAGATAAAATATCTAAAACCGAGAAAAATCCAATCCTACCGAGAAAAAGCTTAAGTATGAATCTGGATACTTTAGCTTTTGAGATGAGTCATCAGTGAGTGTCTCATGTCGTTATCCGATAACATAAAACTAAGCTCCATTTACACTTTAGACTGAGCTTTGTTAGCAACTGCTGACAAATCTAAGCCTGTTTTCTTCATCGGCTGGTTGGTTGAACGTTGCTTCATTATAACGTTTAATTTTCATCTTTTATATCAATAATGCCAACGTCTAATACGAGTACCTAATTTCCTTTCCTTTGCCCATCGCCAAACGAGATTCCAATGATGCGAATAACATTTATCAAATAAATGGAATAGTTTTTCTCTGAGATTACTTTTTTCAGATTTATAAGTTCAATCTAAGTTAGTGATTGTTTCGTATGAAATCACAAGGAAGTTAATTTCCTCTTTAGGATTAAGTTTGGTCTAGTATTTGTGTATTTTATTTCTAGCCTATGTGAGTGTCCTACTGCTGGACAAAGGCCTCTCCCCTTGATCCCTATTAGGTGCCTCTTCCGGCAAGTCGTTGAGGAATGCGTCCAAGTCGTCCCGCCATCTCCGTCTAGTCCTGCCCCACCTACGGCGCCCATTTTGCGGCACCCACTTGGTGGCTACGCTAGCGCACCGGTCCGGGTGCATGCGGCAGACGTGACCGGCCGGCCCATATTTATATATCACTTTTTTTTTTTTGTTACGTTACATTCGAGCTTTTTTGGATAAATTTTCTGTAAGTACATTACTAATGAACATAGGTCAGAAGGACGGACGGACGGATAGGGTTAATAGAACACGTTGGCACCTTGTTGGTACGGAGCCTTAAGAATTAACTTGTTAATCGATTAAATGATATTCCATTGATGTTAGTAGGCCGCACTTTTACAATTCGTCATTCTATTAGAATTCAAGTGATGCATGTAGTCCCACGGGGACTTTAACTGTAAGTTGGAAGGTGCATTCGGCAACACGATTACAAAAACGCAACGCAGCTAAAGTCAAATACATTATTCTCAGATTTTTCTAGTCTAGCCTCCTAACTACCTTGCTAGTCTATAAACGTTAGTGTTATAAGCACTTTTTTCGCGTCAGATAAAACTACACAGTGTAAGTTGTAAGGTTTTGTAAGTCGTGTAGAGGTAGTCCGCTGCTAAAAATCGTGTAAGCCGCTTCGAAAGTGGGGGCTCGCACACGTTTAAACGTTTTCCTGCTTATACGAGCCACGGCGCGCGCGCAGTGCCCGTTCGTGAACAGTAAGACATCCTATTTTATTACTATGGCTAGTATAATAGTAGATACAACCATGAGATTTTCAAAAATCTGGAAATGTTAGTATTATCTCAAGTTTTCTTGCTGTACCCACAGTAGATTTTTTTAAATATCTGTTTTTATTATTGTTCTTCCATTTATTAAGGAGCACTCTTTTTTTTAATTAAAAAATATAACTGTTTAACGACGTATTTTTGAAATTCTAGCACTGCACTTAACGTTCAATTCATTTTTAGTCTGTGGTCCAGGTTTCTATTACCATGGGTGTTCTTAGGTCAAGGTGACCATTAAAAAATACATTAAACAGTACATTGTATAAACTGTTGTTAGTTAACTTGTGTTCAATCCTTGACTTCTCTTATTCAAAGCTACTTGTTAGTCTACTGATTCTGTCGCATCGTTATTCTAATATTTATAAGACTGCAACTTATACGTTTAGTGCTAGAGAATCCTGTGTTACTAGATAAAGGTTGAATTTAAAATAAGTATCGCTATGTATTTTTTTAATAACCTAACCTTTTTAAATGCTTATTATATATACATTTTAGACAGATTTCTACAGCAGTGTATTATTTATTATTTATTTAAATACTTTATTGCTCAAAATTAAAACAGTGTACAAAAGGTGAACTTAATGCTACAAGCATTCTCTACCAGTCAAACTTAAGGTGAAACAGAAGTAAACAAGAAGGTAGGTGCAATACTGACAAACCTTTCCCTTAAGGCACGATGTCCAAAATTTAGGACATCTGTCAAAGTGACTTTTGACTTTAGTTGACTGACATAAGATTCTTTTTCGAACTTACGAAATTTGACGTAGGCCTTACGAGTTTATCTAATTATCAATCTCGCAAATTGCCGCACTGTTTTTCCATTGTCCACTACGCCGATGGCGCGGCAGCGGCGACCAATTCCCCGCGTGTCCCTGTTTTCGCTCAGTAGCTTGTAGCGAGCCTTATTGGAAAATATACAATGGCGGACTGAGCTGCCTCCTTAAATCCTGTAAGCGAGCGTTTCAACTTTATCGGCAGGTAATCCAACCACGGGCTGGAAACGATCCCGGTTGGAATTTCCGGGAATTTAAGCTTGGAATTGATGCATGTAAGAATTTAGTTGGTTGTTTTATTTTATCTCTATTATGCTTTAGGATTTTATATTGCATCGATGATGTAAGTTATTTGAAGTATCAGATTTGAAGAGCACTCGGAAAGAACGGTGTCTATTCGATCAACAATTAAGATAATGATACTCTTAATTGAATATTTAATTAATAGCCTCATAGTATACGTGTGTATATCTTTACCCGACTGATGAAGGAGGAGCGTTGTTTTATCAGCCTATATATGTATAGCGACTAGAAACTAAACGCGTGAACCGATTTTGATGATTCTTATGTCAATCATTTTATCTTAATCTTGTGAGTGTCGCTAAAGATATGACAGTAATTCATATTCAATATAGCGCCAACCAGACACCATATTGTAAAAAAGAAAAGAAAAAAATCGACGAACTATGACAAGTGGGGTATCATTGAATAGGTATTTAAAAATCATCTTTAGGTTTCTCCTATCAACTATCATTTAGGATTTATAATGATTTTAAGTTGGTTAGCAGCAGACGGGTTTTTTAAAGCATGCTTTTTTCGAGAGTTAATTCTGACATCATTCTTTTCGTACGGCTTTTGTTTCTATTCAACCTTTATAAATACCTACGTCATTATAGTATAAACTTGTGATTTTTAACAGATCAACTAGAACTGAAACCTTAAGTACCATATGTTTATAGAGGGAGTTAATATTTGATACCACGTAGAGAAACATACATACATTAAATCACGCCTGTTTCCTGTTTCTGTTATAAATAGCACGGATTTAAAAAATAAAGGATTATTTAATTTATTTCGGAGTTAAAAGTGTTACACAAATTAATTAAATAAAATAAAATAATTTATTCATTATGTTGGCTTATTAGGCACCTTGAAAAAGATGCTTAACGCTTTTCAAAACAGTGATAAGTTTGGAATTCATAGAGCACTTACCTATGTCCTCAATGCGACTGCCCGGCAGCTTACGTCATTCATATACATTTTCTATAGCGATAACGTTTGCCGAAATCATCTTACCACAGAGCTCTTTTAAACGACAGTTATAATGGAGTAATTCTATCAGTAATTCAGACAAGAGCAACATTGTGGAGAAGACCGCCACAAGGAAGAAAATACAAAGGCATATAAATTGGTTCCTTTTGAAGTTTTGACACATAACTCCAAATTTTCATCGAGTGTGTTTTTGTTTTGAAACAAGTAAGTATATTTTATAATTATTAAATGTTTAACGTTAAATGAAAATAAATAGTGATCAAGTGTATAAATCTTTGGAAAGACCTCACTTGATCTTTATAAGTTTGTGATTAGTATGGAGTTATAATGGTAAATTGGATCGATTGGTTTGTTTTACATCTTTGCCCATTTCAATTGACATTACACACTTTAACTTAATCTAATATAATTATTAATACCTATAAAATCCGATTTGCTGCACCAAGTTTTTTCCTCTTGGTCACAGTTCTTACACTACCTGACTTACTTAAGTATGGCAATTAAATGGGCGGATTTTAAAAAGTTTGTACCTAGTTAAGGACTAAAATTAAGAATCGTTAACTTTTCCGCTGAGTTACGAAAATTTGCTACACATGGTAGTATCTCAAACAAAACTCCTTTAGCAAGTGCAAGCATATTTCATTACTAACGGGTGAGGATTAATTCTACTCCATTTCGCTCTGCTAGATCACAACTGTATTTAAAAACCAACTTTAATGCAACCTCTGAACTTGAATCAAAACAAAACTAGCAAGGATTTTGAGTTGATACTGTTTTGATCTAGATTTATTGAATTTGAGATACTGCTAATTGGCGTTGAGAGGTAGTATATAATGTACGACTAATTTTCGTAACTCAGCGGAAAAGTTAATGTTTCTTAATTTTAGTCCTTAACTAAGTACAGTCAACAGCATAAATAAGTGATCATTTATGTACCTTGTCGCTTTCAATCATTTCACAATTTTGTATGACATTTCAAACACGATGTTAAAGTGACAAGGTACATAAATGATCACTTATTTATGCTGTTGACTGTACAAACTTTTAAAAATACGCCGATATAACGCGTTAAAACTGAAATAAAGTTTATTCCGAAAGAAATAAAATTCGGCAAAATATAATTCGGAATTTTAAGGTATTCCCGCCTAAAACATTTTATGTTATCGACATGCCAACCTTCAAAAGGGTCCTGCTATAAACCCTACTATTCGTTAAATCAGGAACTTACCTAATTTTATTTCAGTCAGGGCAATCTTGGCATTTACGACGCATTTCCCAATAGCTGAGGACTGTGGTATTATTTTCTTTCACAGGCGAGCTCGATCTATCGAAATGGCTTGATCTGACCCTTGCACGTGCTAGAATTGCTTGATGATAATTATCTTTTACGTTGGTTGCCAATTTTAAAGACATGATAACGTCATACTCAGACAATACTCATCATAAACGAAGCTTTGGAAAATCCGCCTGTCCGTGTTTTGATATTAAGGTTTAAAAACATAGCATGTAAAGACCAATCCCATTTTAAATACGTCAAGCCGTTTACACAGACGGACACAAAGAACAAAGAACATGAACGTACTCCCGTAATAACGTAATATCTACTGGCTCATTTGGTCGATTGGTAGAGAATAATTAGATATTTGGTCCGCTATTTGTACTTGTTTCTGTGCAATACAGACCACAGACTAAATCTTGTGCGACCTTGATAAACGACAGCTCACAAAGCGTAAAAAGATCATGTTAAAACAGTTCGATCCAGTGAACTCGCCTTTACTGTCTAAGAATAAAACCACAGGTCTAAGGGCAAATATTACATAAACCGTTTTTTATTATTCAATTTATTATGTCCCTTTACTGCGGCCGTAACATCCGCTCGTAAATTATTGTGTATGGGCTTATCTGGCAACAAAGAGTTCCATCCAAATACGATCGGTGACTTATTCAGCACTAAAACATAGATTCATTACGATATAGTGCTTGAGGTACGCGTAACTATGCTTTTAATTTGTACTTGAAATCAGTCTATCCATAAGCGAGCTAAGTAGCTACAGTTAGACAAAAAACGGGTACCTTTGTCTCGCATAACATTGATTGTCCGAAACGCACTTAGCATAACATGTTTCGCAGAAACATCTTTGGTCGAATAATAAGTGGGCATATACAACTACTTGTCATAACTATCAGTTCGTATAATAATCATTTGACAGAATTTTATTTAACCGAATATTAGTTTCGCCGATTTTAATTTGGCATACTTTTATTTACTATAATAGGCATACGACATCATTTGAATTTGGCATAATGAACTTTAAGCATAATCCACCGGTGGCAAGCGAGCGAAGCGAGCGAGCAAGATATCTCTGGGCAGAAACGACTCGGATAGGTTAGGTTTTATTTTTTTCACATCCCTTGAAAATCTAGCCAATGTATGCCAGTTAACAATTTTCGGCGAAACTAATATTCGATCACATGACTATTATTCTTAATAATATTCTGCGAAAACAACATTCTGCCTTTGAAAATTATGCTAAATGAATGTATTACAAATGAAATTAGGCGAAATGAAATTATGCAATATGATATTTCGGCCAAACGTTAGTATACGAAATTGTGACCAACAAATTTCTGCGAGACAACGGTGAATCCAAAAAACTGGTACCTATGAGCGACAAACCTATGAACTCTATTTCTTGGACAGAAAGGTAATAAAATATTGATCTTATTTTATACAGCAACCTAACCTTACTAATCCCCTTTAGGGCCATAGCTTTCAGAGCTTCCTTGGCTTTCTATATTTCTCGGGGCGAGTGGCGCGGCGGGCCGGACGGCCCGGACGCGCCTTATCCAAGCCGACCAACTTTAAATTGACCCAAAGCTTTCAGATCTGGGAAGCGTGACGTTTCACAGTAAACACTGTTAAAACAGTATGGACATTGCAATTAATTAATTATTTGTTTGTATGTACGACGTACGGAATATGATGTCATTATCAGCATCAAAAAAAGCACCCTCGAAAAACAACCACTGCTGCAAATAGAAAGTAGTACATTTAGATACAAAATACTATTTTAAATTACATAGAAATATCAACCAGTCCAACCAATTCAAAACAACGCATTTAAAAAAGTGAGTAAATATACATAAGCCCCAGTGCTGTAACTATATAGTAGTCTGTGGTCGCGTTTGCCTAACTTGTGGTGTAAAAATAAGTGACACGACAACCAGCGTATTTTTGCTGTTTTAACACTGTGTACTGCGGCACAGTCCTTTCTATTTGATATTCAGAGCGCTGTATGCCAATTCGTTTGAATTTTGATAGTTCATGCGATGAGTTTCTTTCTTTTCTCGCGCTTAACTTAGTCGTTAATGCCGGAATAGAGATTTTCTTAGAATTCAATTACTGAAAAGTTTTTTCGGACACGAAATATAAGATAATTTAACTTATCATCCATCAATTTGCCTAAAATCTGTTTTCTATTTTGCTATTACAGTGAAATAAATATTTATTTTACTCTCGAAAAGCATAGTTTTATTGTTGTACGATTAGCTATGGGCAGCCTTTTAGGAACAATCGCGGTGCGCTCGCCAATACGTTGTAAAAAATCTGTTTGTTTGTCTATTTGTTAAACTCTCACGGATTAACCACTTACCTGTTTTATGAACTTTATTATGGCGATAATTTAAGCCCTGAGAAAGGTCGTAAAATAGCCTTCTTTCCAAAAATATAAATGAGCTCTTAGACAAGAGCTAATCTAACATCTACCCTACAGCTAACGAAATAAAAGTGTAAAGAAACATTTCATATTATGTATTGACAAAGCACCGCACTTTGCCACAAAAGATAGTCGCGCACAAAAGTTATTTGGGCGAAATTGTAAAATTGCCGTCAGAATTGCAATAAAGGGAACGTAATCGAGCGAAGAACGGAATGAATGGCGCGAATCAAAACCGACTGGACCGGCAAATTCTAGTCGCTGGTGCCGTCGGGATGAGAGCGGCCATTGTTTTTTTTAAGAGTGAACTTCGCTACTTTATCTTTTTGTATCGTCTGTCTTTTCAGACAAAAAGCTAACGTTTATCAACACTAAAGGTATCTATTAGAAGTCTAGATAATATTGCAAATATAAATAGTTTCAATAGCAAAATCAGAAGCTCCATTCTACTCGTTACCGTATCGTTTTCAAGTAAATAAGAGCTTTCGTAACGTTGACTATAAATATCAGGGGACAATGTCACGACAACGATTTAATACTTATATAGAGAAATATATTCTTAAATATATAGAAAACATCCATGACTCAGAAACAAATATTCGCGCACATCACACAAATATCTGCCCTTACCGGGATTTGAACCCAGGACCGCTAGCTTCGTAGGCAGGGTCACTACCAACTAGGCTAACGCGTCGTCAATCAGAATCATCTTGTTTGACCGAGTACAAAAGAGACCCTGTGAAAAACTGATGATTCACAAAGGAAGTTACAATAAATCGTGGAGCATTTAATATACCTACTCTTCATGAGTTTGGCAACTTTTAACATACACACTTTTTCAATATTATTTAAAACTTAAAAAATAAAATGCAACTCCTTTCACTTTTGTAGGCCATTGTACTAAGAAACCTTATGTATTAAGTTCGATGGAAACTATTAATGTAGCATCTTCGAGTGCTCCAAGACTTGGGGTCGTGTTAAATCTTCAAGAAAATTGGAAATAGATAAATAATTATCAACGCTTTCCTGTACAAGCAAGTATGAAAAAATTGTTAAATCTTATGACATGAAGAAGGACATGAGCTCACAGGGTATTGTGGTCCAGAATCATTTAAAAATTTCGAGATTTCAGTTGTTGCATTATTCTTTATTATCCCATCATTGAATCAAGAGGATACAAAAGGGCAAGCACAGATCCTTTATAAGTATTCGTAGTTAAAAAACAAAATATTAATAAAACATGAAATATCCTAAGAATTAAATCAAAAGACTTGAGACGTCCTGTTGTAAGGAATTGGCCCAATACTGAAAATAGCTTCAAGTTTTTTCGAACAATGACTCAAACAATCCGTTTTTCGAGTATTCGAAGATTCGTACAAAAGCTTTCAAGGCTTTTAATAAGACTTGTTAATTGAACGTTGTATTTCTAATGTTTTTAAAATAATACTTTCTAATAATTTTGGAATACATTCGATGATGATTCTGATATATTTATTTAAAATGTGTCTTGGTCAGCCTTAGGCTGCGGCTCCACTGAGACGGAGACGAGCAGAGCTGTGCCAATATTAACCAATAGAAACTAAACTAACGTACGCAAGACGCGCTCGACGTCACTGCATGCGCCTTCTATTGGTTAACTCGTCTCCGCTCCGCTCGTTTCCGCTCGTCTCCGCCTCAGTGGAGCCGCAGCCTTACAGTTGAGGTAGTAGTAGGTATCTACTTAACGTCAGTTTTTATGTAAACAATGTTAAAATTAAAACTCCATTTAATTAATGCTAAGGCGGTCTCCCTAAAGAAAATGAATCACTGCCACATATATATGGACACCAGCAACACCAGGAGAGGAATCGCAGATTGAAGTGCAGTGTGAGTCACACTTGCTCATGTCTCCCTGGTATATAAATGCGCTCTCTACTGGTAATCCTATGCACAGTAAACGCATCTATCTTCGAGTACAGTTGTCTCCTTTAATTCCCAACACCATAGAAGGAAAAGTTTGCATGTCACAGATGGAAGGAGTTCTACTTATTACAAAAATAGATCACTACCACATCATCACTATCATCAGTCCTTGGCAGTCCCCTGTTGGAATTCGGCCTCTTCCATAGCATGCCTTGATCTTCAGTTGTTTTTCTCCAGTTTCTCCTCGCCCTGTTACTGTTACGTACGATCCACATCCTTTTCGATTTTACTTAAACTAAATTATTGGTTTTGCGGTGCATTCCTTGTAGGGGAGTAGAGCACAGCTCATTTGTAGTAACAAAAGGTTCCTTCGCCTAGTGGCAGGCTTCTTCTTTGGTCGACTCAAGGTCTCAATTCTAGGGCTCCCTGCCTGGGGGCTAAGAGAAGATACACAACGCCGCAGATAATAATAATACTTTATCGATAACGTTAGTGATTTCCGAAATCTTATGTCAATTCCATGCATGTTGTCAGTTTTCGAAAATAGCATATGTATATTTGTAGGTTTTTTTTATGACATGCATATTAATGTCTGTTAACTGTGGTATTAACAATGATATCTTAGACACTGAAAATAAACTTAATCACGGAAAACTTTAAAGTATTAAGGAGCCAACAGTCTACTGGCAGCGTCAAAAAAACCCCACTTAATATCTGTAAAACATAATTTCGATCTGAAACTATACATTTGAACAATACAAGTTAAACAAACGCTTGTAAAAACATTATTCCAACATCCCATCTAAACTTCAAAAGCACAATAAGAGCTCAGAAAACATTCCCGATTATTCCGAGACGTGTACGGACGATTGTGTTTTAAAAATAGCTAAACGTGCCTGGAATGTCTGGCGGAGTCTAGACGAGTTATCTGCTAATCTAGGTCGAGATTTAACAGACCTAGCAACAAGGATGAATAAGGCTGATAATTACCAGCTCTTACCCTTTTGCACAGATCAGCGCTTATTCACCTAGGTAGAGTGTAAATATATACGACTAAGGCAAAATTAAGTTTAAATGAACTACACTGGCCCGCAAAACTACTACTACTAGTAGTATTAAAAGTGTGATACTTAGTTTTGCGGGCCAGTGTATTACATTTATGTAACTATGCATAATGTATTGTCTTAACAAATTGCTTCGCTAATTTCGCGTGACCATTTCACAAAAAAAATATCTCTGGGGATATGGTGGTACTATGGGACGCACCAACTGAGAGTTGCCAGAATTAAAAACCCAGCGATTTTCCCTCCACTCCGTTGTCGGCGAGGGCCGTAGGTTCTGTTTGCGCATTCGACTTCGACTACGACCCTCACAGGCAGGCCCAAGTGGCGCTGGGTCTTAAATTGAAAAAAAAAGCGCCCCGGGACGCGGTTGACTGGACTCAATGGACCAAAGAAAACGACGAACTCCCCGGTCCATCACCTGCAGAAGTTACCATTCCACCTGGAGCCGAGAGCTGTTAACTATACTTTAGTATTGAGCTGCGAGGATTTATTCAGCAAATGATGGTCAAACATACACGTCAGAATCTCAAAATTGCAGTTCTCCAAATCTTAGACTAAGGTATTCCGAATCACTATAAGTAGTCAAAACTTTTGTTGCCTCATGTTTATCACCCATTAGACTTCTGTTGGACTGGTGTTCTTTTTTTAACCGACTTCAAGAAACAAGGAGGTTCTCAACTCGTCTGCTTCTTTTATTGTTTTACTCAATTTTTCGGCCAGTAAATTTTCAACCGATTTTAATGATATTTTTTTTCGTAAGTAGAATACATTTCAAGTGTTTTGATTATTCATCATCAGTCATTATTTTTGTATTTAAATGTAGTCATGGGATCTATCAATGGAATATTAACGGAACTTTAATAATTTTGAGTTAGTTCATTGTTTTTACGGTTCACTGATGTTTGACCAAAAAATTATTGACAAATGTTCATTTGACAAACAACGTTTCACCAAATGATCATTTGGCAAACGAGACATTTGACAAAAGTATCATCTTACAAAAACTCACTTAGCAATTGATCAATTAGCAAACACTACACATGGTAAATGTGTTAAATAATAAAATGTCAATTGACCTTTTTCCATTTCACCAAATAATATGTTTCGCAAATTAAGCATTTGTCCAAATGTCAACTAAAGGACCCATATTTGGTTATGTAACATTTTGCATTCAACATTAGTTTCCCTATTTCTGGGCAGAAAAAAAAACAACCTCGAAGGCCAAGGCGGGAGCTTTGCTCCCGCCTTGGCCTTCTAACCTAACCTATCCTTATCGGTTCTGCCCTGATTCGTCTTTGTGCAAATAATACATTGTACCAAACGTTTTTAGACCAATAGTAGTTTTGTCTGATAACTCAGTTGTTTAATGTTCAGTTTATCAATTAATCATTTAAAAAATGTAAATTTAACTGTTGATCATTTGGAAAAGTAAATCATTTGTAAAATGACTATTAGTAAAATGATCAAGTGACGAAACATTTTTTTGTAAAACGTTGTTTGTCAAGTGTCATTTTGTCAAATGACTTTTGGTCAAACGGCAGGACACCTGTTTTTACATTTAATTGATTTTACATGGCTATTACACTTCGATTTCTTGAATCCTGTGTACTCAACCACATATAAATCAGACTATACCACGATAAACATCCATTTAAGAATACAATTCTCGAAAATTCTATCTACTCTCTGATCCATAAATCCTTCTATCGGATTCAATGCGGTTAAATTGCAAACGTAAATAAAATACATTGATGTATTCAAAGATGCAGCGTTATTTACGAACATGTGTACTAAATTCGATATAAATATTTATGAAGAGAGAAATACGTGAGTTCCACATGTATTTGAAGCCGAAGTATCATCGATTTCAGCATTTACCAAAGCATTCTGATATGGAAACGACATTTTAAAATTCTGCTCTTCAATATTTGAGCGAAACTCGCGGATCCTTTTGAAATCCAATATGATGTTACTATTTACGTGAATATAAACAGAATGCAAAATATCACCATGAAACTTTATGTTACCAAAATATTGTAAGATGCAATAGTGTATTTGTGTTTTGTAGATTATGGTGCCATTTCACTTGGAGTTGCGTATCAATTCGTGTATTTGGAATATTTGACATTTAATTGCTATATTTATATTTCTTGGCCGATAAGAAGTTAATCGTTACACATTGACAGGCTTTTGACGTAGAGACCTCGTCGTGTTGTTCTCCTAGTCATTATTTTTAGTTTAATGTATTTGACATCGAATATTTTTAATTTTTACATTTATTTGTAATGTTTTTAATTTTTGAACTTGTAATTTTTTTTATTTGTGATAGTTCTGATAATTTATAAGTTGCTTTATTACCTTGTAATGTAACTTACTTTTAAGTATTATTATATTTTATGTTTGAAAAAATGACCTTCTGCTGGAATTTCTTGCGGCGCTTCTTCTCCGCAATGATGGTCTTGTCCGAAGCGCTAGTAGATTCACTGTATATTACCGACGTGTAAAAGAGCCCGTATGTGGCCAATTTACTGAATAAATATTTTGATTTTGATTGCACAACCATGAAGTTTCTAAATAAGGATAATGTTGAGAGCAGTCAAAAAGTTCTGTTATTACTATTCCTTCACACGAAAAAATAAGTTTGATATTGTTTTACTACTGTCAATAACGTCAATAGTCAGACACGATATTCCCTTGGTTGATATAACAACTTTTCAGCTATTTTCGGTTTGCCTAATATCGTTTAGAATATTTAACCATTTGTCTAACAACACTTTTCATATTTTTTATTTAGTTGATCGAACCACGTTAAGTCTAATAGACTTTTTGCACCATTTTTGTATAGTCTAATATTCTTATACCTAACGATTAAGTTACCTAACTATCGTTTAGTATAACTTATATTTAATCTAAATTATTATACTGATCATTTGATCGAAATTCATTTAGCCTAATTGACGTTCTGCAATATTATTATTTAGTCTAATATTCGTATATCTAACGATCATGTCGTAAAATTAAATGCAGATAAATAAGAGTGATCCCTTTTTCATAGACATTCGATATTCTTGGATTCGAATATTTTGTTTTTAAGTTAGTTTCTTCGATCCATAGTCTAATATTTTTTATTTCATGGGTTATATATAAACCGATATTTTATTTCAACTATCATGCAAGTTAGGTCGAATACTATTCAAAAACCGAATTCAGGGCACCCCAAATCTACGTGGTCTTGTCTGCCCTACCCCTAGAGTGTTTTTGCAAAATGCGGAGCCAGAAGCTCGCGAGGAGGGCCCGCGGAGCGAGCATGCGTAGGCTGGAGCGTAGCGAGCGAAGCTCGCGAAGCGAAGGTCTCGCATGCGAGTGTAGGGTGGGTCCCTCGAGCGAGAGTTCTGGCGAGAGCCCACAGATTTTAATATCTGCCCCGTTGATTCATTTTTAGATTGAATTAGGTATATATGTGAAAAAAATGTAAATAAATTGTGTCTATACCGAATTCTACAAATATTTTACATTTTTTTTTAATGAACATTTCGACAAGAATTGCCGCGGAACTTTAAACGTGATATGTTATTTGTTACTGTATGTACATCGTATCCATGGGCTCAGCTAATAATTTTATTTCTTATATCTGGGACGGAATGCCAAGTGTTACCTACTTTGTATAACATACGGTAACTACATACATATTTTTTAAATTCCACTGAATAATCAAATATAAAATATTGCCTAATAGTCAATAATAGGCGATATGAGTATTTGAGAATTATATATACACTATGAATAAAAAACAAAACAAAATTATATCAAATGAATGATTATTTAAAAAATATTATTTGGTCAAATGATTATTAGGCAATAAGAGTATTATACAAACTGATATTATGCACTTCAAAAATTATACAAACCGAAATTATATAGTTTGAGGGTTTATGAAAAATAATATTATATTAAACGATTATAAGGCGAAGTGAATGTTTATGACAAGTGATTTTAGACAAACTGAAATTATGCCAATGGCAAATAGATAAAACGTTGTTATACCAATCATTAGATAACCGTCAGAAACTTCATGGTCGTGCAATGTGTACGGATTGATTTCTTATCTGCCTAGTACTATTAGTTTAGACGGTATAGTAATTGACAACCATGCCTTTGGCATTATTTATATATTTGACAATCACGCATCAAAAGAGCCCAACCCGCATTTATTTATTTATTTTATTTTTATTTATTTATTTTTAATTGAAGCCTGGCATGGCTTTATTAACTGGGGACCTAGTGAAAAAGGGTATAAGTCAACTTTACTGAAAACAAAAATGTCAATTTTCTTCATACAAACTTACCCAATGCCCTTTATCCTTATTGATTAACAAAGGCAGATAAATCAATTTTCTCTTAGTTTTTAAAATCACGTACGCAAGGCAAAGTCTGATTTTCGACAAATATATTTCGGTAGATCTCTTTTGGAACTTACTTTCCTATCTCTGCATGTTACATGGAAAAACTTTAGCAAAACTTTTTTACGTGAGCGAAAATCCAGAATTTTAGCACTGGTAACGTGCGTACCTAGGGGTGGTATAAAACGCGTTAAATATAATACTGGTATCATATAGGGATATGATACAAGTATTATATTTAATTTAATTTAATAAGTCTCCTGAACAAGTGAAAAGTTTGTTAGCTATACTTCTGGTATTGCAGGCGTCCAAGGGCTAGTCGGTAACCGCTTACCATCAGGGGCTCTAACCGAGATGCATTACGCTAACTAGCGTTTCTATACGTTTCATTTTTAAACTAATCTCGTCACTGCTAAATCACGTGATACGAAAAGTCACGTGATCTACCAGTGACGCGATTGGTTTAAAAACGAAACAAAAAGAAACGCTATTTAGCATAATGCGTCTTGGCTAGGGCCTCAGGCGGGCCGTACCTACGCTTGTTTGTTTGCTTGTTATCGTGGTAACGTGGTAGAAAATGAGATATTTCGTTGTCATTATTTGTTATTGGGATCCATGTCATATTTAGTATATTGGTTCTTTTGTTTATTTGTCAAACTAATACCGTTAGATATACATAAATACGAAACGCCAAGTGAAATACCAGCATTACAGTAATACGTACATACACATACATAATCTCACGCCTTCGTTCCCAGAGTGGGGTAGGCAGAGCTACAGAATTACAAACATCTCTAAAAACTTGTTGATAATTCTATAACCACAATTTGCACAAATAGGCTAAGATGTTTACCAGCGTATTAGTGACAGGTTGCAAGCCCATCGCCTAACAGTACTACAAGCCTTTATTCCCTTAGTCGTCTCTTACGACATCCACGGGAAGACATGGAGTGGCACTATTCTAACTCGGCAACCACACAAAGCAGGCAGGAATATAAAAATGGCTTTTTCACAATGATATTTGGAAACCAAAAGATTTGAATACAGTGACATCTTTGAAAATTACATTAGGTATTTCAAATTATACGATCATAAATGGAAGAGAAAATTTATAATGTAATAATGAATGTACCTAGGGGTGGTACAAAACGCGTTAAATATAATACTGGTATCATATCTCTATATGATACCAGTATTATATTTAACGCGTTTTGTAGCACCCCTAGGTACGCACGTTACCAGTGCTAAAATTCTGGATTTTCGCTCACGTAAAAAAGTTTTGCTAAAGTTTTTCCATGTAACATGCAGAGATAGGAAAGTAAGTTCCAAAAGAGATCTACCGAAATATATTTGTCGAAAATCAGACTTTGCCTTGCGTACGTGATTTTAGAAACTAAGGCAAAATTGATTTATCTGCCTTTGTTAATCAATAAGGATAAAGGGCATTGGGTAAGTTTGTATGAAGAAAATTGACATCTTTTTTTTCAGCGGCCACGGCTGATTTTCACGTAGTTATTTAGAGGACCATACATAGATATATATAATTTATGGCGTTAAATAATATCGGAGCGGAGATGTTGAAGATTTAAGTATACAGTTTTTATACTAGAAGTCCGCCCAGGTATGAATATTTAAATATCTCGGCTCCGATGCATTTTCACTTACACAACAAAATATGTTTATTTTGAATTCTATCATCATTTTAATGGCAACGCTTTTACCCAAACCCCTTTTAATACAATACACAATCATTATTGTGTTTAGTGTATTTTTATACAAAAATACAAAGCCTTAAATGTATAGACCATAACCGAGATTTTCGCGACATTTGAGACGATCGGGAAGAGCCCATATAGAATCAATCTCGAAATCAGTCAATACTTCCAACTTCCCCAATGCTTTTGAACACTGAAAAAAAATATCTATACTACACACAGTAGTAGAGCAAAAAACACTAAGAGTAACTAACTGATCATGAACAGTATCATCAAGTGCTTGAGACACAGTAAAAGACAAAACATTCAAGTTTACTGATCGAATATTACTATTTAATTCATTTATAATATTTATAATACTACATTTTAATTTACTTCCATAACAGTATTTTTATTTTGCCTCAAGCTTTATTTCTCTGTTTTTGGACCAGTAACAATTAGCGTTTCGAACGTTAGGCTCAAATCGTGTTGTGCAAAGCAGTGAAGGTTCATGTATATTCGGTTTTGCTTGCTATCTTTTTTTTAGTAGCTAAATGTGTAACTAAGGCTAGACCACCAAGCTAAGCTACGCAGTTCTCATACAAAGGGGCTAGCTTAACATGGCTGAGTCATTTATTATTTTAATGACTGAATTAATGAATAAATAGCATTTAGATATTTATACCTACTATTATCCCATGCAAAACGTCATTAGTCAAATTCGCCTAAACACAAAAAATAAATATAATCTTCTGCAAATTAAGCAACACAAAAACATGACTCATAAAAGCACTCCAGCCGTTCGCACATCGGCGCCCGCGCGATCTCCATAAATGAATTATTGACGAATGCAAAATAAGCAGCTGTTGAAAAAAATGTATTATTCAGAAAGCTGAGCCAAGTTCTGGGACAGGTAATGGAGTGTGCACAGTCGACTCCTGTCGCTCCCACTGATGGAATGACTTGACTCTGCCTCATCGTACTTGTATTGTTCAAGTAAAGTTTAAGCGAGAAAAGTTTTCCAATCGAATTGGGTTACATTTCAGATTGGTTCGGGGGAATTGGATTATCCGTACAAAAGCGTTCTGCAGGATATTAATATTAATCTCAAGTCAAATTTAGATGAAGTATTTTATGATTATACGTGTAAAGTTTTTGAAATAGTCGCCTGAGGAATTGATTGAAGACTTCATATACTTACTTGAGTCATTGATTGCAAAAATGTAACTTGCTATTAAAAATAGATGCATCGTATTATCGACAGTTATTCAAAGTAAATAAGTTAATAAATAAATACATATCATGGGACAATCTCACACCAATTGACCTAGCCCCAAACTAAGCTCAAAGCTTGTACTAGAGAACGAGACGTAAATACTTAATTAGAGAAATCATGCCGTTACTTACTTATTTTTCTTCTTCTGCAGTATTATATTTAAAAGCCTACTTTTAGGTACCTATATGCCTCTCCTTCGAGTTATTTATTACTTATATCTATGTATTTACCAATATATTTATATCTCTAATTAATTATTACGCTCTTCCTTTTAAGTGAACGTACCTTGTATTATTACGTCTATGAAATCATGTTAATTTGTTTACAAGTACCATCAAGCTACCTACAGATATTTGTCATGCACTCAAACGGCACAGCTCTCTATTAATATAATTAACCAACTATTGTCTCTTAAGCTCTATCCACACAGGCTGTCCTAGCCACAAAACAACCAGGTACCCTATTTTAAAGGCTTTTGTGGTGCAGTTGTTTGGACACATCTAACAGCAGCTTGGTAGCTAAGAGCCAACTAAGAGCATTTAAAATGCATCTTACTTCTGGATTAGTAGAAAGTGGTAATGTTTGTTTAAATTGTTTTAATAAGATACTGTATATTTTAGCCATGAAAAGGAATAAACTATCCACGAAAAATTTATAAAAAGAATTGTTTATAATTATGCCTTAATAAATCTACACAATAACAAGTCTTTGTATTATTTATTTATTACTGTCTAACAAAGGATCAAAAATATTTTTCGGGTAAGTAATCAATTAATGTAATTTACTTGTTTAATTAAAATCTTTGGGGTCATGTCCACATTATTGCGAGTAATGACGCACATTTGTCTGATCTGTGATAATAATATTTAATCCACACCGTCGAATTAGGTAAGCCTGTAAGGATAGTTGTGTGTATGTAAATAAATAAATTAATAAATATTATCGTATGATTTTAACCTCCGCCGCCATTACCGATGTGTAAATAAAAGCTTTCATAGCGATGATAATACGATAACATATCAAAAGACATGGTTTTAATAAGTGGAATAGATTCCCTGTAGTAATCATTCATACGGTATTTTATAAGATAAGTTAGTATTTATCTTGTTCTTTCAGTTAACTTCAGTGCCTACCAATTACCCGACCGATGTCGAATTTCAACAACAACTTAGTAGACAATTAGAGTGTTACCAGCAGCTGCCAAAATATATGAACTAACTGTGGATTAACATTGAATAACATTTAACGTCTTTTGGTGAAATTGGTACTAAGACAGCAAAATAGATTCGAACATATTATGCGACTAGCTTCTGCGCGCGATTTCGTCCGCGTAGATCTCGACTACCACTATTCCCTCTTTTTTGAATTTTCAGGGATCAAAAGTAGCCTATGTCCTATTCCAGGACTTAACCTATATGTGTGCCGAGTTTCATCCCGATCCGTTTAGTGGTTGTAGCGTGATTGAGTAACAAACATTCAAACATCAAAAATCCAAAATTTCTCATTTATAAATTAGTAAGATAACGCATGGAGCGTCAAAGCCTACCTTTAGGGGTCACAAATAATAATAATACCGCCATTATACACGCTGAGTATATTAATGGTTGTTTACATCTCGGTACATTAGCGATACATACATTGTGTAGTTTAGGGAGATACTCAGGTTCAAGAGGGCGGAATCAATTTGGTTATCACTTAAACAAGACTCATTGAACATTCGACACTAGCTACAAAGTGAGTAAGTAATAACTTCACATTTGACACAAGAGTGACGTATTTTGCCTAAGAAGAGTCAATTTTTTGAGCATGGACTACCGATCTAAAACAGCTAAAATAAAAGGCATTTAAAAGTCGTATGGTATGTGTAGAACACTTAATAAAATGGTTTATAAAACTTTTTATTGCCTACTTTGTTTGTAAACTAACACGATTATATTTACAATTCCGACACAGGTTCGTAGCAAATAAAAGGTCATTATGATTTGCACAATAACCAAACAAATAGCGGCTTTTGATACCCAACCAATCGAACACAAACAAAACAACCTAATAAAACTGCATATTCCCACTTAAACAATGATAAATCTGAAACAACAAACTAGAGAGAAACATCGTGAAAGCAAAAAACAAAAAACAATTTGAAATCGCAACATTGGCAACTGTACGGGCGATAACGCCTGCCGCAAATAATAGCAAAATAGCAAACAAGCGCGGTAGATTGCTAGCACCATTTTTGCAGGCGCCTGTAAATTCAAATAGGATTTTTAAATTAAAACTTTATACTGTTAAAGCGGACACCTAATTGGATTTTCGCTATCAAATCGCCTTTTTGTAGAGTCCTTTAATGTTGTTTGCTTTCATGCGGGTTTTTGCGAAACACTGTTTTGTGTGGTTTAACATGAAAGTCCTTTTGGCGCCTACACAAAGGACTCGAGCACACGTCGCGAGCAGCCTTTGCTTGAATAAAATGCTGTATAAGCCCTTCTCACTTATCCTTTTTGTTAGTTTAAACTTTATTTTTAAAAGGTAGGTTAATTCTTGAAAGTATATTTTCGCAGATGTGAATTTAAATTTATTTTAGTTGCCTATATTTCAGTGAGCAGAAAATTGCAAGTACAAGATTCAGAGTAATTTAATAAGGTAATTCTCTTTACTTTTTTCCAGCCGAACATTATTACTGGACTACCTGTAAGGGCGCGTACACATATAACGTCCGTTTTTACAGCATCCGTTTTAACGGATCTTTTCGCCTTGTAATCTTCTTTTTTACTGGATCCAGAATACTGTTTTGGGTGTGAACTAGCTCATACAACTACATACGCCATCAAATAACGGACCTGTAAAACGGATCGCTATGTGTACGCTCCTTTACTGAAACCGCGTGTCAATTTAAGGCAGCTGCATCGAAATGAGTGAAGAATGAACAAGGATGACGAAACGCACAACAAAACACGTAGTTTCGAAAACCCGCTAGGTCAAATTAAGCTTGCTGGTAAGTTCGCTAACGAATAAGGGAGTTGAAGCACACTCATCATGAATGCCTTCATTTCTTGGCTTAATAAAGGATTTATTCCAGGTTTGTGGATGCCAGAATAGTGGGACGTCGTATAGTAAAACTAACTTCAAATTTAAACTGTTTATTTGTTAGTAAATATCAGTCTAGCAGTCATCCTAGGATATACCCTAGGGCAGATACGATGATGTTACAAGACCAGTGCTCAACGGGAGATGATGATGAAGTGACGATCGAGTTCTCTATTTCTATTTTAAAGTTTAAAATAGAAATGTAGAACTTGATCGGTTTAATATTTAAACCATCAAGGCCATATCAATACCAAAAAAACCGCACAAGGCAAGTCGGACTCGCCCACCGAGGGTTCCGCACATGGCACGGTTAACTCAATTCAAAATTTGCACCGCCGCCGTTCCTTGCATAAAGACCCTGTTTTTTTGTGTTTTAATTAAAAATGTCGGGTTTTCAGATTTTTCCCTTTATTTGTAGTATAACCCGGTATTACTTGCTAAATTCTATAGTTCTACGGCAACAGAAAATACCCTATTAATTTTGATTCCCTTGAGAGTGTCGAAATATAGGTACGTTTTTTGCGGCAGAAACGGACGTAATTTTTTTTTGCGTTAACTTAGAATTTAGATTTTTTTTCACAGCTTCAAGGGACTTTAAACTTGAGTATAATGGTTTAAAAATTAACTCGATACCTCTACGCATTCCCGAGATAAATGGTCTTGACAGACAGACAGACACACCGACAGACAGACGGACAACAAAGTGATCCTATAAGGGTTCAGTTTTTTCCTTTTGAGGTACGGAAGCCTAAAAAACTGACAACTGTCACTAACAGTACTACTAGTTACTTAATAGACTTTATCAGCAATCCTACTATTTTATAAAACACGATTCACAAAAGTGTCTGTCTGTTGCAAGTGCAAGTGTGACAGCGATAGCCAGCCTAAGATTGAAAAACTACATTTATTTATGATCTAGTTAATAAGACATTGCAGTGCCCTGACCGGGTATCAAGTACCTACTACTAACAACTTACTAACCACCTTTAGGTGTGTACAGATTATGCGCGGCAAATGTTCCATGGAATTTAGGTAGACCGCGGCCGCTGCGCGAGGCAAGCGATCCAGCTCGATCAGCGCGCGCCAATATTTCGTTCTAAACCATGAACCGTCCAAAATGCACGCGCGCCAGCGACTGAAGCTTCTTTGATGCGGGCTCAAAGACCGACAGCGCTTGGATCGCCGCGCGGCACGTTCGAACGCGGCAATGTTCGAGTGATTGCCGCGCATAATCTGTACGCGCCTTTATAATTGTAATGAACTTGATAGCAATAAATGATTCTATGATTCTATCAACTGGGAGTACTGTATGTAGGTACACTTCATTTATAACCATCAACAACACAAAATAAACGTTTTTCCTCATAAAAAAAACCTTTACACCTTATTATACATTCCTCCAGCTTCTACAATAGGTATAAAATTACCCTTTCCCGCTCCTTCCTTCTCATTGTGGGGTACAAACTGCTCATTTTTTTGCAATTTATGAAAGCCTCATTTTATAAAGGGTGCAACACATGGGGCGTCGATTGCCTCATTTGAATTTTCCCTATCCAAAGAGGAAATCTTATGTTTCTAAATTGTATATTCGAGTACGTTATCTCAATATTTTTATTTTTGCCTAAAATTACTGTCTATAGGAAAGTAAATCATTTTTTTATCATAAACACCGTATTAGACAGCTTTTTCATAATATAACTAGAATGATACCTAAGCTGGACGAAATCCCTTCGCCTTTGCAATTTACTTTTTTATAAATGCTGTATTTTGATTTTATTCGACCTTAACACATTTATTTACAAATATTAAGAATATTGTTCCCGTGATATAGCTAAAAAAAAAAAAAAAACAAAATATTTATTCAGTAAATTGGCCACATACAGGCTCTTTTACACGTCGGTAATATACAGTGAATCTACTAGCTACTTACTAAAGGGGATCCGCATACAAGAATGTTACGGAACTCTTCGTATGCGAATCCAACTCCCACTGGGCCTTTTTTTTCTCTGGAAATCCGTTCCCAGCTTGACCAAAAAGATCACTTCTTAATACTGCAGCCGACCATTACATCTGTGTCTAAGATTCATAGCCCATAGTCCGCATAAGGGTATCATATCAAATAAGTATACATATGTTTTGTTCTGA
Source organism: Acleris literana (assembly GCA_946894065.1). Lineage (NCBI taxonomy): Eukaryota > Metazoa > Arthropoda > Insecta > Lepidoptera > Tortricidae > Acleris > Acleris literana. The sequence goes on along the minus strand of OX335683.1, from coordinate 18,912,091 downwards.
TTGTATATCATTTCACAATGCTCTGAGAAACTCACATCAGATTTACCCGAGCATGAGAGTGCATAAACGGAGGAATCCCTGGATATTCCACCAACCCACGGGTTACCTCAATCTGTATGTAAATACTGATATCGGAGTCCACCCGCAATATTTTGCTTATTGTGTACAAATATGCTCCTTGTACAGATGGTGTACGGTCGGCAAAAGAAAGGGATTCGGGTAAACTATTCGAATTTATCTACAGTGTTCAATCATTTGAGTTATTGAAGTTTTTCCTAGTGTTGTCATGTCTTTCTGACAGTCTGAGACTATAACGTTGTTAATGGCAAAGATATAAAATATCCGACAGGAAGATTATTAACATTTTTTTGATAATTTATGCCATTGTTCAAAGAGAGATTTATAATAGGTACGAGATTTCTTTAGCAACTTTTCCCAACCATAGCTACTTTTTCAATATCTTTGTCTTTTAAGTGGCTATTTTCAATCACCCGTTACATATATAGGTACGTACAATCATGCCTTTTTCGCAGAGACAACTTCCTTCCACTTGCTACGATCCAGACAAACTTCCCTCGCTTCCTCCACACTCATAAGTCTCTTCATACACGTGCGTCGGTTTATCGTAATAATTATTTTAAGGATAAAGAGGTACGGTCCTAAAAAACTTAACTCACACACATCATAAATCTGAGTGACATTGCAAATCAGTAGATGTCTGTCATCTTTTAATACATTCTCAAAAACAAAGCGTTTTAACAAAAAATAAAATAAAGACTTTTGTTCGTTTTTGATGCTGACGTTACCGCAGTAATGTATCTGTGCGATACAGTCTTCAATTTATTGGAAGTAAATATTTTCTGAGACCGAAGCATCGAAGAATGTTCCATCAATATTATTGAAACTTGAAAAATATTAATAGTGAGCGGCAAATTGCATGAAAATTCGTTGCCAGTGCAGTGTAAAATAAACTTTAATAAAGGATTTGAAATATGACTATTCTTGAATCTTCATAAATATACCATACAAGCTGTAAACTTGAAAACTACGTGCGTCAGGAGCCCATAACGTTAAAAAGAAGCGCCGCAAGAAACTTCTTGGAAAGTTTTTCAATAAATGTCAACGTTGGAGATATTACCGGTTTTATAAAAGTTCACCAGAAAGATTTAGGCGCCGCACGTAATCTTTGGTATTTTTAATAAAAAACGTATTTTGTACTCTCAGTTTAAAATAATTTCAGGTGCAATAATTCACGTTTTTGTTTATACATATTTCTTTTCATTTTGTATAAAACCACACTAAATGAGATGAAGCTAATTTGATGGCTAATTGTAACGTATACTAACACAAAGAAGATTAATATTCATAACCACTTGACAGTCGCTCGCAAACCAGAGCAGAATAAAATATAGATACTCTTTAACTTTGAACCTTATTATGGTCATAATAAAACACTGTAGCTATTTTCTCAACCGCATTACTTGGGATACTATTATGTCCGAGCTGTTTAATGGATATAATTATAATTTATACAAACTTCAAAGGTCAATGTTCTTGGCGATCCAGAAAGAACCGGACCAGTGTGAAGCATGAGTACGCAGTTTTCATGATCTGAAAGATAAAAAATCAACCTTTAGATAATATTTTTTTGGATCAGAACCAGAATATCATAGAAGGAAATATAGCCATGGAGAGAGTAAAGGGTAACTTAAGGATATGACAAATTTCATAAGTATTTTTTTTATTTTAGTTGTTTATAATATCTTGTAAGAAGATAAAATAAGTAGCAATGGATAGACACGAAACAAATGGAAAGCATCGTATCATTAACGACATACTAGGACAGCCCTTCTTTGAAATAAAAAGAAGAGTATGTTTCAGTTTTAAGCAAAGCACACACGCAACAGAATCTCAAAAATACCGACTATTTGCTAGTGCAAGGAAGGAGTAGAAAGTGCGTAAAATTACAAAAACGTGTTGAATTATAAATTTACAATCTATATTAATCAGGCATAGCTTAATATGAATGGGGATGTAAAAGACTCACTGAAATATAAGTAGCCAGCGACAAGGGGAATATCTTGAGGCCGGTGATCTGGACGGGGTACTTGGCTCGCTCCACGAACAGCCTCAAGCTCCTCTTGTATCCCTCGGACCGGGAGATCCACTCACTCTTGTACGCTGCCACCATCAGCTCTTTACTCTGCGAAGGGCAGAAGAAAGGCGATGTATATTATCTGAAGAAGGGGACAATTTGATGGTAATTTAGAGTTGTGTTTTTATGAGTAAGAGAATGCAAATAAGAATAGACCACTTGGTGGTTAGTAAGCTGTGATCTCCACAAATATTTAATATAACACAATCCATATCCATTGAGCTCATACATTTATTACGGTGTTACTGATTTTTATCAAACCTAGCTGGAAACTCTTCGACAAAATATTTATCCAACACAAATTCCAGTAGTTCGCTGGCACTACAATGCAGCAAACAGACAGAAAAGGGATCAAAACTATAACATCCTTCTTCCTTGGTCAGGGGTTAAAAAGGCACAGCAGGCATATAATTATACCACTAACCTCGTAGCTGAGCTGAGTCCCCAACCAGGCTGGCACGAAGATTTCCGAGCTCATCGCGAAGAAGTAACCCACCATGAAGATGGACGTCTCAACAGTCGAAGGCTAAAATAAGAAAACTTATTAAAGTGGGACTAAAATTACAATTACTAAGTCAAAAAATATATACATTGCGAAGTGGCTTTGACTCATACAGTTTGAAAGATACGAGTACGCTCCTGTGATAGAGAAATACAAATTTCATCTTGGTTTGGAACTTATCTTAGACTTAGGATTGAAGTCTGAACATTGCAAATATCTATGGTTCTCAGATCCCAGTCTGCGAGCTAGTTTGCCTTTTTCACGCCATAAAGAAGATAATTTTATATGGAAGTTCAATTTTGACGTTAGACAATAGAGGTACAAGGGTGAACTTTCTTATACCGTTGGCTAAACATACCAGCAGTAATCCACACATGATGACGCAGATGATGGCGGACCCGATCCCGAACTGAACGAACATGGTACCGCTGATGATGTCCTGGAGTTGACGGCAGTATCTGAAACATCAATATTTTAAGGGTCAAGATTGGTGTAAAAAAATGTAGATAAGTACAAAATGTATTGAATCGAAATTGAAAGTGTAACCAAAATGGCGGCTTCCATCCAGTCTATACATTATTTTCGATTTCGGCAGCCTATAGTTAGCGAAGTTTTACAGTTTATGGTTATATATTTTTTATTAGCATATAAGAGTTGTGGTCAATTAATATCCACTTGAAATGTATATTACATTAAATATTGAAAACTCACTTTAAAATCAACTCATGGTGCTTCACGCACTCATGAAGTTTCTTCATTTGTCTTTGGTCCAATTCATTTGCGTGACCAGTGGCACCTTTTTCTATTTGCAAATTTTGCAAATCATGGCAAAGCACCTTCACTTGGGCTATACCAAGAACCATTAAACCAACGATCAGCGAGTCTATGCTAACATTGTACATCATGTGACCGTACATAAAAATCGATTGGTAAAGAAAAATATACGTAAAATATTCACGCTTCGTCTCCTCAGACAAAAAATAGTACTCGCATATAGGCAACCCCAAAGACTTTGTGAAGAATAACAAGCCGATCACTGGAAAAAGAACTTGCGCCAAATAAGTAAAATTCGATAGTGCCGTATAAATGACCAAGTATTTCTTGTAATGAGAATTGTACGTTACAAACATTTTCTTGCCGATGTCGTCGTTCCCTTGAAATTCGTTGGAATCGAGCAAATCGAATATAGCGAGGAGATTTTTTCTTTTAAACAGTATCATAGACACTTTGGTGGACACAGCGATTTCGGTGAAATAGAAGATAACTTCGCGGATTAGTAAGTCGATTTTCCTTGGGGTGTAATAGAGGTTAAGAGTTAAAAGAGCGTTGTAAGTGACTAGAGAGACGATTAGATATGTAAAGGAGAATATTTTATAGTATTTATTGGGTATTTTTCCAGGCCACAGGCCGAATACAGTCCAGAAGAAGCAGTTTTGCTTGAAGCTGTCTGACTGTTTGAACGACATGATTACAAATGAAGGATTAAACTACCAGTATTACGTAAAGCTTCTGGTGTTTTATTATTCAATAAGGGTACGTTCTTATGTTCTAGTATAATTACATTATATTATAATAGACTGGTAAAAGATAGGAGAATTTGAAGATAAGTACACAGCAGAGTATCAACAGACTGCTTCTAAACAATAGTCTGCCTGTAATTATATAGAAAAGGGGGGCAATAATATCTAGTTTCAAGTATTCGAAAAAAAAAGATATTTTTTATATAAATAAGACAATATATATAAACTATGTCTGTAATAATAAAATCCCTTGATATATTAGTGTACCGTCGAGTTCATAAATATATGTACACTTTAGTACCTTGTCTATTTAATGTTATGTTTAAAGTGCCATATATGAATTGTCACAGCGTTTAAAGCGGCAAGGTGCTAAAGTGTACACATATTTATGAACTCGACTGTACTTACTGTTTAATAATAAATAGGTAATTGTAGAAGTTGCGTTTCTAAATACAATACAATACTAAACACTTGTTGAACACTACATACTTGACGCAACGGATGTAAAAAAAAATACATAGTGAACTGGCGATGTTATCGCTAAATAGCCATCACTTTCAGACAACCTTAGAAAGAAGAGGTGGTGGGTGGTGGAAGGTGGAAATACTTACCCCAAAAAAACGGAAAACCTCCACAACCGTCCACTCCGATGTTTCAGGACAATAACGGGACATTATTTAAAATATCTAAATTAAACCAAACACAATGGTGTTCGTATCTTTACATTACACCATATCATTCAGCAAACGTGTTAATTTACCTTTTTTTTAAACCCCTAATCACGAACAAGGGGTGGTATTTAAATAAGACATAACGGGTAAAGTAAAGACACACATTATCGCTCTGCCGACTTAATTCACTTGGTTTAATAACACATTATAGGTAGCAGTTTTATCGAGAAGTGTAATTACGTCGTTTTTAATAAGGTCTGTCCTTTCTTTATCTTTCATAATAATATTCTTGAGAAATTGTGTTTGTTTATTTGTACCGTTTTCTCAGTTCAACGTATACCCCGTCGATGGACATGGGGTAAAAGTTTTGACAAGGTATCGTAAAGTTAATTGTCAACGTGTCCCCCAGGGCCCCAGCCTATGGTCACATCATGAACACCCTCATAATACTACTTCTCACAAATGCTGTGAAACAGATTTTGTTTTAATTAGAAGTAAAATGAAATATAAAAATATTCTAACTTTAATTTCAGATAAACGACAGAAAAAAGTAGCACACTGTATCATTATTGACACGAATAAGATAAAAAGAGATGCCTGTGTGAGTGTGACACTCATGTCAAATTCAAAACAAGATCGATGAATGTCTGATAAAGTGAATAGAGGGTGCTCCAATGGCTAACATTTTAAAACCATTGATTTCTCGAAAAATATTTGACCGATTGTTTTAATACTTTGCATATTGGTCAAAAATCCATATTAATTGTGTGTAGGTATGTTTATGTTTGTCCGTCTTTCACGCTTCAACCACTGAACGGATCGAGATGAAACTTGGCACACATATTGGTTAGGTCCTGGAATAGGACATAGTATAGTTTTTATCCCGGAAAATTGGACAGTTCCCGAGGGAGCAGCGATAAACGACTTCTACGCGGAAGTCGCCGGCGAAAGCTAGTACCCTAATAAACGTGGTAGTGTTCGTCTATGTCCATAGGCTGAGGACACGTTGTATACTTGACAGTAATGGCCGCCGAATTTATAACAATACGATAACTTGTCAAAAGCAATATGGTTTTACCAATTAGAATAGAGCCCTTGCCTTCATTTTAATTCAACGGATTGAGTAAAAATCTGTAATCCCATTTAAGTAGCTCGTTAATCGTGGCAGTTAACGGCGTAACCGCAGGTAAGATAACAGCTAAGTCTCAGCCGTAAGTCTGCCTTGCTCTCGACAGGGGGATTACTTTTATCTTCATAAATTACTGAACTAAGCTAATACGAAAGGATGTTGTGGATAAATGGATGTGGCTATGTTTTATTGCAATAAGTATTCATGCTTTTTAGGGTTCCGTATCCAAAGGGTACAGTCAACAGCATAAATAAGTGATCATTTATGTACCTTGTCACTTTAACGTCGTGTTTGAAATGGCATACAAAATTGTGAAACGATTGAAACCGACAAGGTACATAAATGATCACTTATTTATGCTGTTGACTGTACCAACAGGACCAGCTACAGAAGGCTGTACTCCTCGACACGGCACGCATTGTGAGGAGGTTCCACTCTCTGCACTCTTTGCAGCCCTGACCACCGGTAGCTTGAGCCCTGCCCCGCTGCCGGCGGCACTCGTAGGTAATTTTTATTTTTTGTATTAGATAGTATTGTTAATTTACTTTTATTTTTGAATATTTATTATAAAAAACCTAATGTACAGATAATTAAACAAATATCTGAATTATAATTGAAACTTCAAGGTAAAGAAACAAAGTGATTATCACGTCATTTAGTTTCGTAGGAAATTAATTAGTTAGTGTGTTGTTAAGTGTGTGACAATTATGTAAACGTACGAAACAATGTATAATAACTAAAATTGAGAATTTTGTAACTTTGCAGTCATCGTCGACTTTATAAGCTAAGATAACTTCTTTGTTATACCTCTATAAAAAATGTGCTTTTTATTTTTTAATTACTATTGTCAATATTTACACCTTCCATTTATATAAAATGTTTTGGTTTATTTATTATAAATTAATTCCAATTTACAGAACAGATTACAAATGGGGGATTTAATTTCCTCCATTTTCGACTATTCAATCACACAGAAAATAACTAAGGTAGGTGCTAAAACAATTATATTGAATATAATAAGTGCCTTAAAATCCCCGGATTTAGATACCCATTATAGCAATAGAGACAAAGATCAAAAATAACAATGATAAAACAACATCAATATAGGCTGTATATTCAGCAATATTATAAGTACATTTCTGCCAGTGACCATGTCCACGCTAATCTTTCCCACCCCTAACCGTTTAAAGGTTTCTCGTTAAGTGCTTAATTTAAATTTAAAGGTAAAATCCTAGGGTTCATAGGGGGATATTTATTTCACCTCGAAAGTGATAATTATTTGCGAATATGTTGCGACGACACTTCCACGATAAGGGTTCGTTTAAATTGAATATGTGAGATTTAGGGGAATTTGTGACGATATTCTAATTTTGAAATAGAACGAGCGTACTTTTAAATTAAATTTTAAATTATGCAGGATTAATTAGGATTTCAAAGGTATTTTTATGACGAAAGAGATTTAATTTGCTTAATTAAATGATAGAAAATGGCTATGAAAGCCCGTGATTTTATACATAAGCTATGCGAGTTTTTAGCGACTTGAGTGCTCGTACTTGATCGACCTTAGTTATAAGCAAATAAGGTGCACCTCTGGTTGCACAAAGCACGTATAGTAATCCAGTAGTCGTTGGTTCCATTCACAAACCGTCATACATGATGGTAGTTTGTACCTACCCTTAAGGGCCTGGACACATGTCCAAGGCACGGCGTCGTTAACGTGAAACGGCGCGGCGCCGTAGAAAGGCACGTTGCCGCGTCGTGCAAATACACGGTGCAGTGTGACAAAGACTTCAACAATTTTAAACTCTATGCGCAGGACATTGGGCTTAATATTGCACTTTATAATGAATGACGGCACCGTGTATTTGCTCTACGCGGCAACGTGCCTTTCTACGGCGCCGCGCCGTTTCACGTTAACGACGCCGTGCCGTGGACATGTGTCCAGGCCCAAATATTTGAAAGTTAATTACAAAATGTAAAGTTAAGTTGAATAACGTAGGTATAGTTCAGGAAATATGAATTGGCCGTCTGTAATCTTCACTAAGATCTTTTTATTAATATTAAACAAAAGGTAAACGTAAAACTGCCCTCGTTCTTCAAACAGCACAGTGGGTTGAAAGGTTAAGGTTAGGTCCGGTAAGTCTTAACGCACAAAAACAGATCGCAAAGTAGATAACAGACGGCCAAATCATATATTTCCTGAACTATAATATTAAGTACAACTTTAGTATACAAAATATACAAGAGAGTTTGGGCTATAGTTCTTACAGTAGGTAATATCACCATTTTAAGGCGCATTAAAACTTTAATTGGACAATACTATTGAGTTTATGTTTTTCTACGAATCTCTAAAGTCAATCTAAATCCCAGGTTCCTTAAAGAAAGTATTTCCCGGTGACTCTCGAACTTTAACAATAAAATAATTCCGACTCTTTCCCTTGAAGAGCGCTGAGCGAGGAAACTAGTTAGCAATCTAGCAATTATACAGAATAGTCTCGGGGAACGGATTTCGAAATAAAAAAGTGTTACCCGACTGACGGTTTTTTTATAGCATTAAAGCAAACGAGCAGCAGATACGCTGGGCTTCTATTATCCACAGTAAAATAATGTTGGTTTTGACGTATTATGGTAGTGTTATTAACTCGCAGCTGCTATCACTGTCAAGTAAATAAGAGCTAGCATAACGTTGACGATACCATAACACGTCATAAGCAATATTGCTTTACTGTCTGGAATAGAAGCCCTGGCCTGGCCAGAAAAAGTGGAGTCCATATTGGCTCATATAAAATTGGTCTTTAGATTTTTTATACAAATTACGATTTGTGTCTATACTCATCATTTCTTCGAAAAATTTTGCGCATACTTTTTTGTTCATACTTTTTTTAAGTCATAATTATCGTAACTCATAATGCATTTTTTTAAGAAGCTGTTACTTTTTGAGGATTGTCATAAATCTAACCTAACCTAACCTAGTTTTATCTACACGTAAGGTATATTAAGAATTTCTGAAAAGTGTACGGTTCCATGAATATTGGCGTTATAAGTTCCGATCATTAGTATTAAAAAATATTATGTAGTGTATGAAGAGTGATCATTATGATGTAAAATGGTATCAGAAAAACTGTCGGAGTTCCAATAATCGGAGTTGCAATTTTATATGAACTTTGGCGCACCCAAAAATGTGAGTATCAGCGCCCCTTGCCCGTATTTAGGCTTGATTTCCTCCTACGCTGACATCGGTCGCTGACGTCGGTCGAGCGTACGAATATACACCATGTTCTATGGGACACCGCACAGCGACGCTGACGTCCGCGGCAGATTTACCATATATTCGTACGCTCGACCGACGTCAGCGACCGATGTCAGCGTAGGAGGAAATCAAGTCTTAGCATTCGATAGCAACTTGACATTGACGTCTACTTTTGTATCGTCTATGAGTATTAAAGCTATATTAAAAAAAAAACTGTTTTTTACGCTTTCACGGCTAAGCCGCTAAACCCGAGACAAGACATTACTTTTTACCGCGAGAAGCGATAATCGACTTCTACGCGGACGCGGACACGGCAGTTATCTATAAAACCGTGAGTCTGTTTTAGGGGTTATGCCATGGATAGGTTCAGAACACATTGTCGAATGATAAAGGCTATTCGAAAATGGGTTCCCATCATTCTATCGAATTTAATTCCATCGAACGCTATTTTCTGCTGAAACTATGATGTTTTCAGGATGTCTTAACGAACATACGAAAGTTAGTTTAGGCTAGATTTATTTATTTATTTATTTTTATTTATTTATGACAGGCTTCCATAGTGGCTCAACAATTAAACTCCTTGACTGTACCCTCGAAATATATTGACGTATGATTAAAATGTTTGTGCTCGAGTTACTGGAAAGCGTTCACCGTCGCTTATAAAAGTCAGTAATGCCATAGGCCCTAGCCAAGATGAATTACGCTATTTAGCGTTTCTAGTCGTTTTGTTTTTAAGCCAATCGCGTCACTGGTAGATCACGTGACTCTTCTTATCACGTCATCTACCAGTGACGCGATTGATTTAAAAACGAAATAAATAGAAACGCTAGTTAGCGTAACGCGTCTTGGGTAGGGCCCCAGGTCTCTCTAAATCTCTGATATCGGCTACAAATCAAGAAAATACTTCCAAGGGTTGTTTAAAGGGCAGACAGAATAACTTTAACAAAAAGCAAACTTTCAAAACCCGACTGTAGCTAACCAACTTTAAATCGGTATAAATCCTAAATGATCATTAAAAATGAAAAATGATTAAAGAAACTTAAAGATGATTTTTAAATCCCTATTCAATGATAACCCACTTGTCATACTTCGTCGGCTTATTTTTTTTAATTGTCACAATATGGCATCTGGTTGCCGCCATATTGAATTTTGATTACTGTCATATCTTCAGTGACACTCACCAGATTAAGACAAATCGATTGACATCAAAATCGGACAACTGGTTTAGTTTTTATAGTGCCACAAAGGAACAAACATACATATATAGGCTGTGAAACACATTACCCTCCTCCTTCGGCAGTCGTGTAAAAACAGGCAGGTTTATAACAACACAGTAGTTTCATTTATTGAGTAACGATGAGAAGCGAATTTAGTTTATTTTGTGACAACGGTTTTGGCGTATATCCTGTGTAAAAGACCGGCCGCAACGTCTGCGGTTTCACATTTGTTCTCTAATATGGCTGCTTTGACCGGGAGCTAAACTAAAATAATGATCTCATTATAGTCATAGTTATAATAATATACCTACTTTATTGCCTTATGTTGCACATAAGGTCTACGATTCTGGGGGTTTACCATGACATTGTTATGCAGTTCAGTTTACGGTGAGCGAAAGAGACAGATCCGTATTACTCCTATAGTTCTGTCACTTACACCCATCCTAAACTGATTTATAACGTCGGGAATCTTTATCAAAATTTCGCGATGCCGCATGTTTTGTTTTATACGGAACTCACTTGATGTATGAATGCACATACGCGTTCAAAGTACTGGGTGTGAGTCAGGAGAACGTGTTTTTGCGTTTTCAGCAGTGAATGCGTTAATGATTGTCAATAGCGTTAGTGCGTGAAGGCAAAATTTAAACATTCGATCAAGCTATATCTAGTTATTTTTTTATGTTTATTAAGGAGAAACTATAATAATCTCTTAAGCCCTAGCCAAGATGCATTACGCTAACTAGCGTTTCTATTCGATTCGTTTTAAACCAATGGCGTCTCTGGTAGATATTCGTATCACGTCATCTACCAGTGACGCGATTGGTTTAGAAACGAAACGAATAGAAATGCTAGTTAGGGTAATGCATCTTGGCCAGGGCACCTGATCTGGCAACGTTAAGAAACTAAAAAAACTCTTTCAATTATCACAAACTTTATTACAAAATTAAATGGGAACTCAGAATAACATATTTACAATAAAGTAATTAAATAAATCAAATTTTATTTCTTAAATGACGTTATTAATTTCTCGTATCCAATGTATCTCGCACTACGTTTCATCCGACCTCATCACTCAACAAAACCACACAGCACCAACACACAAAATCACCCGTACATCGATTCCACCTCATTTATCTCGACGCTTCATTTCACTAAATACCAGAGCACCACTAAACACAGCATTCAAACGTCCATTCCTCTCTTTTACTTTACAGGTTTTACCCGTATTTAATGAAAGAGAGGACATTTTGAGTACCGATAATGTCGTGTTTTAAGCCATCAACTCCCGGGCTAAGCTCTGCGGTGGACATTCCAATATACCACAAACCGAATGCCACCCCGCACGTGTTTGAGTGTGGATATTTGTGGCGTAGGTAATGTTTTCAGGATAGCGTGTATTTTCGGGGTTCCGTTGTAACAGCAGAACCTTTACAATTTCATATACAGGGTGACTGCGGGATCTACGGGGTCGTGTAGCAACAAAGAAAACTAAAACTCACTACACCGTTAGGAACATAAGTACTACATTTAAAAGCGTTAAGACTATTTATTAAGGTTTTTGTTTTTTATTAAAATTGATTCAATCAAATATTTCCCTAATTATTACTAAAATTATTATCACCTAACGTTAACAAGTTAAAACCTATATTTGAAAATCGAACGATCAGACGAGTAAGAAATTGAGAATATAGGGTGGCCATGATTCCGAATAAAATGAATTCATTCAACACTCAAAAAAAAATTTGGTCGCTTGTAACAAGATTGTGATTGTTGTGCATAAGCGTCTTGATCCCATACGAGCCTAACAAGACGATAGATACATCCACTAAGACGATAGATACATCAACTAAGATGTTAGTTGAATCACTAAAGAAATTGCTGTTTGTTACTATCAGTTTTGGTTTATATAACTAATATCTTATCTACTGTATTAATTTTATGTCAACTAAGTGAAAATCTCTCTTTGTTGGCTCTCATTTTTTTGAGTGAATGTTTATTTGAATATAAAACAAAGTAATTGTTTTAACGCTTTTAAATCTATAATCGTCGTTATGTTCCTAATGGTGTAGTGAGTTTTAGTTTACTTTGTTGCTACACGACCCCGCAGTCACCCTGTATATTTGTCTGTCACAATCATTTTGTTTAGTACAATTATGGTTGAAGTTTTATATGTAGATGTTTTGGGAGCCGCTTAAAGTTTTTTTTATAGCATGAAAAAGGCCATACATTCCACCTAGGGCTTCCAATACCGGTATTCCGAGATCCCGCGCTATTTTCCAGTCCCGCTTGTTGCAGGATTACGAGCGCGGGATCCGCGGGATTTGCGGGACGCAATAGTTAGGCAGACGACACAATAGATTATGTTGTTTTCTTCACAAAAAAAACATCTGAATGCTTACCAAACTAATTAAAGTATTAATTCGTTTTTTCAACATTCTGTGGAAAATTTCCTTAGTTTTTGTTTATTTTATGTATGATTTCGTTATTTTTTCTCCATTTTAGTTCTTTATTTCTTTTGTTTCATTAACCTTATATCAATAGAATCAATTTCTATGCGGGATCCCGCAAATACCGGGATCCCGCGGGATTGAAAATGTTCAGTCCCGCAAATACCGAGATTGAAGATAGGCTGCGGGATTGGAAGCCCTAATACCACCTGATGGTAAGTGGGCTCTGGAATCCATTGTCATTTTTTCCTTACCAACCTTGAGGAGTACGATGTAATGCTCGATGCTACTCATATCACCGGTTGTCTTACCCACGTACCGGAACACAGCGTGTCTGAGCGAATTTTTTTTTTTAAGTATACTACTCCGTTTAGCAGAAGCAAGACAATGGAGAGCTGTCTTTATGACAATATTAGGTAACTGATGCGCCTTTGAGTTTATTGCCATTGATGTCGTTCATGGCTATTTCAAGGAATCGTCCAATTTTTCGGAATATAAAGTATGGTATTGTCCTTCCCTGTGGGATACAATTTTCGAAGAGATCCCCTAAAGGGATAAGTTTGCGTGTATACATTCCTATTCTGTAAATATTGGTATTTGAATTTCTGTGTTTTGTACAATAAAGTATTTACATACAAACATCTCTTCGATTTATCTCTTCAAAAAAAAGCTTTTGAAATGAAATGAAATAGTTAATTTGCTGAACATGGGTTAAGATAGGTATTTACATATATTTTTTATCTGGTATTCCGCCCATTCGGCTCGGATGAGCATGCAAAATTAGATATCTTTAGTTGCACATATCTCTCGCATCTCATACAAACTAAAGAACATTTGGCCTAAGATCCGGAGACGACCTTCACCTAGCTGTTAATTCGATAAAAAGTATTTTATATCAAATTGAATATGCTAGGTAATATATTTATAATAGGTTGACTGGATAATTTCAGTCCAGACCTTATATGATTTAAAAAAAATCAGAAAATCAACTTTTTTTTAAATTGCTATTGCTAGTTTAATAGACCAATTACATACTAATCGAAAGCATGAAGCCTATAGACTTACCTACCTACCCAATAGATAAGATGGGGGAAAAAAGTCAACCTAACGTTTGCATGTTCTATATGCAACATACTTTCGATTAGTATGTAATTGGCCTTTTAAACAAGGTATTGTAATTTTTTTAAACGAAGTATTTTTTTAGCTTTAGCATTACCTGTGGTAGTAGGTGACAGCGATGACAGCTGTTAATTTTGGAAGATGTTCCAAATTTGAATCTCATTACCTTACAATATTCGATAACGTAATTTCAAAATTATGTTACTACTGTCATCGCTGTCACCTACTACCACAGGTAATGCTAATGCTAAAAAAATACTTCGTTTAAAAAAATTACAATAGCTTGTTTAAAAGGCCAATTACATACTAATCGAAAGGTCATTTGCCTTTCGGCTTCTGAACCCATCTTTATGGCCGTATTAATAAACTCGTCTCGACTGAGATGCCCATCTCGAGAGACGTCAAAGTAAACGTCAACCCATAGAAAGCTGTCATTTTTGACAAGTGTTGTGACTGACATCTCAACCAAGATGAGTTTATTAATACGGCCCTTAGAGTACTTATAATATGTGTTTAGATAAAGTACTGGACGCGACTCTGCGTAATTTGCATTACGCAACCGTCATGTAAAGTACTATTTCATGTTAAAAGTCGACCTAGAATGATATCAGTCGCCCATATTTCCCACACACGTATCGTTTAACCCTCCACTCGCCGAAACCCTGTCTTATTAAGTTACGGGCAAATGAAGCACTATATCAACCCTTTCGCCCTCGCCCGGTTTAATTAAAAGTTTGATTCACGCGACTTCCGGCCGTCAAACATGTTCCGGTTATTTTGTAACGAGGATTTAGTTTCAGCTGTTAGCTAACAATGTAACAATTATAACCATTAATATTAGAAAAATTCAACCAAATGTCTGTGTTTGTTGGTGTTGCATTTTCACACAAATACGTTGAACGGATTTAAAATAGCAATAATATCTGCAAATAGCAGATAATAGGTTAAGTTAAGGATTTAAGAATTAGTAGGGGATACGAATAGGAGACGACCTTCACCTAGCTATTTATTCGATAAAAAGTATTTTATATCAAATTTAATATGCTAAGAAATATATTTATAATAGGTTGACTGGAAAAATTCAGTCCATTCCTGAAAATGACCTTTTTTTTATTTGCTATTGCTTGTTTAAAAGGCCAATTACATACTAATCGGTTACCACAGGTAATGCTGGTCATTGCCTACGGATTTTGAACGCATAATATAGGACTTATGATATGTGGTTAGATAAAAGTATTCTTACATAAAGATGCGACGCGTTGCCCTGTTTATTTTGCGGTTTATGAATCAACGCGTTGGCGTCGTCGTCGTCGTTTAGGTTCATAAGCCTATAGCCTAGTTGGTAGTGACCCTGCCAACGAAGCAAGCGGTCCCGGGTTCGATTCCCGGTAAGGGCCAATATTTGTGATGAGCGCGAGTATTTGTACTGAGTCTTGGACGGTTTCAATGTATTGTATTTACCTATTCATCTGTATAAGTATGTTTATCATTGTCTAGTACCCATAACAGAGCATCGTTTAGGACTAGGTCATTTTGAGTGAGATTGTCCCTAGTTAATTATATATTTATTTAATTACTAGCGACCCGCCAGCGGCTTCGCTCCGCTGCAAATTTCCGACTTTCCCAGTGGTTTTTTTTTTATTTCTCTGCGCTATTTTCTTATTTTTTTCTTTCATAAGAACCTTCTCCTGACGATAACAATCACAACAAAAAAAAAGAATTAGTGAAATCGGTCCAGCCGTTCACGCGTGATGGCGTGACCAAGGGAAATAGGGATTCATTTATATATATATATATATATATATATATATATATATATATATAGATTTATATTCAATTTGCTTAGGTAATTAACTAAAGATAAACAAACTTAACTACGTGGTATGTCTGCCAATAGAAGCAGAATACTGATACATTAAAGCGCGAATAAAATGTTTTTATTGTCTGTTTAACAGAGACACGTGGTTAGAAATAAAGTAATAGGAAAGCGAACTAACTCCTTTTTAACAAGCGAAGAATATTGTATGTGATCCTCTTAACCGTTTTACTACTCGGCGGTTTAAATTCTCCTGTCAGAGCGTACAAACCACATTCAATAATATATCGGCAGGCATGCTTTGAAAAAGAATATGCATGTAACTTCGCTGCCATTTTGACCTGACAATCCTGTATCACTATTACTGATGTGCAAGTAGCAGAAACTTTCCAAAAAATTGGAAAAGTTCCAAGAAACTTCCGGAAACTTTCACAAGAAATATAGGAAATTGAAATTTAAGAGACGGAAAGTTTCAATTCCTATACAAAATTGTGAGAAGTTTCCGAAATTTTCCTACATGAAATGTTCCGCAATTTTGGAAAGTTTCCTTTGGCACATCAGTAATCACTATATCGAACTTGGCCCCATTTTACATTATTGTTATTGATAAGCTAAGTAACTTTTCAACTTTATGAAACATTGAAGCAGCTCTTTAAAGTTTTCATCTCAACGAATTTAAGAACTAAGTCAAAGATGCCAATAGAGCTTGCTCGCGACAGAGCCGACAGAGGCGGCCAAGTATTGTCGGCCACCTGCTACCCGATTCTATCTAAATGCAAAACGAACGCGGAACTTCTAAAAGGTTCTTGGCAATATTCTTTAAAAGTTTAAAGAAGTAGATCAAAGGTATACTGATTTTAAATAAAGAACAGCTTTTAAAATTAATTTACCTTTGTAAAGATTTAAGTTTGAAGAGCGAAAAGTAATTTTTCAAGTATTTAATTGAGTCCTGTTTTGTAACTTTATTGTTTGCCTTTTACCTTCAAAGGATTGTTAGTATCTTATCTTTAGTTCGATGTTTCATATAATAAAAATAAATTTAAATCGGGTTTCTAAATTCTCAAGATATTTTTTTCGGTCTGGCTCTCCGTAAGAAACTCTTCTTCTGAAAGTATTGTTTTGAGGTTGTTATGAAACCAAGCAATTTTTGCATGTTAAATACAGCCCATAAATAACGGACAACTTTTAAGTTTTAAGCTTTTTTCTTTCACATTAAGGGCGAAACATATAATGGTTAAACTCAACGTGGGTAAATATCATTATGAATTTAGTAGGTGACGCTGATTTCTAGAGGTTTTCTAATTATAAATATAACTAATAACATCTAGTATGATTTTATCTTCAAAAAAACTTCCATCTAGACCCTTTTTAACCGACTTCAAAAAAGGAGGAGGTTATACGTTCCATTGTATGTATTTTTTTTTTTTTATGTATTTTCACCGATTACTCCGTCAATTGTTGACCGATTTTAAATTTTTTTTTTTGGTTTGATAGAGTATACTTCCGAGGTGGTCCCATTGTCACCAAATCTGTATCTGATGAGGGTATCAGTGAGGAATTGAGGGAACTCCTCAAATATTGTAGGCAAACATATAGCGATTTTAGTATTTTTAGTAACAAGTGCAGCATTTGCATTCAGAAAGTATCATTTGGTGTGGTGGAACTGATGATGAAGACCACAGATGGCCACCGGAACTCCTCAATGGTACCGATTTCAAGGGTGGCGATAAGATATCTCGATTAAGATAGTTGAGCGACTACCTACAACGAATAATATTTACTTGTTGAAATATGACTATGACTTTCCCGCGGCGTTGCTTGCGGCGCGCTTGATATAAGTTAAAGTTTCATTTTAACTAAGAAGTGGGACTACGTAACAGCGTATTATGATCACTAAAAAGTATAAAATAAAATAAATGTTTTAAAAAACAAAAAACCGCCTTCAAAAACGCAAAAAATAACTTCTTTAAAATTGTAGGCACCTAATAGGTTAGTCCAACTGAAGTCGGCGACCACAACATTTTCAACAAAAAGCCGACATCAGTTGGACTAACCTATTAGGTGCCTACAATTTTAAAGAAGTTATTTTTTGCGTTTTTGAAGGCGGTTTTTTGTTTTTGCGGGGTAGGCAGAGCTAAAGAATTATCAACAACTCTATAAACTTTACTCATAATAATATATAATTTAGGATCCTACTTTAAAAAAATACCTACGTTTATCTACATTGATGATGTCTCTTGCTTGATGATATTTTCTCCCTATTTTATTTTCATTTGATAAAAATGCAAATTCGTACTAATCTAGGTTACCCTCTGAATAAATGAATAAATTACAAAATTATTATTTTCAGTAAAAAAATTTTTTTTTTTGATCTAATAGTGATTTAATTATCATCATTCAAAGTGCATTCTAAATAACGGCAAGTTAATTTTTCAATCATACTTTATTATGCATATCGTGCTGCTCTTGCACTACCAGTGTTGTGTGTAGAAGAGACGAATAAAGCTCGACACGCATGTATGTAAGTGCCCAGTTACACATTCCTTTAATCAAATTTATTCTTACCTTAAGTTGTGCAGGCACACTTGAATTACAACTTGACAGATGGTATCCAAATGGAACACTTTAGATGGGTGACACAGACGTGCGTTGGTCTGTTTTCTAAAAAAACCAGGGAGCCTGGTAAAGCACCGCTCAAATAAGATTACAAGAGATAGTCACTCAAAATTAAATCTCAATTTGAAGGTCAAGGTCAAGGTTTCACCAGACCCCACGACGCGCCACCAACAGTCGCAGGTTGCAGTGCGAAGATAATTTCGCGGTCACCTGCGTACCGAATTGCCTATTTGGTCTACAATTCCATGTGGTGTGTGGCATAAAGAACCGACGGAAGAGACCATGGTAAAACCGGGTAAACTATATAATTTCGAAGAGTCATAAATCGGAGTCTTCCGTAACCTTCGGGGAGGGAAGATGGCCGATTGAAAGATGTCCGTCTTTGCACTTTTGATATATTCTATTTACTGATTTACTCTTATCACTTGACTCTGGCTAAACCAGTGCGAAATACCGCGGTGGACCGCCATTATTAAAAAAAGAGGAGTTATAAATCCAAATTGATCAAAATTCCGAATGCAATGTTGTGATTGAAGACTTTATTTTTCGATATCGTTTAAACATCAAATCTAACTTAACTAACGTATAGCAATTAAATTATGCATGTAACCTAAAATAGCTCCAGCATAACAAAGCTTTCAGAAAAATGAAAATTCGCACAAATGAATATTTGGAAAAAATATGCGGAATTTTGGGGTGTTCCAGGTAAAACCAATTGCTTTAGGCATATTATCGTATTGTCATCGTTACGATAGCTGTTAACCTTTAACTGACGTGGTATACGTCTCACAGATGTCATGACTATTATTTTGAACTTTGTTGCCATAACATAAGTGTTTCTTTGAGAATGCTCTGAAAACGTCAATTAAAGGTTAATTTTATACGATAGTAATGGCGGCCGAGTTATAAACAATATCATAACACGTTAAGCAATTATTGTTTGACCCCGTAGAATAGAGGCCCTGAATTGTATGGACATTATTAAGGAAGTCAGAGAGGCTGGCATATTTTTTTATTATTTATAAGTTTTTAAAAGAAAAATAAAACATTAATAAAAATTCAATGTCAAGTTCAAGGTCATAAACATTGCACCCGACTGCACCCCGCGATGCGCCGCCCACAGTCCCAGCGCAAGGCTAATTTAGCGGTCGCCTGCATTTCATATTATTTATTATGTCCACTATTGCACCTCGAATGTGGTGTGAAGCAGAAGCTAAAGCGGGTTGTAGCTGTGGGGGGTGGGAGCATCGACAAGGAATTTTGATAAACGATCGACGCGGGATTTCCGATACCATGATTCATGAGTGAGATAAAAAAAGATCATGCTAAATGATGATGTTGTTATTATTATAATCCCGATTGTTCGTAGCGTGTATTGCAAGGGACTAAACAAAAATTGTAATGTAATTAATAACTCTTCAAAATTGAAAGAGAATTTCATATTTCGTTACGTGGGTTACGTGGATAACTTATGAGTAAAGTGCCCGTTTATAAGTATTCAGTTAGCATTCAAGTCAAACAAATTAACAGCAGAACAAATGACAAATGACAACTAAACTTCGCTTCCCGAAATGAAGGCATCCGTTCAGCCTCTATGAGAGAACAAAGATCCGTACATACAAACATACATAGTTACACACATTTATATTTACAGGTCAAAAACAATGCCCTCCATTTTCAGCATCTAGGTAAAACACCGCATCTCTCAAATGATGTATAAATAAAATTCGCCTAAAACTTGCACCCCACAAAAATATACCAACCACACAACAGCGCTACTTGACTCCAACCGCCGGAAAACGTGCCATATTCCCGCCAGCTAACCTCCCTTTTTCATTATCCTCCTCAGTTTCATTAACATCTGAAGAAGATCGCATAAATCCTGTATTAGAAGCAGTATCGCCATTGTTTACCTGCCCCGGGCGTGCGGACGTTAAATTGCTTTGAAAACAATACTCCTTTATTTCGTAATTCGGCCGAAAATGCCGTCGCAATCCCTTGGTGGGAAAACAAGGAAGTCAGGGATCCCGTACGGTATGTAATCTATGAGTATTTTGATAGGCTTGGAATAGGGAAGAATGGAAATTACTCCACCGTCAAGAGCATAGCTCTTAAGTAAATGATGATGATGATGATGACGACGTGGTTAGCTTAGTTGGTAGTGACCCTGCCGACGAAGCTAGAGGTTTCGGGTAAAATTCCAAGTAAGGGCAAATATTTTTGTGATGAGCGAGCGTATGTGTTCATGAGTCTTGGATGCTTTTTTATGTATTTAAGCTTGTATTTCTCTGTATAAGTATGTTTATTGTTGTCTAGTACGCATAGTACAGTTAATAGTAAAAGAAATAGGGTAATGCAATGATGAAATAGGGTCTCAAAATAGCATATACAATAAATTAAGTCAGATGTCTTTGATTATTGTAGTTTAGCATAAGTAAGTGAACTCGTAATGTGTCATAAGTATGACATTCAAACAGTTAAAGTCATTACTGAGTGTTGCAAATTAAACTGATTCTCTAAAACGCAATAGTCAGAAATACTACCAAACTATCATATGTATATAATATGAATTTTTGGACCTTTATGACCTCTCAAGACCACCTCAGAATACAAGTCAGACTGCCGGTTAATGTCGGTTATATTCGTTAGATAAACATGCGAAACAACTATAACAACTCTCATTTCCGTCAAGGGTTGAAATACGAATAAGTTCCTATTACTTCGTTTTGTTTTTTTGCAACATTTTATATAAATCCTTTTTAACTGCCGTGATTACCCTAGTTTTCATTTGGAGGATTTTGAAATTTTGACCTTCTAATGTTTTACACTTGACTTGACACTTCGGTAGAAATTCAATTTCATCATTCTTTATTGAAATTTCCTGTAAAGAGACAGTTATGACATCGTTTATGATCTTTTGACTTATTGAATATTCAGTTGAAAATTACACTTTGGTTTAATTTGTTATATCTGGGGCGTCATGGTAGAACATGTTTTGAAATGTTGATTTTGATCACTTACTTTTGACGTTGACTGTACAAGCCTAGAGCTTACTTTGGGACTAGAATAATTTGTTTGAGATTGTCCCCTGAAATTGAAATGAATGAACTGTCGCTTATTATACAATTATCTGCCCTTACCAGGAAATCTGGGACCACTATGGTCGTAGGCGGGTTACTACCAACTAGGCTAATTTGTTTTAAAATTAGACGCCAAATTTAGACGACTTATTTTCAACGGCAATCATAGCTCTGGCTGCTCAGCCTTGAAAACATCTGTAATATTTGTAACCTTATTACAACGAGATAAAATTGAATCTACATTAAATATTATACTTGAGATACCACCATTTTAATATGAGCAGCATATGAACATACTAGTTTCATATTGCCAGCAACTTTATTCCTTTATGGTACCAAACTCTAATAGAAGAGCTCATTAAAATGTTTCAGAATCTGCGCAAATTCTCGCTACTACTCACCCACACACACACACCCACAAAGATTGCATAAACTTAGAAGCATTGGTGTTATTTTTTACCGTAACTTCGTAGAATTTAGCTTCGACGCATTAGACGTACAGTCACGGGCGTTAAATTCTGACCCATATCAAAAAAAATAATTGTTGAAGTCGTCAATGTCATTAGAGATGACAAGTCATTTGTATCTTATAGGAAACTCAACCTTATTGTTGTAGAATGTCAGATTGACTTTGGGCCTAAGGTGGGTCACAAATTTAATTCTTTGACTATACCTATTTGAAAACCAAGATCTAGCATCTTGGTTCTTCTAATTAGGAGAAAAGAGGCAGATGGAATCCAATATTTTTAAATGAACATTACATTAAAAAACTATTAATTTGTAAGTTGTATAGATTAGATGTTTTCACTGCTCTTTAGTTCAGTACTCGTAGAAAATTTATTGGACTGCGATTCTTCAAGCAAATCACATAGCTACTAGGTGCTTTAAAAACGATAATGTTTTTGAACGGCCACCTATACTGTAAGGTAACAAAAGCTTCCTAAAGTAAACAATCTATTACGATATGGGTTAACCTCAATTTGCGTGTCACACATGTGAGTAAGTGCTGTTATCTGCCGTTCCCGAAATGGCTGACGCAGTCACGAGCGGCGTTGCACGTCAAACAGGGATGCTGTTTATATCATCTTTCATAATCCATGACGCCTAATGATTAAGTATAAAATTTAAAAACAAGAAAGATTGTACCGTAATCTAGCAAACTTCAAGTCTACTGATTTATGTAGAAGAACTTGCAGGAGATTCGACTTTTATCAAGTTGAGAATAAGACCACTAAGCCTAATCCTAAACTGGTTCTCAAAGTTTAGCATTCCCGACGAAGTTCCAGGCTTCATGCATAGTTAACTCTCTGCATGCCTCTCGCTTTGCATGCTGACGTGAAGTATGTGCTTGCAAAAACTGTGTTTTCAATTTAAATTGCTGTTGGTGAACTGGATTCTGTGATAGCCTTGGTCATGAAAAAGTTTTTCCATTATAGTATCTCAAATAATATTTTATTGCTTCAACTTTTTTCTTTGCTAGGTTTTCGCCGTGACTCCGTTTGCATATAATTTGGTTCTCACCGTTGTCAGTTGGGTAGTCTTCTTTTGTGAACTCTAGAATAAAATAATGCCTGTCTGTTAGTCTGTCTGTCTATCTGTCCATCTGTCACAGCAGATTTGCTCCAAAACTACTGGACCGATCGAGTTGAAAATTTGGTACAAATATTTAAGTCGGTGACTCAAAGACGGATGCGTAACGTAAATAAATTAATTTTGAACAAGGGCTACTTTTGGGGGATAAATAAGGAAATTTAAAAAAAAAGTTTCACAAACCTTATTATGTGACTAGTCAAATGAAAGGGCTTGTTGTGAGCATCTCAGATATATATTGTTTTACAACTTTATCATAAACAATTTTGAAGTTATTTAAGAAAATACGCAAAATCGACCATCCTCCTCCCTTATCTCTGAAACTACTTGAATGTAAATAACAATGAAGTTAGGTACAGATAGTTATTTAGAATTTTAGACAATACTTAAGACATTCACAGCCACTACTGTTTTTTGAACTTTCGCCAGGTGCCACATCTTTTGTTTTATACGGAGCTTGCCTACTGTAAGAACGCACATATGCGTTGAGGGCACTGGGTGGAAGTCACGGTGACGCATATATGCGTCGGTGGCAGTGAATGCGTTAAATGGGAGCGAAGAGCTAGTTGAGCAACTTGTTTGTAGGTATTGAAAACTATTAGGTATACTTAATTTTGATTGTAAAATAGGGGTTTTTCTTGTCAAAAAATCGATCTCTCATGATGTCATCTTCGGGAAAGCTCGGTTCCAATCCGAGCGACGTGACGCTCGGTTTTCCAGATACTTTCATATTATAAAGCTATCTATTTTTCGTATGAAAACGTCGGAAAAACAGACAAAGCACGGACGATAAAGCTAAATAAGACTGCTTTTTTTCCTGGAAAATATTTTCAAGGGTTAAAAAATTCTACACGAATCGCGGGCAAAGCTAGTTTGTAATAAGAATTAAGAAAGACTCGAAATTATTCATGCAGAGCTCGCTAAATGAGATTCGGCAGTTGTTTACCTTCGCCCGTGGCACCTGCAACCGAAAAAACAAGAATTTCAGCGATACGTGTTTGTCTATCATCTGCGAGGGCGTCCCCCGTGTTATTTAAATAGGGTTTCAAAGGGTAGCTTCAGCGGTTACCGATATTTTGGGAAGAGGAAATTATTCTTTTGAAGGAATAGATATATTTTAGACATCACAGGTAATTTAAATAACTTTTTGTAGCTTCGACTGGTTAAGGAGATATTTTGGAAAATTGTTATTCCAGAGTGACATTTGACTTCAAAGATTATGTTATACATTGAGTTATGGAGTGAGCACCGTATTTATAATATAAGTTCTATTGGTGATTTTCTTCTGTCTTTGGAAAGATAGTGGAAGGGAGAAAATTACATTACATTGTTATGTATAGGATCCATAATATAAAAAAGGATAATTTGACACGAATTGACCTAGTTACAAACTTAATCTAATCTTGTTCTAAGGCTATGGATATGGGCATAATTATTATGGTATGGTTAGGTAATCATAAACCCGTAGTATTAAAGAGATGAAAAAGGAGTCTAGCGTTCTAACAGAACAAAAAAGATCTATCCAATGGGTTTTAGGCCTCGGGTAAAAAGTGAACCAATTTTGATAAAACGAATGCGAACCAAGGAAAGATAGGACACTTATTGAAAGGTCTTAAAGAAAAACCGATAAGAGGACAAAGTCGAGTGCAAAATATAGTTAGTAATAATAAACCTTACTGTTTTAGGTGGCAATTTGTTACTTTACCGCATTTATCACAACCCAGTTGTTATTACAGCCAAAACAATATCCCATTTCACCAAACTTAGCAAACTTAAGCCATAGGTCTCAAGCTTCCAATAAGATCAACAAGTAGCATTTCATGTCCTCACGTGGTCAAAGCATTTTCAACTTAATAATGTTTAGGAACATGGCATACTTTCGTGATCGTTAATAAGATTCTTAATCTTAGTACTTACTTATTATACAGCGTTTCGAACTTGATGACAATATCTCAACTCTACGTAAGGCTTATTCTTTAATACGGTGTATTTATATAGGCACCCCCGCTGAGGTACACGTTAGGCTTATGTATGTACATTAAAAATGTATGTAAACACTTTTTTGTACAAATGAAAACAAAATTAATAGGTACAAAGTTAAACAGAACGGGAACGTGTACAAAGGCCAAATTTATCCCTTGGATTTTTTACAGTTTACCTTCGATTATGTAACATAACATGAGCAACGAATAGATAACCAAATTTTCTTACTTATGTGAAGTAAGGTTGAGGAAGGAGTAAGTAATATTTCTGAGAAAGGTTTAAAAAAGACGGTTTCTTTCAGACAAGGTGAAACAAGACGTGATGATTGAAACCAAGGTTTGGATAAAGTAATTATTTGAAAGCAGAGTTGAGTTTGAAACAAGATACAACTTAATATAAGAGTCGTCTTTTAGTCGTAGACTAAACAACGGCAATGGCATCGATCTCTTTGGAAGTGAATCACCGCAGTTCATTGAGGTCGCCGCGTATTCTGCTATTTGTTTAGGACCCGGCTGATTTGGAGCAAAACAAAACTGTTGGCTTAGAGACTAGCATGCCAATAGCTTTTTCACTCCACCTATTTCGAAAAGATTATTTTGATGCCCCCAGACTACTTTGTTTCGATTTCTGTATTGTTGATCTACCTATAAATATCACTTTTTTATGAGAGTTTTGAAAGAATGTTTCTAAAGTTTATCAATAAAACGCACCTGATGATTTGCATTTTCTAGTAGTAAATTAGTAATGTCGAAAGAATTAGGTCATTGGATGGCCGCCGCGTTGCTTAAACCCTCTGCGCTTAGAAATATACATGAAAACTATCAAGTTTTAGTCAGGTACTTGATAAATACATTGTTCTGTCATTTAGCTTTTCTTCACTAGCCCTTCGAGTGGCAAGCATCCGTTTAACGCCTGCTGTCAAAAACAATTATTACTTTATGACATTAACTCAAAATTCAAATTTAAACTAACTATAGTTTTCTTGCCGCTTGAAGGGCTAGGTATCTTTATCATCATTGCTTAATGGCTATGATAATGCTTTCGTGGGTGAATATATCTTTAATTCTTCTCTCTCCCTACAACTAGTCTTGTTTTTGACATTGTTTTTAAAAGATTTATTGACACATTCACTGCAGTACTGTCAACACATATAGCCGTAATAATGACTTTTAATTAATGTCAAAAAAGAATATGTATGGGTTACCAAGAAAGTCCTTTACCACTTTTGGACCTTAACGTCATACAAATAGAGTCGAAAAGTGGTAAAGCAGTTTCTTGGTCGACTATACTTTTTTACAGTATGCTTCATATTAAACAAAAGATGGTGCACGGGAGGAAAAAATAGCCAAAGGGACGACAGCGAATGTGGCAAACAATATTAAATAGCGGATGCTGACTCAGAAAACAACGAGTTACGAGTATGCATGCATGCTAGCCTTACAGACGACTCACTTGTTTGTTGGTTTGTACTGATTCTGTTTACGAAGAAAACGTTTTGGGAAAGGGTGTAGCTTGTTGTTGTTTAGATTTAGAAACAAAAGTTTCTAACGAGACGTTTTCAAAATATCATTTCCTTTTAAAATCATGTTTTCATCATTTCAACACACACATCAAGCCATCGTATCCACTCACAAGGTAAAAGCCTCTTCATGTATCGCGACTCTTCCAGCTCCTTTACCAAACTCATACAATATTTCTTAAATCTTCTGCTGAATATTATTACACTTGCCACCTGGACCTGTGCTTTCCAAATTGTCCTATTTGCGGAACTTCTCACCTCTCACGACACTGATGAAGAATCAGCTTTATGCTGCAGATTTTTTTGACCACTGTGTCTTAGAGACCTTCAAGAGACGAGCCTACTCTTTTTGGAATTTCTTCTGGTTTTGCGGATGTCAATGAAGGTGTTTAATTTCTATGAGGTGACCTGCTGGTTTGTTTGCTTCCTGTAACATAACCGTCCGCCCATAGGACTTGGGTGGACGGTCAGCTTACTGGTCTACTTATCTTGAGTTAAGCTATAAAGGAGGATTTAGATGGTCAGTGATATGGTCTTTGAAACCAATAGACATTTGTAATCTTCAAACTGCAATCTCGAGACTAAAATACATTGCTAATCTTGAGGAGTAAAATGAAATCCCTTATGGAAAATGTTTCACTGCTTGTCTTATTGCTCTATACTGGAAATCGACAGTGCGAAAACTGATATTTGACAAGAGGTCCGCGAGTAAGTTGGTGGAAGCTGGACCAGCTTACCACGAAGCGCTATTATGAAATGTATGAGTCATTTATTTCACTAGCTATCATACTTCTCATTCTGTGCGCATATCAATTAAAAATCAATGAACTACTTGCAAATATCTATAAAATATTTTTTTAAGCATCAGATTGAAGTTTAGTTTAGTTTGGGATTTATATCTTTCCCTTTGTTTTACTGAGGCATAACAAAAACACAAACAATGGATAATAGGTTTATCGGCTCAGCCCTTTCAGCATAGATCAAACAGAAATCCAAATCTGTTGTTTTCATTATTCTTAAGATCTATAAGATATTTCGTCTCGAGGTAGGTATACGATTATTATACTAACCATTTTTGCTCTAGAGTAGCAGCTTAGTAATTTAGACTGATTGTACTACAAAACCGACGACCGATCAAGTGTAAGCCGTACTTTTTTTACCCGACTGCCGTAGGAGGAGGGTAATGTGTTTCACAGTCTATACATATATGTATGTTTGTTCCTTTGTGGCATTATAAAAATTAAACCCGTTGTCCGATTTTGATGATTCTTATGTCAATCGATTTGTCTGAATCTGGTGAGTGTCACTGAAGATATGACAGTAATCAAAATTCAATATGGCGGCAACCAGACGCCATATTGTCCAAAAAAAAAAAAAGTCGACCAAGTATTACAAGTGGGGTATCATTGAATAGGGATTAAAAAATCATCTTTAGGTTTCTTTCATCATTTTTCATTTTTAATGATCATTTAGGCTTTATAACGATTTAAAGTTGGTTAGCAACTGGACAGTCGGGTTCTGAAAGCTTGCTTTTTGTTAAAGTTATTTGAATATATTTAATTACGGCAGATTGTTTTTTTTTTTTAAAGAAAATGAAACCATACAATAAACTTTTATTTTCAACGTATTTTTATTTTTGTTGTGTCGGAAAACGGTAAACGGTTAAAAAATACAAGCGTCTATAGGATTATAGTACAAACCCTGGAGAAAAACCACAAATAATAAAAAAGGTGAAGTGTGAGTTCGAATCGAATAATACATAACTCTGCGTCGGTACGGAACCCTCGTATGTAAAATACAGGCCTCCGTTTCTCATGTCGGTGTCACTTATCGTCCGTGATAGATCAGTCGCGGGTCACCGCGCGCTGTCACATGCCACGTGCGCGCGCGCATGACCGAGCCACAGACTATAAAATACCAGTAACTATACTCCACATGTCATTGGGGAATATTCATTTTTTTACAGCTTCAATAAAAGCTGATTCATGTAACAAACAGTTGAGAAAAATCATGTTTTGAACGCCAACAAAGATTTGTTCCTATCTCTTTCTAGTAAAACAGAATTTAACATGGAGTTTATGTGGCCGACCTGTTTACATGACGTCACTATGCATATCGGAACTCTGTCTAATTATCAGTTTGAAATGCTTGTATCATTCGTATTTCTTGGCCGATTTTAATTTTAATTTCAGTTTTGTTGATCTCTTTTACGGTATTTCATATTTTGTGGAGAAATCTGATTTAAAAAATCCATGCAAAGTACCTATTCCGATGTTGGCGACAGCAACCGGCGACCATGACAGGTGACTACGACCGGCTAAAGTCGGGTTTCCACGGTCCGTGTTATTACAGGCCAGGCCGGATCCCGCGCCGCTACAGGCCGCGACAGGCACCGTCGCG
The DNA here is from genome assembly GCA_946894065.1 of Acleris literana. Taxonomy (NCBI): domain Eukaryota; kingdom Metazoa; phylum Arthropoda; class Insecta; order Lepidoptera; family Tortricidae; genus Acleris; species Acleris literana. The sequence goes on along the minus strand of OX335683.1, from coordinate 18,883,077 downwards.
CCTTGCCGCGCCGCGACTATGTACTTACTGACTCACGACGGATCGAAAGGGCGACGACAGGCGACCACAGGCTTCATCAGATGCGTCCATTCCCACGATCTGTCGGCCTGTAACGGCGCGCGACCCGTACATAATGGTCACGATAATTGTTTTTTTTTCTAAAACTGTAATCTTTCAGGATTGTTACAAAACAAACCTATTCTAACCTAATTCAAAAGAACTCTGTATAGAGTATTCCCAGCTTTTTAATAATATAATAGCTTTCGGCTGGCTATCGCTGTCACGCTTGCACTCGCAACGGACAGTATATTTGTCACTCGTGTGTCATAGAAAAACGAAGTGTGCCGATAGCTATTAGTAAAATGGTAGCACCTGTACAACCCTATACAGAGGTATTTAAAAAAAATCCTGATATCTAGGTATATATATTACGTACCTATTATGACCCAATATGTACCTATTCTGAACTTTATAAATTACTAGTGACCCGCCCTCGCTTCGGTTTATGTGAGTTTTCTGTAACACCCGTATATAATCCAGAACTTATTATACATATAAACCTTCCTCTCGAATCACTCTCTCTATTGCTGAATACTGCATTAAAATCCGTTGAGTAGTTTAAAAGATCTAAGCGAACAGACAGCGGGAGCGACTTCATTTATTTTTATACTGTGTAAAGATGATTCGATCCCACTACGACCGTGTCGCCCGCGACCGGCGGCCGACGAGACAGAGACGGTGGCGCGACCCCCTTCATGGTCAACTGATCCCACATAAAATTCATCCCGCGGGATGAATGGCCCCTTTTGATTTTTTTCGTGGGTGACTCGACCCAACTGAGCCTACAGGCCCAGTTAACCACTTATCCCACTTACAGGTCTACTCAACCCGCGGGCTCATTCAACCACTCTTAGTATTAAAGAGTCTTCTCAGCCCGCGGGCTCAGTTTACCACTATCTATTAGGTATGAGTTGTCTGAGCCCGCGGGTTTAGTCGACCCCTATCCGAGGCTTAAGGGTTTACTCACCCTACCGGCTTAATGGTTGTCACTAGACGGATTCGTGAGGAAGGTAAGTATTAAAAAGGTAATGTGATGAAATTCAGCACTAATGGGACGTAATAAACACGGGTACATGAAAAAAATATTTAATTTCCACGACAGTACATCAAAATAAAGTAAATTCTAAATGCAAATTAAAAAAAACATGGAAATTAGTGCCTATTAAGCTTGCTTGAAGAAAAAAGAAGCTACCTACATTCTTAAATGTTCGATACAGAAATCGAGGCTAATTTTTTTGTTTTTTAAGTCCAACACTGTTTGAGAAATGTGATCATTCACTTCCATTATTTCGCTTTTTCTTTTAGAAAATTCATTTTTTCTTATTTTTTCTACATCGTTTTTCATCATCCTTTGCAGTATTACAAGAAGTTGAATAATATTCGGTTTCGGTTTCAAAAGTTTATTAACCTTGCTGTGCCACCCCTCGATAGCATTGTTTGTGCGGTTTACTTGATTATGACATGTCCACCGGCCAAAATAAATCGATTTTGGGTCCATCCATATTTTATAGAAGTATTCGTTAAAGGATTTTCCAATTTTGGTTTTCGGTCCTTTATCTAAGGCGAACAGCCACGCGTCGAGCAATTCCTCAAAAGGCAAATGTGCCAAGGCAGATAGTCGCTTGATATGGACCTTGCCCAGTCTATTCTTCTGTAGGCCACATTGCCTCGCCTTTCTCCAGAGGCATTTAGTGAAATGGTAGTAGCATCCTTGGATCTCTACACCTGGACATGTATCAATAATTGCTGACATGAGCGATTTTTCAAAATCCACTTTAATATTGATGGGATTCCATTTTGCTTGACTTTTTATGAGTCTAAATAGTAAGCTGTATGTTTGTTTGTTCTTATTTGGCAATAACGCGTATAATATTGGTACCACTTTTATGTTTTCTCTATCGCTACCGAGGTCGACGTGTAGCGTCACAAGCTGGTAAAAATTCCTTTGGCATGATTTAAAGGTGCCGTCTATGTAAAACATCTTACCCTTCGATAGCCAAGTTTTTAATTCTGGGCATGAGAATACTAAAATCCTGGTATTCTTTTCCGTGTAGTCAGCAAACAACATGTTTTTAAATTTGTTGGGTATTACAACATCAACAGCCCGTTTAAAACTTATATTTTTTATGCCTAATGCCATGTACCGTTTCCGGTATAATTTTTTTTTCACATTTTCAAAAGAGGAAATTTTGGTCACTTTATCTAAACCGGCATCTTGAATTTTGCCGGTAACATCCTCATAAATCTGTGCCACAGGTGTCATTAAGTCATGGGCGACTTTTTCGTTAATGGTGTTCATGTGCTTTTTTATTTCGCAAGTAGCATAGTTAGCCTCATGATTATGAGGAGTTTCGCTAATGATAACGGAACTTGTTTCATTAATTGTCTTTACTACAGCATAGCACTTACTTTCTACACAACGCCATAGGATAGTGTCGTCTTTATTCTTTCTCTTAACGCGGTAACTATACCCAGCACGTATCATTATTCGGCCGCCTCTTTGTGAAGTAATAAAATCAATTGCATCTGCACTAGATGATGGGGAGCACGGTTTGTACGGGTATGGCTGCATTTTATTCTAAAAAGCGATAACTAGACGAATAATCGGGCACGATCGAAGTCGGTATGACACTACTGACATATTAAGAGTGATAAGTAATAAGATATTGCAGGCCAGTAATAATAATAACTAACAATGTTACGCAACCTCTTTACATTAATGCGAAAGGATAAACTTGAATAAGGGGAATCCCCGTAATTACCGTAAAATGGGGTAGGTTGGGTCGAAATAGAAGTAAATAGTATCTTTTTTTATAATATCTTTTGTCAACCCTAAACTGGTAAGGACTAGTCAAGTTAAGCCGGTAGGGTGAGTAAACCCTTAAGCCTCGGATAGGGGTCGACTAAACCCGCGGGCTCAGACAACTCATACCTAATAGATAGTGGTAAACTGAGCCCGCGGGCTGAGAAGACTCTTTAATACTAAGAGTGGTTGAATGAGCCCGCGGGTTGAGTAGACCTGTAAGTGGGATAAGTGGTTAACTGGGCCTGTAGGCTCAGTTGGGTCGAGTCACCCACGAAAAAAATCAAAAGGGGCCATTCATCCCGCGGGATGAATTTTATGTGGGATCAGTTGACCATGAAGGGGCGCGACCCACTGTTTATACAAACACACAGATAAACAGATACGCACACACGTTAAACTCCTAACACTCCTCTTTCTGCTTAGGGTGAAAATGACAATAGTATGGATACGTTTGTATTATTTAAGTCCCACCCTATACCTCCCAAATCAAGAATTCATGATCGTTTTAAACACAAATGGAAAGAAAAATAACCAACAAAGTTTTCTATGTCGAAGCCACAGGATGTTTAAAAAGTTTTTGACACATCACAATTGGGGTTTCCGTCCCACTTCGGAAAAAGTTATCTGCGTCTTTTTATACGTAAAAGAGTTCTTGAAAGTCAATCGAATCGCGTTCTGCGAATTGTAACTCCTTCAACCTAAACTTAAAAGGTTGGACAATGCGATTGTACCCGAGGAAACCAATTTTGTTCGTGATTTGACCGGTAATCATTATAAGTTTGAGATACGATTTAAAGATACTTTAGACGTTTATGCCTATATACATTGAAGATTGTAGGGGAAATTACTTTTCTCAAACATGCTCGGAAATAACGAGTTTCCTATTGAAACACATTGACGGAAAATGCCTCTTTTTACTCCTAGGAGTAAAAAAAACCATATGAAAACACATTGTCCACATTGTTTTTTCTAAAGTGTTCTCTATTGCTTATAAAATCGAAAGGACTATGAAAAAAATCCCGTACACCCAACTTGTGGGGGCGCAGTGAGGGGCGGCGGCGGCTTATTGTGCGTGAAACTATCTTAACTAATACGAGTATGTATTTACTCGTACTCGTATGACGCAAACAAACATTCTCTCCGAATTTGTCAAAGGTTTTTAAAAATACTTATAATCATGTAATTGTATAATTTCTTCGCATTGTTTGAGAAAAGCATTATGTATGCCTCGGCGGAAACGAGGATTTCATCAGCTCAGCCTGCTAACCACCTCGTCAGGAAATCCCTTACATTCCGCGCCTAGGCAACAATGTACTATTAAATACTCGTAGATTAATAACCCTCTCTCGTAATTGCTCTACTTTCATAGCTGCACGGGTAGCAAAAGTTGTATTTTCTCGCTTGTCGCTCAGTGCGTCTCCATCGTTACAGACTAGTTAGAAAGGGAGATCCGAGCGACAAAGAAGTGGCGGACAACATGTGCTAGCCATCCTGATAATGCTTGACGGTTCAATATACCGACAAACCTAGTTAAGAAACATTCGAATTAAACAGTGCTTCAATTTCCAAAATACTGAAATCGGTCTATCCGTTTACGGGATTCGAAGACTAAATCCGACAAAGATATGCCAAGGCAACCTGATAAGGCCTTTCTTTTTGGCAGTAACTCTTTTCTATTTTGCCAATTATTAAAATAGAACACGAAATGGAGCAAAAGCAAGTGAACAACGTCAACATCCTGCAGGCATGTTTTAAAATCCTCTCCCACATTTACATTTTACAGTATTTCAAATTTCCGTAACAATCTTAATTCTACACGCTCTATCCTTCTCCCTATCTCAGTCCTAAAATTTATGAACACTCTGTATTTGTCTATAACAAGCAAGTCACTACAGATAATATACAGCGGTATTGTTGAGTTATTGTGCTCCGAACTATCGTATCTGATAAGAGCAAGCGCTCATTAAATTACTTACGGCAGTGTTGCAAAAAGTTATCTATTGTATGATTAACGGCGCTTTCGAAGTTAAATAACTTTCGATGTAAAATGTGCGATGAGATTTACAAGAACTTACGTATCTATTTAATATTGTAATCGTCATACTATTCATAAAAAACGTTTGGTTATATTAACGGCACTTTCAACGGTTTTCTGTCAGATTTTAAAATAAATTTTGTAATTGTGTTATTTTTTGTGCGGTAAGGAGTTTACATACACTGTTTTTTAAATTTCGTTATCAAGCTAGAGTAAAAAGTTATTGTAAAATTCAAATTTCATTGTTAATCACTGTCTTCTCTGAACTGCACATATATTTTTTGATGAAAAAGTCTATATCATCCTTAAATTAAAACCACAACATATTCCGTTTAAGTTCAAAATTCCGCAGCGTTTCATTTGGAAATGTAGCATTCCGATAAGCATCCTGTATCTTGTGACCTTATCGGTTTAATCGTTATAATTGTAACCACGAATAGGTACAGTAAGCAAAAGCAGAAATTATATTCTACTTGGTAAATTCGTATCGCTTTTGACATGTTGCCGTATTGCTTTTAACTCAGCCGGCCTTACTGTCAAGTAAATACGTAAGAACTACCGTAACGTTGACAATACGATAACATGTCTAAAGCAATATTGTTTTACCGTGTAGAATAGAGCCTCAGCTGTGCAGACAGTATCAACTTAAACTCACCGGTTAATACGAGTATACCGTCGATTTAAAAACCGGGCAAGAGCATTCTCAAAAAAATATCTCAAACAACAACAAGCATGAAGAAATTCTCTTTTTAATTATTAGTTATTTGGTGCTGACTTAGATGATTTAGTAGACTTATGTCCGGTTCCTGGGTTACCTTTGTTTCGGCGAAATATGTTTGCCAAATGTATCGTTTCCCAACCGTTTTATTTGGAAACTCGCTTTGTTTCCTGTAACCGTTAATATTTCAGGATTTTATAAAAACTAACCTAACCTAACATTCCTGAAAAATCTACAGTTACAGGAAAGATAAAGCTTACTTCAGATTAATATTTGACACATTTTGTATTCTTAAGTGTCAAATTATGGCCCGAAGTAAACCTTATCTGTCCACGGTTTGAATATTGGAGCCCGACATTAGTCGCCTGTATCTCAGGAACCAATCACGTCTACTAAGTCGTGATAGTATTGCTTTAAAATTGGTTATTATGTGCTTACTTTTAAGATATTTTTCAGATCTTTAGTATTTGTAGTTTTGGTTGTCCCACTTGACTCTCACAAAAAGTAGCACTTTAAATCTTAATATTTCACAAAGCGATCCCTTAATCGAAAAGTTGTTACAATCCCGTAATATTTTTGAAAGGCCTATCCAATGGTACCACACCGTGGGGTCTTCCCAAAAAAAAAACAACCCTACGTTACTACGTGTAGGGGAAGCACACATTTTTTTTCAATATTTTATTTTACCCCTTCGTTGGCGTCACTAATATTCACGCCAAATAGCTTTCTAGAACTAAGAGTCTCTGAGCTAAGCTGCGGGCGGACGGACATGGCGAGGGTTAGGTTAGGATAGGTTAGGTTACGTTAGGTTAGTTAGTTTTAACACGGAACCCTACAAAGTAAGTCCTTAAAAGAATAAGAAGGCAGGACTTGATGCGGGCTCCACATGCTGGCTGTTTGTCACAAACACCGAACACGTGCCGAACACCGACTACAAACAGCCAACACAAACACGCATCCCCATGCTTGGCGAACGTGGTAGTACATTCCGGATTGGTAAAAACGTTCCTTTGATTTGTGGAAAAAACCGACACCAACGCCGATCACTGGCGAACACAAACACAAACAGGCAAACACCCATCCACATGTTCGTGTTGGCTGTTTGGTGTTCGCTGTTTGCCATTGTTTGCCAAGCGTGTGGACGGCGCATGAAAGCCTTTTGTCCTTACAGCACTAATGCTGTCTGCGTTTTGACTAATATGCCTGACTACTATCTCTGCTGACTGTAGCCTGTAGCGTAACTTTACGGAGTAACTTGGCCACACGTGAGGGTGATTGTAGATAATGGGTATAGTTTGAGCGGTTGATTGCGGGGTCCGATTCGGTGATAGGAGTGATGTTCCTGTAGACCTGTACATAGGTGCGGAACGGCATTTATCTACCAGGGCGTTTTCGCAACGCGTTCTACGAAGCATGTTCCCTTTCCTCTATTTTTGTCTCGTTGACTGTACAACCAGTCAAAAATAGAAAAAAGAAATCCACCTTGTCTCTACATTGATTTTTAATTCGCTATAGAACTGTGTCAAAGTAACGCAGTAAGTCAAATCTTGAAAAGTTTTTAGGATTTGATTGATTACGTCACTTTGATATAGTTCGATAGTGGCTAAGAAATCTATTTGTTTGACTGTACCTACAGTCTAAGTCATAAATTTACGTTCATAAGGCGTTAATAATATCTACACCATGCTCCTGATAATAAGGCCTATGCTCCTGATAATAAGGTCTATGTTTACATATATTTTGCGCGATGGTCGTTTAGATATTAGTGCTTTTGGCTGTACATATTTATACAAGACTAATGGGGTTCAAGACAAAAATAATCTATGATAGAATCGATATTTCTGCAAACCAAAATATACAAATGTTGCCTAGTATTGGTTGGGCAGTTATTGTAATCCTAATCATCCTTTTAAGGTCTATAAAACTTAAATAAACATCTAAATAAAATAAATAAATAAATAAATATCAGGGGACAATTTCACACCAATTGAGCTAGTCCCAAACTAAGCCCTAGGCTTGTACTATGGGTACTAGACAACGATATAAATACTTATATAGAGAAACATATACTTAAATACATAGAAAACATCCATGACTCAGGAACAAATATTCGCGCTCATCACACAAATATCTGCCCTTACCGGGATTTGAACTCAGGGCCACTAGCTTCGTAGGCAGGGTCACTACCAACTAGGCCAGCGCGTTTTTTATCTATTTGTTTACTGTTTCTTTGTAAGTCAAACAACATTGTGAAAGTAAATCAATACTTTTGTAAAAAAATACGTCCAAAATGTAACCCAAACCTGCGGAATAAATCATTGTTTCCAATTTTATTCCTTCAGCGCAACATGAGGGTTGCGCTGTACCTATTTTTTCATCGTTAAACGCGCGAGAGTCACATTACTCGATATTTTCGTCGAATGGAAAATTAAATGCCCCTCGACTTTATTCTGTTGATTTAGACATGATTTTAGCATATACCTGTCTTTCGCAATTAAGGCATAAACGAGATAGACACGGATAAAGTTGTAAAGCAAGAGCTGTCACGATGCTACAATCGTACTCTGAGAGAATTTAGTACTTAGTGAAAAAGTACTTTGTATGTGTTAATAAATGGTGAAATTAAAAACAAATTCTGAATTAAAAGAACCCTCGTACATCATCTTCATCATCATCATTAGCCGTAAGACGCCCGCTGCTGGACAAAGGCCTGCCCCAAGGTTTTCCACAACGATCGTTTCTCTGCTGCTATCATCCAGCGGTTTCCCGCGACCCTCGTACGCTTAATATTAATCACCTAAGGTTTGCATTTGTATTCGCGCATGCGTATTACTCGATATATTCCAATGCGCGTAAGCAGGTTTAGTCGGTGAGTCGGAAGTTCTGGTGGTAATACATTTTAGAAAGAAAGAAAGAAAGAAAATCATTTATTCGTGACACAGATAACAAAGAACAGATAGACGCACAAGAAGAAAGTATCTACGAAATGGTCCCAACTCAGCGTAATGCTGGCATTAAAGTCAGCGCTGGTCTTCCGTTGGAACCATCAGGTGAAACCACGGAGGCTGTTCATACCTATCCTACACCGATACCACGAAACCTATGAAATGTATTGCCACTAGATCACCCGATATTTTGTCGGATCCGACGCCCGATAAAGTGGGAACCCACTCTTACGGCTTGGCATATAAATAAATTTGAACTTTAAAAAACATTGCATTTTAATCAGCATTATTGTATTGTGATCAAAATTATACGTATATTAACATCGTTCTACATTCATATTTTCAAGCTAATAAAAGCGTGTTCAAATAAAAATACAAACACAATGTTAAGAAACAGTTGCTTATTAGCAATGACTTACACTCTCATTAATGTTGTATTATAAAATACCTTTTGTGCAGGTTTATAATTAACGCACAAACCAACATAACTCAGCGATTAATTTCGTAATTCATAACATAATCTTAGTCAAATAGGCGGTAACAAAAGAAATTCGCACCGTATCGAGATTCTAGGTTAATTACAACTTTATTGTGAGCAATTAATAAGGTCTATCTGATTAACGCGACAGCCTTGTATGGAGAAAAGCTCGTTGCACATTGCAAGCTATAAAATGAGTGTGGCCCATAATTTCCGAATTTCTATTGCCATTTTTTCCCGATCTTAATTTTTCACAGTCGTGTTTTTTCATTGGCTCGTTTATCTCTGACGCAGTTTTACCTTTTTTTTATTATTTATTCTGCGTGGTTTGGCCCTTCGGGCCTGCTGCAAAACTAACATAACGTAAACCAACCTTCCTTTTTTGACCTAATTATAAGTGAAAAAAAATTACAATTGGGAGAAATTCGGATAAGAAAATATGTGATTGAAAAAAAACTAATATCGGGAAAAATGGGAATGGAAATTCTGCAACCAATAAAATATGATTTTCGGAAATTATGGGCAATGCTCTATAAAATATATAAAGAAGAAACTGACTGACTGACCGATCAGCGCACAGCTCAAACCGCTGGTCCTAGGGACTTGAAATTTTGGGAGAAAATTCCTTGGATATCCTAGGGGTGCACTAAAAAGGGATTTATGGAAATTCATCCCCTAAGCGATTAAAATAGAGGGTACCTGGAAATCCGTTCCTGTCATTGTTCGAGCGAGCATGAGCAATTTGACGATATATGGCATATGTTGTACTTACTCATTACTAAACTCTCAAAATTAGGGAATAGTTCTTATGCGAACCATATTAAATACGGACTTAAATACGGAACCCTCGGTGCGCGAGTCTGAGAGTAACTGTTGTGATATTGAGTGACGGTGACGGTTCATGTCTGGCTTGAGGTTAGCGCCATACTTAGTTTTATAATATTGTTTCTGGCTTCACTGAAAACCAGCGTGACGAATTTTGGTAGGCTTTTGTAATCTTAGTTTTTTGTTTTATATTTATATTATCTTAATTTTATGAATCTGTATACTAGTGTAAAATGGCTACCAAATAAACTTTTTTTCTTTCTTCATTTCATTTGACCGGTTTTATATGACGGACGGACCCTGCATAAGGTCCTACCACCACTAAAACTATCGCTATTACATCGGGGGATTATAATGTATTTAATAACTGTTTATAGCTTCGCTTTGCATTAACACTCGTCCTAAAATATAACATAATTACGCAAGTACCTGATAACTATTGTCTTGTCGCTTGACAGATCGGATCTGATTATCAGACGCCTCGGACATGCGCCGTGTTAATGATGAGTGACGTGTGACGCAGGTACACGGTTAATTGTGAAATTTAATAATAATACATAATATAGGCATATCTATAACAACTATGCAGATGTCACATTGTCATTTCGAGAGTATACAGAAAACAGAAACGTTTTGCATCGTTTGATCATGACTATCCTCTCTCTTATCCGAAGCGCTAGTAGATTCACTCCATATTACCAACGTGTAAAAGAGCCCTCATGTGGCAAGTTACTGAATAAATATTTTGAATTTTGAATTTTGAATGCCTATGTACACATATATTTGTGGCATTATCTACGTAAAGGGACCTTATTGTCATTGGCGCTTACGCCGCACTGCGTCACGCGACGTTGTATTAATATCGGAGCATCTTTAGTAATGGCGGAAGCGCCATCGACAATAAGGTCCCTTTTCATAGATAACGTCACATTTGACGCGATGGCTGTGTAAATATTCATGCTTTCGACCGCACAAGCTAGAGCCATAGTATTGCTAGAGCTTAGTTCGGGACTAGGTCAATATATGTGGACGAGTCCATCGGTTACTGGTAGTTCCATTGCAGTCAGTCACCGCACGGCATTGACAATAATTTTATTAGGGGATCTGATAAAAATTGTGCTTGTAGAGATTTATCTCAAGGCAGACTGTTTTTATTTTCATTTATTTGTATTATTATTTACTGAGGGGAAAATTAGTAAATAAAAGATGATAATAGTATTGTACAGAGACAATGGATTTGTGTAGTGACTAAGCTCAGTTCAAAAAATAAAGACTATACCAGTGCTACGCCCGCTTTGGACTAGTTTCTGACAAGATCAAAAACACCGAACAGCGCTCCAAAACTGGTATTGCGGATGTGGGTGCCAAGACCGCTAAGCTTAAGTGGGACTGGGCTGGACACGTCTGCCGAATGCAGCCGGAACGATGGACCAAGGTTGCCACCGAATGGACCCCGCAGGATGGCTACCGGAGCAGAGGCAGACCCAAAAGGAGATGGCGGGATGACTTAGACGCGGTTCAAAGCGAATGGCGGGAGCATGCACTCAATCGGGACGAATGGCGGGATAGAGGGGAGGCCTTTGCACAGCAGTGGGACACCCAAATAGGCTAAAAAAAAACTCAGTAAACAATGAAAGAAACAATTACAAAAAAAACAGTATGTTTTGAGATAATCCTCTATACCTAAGCATGACGGGAGACACTGCGTTCTGTTGAGAAGAAGCGCCACGCAAGCAAAAATAAATTTGAAATTAGCTTTTTTCTCATTCATCGGCAATATATTACATAACTTAATTACGAAAATAAATCATACTTACCGGTAGTTAGGTGTCACGATCGAGACCGAACCCACATCCTCTGTTACGCAGTACTTGAGTCATCACAACCGGGTCGATCGAATGATCTAGGACAAATACTTTAACAACACCTAATACCTTAATAACGTGAAAGTGATTCTGCCTTTAATCAAACATTACACCAAGTTTAATAAGTTTCTTCCAAATACCAACATTTTTGGGGAAACCTTTTGCTCTCGACTTTAGTTCTGAGGATCTAGTGAAAAAAGCTAGTCGAGTTAACTCATACTAAAAAAGGGTCTATACATAAACGGATTATACAAGACTTAAACTCTTTTTACTTGATCTTCTGGAGATTTATACCCTTTTTCACTAGGACCCCAGAGTTATGCACGCAGTCACCGTCAGACCAAACGAGCGAGTTCAAACTCGTCTTCGTGGTCTACTTTAAAGCGGAGATCCTTTTTCCAACTTCCAATATATAATTAGAACAGCTTTTTAATAGCAAAATAGTTCATTTAGTTTTCTAAATATCAAATTTCAATCCATTCCAATAGCAAAGAACTGGTTCAATGTTGACTTGCGAGATTTAAACTACACATCAAAAGCAATCAAACATGTTAATGGAAATTAATTAAAGCTCGTACAATGGCCATCACTATACGGACAGAAGCGTATCTGTCAATTATGTTGATGATGACCAAATGAACCACTCTCAAGGCAATGATAACGACGACACGAACGGAGTCGCAAGCGAAAACTTGGCAAAAACACTTAAAAAACCGGTCAAGCGTGAGTCAGGCTTGCGCACCGAGGATTCCGTAATGCTGCAAAATATCGTTTTATTTCAATTTCTATGTTATGTATGCGTTTACCCGATTCACACTTGACTGGTTTTTATTATTGGTTTTATTTGTTAGGATTGGATTGTATCACACCAAAGGGCATTGGGTACATTTGTTTGAAGAATATTGTATTTTTTTTTCAGTGGCCACGGATGATTTTTACATTGTTATTTAGAGGACCTCTAAAGACATAGATATATAATATATATAATTTATGGCGTTAAATAATATCGCAGCGGAGATTTTAAAGATTTAAGTATTCAGTTTTTAGAACAAAAGTACGCCCGAGTATGAATATTTAAATATCTCGGCTCCACACAACATAACAAAATAAGTATATTTTTAATAATTCTATCATAATTTACCACTTTTAAGAATGGCCGCTCACCTTGAAAATGTATGAATTTTACAAATGACAACACTTTTACCCAAACCCCTTTGACGCCTGTATGCTGATATTGCCGTTAGAACAAAAAACAAAAAATGTTACTTGTAAGGACACTCCCTGATTATTTCACTTCATAAATTTTTTATTCCCGAATAATAATAAAACATTTTCTTTAACAAAAAAAACAGCTATTACAGTTTAAAAGAAGCTCTTCACAGTTACGTTGGACGGAGAGCTAAAGTTTATTAATGGTTCCGAGGAACCCTGTGAGTACGGAACCCTGAAAATCAAGTTATTAAACAGTCACAGGTAACAAACACTATATTTCAACTCCGTTCGTTCACCTTACCTAACAGGTTCTGTTATACCACATGTGTACCACATGTGAAAGTTGATCCTATTTGAGATCTGCACTGGATAGAGCAAGTGCTATTATGCAACGATAGTGTCAGAATGATCTCATCGTTTACATGGCTCCACCCATCTATTTACCATATACTGTGCCAGGATCTTATGCAAGGAAAGGCTGTGGTTGAAGTGAACATGCTGTTTATATTTCCTATGAGGGCTCTTTTACCTGTCGGTAATATCCGGAGTAAATCTACTAGCACTTCCGACAAGACCATCATTGCGGAGAAGAAGCGCCGCAAGAAACTCCAGCAGAACGACATTTTTACATACACATTTTATAAGTACAATAATTGAACAACAAGTCCTTGTAAGCGTGAACAGACCGGACCCCACAGGTAGCACCCGGTCATGAGTATCAACCATGTGTTGGGGAAGGGAAAGCTGACAGGCCGCCTGATGATAAGTGGGCTTTGAAACCCAGGAAAGTACAATCTTAAGATTCCCTATGCCCTGCCAACCCTGAGGACTAAGATCTGAAGGCTCTATGCTAGATTACTGCGCTTACAAAAATGGCTATATTGGCTATGTGTATGTTTTCACATAAAAGATTTCGAACTTTAAATAAACTGTATAAGATTTAAAATGCTCTTTACACAAAATAACACATAGTAACTTTTGCATGAAAACCGATGGCCTGCTAAATCAGAAAATTATAATGACGGAGCACTATCAAACTTAGCGTGTTTTTAAAGGGTATTGGGTATGTTTGTATGAAGAATATTGTTTTTTTTTTTCAGCCGCCACGGATAATTTTACATAGTTATTTAGAGGACCTCTAAATACACTTAGATATATACAATTTATGGCGTTAAATAAAGTCGGAGCGGATATATTAAAAATTTAAGAATTCAGTTTTTGGTACTACTTAAAAGTACCTATAGATACGTCCAGGTACAAATATTTAAATATCTCGGCTCCGATGCACTTAAGATTACAATACGTAACAAAATATGTTTGTTTTGAATAATTATATCATAATTTACCACTATTACGAATGGCCGTTCACATTGAAAAGGCATGATTTTTACAAATGACAACACTTTTACCCAAACCCCTTTAAGTTCCTATAAAGATACATTCTCTATTCTGCTCGGTAAAACCACATTGCTTGTCACATGTTATAGTATTATCAACGTTACGATAGCCAACAGCACGGCTAGCACAAGTTGCCCGCGACTTCTTTGTCGCTCGGATCTCCCTTCCTATCTAGTCCGTAACGATAGAGACGCACTGAGCGACAAGCGAGAAAATACAACTTGTGCTACCCGTGCTGGTGAAATTACTAGCACAGAGGCATTCCATCTTAGTCCTCAGGGTTGGCAACGCATTTGAAGTATTTTTGAGCCGAGCATTTGTTTTTTTTTCATTGCATTTTTTAGATTGTAGTCTTGAGATTTCAAATGTCTGTCTCAGATCCCACTTACCATGAGGTGGCCTGAGTGCTCGCGTTTCTTCTCCTTGCCATAAAAAAAAGCTCTCAGCTACTTGACAGTAATGGCGGCATAGTTACAAAAAAACGGATGAAATAGAGACACATAGCACACTGACACAATAGTACCTGTCAAATTAACATCCAATATATGCTGTGTCGCAACATCATAAAAGCCATTATTGCGTGGCATGAAGTCACTTAGCATAAAGAAATGTATATCGTGGGAATTCATTTCATCTCATACTTGTTTTATTTTATTGGCCCGTGGAGTAATGTGTCGAGTTACATTATTTGGTAATGAACAGTCATAAAATCTCCAATAGGTCAACTATTCATTAATTGGAGGGACGAATGTTAGGTGTTATATAATATTTTATAGACAAGTGTATTCTAATGAAGTAGTTAGTTGAATTTTGATACAGTTTCTAGAATGTCTAATACAGCCTTGGCCAAAGGTCTTGAGCACTCATGCGTTTTTCATATAAAAGTCAAACTTTAAAAGGAGGATTTATATATTTTATTATCGAAAGTTGTATATTTATCGGAAAGATAAGTCATATTTATTGACGTTAAGGGAAATTCCGTGAAAAAAATACACTTAATCATTTTATTGTAAACCCCGACTTTTTCTAGCTTCAGTTTTCACACGCAAATAGCTTCTCTGAAACGGTATATTTTAATGATATGCACATATTAAAACACTTTTTTTTTACGTCTTTGTGTATATTTTAAATTGAAAAATAATACGTTATTTATAAGTTACAAAGGAAAAAGCGGGGGGGGGGGGTGCTCAACGCCTTTGGCCATAACCCGGCGACACTCGCTACTGGGTAGGGAATGCAATTTAACCGGTTATTAACCGATTTTGTATGAAAATAACCGGTTAAAACCGGTTATAACCGGTTATTTGCATTCCCTACTACTGGGTAAAAAATACCACACAGTACTTATATTTGAACTATAAAATTATGCTTATAAGGAATAGGGAAATACTCTATTAGGCAGCCTTATACGTTCGATAAGCCATGCTGCTAATTGAAAATGCACGCGCTAAAATGTGTTTTGTTCGCTCGGACGGGACTACTTAAACTCGCCGCTGCGATTTCGCTCGTTCGTCCGACTGACCGCCGTTTTTGAGAGAATCAACCCTAGCTTGGCCGCACCTTAATTTTATATTTTTATAGCTAAATTAATGTCTTATCTCCGTCGTAAAACTCAGCGAAGTTGAGTACCTAAATATTTTAGGGTTATCCCACTGGCCGAGTGCAGCGGAACTTTGCCCACTCGCCAACTTCCTTCATAAAACTAAATAACGAAACCCGGAGAAACTTGAAATAATGCGCCAAGTTTTAAAACTAAGTTTTGTTTGTTTAAAACGAAAATTTCAAAGCATAAAGGATGGGTGAGACTATCTTTATGATGGCAATAAAAGAGATGAGCTCGTTTTATTGAAATAGAAGAGTTAAAAATAAGTATTTATTTATGGCAATTTTAATATATGCAAAAGTAATTCTGGGGTGTGATTCTCTCAACCACGACGGACGGACGGACGAACGAGTGATTGTCCAAGCGGCGAGTTTAAGTAGTCCCGTCAGAGTGAACAAAACACATTTTAGCGCGTGTATTTAATTTGGCGGCATGATTTCTCGAATGTATAAGGCTGCCTAATTAACAATGCACGCGCTAAAATTGGTTTTGTTCGCTCGGACGGGACTACTTAAACTCGCCGCTTCGATTCGCTCGTCCGTCCGACCGACCGCCGTTTTTTGAGAGAATAACACCCCTGTTTCTTTGTTAACCCGTTCACAGCTAAACTACGAAACCAATTGTAGGTAATAAAATTTAGTGTGTTGATATCTTGAACCCCAAAAAAGGACATAGAAAACTTTTCAACCCAGAAGAGTGTATAGCTGTCGTAATACCAAAAGGCGGCTGCGTAGTTAATAGTCCCTATAAGCATTTTAAATTCGATATCGTTACTAATAGAGTAGAGAATCGTTCGACTATTGCAGTTAACTGCCTTCTTTAGTACCAAGGCAGCGCGGACAAAGTCGCAGGCAAAAACGAAATATCATCATCTTCATCACCATCTTATCGACAGAAGCCCTGCTGCGTAATTGAGAATACACGCGGTAAAATATGTTTTGTGCGCTCTGACGGGACTACTTAAACTCGCCGGTGTGGTGCGTTCACTCGTTCGACCGACGAAGCGCCGTTTTTAAGAGAATACACGTCATGGGTAAGTATATTATTATTATTATTACTATTTAAGAGTTCATCTGAACATACTGATTAAACATCTTTTATCTTTTTTTTTATCATGTCATCCACTGCTGTACATAGCCCTCCCCCTTTGATGTCCAGCGACAATGATCCAATGCGGCAAGCATCCATCGACTTGCTGCTACCTTTATTAGGTCATCTGTCCGTCGTGCACTAAATAACACTCAAACTAAATAGGTATGTACCCACTGACTAAATGTAGACCAAGTTCTTAATTTTTTAAACCTAATTTTGACCGCTCCAATCTAGTCTATGTTCCGCAAGGTTTTTTGCTTCGTGTATGACTACAGTTTAGTAAATAGCGTGAATGTCGTAGAGCCGCATTAGGTAAGTCTATTAGTGACGGCTCCTAACTTTGGGTCTGTGGTTAGCGTCAAAATAAGAGTTTCAAAAACTTTCGTAATTTTGTAAATGGGGGTAAAGCAACGTGACTGAATCTAGGCTGACTCAACTGAGATGTTCGACCAGTTTTTGGTGGTTCAACTATTTGAATTAATGCTATTATGAATTCTACAATTCTATAAAGTTGAACTAAGAAACACAATTATTTAGGCGATAGGAGGCGGATAAGGTCGGATTTTTATTCCCACAGAAAAAATGTAAACAAAGTTACGTCAATGTCAAAGTGACATTTCAGGGGATCTCAAAGTTTGGGCCAGCGAGAAATATAATATTAAGTTATCATTTCGCTCGTACCGTGATATAAAAATAAATTTGAGAAATAATTGAAATTAAAATCACACAAATGTGTCTCTGGTAAGCAGTCGTAATACTGAAGCACGAATTGTGAAGCGAAACGAGTGAAGTGACGTCTCACAGCAATCAAGCAGCCCTCAACTTGTTGACACGGGTGTATCGAGTCAATGATACCAGTGCAATAAATAAATTATGCAAACAAAAACAGTTTTCTCGTTTTAAATTAATACAAAAAAGAATTTATATCAAAATAAAGTTTGCCGTCAATAAATTAAATTCTTCAATCTCGATTACAATACATAGTTTTTTTATAGAAAGTTGATTTCTTATAAATGTGGATTGTATAAATATTTTGAATACTGCAAATGTTTTTCGTTAATGGCAACACCTTTGTTTACATTTTTTCTGTGGGAATAAAAATCCGACCTTAGGAAGCGTAAAGGTATGTATATATGTCAATGCTATCTTTTTAACTAACTGCCGAAGAAGGTGGGTTTGATTTGTAGGTATATAAGGATGTATTTGGGTAGAATGATAGTTCTTTGTATATTTGTTTTATAAACTGTTCTGTGTATTTCCAAAGTAGAGGCTTCGAAAAAATTGCCGAATTGAATATTATAAACTGAGTTGTTCTTGTTTAATTATATAGACGACAACATCAAAACCTATAGTTGGAATTTAAGTTAGTTTTTTTGTAAGACTAGGTAGGTGATTTTCTCTTAAATAAATTGCTCTTAAAATTGATCAGACCAAATATTATAACCATCGATTCAAATTATACCGTCCGACGCACAAACATTAAACCTACCTTACAAACCGTACCTTCTTAATTTAGTACCTTTACCTCATATGACTTCACTCGCTCATTCGACGATTCGACCGAGGGCCTTTTCTTAAGAGAATAATTTCAGTATATTTTGCTGGCACTCTCCACACGTGAACGTTAAGAAATGCACCTCAAACCCCTATACCGCGTTAAACGCTGAATATATGCAATAACGCACGTGGTCCCAACCGCCGCGTATGCGCAGAATGGCCCGAGTATTTCCCTGAGGCAAGAGCATTCTACCGGCGACCGGCTGCGGAATTAACACGTCCATGTGTCATATACTATACGGTAGGCTGGGGACATACTGGGGTATGCAATAAATACATAATTATTTATTCGTTCAGAATCGATTAGTAGTGTAGAGACATTCCATCTTAGTCCTCAGAGTTGGCAACGCATTTGAAGTCTTAAGATTGCAGTCTTGAGATTGTAGTCGAAAATTCGAATGTCTATGAGTCTTAGAGCCACTTACCATCAGGTTTGAGTGCTCGTGTACCTTCTTATTGGCATAAAAAAAAACATTTTCTTGCATAACTTCAATTAGGTATATTTTACACCTAATACTTATATAATATTTGGTAGACGGACAGACGAACTAAAAAGTAATCATATAAAGGTTTAGTTTTCCACTATTTCGTACGGAACTCTAAAAAGATATCAAATCACATCTTGTAACTACTTTCAAACTTCATGTCTTATGCTTTGGCGATAACTTTGGGGTCCTGTCGTTTGACCAAAAAACTTTTCACTAAATGATTAATTTCACAAACATATCATTTGACAAACCGCAATTTTTTTCCGAAACTGTAAATATTTCAGGATTTATTTCAGGACCATCGTGTAGAACCATTATAGGTTAGGTTAGGTTTGTTTTTTAAAAATCCTTAAATATTTACAGTTTCCAAAAAAAAGCGGTTTGTCAAATGATATGTATGTGAAATGAATCATTTGGTGAAACGTTTTTTGGCCAAACATTAGTGAACCGATAACTTTACATTCAACAAATCATATTGTAAAAAAGTTTCAAAAGCTTGTGGCGATCTAGCGACATCTAACGGCAACTTGTATCAACCAACTCGCTACATCGCTAGCGCCACCAGCGTCAGACAGCGCAACTTAAGTGTTCTACAACGCGCTAACGAAGTTTCTCCAGTCAGATGACATATATACAACTTCCAACTTCATTCCAACGGACTTCGGTCCCCAGGCATAACACCCGCCTGGAGAGAGATCTCTCTATTAACATCTCTTCCTACATTGGTGACCCTCGACAATGGACAATTACGCAACCTGACGACCTTCAAGCACTATGACGCAGTTTCAAAGCAAGCCAGACAACCCGCACTGTGCACCACTAGCATTCTGTCATATCTCTATGCCTGGTGTCTACAGTGTGCACACTACTCTCACTCAACAACGCGACTCACTGCGTCCTACTACGAGTACTTCACGAGCAGATACACGACTCACTGTGTACTCCACTCACTCCTCTTCTCCTGCTACGCTCGCCAACGCGGCTCTGAGCACTACTGGAGACATCCCTACTGGCACTTGCAAGCGGCAATTCAACGCACAGACTGCACGTCATCACCATCAACCTCCGGTCTCAAAGGGGGGCTGGTGTGGCGATCTAGCGACATCTAACGGCAACTTGTATCAACCAACTCGCTACATCGCTAGCGCCACCAGCGTCAGACAGCGCAACTTAAGTGTTCTACAACGCGCTAACGAAGTTTCTCCAGTCAGATGACATATATACAACTTCCAACTTCATTCCAACGGACTTCGGTCCCCAGGCATAACACCCGCCTGGAGAGAGATCTCTCTATTAACATCTCTTACTACAAGCTCTTAGGTACAGTTGAGTTCATAAAAAGCATACACTTTTGAACGTTATTTCAATGAGATAAGGTGCATAAGTGTGCACAACATCTCAGAACTCGACTGTAATAAAAGCACATTGAGTGGAACGGAATAACTGTGTCACTTTAACTCCCCCTCTAAGAGACCATATTGTGATACAATTTGTAGGTATGTCACGTTCAAAATCTGTAATAAAATAATAAGGAATATACAATGACCACTCATTGCTGGTCATAGGCCTCCTCTAAAACTCACTTCAATGCTCGGTCCAGCCCGCGCCTCCCGCACTCCCGCATCTTACGAATTCCTTATTCTTTCACAAAAGCAAACAGGAATCTTAAGTACCCGAAACCGACCTGCGTGCATGAATCGATGTATGATGTGGAAGAAGCGAATGAAACATTAGTTACGAGAGATATGGCGAGCGAGAGTGAGCGGAAATGTCGGTAGGGTCCTAGACGGACGTACGGTGATCAGATTCGCGATGTACTGAATAAGAGCCAAATAAAAACCCCCGAAACCGACGTACGTGCGTGAAGAGATTGATGATTATAGAGGAAGCGAAATTTGTATGTTTAGACCGGTGCACCTGGCGTTCCATAGTCTTTGCCTACCCCATTGGCGGACAGGCGTGAAGGTATGTGTGTATGTTGTATGTAATTAAAGTTGTTTACTTTACCGTGGAGACCGCAATAAACACCAATTAGCCCTTCCCGGCAAGCAAGCATTACATAAATATTTGCTACTATAAAAGATCGACCGGGAAAGTTTTTACACTAGGTTAACCGCGTCATCATTACTATTAAATCAACTCAAAACGGAAGTTATTTAAATATACTGACTATTATAAAACTCCCATAATCACCACCAAGTGTCCCACAATCCTAATGCTATTCACAAACAACATGGAAATAATGTCGCAAGCGAAACGTTTATGAAAAACGAAATAAACCCCGTTTAGTAAACCCGACCCAACCGGTCCCGCGCTCATCATAGTCTGCATTACTTCAAATTAAGACGTTGCTCAAAAGATGTTACCAGGAAACCATCACTCACTAAGTGGCGAAGAGAGCCCAAGTTTATGCAATGCACGTATTAAAAGTTGTCAGTTTGGCCGAGTTACGTTACGTGTTACTTAGCTAGAATTGAATTAGAGAGGACCAAGGCAAGCCAAGTTGCACTCTACAAAATGCTTCTTTTGTAGGGATCGCTACCGCCATCTTTATCTCTCTCTAACCCACCGCCAAGGAGCTGTAATTTTTGACGTATGGTGAGACAGGCAACTCAGTCCAGATCAGTTTATTAATACAGGCTTTGAGGCCGAAAGACATTTGCAATCAAATGCATTGCCAACCCTCAGAATGATTTCGTCGGTTATGTTACCCTCCTGGGTTAGTGAAGAATAACTCGGTCGCATAGTTACCGACTCGTAAAATGGAAACATTGCTATTTTCATGGCATGTCTTTCCTAGCAAAGTCGACGGAGCCCCGCATGGCGGGGCTCCTATTCTTAGGTAATTTGCCCTTTGAGCATTTGAAGTTACCTTACGAACCTTACCTACCTAGTAACGCAAGCGAAGTGATCATTTCGCGACTCAGACATTTTGAGACGTAGGCACCGGAACACAACAATGCAAACACTTGACGTATTAAAGAGTATACCTAAAGTTGTTGAAGAAATTTGGGCGAACCCTGCACTAGATCCTCCTAGAGTTATAGAACCAGTAATGAACAAGAACCAATGATGGACACTTGATTTAAATGTTACAGAAGATAAGGGTTATTAATTTACCTTATGATTTGTCTTTAGCTAAAAGTGTCCAACATTGGTACACTTTGTCATTCAACCAGGGAATAAAGTATGTGGTAATGTAATACAATTATTACCTATGTATATATTGCTGCCCGCAATAACTCTATTCAGCTGCTGGTAGTCCTGCATGTAGTCCTGTCAATAATCTTAATGTAGAATGTGTAATTTCCTGTTTAAAACCGACAGTTTTAACAGATATATCAGCAACCCTAAAGTAATCAATCCAAAAAGACTCATCAGACAATCATTTCTATAGTAAATAAAACCTTGCCACTACCGAGATAATGTCGAAAATGAAAGCCTGTTAATTGCAGGCAAGCCCTTTCGCCTCAGGCCAGTATTGGGCAAGCGAGGAGGTAAAAGTTCGTACGACAGACACCCGGGCGGGACGTGGTGTAACCGAGCGACTGTGACCTGAGAGCGATGCTGGCGCAAATTGGTTCCTACTTAAATGAAACGCTTTTTTCTTTTGCTTGTGGTAGATAAAATGTTTCTTCTCTGTGGATATATAAATTTAGATCAAGGCCGCTATACCACATTAGTTAGTTACTTCTAAGTTCTAACATACGATTAAATACCGTAATGATATTGTTGACTATACTAACTAACTCCTACTGGCAAATGAATAAGACCTAAAATCATCAATAAATATTAGTCAATTAATTGAGTAAAATAACACCTTTTAATAATAAAAACGAAAGGTAAACTACGATTGAAAAAAAAAACCTTACCTATTTATTTTAGTTATCGCTGCTGACGTAGAGACCTTGCCATGTTTTTCTCGTAGTCATTATTATTCATTTAATGTTTTTACGTATCATTTGTAAATATTTTAATTGTTCTAGTTTTAAAAATAATGATTTACCTACACGTATAATTACCCTACCCTATAATTACCTGGTAATTTACGATTAAGGAATAAGGCCTGCTGGAGTTTCTTTCGGGGCTTCTCCTTCGCAATGATGGTCTTATCCGAAGCGCTAGTAGATTCACTCTATACGTTACCGACGTGTAAAAGAGCTGAATTTACTGAATAAATATTTTGAATTTTGAACCCCGAGTGACCAATGCCCCCGAACCCACTACTCAATCTGGCGTCGCGCTGCGCAAACGCATATAAGCGCGCACGCACCGCCCGCGCCCACATACGCACCCCGCGCTCGGGCACACACACAACTTACAGTGAAACAGTGAATATGAAGTTAATGGTGGGTTCAAGTGTTTGTGTTATTGTGAATTAGGTTAAATGGTGTTCAATTTTTTTTCGGTTTTATAATAAATAATTTAATCTGTTTTGTACAGAAATATAAATTGAGCTCAAGTGAACTTAATGCCTAAGGGCATTTTCTACTAGTTGAACTTTGGGAAAATCAGTTCAATATTTGCACGTAATATTGGTTTTTAAGCGTTTTTCTAACGATAATTAAAAAAAAAATACCGGCAACGGGTTCCTATTATTTTATCGAATCACCTTTCTACGAACGTATCACTATACGCAGAATTTTTATTTCATCGAAAGAGATTTCTCGCTGCATGTTTTTTTTTGTAGTCGCAAGTCTATCTCAACCTAACCTATATACGTGAATATTGAAGATATACTGAAAACATCATGGCTTCAGCAGAAAATAGGTTTCGATGAAATGATGCAATCGATGAAGCGAAATTCGATAAAATGGTGGGTTATCCGGCAACACAATAATTGTGTTACCTACCATTATGGTAGGGCATGGTGTTGCTAATGTCCATAGATGACGGTAACCAGTTTCCATCTGGTAGGACGTCTGTTTTTTGGCCTATCTCTGGAAAAAACTAGATGTCAAAGCCCTAAATACGATAGCTAAAGCAATGTACAGAGTGAGCCATTCAAATACTAAAAAGCGTTTCCAAAGCGTTAAGAGCTACAATCTCAACTAATATGATTACTATAAAGACAGGCTTAAACAAAGTGGAACAATGACACTATATCGTGATTTCCTTAACAAAAGTTGTTAATATTCGACGAACCATCCTTACTTGACCCCTGAACTGAACTTAAAGCTATTTAAACGAGTGTCGCCCGCTGCCTGGGAACCACCTGGGACCTAGTGAACATTTGGATGGTACTGCACTCGTGCCTATCACAGCCTTGAGTCTGCCAAATATGTAAATTAACTAAAGGGCCTATGTGACTATAGGAGTTGGGAAAAGTATCACATTAGGAATTTGGTGTAGGATGTACATTATCAAGGCAAGTTAATTTGAACTGTATAGCAATAGGAATAAAGCTTATTTTCCTTTCTTCATAAATTGAAAATGGCATTTTCGTACAAACGTAATTGAACTTTATTGCCTTGATGGTAGGTTCAAAGTCTCACTCACAAAAAACTGGGTGTTTGTGGGCCTTACGAGGACAGATTTAACTGGATAAAATAAATCTAACAGCGACGCGAAGGCAAACGGAGCACACAGGGGCTCTATTTCATTTGATAAAACCATATCGTTTTCGACGTGTGATCGTATTGTCAACGTTACGATATTTAACTTGATAGTAATGTCACCAGTTAATACCAATAAGATAACTGTGAAAAGCAATATGGGTTTATCGACTAGAATAGAGCCAAAGGCCACCTGTGTGCTCAAAAGACATTCGTATTTCTCAAGACTACAATCGTAAGACTGTAATCATAGAACTGTAAATGCATTGCCAAACTTGAGGAGTAAGATGTAATGCCTCTACGCTAGGCATTTCAATTTTTCGTGTAACTAATAATGCTAATATACCTGTGTGCCCATTTGCAATCTCCATATTGGTTGGTGGTACGTGGTTCCGTACCCAAAGGGTAAAAACGGGACCCTATTACTAGGACTTAACTCTGTCCGTCTGTCTCTCTGCCACCAGGCTGTATGTCATGAACCGTGATAGCTGGACAGTTGATCACAGATGATGTATTTCTGTTGCCGCTATACTAAAAACATATAAACAATATTTAAGGGGGGAGGGGTTTACCCCATAAAACAAACATGTTTTTTTTTGCCGTTTTTTGCTCGATATTAATAACGGCAACCGGTAGACGCTTGCAATATTCACAGAATATTAAGTTGTATATTCACTTTAAAACCAATACTCAAATTAAAATAATATAAATATTTATGGGGGCCCCCATACAAAAAACGTGATTTTTTATAGATAATGGTATTGAACCCTTCGTGCGCGTGTCGCCGCCGGAGAAATAAATATTTTCATAACCCGTCTTTGCCTTTGAGCAGTCATGTAAAAGATAATAATTTTCTTGTCAGGCCAATTTTATGTTATTTCAAAATATAACAATTTATGAAAAGAAACCAAGAGACAATTTGAGTGGCTTCAAATTGTTTATTTAGCCTTATTGAAAAGAAATCTATTGATAAAGTAATTTTGCAAAAAAAGCCCTTTTATAAGTTATCATCAACATTTACACTACACTTTTTTCTCAAAGGAAAAGAAATATTAAAGGATTCCTTTGAAAATCTCAAATAAAGACTTCAAAGTGCGTCGGTGACAGCACTTCAGCTCTCTTGGAAACTGACGATAGGTTCACGCCAAAAACGTCGGCTTTAATACAATTTTATTACCCCACCTTGCTTCTACATAATATAGTCCATATACAACGTGTCCCAAAACTCAACGATAAGCCGGCACCAGAGGATGGACATGCTTATGATTAGTCGAGAAAAAATAAAAAAGATAAAAAAGATAAAAGAAATTTATTTAGTAAGTAGGCCGCTCGGGCACTTTTACACGTCAAGATACTACCAATACCAATACCAATAAGGAAAAGATATATTTTTTTCCTTATTTTTTCTCGACTAATCATAAGCAGCTCCATCCTCTGGTGCCGGCTTATCGTTGAGTTTTGGGACACGTGGTATATCATAACTAGCTGTTGCCTGCGACTTCGTCCGCGTAGAAATGATTTTAGCTATTTCCTCGGAAACTATTAAATTTTCCGGGATCAAAACTATTTTATGTCCTACCCCGGGACTAAAGCTATCTCCATATCATATTTTTATAATCGGTTCAGCGGTTTAGCCTCGAAAGCGAAACAAACAGACAGACAGACAAATAAACAGAGTTACTTTCACATTTACGACGACGCGTTGGCCTAGTCGGTAGTGACCCTGCCTACGAAGCTTGCGGTCCTGGGTTCAAATCCCGGTAAGGGCAGATATTTGTGTGTTGAGCGCGAATATTTGTTCCCGAGTCATGGATGTTTTCTATGTATTTAAGTATATACTTCTCTATATAAGTATCTATATCGTTGTCTAGTACCCATAGTACCTACAAGCCTAGAGCTTAGTTTGGGACTAGGTCAATTGGTGTGAGACTGTCCCCTCATATTTATTATTTTTATTATTTATTATATTAGTATGTTTCGTACTTTTGATGTTATAATAACTCAATGATATACGAGCTACCATGATGTCAGCTATATGATGACGATGGAATGTCTAGATGGGCTAGAAATAATTGTATGTTTAATGTCAATCAAAGATCATTATGAAAAGGTTAGTAATGTTATTTTATGGATTAAGAAAATAATCAAAGCTGTCTAATATTATCATAAATGTTCTCAGTATATTATTGGAAAGTTTCCAAAATATTTGGAAATGTTTTGCAACTTTCACGCTGCCCATCCAAAGTAATGCATGCATAGGCATGAATTTTTAAAATAAACTGTTTGAATTTTTTGCGATAACGCGTTTGCCTAGTTAGAAGTGACCCTGCCTATGAAACTAGCGGTCCTGGATTCATATCCCGGCAAGAGCAGATATTTGTGTGATGAGCGCGAATATTTGTTCCTAACTCATGGAGTTTTTCTATGTATTTAAGTTTATATTTCTCTTTATAAGTATTTATATCGTTGTCTAGTACCCATAGTACAAGCCTAGAGCTTAGTTTGGGACTAGCTCAATTTGTGTGTGAGATCGTCCCTTGATATTTTCTTTGTGGCGTTATTTATGAAAAGGGACCTTATTGTCGATGGCGCTTCCGCCATTATTAAAGATGCTCCCATATAAATACAA
This sequence comes from Acleris literana, assembly GCA_946894065.1. NCBI lineage: Eukaryota > Metazoa > Arthropoda > Insecta > Lepidoptera > Tortricidae > Acleris > Acleris literana. The sequence goes on along the minus strand of OX335683.1, from coordinate 18,855,811 downwards.
CATCGCGTGACGCAGTGCGGCGTAAGCGCCATCGACAATAAGGTCGCTTTTCATAGATAACGCCACATTTAAATAAATAAATAAAATAAATGAGTAAAATAAGTAAATTTATTTATTATTGTGCTAGACGGCAGTGCTATTGCTGGCAGCAGCATGCCATGCAGAACTAGCCAAGAGCAAGCAGGACAACAGAACCGAGAGGAGAGCAGAAGGAAGCCAGGTGGAGAAGAGGGCACCCGCCGTCCTGCCAACAGGTACATATTAAATACATTTTTTTTTCTTAATTTTGTATAGTTTTTCATTTTTAAGACTTTCTACAGTAATACCGAAAAGGCCAACATAATTGTAAAAGGTTTAACCTAAAAAAAATATGCTACACAATCTTTGATTGACATCCAAGGGGTTATTTAGAGTGATTGTTCCCTAATTTAAGCCTCGGATATACAGGCTGATACGGTAGTAGATTCCAAAAACTATCAGTAGTATTAGATGGGGAACATATGAAATACCCTGTAGATTTGCTTGCATAGCTGATAATACGCATTACGAGTAACACTTTTTTTAAATGGCAGTGCTGCCGTCGGCCACACCGGGAATAGAATACGCTGACTCCAAGGACTCCCAAACTGAAAAAACTCCAACACAAGTAAGTGTTTACATTTTTAGTGCAAATAATTATAAATGACAAATAATATTTATTCCTCGTGTGGTTGCCGAGTTCCTCGTGTGGTTGCCGAGTTCCTCGTGTGGTTGCCGAGTTCCTCGTGTGGTTGCCGAGTTAGAATAGTGCCACTCCATGTCTTCCCGTGGATGTCGTAAGAGACGACTAAGGGAATAAAGGCTTGTAGTACTGTTAGGCGATGGGCTTGCAACCTGTCACTAATACGCTGGTAAACATCTTAGCCTAATTGTGCAAATTGTGGTTATAGAATTATCAACAAGTTTTTAGAGATGTTTGTAATTCTGTAGCTCTGCCTACCCCACTCTGGGAACGAAGGCGTGAGTTTATGTATGTATGTATATTTATATTTACCACCTCTAAAATATCACCTAAAATACGATTAGTTTTTATCTAGCTTTACTTCTAAAGACGCCATTTTCACGAGCGGTTTGAAAGAATTTCTTTTATGTGATTTCTTTCAATAGTATCCCACGAATGCTACACATTCATGCCTACAGGGCAAAATACACCGACGTATAAAAGCACCGACATACATCCTTCCCCCTCACTCTTTAAAACACCTTCTCCCGAAGAAATAAGGAACAATTTTGATCAGCAAAAGAATTGGACATACAACTTTTGTGCGTTGAAATAACTGAGACGACGTCATGCATCAAGCACTGACATCTGACTTGAGATCGTACTTTACACAAGGGCGGTGCAGACCGGCGACTAATAACATATACAGAGTGTCCCGGGAATCGTGTTATTCGGAACACCACAGTAGAGCACCCTTTGAGGAGAAACAGAATCACATACATTAATTTTCCGCTATTTTTCAATAAAGAGTTGGATTTTTACAATTTCTATTACAAAATGACATTTGTTGTGGACTATTATAATTAGATGAAAATAAATAATAATTTTTTTTTTACCCTAACTGTATAGTCCATTCGCTTAGATAGTGTCGCTACACTCGCACGTATTTGTGGTTATTGTAATCAAATACGAATATAATTCAATGTGAACTGCCAAATTCAGTAGCGGGTGTAACGCCGCAAGTGGACTATACCACTTAGTGTTGTAGAAAAAAAAGTAATGCCATATAACATAACACGAACCCAGCGCTCGTAGGCATACTTCCGCCTCAAGATACGCCAAAGCACGCAGTTTACAAGGGTCAAGTTAGGCCAGTGAAAGCAGAGACAAACTGAGCGACGAAATTTTCAAAAAAAAATGTATATATTTTATTACAAAATATACTAAAAATTTAATATCCCCAATCTCTTGTCTGGACTGCGCCTTACAAAACAACTTCGCTCAAGAAATTTAATATAAAAGTTACGGAGCCTAGTGCGATAATTCTCGAGGGGGGGGAGGGTTTTGTAACGGTTTTTACCAGAGTTTTTTTGCCTAAATAGTTACCTAACTTTCATTTATAGCGGAAGAAAGTTTCAGTAATGATTACCGATAAAAGATATTTAGGAAAAAAATGGTTCGCGGCAAAAACTTGAGATAAGAAAAACAAACTAACTTTTTTCGTTTATCGTTATTTTTCGGAGTCTGACCAATTTTCAGGTAAATTTGTCCGTCTCTAGGCTAATGACTATCCCAGTGCCAAAGTTCTGGTCGATTCAATAAGGCATTGAATCTTAATGACGAAACAAAATATACTTTCGTATATATAATACAAGAAACGGATTAAGATATTAAAGTACTTGATTACTTAATAACCAAGGAAGCGAGAATAAACGAAGTTTCTTGCAGCGCGTCTTTTCAGCACTGCAGTGGCCTCCTCTTGGGAAGAACCGGTAGATTTTTGACGTGTAAAAGTGCCCGGGGGGCCTACTTACCTGTGACTTACCTCTACTACTTACCTCTTTTTATTTTTTTACGATTATGTCTCACGTCAAGGCGATTGTGTTTGTGACTCGAGCTTACGTATTGTATTACGATGTAGTTTTGGAAAAATAAAATGAGTAAAGTACCGGGATAGTCGGAGGAAATGAAGCAGCAGGATTCGCTAGAATTACCAAATTATTTTTCATAGAATGTGTCATTTCTACGAATTTATTTTCACCGAATGATATATTCCATTGACGACGTCTCGTTGTTTAGGAAATATTGAACAATGATTACGTAACGATACTTAAGTCCGCCTTTGTTTATTCTTTTTTATTTTAATCGTATTGTTTTCGGTTGATCAATAAAATGTTTATATGCATATTATACATTCATACGATAGCATATGTTTAGATGATGTTAGATCTATGACTAACTTCATACTTATTTTAATAATTATCTATAAAAACAAAAAAATATTAAATAAACAGAAAAGATTTTAGTAGAAATCGTGCTGTTGAGTTACTCTGAGTTTATAATGGCAACAGGGTACTAACAATATAATTGACATATGTCAGTAACTTGCTGACACAGTTATATAAAGCTAACAACAAAGTAACACTTTATGCATAAACTAGAACCATTTACGAAGTTCATGTGTGAGTTACAACAAATTGCCGGGCCATCGTTGACGGTTTGCCTTCATTTTACGGATTTCAAAAGAAACAAATTTGTTTTTTCATAAGAAAACTCAAGAAAAAATAATGCTTAAGTAAAAAAAGTTATACACATGGGAAAAATAAAGACAAAAGAGCAATTAGTTTATTCGGCAATCGTTCAGCTGTTTACAGCAATAATTGCAGAAACTTTGGGCATACTCGTAGTTTCTCACGTACCTTTATCTATCACAGCAGTAACCCAGAAAAATCTCCAACATCTTATTATTTTAACGCTTTGGTCTTCAAGTAATAAATTTATCTCAATATCCACATGAAGTCCCCTGAACTCCCCTGGCCGTAAACCCGAGATCATTTCTCTGCACTTAACGACTTTATCCTGGCTTAAATGCAAATTAAAACAACGAAAGAATAAACACGAGTAATCTGCGGCGACTATAAATGCGAGTCTTAACGGGCTCACCTCACTTGGTTTTATTTTAAGAAAAAAAATTCAAGCACTTTTTATAGGATTTTTATGTCGTTGAATTTTATACAGGAAGTAGATCACGTTTTTGCTAGAGTTTTATTTTTCTTTCTACGCTAGGCTTTCCAATTAATACGTAAAGTCGTCATCAACTGCCACTGGGCACTAGGTTCACCTATTGGTACTCATATTTTGCAGTCTTAAGATTACAATCTTAAGATTTTAGTCTTGAGAATGCAATAAAAATATACAAATATGAATATGACGTCATGTGAAATGGGCTATATATTGTATGCAATAATTTGTATGGAACCAGCTCCCAGCAGTATTTGTTAGGTTTCAGTTTGTTGTGTTTGCTAATTTGCTAGTCATTTTACCGTTGTCTTGTCCCCACGCTGGAACACAACAGTGTGAACACTGCTACTTGGCGGTAGGTTGAAGGTTAAGGTAGTGGTTGTGATCCGGGTGAATTGGAAGGCTTTAAAATTAAATTGGCTGACTGTCCTCATAAATATCTTCCAAATATCCAGGTGTGTTATTCTCTCAAAAAACGGCGGCCAATTGGACGGAGCGAGTTTAAGTAGTCCCGTCCGACCGAACAAAACACATTTTAGCGCGTGCATTGTCAATTAGGGAGCCTTATACGTTCGAGAAGTCATGCTGCCAAATTGAATACACGCGCTAAAATGTGTTTTGTTCGCTCTGTCGGGACTACTTAAACTCGCCGCTTGGATCACCTTTGCTTGTTGAGAGAATCACAACCCAGTCCTCAGAGGTTGTTTGTCCGTGCGTTTCGCATTATGTTCGTACCCGAGATATTCGCCGCACGTAGGGCTCAGGAGGACGGGTGATAAATGCGGCCTACTGTCAGACGGCGCTGCGGTAATTCTTGACCTACATAATAAAGTCAGTTTTCTGCGAAAGTAATAAAACCTGGCCCCTTGCGCCTTGTGACAGGCGAGTGACAGACATTTTAAAGGGTGTTCTAAAAAAATCATGCTTATAGAGGTTGTTCTCAAAAGCATAAATTCTTTTTTTGTTGATTATTATTTACTGAGAAAAAAAAATATTACTGAATGTTAGCAGTGTTTGCTACGCCCGTTTTGGACTAGTGATTGGAATGACGTCATATCGTTTGCAAGTGCGTTTGTTTTTTTAATTCTAGCACTGTGACGTAGAACATACCATGTGGCATTTTAGCTCCTTAGACATTAGCAGAAATTTGTTTCTATTTTCTCAGTAAATAAGGAACAAAAAAAAAGAAAAAGAACGGTATGATTTTGAGACAACCGGCCATTTTTGATTTTTAGATAACCATGTTTTTTCAGAACATCTTTTGAAAAAATCCTGTTGTCAATTGATTATACATTGCGTAGCTTGGATAAATCCTAGTTAAAGAGATCGTCAATTTTGCAATGTATACCTAATGGACACTTCATAGCTGTCACTACCAGACTTTTGAAATAAGGGAGTAATGGTGAAGACGACAAAAAACTAAGGAAGCATCAGGTTCCTGATAAAAAAATACAGTCCGGTCAACCCGATGTTTTCGGAAAATGTAGTTTCAGAAAATATTGTTCCTGAAATACGGAAGTAGTACAGTTTAACGCTATTCCAAATTTGAATCTAGAAAATATTAACCAATTCTACGAACGTAAACGAGTGCAGAAATCAAACAATATTCTAGGCGGTAAAAATCATATCGTCTTGGACCTGTTATGGTAGCGTTTTTAACTCGTCCGCCATTACAGTCAAGTAAAAAAAACTATCAAAGCGTTAACGGTACGATAACAGATCAACGACGATATAGTTTTTACCGCTAAGAATCTCGGCCCTATTGCGCGTTCGCCTAAGTCAATTCCATAACCTGTCGCAAAATGAATTTTGTCTACCCCTACTGATTAAACGATAAACTTTGAATAATATTATTCTTGGTAAGACCATAAATTAATCGAGTAAACTCGTGGAAATTCCGTTCCCACGGGCATCCACCGGAAGCCAGATTTTCCGCAGCTGGTTAATAAAATGCAAGCGTGTGCATAAAATCTGTTGCAATAATCGCCGGAGCGCGCGCCGAGCGGATACGTTAGCTTGTTAACGCCGAATTCCACCAACCTCGTAAATTCCGACATGAGACTTTTATTTAATCCTATAGTTGTTATTCACTCTATGTTTTATTCATGTTTGAATTTAACAGTATTTAAAGAATACTATCTACAAAATGTTTGAAGACTAGTCACGCTACTTTAATTTACGCTAAAATATTGCATTTGCTGACGTAAAATTAAAAGGCGTTGCTAAACATTTTTTTTCGGAGATTACGATCGAGTCTATCTGAAGTATATATTTGAATTATAAGTTAGAATTATAAATTATTAGTTAGTAATACGGATGCAAAATAATCCACCCTGTATAAGCTAGCTAATAGGCATTTAAATTCAAGGGTGATGTAAAAATTTCAAGATTTATAGATGCATTTTCTTCTCTTTTGTTCCAAAATTCATCTCTAAATTCATATTTTCCTCGGAAAGCTGATATTTTGGGGACGGTAAATAAAATTCAAACGCTGCATATAATCAGATTAAATAAATTGTAGAGAAGTGGAGCGAGCGGCGAGCCGACGGTAAGCTAGAACGTTCGCGTCTCACTCTACTTTACTCGCTCATGTGGATAAACTACAGTCGCTGACTTTGGGATCTAAATTAAATGTTTAAACTACGTGAGATTTGCTTCTGTTTTTAAAGTGCGGAGAGAGTTTAAGGGCCGCTGTAGCGATTAGTAGCCACCTGGTGTGTTATTCTCTCAAAAAACGGCTGCCGGTCGGACGGACGAGCGAATAAGAGCGGCGAGTTTAAGTAGTCCCGTCCGACCGAACAAAACACATTTTAGCGCCTGCATTGTCAATTAGGGAGCCTTAAACTTTCGAGAAGTCATGCTGCCAAATTGAATACACGCGCTAAAATATGTTTTGTTCGCTCTGTCGGGACTACTTAAACTCGCCGCTTGGACCTTCACTCGAGCGAACGATCACCTTTGCTAAAACGAACGTATAAGACTCCCTAATTGACAATGCACGCGCTAAAATGTGTTTTGTTCGGTCGGACGGGACTACTTAAACTCGCCGCTTTTATTCGCTCGTCCGTTCGACCGGCCGCTGTTTTTTGAGAGAATAACACACCAGCGGGCCGATTATGGTCGTGTTTATCGACGTAGATAAGCGTGTATAAAACATCTGTCAATTTCTGACCAGTGGGTAAGTGCGAGAGTGACGGAAGCTTTATCCACCGCGATAAAGGCGACCATAATACGGGCCCTGGGGTGTTCTTACTCACTTTCAATTCGTCGACGTAGTATTCACCAGCCAAGTAAAGCTCGCGCGCTCGTAGCTTGTAGTTTGCTTCGGCCGAGCGGCTATATCGATGAAAACGGCAAAAAAAAAAAAACGCACTAAAATATTAATAATAATCCTCTAATGGATCAATTTTGTCCTGTGGATTAATTTTAAGACAATCTACATACTGTACAAGTTACAAAAGATGTGTTAACCTGATGTAAACTGTAGTATGGTTTCACATATATTTTTTTTACGTATTCAATATAAACTTTCGCAGAATGCCCATTAACAGCTAGAAAACTCTACACCAGAGACTGTTTTCGACTGAAAAATGATTTTAAGAAAGCCTTAACTCAATGCTTTCACAAAATACCTACGTACAATAGTAGTAATTTTATGGCTTGAAAATATATCGATCTAAACGTTATATAAATATCGACGGTGGAAATTGACAAAAATAATGAATTGAAGGCGCAAGAAAATTGATAATTTTATCACACCATTTACTTTTTATACAAAATTCACTGTCACAAAGAACACGAGCGTCAGACGCACGAAACCTTTTCAACGCTGCAAAAACAGACCCCTGGAATTGCACCAAATTTATTTAAAGCGTCATTGAAACGTAACAAAGAGCGGTTTAATATCCGCGGACAGTAATAAAAAAGGTTTGTGTTCTCTGGGATAAATGGGGCATTACCGGACAAATTGGCTATTCGGAGAAAACTCCACAGGGAAGACGTTGGAAGAATCAAAAGAGAAATTAACAGGGTGTGTTTTTTTGTAAATCGTGCAGACGTCGAGTAAGTTATTTAATGAAATAAGTTTACCATGAGTATTGTATTTTTTGTTGTTGCCAATTTAAATTGTTACTAGCATTATAAATGCGAAAGTGTGTTCTATTTGTTTTTTCGTGCACGATGCAACGATTTAACCGTTTGATGTGATATTTCGGTATATATTTACATACTCCTACTTAGTTTCTAGGAGACCGAGAAAGGGAATAGTAATTAATATCTTCTTTGGAACCTTAGATCTTTGCAAAAGTTTGTGCTTAATGGAGTATAAGTAGGATTTTTTCTTTTACTTTGCGACAATAATCCTGGCAAAAGATGTATTTATAAAAAGAGTAATAAGCAATTCGAAGTTTTTTTTAACTGCAAGTATAAAATACTTGAAATCTTGAATCCAAATTCCACCAGTCTTATTTTACTCCATTGTTTAACCTTGCCTGAACGTTTCTGTAAATTTTTTAGTCGTGACTAACCGATGCCATATTTTTGTTTATTCAGTCAGTCATCAAAGTTAGTTAGCTGAAAGAGATCCTTGACGACGCGCTGGCCTAGTTGGTAGTGACCCTGCCTACGAAGCTAGCGGTCCTGGGTTCGAATACCGGTAAAGGCAGATATTTGTGTGATGAGCGCGAATATTTGTTCCTGAGTCATGGATGTTTTCTATGTATTTAAATATATATTTCTCTATATAAGTATTTATATCGTTGTCCAGTACCCATAATACAAGCCTAGAGCTTAGTTCGGGACTAGAGCAATTGGTGTGACATTGTCCCCTGATTTTATTTATTTATTTATTTATCACTTAAAATGATAGTTCGCCCGTGTACATGCCTACTTCCTTTTGTACTTATAGAATCATACAAGGTGGCTGGATAATGACTTTGTCTTAGAAAGTACCCGAATCTGTTTAACTTTTCAAGTAAGTAATATAAAATAAATATCGGGTACAACCTCACACAAATTGACCTATTCCCAAAAGCTCTACGCTTGTACTATGGGTACTAGACAACGATTTAACTTTACTTTATTTTCTTGTATCGCCGTAGGTTTTTTTTTACTTTTTCCTCCGCTTTTAATCCCCTTACATCACCGTAGGATATTTTAATACATTAGCCAATATTGGCTTTTGCAAATATCTTGCTTGAACGGTGCGGGTAGAAAATAAAACGACATTCAGAAAATTCTTTTCTGAAACTGTACCGTTTATAAATTAAAAATAGCTAACATTCTCCGCATTTAATATGTAAATATGTGGGCGTCCTTTGCTCTTATCGTTAATACATATTTATAAAGGATGCTTATTTAACGTCAGACAATATTGCCCGTTTCACGTTATAATTAATAAAATAAGGACCGTTTATTTATGGACGGTAATATTAACGAATTTGTAGGCTCTTTGAGGTAATAAGGTCTGCTAGGATATGAGAAGCGAAAGTAAATATATCAAAATGTTTTTTTCATAGGTACCTACTTAAATACAATTGGGCATTACAGTAAGATAGTTTTGTGTCATCCGACGATTATCCACAGGCGTAGTTTTAGCGAAACGGCCAAGTTCTGCTTAGTGTTAACATAAAAAATGCACATCCTGTACACAGAAAATACTCAACTAGAGCTAGCAAGATTTTTGCCAATTTGCTAGTGTTTTTTTTTTTAATAGCCAATGCTTCGGCGACGATTTGAAAAGTGATTTGTTTAAAAGAACCTCCTCGCGTTACGCGTCAGAGTCTCGGTGTTCGTTACTCCACGCTGAATTAATAAAGAGTGTACAATTAAAAGTTTCTGTTTTAAATAATTAATTTTACCCAGATGTGTCGGATAGGGACTAACTTTTGTGCGCGACTCCGTCCGCGTTATTTTCTTTTGCCGCTTTTCCAATCGATCGGTTTTAAGGAATTAAACACGTTTCAACCGACTTCAAAAAAGAGGAGGTTGAATGTTCGGCTGTATGTATCAAGCTGTTTCAGTTTTATCGTAGAAATTTGCAGGCCGTAGCCTTTTGGTTTCAGCTAGCCGATTAATATTTTTATGAAGATAATAAAATATTAAAGAAAACTATTAAAACAACTTAAAAATGAAAAAAAAGCCCCGAAATAATGGCAACCCCTGCTTTCGTAGCTGATATTCATGAAACCTAGCTAAAAACCATCCCCATTCATCTAACCTTCTTAAAAAAAACCGCGGTCGAATCGATCCATTCGTTTGACAGCTACGATGCCACATTCAGACACACACACACACACACACACTTAAACTTAGAACTCCCCTCTTTTTATGTATGTACGTCAACACGCGTTCAACAGAAAATAGCTTTCTATGAAAAGAAAATTCTCCGAAGTGATACGTTTTATGAAATGATGGTCGGTGAAACAAGGGGACACCATACTCTTTATTATATAAGAATAAAAAAAGAAATACAGAACACCGGCAATAAAACAAAAAAAACAAGTAAGTATGTACAAAGTCGAACACATCCCTTTAAGGCATTTCTTCCTGAAAAAGAAAAAAGAAAAGAAATTTGGTTAAATAAGTACCCTAATACGTTTCTTTTTACGTCCAGAGTTATAAATAGAACACACAAAGTCGCAAATTAAATAAACACTGTAATATAGCCGCCATTTCGTGGTGTAACCGATCCGCCATCTTGCCGACTCTTCCGAAAACAACATGGCGAACTTTAATTAAATATAAATACGTTAGCGCGCAACTTTTCCCATTGATTATCGGATTAAAACGCCAATGACTTAATAACTTCCAAATTAATCGGAAGGGTTGGTAATAAAGACTGATATAACAAATTATTTCGGGAGGGAATACCTTAAGGTCGTGTTTCTTGAGGATTATTGGTGTCGAAGAGAGTTAACAAGAAAATATGGCGGTAAGTAATTACGAAGGACATTTATTAAGGAAATAGCTCATAAAGTGATGGAAGGGCCTTGTGGAGGATCCGATCCGATTTTCTTTAACTTACTGCCAAGGCATAGTCCGTTTTTTTCTACCGGTCAGATCTATTAATAGGAATAAACGGACAAAAAAATCCGTTTAGTCCTACTAATAGGACTATACGGACAAAAATAATCCGTTTAGTCCTACTAAAAGGACTATACGGACCAAAATAATCTGTTTAGTCCTACTAAAAGGACTATACGGACAAAATAATCCGTTTAGTCCTACTAATAGGACTATACGGACAAAAATAATCCGTTTAGTCCTACTAAAAGGACTATACGGACCAAAATAATCTGTTTAGTCCTACTAAAAGGACTATACGGACAAAATAATCCGTTTAGTCCTATTAATAGGACTATACGGACAAAAATAATCCGTTTAGTCCTACTAATAGGACTATACGGACAAAAATAATCCATTTAGTTCGAGCTCCGTCGACACTGTCTGATTGATTTGAAATAAGAGTGTCGACGGAGCTGCGTAATGCATAATGTGTCGGAAGTCGTCCGTTTGATAGTTCTAATAATTTATATTTGTTGCTTTATTACCTTGTAATGTAACTTACTTTTAAGTATTATGGTATTTTATGTTTGAAAAAATGACCTTCTGCTGGAGTTTCTTGCGGCGCTTCTCCGCAATGATGGTCTTGTCCGAAGCGCTAGTAGATTCACTCTATATTACCGACGTGTAAAAGAGCCCGTATGTGGCCAATTTACTGAATAAATATTTTGATTTGATTTGATTTGATTTGTTTAGTCTTATTAAAATTCGTGCCAAAAGTAGGACTAAACGGATTATTTTTTCCGTTTATTCCTATTAATAGGACTGAATGGTAGAACAAAACGGACTATATCACCGCCAAGCAGTATTACCTACCTATTCGTATTGTGTTCCGGTGTAGGGGTAGGGCAATCGGTGAAACTAGCATCCCATCATAGTCCTCAGGGTTTGCCACGGATTTGCAGTCTTTAGATTGCGATCGTAAGATTGCAATCTTGACATTACAAATGTCTATGAGCTTCAGAGTACACCTACATAAGATGGCCCACTAGTCTGTTATTCACGTTCATCTTCGCCATGCCATAAAAAATATCGTTAATACCATAGAACTAGTTTAAATAAATATCAAGGGACAACTTCACATAAATTGACCTAGTCCCAAACTAAGCTCTAGGCTTGTACTATGGGTACTAGACAACGGTATAAATACTTATGCAGGGTGCCTTTAAATGCATGGATCGTTTCTACTCCTGAAACTGAACTTCTTTTAAAGATTTTTTTAAATTTAACAGAAACGTCTGTTACGAAATTCTATAACAATATTAAAGCGAAAAAATTTCGTCGGTCTTAGGCAGGATTCGAACCTACATCTCTGGCTCTCCGGGCCGATGCAGGCGCATTACCAATTATGCCACCAAAAATTTCGTGGATCTTAAGTAGGGTCTTGGTGGCATGATTGGTAATGCGCCTGCATCGGCCCGGAGAGCCAGAGGAGATGTAGGTTTGAACTTCTTTTGTTACTGCGAGTTGTTAAAAATATGCCCAACTTAAATTTGATTTTTTTCATACAAGTTAAATGTAATTTTCAATGTACGCGATCCCATTCTCCATTTTCCTTTAGCCCTGGTACCAAGGAAATGTCGCCCCGTACCATGAGATAGTGATTATATGGGCATGATTTAATACCCCGATTTTACAATCAGACTTTAACATCAATTAGTTATCTAAACTTAAATTATTTTTAGTAGAATCAATCGTTGCATTTAAAGCCCCAAGGTCTGAGGCACTCTGTATAGAGTAATCAGCGCTGGAATGCGTAGAAAACCTCCAAAACTTAGAAACACATACTCGTGCTCATCACACAAATATTTGCCCATACCGAGAATCGAACCCGGGACCGCTAGCTTCGTAGGCAGGGTCACTCCCAACTAACATTTTGGTGTCAGTTACAGGTTTTTTTAGAACTTTAAGCGTTATTACAGAGTTACAATTATCTTAGTTCTAACTAAAGTCGATATAGAGGAGTTAGCAAACAAATTAAACTCCAACAGTGGCACTAGAACTTTTATGGACGATTTAGTACAGCTTTGAGAGTTAAAATAGTGATAATTACAGCAAGTATAATTAAGGTGTTATAGCTTTAACCTGTCTGTGACACCTATGTCTTAACAAGAGTGTTCGCTGACTCCTGTTAACGCATATTGTTATTTAATTGTCGCCATGAAGTGTCTTATAAATCTTTAGGTGTTATATTGACTATAAGTGCAGATATGGGTTATAAAATAGAGTTCGTCGAGAGTTTAGTAACACGGGATGCTAAAAGTGTCGAACAACTCTTTTATCTAGTTTTGACCTATAATAAAGGAATTTAACTAAAGCTTATTGTGTTAGGTAGTTTCCTTTATAGACGTTCTAAAGGTATTGGTGTTAAACAACGCATTTATGGATCGTTATTAACACTTACATGGTATATATTTGAGTTAACTGAAGATTTAATATTTAAAGTAAATTCGCCATTGTTTTGGTAAACTAACTAAAAATATTACTTTGAGTAATTGAACATTTGACCACTAAATACTAATTTTTTTATACTATTTCAAGCGTTCCATGAATACCACTTAATTTTACATGGCACTGCTCAGGAAGCAGGAATAAATAATATTATTAGTTAGAGGCGTCTGTTATTTTTGTCATAACTTTTCTTTTCAATCTTTAATAAATCCTAGGCGCGTTAAAATTGAGATGAGAAACATGGTATATATTGCCGTAAAATCACAAGAGCAGTAATTTTTTCACTTCATAAACAAAAATAACTTGAATACTTTCAGATGTTCCACAATCTCTTTTTCTGACAATTATTTGTCGCCATATTCTGTGACGGATAAGTCAAGGATCTAATTTTATTTACTTATAGGCTTTTTCAAACTAGTCGGACGTAAAAATTAAACAGTTGAATGCTACTTAATGCACTCACAAAAAGGTAACAAACTTACCTGAGTCCATTTTAAATAACTAATACGAGTCTAGGTGTCAACCAACTATTCTTAATAGATCTTATAAAGTTTCAAGTAGTAAATCATTCTTATCCGAAGCTTTTCTACCTCCCGTAGTGTTCACTAACCCGACTATACAACAGTAATACCGGTTAAAGTAGTAGCTGACACAGAATAGACGCTCTCTTGCAGGTGCTTCAATACCTGTATATCACCATACTATAGGCTTTCTATAACTCTTACCTGTAAAATTGTGGGCCTCTTTCGTGGGTATAAGTGAGTTAGAGCATGCTATAACTCTGTTGTACAGGTATGTGTTAACACTTTTATACTCGAGTGGAACTGATATACGGATCATATACAGGTTATTTTAATGCTAATGTGCTAGTTGGGCTATTACTAGTCCTCAAATTATCGGGATAAAATTGTATGTCCGTTTTCGGTAATAAGCACTAATGAGTATGGATAGTAAAACAACTCTCTTCTTCTTCTTACGGTGCCTCTGCGACTAGCGAAGGTTGGCAGTAGCGTTGAAAAAGTCCGGAAAAAAACCGGTTTTTTTCCAAACTACTGGTTTTTTCGGATTTTTAACGAAAAATACAATGAAAATTTCTGCTCTTATCTAATATATAAAATTCTCGTGTCACAGTTTTCGTTGCCATACTCCTCCGAAACGGCTTGACCGATTTTGATGAAATTTTTTGTGCTTATCCGGTATCTATGAGAATCGGCCAACATCTATTTTTCATCCCCCTAAATGTTAGGGGTAGTCCACCCCTAAATTATTTATATGGCAAAACAACGTTTGCCGGGTCAGCTAGTTTTAATCTATATTCGGTCTTATTTGCACCTACAAAAGGGCGACATCGACGACATGGAGGCAGGAGCAATTGAAATAGGAGAGTGACAGTGATTGACTATGAATAAATTGTCATCATTTGTTATTTTTCCTAAAAAACCCGAAAAAAAAAGGAAAAAAACGAAAAATTCATAAATTTCTGAAAAAAACATTTGATTTCTTCCTCAATTTTCAATACTAGTTGGCAGTCAGCTCCGCATACTCCTCTCTATTCCTCGCGAGCCGAAACAGAGGGCTCAGACAAGATGCACTACGCTAACTAACGTTTCTATTCGATTCGTTTTTAAACCAATCGCGTCACTGGTAGACCACGTGACTTTTCGTATCACGTCATCTTCCAGTGACGCGATTGGTTTAAAAACGAATCGAATAGAAACGTTAGTTAGCGTAGTGCATCTTGTCTGAGCCCTCAGTTGGGCAGCACTCGCAATTCCTGTCCATTCTCTTATATTCCTGAGCCAAGACTTCTTCCTGCGACCCACGAATCTCTTGCCTCTAAAACAACTCCAGTATGATGTTAATCCGACAAGGTACGAACGTTATCTACTTTACACGTGGGGTTGCGACAGACATACAAGCAATGAATTATTTAAATTCGATAAACTTGTTCGTTTGCTGGGTAATGAAATGATGCTCAAGGCATAAGAGGAGGCGGAAGCTTTTTAATTCCGCTGGTTGATCTTAAAGCAGGATACAATTAATATGGCTTGCGTCAAGGCTCTTAGGTCGAAGACCTAGAGTCTATTATTGTTTAATACTTTTAAAATGAAAATATTTATTTGTACAATTAAAATGTATTTAAGTTTACACGAAAAAGTTGGATGATGAAATACCTATTTATTTGCATTTCTCATTGCTGTTGTTTTTACAAAATGTTTAGAAATATCGCTAGATAAGATATTATGTTTCATGTCATAACAGGACCAAAAATATCTAACCCATTGCGATAAGATGTATAAATTAAGGTTAGTCTGTCCCAAAGATTACCTCTCTAAACGAATTTTACCATTTAGGTTGTATGTATATTTATTATGCATTCTTCGTTAGGAAATGTTTGTCATAGTGTTTTTTTATTTATTTGTTGTTATCATATATATTTACATACCGTCGTAATCAGAGACATAAACTCTTTAATTAAATAATTAATTTACTGTGAGAGTTCTTAATTTTATACCATAAATATAGAAACTTAAATACGTATATGGCTAATGTAAACTCGCCCTTAGCTTATGACTTACGACACCTCCCTCACATATAGAGGGTGTGGCGGCGCGTATGGAGCCCGGGTGGCGTAACGACGTCTCCACTGTGACACGACACGACAACGACACGACTCTGGCTGAGATAAAAACGATGATGATGCAACTGATTATGTGACGACTGACGACGCGTTAAGCCAATATAGTAGTGACCCTGCGTACGAAGCTAGCGGCACGGGTTCGATTCCCTGTATGAGCAAATTGAGTTTTGGTTGTTTTTTTTTTTGTATTATTTAGTATGTATTTCTATACAAGTATGTTTATCGTTCTCTAGGTCCCATGGTACAAACCTAGAGCTTAATTTGGGACTAGGTCAATTTGTGTAAGGTGATATTTATTTACATACATACATACATTAAATCACGCCTGTTTCCCAGAGGGGTAGGCAGAGACCACTTCTTTCCACCTGCTACGATCCTAACAAATCTCTTTCGCTTCTTCCACATTTGTATTTATTTATGTATTCATAATCTGTTTGTGTTACAAGGGTCTATAATAACCAGACCAGTACAGCAAGACACAATTAATTTCGCGCGCGGATTAGGCAATAATAGACTCAATTATCAACGGCGTAAGAGCTTTGACGCACACCATATTAATTGTGTCCTGCTTTACAGAGGGTCTAGACTAGATACATCCTGAGAACTTTGAAACAGTATAGGATTGACGTAGTCTGCCGAACCGTCACTTCAAGCGATATCAATTCCATGCAATTTGACAGTTTTCTAAAATCGATAGCTATCGTAGAATGCAGCTTGCTTGAATCAAGCTTGGAGACTCTACTGCCCCAGTAAAATACAGATGAACGAACCCGCATCATTAAAACTGAATAGTTGGACTAAAGTTTTATTTTTATATATTTAATGCAAAATAAAAATTAATTTATTAATTTATTTATTTATTAATTAATTGCCTCGTGTGGTTGCCGAGTTAGAATAGTGCCACTCCATGTCTTCCCGTGGATGTCGTAAGAGACGACTAAGGGAATAAAGGCTTGTAGTACTGTTAGGCGATGGGCTTGCAACCTGTCACTAATACGCTGGTAAACATCTTAGCCTAATTGTGCAAATTGTGGTTATAGAATTATCAACAAGTTTTTAGAGATGTTTGTAATTCTGTAGCTCTGCCTACCCCACTCTGGGAACGAAGGCGTGAGATTATGTATGTATGTATGTATAAAAATTAATCCTTAATCTCATCCCAACCTAACCACATTAGATACTTACCTAGTAAATGTGTTATTGTATGTGTATTTGGTATTTTCTAATAGTATATCTATAAACTAAATGAATTTTCATCTATACATACCTACGATTAGTACGAGTATACCTACAGACCATTTGGATAAGAAAAGAAAAAGTCATCGTTTTCATCCTCATCATTATTTGAATCTGACAATACAGGGACATTTCACCTTTAAATTTTAATTATTCAGCATAAAATAAAAACACCATTTTGATTCCACAAATATTTCACCTCACGTCAACACTCCACCAGGGTTGTCACCTGCTCCTTAATGACTCGACAAGCATCAGGGCTGCAACTGCCTGCTAAGTTAAATTAAAATAGCGTATATGCTATTTAAAAACCAAATCATAATCAACCCTACATAGATTTCAATAAGGTCGCATGTGCATTAAATCTGTTTTCAACGTGTTACAAATTTGTTTTTAAAGGCAGGGCTGTGTCGTACAAACGAGTGTAATTTGTTTAATCTCGTGTAACGCGACAACGGGATTCCGCTGAATCATTTTTAATTGTTTTTTTTTGTAATTTTACTTTTTATTAAAATGCAAAATTATTTTTTCTTCTTCCTTAAATGATTATAAATGGTATTCCATCATATTGCATTTTAACGTAACATCATTTATCATTATTATTAAAACGTGCTTCCGGGTGCGCTATTTTGGGAAAGATTAGATATAAAGCTTCGTTAAAACCAACTGAATGGCTTACCTAACAGTTTTATTTTTAGTTAAAAATGCAAAAAGCATGAAAGCTTTTTTTAGTTCACACGTTTACCACCCATAATCGTAAACTAAATGGATTTCTGTTGCACCGCATGCGAAGGGCATTTAAGACTAAAACCTGTAGAAAACTTTGGACGTCGTTTGGCTGAAATGATGATGATATTGATGATGATGATAATGATGATGATGATGATGATGATTCTAGTACCCATAGTACAGCTTAGTTTGGGACTAGCTCAATTGGTGTGACATTGTCCTCATATTTATTTATTTATATTAGTTACTTATAAAGATTTTTTAGTACCGACTTTTTAAATTCTTCTATCTAATTTCCGTATGAATAAACTGATCTTATAGCTAAGACGCCTGTCTCAAGACACGTCAGAAATTGCTGTTTTCTTTGATCGGTCTTTTACGTTGACATGACGTTTACGTTGACGTGACTTTTACGATGACGTGACGTTTACGTTGACGAGACTTTTACGTTGATGTGGCGTTTACGTTAACATGACTTTTACGTGGATGTGAAGTTTATGATGACATGACTTTTACGTTGACGTGACGTTTACGTTAACATCCATTGATACAGGCATTTTAGCTAAGATCAGGTATGAATACGGCCCTAGGTCAGGAATGGCAACTTTATGGGGGTCAGGGGCCCGTTTATCAAACGCTTGTAACTTGTATTAGCGGAAATCTCTTTCCTACAATTATGTATTAAAAAGAGACTTCCACTTCCACTTATGTACAAAAAAAACAACCCTTATTATCGCCGAAAGAGCTCAGAGATCGGTCCTTAAAGTTATGCTAAAAAAACCTTTTAGGCATCCAACCTCGGACCTATACAAAGAAGCTCAGGTTTTATCTATTCGGCAGCTTTTCATCCTCAGAACTTGTCTCCTCACTCATAAACAACTTCTTAGCTCCAGTCTTCATAATTTAATGTTACAGAAAAGAGTATACAGATTGCGGCTCCCCTCAGTCAACTCAAACTTTGCAAAAAGATTTGGTGATTATGTTAGAGCATCGGTATATAATGCAGTTCTAAAGTTTTGTAAAATCAGAGACTGTAAAATTCACAAAGCTAAATATATGCTCACAGAATGGTTGCTTACTTTGGACTACTATGTTTCTGAAGATATTTTTAAAAAATTCAACTATTAAAACTTCTACAATTTGAATTGTATGTTCTGACCACTCTTAAAAGTATTAATTTTATAATTAGTATTCAAGCATTGGTAAAGAAAATACATAAAATTATATATATGTGATGTGTATGTGTGTGTGTATATATGCGTGTATGTTTGCATGCATGTATGTGCATATGTATACTCATATTTATATTTACATTGCTAATCTACCTCGGTCTCCCAAGATACAGGCTTCGCCTAGTTTGGGGGCCTCTGTTTGTTTCTTCACAAGTCAAACTGCGTGTGTACCTCTAATTTAGTTTACTACTTTAATGTGTAGCTCTAATTTATTGTAGTATTTGTACACATTCAAATAAATGATTTTTATTTTTATTTTTATTTATACTTATTACAAACTTTTGATAAACAGGATCCAGATCTCACTTACTTCTCCCTACCATAAAAAAAAGTATTGACAGCTAAGCAGACAAACACACAAAGATTCCAAATACATAAGATATTGTCTGTTGGTCGTTGAAATATACCGAACCCACCGAACCGAGCTACTGATAGTGCATGTGGCAAGACTGGCGTACACGCTGCTCGCATTGATGTCAATAAAGTTGGCGACAAATTCGATTGGTCGAGCGAATAACTGGCCGCCTCTCGTTGGTTCCAAATTGTGTTATTCTGTCTTTTGTACTTTACGAGGTTATGTACTAATGAATATATTGTTTCATATTTGTAATTTTACTAATGAATACATTTTGAAATATTTAAGTAAAGTTTTATGAGCAGAATCGTCACCGGTAAATCAGTCCGAGACTTAAAGTTGTAGAAGTTATTATTATAAAATGTAATTCTGTGCGAAATATGTCTGGTTTTACTTAAATACATACCTTCACGCCTGTAATTCTAGAAAATTTCTTTAAAAACTTGTTGATAATTCCGTAACCACATTTTGCACAGATACGGTTTTACATATTTCAAAATACTGTCAATACCTACTTATATCATACTTTACTGGTATTATAATTTTACGGTCTAAATATTGGACCTGCGAAGATAACCAGGTAAATGATTATCTTAACTGGCTCGCTTTACGACTCGACGGACGTATAATAAACCGGCCAGTTTAAGTTGTCCTGTCACATAATAAAAACAACATTGGGGGCGTGCATTTTTATTTCTTAGGCAGTATAAAGCACATGTAACTTCGTTCGACGGTTCAAAAACCATTTTTGTTTGCTGCACGTTTGCTCTACACAACTCTAACCTCGGGCCGCCCAAGAAAAAAAACGCGACATCAGCAAAACGCCCAGTGTGCAATGTATAAGCCAAAACATTTTTACGTCCAAACTGCCCATTAGTGGGAGTGTAATGTTCACTGGGCGTTTAGTTCAATTTTTTATTTTTTAATTCTGGGCGATTACTTGTGCTAAGCGTCACTTTGTACAATGTGATGTACATTGGGCGGCACGAGGCTAAATAGATCTTTTAAACAAAATAACATCACAAAATCCGTCACTCAATTAAAACTGCTTGTTGATTTCATTTTGTATCGAATAATAATCCGTTACAACCGCCCTTTAATTTGGATGAGCTATATTAAAAACGTTATTCCAAAATTAATCGTTAACGAGAGAAAAGCATTATTTTCACGAGGCTTTACGCTCCGTAATCTGATGTTCGATGTGTTTAACAATGTACATTTTAAATGTGTCGGGTTGCATTATTCGCGTATTTAAATGAACTGTTACATTTGACATTAATGAGGTTCGTTATAACGATGTTAAATGTATATTTAAACACTTTGGCAAACTTTGTGGTTTTGAGTGACCTTTGTGGTTTCAATAAGTCCGTTTTTGAAATAAGTTCTGATTAAAGCAATTGAGACACAATTTTCCGGGACCTTGACGAGGGTTGCTTTTGGAACGTTAATGTGACTTAATGTTGCTTACTGTAACAGCACTCTGTTTTCGGGTCATAACATCATTCTTCGTCGAATTTCGAAGTATTACGATTATGCACTCCTTTGTAGGCTGGAATTAAATGTAAAAAATTATCCATTGAAGTTTGTCACCTTCCGTGTTTTCACCGAGTGGTCCCAACGGAAGACCAGCTTTAGCTTAACAGCTGGCGCACATGCTGAGCTGGGACCGTCTCACAACACCTGTTCAACTTTGTATAATTTTATTTAGGACGACTTACGTAAGTAGGGACGCAGCTATCTGTTAGAATGAGAAAAAAATATTTCTATCTACTTCTAACCCATAGCTGCGTCCCTAATTACGTATGTCGTAAGTTTCAGCGTATAGGCCGCCTTGTTTATTGTTTATACACAACAACGAAGAAGAAGAAGAAGAAAAAGAAACCACCATCCAATAAAGCCCGATTTACATTGGTCAAGGACTGTGGCAATTACAGTGGAGTGAAAAAATAGGAAGCGATTCTATTTGGATCCACTGGCAAGGCAACTTGACTCTCTATACTGTCCGATTGGTTTACACTACTGTACTGTCCTCTATCACTTGCCACTGTCCACTAAGTACTCCCGATTTACACTGATTCTTCTTCGTTGTTGTGTATAAATGTATTTTATTCCTTTCTATCGCAAAAATCCAGTTCTCGTGCGCATATGGAGCCATGCGCTTACGACACATGCACTAATAGCGACCGCTTTCCCGCCCGGCGCGCGCGCCGACAACTCGTATGCATAGGTTAAGCTAAAGGCTACTCGTATAATCAAATAAGGTTATTACGTCTTAATATAGGAGCACTATAATCTAAATGTAAGCGAACTAAAGCTTGTAAGAAACAACGCTTATGGTATTAATTGCCGGCATCGTATACCTACTCGTATAAACGTTTTCCTGACTCTTACCCGGTGCCTTTCAAACGCTAATGTGCGTTTTTTAAAGTAAAGAAAGAAAGAAAGCAATTTATTCAAAATGAACGCACACAGAGCGAAAGTAACAATGTTTTACAGCACAATTTATTATGTTCTATGAAATATTTTCCTGGAAAACGTACAGACATCGTTTTTCATGATATCTACAACAGTCATATTCAAAAATCGTAAAAATCGAACTAGGTTTAACGGGAGAGACGTCATCGCATTTTGTATGGAAACTTTTAGCTTCACAATTCTCTTAAGGGCCGAGTTCACCAACAATTAAACGGACGATTAAGTCTTAATCAGCTGTTAATCAATACATTTGACACCCGTTAAACCGCTAATCGTCCATTTATTAATTGTTCGTGAACTCGGCCCTAAGTAGCTTAGAGCTCGCTCGTATGAGCTCGCTTCGATCGTTCTAGAAGACGCTGTTCTTAACACCTGATAAAAAAGAGGAGTGTTATAAGTTTTAATCTGTTTATCTGCGTACCTGTGCATCTGTTTGTTTGTTTATATGTGAGTTTATCTGTGGCGTCGTAGCTCCTCAACGAATGGCCCAATTTGGGCACAGGTTTTTTAAATAAAGCCTATTTAATCAGTATGGTTCTTAGATAAGTTTCATGAAAATCGGTTGGGCCATTTAAGAGATATCAGCTCTGAAAGAGGGGTTGCCATTATATCACCTAATTATCTTAAGAACCATTTATCTGTTAAATAGTTATTAAGGGCCACTTGCACAAAAATTCAACACTGGGTTAACACATTCAGTGCCGAAACCCCGACTATCGGGTATTTCATGATTTCGTTCCCGGGCCGGATGACCCAATAGTCTAGATCGTGGTACTATAGGTATAGATGACTAAAGATCACGCCGGAAGACTCGATATCGCGTACTGTTTTTGACGAGTCGGGTTGTCTCTAAAGTATATATTTTTTATTATTTTATGAATGGTAACAGAGGTACAGGGAAGAAAATATTGTGAATTACTGCCCATTGATTAAATTAAGTACACGGTTTGATTTTAAAGCGAAATAATACTTCTACTGCCTTATACCTACTAATTTTCAACATAAGGTAACAGGAACGTATTTATTTAAATTGTTTTAAAATTAGGTATAGATGTATTCTCTATCTAACATATAACGTAATGAGTGAGCGAACCAAAGTAGTAACCAATGTTTTTAGCGCAACCCTATCTTGTACCCGACTGTCGGGATCTTGGCGTGTAGCGTCGTTTCGTTCGGTAAGTGTGCAACAGTACCCGACTACCGGGTATTATGTAGGTCTTGTATATTTTTCTGGCCTGGAGCGATGTCTTTGTTTGGCTAGGCGGCAATGAATGTGTTAAGACACTAACTTGAGTTAAAACGACAGTTTTCGTATGATTCTGACGTTTACTAACTCGAGTGTCTTAACCCAGTGTTAATTTTTGGTGCAAGTGGCCGAAAGAGATCTCTGGGAAAATGGATGTCATACGTTAAATAATATCCCAGTATTTTCCTTCATGTAAAAACATAACATCCTCTATAAAGTCGACTAAGCAATTTGTACACAAAGCGCTCTACTGCCGTCCAAAGGCAGAACGCTGCAACTCGAGTTACAGCGTTTTGTGTTAACTTGCATCAAACGATTCCTCATGAGTGCTTCTATCATACCTACAAAAGAACTTTTAAAAATATGTTCTAGTTTAGGCGGTAGAAAACTGTCAAAACGCGGTAACTCTGCATAAGACTAGCCAAAACATCATGACTGCAATTGTGATGTTTTGTACCAAAACCGTCAATGCCGTCTGATCAACACAGAACGCTGTAAGTACTAAATGACCTCTACCTCAGAACAAGGAACGGACCTCTTGCAGCGTTTTGCCTACTCTGCATCACCATCAATTCAACACGCGGCAACTGAGTGCAAAATAATAGGTGATTTCTAGCGTGAAACTTAGAAACCTTTAAATGCGTTTTTCTCGAAACTAGGGTTTTTGACTTGCAGCGTTTTGCCGTTGGACGGCAGCCTACTTTCGTGACAACCTGTTTACCTTAACCGTGGCTCGAAAACATCAAAACAATACTGTGTTTCCATGAGTTACATAAACGTACTCGCTAGCGAGTCGAATGCTCTCTCTCTCGCAGACCTCGCAGTATTCTTATAGAGTGCGAGGGACAGAGCATTCGACTCGCTAGCGAGAATGGTAATTGTAACTCATGGTAAGGCTACTGTAAAGTGCAACATTTGTCTCTCGACCCAACTCGATTGGCTGTCTCGCATATATTTTTTAATGTAAAGAAAAATAAATTATAAACCTATTTAATTTTGTGACTCCAAAAATAATGTGCCAAGCGTAATTCGAAATCACGTCCCACCGCTTAACGCATTCACTGCCACCAACGCATATATGCGTCACCGTGACTTCCACCCAGTGCCCTCAACGCATATGTGCGTTCTTACAGTAGGCAAGCTCCGTACAAAACAAAAGATGTGGCACCTGGCGAAAGTTCAAAAAACAGTACTGGCAGTGAATGCGTTAAGGTGCATTTCCACCGAAGATGAGCAATATGATGATTTTTATTAATACAAATTTCAATTCTCGTCTCGCGTCGTCTCGCTTCGCCGGTGGAGAAGCACCTTAAGAGTACTACTACTTTAACCAATAAGAACTACCATACCTTTACTTACGTTTACCCGTTTACATAAACACTTAGCCCAGCCTTTATTCTCGCCACTTTTTACGCGACCGGCTTGACGACAAGTCGTCGGATAAGTCGGCCGACAGGTAATAGGCTCATTACGGTAACGCAAGCAGGATGGTGATACAACGAACCGGTCCCGGTGAGAAAGTGAGATGATTGATGATCTCATTCTACAGTCAGATTAACTGCTTAACTCATAAGTCGATCAATAGGTAATTAAAACATTGTTTCGCGGTTCATTATTGTTTTTAGGGTTTCGTACCCATATGGTGCCAACGAGACTTTTCGGATTTACTAAGCCTCAGCTGTCCGTCTGTCTGTCAACTGGCTGTATCTCATGAACCATTGCCGCTAAGAAATAAAAAAAATAAAGGAAAATTAAATATTAAAGGAAAGAAAGAAAAAACATTTATTCGTGACAAACAGACAAACAAAACTCAACAAAATACTAACATAGACAAAATACCTGTTGTCACAAAATGGTTCCAACTCAGCGTTATGGTGGCTTTAAAGCCAGAAAAGGGATAATTTATTGGCGTTTTTTGCTCGATCTTAACAATCGCTGTGTCGCTTGAACCGTGAACACATGAAATTTTCAAAAAGCGAGTACCTTATACTATAACAACAAATAATAATAATAAAAAACAAAAATAACTATATGAAAAGCAAGCTTTAAAAACCCGACTGCATTTTTTATACTGTCGTCGATATACTAATAATTGTCATTTTGCCATTGTTGTTATTTCAATTTTAACAGTTTACGTATCCTATGTCACCCGAGATGACGTAAGGATTCTAACGATACCTCACACATCTAAATCGGTCAAGGGATTTAGAAGTTATAGTGGAATAAAGAAACTCACATACATACAAACATGCACCCTGAAAACATTACATTCTTTTTTTGGGGCAGTCGTGTAATAAAGGGGCCATACAAAAAATGGTACAGAACCATTCATGTGCGAGTCCAACTAGCACTTGTTTTTAGAATTCCAAAGTCAAACTAGGAACCCTTATCGTTTCGCCATTGCATTGCATGCCTTTGATTTACGCCTCGCTCTTTGGCGGATCTTCGTTGACGAAATCTATAAAAAAATATTATACACACACTTAAATGTTAATAATGCTCTAACGAGGCAACTCAAGCTCGCCGGTAGAGTTTAAGAGAAACACGTAACAGAAACTAAGTTAACACTTAAGTTTTTTAAGAGAATGCCTATTTACACTGGTATTTTAATTAAGTAACTAGGCATGCACAGCTTGCCTAGAATTCTTATCTCGCGACTAATGACGGGTCAGACCAAAAACATTCTAAAGCTGGGTACTGCTTTTCCTTTCACTCAAATTTTTTATCACATTTGCGTGAAAGAGGCGAAACTGTTGAATGTGTTTCGTCTTTCAAAATAAATTGTCCGTTTACAGGACGCAAACCTTTGTTTTAGAGAAAAGGAAGAATTTAGAATGCAGAGTCCACCCTTATCTTTTATTCAGTCATTCTATTCTTTGATGTACCTACCTACTAAAAGTTAGTCCGCTCAGGTTGCAGTCGGAATGCAGTTTATGTAACTTAGTCTTTGCAACTTTTAAAGTCGTTGTGCGGGTCATTTATGGTCTAGTTTATCTTTGTGGATAAGTGTTAAAGGTCACAGCACACATATCAACTCGGAAAGGGATCGTCACCCTATCAACTCGAGCCGTTCAGTATCATTTATATGAAACTCCCTACTGCAACGCACACTTATCGGCATCGGAACAGCAACGCCTCACCTCGGCACGAGCTAGCAGTCGTCCACTGAAAAATGTATCGTATTAGCACAGGTCAAAGTTCCCTTTTCAATGTTTCACTTTGAGTTGATCCCTTTCCGAGTTGATATGTGTGCTGTGACCTTAAGTGTGTAAACCATCCTTCACTTTCTGAAAAGTATGTAAGTGCGAGAGGGGCGCATGCTCTATGTCATTTTATCCGAGGCGTTATCGCGTTTATACGCGACATAAGGGCTGGTGATGAAAGGAACGTTTTAAATTACTTATTTATTCGCCCGTTATCATTATTACTCGAAGTGAAGAATGTTTTTTTTATCTCAAACAACAAACATGTTGTAATTAAGGAACTTCATAGAAATAGCACACCTTTGACTTTTTCTTCAGATTTGGGAAAAAAATTGCACGTTGCTTGGGATCATCAATTTATCATTCTGAACATTACACCCGATATGTCCCCAAAAATATGTATGAAATTGTTCCGTTTTGTTATCAAAATCCAATAGGTACGATTCTTGGTCACAAAAAGGACAATCCCATTCATATTTGGGATTTTCTCCCAAATCTGAAGAAAAAGTCAAATGTGTGCTATTTTTCTGAAATTCCTTAATTACAACATGACATTCTTGAGTTATTAATAACTTTAAATAGATTTAAAAAGGCCTGACGTATTGACAACCCCAACGCTATCCTACGAGTGAAATAAAATAACATTATCCTACATCTTACAGTCGGCTAAAGAGAATGAATATTTGTGGTTATAATACGACGAATATAAAATAACTTTCCGAATTAACCCCTCACCAAGTTAGCATACACGATAAACTACCGCACTCAGCGCCGAGATGGTATCTTCACAATCAGAAGGTTAACTTCACTCTCCCCGGCGGACTGAGATGCGGTTATTCTGTACCAAAGCCAGCCAAGAACGCTATACCTTGCCGAGTTTCTTACGCCGGTTCTTCTCGGGACAAAGGTTTTATTTTTCGAACCGTTGGTAATGCTTTTTGACATTATATGATGCCTAAATTGAAGACTAAAGAACTTTGACTTTGACTTTTTTTTATGTCAAATCGATTTTGTATAAGATTGGAAAGGACTAAGGAAGAGGGGCCTGGCGGCCTAGAAAAGATGCATGATGTTTACGATAGCCAATTTCGAAAACTGAGAAAATGGAATTACGAGTAACGTAAGCGACTGATTTGCGCGAAAAATTGTCAGCCACCTAACGTCAATCTTATGTACATTTTAAGCCGCAAACACAACCGCTAAAACCGCCTCCGCCACGCTTTTGGCACGCTTTTTAGTATGGGAACGCGCCGCACTGCGCCGCCGTCGCTCTCAGTGCGCATGCGGCTTTAATTGTGTGTAGGTAATACCAGTTTAATGTGTATGGTCAAAATTACATTCCCTCTAAAGACCTGCATTTAGGTAAAAGTTGTAGTGTATCAGATTCGCCAATTTATTATAAGCACGAAGATTTTTCTTAGACGTGAACTAAATTAAAAAAATACTTGGCTTACATTTTTATGTAGGAATGCCTCAAAAAGTACCACTATTTTTAATAGTTCATATTCGACGTCGATATCATGAATTATCAAAGGGGCTGGTAAACAATCAACTAACTAACGGCAATGTGTATCCGGAAACTATTGTTGCCTTAGTATTTAAAAGCTCTATTTAGTAAACTAATCTTAGCTGAGATGCTGGTCTCAAGGGGTCCATATTGGCTCACCTAATTATTTTTACTCATAACGACTCATAAGTCCTAATTATCGCAACTCCTAACGTATTTATTTCAGCAACTGTTACATTTTCAGGATTTTTATAAATCAAACCTAACCTAACCTAGTCTTATCTACACATTGAATATTTCAGAACTTCTGAAAAGTTTACGGTTCCAGCGGTATAAAAAATTCATTTTCGGAGTTCCGATAATAGGAGTTGCAATTTTAGTTGAACTTTGGCGCTCCCGGTCTCAAGACTCCAAGCATCTAAACGTCAAGTCATACAAAACAGTCATATCTGACCTGTCTTTTTAAAACAGCCCTAAGAACAAGACGCTCATATTAGTCGGCCACAGAATGCCGTAAAAATGTTTCTCGTCTACCCGACCCCTTAAAGAATACCACCCTCAGCAAGATAGAAAGGTCCCCGTTTTGGGACTGAATCAACTTACGTCTAACAGCACGAGAAAGTGTCCCAGAGCTCTGGAATAGAACAAACTTAAATTGTCCCGGTTTTCAGTCTCAAGTCAATCAGGCACTTCAACAGTCTGGCCTTAGTCTGATGTGTTTAGGTACGTAAATTGTTCTAGGTAACTGAATCTCTGGGGAAATAGGATTAGATCAAAGACAAAACACTTGAATCAGATTCAATGAAATGCTTTCATATGACATCCCATTTGACGTAATAACCTCTCGACCCCATTTCCGATATAAAATGATTTTCATTTATTTTTACCAAAGATAGGCGCCGCCAAGCGAGTTATAAAGATACAACTATGCCAAATTTTAAGTAGATACCTGTTAGAGCAGCTATTATTTTTGCGAGGCTGGTATTTAGTTTAGGCTGGCAATATCGCTCTCTTCTCGCTGCGAGTGTCATGGTGTGAACACTTTGAAAGGTACCTAATTAATTAATAAAAGCAATGCTAAACTTTATTTGTTGTGTGTAATTCATCTAAAGGTATAACAATACATTTCGTAATCGTTGATAAAAACTCTTGCGACAGACGGAAACCGAAGGGTTCCTTTTTTGCCACTAAGGTACGGAACCCTAAAAACGAATATAAAAAGCCTTCCCAGTTTACAACCTGACAATTTGGGCCGCGTTGTGGACAAGGGCCCTTTATCGGGCGCATAAATTAAAGCTTCGGCCCGTCCCCGACATTCAATTCGGATTTGATTGACATCGGGGTTTATGATTCCTAAAACGGTCATTTGCCAGGGAAGGGATACAGCGAGATGGGTTGACTTCAGTTTTCTAGTTTAGGGTTTAAAGGTCAGGGAAGTCCTAGGAAAAGAAGTAAATAAGAACAAGTCTTAAAAAAATATGCTTTGAAAACCCAACTGTTGTTTGAATAATGTCGTCAACATAATGTTAGTTTATGCCGCGCAATTTGGCGCCAAAAATCCGCAATATTGATTTTCAATAATTTTAGTGGTTAAGACGAATCTAACCACGTATAATTTATTAAAATCGGTTTAGCCGTTTAGTAGTTTGATCAAGTTATAGGCACAGTCAGGAAACTAATTTGGATATTTAGGGCGCTAAGGCACATTGTAACAGGGAAAAACAATCAGTCAAACTCGCGTAATATCATATATATATCCTTGGTCCAATCTGTCCTGGTGTACTGTATCTCCGTTTGGGGAGGGTCAGCTAAGATTCGCTTTATTGACCTGGAACGAGCTCAACGTGCATTACTCAAGGTCATGTGTTTCAAAAAAATTAGATTCCCTACTGACCAACTCTATACGATTAGTGACCTCCTATCAGAAAATCAGAAAATTATATGCCCTGCATATTACATTAAGAAAACACACACACAGAGAGAAAGAGATAAGTAAATCAATCATAGCATACATCTTTAATTTATAATTTTGCACGTCTAAACGTGTAATTAGAACAAACTGGAATTTTGGCCAGTAAATTGATTATACTTGGTTAACATAATAGCATAATATAAAAATCATGTAACCTAAAGGAAGAGCGGCGCCACCTAACTCAAGCTTCTTTTGCTTGCCGGGTGGCACCATCACCTTAGATTATAGAAAAAGTGTATATTATGAAATAAAGAATTTTGAATTTTGAATTTGACTAGTTACGAGGGAATATAGAGGTAGAGTCAAACACATAACACTCCTTTTGGGCTTTGTCGCAGTCGGGTAAAAAGTAGGTATAGATAGCTAGCATCAACCCATCCTCGCTTCGCTTCGGTTCAGTATACGAGTTTGAGATTTTTAAACAAAAACTTATTTTATCATATGCAAAAAACTTTTAATATAAATACTTACCCTTCTCAATATTTCCCTGGCTCTGACTGCTCCCGTCTTCCTCTGCCACTTTGACAATCCTTCTTGAGTTGCCGTTGTTCACTCACAGGCGGTGGTGGTGATTAACTTCCATCAACCCGTATTGGCCTAAGATCCGAATAGGAGAAGATTTGCACCGGGCTGTTTTTAAATTTAATAAATTTAATACGCTAAATAATATGTGGCGAATAGGTAGGCTGAAAAATTTCGGTCCTGTACTTATATCATTAAAAAAAAAGAACTTTTTTTTTAAATTGCAAATTTTTTGTTTAATAGACAAATTACATACTAATCGAAAGTATGAAGTCTATAGAATATGAAAACGTTAGGTTTGGTGCAAATTACTAGTACCGACTTAACTGTTTATACCTGCCTACCCAATAGTTAGACGAGAACAAAAATAGTCAAACTAACGTTTGCATATTCTATAGACTTCATACTTTCGATTGGTATGTAATTTGTCCATTAAACAATCTATTGTAATTTTTTAAAACGAAGTTATTTTATTTTTTTATTAATTATATACTGGAATAAAAAAATTCAGTCTACCTATTCGCCATATATTACTTAGCATATTAAATTTGGTATAAAATACTTTTTATCGAATAAGCAGCCCGGTCTCCTACTATATGCTCCTCCAATGGCTTTCTCCTCATATATAAAAAACTAACCCTAATAATGACGTTGCCAATTACATACTCATTCGTCTTTACTCCGCTCATCCAGCCCATATAATTTCATTCAGCAACCGCGAACTCATTAACAAACTGCCTAAAAAGTAACATCAATCTCCTTACCCATCACGTTCACAGATTATAATCAGTATCTCAGAGTACCTCTAGGACCTATTCTAGGACTTAATTTACTCTGAAGTTATGTAGTCGTGATTTGCTCAGATTCCTTTAATTAACAATTTGGTTTTACAATTTGCAATTTGCGGTTGTAGGCACCTTTTTGGGCGTTTCTTAGTCACGTTGTGATACCTTCAGTTCTATACTGTTCTATTAATCCATAAGGCTTTATCTCCTTTAGAAATGGGTACTTTAGTATCCAACTTCATAAGTAAGAGGAAAAGGTAGATTCTTTTATGATCATTTAATTGCACTTACAGCTTTTCGACTTTGGGATAAGACATTGCGTTATCATGGTGGCTATTCTGTTGGTGAGAGAATTTGCAATAATAGATTTCTATTTAGAATTGATAGCTTAATTTAATAACTTGGCATGATTGGTCAAGAAATCATGTATCACGGCAATATTACGGGTGATGTCATTACATTCCATTTCATAGATGGTCATTTGCCATTATGCCAAAT
The DNA here is from genome assembly GCA_946894065.1 of Acleris literana. Lineage (NCBI taxonomy): Eukaryota > Metazoa > Arthropoda > Insecta > Lepidoptera > Tortricidae > Acleris > Acleris literana. Next base: position 18,824,176 of record OX335683.1, on the reverse strand, counting down.
GTAGCTTTGTCATTTGCGAAGTTCTTTTCGTTAAATTTGCAATTAACAAAACAGTTACAAAACGGTGAGATATTTCTAAAGGAATATTTTCGAAAGCAACATTTCGAGAGTTACATATAGGGAATGTTTCCCAGTTATAAAAGCTAAACTGTAAAAATCTGTTAAAAAATGTCTGTTTTGCATAGAATTGACATGTACCTACCTACATACATTTTGCTTTCTACAGTCGAGTCACAGTCGTAGAATTCTCCACAGTTGCATCAAAAAACCCGCTTAGGAAGAAAAACTCCTATACTTCAAAGTCCCTAGACCTACTTCCCAACATTATTAGAGTATGTCAAGTCAATCATGCCGGTTGGCGGATGGTCACATCACCGTAAGGCAATTAAAAAACAATACACGTGGTTTTTTTTATCAGGATACAATGTCACACCAATTACCCTAGTCCCAAACTAAGCTCTAGGCTTGTACTATGGGTACTAGACAACGATATAAATACTTATATAGAGAAATATATACTTATATACATAGAAACCATCCATGACTCAAGAACAAACTGTAACTTAACTGGTAGAGAATACCTTACGGCATTAAGTTCGCCTTTTGTATATTAAGAGTATTCTTTTGTGCAATAAAGATTAAATAAATAAATAACAAATATTCGCGCTCATCACACAAATATCTGCCCTCACCGGGATTTGAACCCAGGGCCAGGGTCACTACCAGCTAGGGCAGCACGTCGTCGTCGTGTTATAACTTATAATAGTTGTTTGTGCCTATCTTGTTGTTAAGTTTACGAATGGTATACAATATATATATCTAAATAAGGTAAAAAAAAACTGACTGGCTTTTTCTTTTCAAATAATGGGGTGCCTTAACTCATTAATTAGACAGACCCTAGAGTAACGCCCGTGTGAACCTAAGAGCTTAGCGTCATTAAACAAGTCGAGTTTTCAATAAGCTTCCATATTTAAATACTTGTTTACATCACGATAACCCAAAGATGGCGGTTATTTAACCAGCCAGCATTTTTTTCCAATCACACAGTAGCTGACGTAATTTCAACTTTAATCAAAGATGTTAAGACCCTTTCAGCTATTGATGTTGCTGAGTGGATCTGGAATCCGGGTTGCAAATTGATTGCAATCAGGCTTAAGAACCAGTATCCGAACACGTAGATTACCATTATAGAGGCATTCCATCCTAGTCCTCAGGGTTGGCAACGCTTTTGCAGTCTTAAGATTGTGATCTTGACATTATAGTCTTGAGAATGCAAATGTCTATGGGTCTCAACTCTCTGCACTTTCTTGTGCCTCTAAACCACAAAAGAAACAATCAAATGTTAATATTCTATTACTATCCAATAATTTTAGTACGTAGATACTATTAGATATAACGCATTACCTACAGACTATAATCACCATCATTTAATCACATTACTTATTACTCATTACCAAAGGGTCATAACAAGTTACTATCCTAACTAAATCGTAAAAATAATAAACGCCTTTCATACCGTACCCGGGCCAAGAAAATAGTTCCCGGATATAATTCCGACGCCGGGACGACACTAATCGCCTTATCTTTGGACGCTTTGGACCCCCCTCCTCTTTACCCCCATGGGAGGCAATCAGCTGGCACAGATTATTTTAAATATTGTTAGAATAGTGAAGTTTTAGGAACATTGTGGCATACCCTTTTAGTTACTCTATATAATACCAATACATAAATTATCGTACTTGGAATATATTTTTGAAATATAGTTTTGCTAAACTCCCATGCGCATTCGTCGCTCACTTTGACGCCGCAGCTCTACTAACATGTAGATACAATCAATCTAATGGATTTCGAGGCCACTATGGAACTACGTCAAAGTGACGCAATAAATAAAATCCCAAAAAGTTTCTTAGGATTTGATTGATTACGTCACTTTGACATAGTTCCATCGAGGTCCAGTAGGTAATCTTTATCTTTACCTAAAGCTACATAATTTGTATAAGCGCACAGGTCAAGTTCTAATTGCCGGTCGAGCTCAGCGTCAAACGATCTGTATTAAGAAAACCCTTTACAATTTCCAGTCCAAATAAAATAAATCTAAAATTCCCAAAAGGAACAACAAAGTAGTTAATCTTGTCTCACTTTATTTCTTTTAATCCGTTAGAGCGTAAAACTGGCCTTTCCTCAAGAAATAATCTTTCCTAATGGCACATTTGGACCCGATGCCTATTTGAGCCCTTCCCCCTAAATTTTGCTGAGAATGCCTCGGTTGACCCAAATTGGTCCCTTAATTTATGATTCATGGCTGCTCCGGCACGAGGCGTTTTGAAGGCAAGTGCGAAAATTGAGGCATCGGCAGATATGCTGATGAGAAATTATGGGGATGAAGTGGTTAATAACAGTTCAGAAGCCTTGACATAAATATAAATTATTGTATTAGGTTCCGCCAAGGCAGTAATCAGGGCTTTTATTACACTTTATTTTAGCATCTTGCTTCTGCATCGTAATTGCACTTGGTCTTAAACATGTCATATCGTTTGTCCCTGCTGACGAATGAGCCTTGAACCGACGGCCGTGACCCGTCGGAAAACAAAGAAAGATAAAGAAAGAAAAGATTAATGAGAAAAGTGAGTTATTTAGAGTCCATACAAAATAACAAATTTACTACAAATTTGTTATACCTATAGACGGTTATAGGGCCACCAGCTCAGCAAAACAGCTGGACCCAACAACGTTATGGCATTGATTACAAAGATATTATCGAAGAAAGCTAAAGTTAAACTCTTAACTTTGGCATTTTACCAAAATATCTAGAATGTGGATTTTAACATACCTCTTGTCGTCGGATGACTTGAAATTGCAAAGCAATTCTGATGACGATACAATGATAATAATACCATCAACTTGGAAACGCACAGTGGCCACAGGAACTCCTTAATGTCTAATATAGTCGGTCCGTCAAGTTTGGACTTATGTAAGTATGTACTGGCGTAAGATGTGGTTTCCTATAATTGGGTAAGCATCGATTTAATGTTTAAAATAGATATAAGCATATGTCGGATGTATTATCTGTTGGAAATCCTCAGCAAATAATAAATAAATAAATGTAAACTCTTTATTGCATATAAACAATTACAAGACATGTTTGCATCAATATAGATATTGTACATAGGCGAACTTATCCCATATGGGATCTCTTACAGTTAACCCAGGATTAGAATAAGCAAGGACAATGCAGAAAGATTTTACTCGTCTTTAAATAGTGACTTAGTTAGCGATACGAGTACTTACAGTAAAAATAATAAAGGGTTTTTTTCTTATGAACCAATTTTATGAGAAATGCTCTGTATGTTTCAGACCTATGGTTATGTTTATCCCTGTTTGTATTAAAAGCCCTCTTTACAATCGCTGCGCGATGTAATCTACGGAAGGACGTTAATTCCTCGCCGTTATCACAAATCGCTGTTGTCGCAAATAAAATGGAATGTTTACGTTATCCAGGGGAATCGCGGATTATGGGGTTTACGAATGTAAGGGTTCACGTACGGGTTTTTTCATAATTTATTTACAGCTGGGAATTTCATTCGGTTTTTGGTTACGATTATTCAGATTTTCTGGCTAAAATTCCATCAGCTGAATTTCGTTTACACTTTTTATGCTACATATATGTTATGGTATTTTCTCGTTTTTGTTTTACTGCCTAAATTAGGGATCGAGAATAATAAACGTGTAAATTTTAGATAAGTATTAGAAAAATATGAGATATTCCTTAGTTCCAGAATTCACCGGAAAATGGCGGCAAAAATGTCAGCCCTACCTCTTGCAACTAACGTGAAACATGTAGCTTAAAACCTCAGCGTCTACACCTAGGCCTCATAGCAAATTAATTTGCGTAATATGTAAATAATAAATAAATATCAGGGGACAATGCCACACCAATAATAATTGACCCATTCCCAAACCAAGCTCTAGGATTGTACTATGGGTACTATTAGATAACGATATAAATACTTATATAGAGAAATATATACTTAAATACATAGAAAACATCCATGACTAAGAAATAAATATTCGCGCTCATCACACAAATATCTGCTCTTGCCGGGATTTGAACCCAGGGCCGCTAGCTTCGTAGGAATGTAATAATGTCCTAAACCCAAAAACAATAAAGCAGCCAAACAGGAACTTCGAGCCAAATATCTAATAGTACACGTGTAACTTAACTTATATAACTAATTTAAACAGGTACACTGCGCGTTAATATAACTTGTGCCCGAATACCCGTGTCACTCTACTGTCCAAACTGCGTATCGAGTTACGGCACAAATCCAAATTAAGGCATTCGTATGTATATATCCACTTTCATTTTATTTTACTTGACTCGCTCTTCACAGCATTACCAGAAAAGAAAGAAAAGAAAAAAGAAAAACACAATACCACAACGTCTTACGTTACTGGCATAGAGACATTCCACCTTAGTCCTCAGGGTTGGCAACGCATTTGGGATCACATGATTGCAGTTTTGTGATTGTAGCCCTTAGAATGCAAATGCCTATGGGTTACACGTCCCACTTATAGTCTGTGACAATTGAAATTGCCAAAGATGTAAACAAATTAGTACTGTTTGCCACATAACCTCAAATACTCATGAAGTGTGTTTTTATTTAAAATAACGTGCAATTAATCGTTATTATTTATTCTTAAATTTAATGTAAAAGAAAAGATCAACGGTAAATCATTGCTAAGACCTCACTTGATCTTTAAAAGCATATGATTATCGTGTAATAATGGTAAATTGTTTCTTTTGGTTGTGTTTACATCTTTACCATTTTCCATCAGGTGGCCTGTGTGGTCATTTGCCAACTCCATGCCATTAAAAAAAACATATTTTAAAAATAGGAGGGGTGTTATAGGTTTAAGGTGTGTATCTGTGGCTGCCATCCTACCAAAGAAGGCGGAACTGCAATGTAGTAGTCGAACCATTGTATACTCTATTGGTAACTGCATAAGATTTGAAATAGTTATACTATTACTATATGTATGTGTCATTGTAGTTTCCACACGAAAGGACCGATTCGAACATAGTTTATTTTGAAAGAGACCTACTTTTTCGAATTGATCTAAATCCCGAATTTTCATAATTCCGAGAGCAATGTTTTGATAGAAGACTATAATTTTTTGATATTCCTTAATCAAACTTAACATAACCCAAATGCTTTTATTCTAAAATGGCCCCAGTATTACATAGCTTTCGGAAAAATGAAAATTCGGAAAATTTAATATTCGGGAAAGAAAACTGAATTTTAAGGTGTTCCCACCTAGTTTAACTACGATGGTTCTTATAGTCGTTCTATCTCACGATCGCCGAAAGGCCATACTTGTGTGTGTAAATACACGTGCACGTTGTCTCCGAGTGCGTAGCTGTCATCGCAAAGTGTCGCCGTAGTGTGCGTGTACAACTACAAGTATGGCCCACCTGCTTTCGTGCGATAAAACATCTAAAATTGATGAAAATCTGTTGGGCTTAAGATTTAACATCTCAGCAAGTAAGCATTTGCAATATGTCGAGCGTTTTTCCCATTGAATAGTTATTAAATGAACACAATGCCATCTCCACACTTCATCTTCCAGATCTACTCCCGACCAGTGGCCCAGGTGGCGAAAATCTCCGACGTGCTGACTGGCCAAGGACCAGCGTTCCCCATCGCTATCGCCAGTCATCTGTTCTCGACTGTGCCTGTCTACCAGCCTAGAGTAAGTTTACTTCATAGACAAATAGTTGTAACATGGGGCTCTTACGGCCAGAGCTATGACCGGCTTCAAACAAATGCATCAAAATCGAAATTCATGTTTCATACATTTGTAAGAGGACTTGAAAGTAAGGTCAGTTAGACTAACATTAACTGCGTGTGAGGGCAAGAGAGAGAGAAGTACAAACCTAAAGGTTGATTTAGGTGTTATTGCGCTGTTCATTTCTATGTATGCAAATTGTTGACCAGGCCGTTCGTCAAATAGGATTGATCTAAGAGGAACTAGGCTGATAAAAGTAAGGCTGGCTGTTGATTTAGCTAATTAGATTGTAAATATAAAGGTACAATGATCCAAAAAGAGCCCTTACCCACCATAGAACTGTACCTCAATTGACAAAACAAAATGTCACTGTATCTAGCTTGCCGAATTCACATCGCCAAGTTTCAGAACATGTATCGCGAAATTCGCGAATAGTGTGTACGAGACTTTGTCAATGCGATGCTAGTTTTAAGTAATAGTGGTAAAAATAACGAGTTTGTTAGAACCGTCCCATTATATTTAATGGAATCCTATGATTACTCGCCCTTACCTCTGACCGCTAGACTATAGAAGTTAATAACCTCATCAAGTGCAGAAAGAAACGTTAAATATTAAATCCTCCGGCGTCTTATTTACTGTTTGTTTTTTGGCGTTTAATATTGCAATAAACTTCAAAGCGCTGCGGTTTTGGTAAACAAAAGGGAAAACTTAAGAGAAGGGTTTTTGGATGGGATATAAATGTATGTATATTGGTAAGTTTGAATCTTTGTAATCTCCTGTAAGCTAAACGATTTAGCGGAGTTTAACGTGCGCGGTGGTTGGTTGTCTTTTATTAGACTTGTATCGAGTTTTAAAGATATTTTTTTTTCTTAAGAGGCCACCTATTGTGCCTCGCCGCCACAAAAATGAAAAGGAATGGCTTTATATGCTTCCCTGCGAAGAATGTGAGATGGAGATAGTTCGCGCGCGCCTTGATGGCAGCTTCAAAATCAATTAATTGCTGTATACTTTAAAACCACAACATTTATTGAAAAAATGTTTTGCCAGGATTAAGAAGTTACATATACTCAACCATTGAATTTAAAATCATCGTTAAAGATCATAGGGTTTCGCAGATTCAACCAAAAACATGCAAAAAAGGTTGAAAAATAAAACAATCGAAGATTTTATTTCTAATCGTCTTTTCACTTTTGCCAGTCTCAACGAAATATGACCAAGTTTAATATATCCAAAGTACAGATAAATACAAAAGTGTTATGGTTATTGAGATCCAGATCGCGGAACACTACAGACTTTATCATACGTGGCCTCTTAAGGAAATGAATTCAAGTGGTAGAGAAAGCTGTACAGAATCCTTATTTAAAATTGGTTTTTCAAAAGCACAAAGCAGTTTCTCGTACCAACGAGACCAACAACCTATTACCTTTTTGCACTGTATGAGCGACGTGGACACAAATACTCTCAAGCCTTAGCTATAGAACCAGAGAACGAGGAGATTCGATGATGATTTCATTAATTTCAGAACAAAATATTCGCCCATTTAGCCTTCCCCAATTAAGAAAATATTTCCATAAATAGCTCATTAGCATTCCAAAATCTTTAACAACAACTCCGTAACTCTGCGCAAACAGCATTATCTCATCATTTACACTTAGCATTGTCTCAACGTCAACCCTATTAACAAACTCGTAACTCAGACATATTATACTTCAGCAGTTTGGTCCATTAAAGATGCAGATCAGGGAGATTAGTGGCTCCTTTATTTACATTAATACATCCCACCGGAGTGATAAATTCAGGCTATGAATTATAAATTGCCACGCCGCGTCGTATACGCCAAGTACTCTCACATAAAATGGTTATAATTTATGGAGAACCGTAAACACTTGTACAATGTCGAGGATCATTGAATAGCGTCCACTTTGTGGCAAATGCTATGTTACAATGAAGTGAAACTACCTGCAACATTCATCTTGCATTAAGGTTGCTTTTCAGCACTGTGGCCTTAGACAATGTGCATTGCGAGATCGTTATCGTCATATAAAATGTAAAGAAAGAAAGAAAGAAAGAAAGAAAGAAAGAAAGAAAGAAAAGCGTTTATTAAGTGCAAGACAATAAAAACTTATTATAATATACTTAAAGATAGCATCAACAAAAGGCACATGCAAGCACTTAAAAGGCGACCAGCTCAGCAAGATGCTGTGACTTATAGTCACAGCGCTGATTTTCAGCTGGACCAATGAGTTTACTCGGAGAGCAGTCCCGTGTCTAACATACATATTATATAACATTCGATGACGTGAAATTCGATATCAAACAATAAGAAAACTTTGTGTGCAATTACACGCAATATGGAAATACAAACAAAAGGCAAAGGCAGACGGTGACATTAACAAATATTATGTGTAGCAGAGCGGGTTTTAATACAGAGCAGGGGTGCCGCCACCCTGAAGCGAAAATACATGATTTTTTATATTTAGCCTAAAACTATGAACCGATTTACATTCACGCAACGGTGGCGGAATGTTATTCCAAATTTTGGTGGCGGCATACTTAAAACTTCCCCTAAAAGCGGCAGACTTATACGGCGGTACGAGTAAACGACACAGACGCAACCGACTAGACCAGGTCAATTTGTCGTAAAGACATGATGGAATTTGGCTTTTTACTACTCCAAATAGAAGCGTAGCAAGATGATAATGACGTCTACTAGCCATGTTCAGTACTTTAGCTTTGGCTAGATAGGGCGAAACATGGCTTCTACTAGGAATATCAAAACAATATCTTGCGCACGCATTTTGTACGCGTTGTATGAGTGTCTTTGTTTTAGCTAACAATCGAGGACCATACACCACATCCGCATAGTTTAATTTTGAAAGAACGAGAGTGTCAACTAAATTTATGCGCAGCTTAACGCTTATAAAATCACGAATTTTATACAATAGTTTAAGCCGGTAAAAACAATTTCGTACCACTCCTACAACGTAAGAATGGAAACGCAGGTTTTCATCAAATAAGAGGCCTAGATTTCGTGCTTCCGTTACCTGCTCAATCGTTTCTCCTGCAAGACATATTTTAGGGAGCTTTGAATTTATGAGAGCAATTTGTTTCCTCGTGCCAAGAACCATATATTTTGATTTTAGAGGATTAAGCACAAGAGAGTTAAGGAGGGCCCAGTCTGATAATCTTTCTAGATCTTCAGTTATTTTATTTACAGCTAATTCAACGTCCCCAGGCTTAAAAGAAAAATACAGTTGAACATCATCTGCGTACATGTGATAATTACAGTGTTTCATGCACTTGGCAATGTCAGCACTGTAAATTACGAATAACAGGGGCCCGAGGATTGAACCCTGTGGCACGCCTCTGTCCAATACACGAACAGATGAAACATTGAGAGACCCGTCTTCACCCTTAATTTCTACATATTGAGACCGATTGCTTAAATAATTACTAACCCAATCTATAGCTGTGGAATCAAATCCATAAAACGATAATTTAGATAGCAACAAAGAAATATTAATGGAGTCGAAAGCTCGAGAGAAATCTAACAAAACGAGTACCGAGCCCATTCCAGAGTCTTGCGCTTCCAAAACATTACTAGTTACATCCAGAAGGGCAGAAGCAGTACTACGGTTTTTACGAAAACCAGATTGCTTGTCCGGTAGGATGCCCTGAGTCTCAATAAAATCGCTTATTTGTGCGTATATTATCTTTTCAACGACTTTTGATAAACAAGGTAAAATACTAATCGGTCTTAAATCTTTAATTGTGCACGGATTGGCTATCTTAGGGAGAGGTCGTACAATAGCTTCCTTCCACTGGTCCGGGAAGGTGGATGTGCTGATAGACTTATTTACGATTGCAGTTATTAATTCAATTGAATGGGGCAGCGTCATTTTTATCATGTCTAGAGATATATTATCCACCCCCTGTGCGTTGGAATTAAGTTCCGTAATAACTTTCAGTACTTGATCCTGAGAAACTACTTTAAGTTTAAAGAAAGTGTTTTGACTAAATTTATGGAATTCGAAATACGTAAGAGCGGATATAGTAGTGGTAGGACAGCCAGGAACGTCTAGGAAATGTAAATTTATTTTTTCTGGATCACTAAGGTGTAGAGGAAGTTCGGTATCAACTTTTGGCGGAAGAACATTTACCTTAAGATTTTTCCATAATTGTTTAGGATTTTTAATATTATTATTTATGGAGATTTTAAAATAGGCTTTTTTATCATTAAATATTGCGTTATTAACGCTTTTCTTTAAGTCCTGAAAATACTGACGATGGTTATGATCCTTTGTTGCATGATACCTCGAGAGCGCTTCGTTTTTCAATTTAATCATCATTTTGAGATTGTCGGTGATCCATGGATGCGAGTATTTCTTAATAACAACCGTTTTGTATGGAGCTTGAAGATCAAAAAGTGATGTGACAAACTCATTAAAAACTTGCACCAGGTCATTTACGGAGTCTAAACACAATATCTTTTTCCAAGGCATTGCCCCAATATCATCGTTGAACTGACTATGAACAATATCTTTAAGGGGCCTATAGACTAGACGTTTGGGAGGTATAACTATTTTTTTAAAATTGAATTCACATGTGATAAAAGCATGACTAGATAATTTGCTGCCCATTACAGTAATCGTAACATTTCGTACTTTAGCATCTGTACAAATTACGTCGATCAGCGTATCGCTGTGATCCGTAAAGTGTGTAGAGGAAGTAACCTTCTGTTGCAAATCAAACACTTTCAGAAATTCGTATAGTTTTAAAGTATTTGTATGTTGTTGGTCATGCAAATTTATGTTGAAGTCACCTAATAAAGCTATATGGTCACAAGATGCAAAAGAATTTATTGTCTCCGTCAAAGCACCGAAGAAAGAATTGACATTCAGCCACGGTGGCCGGTAAGCGGTGCCTATCACAATTTTTAAATTATTTATTTTGATTTTAAGCCACAATTGTTCCAATTCTTTACAAATAGGGTGCTGGCAGAAACGAACATGTAGACCTTTCCGAATGTAAAACCCTACACCTCCGCCACGACCGCGACAAACCTCGGGAGAACGGGGAGCACTCCGCAACCTATAGCCTGGTATTGTAGGAGCCTTGGCTTCCTCACCCGGCTTTAGCCATGTTTCATTGACCGCGAGTATATCTAATGAGTTGTTCGCAACTGCAATTATAAGTTCTTCATGGCTAGTTCCTAGTGAGCCAGGGTTATATAGTCCAACTTTTAAAAATTTATCTCTAGCCATCACTGAGTTGTAATAATATTTTAAAAATATCTTTACAAAAATACCACACTATTGCCATTACCATCCCTATCACCTTCAAAACAATGCATGAGACCAGCATCGCACTATATTTCCACATTGGCGTCGTGATTGAATCAAGAACAAAACTACAACATAAAACAGCACAAATAGAGCCACCGCGTGAAAAACACAGGGGCGCATTTCGAACGCTATGAGGTATAAAACTCACAAGAAACAAATTAAGTAACAAAAGACATAACAAACCAAAACACAGGGACTTAAAAAAACCATGCAAATGGGTTAACAAACAGTAATAATCGTAAAAATCATAATGATCGTACTCCGAAATGTGAACGGCCGCAAAAAACATTATACGCCAAAAACCTTAACCAAGTCTGTTTCTGAGCGTAGGTGATAACGAGCAGCTCCGTGCTCACGTCTTGCGAATATCTTGCCATCCTTTGACCAAATGTATTTCCATTGGTTCAAACGGCCAGTCTCTCTCGCTTTGAAAAAAAGCTGTCTGTTTGTACGCGTCAGCCTTTCATTTATGTAAAAGTTGCGCGCAGGCAACCCGAAATCAGCCGAATTAAGAGCGCGGCGAACACGCGCCGCTGCCAATAGCTCATCGCGATGCACTCGCCTCGTCAAGCGCACGACCAGGGGGCGCGGCCGGGCTTCGCCACCACCCGCACCGGCTCCCGCTCCTCGTACTGCTCCTACGCGCTCAGCACTAACAATGTCGCGTTCATCGAGGGTGATTCCCAGCTTGTTCGCCAGCGTTAAGGCAACATGAGTGCAATTTTCGTTTACCTGCTCCGGAAAACAAGAGACCTCGATGTCATTCGCAAGAAGTTCTTGATCACGATCGTTTAAATCAAGTTTCAGATCAGTGATCATCCGTTCTAATGGTTCCGAGCACGCAGCGACCATCGTCGATTCACTGTACTGGCGTTCGACAGCGTCCACTCTCAACGCCAGGGCGTCAACACGCTGGTTGCAAGAGCTTATTGCCGTGTTGAGACCTGCCACAGTCTGCCTAAACTCCTGCATTTCCACTCGGACGGCTTGTAGTTCCTCACGAAACATGCGCAGTTCGGCAGCCAACCCATTTATTTCTTCTCCCGTGGCTGTTTGTGACGTCGTCACAGCCGTCACAGGCGTGCTTTTGGTCGGTCGGCGCACAGTAACATTATCACACCCATAACACGTCACACACATAAAGGATTGACTTGAGTCGCCGGACGGTTGTGTTGGGCGCTTATATCAATTCCATGCATTTTCACAGTTTTCGAAAATCGTTTAAAAAGTAAGCAGTATCAGTAAAAATCCATCAATATTTTTCCCTAACTATACAGCGGTGATAGGACTTTGTACAGTCCGTCCGGATCGCTATACCCTCATTTGTCACCTAGCAGCAAGTTTGGATTGTTGTGCTCCAAAGTAGAATTACTATCAAATGACTAGCATAGCATTATATCTTAACACTAAGAGTTGGCAACTCTCATTTCCCTTTCACAGATCTGAAAATTACGTAAATACTTAAAACTCAAATGCTTATATATGATTTTTTATACTTTCAGCTGTCGTCGCCGACTACGTATGAAATATCAGCCCCAGTACGATCGCACCTGGCTTATTCAGAGGACAAAATTGGATATTACCCGGAACAGAACGCGATCCAGTACTCTGCTCAAGATTACAATCAAAAGATACCTAACCCAAAGCAAGCTATCGCACGCCTTACCGTCAACTATCAGCCGTATCCTCAACAACTTCTTGTGCAGCCTCAGCATCTAGTTTACCAGCAACAACCTCAACGATTCCAACATTTCCCGGTTTACCAGCCGCAGGGATTCCAACAACCGATTCAATATAACCAGCCGCAGATATTCCCTCAGAATCAGGCTCCGTATAATCAGCAGCCATTAATACAGCTGGTACAGGCTCAGCCTGGGATCACTTATGCTAGACAAGAGGAAAATAATGAGGAACAGAGCCATCAAAGACCAGCTCAGAGAGAATTGAAGACTGGGCAACCTGAGACTGTGAATGTGCAAGAAAATAAAGTTCTGCCCCAGCAGGTAATAAAATGCAAATTGAATAACACTGAGGTACTATAAATGAAACTGGTACATAGGTGAAACTTAAATTTCCTTTTTTTTCAGATTTACAACGCACAACCGGGAGCTGTCAGCTTCGCCAGCTTCTCTCAAGGACCAACAGGGCCATCTTATACTAAGCCTCAGTACCAACAACAACAACAACAACAACAACAACAACAAGAACAACAACAACAACAACAACAACAACAACAACCACAACAACCACAACAACAACAACAATACCAGCAGGTTCAATACCAACATCAATATCAACCAATTCAGTACCAACCTCAACCTCAGGTCCAGTACCAACAGCCTCTTCAGTACCAAGTCCCACAGTACCAACCGGCTCCACAGCGGCTAATCACTCCCAAACCTGAACAGAACCTGATTGCTGTCCCTTTGAAACCCCAGAGAGTTTACTTCAAACAAGCAGTTCCTAAACAACTCGAGCAGCATCAATTATACCAGCCTCAGTTACACCAAGGTCAGGAAGCTCCAGGATACCACGCTATCTTCCCACCTGTCCAGTACTTTGGCAAGTTTGCTCACTCCATCTTCGGACAGCATCAGCAACAGCAGTGAGGTGTAGGAAAATTGTAAGAAATAAATTAGGTTTAAATAATACGATGATGATGGGGAAGAAGTAGGCTAAGATTATTGGTAAGAAAATTGAGGTGCTGAAAAGTATTTTTTCTCTGTGATGCCATATTCTTTATACTTTATGTAATAAACATTATATGTATAAAGATAAAATGAGTTATTTATCGAAAAAGGGAAGAAGGTTCTAGTTATGTTAGTTTTTTACAATATTTAATTTCTAAAGCCCCTTGGGTTCTATGAACAGGTTACCCTTGTTCTTGTAGATACCGAATTCCTTATACTGACACGTTGTATTTGCTTTCCCTGCATATCTGGCAGGTATACAATATTTTTCACTTCTCATCCTCATAAAATGTTAATTTACTTGCTGCACATCGGGACTAAACCTCCTTATTAATCACCAGGGTTTTTTTTTTTTTTTACTTTGGAAACCCCTTAAATTCCAATCACGGTGTTTGTGAATTAAGGATTATCGCCATTCACAGTTATTGTGTACAGACCATTTTTAGGGCGTGGAAATAACCTCAAAATGACAACTGTGCAAAAATATACAAAGAAAGATTTAATTTTGCGAAACAAAATCATCGATTTCGTGAATGATTATGAATTTGAATCTTTTTAGCTTTATATTGAGGATGAATTCATTTTTATTACGCATGGTCCAATTAGTTTTAAAATAATTTTCAAGTTTGAATCTGTTGGCTAAATATGCAAGCATTTAAAGACTCACTTTACAAAAAAAACAACTATGAAACAAATTTGTAAGAAACTTTGTTATAATAAATATTGTAACTTTGTATAGAACGTCGTATTTTTTCCTCGCATTCACCGTGAAAAGTAGATTGTTAAACGCGAGACTAAACAACCATAATGACACTCCAACAAGCCACCCTCGCTCGCTCACGTGGCTATACATCTCGTGACATTATGGCTTGTTTTAGTCCCTTATTGAACAATCTACTATAATGTATTTGCTACTAGCAAACCACTGTCCTACCGCCTTGATGGATGGCAGAGTACCACTGCCTAATGGTGGGAGGACCCTGTGCAGGGTCCTCTGGATCACTACCACCATCTTATCCATTAACCCACCGCCAAGCAGCCGTGTTCGCATTGTTGTGTTACCCGCTATCTATCACGGTTCAGAAGGTAGGTAGGTAGGTTAAGTTTAAAGTTAGGACGAACGAACGAATAGCGTAGGCATATTTGGCAACGCGTTGGCCTAGTTGGTAGGTGACCCTGCGTACGAAGCTAGCGGTCCTGAATTCAAATTCCGGGTAAGGGCAGATATTTGTGTGATGAGCGCGAATATTTGTTCCCGAGTTAGTTCGATGTTTTCTATGTATTTAAGTATATATCTCTATTTATAAGTATTTATATAGGTGTCTAGTACCCATAGTAACTAGAGCTTAGTGTGCGACTACACTGAAAAAAATAATTGGTCGCTTGTAACAAGATTATGATTGTTGTGCATAAGCGTCTTGATCCCATACGAGCCCAACAAGACGATAGATACACCAACTAAGACGGTAGATGCATCAAATAAGATTTTAGTTGAATCACTAAAGAAATTGCTGTTGTTACTATCAGCTTTGGTTGATATAACTAATATCTTAACTATTGTATTCATTTTTTGTCAACTAAGAGAAAATCTCTCTTTGTTGGCTCCCATTTTTTTGAGTGTAGGTCAATTGGAGTGAGATTGTCCCCTGATATTTATTATTTATTATTATTATATATTAATAGGGTCCTGTTGTGCTCCATTCTGATAACGGAACCCTAAAAACTCCAACTCTTCAGACCACGTAACAACAAACAGTATGTATACCACTGGAACGCTTTGCATAAATGCATATTTAAAAAGTCATAAATACGGCCCGCGAGTTTGTCCACAACGTGGCGCCCTGAATAGAAACGGAAACAATTTGCAGGGCCTGCGCACCGAGATAAGGGCCCGGAGCCCCGGACATGCAACCTGGAAATACTTCCATGGTATTTAATTAACACAGTGTCTCACTTAGGTGTATCAAGTCCATGGCGTTGAGAACGGTATCCTGACTTTTTACCAAATCATCATTTGACAAACTATATCATTTTACAAACTTTCATTTAAAAAATGTAACCATTACATATTACATAGGTTACATGAGCTTATTAAGTAAGTTAGGTTAGGTTAGATTAATGATCACAAAAAAATAAAAAAATATGTGGCGGGAAGTACGTCTTTGCGAATTTTTGTAAAATGATATAGTTTGCCAAATGATGATTTGGTAAAACATTAGTGAACAGTAGGAGATACGGATAAGTAATTTGGTATGTTTAATCATCACCACGTACGCCGATAAAGCGGGGGTTCGATTCCCGGCCAGGGAACAACAAACAAACAAGTCAACTGTGGAACGAACTCCCTTCGGCGGTATTTTCAACCAGTTATGACATGGGTGCCTGGTTCACTATTAGTTTGTTTGTTTGTTTGTTGTACCCTGGCCGGGAATCGAACCCCCACTTTATCGTCGTCCGCGTTGATGATTAAACATACAAAATTACTTATGCGTACATTCTCCTACGTTATTTTATTTCTACCTTTCAAGTATAACGTTACCTTACATCTGGCCATTTCAAACTAAACTATTATTGTAAGTAGTTGTGCCACTAATAAAGGCTCCAAAGGGCTCTTCAAACCACGAAACCAAACCAAACCTTACACCGTCGACATAAGCTTGTATTCACTTTACTAGTTCCTTAAGCAGCTGACAGACAACACTTAACTTTAACTCAATCTGAAATGGACTTGTACTGGTTGTGTTAAGGTTGTTATTGCGTTGCCGGTTGATATAGAGCAATAAAACTACTAGAGTTGTACATTTATGATGAGGTGAGATTTTATTGCACACACTCGTGAGCTCAGACGTCGTTTATTTAACAAATTGAGTGTTTTACAAAAACAATGTTGCCAACTTGTTTTAGGGCGTTTCTTATTATTGCAGTAAATTTTTAAGGTTACACATCAACATTAAAGAAAGTTTTTTATGACTTACAAAAGTCGTTACGCCGATGCACCCTAATCAGCTTAGTTTGCACGAGTCTAGCGGTCCGGTTCGATTTCCGGAAAGGTCAGTATTTGACTGGTAAACAGTATTATACTTCAATAAACGTTACTCATCACAGTAATATAACCATTGAACCTAGGACCACTTGTTTCGTTGACGCAAGTATACGGTACAAAACATCATGTCATCTACATAAAAACCCAATTTAATTAATATAATAACCAAAGTTTAATTAAAGCCTATAAACTTTACGTGTAAAAATCCCAAGCGCTCTTAAAAAGCTTCTATATAACTATATTATCTAGTAATCCAGCAGTAAAGGCTGTAAAGGTGCTGTAGCGGTGCTCCAGTGGCCATAAAAGGCAGTTCATTAGGCCTGAGTGTTGCTTACGAGGGTCTTCACGCGTAATAGCACTGAGCTCTTTATTGCCTTGTTACAACTACATGCTGAGTAGTTAGGCTTCAAAAAGTGTATTGTGGAGTATTTTACAAGTGTATTTTACCAGCTGTTTCACCATTTAGTTTGCATAAGCTTTAGAGCGTAAAGTAAGATAAATAAATATAGGGGCAATATTACACAGTTCTAGTCTTAAACTAAGCTCTAGGCTTACACATACTATGGGTACTAGACAAGGATGAACTCACTTTTATAGAGAGATATATGTATACTTAAATAGGTACATAGAAACCATCCAAGACTCAGGAACAAATACTCGCGCTCATCACACAAATATCTGCCCTTACCGGGATTTGAACCCGGGGCCGCTAGCTTCGTAGGCAGGGTCACTACCAACTTTGCTAACTCCGTCGTCTATACTAATATTATAAACAGGAAATATTTGTTTGTTTGTTCGCATTGAATAGACTCCGAAACTACTGGACCGATTTGAAAAATTCTGTCACCATTAGAATCCTACATTATCCCTGAGTAACATAGGCTATGTTTTATATTTCTGCACGTTCGGAATCGCGGGCAACAGCTAATAAAAAGATAAAGATGTGTTGATATTCAGTATGTTGGCCGAACGGGCACTTTTACACGTGAAAATCTACCTGTATTTTTAAAGGGGAGATCACTGTTACAGCCTCAACTGATATGAAGGCCTCAAGAAAGTCTTACAGGCACACAATTTTAAAACGTTTTGACTTATTACAACGATAAAACTTGGTCTTTGAATATAAATCATGCGTAATTCTACAGGAAAACCTGTCAGAATTATTACAAGAGAAAACGTAACGGCGCTGGACAATATATCATTCAAGTTATTAAGTAAGTACTTTTTTTAGAGCGTCGGTGGCTAGAGGTGTCGACTCGTGATCGCAAGGTACCCGGTTTGATTCCCAGTATCCACCCCGTCCTTGTTTTTAAAGTTTTTCTTACAACACTACCAATTTATAAACTGTAATAACCGATGATGCTTATTAAACAACAAAATTTGCTTACACTTTTTACAGCGTAGCTCGTCGTATACTACAAGTTCTTCACTTCTCTAGTAAGCTAAGCAAAGTCTGACTTCGTACAAATATGATTTTTAGAGCCTAGCCAGTATAAGTTGGCAATGGAAAATAACCTCAATTTAAAAAAAAATAGGATTGGCAACCCATTTTTTAATAAAATGAAAACCTTTTTTTTCCGTTCATTCACAAAACGTGATTGTGACAGGTTTTCGTTTTGCTAAAAAATTGGTTGCCAATCCTATTTTTTTTTAAGTTTGCCGCTGTTTATGTTTGCCTCAAACCGTAGCTGTCAATCTGGCAAGCTCTTATTTAGATTCTAAAAATGGTCTTACTGTTAGACGCTTTAGGGTGCGGCTCCACTGAGGCGGAGACGAGAGGAGAGGAACGGAGCTGTGCCAATATTAACCAAAAGAAGGCGCATGCGGTCACGTCGAGCGCGCCTTGCGCACGTTAGTTTATATTCTATTGGTTAATATTGGCACAGCTCCGCTCCGCTCGTCTCCGCCTCAGTGGAGCCGCACCCTTAGTCATTTATATTATTTAGTTCGACCAACTTAAAATGAGCAAAATGCGATGAAGCTCTTTTCTAATTAGGTTGTTAACTGGGGTCCTAATGGATCTACAGAAGACTTATACCCTTAAGTCTTCTGTAGATCAAGTGAAAAAGGGTTTAAGTCTAGTATACTCCGTTCATGTTGTATATACTTTTTTATTACGAGTTAAGTCGACTTGTACCCTTTTTCACTAGCACCCCAGCCCGATTCTCCGTGACGCCTGGTAGCGGAATATTAGCAAAACAAACTCGTTATGACTTCAGTAGAAAAAAACATTAAGGCGTAATTCGGGGCGATTTTCCTTCTTCCTTGAGCTCATATTCTTGCCTTAATTTACTGCTCCCCCTCCTCCGGTAGGATACTTATAATGAATATAAGTAATTAAAGCAATATTAGTAATACCTTTCAAAAGGTATAAACAGGTAAGGTTCCTCGTGTGGTGGCCGAGTTAGAATAGTGCCACTCCATGTCTTCCCGTGGATGTCGTAAGAGACGACTAAGGGAATAAAGGCTTGTAGTACTGTTAGGCGATGGGCTTGCGACCTGTCACTAATACGCTGGTAAACATCTTAGCCTAATTGTGCAAATTGTGGTTATAGAATTATCAACAAGTTTTTAGAGACGTTTGTAATTCTGTAGCTCTGCCTACCCCACTCTGGGAACGAAGGCGTGAGATTATGTATGTATGTAGGTATAAACAAATGAAAAGCATGCTTTAAAAACCCGACTGCAATTTTTTATACTGTCGTCGATATACCTACATAGGTATGTTAATAATTGTCATTTGGTCATTGTTGTTATTTCAATTTTAACAGTTTAGGTATCCTATGACACTCTCGCTGCGAAGACGAATCCAATGATACCTCATTTGTCAAAATCGTCCTAGCCGTTTTTGTTTTAGCGGGGAACATAGAACTGGACATACATACATACATGACGGTGAAAAACATAGCCCTACTTTTGGGCTCCGCCGCAGTCGGGTAAAAATAGACCAGCGTTCGTGGTCAAAACATAATATTCAACAGTAGACAAGTGTGATTAATTGATTATCACATGAAGTCTCTATGGCTCTCAAGACTCTATTGTACAAAGTTCATGTGACTTTTTTTATTTATTTAACTTAACGTTTGATATAATATTCAATGGTTTTGTTATCAAAAATAAATGGCAAGTTTTCTTGTCCATACTATATAACTTAACTATCCTTACTTCCATACTTAATATTATAAATGTGAAGGTAGCTTTTTCGGGCTGTTACGCTTTCAGGACCAAATTGCTAGACCGATTTCAATGAAATTTGGTATGGAGATACCTTGAACCCTGAGGAAGGACATAATGAACATTTTATCCGCAAGTAGCGATAAACTACTTTTAAGGCGGAGGGAGGCGCGTGCTACCGCTAGTATGACATAAACGTGAAAATAACTTCGTCTGTTTGTTTGTAGGGTACGCTTTCACGGCTGAACTTTTGTTAAAATTTGGTATGGAGTTAGCGTGAGTTCCGGGGAAGGATGCATACTTTTGATTCCATAAAATTAAATAGTTTCCAAGGGAATAGCGTCGGAGTCGCGGTGGACAGCTAGTAAAAATATATAAAACGGTAAGTGATGATTGGAACGTGTTAGTTTTCCGCAAATCGACGTCATAATTTTACTCATCTTTTACGTGAAAAATATAAAATGGGAAAAACGTTAAACAGTGATTTCCTCAGAGACTTAATTAATTCTCTGGAAGTCAAGGCAACTTCCAGGAATCAATGGACCAAGTTTAGAAGCGAAGTTTTCACTTAAGTGGTAGTTCGATAAAGTATTTTAATCCACAAAGACGGGTCTTATAACTTACTACCGACCCGCCCTCGCTTCGCTTCGGTTTATACGAGTTTTCTGTAGCAACCGTACATAATCCATAACTTATTATACGTAAAAAAAAAAAACCCGACGAATTGAGAACCTCCTCCTTTTTTTGAAGTCGGTTAAAAATCATCTTGAATCACTCTATCTATTCCTGAAAACAGCATTGAAATCCGTTGAGTAGGTAGTTTAGAAGATCTAAGCGAACAGACAGCGTAAGCGACTTTATTTTTAACCTACCTCAGAACTTTCGACTGGGTGAACCGATTTTGATGATTCTTTTTTTTTTTGAAAGCTGGTGCTTCCAGATTGGTCCCATTCTTATCAAAATGAAGATTTGATGGTGGAATCCATGAGGAATCGACGGAACTCTTGAAAATTTATAGGCACACCTATAGCGATTTTGTTATTTTTCATTGTAACTCGTGTATTTGGCCTTGGAAAGCACTATTTGGTGAAGTGGAACTGATGATGAAGACCACAGATGGCCACCGGAACTCCTAAACGGTATATATTTCGAGGGTGGCGACAAGATATTTCGATTAAGATAGTTGAGTGACTATGACGAAGCATATTTAGGTTTAAATATATGTCTATGTCTTTCCCACGGCGTTGCTTGCGGCGAGATTTAAATGTTCTATTGTTTCTTATTAATTGAGAAGTGGTAGAATAACAGCATAATCATGATCACTAAAAAGTATAAAATAAAAAAAAGTTAAAAAAAACAAAAACCCGCCTTCAAAAAGCAAAAAATAACTTCTTTAAAATGGTAGGTAAATAGGTCAGTCCAACTGAAGTCTGCTTTTGGTTAAAATATTGTTGGACGCCAAACAATATTTTAACCAAAAGCAGACTTCAGTTGGACTGACATATTTACCTACCATTTTAAAGAAGTTATTTTTTGCTTTTTGAAGGCGGGTTTTTGTTTTTTTTTAACTTTTTTTTTATACTATGTAAAGATACAATAAAAAAATTACGCAATCGTTGATTGGAATATAAATGTATCTACCGTACAGCTCTGTTTTTTAAATTCTTACAACACGGTGATATAGCACATTAACACACATTTAAATTAGGTATTTAATAAAACTTGCAGGGTGTTTAGCAGGACTTAAGAACAAACTAAAAAACGTTTAAGTTGTTTTGTTTTAGTTCATAAATAAATTTATATCAGGAAACAATCCCATATAATACAAACTGCAACACTTCCGAACTTAGGTATTATAGTAGGCTTGTATTATGGGCACTAGAGAACGGTAAACATACTTAAATCGAGAAATAATAACTTAAATACATAGAAATATCCAAGACTCAGGAACAAATATTTTCACTCGTCACAAAAATATTAGCCCTTGCCGGGAATTGAATCCGGGACCGTTAGCTTCGTAGGGAGACTGCGAAGGCTTAGTAATAGGGTCTCGTTGCCACTCTTTCGGTACGGGACCCTAAAATGGAAGAAACAATTAAATTCACAAGCGGGTGTACAAATTTTACATGCCATGTCAATGTTGTCGCAAAAGGGGTTTGGGTAAAAGTGTTGTCATATGTAAAATTCATACATTTTCAAGGTGAGCGGCCATTCGTAAAAGTGGTAAATTATGATATAATTATTAAAAATAAACATATTTTGTTATGTAATGTAATACTCTCAAGTGCATCGGAGCCGAGATATTTAAATATTCGTACTTGGGCGCACATTTGTACTAAAAACTGATAGGTAACTTAAATCTTTAAAATCTCCGCTCCGATATTATTTAACGCCATAAATTATAAATATCTATGTGTATTTAGAGGTCCTCTAAATAACTATGTAAAAATCATCTGTGGCCGCTGAAAAAAAAATGACAATATTCTTCAAACAAAACCCAATGCCCTTTATGTATGAGTTTTACGTTGACGATAACATAAAACTCATTTATTTATTAAGTAAACTACACTAGGCAGATAAAACTGACACATTACACAACCATGACGTATCTGAATATCGATAATGTTGGCAGCAGTAAAACAATGCTGTTACTACTATTCCTTTACACGCAAATCAGTCAGAATTGTTTTACCACTGTCAACATTATAAAGTAATTCTTGGAAAGAACCAAGTAAAAAAAAATACCGACACATACAATCCTAATTATTCATAAATAGCTTCTGCCCGCGACTTCGTCCCCGTGGAATAGTTACTTTGGGCTAACGCTAACTTTAACCCGCGACTTTGTTTACTTAGAAGGTTGAAACATTCTTCATTGGTGCTCCGCTTGTCCGCTCCTATTGGTCTTTGGGTTATAGCCTATAAGCCTTCCTCGATAAACGGGCTATCTAACACTGAAAGAATTTTTCAAATCGGACCAGTAGTTCCTTAGATTACCGCGTTCAAGCAAACAAACAAACAAACTCTTCAGCTTTATAATATTACTATAGATAACTAGGTACAGCATAGCTGTATTTATAAATCGTGGGAATCGGACTTCATTTAGGGGGTAAGAAATCTGATCGCCCGGATTCAATGACACCCGGAGTCGGATGGACAATACTTGACATTGACAGCTACGCGGTTTGACCGTCGATTCACGGTCCTCATAATAACTGATATGTTTTCATGAAACTATAACGTTATATTCTATTCTAGACGACGCGCTGGCCTAGTTGGTAGTGAACCTGCCTACGAAGCTAGCGGTCCTGGGTTCAAATCCCGGTAAAGGCAGATATTTGTGTGATGATCGCGAATATTTGTTTCCGAGTCATGGATGTTTTCTATGTATTTAATTATATATTTCTCTATATAGCTAGAGCTTAGTTTGGGGCAAGGTCAATTGGTGTGACATTGTCCCCTGATATTTATTTATTATAAGCCTTATGGATATTTCAGACGTTAAAATAGTAGTGGTTCATGACAAGATTACAATATCAATAGTGGGAAGGGTCTAACTGTCTTTGTCATGGTAAACGGACGTAACTGACAATGGAACAATGTGGACCTTTATTACCCCCGTTAGGATATGGGGGGGTTAATTGGGAGGATTTAATTCGGCCCTGACCTTAAGCAATGTTTCGGTTCTTATAGGGTATTAGATTTGGTCTGCGACTCAGTCTGTAGAAAATAAATATTTAATTTAATAAATTGAATGGTATTTATTTTATATTTGCACGTCGAATGGGCAGCGAAGTAGCACTGCTACAGGAACCGTATGTGGGCGGAAAGGGAGAGATGACGCCGCAACAAGGTTTCAAGGTGATTCAGTGTACACAGAATCGCGCGAAACCAGTGAAGTCAGCAATAGTAGTGTTAGGTGATCGAGTCCAGGTGCAACACGACCCACAGCTGGTCACGGAGAACATCACGGCGGCACTTCTGAAGTTTGGTAACGTATCAGTTGGAGTAATCTCGGTTTATTTAGAGCCAGACCAAAACTTAGAGGGATACATTGCCAAAACAAAGGAGATCATGCTTAAATTGGGTACAGACAGCTACATCGTGGGAAGTGATGTGAATGCTTGGAGCTACTGGTGGGGAAGCAGATCGGAGAACCACAGGGGGGCAGCTTACCATAGCTTCCTCAATGAGGTAGATCTGAATGTTTTGAATGTTGGATACACTCCGACATTCGAGACATACCGGGGAGGCAAGCTATACACTAGCATCGTTGATGTGACAGCGTGCAGTACCAACATTCTGTCCAGGATCCAAGACTGGGAAGTCGACAGGAATGTTGTCACGTCTGATCATAACACCATAAAATTTGCAGTGGGTAGTGAAGCGGCCCTGAAGCCAGTACCAAGACCAACAACCAGGATTTACAACACAAAGAAAGCTGACTGGACCAAGTTTAAGACCGTTCTGTCAATGGAGCTTGTGGAAAGAGACTTGACGATGCATTTTTTAAATAACATTGGAGACACAGAAGCACTGGAGCAGGCGACCAACGCCTACATCGGTGCGGTGTCGAAAGCATGTGAAGAATGCATCCCGAAACCGGGAGCTCCCAAAACAAACGCAAAGCCACCGTGGTGGTCCAAAGATTTGGACCGACTGAAAAAAGAGGTGTTAAGAAGGAAAAGGCGAATAAGGAACGCAGCCCCAAACCGAAGGCAGTACGTACTCGACCAATACCTCCAGGTAAAGGAAGAGTATGCCATGAAAGCGACAGAGGCTCAGACAGCTAGCTGGAAGGATTTTTGTACCGCGCAGGATAGGGAGTCTATGTGGGACAAAATCTACCGAGTAATCAGGAAAACGGCTAGACGTCAGGAAGACACGTTGCTCAGAGATGAACGGGGGCTCACCTTAACACCGAAACAGTCGGCTCAAAGACTGGCTGAATGCTTTTACCCAGATGACCGCCAGGACGGTGAGTCCGACCATCACAGGAGCACCAGGGATGATACGGAGGGAGACAACCCAGCAGTGGAGTCACACCTCACTGGCGATGATCCACTTTTCACACAAGTGGAAATGGATACGGTAGTCAGAAGTATGAACCCGAAAAAGGCACCTGGGTCGGTCGGACTCACTGCAGACATATGCGCAGCAGCTATTCAGTGCAATGGAGAAGTATTTTTGTGCTTAGCGAATTCTTGCCTTAGGCTAGCCTACTTCCCCAAAGCCTGGAAGTCAGCACATGTCTGCATCCTACGGAAACCCGGTAAAGAGGACTATACCCACCCCAAGTCATACCGACCGATTGGTCTATTGTCGGTATTAGGGAAAATCCTGGAAAAAATGCTAGTAAACAGGATCAAGTGGCATATCCTCCCGGCCCTGAACGAACGTCAGTACGGGTTCATGCCCCAGAAGTCGACGGAAGACGCCCTCTATGATCTGATGAGACACATAAGAACCGAAGTAGAAACGAAGAAACGTATCGTGCTACTCGTCTCGCTAGACATAGAGGGAGCTTTCGACAACGCCTGGTGGCCGAAGCTCAGAGCCCAACTGGCCAAGAAAGGCTGTCCGAGAAATCTTTATCACATGGTCCGCTCCTACCTGGACGACCGCATGATAAGGGTACTCTAAGCGGGCGAAACCAGCGAAAAGCCCACCACAAAGGGATGTGTCCAAGGCTCTATAGGAGGTCCAATCTTCTGGAATGTAATTCTAGACGATCTCCTACAGATGCTCAACGACACGGACGCCCATTGTCAGGCCTTCGCTGACGACGTCACTCTGGTATTCTCTGGCAACGACTCAGGTGCAGTGAAAGCCAAAGCCGAACGGACTCTCCAAAAAGTGGTCGAATGGGGTACCCAAAATAAGCTTAACTTCGCCGCTCACAAAACGGGAGCCATGGTTATAACGAGGAAGCTGAAATGGGACCCCATCCGAATCTCAATGGCTGGGACCGTCGTGGAGCTTGTCGACGAAATCAAACTGTTGGGACTCACCATAGACCGTAAGCTGACCTTCAACGCACACGTAGAAAAAACGTGCCGAAAGGCAACGGATATCTACAGACAGCTGCCACGTGCGGCGAGGGTGTCATGGGGTCTCAATAGCGAGATAGTGAAAACCATCTACGTGGCGGTGATAGAGCCGATCGTCTTGTACGCAGCAAGCGCTTGGCACAAGTCTGCCAACAAGTTGATGGTGCGAAACAAGCTAGACTCAATACAGCGTGGTTTCGCCCAGAAGATTTGCAAAGCGTACAGGACGGTATCTCTGACATCGGCGGTGATCCTGTCGGGAACCCTCCCACTGGATTTGCGCATTCACGAAGCGGCAAGCCTCTACGAGGTCAAAAAGGGCTACAGTGAGGACCACATTCCACCAGGAAGATAAATTGAGGAAAAAACTGACGCCCTGAAGAGACCGCACCCGTCAAGGGTTGTGTCCATCGACTACGTCTGCTTGGAGGAATTCAACCAGGACGTGGTCGATAGATACGACCTCAAAGGCCCTCAAATTTACACCGATGGGAGTAAAATTGAGGGCCAGACGGGAGCAGCACTCACATGGTGGGAGAATGGAAGAGAAATCCGCCACTCAACCTTTAAGCTAGCGCCCTATAACACCGTGTTTCAAACTGAATTGTACGCTCTACTCAGGGCAGTGCAGATAGCAGGGAAATACAAGGCGCAGAGCGTCAGCATCCTCAGTGACTCAAGATCTTCACTCGAGCTCCTCAAATCACCGGACACGACACAACCCTTGGTCCAAGAGATCAAAAACGCCACAATCCAAACAAGAGCCACGGGGACCGATCTCAGGTTTTATTGGCTGCGAGCTCACGTTGGAACGCCAGGAAACGAGAGAGCAGACGAACTGGCAAATCAAGCAGCCCTTAAGAAAAAGACCGCCCCCCAATATGACATGGTGCCGGTGTCCTACGCCAAGAGGTCTATAAGACAAAACACGGTCGAACAGTGGCAGGTTCGCTACGGGGCATCCGGGACAGGTGCGACAACCAAGAAGTTTTTTACTACTGTGAGAGATGCGAACAGCATACTAAAGAAACTCAAACTCACAAACTTCTTGGTTCAAGCGTTTACTGGTCACGGAGGCTTTGCCGCCTATCTCCACCGTTTGAAGATCAAAGATTCACCTTCGTGTGTCTGCGACCCGACTCTTGATGAGGACATCTGGCACATTGTCTGCGAGTGCCCGCGTTTCGGCGTGGAAAGGCTGAGCAAAACACCGGAGTCAAACTTTCTCCGGATAGCTCAAGCTGGAAAGCCCTGCTTGGAACAGACGCCAATCGCGAAAGCACGAAGGGTTTTATAGAAAAAGTGGTACGCGTAGCGTGTTTAAGGAACAAATGGTACCCGGACTAATCTGGAAAACGCTACGCTGAAATCTGACATCACGCAAACCCTTCGGCCACAGGAACCGCACAGGATCCCACGCCGAAACAACCCCCAGACCTCCCCCAACCTTCCCCCCAAACCTTCGTACTTGTACCCCACCTTCAAACCCCCCCCCCTCCCCTCGTCGTACCCGGCTTCCCCAACCCAAACATTGTTCTCCCAAAACAACAAATCCCCAACGCACCCGTAATCTTGTAGGATGATGCAATAAACAGTATAAAATCTTCCAACCCACCCCTCCGGCCCGGGCCCTCCATTCTCAGGTCTCCGGAAGGGATTTTCACCTATGCCCTTTTTTCTTAAAGTAATTAAAGCAAAAAGCAAACAAAAGCAAGGACTTTTGTCTTTGGCCCTTCAGGCGATTACAAAAAAAAAAAAAAAAAAACCCGGCCACACCGTTTGCGTGACGTGCACGTGCACGTTCGCTTTCCACTGCATTGTATAGTATGAATTCTCATTACGACATGTCACTATACGACGCAGTGGAAAGCGAACGCGCACGTACATGTGCACGTCACGCAAGAGGTGTGGCTGGGTCTTAAGCCGTTTTTAGAAATTAATAAATCTTTAAAGGGTAATGATAGATGATTCATTTTCATTCTAGGCTGTGAGATCACTGAGTGAATGAAAATGATTGAATTTAATTTTGAAATGAAATGAAATGAAATATGAAATAAAATTTGAAATGAAATTTATTGCGTATAGATTAAGGTTACAGTTTGCAGGTACATTCGCTTATAAAGTATGTTTCACTTAACCCTACCCTTACAGGTGTACACGCCTTAGAAAATTAAAAACTATAACAAACAATAAAACATAAATCAAATAACAAGGAATTATACATTTGAACCAAAAACAAATTTAATATATCTAACTATAACTTCGATTTATTATTATCTTAGCATTTGTTTAATATATTATTTACATGTTAATAAGATATCAATATTATTATTATTTATTATAAATTGTCACAAAGAAAGTCTCTCACACTGTAACAACACTGAATTGAATGAATGATTTTATCCCTTTAAAAATATCTATAAGAAAATCAGGTGCCTGTCTGTACTGGGAAAAAAGTTACGAGGGTGAGCAAAAAGGGCTGAATGGGTTCATGTAAATACTCGTATACACACTGCAGTATCTCTCGGTTTTTCCTTCTAACATGGCCGGACACACTGCCGTGTGTCTTTATTAGCTTTAGAGTCCACACTTACCAACAGGGCCGGTATTCTAGGCGGTAAAAACGATATAGTAGTTTTCCTGTTATGGTATTGTTATGACGTCAGCCGCCATTACTGTCGAGAAAATAAGAGCTATCAAAACGTTGACAATCGATAACAGATCAAATACGATATTGTTTTTACCGTCTTGAATAGAGCCGCTGGTTGCCTGTGAATTCGTAGGCCTTCAAGCAATCAAAATAAACGGTTTTTTTCAGACCGGAAGGATTCCCTTAGGGTTACCGACAGAACCCTCGGGGCCAACACTCAAAAAAAAGTGACCCAACCAAGAGAGACTTTCTCTTAGTTGTCAAAAAATCAATACAATAATTGGACGTAGTTAAACGAAAAGGCGTCGATCCACCGTGACTTGCACTCGAGTAATTTCCAGTTTGAAGTTCACGGAGTATATAATAAAACAACACAAAAAATTATAGATTGATTTAACACAAAATAATACTATGGAGATAACGACCAAAAGCTGTTTTTCTTTATGTATTTATAAAAATAATTAGCAGTTTTTCGTTACTTTTCGAGATA
Organism: Acleris literana; assembly: GCA_946894065.1. Classification (NCBI taxonomy): domain Eukaryota; kingdom Metazoa; phylum Arthropoda; class Insecta; order Lepidoptera; family Tortricidae; genus Acleris; species Acleris literana. The sequence continues at coordinate 18,794,947 of OX335683.1, read as the reverse complement.
TTGGGACTTAAGGGGATTGCATCCGTTTTGAGAAAAATGGTTTTGTATGACACTGGTTCTAGCTTGATTTCAGCAGTAACGATCCAACCAAGTGGATTGGATCTTTTTCCGATTTAAAATAATATCACTGCCGTACATGTGGGTTGATTCCTGTGTGATTTTAAATTAACTTGCCGCAATAATTATTGTGATATTAGTTATATGAACTAAAGTGGACAGTAACAAAAAGCAGTAGTAACAGCAAGTTCTTTAATGATCCAAATAACATCGTTGATGTATCTAACGTCTTGTCAGGCTTGTATGGAAACAAGACGCTTATGCACAACAACCACAATCTTGTTAAGCGACCAATATTTGTTTTCAGTGTAATAATCGCGGTCGCGCTACCACTATGTATTGAATTATTTATTAAACTCACGTTTTGTACTTTAAAAACAAATACCGTACACAATAATAGGCCGTTAGGGCCCTCAATAAAGACCCGTGCAGGGTTCCGGTTCCGCCTACGAGGCACTATGGTAATTCCACGCATATGGGACCTTAGTACACTCAGCAGATATAAATGTGCAGACAAGGTTTAAAAACATCTATAAATGCGACTCTATTTTCAACAACGTAAGAGCGTTTCTTTCTTCTGTTAACTGTGCAGTCACGAACTTAAATTTGGGACCCACCTTAGGTCCAAAGTCATTCAGACATTCTACAACAATAAGGTTGAGTCTCCTATTAGTTACAAATGATTTGGCATCTCTAATGACATTGACGACTTCAAGCCTATTTTTCTTGAAATGGGTCACAAATTAACGATCGCGATAGCTCCTATGTTCAAGGAACTGAAACAAATTGGGTACCTACAGTATTCCCAGCTTCTTAATAGCTATCGGCTGGCTATTGCTATCACGCTGACACACGCAACTGACAGTATGTTTGTCACTCGTGTGTCAAACGAAGATTGCCGATCGCTATTACAAAAATGGTAGCACTGTACCTACCTACTTACGTATAATTGTAACAATAAAAAAATATCAAAATATTTATTCAGTAAATTGCCCACACGAGGGCACACATTGGCATCGGTAATATGGAGTGAATCTACTAGCGCTTCGGACAAGACCATCATTGCGGAGAAGAAGCGCATAGACGCAGTAGTAAGTTGCATTCTACAAAAGTTGACAATTGAACCATTTAAAAAAATATATTTATATTACGACACGATTAATCTAGTTGGTATTGACTTGACTACGAAGCTAGCGGCCCTGGGCTTGATTCCCAGTAAGGGCAAATACTTGAGGAATAAATGAACTAATTCTGTTTTTTCATTTTACATGTTTGTTAACCTTTAATGTTTGTTATGACTGTGTGGACATGTTAAACTAATTTAATAACTCTCAAGACTTAAGCGCGAATCGAACCCACGAGCTGAGCCCCCCCCCCCTAAATCAAGTCCGATTTCCACGATTTTTGAATAGGTATGTTTTAGTTATTATAAAGAACTAGGTCTGTACGTTTCTAATTTTGTTTTTTAGATTTGTTTCATTCTAAGAAATATGTTCTTGGAATGAAAAACGTACAGACATAGTTTTTCATGATATCTACAACAAATTCAAAAATCGTAAAAATCGGACTAGGTTTAAGGAGAGAGAAACGTTATCGCATTTTGTATGGAATTTTTTATCTTCACGATCCTGTTAATTCTATATTACTTTGACAATACACGTTTCTTAATCTGCCCTCATAAGCCAATAGGCAGTATCTCACATTTAATAGCCAGAGCAGATTCAATCCTCTTTCGTTAGTAATAAGGTTGCATTTGCTACAGGAGTTTTTTCTGAGATACTGCCATCTGTCTTAGCAGAGCCGAAATGCTAATAAGACTAGTTATTGTAATATTATCATAGAAGTATATGCTCATTTGAGAACCTTCTCGCTTTCACCCGTTACTCAAATTTAATATGATACTACAAACACGACGTTACAGTGACAGAGTACAAAAGTGTTCGGTTACTTGTGGCACCCGTGGCTGACCTTCCTCTGACCTCGCCCCTACTCTAACTTCCTCGAAGAGCAGCCTTTCGGCAGACCCCAGAGGTCGGCACTCTAATACAGTGTGAGGTCAGTGTCCACTGACCTAATACCCAACCAGCATAATTTAGCAGAAGAAGGATGTTTATAGGATAGGCAAAACGAGACTTAGTTTTAAGAGTTCCGTATATAATTTGTTGTAGCTAAAAGTTAGAATTAATTATTGTTATTTTTTCCGAGGAACGTAGGTACATATTAGATAGACGGCACGTTTAGCATACTATGATCCTGCCTACGAAGCTAGCTTGTCCCGGATTCGATTCCCGGTATGGGAAAATATTTTTGTATTCCTGAATCTTGGATGTTTTCAGTGTATTTAAGTAGGTATGTATATATTTATCTACCCATAGTACAGTCAACAGCATAAATAAGTGATAATTTATGTACCTTGTCACTTTAACTTCGTGTTTGAAATGTCATACAAAATTTTCAAACGATTGAAAGCGACAAGGTACATAAATGATCACTTATTTATGCTGTTGACTATACAAGCCTAGAGGTTAGTTTTGGATTAGGTCATTTTTTTGGTAGCTTTTCCCCAATGTTTTTTTGTTATTATTTATTATATGTATATGTAGTCTACAAATACACAGTACCTATAATGCCAGCATTTTTAATTTGTGAGCCAAAAAGCCTTATTAAAAGGAATGCATTTCACAGAAACAATATGTTTTAAGCAAGACTCGCTTTTTTTAACATTAAACATTAAAGAGCGAAACACTATTTACAGTCGACGTCAAAGATAAATAATTATGATTAAATTGCACCTTATTTCAATGGAATATGGTAAAAAAAATACTAAAACATATCTTTGACACCGTAAAAAAAAACCTGTATATTTTTTTTCTATCTTTCTTAAGCTCCCTGGTTCAAGTCCTGGTTAGGTCTTTTCACTTCAACATCAGATCCCAGTGCCCCCGCCCCCTAGCGGAAGCACTACGATCATTCGGGCGGCCACGTGGCAGGGCCGAGGCTGCTAGTTCCGGATTGAATTTCCCCGGCGAACGGCGGATATTTAGTATGCAGGGAAGCGATGGCCGGGAAACACAGTAGAAAAAATACAGTACGAGAACTGAATTTTAAATCCGAAAAGAGGCGCACCAGACTAACAGTTTGACTGACAAGCGGAGTGCGACGCAGTTATAAGTAAAGTAATATTATAAGTATCTCTTTCTTAAAATAGTATAAAACAAAGTCACTTTCCATATCAGTCTGCTTTTCTGTCTGTCTGTATATCCGCTAACTTATTTATATGTACAGTCACGAACTTAAATTTGGGACCCACCTTAGGTCCAAAGTCATTCTGACATTCTACAACAATAAAGTTGAGTCTCCTGTAAATTACAAATGATTTGGCATCTCTAATGACATTGACGACTTCAAGCCAATTTTTCTTGAAATTGGTCACAAATTAACGATCGCGATAGTACAGTCACCCAATAAAAATGTTGAGCATATTTAGAACCTTGTCATTGTGGATGTCATTGTCGTTGTCATGTGTGTCATTCGATGTTCCGTTTGAAGTTTACTATGACAACGCACTAAAGTGCTTAACATTTTCGTTTTGGTACTATACTTATAATATATATTCTGGTTTATTTACGGATGTTACAGAAAAATCACATTAACTGAAGCAAAGTGAGGGCGGGTCGGTAGTTTCTAATACGATGAACTAACAGGCCAAAATCGGTCGTCTGTTAATCTGTGGTCCCGATAGATAAAAGCTAGAACATGGTGAGTAATAACACAAAATATGTATCCAAAGACGCAATAGAATACATTTCTAGTCTCAAAAGGTTGCATTTTGAGATTGTAGTCTTAAAAATGTAAGTGTCTATGGGTCTCAGATCCCACATCCCACTAACTATCAGATAGCTTTTGTGCTATTTTCCCTCTTCATACCATAAGAAAAGAGTCCAAAACCTTTTTCATGTGCATATCTACTTAGATACACTTAACCGGTTTTTCCTGCCTAATAACTCCATGCTCCAGCGTGGTATCTCGAGTACGTGAATCAGAAGATAATTAGTAAGTCCTTGGCGTGTGTAATGTTTTAGCGGAAATGCTAGGTTAGTTTAAAATGACGACTATGGCGAAACTTGTAAAAAAACCGGTCGTATAAACGTTTTCTCGTGGAAGTAAGTACTGTTTCGACGTTGTCTGAGCAATGTGGTTGTTTGCTTTAATTTGGCATGTCATGACTTAATTTGTTTAAGCGAGGGGCAAAATACCTACTTAATTCAAATTTCGTCTGCATGTTTCTTTGGTCGAGCATCTAGCAAAAAATATAGATAGTAGAAGATAGTAGAAATATTGTACCTCCATATAGGTCGGGCCATGCTCAGTATAGGATTCCGTTGGCTGTTACTATAAATGTGTTATCGAGAAATTTGATTCTTCACAATTTTCATATACCTATACGGGCAGCTAACTACCACGATTAAAGTGATACGGCAGCCTACACGCTACAAGTCATACATTTTCCACACGAGTTAGTCGTGTCACGTATCGGGAAATGTACACTTTGAACGGCTAATTTATGTACAGTCAACAGCATAAATAAGTGATCATTTATATACCTTGTCACTTTAACGTCATGTTTGAAATGTCATACAAAATTGTGCAACGATTGAAAGCGACAAAGGTACATAAATGATCACTTATTTATGCTGTTGACTGTACTATGTCAAACTGCTAATGCTAAACAATTTTCCTTGATACATGCAAATAAAAAACTATCACCAATAGTACTAAATTATTAAATTCATTATTGGTCTTCGTTCGCGTTACAAATTTTAGCTTTGCGATTATTATTTTTTTAAAGCGTGTTATGGTATACAGATAGACAGAAAGTTCCTAGTGTGACTACGAAACCTCTAAAACAGTGTCAAAACCATAGATATACTTATGAAAAACCAAACAACGTCACGGACAAAAGCTAGTCACTGTCACTGGTGGTTCGCACTGTTTCCACAGCACTGTGCCGGATCAATGATGGATGTCCAATCCGGCACTTTTTGCGTGCGCCTGCATTCCACCGGATCACGGACGGCTGCAGCGCGCTGACGTCGATGACGTGCATATTCACACGACTGAGCGGGTGCAATGGAAATGGGTAATGGAACAATGTAATTTTTATTTTTAGTTTTGATAGAAAATGAGGGTTAATTTTGCCTCTATGGAAGAAGTATATTGAACTAATGTAATCATGTATACTTATACAATTTATAAATCAATACAAATACAAAAATAGACAGTCGAAGAGCTCAAAATAGCGGCCTGCACACGTACAGTTCGGACCGCGGGAAACGCCACGCGCCATTCCAATCTTCACGCCGAACCGTACGTGTAAATGCAACTGTAATAGTAAAATAGTAAAAAACCTACGGTTTGGACTGGCGCGTGGAATGGCGCGTGGCGTTTCCCGCGGTCCGAACTTTACCGCGTAAAGGCCGCTAATGATCTACGCACGCTCTTATTCTTTTGTCAATAGAGTCGTTTATAGGTTTGTATGTTGTAGGTTTACAAATTATTTTTGGCGTTTTAAAGTAGTTTGAAAATAAATTAAACATGTACAGAACCCTCTAAAAATTAATTGTGACCGCTGCTTACAGGGCAAAAATCCGGCCATTTATACGATTTAGGTACAATCGAACCTATCATAGAACTTTGTCACAGTGACATAATAAATGAAATCGTAAGAATTGCCAACTAAATGTCACTATGGCACAGTTTTATGGTCGGCCATGGTTCTATTTTGCCCATTGTACATGTTATTTTATTGAACAAAGTTAACAAAAGATTTCATTATGTTACCCTGATGAGTTCATAAATATGTGTACAATTTAGTACCTTGTCACTTTAATCGCTGTGATCATTCAAATACGGCATTTTAAACATGACATTAAATAGACAAGGTACTAAAGCGTACACATATTTATGAACTCGACTGTACGTCAAAAAAACGTAACTAAGTGTAACATAGAGATAATAATTGTAAGTAAACATTTCTTTTGTTTTAAAGGTCAAATCTAACAGAATCTTACCCATACAACTAGGATAACTTTTAAAATGCATTAACAATGATATACGATAGAAAGTTGCCATATTTCGCAAAATCCATGTTAAAAATGTAAAAAATCTCGTTTTCGATTAATCCGCCGGATTGAGGCAAACAGGTGTATCGAGTGATAAATGCGTGAGAGACGATTGATGATCAATTGATAATAAATCTCTGGTTTAGTGGCAATTTGTTGAGCGAGTTACTCGGAGGTCGCGGTCCTTTCGCCCAGGCCACGAAAAACGCGGTAATGTTACAATAATAAATAAATACTTACCCCCTTACTAATAAACGTTGAGTACCGGTGGTATAGGTATACAATGTTTTGTCCTTATCTCTCAAATTCAAATGTCACAATGACAGATAAGGACAAAACATTGTATAGCTATACCACACCCAACATTCTCTGGACGTGACCGATGTCTACTCTGGCGTTGGCAAAATACGTCGTGCCAATAATTGGCTGATGTGAAGGGTCTACATATATTGACTGACATAATTATTTTTAGTCATAATGTACCTTAGGTCATAATCATCGCAAGTTATAGCGTGTTTTTTTAAAGAAACTGTTACTTTTTCAGGATTTTTATAAATCAAACCTAACCTAACGTAGCCTTGTCTACCCGTTAGATATTTCAGAACTTCTGAAAAGTTTACAGTTTCAGCGATATAACCTCGTAAGGCCCAGTGTGCAATATGATGTAGATAGATAGATAGATAGATAGATAAAGCGTTTATTCGATGCTTCAATCACACACATACAATTGTCTTAATTAGTGGAAAAAACAGTATCAAACTAACTAACAAACTAAGTACAATCTCAATCGCATGTGTGCGTCGCAGCAGTACAAAAAGGTCATGGCTCAGCGTATAGCATTGCTCTAGTGAGCAAAACACTGGTATTCTGCCACAACCCCGGGATACGACGAAGCCATTATGTTGCATAGAAAGGAATAATGTCATAAATATATATGTATATAAGTATCCGAAAAAAAAACATTCAAATGAGGCATGCATGAATTATAAGTTACCTACTTTTAGATATTTAGGTTGGTTCGAAACTAAAAACTTTAAAAACAATGAGTAGTTTAAATTAGGTATGGAAATGAAAGTGAAGTGAGAATTAGCGAGTTAGAAGCAGCAACTGTGACATGTGAGAATTAAATAGCAAAGAAACCCAATACGAACGCACCACACAAACTCTCCCCCTAAACAAGAAAATCCGTTACCGAGCAACCGTGAGGCATACCGAGCATTTGTATAATTGAATAAGGTTTATTTTCCTATCTTCACAAACTGAAAATAGCATTATCGAACGAACTTAATTGAACCTTATTGCCTTGATGCTAGATTCAAAGTTCCACTCACAAAAAACTACCTGTTTGTAGTATGGTGGGCCTTACGAGGTTAAAAAATTATGACTATCAAAAATTATGTCAACAATTACATTATGACCAATAAAATTATGGGAAACAAAGGGATCCCGTGAAAGCCATTATTTATTTTAAAAAAAGCTATACCACCGTTACCCAACGTTTATTAGTAAGGGGGTTAGATAAAGACCCCCGATGTAACGGCGATACCTACTCCTTCTTTCAGAGCTGATGATGATAAAAAATCTTAAACAACACAACGGATTTTCATAAAACCACCCCGATTAAATTAACTTTCTATTAAACAACGAAAGACCAGCGCTTACTGTAATGAGTTGGACCATTTCGTGGCTACTTTCTTCTTGTACGTTTTTATTTCTGTTCTTGATTATCTTTGTCACGTATAAATGATTTTCTTTCTTTCTTTTCTGCGTTAAATAAAACTGCGTCTGAATCGATCCATCCATTTCGGAGCTACGATGTCACAGAAAGAGACACGGTACCTAGATAATAAAGTTTATCTACACTCATATCATAAACCCTCTATGATGCGTTCAGAAACCGCAAATTATGACCAGCATAATATTCAACTCTGTTGTTAGAGCAATTTTTTTATCTGCGGCAGTAATCTTATGGATTCATAAGAACATCAATTTCAATGTTCTTATGACATTCAATTTTCGAAAATCTCTGAAAAACAAAGAAATTTGATTTGACCGCTATTCTAATATAAGGACGTTTAGTTCGAAGTGAATTGTCAATTTGCATACAAAATTGGACAATGTCGCACGTAAGTAAGATATCGAACGATATGATAGTTGGAACCGACACTAGTTTGTCACTGAATTAAAAAAAAAACGATGACAGCTGCCAGAAAACTTTTCAATCTTTTCAGTACCGCCATTACCGGTTAAAATTGAATATGCGGCTCCTGAATGAATCATGGAGGCTTATGATATGTGGGTAGATAAAGTAGTGTATGTAACTGTACATAATTAGGCATTAAACAGTTGTGTGATGTTATTATAAACCCACACTCGTGTTTAATGCCCTTCATTATGTACAGTCACATAAACTACTATTTTAGAACAAGTTTTCTTGCTAACTGTTTTTGTTTCTTAGATTACCCGCACCTCCACGCGTTTCAGAGATAAAGGGTCTTGAGCTTTGCAGACGGATGGACGGACAACAAAGTGATCCTATAAGGATTCCGTTTTTTCCTCTTGAGGTACGGAACCCTAAAAACTGACCGAGCCAACTCATCCTGTGACCATGCGACATACTACTTACTGCATACTTTGTGTTTACTTACTCTTCTCCGTCATCAAACAAGTGTCAATCTGACCACCGCAACTCTGTGTGACCTTCGACCTGAGCCCCAGCCCCGCTGGTGTGGCGGCCCCGAGGTCCGGCCGCTGGCCAAACGCAGCGCGACCGCCAGCCGACCCGCCCGGCACTCCGCCGACCTGCGCAGGCGCATACGGACCATATGCGACAGTGACAGTGACAGTGTTTGTGTGAAAGGTGAGTTTGCAGTGAGACTTGTGAAAATTTAAACAGAGATATTTTGTGCTTTGGGCATTTTAAAGTAGTTTAAGGAGTGTGTGAAAAAGTTGTACCAAAATATAAGGGATAATTAGGCAAAATAGACCTAGTACCAAACAAAGCTCAAGGTTTGTACGTAGTTAGGTTGATACATAAATAAATAAATACTGAGAAAAATCACACAAATTATTGCACCAGGGCTCGACCTAAGACAGCTAACTCCCTGCAAGTGCCCACTAACTAGGTTACCGGCACCCGCGTCGTCGGCTTATTTTTTTTTTTTACGAAAAATCTCTTACTTACGAATAAGCCCTAGCTAAAAAAAACGTACTATCGCGATCGTTAATTTGTGACCCATTTCATGAAATATTTGAAGTCGTCAATGTCATTAGAGATGCCAAATCATTTGTAACTTATAGGAGACTCAACCTTATTGTTGTAGAATGTTAGAAGGACTTTGGACCTAAGGTGGGTCCCAAATTTAAGTTCGTGACTGTACAAAATGCGCGTTTTTTTTCCTTAAATCTACTTCTATTTTTACTATTTTTGAATACGTCTTAGATAGAAAAACTAGGTCTGTACATTTTCCTTTCAAGAGAAAATATTTCTTGAACAAAAACGTACAAACCTAGATTTTCATAACATGTGCAACATGTTCAGAAATCAAGGAAGTCAGACTTGATTTAGGGGGTGAAAAACTTTATCGCTAAGAGCTAAATTTTATTGGAAAAAAATTGACAGCTACGCGATTTAAGCATCGCCTCCCAACGTCCTAAATTTGGGAATTTTGTCAAAGTGACTTTTGACTTTAGCTGACCGACACAAGATTCTTTTTCGAACTAACGAAATTTGATGAACTTACGAGAAATAGAAATAGAAATATCATTTATTGCATAACTGTGTACATACAAAGATGATAACAAGAAATGAGTCTCAACTGTTCTCTATTTCTATCTATTTCGGACGTACAATACAAAAGGTAAAGGCAATGATAAAATCAACATTGCACTAAACACATAGGGTAAACAAGTTGGGATTCCACAAAATTTAAAGAGTTTTATAGAATCTACATAATTATTCTAGCCATTGATCCTTTCGCTTTCTATGAAAATACATTCGGGAGCATAGATTTCCTTACTGAATGAATAAATAAATGAATGAAATACGTTTTCTTCAGCATAAGAACATAAGTACAAATCTTAAGACGACGTTTTGGCCTAGTTGGTAGTGACCCTACCTACGAAGCTAGCGGTCCTGGGTTCAAATCCCGGTAAGGGCAGATATTTGTGTGATGAGCGCGAATATTTGTTCCTGAGTCATGGATGTTTTCTATGTATTTATGTATATATTTCTCTATATAAGTATTTATATCGTTGTCTAGTAACTAGGTACCCCTAGTACCTTCAATCCTTACTTCGGAGCTGGGTAAATTTGTGAGTTTGTCCCCCGATATTCATTTATTTATTTATTTATTTATTAACATAAAATATGCAAGACTCGGAAAAAATACTCCCGCTTTCAAATATTTGCTCTAAACAATCGAACCTGGGACCGCTAGCTTCACTGCTAATTACTATGAGTATTATTGAGTATAGGCCTTATTAAAAGCATTAATCCGTCCATATTATCCTTGTTGTGGTCTGTTTATTCAATTACCGTTTGAATTTAGAATTAGAATTTTAATGGATGTTGGTATTAGTGGTTGTGGGGTTACCATAACCTAAAATCAGTGATGCGGCTGCCATAGTAGTTCTAATTTATGTAGCGGCTTCTGGCACTTTAGTTCATCTAATAATTTTAGCTTAATTAATTATTTTAGGCCCTGTCAAATGAACCGCAATAATCTAATTAAGTACATGAAAAAAATAGTACAATAGAAAATGTATAAAATATCCTACTAATATTATAAATTAGTACGAAAGTTTGTGAGGGTGTGTGTTAGTTTGTTACTATACTTCACGATGCAACGGCTGCACGGCTGGATGGATTTAGATGAAATTTGGAATAGAGATAGCTATATACTAGAGATGGGCCGACTATTCGAAGATAAGTCGGGAAAGCCGACTATTCGGCATCATTTCTATTAGTCAGCGACTAGTCGTATATTCGGCACTTTATTGCCTATAGGAATAAAAATTAAAACATTTTTTAATCTATGAAATTTAATATTCTTATGAAACAATTAACATATAGGAACTTAAATCAAAAATCGGTTACATCCACATACCGCCATAGGTAGGTAGAACTAGAAAATTGGTTTGTTTATATTATTATAATATAGCGCGACGGACGAAGCGAAACGAACGTTTCCGAGTTAACCCAAACTTAGCAAAATCCTACGATGGACATTGCCGACTAGTCGGCCGATTAATCGGCAAATTGAAAACCGATTAGTCGGCCGACTGGCCAGTCGGCAAAATCCGTAGTCGGCCCATCTCTACTATATACCCTGAATACACATAGGCTAGGTACATTTCATCCCGAATAATTTAAAAACTCCCGAGGGAATAACGATAATTGAAATTTACGTGGACGAAGTCGCGGGCAGAAGCTAGTTTAAAATAAACGTAAGAATGAGCAACTACACGGTTTTTCTCTAAAACTAGGTCTGTACGTTTCCCTTTTCAAGAAAATAATTAAAAATAAATTAAAAAGAACCAATGAAGGAAACGTACAAACCTACATTTTCATAATAACTTCAACTACAACATATACATAATTGTAATAAAAAACAAAAAACCGCCTTCAAAAACGCAAAAAATAACTTCTTTAAAATTGTAGGCACCTAATAGGTTAGTCCAACTGACGTGCGTTTTTGAAGGCGGTTTTTTGTTTTTTAAAACATTTATTTTATTTTATACTTTTTAGTGATCATAATACGCTGTTACGTAGTCCCACTTCTTAGTTGAAATGAAACTATAACTTATATCAAGCGCGCCGCAAGCAACGCCGCGGGAAAGTCATAGTCATAATTGAACAAGTAAATATTATTCGTTGTAGGTAGTCGCTCAACTATCTTAATCGAGATATCTTATCGCCACTCTTGAAATCGGTACCATTGAGGAGTTCCGGTGGCCATCTGTGGTCTTCATCATCAGTTCCACTACACCAAATGATACTTTCTGAATGCAAATGCTAGACTTGTTACTAAAAATACTAAAATCACTATATGTTTGCCTACAATATTTGAGGAGTTCCCTCAATTCCTCACTGATCCCCTCATCAGATACAGATTTGGTGACAATGGGACCACCTCGGAAATATACTCTATCAAACCAAAAAATATTTTTTAAAATCGGTCCACAATTGACGGAGTAATCGGTGAACATACATAAAAAAAAAAACATACAGTGGAACGTATAACGTCCTCCTTTTTTGAAGTCGGTTAAAAATAGTAAAAATCGAACTAGATTTAAGAAGACCGAAACGTTTTCGCCTGGAGCTAAAATCGTACGCATTTTTTTTAAGCGTTACCTCATAATCCTCTTAATATAATGAGCCCAGGCATATCGCTTGCATTATGAATTGTTCTCATGCAACTTTCGTCACCCAACAATCCACATTCTTCGTACAAGTTCGTAGACTAGACCCAATGGCCTCGCAACAGATTGGGCGCAAGTTGCATTGCCATTCGGACTATCTCCTTACACGTTTTGGTTGAATTTGTTTACGTATCGCATAGTTAATGCCTTGTACATTCCAGTAAAGTGAAGCCCTTTATTTTATTGCAATAATTTTGAATTTGGAGCATTTCAAAAAGAAACTACCTATAGGTACTTTTAATTATAATCTCTAATAGACCGAAATTTTAATAAAAGATAATTATTTGCTTCGGGAAACTTTCAGTAGGTATTCAGTAATCATTTATTTTGTGAAAAACATGTTATTACAGGTGATATACATACAATTCATCAGGAATAGACCTCTGTGATCTGCCTTATGGAGTACAAAAACAAAAGAAAAAAATACTCTTAAAAACGATATAAATGATGATGATGATGACGATTGTGATACTATGATAGGCATCACAAAACAACTTAATAAATTAAGGTTTAGGTCATTTTTAACCGACTTCAAAAAAAGGAGGAGGTTCTCAATTCGTCGGGATTTTTTTTTTTTTTTTTTTTTTTTTATGTATGTTCCCCGATTACTCGAAGACCACTGGACCGATTTGAAAAACTTTTTCGTTGTTCGTATGGGTATACTTTCTAGTTGGTCCCATTGTCACCACGTCAGGATCTGATGATGGGATCATGGAGAAATCAAGAGAACTCCTCAAATATTATAGGCACACCTATAGCGATTTTGGTATTTTTCACTGTAACTCATGCATTTGCTTTTGAAAAGTACTATATGGTGAAGTGGAACTGATGATGAAGACCACAGATGGCCACCGGAACTCCTTAACGGTACCTATTTCAAGGGTGGCGATAAGATATTTCGATAAAGGAAGTTGAGCGACTATGACGAAGCACATTTAGGTTTAAATATGACTATGACATTCCCGCGGCGTTGTCTGCGGCGAGCTTGAAATGTTCTATCGTTTCTTATTAATATTTAGAAGTGGAGCTACGTAACAGCATAAATAGGATCACTAAAAAGTATAAAATAAAATAAATGTTTAAAAAAACAAAAAACCGCCTTCAAAAAGCAAAAAATAACTTGTTTAAAATGGTAGGTAAATAGGTCAGTCCAACTGAAGTCGGCGTCCAACAATATTTTAACCAAAAGCAGACTTCAGTTGGACTGACCTATTTACCTACCATTTTAAACAAGTTATTTTTTGCTTTTTGAAGGCGGTTTTTTGTTTTTTTATAATACTTACGTAAAATGACTGAAAACCGAAAGCAATTAATTTTATAATATATACTCGGTTTTCGCTTGGAAACTATTAAAAGTATTCACAAATAATTACTAACTAATAATTATTACATCTAGTTTTCTTATAAAAAATCCCACAAATAAGCAAAAGCCAGTTCATTAGGCCAACTAATTGGCGGCGCGGCGAACGCGCGATATTTCTCACTTCTAATTAATTTTACGTCAAACAACCGCCGCGTGGGCCGGTCGCGTTATGGCACGTTTACATTACTCGGCTAGGCCGTATTCGACTACAGTTTTCGGTTATCGACTAGTGTAAACGGATTTTTCATAGTAAATAACGAATTCGGTTAAACGGAACGCGGCCGACGCATTCAGGCACTGATCTAATGTAAACGCGCCATTATTTTCTTGGGGGGAGCAGCTTGGAGCGGTTAAATTAACAAAATAATGAATCAAAACCAAAATTAAATAAATCAGTCCAAAAAAACATTGGAAAATCTCACATAAATTGAGTTTCTACCGTACTCAGACATTTTAGACATAATTAACTCGTTCTTGTTTCAAATTTGAGTATGAAAAATCCTTACTAAGGAAAACTTAACCGTCATTAACCTGACTCGGGGTGCGGCCTTTTTTCTCGAACTAACTTATAATTTAAACAAATACTTTCACTTATTACACAATTTTTGCTCTTATCGGGAATCGAACCTGGGATCTTTTGTTTTGTTTGCAGGGTCAAACCGTCGTGTATACGATACCTTAATGAATATGAATAAACGCGCAATAGCTAAAATGCTTAAAATATGCGTATAGTCCTTCTCTCTCATTTAACATTTGAATTTAACAGAAAGTGACAAAGTGTTTTACTTTAGCTAAAGCAGATTTATTGAACGTTTATGAATAAGGGAGTAAGTATTCAAGGGAAATTATTTTTCTACTTATCGAGAGTCGAACCTGGGACCACCAGCTTCGTAGACAGGGCACTACCATGCTAACCACGTCATTAAATCGACGTGTACACATGAATAAATACTTAGGTACAGTATTCATTTTTTTGCCTAATATCCATAGAACAAGCCTAGAGCTTAGTTTGTTACTAGGTCAATAATCTAGTACAAGTACGAGATTGTTCCGTGATATTTATTTATTACATCACTAGCCACCCGCCCTCGCTTCACTTCGGTTAGTATAAATAGAGAAATAATCCAAGTTCATCTGGAATAATATACTTTTCAAACGGTGAAATAATTTTTAGATAGGTGCATTTGCATAGAGGTTTGCAGAGGAATGCAGAATTCACTTTGTTTGGCCATAAATTAGAAATACTTGTGGACTTACGTTCATGTTCAGTAGAAGATTCACTGGCTCTCTGAGATCTATATCTTTCCCTGTCGCCTATAAGCCGAACGTCACGTTCAGTAGGAGATTCCCTGGCTCGCTAAGATCTATGTCTATCGCTATCAACTATAAGACGAACGTCACGTTCAATAGACGATTCCCTATTTCTTCGCAAAGAATTACTTTCTCTTCTATTACACAGCCTGATTTTCCTTTCTTCTTTGATTTCATCATTAAGACGTAAATTGTTATATTAACTATTATCCCTAATTCTACGATCTATATTAGGAGGACTTTTTCGCGTCATATTTTGAGTTTTCTCCTTTAAAAAAAACCAATACCTATTAACCAAAATCCACTAACTTAACTACCTGCTTCGTTGGAGGGACAAATACTAAACTAACGCAAGCCAGGCTAAGGTAATATGCTAAAAGCATAAAAGTTAACATTTATTTTTAAACTTACAACAGGAAATACGTAAGTATCTATATTCGAATTATTTACAACACAAACAACCTTAAAATAAGAAAAATGGAGTTTTATCCCTTAAATCCACAAAATTAAATAATAAACACTACCTCTCGTCACAGATTACTATACTCTCTCTCGTTAAGTCATACACAACAAAATCTTTCGGAACAGCCCTCATACAAATTCACCGCCATAACCATTTGTAGCGTTAAGACGGGAATTAAAATGAATTATGGATCGAGGCAGACCAGACTTGGGTCTCGCCGGAGTATTATTAGTATGTTTTACATATTAAATTATACAGTACTTGCTATAATTTGAAATAGCTTGGCTGAGTAAGAATTGTGATCAACGATTTACGACTTGATGATTTTTTTAATAGCTTTAGTTAGAAGGACTTTAACACCTAACATTAAAGGTCCTATATGACATGGACAATGGACACCTTTCAAACATAATAGGAATATGGTTCTTTTCAGCACGAAGACGGGCGTTTTAAATTGTATCCTATGGGTTTGTCAGTTCTTTGACAAACCCATAGGATAGGATTGCCGGTACGCTTTACATTTAGAAATACAGTAGACTACCAACAGATGTATCCACTTTTTGGACCTGATTACTATACCTCACAACAGGTTCACATCAGGTTCATATTGTACATGTAGGTCGTATTCATTTAGTTTTTATTTTTGTAGCCCTGCCTACAAAACCAGCTGTCCCGGGTTCGACCTGATAGGGGCAAATATTTGTGTGATGGGCGCGTGTTTTCCATTTATTTAAGTGCATATTTCTCTACATAAGTCAGTTTTTTGTTGTTGTCTAATACGGTCGGCTCTATAAGTAGGTACACAATTTAGTGCTTTGTCACTTTAACGTCATGTTTGAACTGCTGCACTAATCTGTCATAGGTGTTAAAGCGACGAGGTACAAACGTGTGCAACTACTTATGTATAAGTACGACTGTACCCATAATACAAGCATAGAACTTAATTAGGGACTACGTCAATTTGTGTGAGATGGTCCCCTGATATTTATTATTTATAAAGATATATTACCACTTATTTTATTTGCCTTCTTGTTAGTGAACAATAACTGTTTTATTTACGTCCAACTAAGTACAAAATTCAACATTAAAACAATTAAAAAATAAAACGAAACGTATTTAAATTAAAATTAAACTAAGCTACTGAAATATTAAAGTTATAAATAATAATCACCACTATAAAAAGAACACCCCCTCTAGCAGGTCCGCTCGCGGCATGGTCCCCATGACACTGGCTGCATTACCTCTCTGGATAGCTAGCCCAATCCTTTGGGAGAGTTAAGCACCAGCTCTAGGATCTCCGGAGGATTCTATGAGCCGGGAGGACAGGGCCTTAATAAAGCTGATAAAGATATATAATTATATAGAAACCCAAAGGGTGCAATATCGACAGACATCAAAGATAACCCTGGGGTACTTTCCTCGCAATTATAAATTGAAAGCTGATATTATATCGAAGCAGCGCCGGAAATGAGAAAACTTTGTCGAAACCCTATTCTTAGAAACTACGTATTTATTTCACGCCGACAAAGTTGTGAACTCTTGGTTTTTTTCTGGTACCTCATATATGTAAAACAAAGGAATTTTATCATTAGATAGCTCGTAAATATTATTATGTACTTATCATTAAAAATCATAAAAAAAATAGATTTGGGAGACTGTTTAAATAGGTAACTCGAAAAATGCCATTTTCGCTAGAGTTGTGTGTGTGTGTTGTTACAAACACAAACTTAAATAGAAAATTTGTTCATACTTGTTGTTCTTTGAGTTTAAGATAGATTTTTGTATTTGTGGTAACGGCTTCGGAACCCTTAGGGTGCGGCTCCACTGAGGCGCAGCGGAGCGGAGCTGTGCCAATATTAGCCAATATAATCTAAACTTACGTGCGCAAGGCGCGCTCGACGTGACCGCAGGCGCTTTCTATTGGTTAATATTGGCACAGCTCCGCTCTGCTCCACTCTGCTCCGCTCTGCTCCGCTCGTCTCCGCCTCAGTGGAGCCGCACCCTTATACTGAGCATGGTCCGTCATGCTCTTGCCCCGTGTTTTTTTATACTTTACTAACTTCTGCACGCGACATCGTGCGCGTAAATTTTGATGTGTAGCCTTTGTGTTAATCCAGGGTATAAGCTATCTCCATGTTAAATTTCATCCGAATCCGTCCATCCGTTGCAGCGTGAAGGAGTAACAAACTAACGCACAAAATTTCGCATTTTTAATAGTAAGGATAGTACAGGTCGATTCACAAGAGCTGGCACGAATGGATTGAATGAGTGAACGAAACTATACAAGTGTGTAAAATAATCACAGGTCTTCGGTTTGAAATTCGAACATCGGTTCAAAAAAACCGGGCAAGAGCAGGTCGGCCCATGCTCAGTGTACGTTACTACAAACAAATTAGACCTCGCGACAAACTTAACTTTGCCGTTGGAAAACTGTTATCCCCATACATCGACATAGGTCGCGGTCAGTTTACCAACACCGCAAATAAGTTTTTGGTAGGTTTAAACATTTAAACCGTTTGTAACTCAAGAACCAATGAAGTCTACTTAGTCGTTTTTTCAAGATTTTATTTTACCACTTTGTTGGCGTGACTAATATGTATATTCATGCCAAATTACAGCTTTCTAGTACTAAGAGTCTCTGAGCTAGGCTGCGGACGGACGGACGGACGGACATGGCGAAACTATAAGGGTTCCTGGTTTGACTACGGAACCCTAAAAACGGCACTCACACAATTATAGGTGACATTACTTTTGATCATTCCATTGGTGCTAGCTTTGCTTTAGTGAATCTACCTGTAGGATTTTAGGCATACTTCACCTTTATGCATGACGATACGAAAGTCAACGCCACTGTCAACTAGCTATCAAATTTAGTACTATACATATACGGACACGAGGCGCTCTAACCAATCGCCATACACATTCTCTCGATAGCGATACGTTAACATTACCCACTCGATAAAAGGTTAAAGTCCGTGCTCGGGGTACTGCCCTGCTAAGCCAAATAGCAGCATCACAAATAAAACACCTGCAGCAATCACAACCTTATTACTAAGAGGAGAGGATTGAATATAAAGTGGCAATTTTGAGATACTTAAGCCCGATTTACATTGGTCAAGGACAGTGGACAGTAGACAGTGACAGTGGACAGTACAGTAGTGTAAACCGCTCGGGTAGTAGCGAGTCAAGTTGCCTTGCCAGTGGATCCAAATAGAATCGCTTTCTATTTTTTCACTCCACTGTCCTTGCCACTGTACTTGCCACTGTCCTTGACCAATGTAAATCGGGCTTTAGGCTTAGGCGGGCAGAGTTGTATGCAGGCTATGCACGAATATACCAGCTCAGAATCTGTGATTATTGGAACGTAAGTCCAAAGACAGTGTAATTACAGTGCAGTGCACAAAGGCGTAGGTAATCCTCTTCGTCTCTTTGAATGCGCCTCCCGGACTCGCTAATGCAATGGTATGAAGAGCTTAGTTGGTTTTTTAAGGATCCGTTTACAGAAACTTTTTTTTAAATCATACGTTTTATTTGTTTATTATTTACTGAGAATATAAATAGACATAATTTCCTCTAATGAACTCTAAACCACTTCATTCCAGGCTACGATCCTGACAAATCTCTTTCGCTTCTTCCACATTCATATATGTACATTCATTCATTCAAACAGCTTAAAAATGACTAATCTCGGTATTTTATATAATTAAGCCATTAACTTTGGTTTGAGGTAGGTATTATCTTAAGAAATATTCGATCCGGTTCACGGTCAATGTTGATTTGTATGATATAAGAAGGAATTAAATTGGCGCCAAATTGCTTATGAAGTGTTATAGCATTTAATGTAATGAAAAAATAAGGCCCATCAAATAAATACAAATGTAATTATAGATATGTCATTAACTAAGTAATTTACAAATACAATTAACTTAGTCCCAAACTAAGCTCTAGGCGTGTACTAACAACGATAAAGATACTTATAATCGAACGATAATTATATAGATAAATACATATGTAGAAAACAACCGAGACTCTGGAAGAAATAACTCGTGCTTTTTAACCGACTTCAAAAAAGGAGGAGGTTATACGTTCCACTGTATGTATTTTTTTTTTTTTATGTATGTTCACCGATTACTCCGTCAATTGTCGACCGATTTAAAAAATTTTTTTTTGGTTTGATAAAATATGCTTCCGAGGTGGTCCCATTGTCACCAAATCTGTATCTGATGAGGGGATCAGTGAGGAATTGAGGGAACTCCTCAAATATTGTAGGCAAACATGTAGCGATTTTAGTATTTTTAGTAACAAGTCCAGCATTTGCATTCAGAAAGTATCCTTTGGTGTAGTGGAACTGATGATGAAGACCACAGATGGCCACCGGAACTCCTCAATGGTACCGATTTCAAGGGTGGCGATAAGATATCTCGATTAAGATAGTTGAGCGACTACCTACAACGAATAATATTTACTTGTTGAAATATGACTATGATTTTCCCGCGGCGTTGCTTGCGGCGCGCTTGATATAAGTTAAAGTTTCATTTCAACTAAGAAGTGAGACTACGTAACAGCGTATTATGATCACTAAAAAGTATAAAATAAAATAAATGTTTTAAAAAACAAAAAACCGCCTTCAAAACGCAAAAAATAACTTCTTTAAAATTGTAGGCACCTAATAGGTTAGTCCAACTGAAGTCGGCGACCACAACATTTTCAACAAAAGCCGACATCAGTTGGACTAACCTATTAGGTGCCTACAATTTTAAAGAAGTTATTTTTTGCGTTTTGAAGGCGGTTTTTTGTTTTTTATACACAAAACTTTTCCCTTTTCGGGAATTTAAACCCGCTAGCATCGGAGGCACGTTAACTAGCTACTAACTAGGCAAACCATGTTGTCCTATCGTTAAGACTGACCGATATAGGAAAATGCTTTTCCAGATGACGACAAGACTTATAAATTACTGATGTGTTAAGGCTAAAGTTTAGTTTTCTATATCACAATGGCAATAATTCATCCCTGTTGACCTTGAACTTTACAATAATTGATTACCCTATTTTATATTATTGATATTCAAGGTCACTAGAATTAAGTCATTTGATTAATCATCTTGTGAAATGATCGATCAAGTTTACGGTTAAGGTCAGTTCTTTAGGATTATAACCGGATGCGGTTAGCCGGTAGTAGCTATGAAAATTCCGGAAACAATCGAATGCTTTTGTCGTTGAGTATTTGAAAATTTCCTTTTCTCCTTTTTTTGGGTTTTTTAGGAAAAATCACAATGAATAATGACAATTTATTCATAGTCAATCACTGTCATTCTCGCCACCTATTTCAATTGTTTGTGCCTCCATGTCGTCGATGTCGCCCATTTGTATATGTATAGTGCAATATAGATTAAAATAAGATTAGAAAAGTTCATTGTTTTTTCTATAAAAATCCGAAAAAAACGAGTTGTTTGGAAAAAAACGGTTTTTTCCGGAGTTTTTCAACTCTAGCCGGTAGTAACGATTATGCCTACGAAGTGAGCCGTCCTGGATTCGAATTCGGTTCGAGTCAGGTCAGGTATGAACAAATATTTGTATGGTGAGTGCTAATAATTGTTTCTGAGTCTTGGATGTTTTCCATGTAAGTATACTCGTATGTGTATTTATTTCTCTACATAATTAGGTATATTTATCGTTGTTTAATTAATACCTAGGCCAATTTGTATGTTAGTATGTATGTAAAGTGTTTGTGAAATAAAGAGTTCACATACACAATTTAAAAAAAAACAGACACACAAAATGTATGTACAAAGACGAGTTTATTCGTTTAAGGGATCTCTTCTAGTTAACCTTTGAATAATCGGGAAATAATTAAAAGAATCGAATTTTTGTAAGATTATTACGTGATATTATTTTACTTAGCATTCTCAAAGCCTTGAAACTGTTTGTTTTTAGCAGTTTGTACACACAGATACATATATAAATATACAATATGATCAGAAAGTTGTTTTTTTAATCTCGCCGATGTTATCTAAGTAAGAAAAACAAGTCACGGTGTGATTTCGTATACGAGTGGGTGCAGTGATTCGTATTTACATACATAAACTCACGGCTTCGTTCCTAGAGTAGGATTGGTAGAGCTACGGAATTAAGTACCTACAATTCTAAAAACTTGCTGGTTTTTTTCATAACAATTTTAGTCTCTGAGGAGGTTCAAAACACCAAACTTGTAGTAATTTTGGAAAGCTTTAATCACTTAGAGATTTCAAGAACCGAGTGATAACAATAGTTATGCTATCATGATAGATAAATAGGCACAGTGGTTGACCTTGACCTTTGATATTATTGATCACTCTTTAAATACCTATTATTCATAGTCAGGGACACTTTACGACGATATCGTTATTAAATCAGCTTGCGAAAACATCTATCAAGTTCACGGTCAAGGTCAAGGTCAAGGATCTTTAGGACATTAAATAAACATAAATATTGTCTTTGCCTTCAAATTGCGTCGGAAATATTTGAGCATAATGCCAATTATAAGATCAATCGTTTGTTTATCTTAATCTTGATATTTTTAAGTCGATAGTGCTTCACTTTTTAACCATGGATCAAGACTATGGGTGGTAATAATTTGATCCAGTGGGCCTAGTATGGCTGTGTCTGTATCGCGTGTCAAATGTGGATAAAGCATCCGTCACTCTCGTACTTATTTACGTGTCGGAAGGTGACGGATGCCTTATCCAAAATTTGTCACCCGATAAAGGCAGCCATATTAGGGCCCCAGAGGGCTCAGACAAGATGCACTACGCTAACTAACGTTTCTATTCGATTCGTTTCTAAACCAATCGCGTCACTGGCAGACCACGTGTCTTTTCGTATCACGTCATCTTCCAGTGACGCGATTGGTTTAAAAACGAATCGAATAGAAACGTTAGTTAGCGTAGTGCATCTTGTCTGAGCCCTCTGTTGTCTGTGTCTATCAGTAGCGCCACAAATCGCATATCGCTAGAACTTTAGACGCACACTAACGCTTTATATTTTTACGCTTTATTCGTTTCACACGTTTTATATTAACTTCACTTATCATTCCAGTAACAACGTAATCTAATCTTGGAAGTCATTTTTAATCTACTTCTAAATTGTCAGATTGACTTGAAATTTGGCATACTTATGCAATTTGGATGACAATATTAATATGGTACCATCGAACTGGTATGATGATGGAGACGGATGGTGGCTAGAGTAACTCCTCAATGGCTATAGTAACTCCTCAATGGCTCATAATATATACGGCGAGAAAATAATGACGATGATTATTAGAGTTAGGCCTTTTGATGGCAAATCGTGGTTCTAGAATCCATGGAGTCGCTATTTCCTATTTATTATTCATTTATTCATTAAACCGCTAAACCAATTTAAATTAATTTTGGTATGGAGGATATATCTTCTGTGAAAGCGTCAGAAACAAACAAATATTAGTAGGTATGGAATAACCGAACTAAAATGTCTTTAGTTTATTTTGAAATATGACTACTTATACTAAAGGTCAAAATCAAACTCACGGTTTAATGAATCAATGAATAATAAATAGGAAATAGCGACTCCATGGATTCTAGAACCACGATATGCCACCAAAATCCTAACTCTAACGATCATTCTGTTTTATTACTCAAAGGAAGTGACAACACAAAAATATGAGAATGTTTCCAATCATTCTGACGACGTAAATGAAAGCCAGACACGGTCATTTTCCATACTAACGGTAGCAATACATCCTTCCCCGCGCAATCTGGCAACAGAGCGCGTATCGAAATAATCCTGGTAAATCTGCAAAGAGCATTTATCTCCCGGTCTGATCCGGGCCTAAAGCGTCATGACGCGGCACGTCATTACGCTCTCTGACGGATGGACGTCGTCACGGCAAACGCTATCAATGGTAATGTGAAACTTTGTTATGTTTGTCAGGATGTTCACACGTTGGTGATTGAATGGATTTGGATGACATTTAGAAAAGGTTGGTCGTTCCCTAGTGTGAACTATTAATTAGTTCAACATCGCAGAGGCGTTATTTGAAATTTTATAGGACAGTAATTTAAGGTTTTTTGTTGCTCATTCGATAACGGAAAAAAAGGTACACGAAAAGTTAAAAACTAAAACCAATTTGTGACTAGAATAACGCAGCTATCGAGTTGCTTTCGGCGCATCTTCTCAATAGGTCCTGGTAGACTCAAACTTACAGCAGAATAAACATCTTGCATTACGTTGCGTCGCTGGAATAGCTTCCAACTTAAAAACTTGCATATCAACGTGCAATGAATTGCTACTAGCACCCTCTTTTAGAATTCCCTTTAAAATGTTTCTGATACCCAATATTTCATCTAAGCAATTTTGTTTCTTTTCCAGATGCTGCCAAACTTTACATTCCTAGTCATCTTAGTTATAATCACCATCCATCCAGCCCTCAACCTGCCGCAGAAGAGACCAGATGAGCTGAAGCCGATACCAATCATACACAACAACATCGTCCCTTTACCTCTGAAGACAGAACTAAGAAAGAAGAAGGGCATCAACATTGGATACCCTCTACCAGTCCATCATCATCTGCTTCTACCGACTCAACTACACGTGCTACCAGCTACCTCAAACGTTCACCATAGTTCCATACACACCGGAGTGAAGCACATCCTCACCAACAATGGCCACATACCAGTTTACTCCCAAACAGTATCCCATTCTTCAACAAACATAACGCATCCCTCGAACCTGGTGCCGATATTGGTACCGTTCCAGCACCATATAGTACCGATACACGATTTATCAGTCATACCGTTGCATAGGGCGCAGAAATTTGGACAGTTAAGAGCGAAGGAGAAGGTGGCAGAAGATAGAGAAGACGTGAATCGATTCAGGACTTTTTATGGTGGTTATGGCAACGGACTGTACTTCGGTGGTCATGGGGCAGGACATGGATTTTATGCTTACGGAAAATGAATCCTGTACCTGGTCAGAGTGACCCAAATCCACTTAAATGTAGACGCTATTCTAGGGTATAAGCTTCTGGCAATAAGCTGTAGAATCACGCGGCAAACGAAGTGGACTTGGGTGAGTTTTGCTTTTAGGTAAAGTTGTAAGATTGTAAATTAAATGTGTTGTGGAAATTTTCGTTTTTATTAATAGTCCAATGTAGTCAGATAAACCCTTTTTAGGCAAAGACTCGGTTAGTTTAAGAGGTCTCATTGTTGGGTTTACTCAGGGTTAGGATATATTTATAAGTAAAAATTTAAGATAATCGCATAATTATAAATAGTAAAAATCGTTTAATTAAAAAAGGGTACCGTTAAAGGAATGGTAAGGTATCGTTTAACTATTTCTGATAACCAAAAAATAATAATTATAGAGCCTTCTTAATTTAAAAACAAAAGTTAGGTACCGAATATTACTGTCTTTAATGAAACATCGCTATGAACCATTTTAGTAAAAGGTCCTATCAGATGTCAGCTATTAGGGACAGGAAAGTCGGGATCCGAAGTTTGTTTGCGCTCAACAGAAAGGGCTCCTCCATTTTTTTGCGTTCAAGGGTCTGGGTCAAGTCTGGGTTTCGAAGGGTTAAAATATTGCTTCCAAAAAATAAGTTGTATTAAAACATTGTTATCGACTAGAGCAGATAACCTAAAACTGAACCCCGCGGAGGATTAGGGATCCATAATCCCTATGCAAATGCTCTCCCAAAAATCAACCTACCATTGGGAGGTAAAGTTTGATTACTCGGTAAAAATACATACATACATACATAATTTCACGCCTTCGTTCCCAGAATGGGGTAGGCAGAGCTACAGAATTACAAATATCTCTAAAAACTTGTTGATAATTCTATAACCACAATTTGCGCAATTAGGCTAAGATGTTTCGGTAAAAATAATATAATTATAATTACGTAACAACTTTTTTATTCTCAATATAAAAAATATAAAAATAGGACGGCTATTTATCTTATCTTATCTTATCTTACAGATGGACCCTTTCGGATACACTTCGACCCTTTAGAATCTTTTGTGCAATTACCCTCTTACACACTCAGCTGTTCGAATGCGCAGGTTTCCTCACGATGTTTTTCCTTCACCGTAAGAGCATCGGGTAATGCACTTAAGTTAGAAAAACTCATTGGTACATGGTGACCGCGGGGGTTCGAACTCGGTACCTTACGATCACGAGTCGACCCTCTAAGCCACTAGGCCACCGACGCTCTAGGACGGCTATTTAGTAGCTGTTTAAGATATTTATTGTTTCAACAGGGTCGCAAACCAATTTGAGAAACGCTGCGCTGACCACTGGTTAAGTCACGATAAAGTCGACAATGACTTACAAAATACAAGTCATACTTATTGTCTGAGGAAGTGAAGAGCGTGCATTGTCAGCAAACAAACCCAGCCTTATTACCTGAAGAAAATTACCCGTTTCGATGTCGCTCGGTGTTGTTATTGTCAAAGTCAAGTGGAGTAAAATGCCACTTGAAAAATACTATCAAAGATATTTTTTTTGAAAATTAAAATAAAATGGATGGATGGATTAAATAATTAATAAATATCATGGGACTTACATCTGAAAACTGCACGCCCCCAGCAAACGCCTTGCTCTCAACATTATCAACTCATGAGTGTCCCGTGTGGTTGCCACTCCACGTCTTCCCGTGGATGTCGTAAGAGGCGTCTAAGGGAATAAGGGTTTGTGGTACTGTTAGGCGATGGGCTTGCAACCTGTCACTAATACGCTGGTAAACATCTTAGCCTAATTGTGCAAAATGTGGTTACAGAATTATCAATATTTTTTTATAAGTAGTTGTTGGTAATTCTGTAGCTCTGACTCTGGAAATGAAGGCGTGAGTTTATGTATGTGTATGTATGTGAGTAAGTATACACACTCAGTCCTATATCTTCCAAGACCATTCTTACAAAAAAATACATAACTTGACTTATGATCCTTTCGCCCACGTTTCCCCGAAGGAACTGGAAAGAATAGACAAGTGTGTCAACGAGAATATTATGACTTACAAATGGGTAAACACATTCAACTGACATTACGAGTGTGAACTTGGGAAATGTATAGTCCGCTGGAATAAAATAGAGGTACAAAGGTTACGTGAGGCTGCCAGAGTTGCCACGGAATAATGCTGGTTTAAGGAGAAACGTTTCGCTTCATTTTTTACACACAGGACACGATTATCGCTGTTTTTAGAGTATCTACAAAATAATTTTATAGCTGATCATTAGTTTATTCATTACAAAAAATGCTTCAGGCAAAAAAGTTTCCTATAACGCATCGTTTTCCTTTCAAAACGCGATCGAAGCAATTTTTATTGTTATTTCGCCTTATTGACTATCGTAGACCATAATTATGGTTTTTTTTTATAAAATAATCCTGGGCACGCAACAATGTCAAACAACATCTCCCGTTGGTAATGGGGTTGCACATGCCGCAGTTTTTTCGTAGGAGATGACGCTTTTAGGTTAAGCAGGGGTGGGATTATCTTAAGCGCATCACTTTTCACTCATATTATCCGGAAAGTTCAGGTAGTCCCGTCAGAGCGTACAAAAATTTTTGCGCGTAAATTCTCAATCAGGATATCACCCACAGCTACTATCATAGTTACTTTCATGTATCACCCAATTGGACAAACATTATTATTTATTATTAATGTCCCATTAGGACACTTTCTGTCATTTTTAAATTCGCTAAGAAAGAAAGTTTTAGCAACTGGGATTATAATATCTCTTAGACGTGCTCTTTGCTTGTACATTTAAACGTTTAAATGGGACAAACTCCTTAAAAAAATGTATCTCTCTCTTAGTAATCTATAACTGCACTTATTGTTTGTCTACGGCATTTCATCGCGTCTTTATTTAAATATATTATTTATCATGAGATAACGTCGATTCCAGTTTTGTGAAAGTGTTACTAACATATTTGCCAATGTAAATTGTTATCTCAATGACAGATTATACCTCGGGCGCCGCCGTTGTAGACAGATAGCTGTGTTAGCCATCTATTAATAAGAAAACATTTAAATGGCGTAAAATACCTCGAGGAGTGACAGCTTTTAATTGATATTAATGATTAAAAATTTATTTTTACGTCCATTCGGTTAGCTTATAAATGGAGCACGGTTTTTGAAGTGGCACGCTATACTAATCAATTTTTTAATTAAAAAAGTTCCTTTATTAAAACAGTTACTTGGCAGCAACATAAACATACATATCGTCGGTCTAGAAGCGACAACTCCTATATGCAAAGTGAGAAACTTTTCAGGAGAGACTTAAAACTGCTTAGTCAGTTACACCTTAACAAAGTTGTTCCATGATAATATTACCAGGTGTCACGTAGATCTTACGAGGTTACACCAGTTGAATGCTTGTTACGAGATGTCACTTCTAGTCGTTTTTTGCCGTCAAAATCAATTATACCTAATGCAGGAGACATTTACACCGGAAATACTATTTAAAATTTTCTGCATCAAAATTTCACTCTACCAAAAAAAAAAAAACGAGGTGTCACATCTAGACTGACAATATTTGACTAAACGTGAGGTGTGGACGCTTGTTTATATGACCGTTTTGACGATAGGAAAAAAACCCCTTATTATTAGACATTTTTTTATTTTTTTATTAATTATATCAGTATAAAAACATCCAACTATCTATTCACGATTCAAAAGATACAACTCTAAAGTTGAGACGGATAAACGGATAGAAAGACGGACGGACAACTAACGTAATAGGGTTCCGTTTGGCACCCATTGGGTACAGAATACTGTGTAGTGATTGGAATTATCGTTTTTCGACCATGCCACACAGGATCAAACAATAGTTATTTGTTATACAAGGGGGGAAAGTTGTATTTTACCTGCGAGTGTTCATTTGAAACACGAGCTAGAGAAAGGATTCTACGATTGACCACGAGCGAAGCGAGTGGTTCAAAAATAGAATCCTGAGCGTATCGAGTGTTTCAACATCAACACACGAGACGTAAAATAACTTTTCACCCGTGTATAACACAAAACTTTTCACCTCACTACAGCGAGGAAAATAAGAAAAAGGGTTTGTACTGTGGAAGCCTGCAGTAGCGGCTTCTTCTTCAATGTTTCCCTAGCTCGACTTTTACTTGCCCTACCTATGTTTTAAATAAAACTGCACTGGTTCCTTCTTTTTATATGTATTTCTTCCGTTATTTCCTTAATAAAAACATTTACTTTTTCATGGGCCTTCACTATCCCGATACACGTAAGCAACTGAAGTCGCCCCTTAAAACAAGACAATTCTAGTCCTATTATTATTATTTATTTATTTAATGGCAACCGGTCGCAATATCGAGCAACCATTTCTGCCAATGTCAAGTGTATATTTTACAATTACATATCAAAAAAAAACATAGTGCAACGTTGTACGGTGATCCTCTTGCCTCCGTGAAGCGATGTAGGTAGAACTTTACGAAGACCAGATGGGATTTTCTTGGAGCAATCCTTCCAAAGGCGATACGTGTTCAAACTTGAATTCTTCATTATACTGCACATTTGAATGTTAATTTACTGCATATTAATACACCATTACTATCCATTAAACAACAAAATATGCAAAAAAATAAAAACAATTAAAAAAGCGCATCTTGTTAAATACCCAAAGAGAATCAATTCTACTCCTATTTGAATTAACACTTCGAATATCAGTGACGTAACAACCAGCCAGTACAACTTAGATGTAGCCGGCACACTACAAGTAGTGAACCTTCACAGTACGTCTTCGTCACTCGAATCACTCATTTTTAATAACAAAAGAAACTAGAAAAAAATGCGAATATTTAACGTTGACAGCTTAATTGAAAAGTTTTGACTTAAGTTTTTTTTAATTATTTCGGATGCGTTTTGTTCGAACATCGACTTACTTGGACTGTCAGAACATCTTATCCGTTTTTACAACAAGAATGAAGGTTAATGTTGAACGCTTATATTTATGAATTAAAATACAGTTGTAAGACTGTATTTAGTGTTTTTTACTCGATGCGATTCATTAATTGTGATGTTAAAAATTCAGCACTTTTAACGTTTTACATTTTGTTAACTGTCAAATATCACTTAAGCTTCCTTCAAATGTCAAAACTCTTTCTTCACATGTGGATAAAAAACAATTTTCTCAATAGATATCAAACATTCTCGTGTGGTTGCCGAGTTAGAATAGTGCCACTCCATGTCTTCCCGTGGATGTCGTAAGAGACGACTAAGGGAATAAAGGCTTGTAGTACTGTTAGGCGATGGGCTTGCAACCTGTCACTAATACGCTGGTAAACATCTTAGCCTAATTGTGCAAATTGTGGTTATAGAATTATCAACAAGTTTTTAGAGATGTTTGTAATTCTGTAGCTCTGCCTACCCCACTCTGGGAACGAAGGCGTGAGATTATGTATGTATGTATATCAAACAAACAAAAAGGGCTTTCCGAGCTAGTGAGATGAAAAGACACTTAATCACAATCAAAATGTTGAAAATCCCACGTTATCCTACACATTTGTGTCAAGGCGACATCAAAACAAACATGAAATGAGTAATTCCTATTCGCGTCTAACTGTACCCGCATGGTATATAAGTTGTACTTCGATAATCAGGGCACACTGAGTCGGATCCCTTGGCAGTGGAGTAGTCGCCATGAGGTAAGAATATTACTCATTATTTGACACAGCAATTTAACATTGACGACTCGTTGGCCTAGTTGGTGGATCATTCGAAGCTAGCGGTCCTAGGTTCAGATCCCGGTAAGGGCACATATTTGTGTGATGAGCGCGAATATTTGTTCCTGAGTCATGGATGTTTTCTATGTATTTAAGTATGTATTTCTCTATATAACTATGTATATCGATGCCTAGTACCCATAGTACTATTGGGATTGGGACTAGGTCAATTGTGTGAGGTTGTCCCCTGATATACAGGGTGTTATGCAGGTCGTCCGACAAATGAAAACGAGAGGTAGTTGGGGTCAAATGTAAAATACTTTCCTTAGTAACTACTATTCTAAAGCGGACTTTTTTTAAATTTTACAGTTATTGAAAAAATCCCCAAAATTTTACTTTTTAACATCCCTTTTTTTATTATGCTGTCCCGATCAAGGGTAAATCGGGACGTGTCCATAGACCTCTGAAAATCGGGACGTCTGGCAACACTAGTGACAACCATAAGATTTTTTTTAAAGTAACGATAGCTTTAAGTGTTGTGAACCGTCTAAAGAAGGAATTAAGTTAATAGCTCCAATAAATTTAGTAGCAATGTATAACATTAAGTGTCAGTTAATTGCAAGTTAATTGAGGAATAATTGAGCTATTTTTGATGCATTGCGTAGCAAATTACTTAGTAAGTACCTATGAAAAAAAAGGTACAACTTATGTTAACAATACACATGTTTTTATGTTAATTGGGCTGCATATAATTGTTGTCAAAATGTATGTTCGTATTTATGTCACACACTGTATACATAAACAAAGTATACCAGACTTAAACCTTTTTCACTAGGACCCCAGCCAGGCTACGTAACGCCTATTCCGGAAAATGAGCAACACAAACTTATACCTACTGACTTCACTACCGATTTAAACTATAGGTGAAAAACTTAAGTAAATGACGTCTTGCATGTAGCTGTAACACATCTGTATAGACCGTTCGACATTCTATATTTGAAAATTAACGTAAATTCCATATTAGTTTTGTACACAACTACATGCATGAGGTCATTTACTTAAGCTTTTCACCTATTAGGCGTTATTCTTGGCGATTTTCTTTCTTGCTTGAGGTTTTACTCTTGCCTCGCTCCCTCCTCATAGGCTCCTACAGACTCAGGGTAATCTCTTAATGAATTATTTCCAGCGCAGTCACAGTATTTTTTGTACTACTGGCAATCGCTGTCGTGGAAAACAGCAAGTACGACTTTATTAACCACATACCGCCCAAGAAAGTATTCACCTTGCTGGCCAATTTGAACAATGGTTTGTACATAATTCATGATTATTTTTTCATCTCTCTACAAACGTACAAAATATGGTTACATAGATGAAAATATATCGTATGCTTCTTAACTTATTTTTTTATTATTATTCATTTATTTATTTACTTATTATGGAATAGCTTCTGGCCGCGACTTCATCCGAGTAGATTTCAATTATCGTTATTCCCTCGGGAATTTGTAAATATTTCGAGATATAAATTATCCTATGTCCTATTCAAGGACCTAACCTATAAGTGTGCCAAGTTTCATCCTGATCCGTTCGGTGGTTGAAGCCTGATTGAGTAACAAACATCCAAACTTCCTCATTTATAATATTAGTAAGATTACCAACGGAGAATACAATGGATGAATGGACTTTTGCTCGTAAATGGATACATAATATAATATTTTTAGAGCCAGTTGTTTCCCCAACCTCATTAATATCATAATCACATATCAGGAAAACATGCACCATCCATTAACATTTGTTTGTTTTACCGTGGAGACTGGGTAGGCCACTGGGACGCGACCTGTGTTGACACATTCGCCTTTTCCCACATCCCAGTCGACCCGTAATCAGGTCGGTACAGCAGCGGACCAGGCCCAAAGCCTCAAGCGCCGTAAATATTCAACATTACTAAATGATTACGAATTTGTGGCGGTTTACAATACAATAGAATAGTTTATTCCTAACTCCATAGTTCTAGGTCACAGTCATGATACAAAAATATAAATTATTACAGAAGAGTCAATAAATATTAAACAATCGTTGAGTACTTTACATAAATGAAAGACAGAAACGTCGAGATCGTGGGACCCTGGTCAGCTGATGTGAAAAGTTTAGTAATACGTACTTAGTTCTATCAGGATAGTACTCAGTTTTTGCTATCGCGCGACCACGCGATGTTCGCGTCGCTTCCTCGCGCTTTGAGCGCCCATTCGCGTCCTATTAGAACGATCCCTAGGCTAAAATAACAATCTAGCAAAACGAAAGCTTTAAAAAACCCGACTGTTGCTAACCAACTATAAATCGTTATAAATCCTAAATGATCATTCAAAATGATAAAAGAAACCTACTTAAAAATGATTTTTAAATACCTATGCAACGATACCCCACTTGTCCTAATTCATCAAGTTTATTTTTTTCTTTTTTACAATCGAGAAGCTACAAGCTCTCTTTCTAGCGAAAGGAGTTAGAAAGGGACTTTCGCTTGTAATTTGTAACTTGTAACTTCGTGAAACGGGCCTCTGGTGACCGCCATATTGAATTATGATTACTGTCAAATCTTTACTAACACTCACTACAAGATTTATGACACCATAATGACACTCGAACTATATAGCCACCCTCGCTTGCTCGCTCGCTTTCATGGGTAAACATCTCGTGTCATTGTGGCTTGTTCTAGTCCCTCGTTGAACAATATACTATTAAATGATTACTGATTTATACTAATTTTTTTTAGTTGATTATGTAACGGATCTGAATATCAGTCGCGCGTACCAGCTGATGTATGACGCTGCGACATGGGTGGACTCCAAGAACGTTTGCGCGATGAAGCACGGCAAGCTGGCGGCGCCCAAGACGATGGTAAATGGAATATATGAATAAATACATACATACATACATTATAATATCACACAAATTTGATCTAGTCTCACTCACACTGGGGGACAATATCACACAAATCAATTTAATATAGTCCCAAACTACACTCTAGGCTTGTACTATGGATACAGTCGAGTTCATAAATATGTGTACACTTTAGTACCTTGTCACTTTAACCTCTCGGACAATTCATATATGGCAGTTTAAACACGACATTAAATAGACAAGGTACTAAATTGTACACATATTTATGAACTCGACTGTACTAGACAACGATAAACCTTACTTGTATTGAGAAATACATAAGGTACTACAGGCAATTAACGCCCACTTAACTTTTTTTTTTCTGAAATACAAATTAAATTTAAAAATTAATGCAATAAACAAATAAACCATACTTTTCTGAACCGAAACATATTGATTGAAAATGTAATTCTTTAAAATTTCCGTACTTATGGCATCTTTTTAAAAACTTTGTCTTTGGGCGTTATTAAAAATACCATGTTCATTAACGTCCGTTTACTTAAATGTAATTCTAGACGCAGATTCCTGGAGAATAAATATAATAATAAAACATATCAGTTACATACAAAATTCCTTATCAGAAATGGAAAATATATAAGAAATCAAAATTTTACACAAAAATTATCATACTTCCAAAAGTAGTAAAACTACT
Organism: Acleris literana; assembly: GCA_946894065.1. Taxonomy (NCBI): domain Eukaryota; kingdom Metazoa; phylum Arthropoda; class Insecta; order Lepidoptera; family Tortricidae; genus Acleris; species Acleris literana. The sequence goes on along the minus strand of OX335683.1, from coordinate 18,760,928 downwards.
GTTAAACTTCTCTTTATAATCATTTTAACAAAAAAAATTTGGTTATAAGATCTTATATCAACATTTACATCAAACAACAATTAAAAGGCTATTCTTTCTAAAAAAAAACATAAATATTATCCTCCATTGGGCGTTATTTAACAGAAAAGGGCAATTACGCCCTGAGGAACTAGGTTAATAACGGTATGTAGAAAACAAATTTAATACTTATTATGTGGTTTCTCATTACAAAAGAAATGATAAGTTAATATGTTCTTGAATGAAGTAAGTATGCTTATGTTCATATATAGTACTTATAAAATCGATTACATATAATTGGGTCAATAACGCCCACGAAGGGTAATATCGCCCAACAGTCATTTCAACGGCCGTTATTAGCTGAGGGGGCGTTAATGTCCTTTCTCGCATTTTTTCACTAAAATATGTACCTTACCTAAAAAATATTAGTAGAACATTAAGAATAATCACTTACAACAATACGCATAACATAAATATATTAGAAGATCTATAAGGAAATAATTAAAAACTTAAAATTTCATCGGAGCAGTTTTTATAACAGCAACGTCCGTGAGCGATACCCTCGAAGCGCGGTGCCTCACTCGCTTTTACGCTAAATGCGTTCCTATTGGTGTTAACTATGTGTGTTTCTCGGTTTTGGGCGTTATTTGACAGAGGACGTTAATTGCCATACCTACCTTACTTACTTATTTATTTTTATTTATTATTTATTATTTATTTATTATAACATGTTTACAAACTTAGTTCTATTACAACGTCCCGCAAAACTGTTTTCACAGTTTGACTGTGGGATCCGCGAGTCTTAGTTTACATAAGTATATATCACAGATCAGAATCTACATTAATAATGAATAAACAAACAGTAATTTAAATAATATTAAGGTAGTGCTTAAACAAGGCTCTCCTAAACCTATTTTTGTTAGGCTCCAGTCTCAGAGCCGCAGGTAGGCTGTTGAGGATGTAAGGCAAGCGCTTCTCAATAAGCCTGTCCCCATAGTAATTGCTCACTCTGGGTACAGCATATTTACCAGCGGCTACTGACCTGGTGCCATGTTTTTGGCTCAATTGGGATAAGTTAATCTCTTGATTACCATGTTGATTAACTGCCAGTAAGTACTTGTGTCTAAGGGTTGCCGGTAGGATTTTGCATATCTTAAATAATTTATAATAGTCTTGTTTACATTTATTTTTAGTTTTATTGTTCACTAGTAGCTTGAGGAATTTAATTTGCAACTTTTCTACTTTATCCAAATTTGTTTTAAAGGTAAGACCATAGCAATCAAGAGAGTAACAAATAATTGATTCAGCTAGAGACTTATATAAACATTTTAATGTGCTATTTACATAGAAAACATAGAAAACATCCAAGACTCAGGATTAGGGCATGCATCCGGTTCTACCCGGTTCCTTTAAGGTATGCGTAAAACCGGTTCCAAAAGCAATAAACCCGGTTCCCCCGGTTCTCAAAAATAAGTAAAAGTGATTTAATTTCTTAGGATTTCTTTCGCTAAAACTTTCATAGGATGTATTAGTAGTTAATTAATTAGGTCCTTGCGAGCTGGGGCTCGTTTTATAAAGCTACAAGTTACAATTTTACAGGTCTAAACTGGCAACACTGCTCAAATGGCTGGTCGTCATTGGTCGAGGTTGTGCCAAGTGGAAACTTGTAACCTTTAAATTGTAATTTGTAGCTTTATAAAACAGGCCCCTGGCATCGTCGCATGCACTCGTCGTTTGAATGGCATGGCGATGGCGGTATGGCGTAGCATCGCGTCGCTCGCCTCGCCGGCCCCTCCCCCGCCCCGCAGGCGCATACTGTGCGTGAATTTTGTGTAAGTACTCTGAATACATATGCAATCGCCTACGCAGCTCATTAAGTGACCACAGTTTAGATGTTATTATTTATTTAAGGGTTTATTAACAAAAAAATATATTTTGAAGAAAACTAACTGATAAAACTGAATGAGAGAGAACATAATATAAAAATACAGCCAGGGCCCGGGAATAAGAAAAGCAGATTATTTTTTTATTTAATTTATATTTTCTCATTACATCATTTTCAAAAACTTAGTTGATTTTTGTATTGTTTATTTTTTTAGATTTTAGTAACGTTTTTATTTTGATTGACGGTGAAGACTCAAGAGAAGGTGTGAGTTTCGAATACCAATAAATATTTAATAAATAAATAAAGGCAATTTCCTTCTTAGATAATTAATATCGTTCAGTAAGACGGATTTGTTGTTGTGTTCTTTTACTTTTGTGATATTACTAACTAAGTAAAAATAGGATATTATTAAGTAAGCAAATAAATAATGTTGATTACATAATTCAAAACTTTTTCATTACATATTCCTCATAATAGTGCTTTATCCTCTTAAATTCTCTATAATTTATTTTAATCACAAAAAAGTTCTAATTTTATCACCCCCGGTTCTATATGCATTCAAGAACCGGGCATCAAAAATCTGGAACCGGGACCGGTTCTGCATGCCCTACTCAGGATCAAATGTTCGCGCTCATCACACAAATATCTGCCCTTACCGGGATTTGAACCCGGGACCGCTAGCTTCGTAGGCAGGGTCACTACCAACTAGACTAACGTGTCGTCACTATTTACTGTTAAAGGGGGTGAGTAGGGACACAACCTAAAATAAGTCATAACTTGTTACAAATAAGGACAATTATTAAATGGACAATAACGTTGGAAATAATTTCAGTCTTATAATTAGTAACATATGCTTCATTTTAGCTTGTGTCCGTACTCACCCCTTAATTCCTACTCACACCGTTTTAAGCTAACCATAATTTAATTTCCAGTACGAATTCAAACTGATCCAACGCCTAGTCCGGAGGATGCGCTTCCAGGACATCAGGGGAGTGACCGGCACCAAGACTCTCGCGTGGGTCGGCATCAGCAGCCTCGACGACTGGACCCTATGGAAGAACGTCGACGGTGAGTCCATCAGTTCATTTAATTTTTTTAACCCCCGTCGCAAAAAGAAGGGTTTTATAAGTTTGACCGCTGTGTGTGTCTGTCTGTGGCATCGTAGCTCATAAACGGGATAACCGATTTGGATGCAGTTTTTTTATTTGAAAGCAGGTTGTCTAGCGGTAGCTCTTAGCTAGATTTCATGAAAATCGGTTGGGCCGTTTAGGAGATATCAGCTATGAAAGGAGGGGTCACTATTATATTGGGGGTTTTTATCTACCTAATATTAAATTTATGTACTTACATATCTATCTATCTAATAAAAAAAACAAGATGACGTACTAAAAGAAAAAAAAACTACAAGAAAATGTACCCCTTATGGCCGGTTGTTTGATCAGTAGTTAAACTAACTAATAGTCAAAAATCGTTACTAATGGTTAAAATCTCAAGGCAATGTGTCAGATTTTCCGTTCCTTTTTCGTATTTTAACAATTAGTTAGTTTAACTACCGATCAAACAACAGGCCATAAGTTGCCTACCCCGTCCCCTTAAAACAATGATAAGTAATAGGGGTGTGTCCTGGGTAAAAAAGTAATAAATCTAATTAGTCCGTCAGTAAGATTATCAAAAAATATTGAACACGTATTTTTTGCTTTTTCAAATCAATCAAAATTGACAATTATAACGCGCATGAAAGTTCGGGACTGGGGCTCGTGACGTCACAACGTGGTATAAAGTGTGCCACGGCGTGACGTCACGCGAAACTTCAAAGCACTTTATCTTCGTCATTTTATGTTTAATTGTCAAAAGAAAAAATACGTGTTCAATATTTTTTAATAATGTAAAAGACGGACTAATTAGATTTTTTAGGACACTAGCCTATTAACCTCGTAAGGCCCACCATACTACAAACAGGGAGTTTTTTGTGAATGGGACTTTGAATCTACCATCAACGCAATAAAGTTCAATTACGTTTGTTCGATAATGACATTTTCAGTTTATGAACATAGGAAAATAAACCTTATTCACATTGCAACACAGTTCAAATTAAATTGCCTTGATTATGTACATTCTATTGCACCCTGGACCTTACGAGGTCATACGTAATTTAGCAGAATGCACGTGTAACATACGTAATTAATTGATCATTCGTGATTTTTATGCACAGGGGAGGACATCAGAACAACGGGTTTCTCGATGTGGGTGAAAGGAAGTGGAGTGATCAGGTATGCAGTCCGTGGATTATATTGTTTTACTTCAAATCGAATTAAATACATACTTTCGTGATAACTAGTACCTGCAGTCTGTGAGCACTTAGAAGGTGCTTCGGGTTTGTACTTCTCTCTCACTTGCTCTTAATAGGAGCGTATGAGAGCGAGTGAGAACCAAGTACAAACCTGAAGCACCTTCTAATAGGCCTACCACACTCATAAGCTTCACCACAGTTTTGCCTGCGCACGCCGATTTGTACACGGAACACGGAGTGTGTAGTTGGTAAAACTGTTGGTAAAACGCTCCGTGTCCGTGTTCCGTGTACAAACCGGCCTGCGCAGGCAAAACTGTGGTGAAGCTTGTGCTTGTGGTAGGCCCATAAGAGATATCGCACTGATACGTGTGTCGCCTTTATACGATCGCTAGCGCTATCTGTTGGAGAGTAGAGGAACTAACTGAGTTATCCGTACCAACCACCCCAAGCCTATAGATGGCGCTAGCTGTCAATTAGATCCCGCAGCGTTGTTGTTTGCGCATCAGTAATTTAAAACACAGAAAATATACTGTCTCTTGAAACCATTATTACAAACATAAAAGAGGTACAGTCAACTACAAAGATATGTATCCATGTTAATCTTACAAAATGAAGTAAATTTTCGTATGCCATTCTTAATTACCCTTCCTTCGTGACATTTCTAGTATCAATAAAACCTTACATTGTGATCGACTCGTTTAAAATGCAATAATTATGTATCCCGCTTGTTTCCTCTGAATCATTCAGAGGAGGAGGAGATCACAATGTAAGGTTTTATTGATACTAGAAATGTCACGAAGGAAGGGTAATTAAGAATGGCATACGAAAATTTACTTCATTTTGTAAGATTAACATGGATACATATCTTTGTAGTTGACTGTACCAGACACTGTTAAGAATTTCGTAGATACTGTTTTTTTCCATTTTCAATTTCTATGACTTATAAAATGTGAACGATTTATAAATAGTTCGTCGATGCCGGAATAAAACAAGTAATTTTTATTTACAGTTAACCTTGAAAATTCGAAGCGAACGGCCAAAGAGTGAAACCTAATCTTGATTTCTGTTTTAGCCCCAATCCCTTCGATCCTCACTGCGCAGGAGTTGATGCCGTGAACCTCCTCCGGGACTACTGGTGCGCCCGGAAGCAGCCTTACGTCTGCGAATACAAAGTGCCAGTAAACGAGTCTCAAGACTCGACCGATTTAGCTAAAAAAGTCTAAACTAAAAAAAAAATTTAAAAACTAAAACCCGACTACGAAAAGTATGAAATAACAACGAAAAGTTTAAACAACTAAAATCAGACTGCAAAAAAGTGTTAAACAAAAAATAAGTTATAAAAAACTAAAATCCGACCGTATAAAAGAACGAAACAAGTTTAGACCTTTGTCATGTTTTACACTATGTAATTTTCGCTATCTGATTTACAATAAAACCATTCTTACTCCTCGTTTGATGACGTAGAGGCCAAATTTAGGAAAATCCAAGACATTGAGAGTAGGCATCACCTAGGCACCTGTGAATGGAACTCCATCCAAAATATTGTTCATAGTCGAAGGTTAGGATTATTATAGCAACGTGCATCGCAGTTTGGCCTTCGATTATTTAACACTTTTTTGTAGTCGGGTTTTAGTTTCTTAAACATTTCTTTTTAGTTATCCGTAGAGGTATAATATAGGTATGTTACAAGGGTTAGTTACCAAACATGTATTTGACGTAGAAAATAAATAGGGCTTATTTTGATTGTAGCTACTGACTTCCTTTTATACCGGATTCCTGTGTCAAAAACATCACAAGAGCTAGGTACAACTTGTGATTTTTATTCTAAACATAATGATGACAATTTAGTTGAACTGTTTTTTATACTAATAAAGTAGGTATTAAAGGATATCGCAGAGGCAATACGTACCCTCTAAGCCCTCTTTTCATTGAACCAGCTGTCTTAGTAGCGATGTAGACGGACCATGCACAAGGTCCAACCACGCACTTGCAACACATGTGGTATTAATCGGTAAAATACCAAATTTTACTCCGGGTCTTATAAAACTCCAAAAACTACATTAACGGGTGTGGCTGTAGCATATGCCATATGACCGCACGATATAAGTTAAAACTTAAAACAAACAAACAAAGCACGACTTAGATCGTGCCCTAGAACCTTATAGTTACAGGGAACCCTGTTTTAATCACATAAGGAGTAAGGAGCCTGACCCGTCCTTTGAAAGCCGCAGAGCCAGTAACCTGAGACTGGATCAAGGGGAACTGGGCGGAATGAATGGAGAGCCACTCGACCGCCCGCCTGCCTCGGCGGCGTCCCCACTCATCATCATCATCATACTTACTAGCTAGCACCGTTTTGGTACATTCGATCAGTAGCGCGCTTCATTTCGAATGAAGGAGAGTAGGTATATCCATTTCAGCGTCACATACCGAAGTATGACGGTGTGACGACGATTCTTTCGTTCACTGCTCAGAAAGAACGCTAAGTGCGCCTAAAGAAGTTTGCAACGACGAAGTTCTATGCTAGATTATGTATGTTTTGTTATCTTTAGCGCCTGTTTCACAATCGACGAGTAAATTTATCTGCCATATAAAGCGAGCTCTCTCCTTGTCTAATTTCAAGTATAAGAATGAGAAAGGGCTGAATTTATCTATCAAATATGCTTTACTTGTCGATTGTGAAACCGGCGGTAAGTGTCACGTCTTACCGCCGTACCCAGAGATATTTTTACTTAGAAAGGGTCATATTTCTAAGTCATTGTACAGTCAAATGAAATCGCGAACAAGTGCTTACAGGATTAATAAGTATTAGGACATATTGTACTTAGTGTATGACACGATGTCCTACTAATATTACAAATGCAAAAGTTTGTGTTTGTGTTAGATTGTTACTCCTTCACACGCAGCAACAAATAACTATAATTGAAATTTACGCGGACGAAGTCGCAGGCAGAAGCTAGTAATTATACCTATAATAAAGTGACAATGACATTAACTTCATGACAAGTAACACTCATCTATTAATTATCTAAAGAGGTTCTTATCATTTACCACAGAGGACTCTATAATACGTTTGTGCAGGCAAATGTACATGGTATGACGAGTTAGGAATATGACGAATTAGGAATATGACCAGTTAGGAATGTGTTGAATCAGGAACATGACCAATTAGGAATATGACGAATCAGGAACAAATCACATCGTCACCAAGGAACGACTTAATCTTCATTGACTGATTGATTGATTGATTGAGTGCTTTTTTAAATTCACATTTAAAGAATAGTTAGGTACGTCAGTTTCAGTTTATGTAGCAGCATTATTGTTTTGTTAATTGAAAAAATAACCTATTACTTTAACGAAAACAAAACATGTTTCCAAGTAAATGTCAGCATCCGGAAGAAGCCCTTACATAACGTAATACGGGTGACTCCCGGCCTAAGCACACAGTCCCATAAACAAACTGACACGGAGAGGCTTTGCCCAAACGTAACGAATTAAGACAAAGTAAACAAACAATTAAGAAGTTCCCGTAAAGTCACGACGCGTGGCGGGATTATTGTAACTTGTTAACGGAATAATTATAACCTATTTACAACTTGGGCTATTAATAACAAGATGTTTGTTGGGCTTGTTCAGTTAAGTGTGACAATAATTTGACTGCGGGGGGAGGGGGGTGCTTTAATATCACGGAGAGAAAAGTTATTTACTTAAAAGGCCTCATTTCCACATGCAAGGAAATGTTTGACTGTGTCTATTAATCAATCAATTTCTTTGAATACAAAATCAAAATTTAAATTAGTTTAAATAACAAAACACTTAATTAAATGGCACGTACATGCAAGAAACGCAGTCGGGTAAAAATTAACATGGACATGCAAGAACTACCACTAGTCACTGTTGAACAAATCGTCGTACAGTTTTTTAACAGGTGAGTTTGCGGCCCTAAGTAAGATTGATTTTTGAGTAAAAAGAAACAAAGTTAAAAGAGCAAAGGTAAATAGAAGGAAATTCCCTCAGGTAAAACAGCTACGTTTTTTTTTAAGAGCCGTTACAGTTGTACTGTTTGTCCGTCTGTATGACACTGAGAAGTTTTCTTACAAAGAATGAAAGTCACAATGCTGCTAATTTCGTATATTACGCATAATTTTTTATCCCATTTTCAAGGAAAAATAATGAAATTGGTAAAATATTATGAGACCTACTTACCTTCCTTTCATTTTATGTTTTTGAGTGTTCTTTTTAATGTTACAAAATCAAAATGGAAAAAGAAAAATTCTTAGCAATCATAATTTGAATGTTAAGTACTTACCTATATCAATTTTGGGATTTATTAATGGAAAAAATAAGGTAAGTTTGATAATTATTTATTGATCGAAAAAATACCAGTTGACCAATATAACAATCATAAATTTGAACAGTAAGTAAGGCACAACAAAATGTTTAATTTATAAAGGTACTATTTCAGTTAGGTACTGCGTTAATTATTGAACCAGAATTTGTGAGCTTAAGGTACGCGGTAAACACAGATTTAATAACAAAGCTGTCATAATCATTCACAACGCAATAATTTGCAAAATCCAAACAGTTTAATTGAAAATTATGTTCCGAGGTGAATTACCTGATAAATCTTCGGCTAACTCATTTAGTTCTGGGCTTATTTAAATTTATTTTGGCATCGGTAAGTAGTTGTTCAAGCGTTATCGGCCGAAGTTGGGACCGCCGTGTTGATTTAGGAATTTCGAATCCACGATAACTTGGCTGTAAAGGAATTGATAGGTGCGAAGGAGTCACTTGGTTTTTTGTGTATATTTAAAACTTAAACACAGATCCCTTCTTCTACATTGTCTTTACCTTATCTTATTTATCGTATTTTTCATGTTATGGTAGCTTTTATGAACTTGTCAAGGCGAGCTACTGGGAAAAATAAAGTGTAATAGGAGCTCTTATTAGCTTAGATATGTTTATGAAAGATAAACCCTTTGTCGTGAAAGTGAAAGCTTTTTATAAGATAAGAACAGGGGGGTTATTATGACGTGGCTATGCAGTTCACTTTACGGCGAGCGTAAGGACAGAGCTATAGCAGATATATTTATTTATTTATTTTCAAACAATATTTTACAGCCTTACAGTTAACACCAAGACGCTGTACAATTCAGTAAAACTAGCTTAGAGAAAAAACAAATACAAAAAAAAATACACAGACTTTCAAAAACAAATGCCACTGTCATCCATCGCCTCGCAATACCTCAAGCACTCACGACATACACTTCGCCATCGACTCGCAAACAAATCGCACTCAGGTGCTGATGACAGAAGTGAGTTAAGCAGCGTCAGTGCTCCCGTGGTCGGGGAATTTTTGTGGGACACGATGCGTGCTCTAGGAGCTGCTAGGAGATTGGGAGTCCGCGCTCTAAGAAAATTCTTAGGCACAAAAGGAACGGCCAACCTAACAAACTGCGCCACCAGTTCGGAACAATCCGTGTCACCGCGCAGTACGCTGCAGGCCGCAATCAGTAGGTTGTTATTTCGCCTCATTTCCAGGGAATTAAAGCCAAGTGTACCTAGCAAAAACTTGGTGGGGTATAAAAAAGGGTAATAACCGTAACGATATATACAACTCTGTCCTTTTCTCTCAGCGTAAACTGAACATCATAGCTATGAAATTCCAGGAGCTTACCTATATGTGTGCCAAGTTTCAACCCGATCCGTTCTGTGGTTGAAGGTTGATTGAGTAACAAACATCCAAACATTCAAACTTTGTCATTTTTAATATTAGTACTAGGTGACCCGCCCTCGCTTCGCTTCGGTTTATGCCAGTTTTCTGTAATACCCGTACTTAATCCAAACCTTATTATACATAAAAACCTTCCCCTTGAATCACTATCTATTAAAAAAAACGCATCAAAATTCGTTGCGTAGTTTTAAAGATCTAAGGGGACACACAGACAGCGGGAAGCGACTTTGTTTTATACTATGTAGTGAAGAGTAGGGTGAGATAAGATGAAGTAGTGGCGGGACTTATTGGATTGGAAACACTATTGCCTTATTAAATTATTAACAGAAATCCTCAAAAATAAGTGAACAGAGTGATACGAGTACATTCTCAACATGACTTTAAATAAACAATGAAACGCGAATTTGTAGATGATAGCTCGTACCTAATTACATTTTGAACCCAATTTTAACAAAACAATTTTCGGTGTATTTATTTAATCAGAAAAGGAAAAATAAATTTCAAACGAGGAAACTCACGTCAACAACAGGTAAGGAAAATGTACAAAACAAGCTTCGTAGTTTTGTACGCGCTGAAACCGACATTTTCTTTTTATACCAACAAACGTCTGATCAAACAACTGTAAATGTACTTACGGCATTCAAAATCAATAACAATGATCTGACTTGACTTTTTGCTAACTTGGAAACCTTTTTCGGGATTATGTTAAAATTTCAATATAAATGTTAAAGTGTAATATTCGGAAAGCGGTCCAATAAAACTTGGAGAGATTACGATTGCGACGGAAGTTTAATCCTAACTGTGTGAAAAGTTTTACTTGGGGACTAAGCGCGGCTTTGTAAAAAACATATTAACTTTTATTGTTTATTTTATAAATACTACATAAGTAATTAAATGATAATAAGTGATATTCTGTTAGTCAATAATCCGGAATAGAGAATGCAATGATAAATTAAAGATGTGAAAAATACAGACATGCAAAAAAATTGCTTATCAGCGCCATCTGTTGCTTGGTAGCAGAACTGTTTCCACTGGATAACTTCACTGCCATCTATCAGCGAATAGAAACCAAGCTGATGACAGTTTTCACTGCAAGGAGATTATTTTTAGTTCATTGGCAACACTAAAAACAGCTGTCAGTTACTGTCAAATATATTAAGTAGGGTTATGATCGCAATAATATTAATATTTTTATAGAAATTCAAAAATTTACAATAATTTCATTCAGATAAAGTAAGTATAAATGAACTTACCCATATTTGCTGATGATCTGGATTGTTACATATGGATTTCATTGTCATAACTCTTGTTTTAGATGAATCTAATACGAAGAGGGTTATCTCTAATTTCTACAGGAATAAGGACACAATGCCTTACGATTTCTGGTAAGAATTCAGTTTTTATTACAAATGACTTATAGGGGCTTACTACTAAAGCAACATACAGAACAGTTACTTTGCACAAACTATAAATATTTTTACACAGCCCAGTACCGACCTATTACTAATACTCTGCTTTCACTGTACAGTCGAAAGCATTAATATCTACACAGACTTGCGTCAAAAATATATATACATAGACCTTATTGTTAGCGGTATAGGGACGTTCAGATATTTTTGACATCTTGGGAAAATGTACCTATGTATTTATGACATCGACTGTACATGTGTTATTTTTTGTTATATTTGTAGTTTTTTTAAATACCTGACTAAGTAAGCAAAAAGAGTTTATCGAGTTTAACCCATGGAGCGCCCGGCTCTTGAATAGCATTGGTAATCGGGCGCCTGACGTGTTATAATAGTCTTAATGTGTGTTAACAACATTGGATGTTTTGCTTTAGCTCCTGAGCTATTTTAAAAGATTTATAATCGTTATAGGCTATGGGCTGTAGGCTTCATGGGAATTATAACATATTATTATTATAGCTACATACTAGACGGTGCCATTCATGTATAAGTGAAAGTTTAAAAGTTTTATATTCCCACATTCTAATATGAGGAAACGTTGCACATCACTGGTGCGCAGGGTGCGGGCTAGCTCTAATGGTATCCTGAGGGCATTTGCGGACAGGTTTGATTGTCAGTATCTGAATCATTGTCATATGATCCATGTACTGACAGTCAAGCCTTACTAAGTGTTATTTTTATTTTATTTTCATTTTATAGTTTTTATATGTAATAATTAGGTTATAATATTTACTAACTTTAAGCTAAGAATTTGTAACTAACTTAAATATGATCCCAGTTGGTTGAAATAAGCGTTTTGAATTGAATTGAATAACCTACTATACTTACAGTGCAACCATTTTCTTAACAGTGATGGGCAATCTTCGTTTTTCTATCACATACGAGTGACAAATATAGCGTGATAGCGATAGCTAGTCGAAAGCTATTAAGAAGCTGGGAATACTGTAATCATAATTATAACCTATAGGTATGGTTAGGTTTAGGGCGGAATGAATGGAGAGCCACTCGACTGCCCGCCTGCCTCGGCCGAGTCCCCGCTCATCATCATAAGGTTAGGTTTGTTTTATAACAATCCTGAAGAGTTAAACGGTTTCAGAATAAAATGTATGTCTAACTTAAGTATAAAAAATTGGCACATGTTCCAAATGGGAAAACTTGGAAGTTGCAATAGGTTACCTAGAAATGTATATATCGACTATTCGACTCAAAATCACCCATCATCTATGTATCTTATAGCACCTAATAACTTGAATTTTGAAAATGAAACAGACAGAAAACAATTTTTTTACTAAAGTTAGGTTAGGTTAGGTTAGCCACATTTTAATCTATTTAGTTGTTATAGTTTTCTCTTTCAATTGTTGTATGTGTTATTATTTATGATATTTTCCATATTTATAGTATATGTAGTTTTAGCTGTTTGCTGTGAAAGCATAAGGTACTACTTTCCTTTTGCGGTATTAAAACTTTCCTGGTGACTTTTGGTTAAAAATAATTTATAAATATTAAAATCAGACCATCAAATTTACAGACCTCACATGTTAAACTCAATTCAATTGAGTTCAACAACCCGGTAACTCGGTGGAAAATGCACAATTTTCATACAAACCCTGGGGACAACATCGTCCCCTGTGTTACCAACTATATTATTGTTCTAAACTGTATTATTTTAAATTTAATAATTTCCAATTTTAGCCCATTTGTCTGATTTAATAAACGTGTAAGTCACGTCGTTAGCAAATTTATAGTTTGTGATATGGATATGGTATTTGGCTTCTTTAGTTGCGAGATTCTTGATAATTCTCAAAAAATACACATTAAAAATAACTTTTTTTATAAAATGCATCAATACTGCAATTGATCCAACACATGAATCACATCTGCACTCGCAGCTGCATACATTCACCTAAGCAATGCCGTCCCTATAACCAAGTCTTAAGATCCACTTTGCCTCAACAGAAATATTGTAAATCCATGTTATTTAAAATTTGCTTTATTTCTTTTAGCTAAAGTTGATTTTAGTTTGTAAATTACAATGGTCAATATTAGGGTGTCACACGCCTGTCATTGGAACCCTTCCGCATGGACATTAAATCTCGACCATTTAGACAAACCAGTACAATTTGGACCTTAAACAGTGTACAACATAGTATGAAATAAAGTCCAAGTTATTTGGTTCATGTCGGTAACGTTTAAAACAAGGAAATAATCCCCTCTGTCAATATTGGCAGTTCATTAATGTATTTTCGGGAATTTGCGAGTCGGTTAACGGTTTTCGGCGGAAACAAAGGTTTGAAAGGATTGTACCTGTAACGTGATATTGGTCTAACGCATTAGCCGTTATCTATGTCATAAATGAGAACGTGTTTGTTTGTTCTACTGTCTTGTGAAAACTGAGTAACAGATTTTGTATATGGTTAAATAGGTAAATACTTAGTCAAGAGTTTGATTTAGACTATTTTAGCACCGGCTAGCTAGCGTTGTAAATGGAGTTCGTGCGCGGGGCTTGTGCCTTGCCAAATTAAAACACTCCCGCACATTGAAATAAACTTTAATAATGATGTTTCACACTTTTATTACAGTAACCGCCTGTTGCACAATCGACGAGTAAAGCATATTTGACAGATAAAGGGGTTTGGGTAAAAGTGTTGTCATTTGTAAAATTCATACATTTTCAAGGTGAGCGGCCATTCGTAAAAGTGGTCAATTATGACAGAATTATTAAAAATAAGCATATTTTGTTATGTAATGTAATACTCTTAAGTGCATCGGAGCCGAGATATTGAAATATTCATACTTGGGCATACTTTTGTACTAAAAACTGAATACTTAAATCTTTAAAATCTCCGCTCCGATATTATTTAACGCCATAAATTATATATATCTATGTGTATTTAGAGGTCCTCTAAAAAACTATGTAAAAATAATCCGTGGCCGCTGAAAAAAAAAATTACAATATTCTTCAAACAAATTTACACAACCTTTCCTCTTTCTTAAATTTTAAAATAGTCAAGGAGAGCGGACTTTTAATGGTTGATAAATTTACTTGTCAATTGTGACACAGGCCCTTAATATAACGATTACAGGGATTCATTAGGATTTCTAAAAAGAACTTAAGGCAGAGCTTACTTAGTCACGTTATCGTCGGACGAAGTCGAACGAGACCGACACGACCGGATCGGAAGGGAGTCGATGCGCTCCCATTGGTCAGTGAGACCGGGCTCGTTCGCGTATGCGTTCGTATGGGGTTGCCGCTGCACCATACTTTTATCCGACTGCGCGACGCAAAAGGGTCGTGAGTTTAACAGTATTATGTATGAATGTAAACATACGTACGCTTTAAGTATTGAGGCGAGTATAAAAGCTAGTTATTTTCATGGCATGATGAAGGGAAACCTGCGCACAGGCCACCTGATGGTAAGTGCGATCTGTGACCCATAGACATTTGCGTTCTCAAGACTGTATACACAACATAACAAAGATACATATTCTGCCCTCCTTAGAAAAAAGGGCGTATGTCACCTAGAACCGCGTATGTATTAGACTATTAGTGACCAGTTCTTGAGATGGGGGATTAAATTTAGGGCAGTATTATACTTATTGCAAGGTAAAGTAAGCCTCGTGTGGTTGCCGAGTTAGAATAGTGCCACTCCATGTCTTCCCGTGGATGTCGTAAGAGACGACTAAGGGAATAAAGGCTTGTAGTACTTGTTAGGCGATGGGCTTGCAACCTGTCACTAATACGCTGGTAAACATCTTAGCCTAATTGTGCAAATTGTGGTTATAGAATTATCAACAAGTTTTTAGAGATGTTTGTAATTCTGTAGCTCTGCCTACCCCACTCTGGGAACGAAGGCGTGAGATTATGTATGTATGTAAAAATACGTTTCTATAATAAATAATAGCACTATGTTATTAGGACTTTTTTTCTTTAAAGTTTTTCCCCGAGCATATCTATACGTTATTGATATTTTGTCTCGAACAAAATGAATCAAATTTTAATTAAAAGGTAAAGATAAAGAGACATTTATTCGCAACAATACAAAATTACATTACATATATACAAAAAGAACAAGACACAGAAAAAATGTTTCAAGACGGCCCTGACTCAGCATTCGCTAGCCGTAAAGCCAGCACTGGTCTTCAATTGGAACCGCTTGGTGAAGAGACGGAAAGTGACACACTTAATACAAAACAACCTTAAAAGAAAAACAACATGGATTAAATAACAATCATTCGTTTGAGATTATCTCGAATGACCATGACCTATAGCATTATTAGATGTAAATTAATCTGTTAGGCATAGATAATTATGTGGCCTCTTCCAATTTGCCCTATTATGAGTAGATAAGTCTGGTCCATAATAAACGTGTGCATTCTTTAACAGGGGGCGTTTAAATAAAATGCAGCAGAAGCAGGAGAAACTAACCTATCCGCGGTTTGAATGTTGGAAACTAAAAATAAGCGCTACTAGCCAAATGTCTTTGCTCTTGGTCAAATGCTGCCTATTAAAAAAGCTCGCTCTTAAGATCCAGATGACGCATGTCAGATTTTTTTTTTTGACATCTACAACTTCCTAAATTCAATAGAATTATATTTTTGACATACTTACCAAAAAGCAATACTTAAATATAATATGAAAACCATTATTCTGCCGTTTCTTGGTTATGTTATCTAAAATCTTTCACCGTAAGCCTCAGCACATTTGGAAAGGATTGTGACCATACAATGTCGATTGACCACCATTGTCCACTTCGACCATTCACACCTCCCCATTGTGCATTGTGTTGCGTGACTTGAGAATTCTATTAGAAATGTTATAATTCTAACAATGTTTGTACCCTTTTGTGGTTTTTGAAATAATTGTGGTGAGTTCGTCCACGGTACAGAACTTACTGTTGGAAAAAACCTCTTATATTTTTTGCTAAACATTACAACCTCTTAGTAAAGTTTATAATGAACATATCAAAATCAAATCAGAGGAGATAGATTAGGATCATTTTCGTTTTTATAACTTGGCCAGAAATAAATAGTACCTACCAGTGCAAATGTTGCAATGCAATACACTTACCTTTTCGCAGCATGACGATTTTTTTATTCCCGGTACTTGTTTATGGTCTTTCAATTCATAACTATTAATATGACTTTATTTAATTGAATGTATTTTTTTCTTAAAGTTCTTCAATTCTATGTTTCTCATTGGCATTGGTTTTCCTTGAAGTATTCTCAAAACTTAAATTTATCGTCTAGAAATGAGCTTAATTTTTTAAACAATCAATTGTTCATCTACAATCTTTACATATAAATTAAGGGTAAGCAATGTTGAAGTATATAAAGGATGATGTTTTATAAATAATTCATCCACAGTCTCGTAACACATAAATAATAAGTAAGAGCAAGCAATCTTGTAGTATATAAAGGGTGATGTCATTTCAGCACACCATTTCTCACATCAAGCAAACATACATAAACCCCGTTAAATGCTTCCACGCCTCACAACTCGCGCTATAAAGAGCCGCCCATTTACAATCGATTACAAACACACATCTATTGTGTGCGTGAGACCTCCCCGGACTTGCACTTCCCATGTCCAGTGAGAAGAAAGTGGGAAAGTAGAGGATTCAGGAACGCTTCGGTGGATGAGTGGAGCTGAGACGGAAGCGATAACTTGGAAGTTATTCGTTTTTTTTAATGTGGCAAACTATTAACTAGCGGACCATATTGTCATGATGATCGGCAAGTGACACTGAGCATGAGAAAGTTGCGTGGATCAGCAGGAAAATAGACAGTACATAGTCATTATAACGGGAGACCAAAATTAGATCATTGAGCGCAACGAGCCCCAACTTGAGCACTTAAAGATTATTGACTTACTTTGTGTCGGTGTTTAAGTATTTTACGTCGATCACACGACATTAATTTCGTAAAATGTATTAATTTCTAACATATTATAGTCATTAACAGTGATTTCAGATCGCGGTTGATAAAAAAATGTGGTACTCGCAAGTCCCAAGTCTAACCTAACCTGAAGTTGCGTTTTCAATTTTCAAGGTTTCCTGAAAACCACAAGATATCAGCAAAAAATACTATAGAACGATACTTTCTATAAAACATTTCGTTGATAATTCAAGCGGTCCCCTTTCCCAACGTAAGGTACCTTCCGCTGCCTAATGCTTACGGGAGCACGGGGCAAATTATGACTGAGTTAACCTTTTGAACGCAATACGTCGAATACAAAATGTGCCACTCATACGCCAAACAAGTTTGCTATGCTATGCAAATTACACGTTATTGCTACCAAACAAATTCTCTTTTAATCTTGAACTCTTGTCGGCTGTAGCCGACGTGGCGTCAGTGGCACGACTTTTAGTTGACGGCCAGAGCCGACTGTGGCGTTGAAAAGGTTAAGCGTCGAACGAGTAAGCGCGACACTCTGCAGTCACCACTAGAACCGAGAACCAAGAAGGGGTAATTGGTACAGAAAAGAGTATTCCTAAACTTATTTACATGATTTACAAGTGACAATGTGGTTATATCGAAAGAAACTAACATCAGATAAATTTTCAAAAGACTAACTTCGGCTTAGCACCCTTTATCTGTACGGTATTTGGTTAAATTCATAACACTTCGCACCTTTGCATTACGCACGAACCAATTATAAAGTATAACCACCAAATATTAATCTTTCCTAGAAAGCTACTTTCAATGAATAAACAGCACCACGGAATCTTCAGGATTACTGCGTCTGTTATACTGCAACAATTGCGGAAAAAGTATTATCAACGCAAATCTATTCTGATAAAGTTTACACAAAACTGTAGTAACTGTCCTAAAATTTCGGCTCATTGTTCATTGGACAAAACACCTCTTTGGTATTCGAATAAGGTTTTATTTTGAACGGCGTAAGCTTTATGGGATTAAATACAGGGTGTTATTGAAACATAATGCAGATTATTTTTATCTAGGTATCAAGTAAACTGGTTTTTTGTGTGTAACTTTTAAAGATGATTGCCACACAAATACATAATTTACTGCTTAAAGTGGCCTCCTTATTCTACATGTAATCACTTGGCTTTCCGAAAATATGGTACTTATACTCAGTTTGAAAACCGCTCTTCACAGACCGATTTATTTGGTAAATAAGTAGAAAGTTGGTGATACTTGTGAAATATAATAATCAATGTAAGTAGAATAGAATCAGAAGTAATAGTATCAAAGCAGTGAAATACATTTGATATTAGAAATAGGTCCAAAAACCAGTTTTAAAAATGAGTAATGAAACAATGAAAGATCTGCATCGTTACGTTATCTCTCTGAGCTGAATTTTTGCATCAAACACACCCTGTATCCCTTATTTCTCGGAAGCGGAGCCTGGTGGCTCAACTCTTGCCTATTGTCGCTCAGGAGTCACGCTGTCAGCCGCTCGGACAATGCCCACTATTAGCGGATTATGATCCGCAAAAAGAGCAGGTACTAGATGAATGATGCATGTTACAAGCGGTGGAGGTTGCTGAAGCGAGAGCGGGTGTTCTAAAAGTGGCTTTTTATGTGTCGCAATTTACTGGGGCTGGTCCTCGATTGGATTGATAAAAAGTCTGTGTTTGAATGCCGGGAAGGATTTCTTAAGTTTCAGATCGTTTAGCTCCGAAATTATCCGAAAGGAATCAAATTAGCAAGATATTTTTGACAGCGTTTAGTAATGTAATAAACATCTTCAACTAATTAAGTAATGTATCTATAGCTAACCCGATAATGCAATATAGTAGGTTATGACTCGGTTGGGATATAAGAAACTTATTGTCCATGTCAAATTTAAACAGCCTGCATATCTCCCTCTTGATTTTTTAATCATATTTCCACTTCTTTTTCGCTCTTTTACAACAACTCTGTCATCTCTTATCGCTTGGACCCCAAAATATTGTTAATATTTGCGTGTCCAGATGCAAGTGACCAACGATCAACAATAACAGTCCAGGGTCGGACGTGACGGCCGGTCCCCGAGGATCCGAATCTCCTACCCAAACAGACTTAACTTCTGGAAGTGTTTGTTGGGAATAATGGACATTAACATGTGGTTTGGATTTCGCGGAACGCTGGTGCCATATTTATTTTTCATTTTGGTTTGGCGGGAGTTAACATGAGAATGCCATAATTGAGTAGAAAGAAATAAGTTTTTTTTATGTATAAAGCATTGGCAAGTGATATTACTGTTACGGGCGTGTATCTTGCTCGCACATGCCCAAAATACCAGAATTTCAACATTTGAAACTACTCTTTTAAAAAAAAAAAATTGATAATAAAAATCCCTTATTTGAACGTTTAGCAATGATATTCCATTGTATCGAGAATCTGGTATTTTAAAATCCTAGTATGTTGCGAATGAACCAATGATATGGTCTATTGATCTTCTCTCAGCATTTTATGGTTTTTACACCATAAATAAACCGTACTTTGTGTCAATGTTATTGCATTGCATAATCTTTATTCAGAAGAATAAACTCCTTAATCATTGTTGCCTACTTGAATACTAAGAATAAGTTACGAATGGAAGTATCGTAATCCGTATATCTTAAAACAAAACTGCCAAAAAGACTGGCTTCAGACATCTAAATCAATGTAACAAACCGCTTTCATTGATTATTGTATCCTTCAAAAACTTCACGCTTCACTATCTTCCGACATCGAAATCTGGACAAAACATTTCGTACCGTTTCACACCAGACCACACAGCCTAACCTCGTGTCAATCAAGTCCCGCTATTGCGATCACATGCCCTTGCCCATGCGCATCGAATCGCAAATGACATCAATTGAAAACCACAGGCAATGCTGGCAACGCCTTCCGAAAACCCCCTGTATAACTGTTTTTATCTAGCCCTTTTGTAACACCACGTTATGTTTTCACCTAAGGAGTTTATATAGGTTTGAAATTAAGGTTGAATTTTCCGTTATTTTGTGTTGGCAATGTGTTGCAATTGTTGATGCATCTAAAGCCTTACTGTGTCTTTGTTTAGGAGATTATCCCGTGTTTGAAATGTGGTGTTGGCACCTGCCGAGTGTCGCAGAACTAACGGTTTGATAATCTGTGATCTTTAACATGTTCTTGAAAGGTCTGTTTGTTTGGAGTTTTCCTCCCATGTTTTGTAGTTTTTGGTTTACGGGAAAATATATTATATTTTTGATAAGACAGAAATAAGCGATCGCGTTATTTTATGAGTTGTCATCCATTCATTTGTCCCGTCAGGCAACAATAACGCACTGCAGGCAGGGCACAGGCCTTCTATTCCTGTGCAAAGCTGTCCGTTCATTCGCTTGCCTTATTTAGTTCTTTTCCGTTAATCCAAGACATCGGATAGGTAGATGGTCTGCGGATTCTAATATTTGCCCTTGTCCACTGCCCGTTATATTTCCTTTTCATCATAACCTTATTTCTTAGCCAGATTAAATAATTAAAAAAAGTTAGGACTGCCAAATTAATTGTTATATTATTTTTATTACAATAATTACTAAGTAATCCGGATGTATTATTTTGTACCAAAGTGTAAAAAAAAAGTGTACATTCTTCTAATGATGAAAATGAAACAAATACTTACTTTTCTCGATACCTATCTGTTCTAATTTACTAAGCATCAATATATCAAGCGGACGTTGCAACTTTCTCTAATAGTTAGTGCAACACAGCTTAATGCAATTCTACAAGATTGAACCGAGGAAACTTTTACAACGCGGCACGGCGTGATAAATGGACTCGAGCTAGTTCTGATAAATGATGCAACGGTTTATCTAATAAACTTGTGCTGGAACTCTGCATTATCGAAAAGGATTTTAATAAAAAAATAGGATGTAATTTTGTGTTTACATAGCTTTACTTTTGCAAGACATTGCACGACAGTGGTTTAAGGCTCAGCCACACCGGTTGCGTGACGAACACGTGCACGTGCGCGTTCGCTTTCCACTGCGTTGTATAGTATGAATTCTTATTACGACATGTCACTATACAACGCATTGGAAAGCGAACGCGCACGTGCACGTGCACGTCACGCATCCGGTGTGGCTCGGCCTTTAAATTTCTACGTTTGTATGAAGCATGTCAGCAATGACGGCGGCGGCGATGAGGCGGTTTCTATGCAACTATCCCTTTACACACGAGCCTAGTGTGAAGTGAGGGTCAAAATTAAATAATGTATTCCATGGACGAATTCAGCCCATTGATTTTACGTACATAAATGATATTTTTATTAAATTTTGGGGGTTTAATACACAAACACAAAGGGACTAAAAATTAGGTATTCTTTTAATTTGTTACCCAATAAATTAAATAACTAACAATAAGAGCCGTTTTGTTTGTTGTTTATAAGGTTCATATACAATCAGTAAAACCCTCACAAGCGTACCAGCTCGGGTGTAAAGGTTATATTCCGTCTGCCCGCTGCTGTAATCGCTGCGCAAAGTCGTGGCAAAGTAATTAATAGTTTCTTTGACGCTGCCCCTTTAAATCTTCTAAGGCCCTTTAACCACCACGCAGACTCCTCACCTCGGACCATCTCATTTCCAGCGCCATCTCTGCCCCCCGCGCCGGCGCCGACGCTGCTGGCGCGCGCGATGGCGTCGCTCGCGCAGATGCACAAGACGGGGCCCCACATCAAGGACAGAAAGTCTAGGAACCCGCTTAACGGGAACCCCTTCGCTAAGGTGAGATTAAAACAGGAAAATAAATTTCATGCACAGTGTTTATAGTTCTGTATGCAAATACTGTATAGGTACCTATTACGAATACATGCACTACCTACCCCAGAAAAATTGGGTCATGTTTGAAACATAACGTGAGAGCTAAACTTGTTTTTGAGAAAAAATCACGCCATTGTGCTGTCCCTAATAATATAATATCGATTCGCATTACATTTTAAACAATCTTACGAGTCGCTAGAAAACATTGCCTTTTGTTTATTTAATACAATGTATTAATAATTTAACTCCAGGGTGTAGTCCTCAAAACCTTAATAAAAAAGCCGAAGAAGCCCAACTCCGCCAACCGCAAGTGCGTCCTGGTGCGCCTCTCCAACGGGAAGGAGATGGTCGCCTACGTGCCCGGCATCGGGCACAACCTTCAGGAGCACAACATCGTGCTGGTCAGGGTCGGAAGGTAATTCATCATTATTATTATCATCAGTGTTATCATCGCGATTATCATTAGTAACAAGCCGAAGGAGCACAACTCCGCCAACCGCAAGTGCGTCCTGGTGCGGCTCTCCAACGGGAAGGAGATGGTTGCCTACGTGCCCGGGATCGGGCACAACCTTCAAGAGCACAACATCGTGCTGGTCAGGGTCGGAAGGTAATTCAGCATTGTTATTGTTATCGCTATCATCATTATTAACAAGCCGAAGAAGCCCAACTCCACCAATCTCAAGTGCGTCCAGGTGTGGCTAGAGGGAGGAGGAGGAGGGAAACGAGCATGCGGCTTACCTGGTGGGAAGTAATCACCACCGCCCGTAAACACCAGCAACGCAAGACGAGTTTTCGGTCCGTTGCCGGCCGGCGGTTTGTCGGAAAAATTAACTCTTTTCTTAAAGGCACCCATGTCATAACTGGTTGGAAATTCCGCCGAAGGTAGTTCGTTCCACAGTTTCACTGTACAGGAGCGTCCCCATTGAGAGCATTCGCGTGTAATGAGCATTCGGCGCGAACATTGAGTGGTGTGTAAACTTTGTAACGTTCGGCTAAACGTCCACACCACTCGAATATTCTAGCGAATGCTTTGTGAGGACGCTCGTTACTGTAGTTTATAGGTTATGAAAGAATTCTACGGGTGCGTCATTATCATCCTTAGTCTGGTGTTGGTTTCAAGGTTTTTCATATTTTTCCAGATTGAAGGACTGTCCCGGCGTGAAGCTGAAGTGCGTCCGAGGAGTCCACGACCTGCCCCATGTCGTCAAGCCCAAGCCCTAGCTCTGTACAGTAGACTTAGAATAGTGTAGTAAATAATATTTTATAAGG
The DNA here is from genome assembly GCA_946894065.1 of Acleris literana. Lineage (NCBI taxonomy): Eukaryota > Metazoa > Arthropoda > Insecta > Lepidoptera > Tortricidae > Acleris > Acleris literana. The sequence goes on along the minus strand of OX335683.1, from coordinate 18,737,542 downwards.
CGATACTGGCTTTTTATTACTCTAATATTCTGCCCTGGTACGGAAAAAAGGCACATCTACTATATGAATTGTATTGCACTTCAGACCTTATTATAAGCATTGAGAGTTTAAAATGCTTCTATAAATTAATTGCACTTGTGCCTTTTCTCCGTACGATGGCAGTATTACGCCCGCCTTTCACTGCGAGCAGAACAGACCCCGTGCGGACTCAGTTTGGCTTACAACGGTGACTACAAGTGTTTCCACCGCGAGCTAACATCTTAAAAGTCACCATTGTAAGCCAAACGGAGTCCGTACGGGGCCCGCTGCGTTCGCAGTGGAATTCGGGCATTAGTATTTCATCATCTCCATCTTCATCAAGTCAGAGAGTCGGTGACCTTGACATTATGTACTTGTAATCCCTACCGAGTTTGATACCCAGTTGCTGCCGTGTATCAATGAGTTTAACTTACTTAAGTAACCGATGCTCTAACGGTGAAGAAAAAAAAATTGTGAGGAAACATGCACATTCCGCCAACTGTTTGTGTTAAGAAGTTCATTGCACAAAATATACCTAATACAATTCCTATAGGATCGAAGTGTATCAGTGAGGGCATATCTGGATTACATAAGAAGCTAAATAAAAATAAATAAATATCAGCGGACTGTCGCACACAAATTGACCTACTATACTAAGCTTCAGAAGAGTCCGTTTATAGCCATTCTCAAAAAGCGCCATAATTAACTGTATATCTAATCGAATCGCACAAAAAACGAACACCTTCTATATGATAAATATCGCAAATCACATAAAAACCAACTCAAAATAAACAAACCATCGCTGCACGTGCAAAAACCGCTATGTGTTTGCTTTCATAATATAAAGGATTTCATACTTTATTCAAACTATCTACGATCTAAAATGCTCCTTTTAAAAAATAGCCTAGCGATTTGTGCACGCCCTGTGACGCAAACCCAAAAAAACAAATATCACCTGTAAGAGCACACTTCACAAACGCACGTGTAATAAATCTTCAACCTTTTTCATTTACTACATAGTCCCCAGTTAGGTAGTTCCCGACCTTTTTTTGTCGGCAAAGGTCAACTATAATAAAAGCCTGCCGCGCGCTCTGATTGGTCGATCCGGGCCTGCGTTTGCGCAATCCCCGCCCATTGCGCAAAGCAACGGAAGCTTGAGGGAAGTATACATAATAGAGGTATAGGTGCTTAGTGAATATAAGTAAATGGGCTCCTTTGTTACTTTTATTTGTTTAGTAATTGGTATACTTAAAGCATATTTTTGGGTCATTATTTGGGCGTTTGCTCCGAATCACTTTCGTGGTCACATTTTTGTAGAAGTGGCTGCAGATTTCGATTTAGTTTCTGGTTAGGTATCTAAGTTTACCGGACATCTAACAAATATCCAAAATCAAAATATACGCCCAATTCTTCAAAAATATGTACACAAAACTAAGGCGGTTGAAACGCTCGAATAATGACCCTTTTAAGCCAAGATGGAGGGTAAGTTTTCAAGAATAAGTTTGTACAGTCAACTAGTTTATAGGACTATGTTAAAGTGACTTTGTCAACCAAAACGTAAGAGACTTCTTATGATTTGGTTTACAACATCACGTTGATAAAGTCCATGGTGGTCATGAATTGTATAAAAAGTAAAAAGGTAACTCTTCGTATTCTGGAGTTTCTGGTCAATATCAGTAGGTACCTAGTTTAACCCGTACTGGGTTTTGAACGCTACAGACGGCTCTGAGTCAACTGAAAATCGTGCCTTTGACGCCACGACGGCTACAGCCCGTATTCCGTATTAATAAGGTGTAATTTGCATAGCTTATAAAATTGTTTGGCTTAATGTATTCGACGTAAAGACATCAACGCGTCGCACTTTACGAATTGTACTATCAATCGTGTATTTGTTATCCACACTATAATAATTATGAACGTGAAAGTAAGTTTTGTCTGTTTGTTACGCTTTGACGGCTAAACCGCTGAACCGATCTCGAGGCAACTTGGTATGGAGATAGCTTAAATCTTGAGAAAGGACATAGGGTATTTATTTCTCGCGAGCAGCGATAAACGACTTCTACACAGACGGAGTTGCCGGCAACGCCTAAGCTATACTAATATTATAAAGAGGTAAAGTTTGTGACGTTGTAACGGGTAATCTCTGCGGATCTCCTGAACCGATTTTGAAAATTCTTTAACCAATAGAAAGCCACGTTATTTGAGAGTGTATATACATATATTAATCCAAAAAAAAAAGTTTATTGCCCAACGAAGTGGGCACGGGGACAGCTAGTATTAGATAAATAAACAAGTGAAATAAAATTGTGAACGTTTTAGGATAATTTAAAAACCACAGGCAAATTGCCTATTGTTGTGTGCTCCATGGTCTTTCTGTGCTTTTAATTAAAACTATACTAATCCTGTCTAATTAAACATGTGAGTTATACCTACTCATTTGACCAAGCAAGGGGGAGGGGTTGTACCCTACTGCCCTCATATAGGGTGGGGCCAGCTACCCCAACCGCAACATTGACTTACCAATTATAAACGACGCATGCAGTCCAACGATGTTATATTTCTACTACTTTAGCATTATGTGAACTACCTACTTACTACTGAGAATCATTATGATTCGGCAAGAAATATTGCCTACAGAAACAAAGACATACGGAGGTGTTATTCTCTTGCAAAAGGGTTTCGTATCGAGAATTTTAAGCTACCAAATTAAGAATGCACTCACAGGTTAATAAATGGTGCGTCGAGTTCAAGAACGAGTTGTTTAAGAGAATCGCCTTCCGGGGGAATCCATAACTCTCCGCTTTATGCCTAACGAAATAGTAATGGGTTATTCACACCATTTATAACTCAAGAATGGCTGGACCGATTTTTATGATCTTGGATTTGTTGGTTTTGTCTCTGCCCCGAATAGCAGAATAACTAGTAAAACATCGAAAAAAAAATCATTCTGAGGCGGTACAAAGTTCGCCGGTTCGGCTAGTTTAAAATAAAAGAAGTTATTGTTTGCTATCCAGTGCTTTAAGCTGCGCTGGTATAAGGGAAAATTTTAGAGCAATTTAGGTATAGCCGATGACTAGAGTAAAACAGCTATTTTTGTTGGTTGTGAATAGCTGTTAAAAGCTGCTCGAGTAACTGTACCTGTGGCCTTTTTGCTAAGAGATTATGTAGGATTTTATTGCTTTTCAGATTTGTAGGGCATAGAAGCAAAAAAAATATCTATAAATTGCAATATGTACCTTATTGAGTTACAGGATAAGGTGTATTTTACATCTTATTAAATTTGTTACATACGCGGTATTGCATTATCATTATCACCGACGAAATGTCAGATTACCCTCTTATAAAAATAGGCAAATAAGTAATAGGACCATAATTAAAGACTCTTTTGTAGTTTTATGATCCTCATACGTATAATTTAGGGTTTAGGGAAATAAGAAAATAATTCGTTGATTTGATCTATGTACAATTGTTTATTTACAGTCATAATTTTACTTCTAAAATCAGTTCATTGTTTAAATAAAAACTAAGTACATTATTTTCGTATTTATATGTACGTTCATTGATACAATTAACAATCATATTTACAACTTTTAACTAAAATAATTACAATTATTGCACTTCTAACCTAAAGTAGTAAAACATTTAAATACACACTTGGATACAATTTTGCCGGCAAACAAAGTCATATAAGTCTAAAACACTCATTTTCGATATACTAGATTTTGGCACTTTAAAAGACTATTTATCATAGAACTATCAAGGATGACATCTTCCACAAGCACGACCAGCCAATTGAGCCTTGAGCCTCGCTACCTCATTTGCCAAATAGGTCGCTTTTAGAGCCAGGTGGATCTCTCTCAGTTTCCTCCGGTCTCTGCTCTGCTTTGCTGCATAATTATTCCTCTGTCTCTGCGTCTTGTAGGAGTCGTCTGCTGCATTCTCATTGGTCGAGCGGACGGCGCGACGCATCCTCGGATTGTTACCCAATAGGGTGCCTCCGTTCTTCTCAGCCATGGCTCGCAGTGCATCACGCTCGAACGCTTGGAATTCCGGGTCGTCTGACAGCGAGTCTTTGAAGGGTTTCGATCCTGATGATGGAGAATCTGGTGGTGACAAAGTTCCTTGGTGCATCGCGTCATCGTATCCGGAACCGGTGCTTCCAGGAGATATTTGAGGTACCGGTGCGTTGTACGGGTACTGCGGTAGCGGGCTGGTGGGGTACTGGAATGGCACAGGGCTGTTGTTGTACCGGTAGTGGACAGGGCTAGATGTGTACCGGTAGTCAACAGGGCTAGTGTACCGTTCTTGATTAGGACTAGCATAGTACTGTACAGGGCTGGCAGCGAACCGAGGCTCGAGATTTTGCGTCGGTATTGGAGATGCTCTTTCTGTCTTCACTGTAGCTGCTGCCTTGGTTAAGTCCAAGGCTGCTTCGTCCGCGTATGGCGTCCATAACATCGACATGGTCACTGACTTTAAAAATAAAAACAAACTCAAGCTCAGTGGTAGATTTTTTCGCTGTGTGGTTTCGTCGGAGACTTGATTGCGAATGGCAATTGTCGTGCGATTGTCGCGACGCTGGGCGGGGTTTGGCGGGTATTTAGTGGGGGAAGGGTTGGGTACCTGGCATAACGGGATCGGGACAGCGTTGATGCAAAGCCAAGGCTCTCGCTTGGGGCCATAAATCAATGGATTTGTTGATCCGATTAGTGTGGGGTTTTTGTTTTTGATGCGGGCGGGCAAAATGAGTTGAAACAGCTGGTCGGATAAAACTTGAATTTACTCTTGATTGGTAGGTATGAGTAAGGTTTTATGTTAATACTTAGGACAATGTATTTTGTTTTTATGCACTAATATTCAAGTTTTTTTGCAAAGTTAAGTTTTATCATGGTTTTATTAAGTGCATTGGCTTATCTACATAAAAACAAAAACTTTAGGCTTGTGGGTTATAAATGTTGGGAATTTGTATATGTTATTAATCTCAAAACTTGGTCAATTACACCACTTCACGAAATAACAAAAGTTAATATTTATTTTACACAACGACTTAGGTCCCTGATTAACTTCAAATGATGTTTTAAGGTAAGTTATTATTGTTTACGTTCTCAAACGTAACGATGCTAACAACAACCTAATTTACCATTACGTAGTTAGGTACTGATAGTTTTGTTTTCCTCCAAATAAAACGCAAATGACTTAGTGTAAGACTTAGCTATTGTTATTATAAGTCAGGGGAATATGTTATTGAGACGAGTATTTTATGTAAATGTTTTATTATAAATGCTCTTAAAACATTTAGTGCTTAATTAATATTTATAGGATAAGTACTAAAATTACATGCAGCATTAAAATTGCTTTTATAAATTTATACCTAATGTAAATTATCGGTGAAAAATCTGTCAACCCTTTTTTTTCACTACAATATTTTTAATGTAACAAACATAACAAATTTTATGTATTTCAACTTTAAATTTATTAAGTATAACATTTCCTATTATTTGTTACAATTTACGACAACATGATTTTTTTTCGTAGCGGCAAGTACAGGTCATATAAATTATAATTCGGTCAATATACAAAATATACAATCCCTGGGACAGTTGCATTTCCTACCTTATTTTAAACACTTAAGTAGGTACCTACTGTGGCGAGGTATATAAAATGAGTGGATTAATTATTTCAATTAAAGATATTGAATTTCGCCGCACGGTTTGTATCAATGTAGTAAAAGCTAACCGGTGTAATTATACTCGAAAATCTAATTTAAGACCAAAATCCTAACCTCAACCGGCGCACATTCGCTGTAATTACAGCATTTTGGTTTAAGTGTAGGTATTTTTATCAATAAAACTTACCCTAATATTACTGGGTACACGAGTTCTCATTCATATTTTTGTGAAATAATGTTAAAATAACGAAATAATCAAGATGGGAACTGTCAGGTTTTGGTCTTTAATTAGATTTTCGAATATAATATATAGAATTTTTGAATAATCATATTTATAATTTTTGAAGGTGAAGACTTTTTACATCTTCACAAATTTAAATTTTAACATAGGTACTTTGACCCTTAGAGACTTTATACATCTCTAAGACTTTAATTAAGGTATACTATGTACTCTGGGACCTGTAATCCCTGTGACATTATATTTTTTTACCATTATTACATATAACTGTTTATTTTTTGTATCACTAGCTTAAGTGATATGTTTGTAATAAGGGATTTATTTAAAAAAAAAGACTGACTGTTGAATTTCTTGCGGCGTTTCTTTTCAGCAGTGGTCTCCTCTTGGGAAGCGCTCGTAGACCCGGACATGTAAAAGTGCCTACAGGGCCTACTTACTGAATAAAGATTTTCATTCATATAAAAGTTGCTATACATTTAATTACAAACAAAAAAATATCGTATTAACCTTTTCAACGCCACAGTCGGCTCTGGCCGTCAACTAAAAGTTGTGCCACTGACGCCACGTCGGCTACAGCCGACAAGAGATCAAGATTAAAAGAAACTTTGTTTTGTAGCAATAAGGTATAATTTGCATAGCATAGCAAACATGTTTGGCGTGTGGGTGGCACATTTTGTATTCGACGTATGTCGTTCAAAAGGTTAAATTATCCCATAGGTACAGTTCTATCAGACCAATGGAACCCAGACTCACCATAGATCGGTGTCACAGTGGCATAACAAAAAAAAATTGACACTTCTTACGATTTGGTCGATGATAGCCCAACTAGCACATTAGCATTAAAATAACCTGTATATGATCCGTATATCAGTTCCACTCGAGTATAAAAGTGTTAACACATACCTGTACAACAGAGTTATAGCATGCTCTAACTCACTTATACCCACGAAAGAGGCCCACAATTTTACAGGTAAGAGTTATAGAAAGCCTATAGTATGGTGATATACAGGTATTGAAGCACCTGCAAGAGAGCGTCTATTCTGTGTCAGCTACTACTTTAACCGGTATTACTGTTGTATAGTCGGGTTAGTGAACACTACGGGAGGTAGAAAAGCTTCGGATAAGAATGATTTACTACTTGAAACTTTATAAGATCTATTAAGAATAGTTGGTTGACACCTAGACTCGTATTAGTTATTTAAAATGGACTCAGGTAAGTTTGTTACCTTTTTGTGAGTGCATTAAGTAGCATTCAACTGTTTAATTTTTACGTCCGACTAGTTTGAAAAAGCCTATAAGTAAATAAAATTAGATCCTTGACTTATCCGTCACAGAATATGGCGACAAATAATTGTCAGAAAAAGAGATTGTGGAACATCTGAAAGTATTCAAGTTATTTTTGTTTATGAAGTGAAAAAATTACTGCTCTTGTGATTTTACGGCAATATATACCATGTTTCTCATCTCAATTTTAACGCGCCTAGGATTTATTAAAGATTGAAAAGAAAAGTTATGACAAAAATAACAGACGCCTCTAACTAATAATATTATTTATTCCTGCTTCCTGAGCAGTGCCATGTAAAATTAAGTGGTATTCATGGAACGCTTGGAATAGTATAAAAAAATTAGTATTTAGTGGTCAAATGTTCAATTACTCAAAGTAATATTTTTAGTTAGTTTACCAAAACAATGGCGAATTTACTTTAAATATTAAATCTTCAGTTAACTCAAATATATACCATGTAAGTGTTAATAACGATCCATAAATGCGTTGTTTAACACCAATACCTTTAGAACGTCTATAAAGGAAACTACCTAACACAATAAGCTTTAGTTAAATTCCTTTATTATAGGTCAAAACTAGATAAAAGAGTTGTTCGACACTTTTAGCATCCCGTGTTACTAAACTCTCGACGAACTCTATTTTATAACCCATATCTGCACTTATAGTCAATATAACACCTAAAGATTTATAAGACACTTCATGGCGACAATTAAATAACAATATGCGTTAACAGGAGTCAGCGAACACTCTTGTTAAGACATAGGTGTCACAGACAGGTTAAAGCTATAACACCTTAATTATACTTGCTGTAATTATCACTATTTTAACTCTCAAAGCTGTACTAAATCGTCCATAAAAGTTCTAGTGCCACTGTTGGAGTTTAATTTGTTTGCTAACTCCTCTATATCGACTTTAGTTAGAACTAAGATAATTGTAACTCTGTAATGACGCTTAAAGTTCTAAAAAAACCTGTAACTGACACCAAAATGTTAGTTGGGAGTACAGTTCATCTGTACACTTTAGTACCTTGTCACTTTAATCGCTGTCACAATTCCCATATACGAATTGTAAGTTTAAACATAACATTAAATAAGGTACTAAAGTGTACTCATATTAATGAACTAGACTGTACATAATTGTAAATCTATCTATTATAGCAACTGGGATTTGTTAAGTAAATTACTAATTTTCATAGAATAGAAAAAGTAAAATCTCAAGTCACTGCTATTGAATTGTTAGAGACATACGTATGACAGATGCACATCTCGAATAGCAAATTATGTCATCATCCTCAATATCCCATACTCGCTGTCCACTCAAAAGTCACTGAAGCATCAGTAACTTGACAACTGGACATGATAATTAATACGATGCATTGTCAACCTAACACCAAGGATCTAGGATAAAATTTCGTTTACTTTTTATGCGACATACGACATTATCGCTTATCACTGGCCAACTGTCGTTGACAGTTGAATATATTCTTGCGCGCACGCTTCCGGCTGCCATTTTGGATCAATGACGTCACGGTGGTCCCAACCCTTTGTCGCGGGACTATTACGGGATAAGTATTATAATGGACATTACGCTGCAAATGATCTAAGAAGTTATATTGATAATAGGTCCGTTATGCGTGGAAAATGTGCTTGTGGCTGAATGGTGGAGTAGCCGTTCCGGTCAACAAAAAAACGCGATTTTGATAAAACGATTGTCGGTATGCTCGCCAAAACTCAACTCTATGTTCAATACGACTAATAGTTTTATGAACTTATTTAAAAATATCCGAGAGACTAAGATGCAGATTGAGAGATTTAAAAGTATGTATTTTTAGGTATATTGTTTTGGTACCTAACCTAAACCTAAATAAATATCACGCAAATCGACCTAGTCCCAAACTAAACTAAGCTCTAGGGCTTGTACTCGACAACGACAAACTTACGTATGTACGTAAAAACGAGCTTCATTCATTATACAGCTGAAGGACCTTCACTGCTGGGCAGTGCTGGGCAAAGGCCTTCCCTCTTTTCTGCCATTCGTTCTCGTAGGTCGTCTCTATCCGACCTTCTTAGACCAAGAAGGTGGATGAGGAGCCGGTATCGGGTCGGTAGACCGACCGGGGTGATCTGCGCCGGCCGTAAAGACGGTCGGGTCCTTGGAGCGCAGCCGGCGCCGAAGGCGCGGGCTGCGCGGTGGCAGGTGGTGGTGGTATTACCGCTGCGTGGCGGTGGTTGAGTGGGCTTCTGCGATAGGAATGAGTCGGCGGCTGTATGGAGCCAAGTCCTCTCCGGCCGTTATGACCGCTAAGGTCTCCTCCATCAGTGCTTCGAGGTCACGTTTCCATGCTGTCTTGGTTGCAGCTGTCGATACCGGGACTGTACTCACCGGCGTTTCTGTCGGAGCGGGGTCGGGTGTTGCGTCCTGCGCGGAGGGCTGCGAGCCACGGTTTCGGGCTCCGCGCCTCTTCCCGCGGCGGGTGGTGGGGGGCTGCTTGGGGTCATTCCCGGGGGCCATCAGGGTGGCGCTATCGTGCGCCGCCTCGACGTTTCGGGTGGTGGTGGGCTCGGGTGCCTGTCTGGGCTTCGGAGGGTGGGGTCGTTCCTATTAAGTGCATGCTACCGCCACTCGCTTCGAAACAAGCCCAAGCTATCCCCTCTTCTCTTTGGTCTGCCTCTGCTCCGGTGTCCATCTAGCGGGGTCCATTCGGTGACAACTTTGGCCCACCGTTCCGTATGCATTCGACAGACTTGTCCAGTACAGTCTCACTTGGGCTTAGCGATCTTGGCACTGCATCTGCAAGACGAGCTGAAAGTGGAAAAAACAACCTTAGTACCTAAATCAAAACATTCGAGCTACTAACGGACACTATATCATCAAAATGATCTTCTTTCTGTGCCTCGTATCTCCGACTGGTGAAAGTTGGCAGTCAGCTCCGCATACTTCTCCCGGTCTCTCGCGCGGGTGAACAGCTCCGCGGCACTGGTCATTCCGGTCCATTCCCGAATGTTATGCCAAAACTTCTTCCTACGGCCAACAGCTCTTCTACCAGCCACTTTCCCTATCATTATTAGTTGCAAAGTTGCAATAGTTCGTATCTGATATATATAAATGATAAACGAGATAAGTATATTATTTACTTAATAAGTCGATTTCTAAATCAAATACTTATACCTACCTGTCAAATCTAGACCACAAAATCAACAAAAAGACCCGCCGGCGGCACGCGCTTATCTCCCTACCTGCGTGAGCTAACGGCATTGCTTGCGCCATTGACTACCTTAAGCTACCTACCTAGGTAGTCCGGTAGTGCGGGACTATTGAATTTGTCTAACCCGTAGTTTATTGCGGGGCTTGCGCTAATCCCGGATTATAATCCCGCGCAAGGTTTTATTGCCTATCGAGTTATTAAAGGATGGTGTTTTAGGAAATAGGTTGGGAATTGGGATAGATGTGTTCTAATAGAAGTGAAGGTTTTTTTGTGTTGTTAGTTTATTAAATAATGACTTATTTCTGCGGACCGGACTAGTGATGGGCGGCTTGTAAGTTTCAAAAGTGAAACTTACGTTTAAATTTCTGCAATATTCGAAAAGTTTCAAAAATGAAACTTTCACTTAAAATTTCATGCAATCTTCTGAAAGTTACCAAAGTGAAATTATTAATTTCTGAAAAGTACTATAGTTTTGACATGTAACGTAAGTAACGGAAACTTTTCATGTAATTTAAATGAAATTTACTTATGTCAGAATCATTTCCATCTGATTTTGTACCTGTAATTTTCGCAGTTAAGGAAAGTTTTGCAATGTTTCAGAAATTGCCCATCACTAGACCGGACACATATGGTCACATTTATTGGTGAATAAGTTTGTCCTATGAAAAAAAATAACTCTCCAAATTGCGACACATGTGGCACTATAGAGAATGTGCAGCACTCGCTGATTTAGTATAGCCGGAATGCTTTTATAGGCATTCTCGCGAACCCCACGTCAGATTTGGCATTAACGGTGTATAGGTTAGCTGATATTACTAGAAACCCATAGTTTTGTAGTATAATGTTTTGTATTATGTTATGTTTCTTTTCAGTTATTTTGTGTCAAAATATGTATATCTGTGTGTCTAAATATCTGTGTATTTCTGTGTCTATGTACTTGTGTTTCTTTGTATCTCTGTGTCTACGTATTTGTGTTTCTTTGTATCGTGTGTCTGTGTGTCTGTCTGTAGCATCGTAGCTCCCAAACTTATGGACCGATTCGGACGCGTTTTTTTTTCAGAATGGTATTAGCTTGATTTCATTAAAATCGGTTCGGCTGTTGAAGATATAATTATATCGTGTCGTAAAGCAGGAGTCGCTATTATATCTATTTAATTTAATTATCAGTAGTAGATATACCTAGACTTCTTAGTCGTCTGAACTCGTCTGTAACTACAGAAGTTTTCTTAGTCATGACAGTTTTCCCAGAACCTATTAAATTAATTACAACTTCTTTATTTTCTAAAACAAATCAAATCAATCCATACGCGGGTGGTTTCGGCGTTGAGTTAACTTGCACATACTCATACTTATGTACTGCTGCAGTACATAGGGGTGCAGCCCTTACTGCCCACCCCTATTGAGTTGCGTCCCCTAATTGCTCGCTTTAACTAGCACTCGACTAGTAAGAATTGAGCTCTTCGCCTTGTTAATATATTGCTATAATAGGATGTAAGCAAGCTAGCTACAGCTTCCTTAGCTAAAAAACTGGTAAGTTTTTTTTAAATATAAAAACGAGAACATTTAAGTACTTAGGTAATATAATTGTTAAATAAAAGTTAGGCTAATGCCAAGATGCTCATCTTAGAAGGAATCAATAATATTAGCAGAGTATTAATTATTTGTATTGTGAATTTTGATTTACTTTTTTTGAACAATAAAGTGTTAACGTTATGGTCGAATGGTCGATCGGTGGAGAGAGACATCGAAGCGAGTTTGAAGCTACTAATTATTTATTTATTTATTAAAATTGAGAATGCACGCCCTTAGTGTAGTTTGAACTGTTGAAATGTAGTTCTGACGGGACAACTTAACCTCGTCAGTTAACAATCATCCATCGAGTTGTAAAGCGAGTTGGTTAAGACGGAAATAATTATACTAGAATGTAGATACTGTTGAGGTTAACCGTAAGTTTCTGTATAAAGTATGTCCATCAATATGTATGACAATGACAAAGCCTTTAAAATACGATTAATAATTGTTTAGGTAGGTACCTAGTAATGTTTTAGTTTTAACACTGACATGATTCATAGTATTTTTTCGGTTATTATAATTGGTAGACTTATAAAGAGTTACAAAGTACCTACCTGCAGATTGTGACTGCATTAAGACAATTAGGTATAAATAATCTCAATAGATCCAAATTTAATCTAAAAAAACGTTGTAGAAAAACAATTGAGATAGTACCAGTATTCGTAAACAACGTCTGTTGCCGTCAAAGGACAGTAATTAGGGATTTTTAATCCCCCGCTTTATTACTCAAAGCCGCCATAAAAGTTATAAATGATATTTAGAAAGTATGAAGGTTTGCAAATTGTCTTTTGTTGTATAATTCCTATGATTTAAACCTTTTTTAGATCGGGCTGGAATTAAATGGAATATTCTTAAGTTTTATTTTCGATAATATGTACCTAAAAGATAAAAAAAATGATGTTTATTCAGTAAGTAGGCCGCAAGGACACTAAACTTTTACACGTCAAAAATCTACAGCGCTTCGCAAGAGACGACTGCTGAGAAGAACCTACTGTTAAGGTCATGCAAAGGGGTGTAAAATATGGTATTTATGGAAGACTTTCTTGTTTTTTGAAAGTTAAGTAGAATTTTATACATACTATCACGAGCATTCATTTGTGACCCATTTCAAGAAAAATAGGCTTGAAGTCGTCAATGTCATTGGAGATGCCAAATCATTTGTAACTTATGGAAAACTCAACCTTATTGTTGGACCTAAGGTGTGTCCCAAATTTAAGTTCGTGACTATACCTACCTACCTATAAAAAACTCTACTTACTCACTAACTGACAGCCTATTGCATGCACAGCCTTAACTGCTGAACCTAGCGACGACGTGAAAAATGATATTTACCATTTTTCACGTCGTCGCTAGGTTGGGTACCCGAGGCGTGCACTAAAAAAGGATTTTCGAAAAACATCTTTCAACATGAAGAAATATGCGGAGTAGCAGGAAACTAATTCTAGCCGCGGGCGTAGTAAGATAAACTCTAAAGCTGGGCATTCACAACCGATCCAACAAGCCGAATAGAGCAGCGCCGCGCCAAAATCGATCCATGAATGTCAAAAATGTAGCGTTTAAAAGTACTTGACGCAGTCCGTTGGATTTCCAAATGGACGGAAGTCCAGCGCGACGTGCCAACGCGCAATCCGAATGGAACTATCGTGAATGTCGAAATTCAACGTTGGAACACGCCACGCCTCCGCGCCAAGCCAAATGGCGTCGTCGTGAATGCGATCTCTGGCTGCCATTGTTTAATCAGCCTGCTCCATGATGTCGTGATTGTTGAGGCATGGCGTGGCGCGCCCGTGAATGTGGTCATATGTTACGCCCATCCAGTTGTATACACTCCATCCGTCGCCGAGACAAACGGCGCGTCCGTGAATGCCCAGCTTAAGCTTAACATAAGTCTAATTATGACTGATTTATATTAGTCCAGCAAAAGGATACCAGTAGAAGTACATTGCGTCGTTACAATAGCTCTCGCCTCAGAGGTGAAAACCAACTTGTCAATGTACTCCTACTGGCATGCTTTTGCTGGACCAACGTAATCAGCCATTAAGGTTTAAATAGTGTGAGCGCTGGCTTCATAGTTCCCATTTATAGCTCGGGACATTCTGCCCCTGCGGTTGCGAAGAGTCAGGGTCTTATGTAACCCCTGTTGGGTAACATGTACAATCCAGGGGGAGCGTAATAATAATCATGGCCACCCCAAAATGGCCGCGATATAGTTGCAGAAAGTTTAACCAAATTTTTAAAGATATAACGTTATTTTTAATTGAGTAATTATATTGAAGGAATAGCATAAAAACAATGACTATGATTTAGGTGTCGAACAAGCTTTGAAAACCTAATTACCCTTACAAGGATACAAATTTTAATGTCGACCTTGCAGCATCACTGGCATCAAGCAGGTCTAAGGAGTCTGAATTTTAATTAGTATTTTAAGGAATACATATAATCTTAACATGAAATTAAATTTATGAAAACCGTTATCGCCACGGTTAAGGTAGAACCAACAATACCAGAACACACAATATAACATTAGAATTTAACAACCCGATGGTCAAAATATATGATGATGATATAATAATATATATTGCTTTTCAAGTGTTATCATGGTGTTTTGGTATGCTTATTAACTCGGCCGCCTTTACTGTCAAGTAAATAAGAGCTATGAAAACGTTGACAATACGGAAACACGTCAAAAGCAATAAGGTTGTACACCGTGAATAATCTCAGCCCTACATTTGTTGGACTGCGTAACATTCAGATTTGGCACTGGCGGCGGGTCAAGTTACAATTACTAGTTCACCGGTATGATCGCTAACGAAGGGTTATTTAAGAACATAAAACTCCAAAAAATGGCGCTAAGTATTGTCTGAGTTAGCTGTGGCCCATGGCCCTAGACAAGACGCATTGCGTTTTGCGTTGCGATCGTTAGGTATCAAATGTTGTTTATTCGTTCTGAAGGGACAACTTACTCGCAGATTAATAATTCATCCGTCACGTTGAAAAATGAGTCCTTAAGAGAATAACAAGCCAGGAATTAATACCAAGCAGCTGCAACTGTGGCCACACGATCCGCCCGTCCGTCCACGCGCGCAAAGATAACAATCCTTTGAGGTGACAACTGTCATGGCCGCGCCGCGTGCGCAGTTTTTGCGATCAACGATATAAGGATTTGGTAATGGCGATCTAATCAAAACATTGGGCTGGGAATTGACAGGTTTGGTGACACAGGAATTTTGGTTGGCCATCTGGAGCCAGATTGAAAACAAGAAGCTTGTGGAAATAATTTAGGTAAGATGAACTAATGTGTACTAATGATGTTTCTGAAGGTTCGAAAGGTCTTTATATAGTAGATTGTGTCACAAGAGAGCAAAATGACATATTTAAGGCGAGGGCGTACATTGAATCCTGATCGAAGCGAAGGATTCTATAATTGAATCCCGAGCGTAGCCAGCTATATTCGGCTACCCATTCAAATAAAACTTTCCGAACAGGAGAGATGAATTAAGTATATTTTTAGTACATACTTAATTTGTTTTCTTAAGATAAAAATTGACACCCATATCGACGTATTCTAAACAAAAGGCAACGTGAAAAAATTAACACCCAACACCATTGCAATTAATTAGTTATTGAAAATAACTTTTCCAGCTCTGCTAAAGGTCAACCGGTACATTAGGCCGCATTAGACAATAAGTTCACGTTTTGTAATTTTTTGTGTTATTGTTCATAACAGAGTACCTCCCTACCTTAATCAATAAAAAAAACACTTGCATCCTCTATTGATTAAGTATGTATTTTGAGTTTTGACGTCACGGTTAAGTTTGTTTGGGGATTGAAATTCATCCAGCCGTTTGGATGCTACCGAGTATCTAATAAATACCACATAAGTAATACTTTTACTTAGGTTAAGATACTATGTTTGGTACGTAGATACGTTTCGCAGAAAAAATCTTAACCCTTACAATGCTGCGGCCCGGTAAAAATATTATGCCATCTGAATCATCGTTACTGCTTATAATTATAATAAGATTACTTATTTACCACCATACAACATGGCAGCAATGACGAAAAACGCCAATCTGGTGAAATTTGTTGGATAAAATATTTTCTTTGTCCCTACTTGCCTTTTTTATCTTCATTATGTATGTATGTACCTATCGTTCTGGTGCCCGTAGTACAAGGCTTAAAAAACATTTTGGACTGGATAATTTTTTGTGTAATTGTAAACCACAATTTTGGCTTATAATTTATTTAAAAAAAAAAACAAACCAAGCAGTGGCGTGAATTTAAACTAATAAGCAAACTGCTTTAATTAAGTGTCCTAGAATAATATCGATTACTGGACCTAGTAAACGGTTCTCTTAACCAACTCGCTTTATAACTCATCGGACGTATTATTAACCGGCAAGTTTAAGTTGTCCCGTCAGAGCGTACAAACAACATTATAGAGCGCGCATTCCTAATGAGGTAACCTAAAAGCCGATTGAGAATAATACCTCAGTCAGTCAGTACCTAGGTATCTAAGGAATTAATTGTAATAATAACATTTGTATTTACAAATCCGATTACAAAACCGTATAGTTTTCGTTAATGTTAACAAACAAATTATTTAACTAATGAGCTTAGCGTAACTTTTGTTTTGCAATTTCAAAACAACAATAACTTACCTAATTGTTATTTTTTAAATAAAATAAATACGTACCTACCTATTTAAATAAAAAATACGTATATTTTCTTATAGCGCTCCCGTTTAGAATTCCACCCAACTATGAAAACAGAAATAAAGCTGTACATATCTTTAACAAATTCCTAAACCGTTTATTGGATACGCAGCTGCGCAGTAGTTATTATTTCCTTATGTATTTTTTGCTGAGTGACTTCTTAAGTATTTTGATGTACCTAAACAAAGGGCATTGTGTAAATTTGTTTGAAGAATATTGTCATATTTTTTTTCAGCGCCACGGATGATTCTTACATAGTTATTTAGAGGACCTCTAAATACATATAGATATATATAATTTATGGCGTTAAATAATATCGGAGCGGGGATTTTAAATATTTAAGTGTTCAGTTTTTAGTACAAAAGTACGCCAAAGCAATGAATATTTAAATATCTCAGCTCCGATGCACTTAAGAGTATTACATTACATAACAAAATATGTTTATTTTTAATAATTCTATCATAATTGACCACTTTTACAAATGGCCGCTCACCTTGAAAATGTATGAATTTTACAAATGACAACACTTTTACCCAAACCCCTTTTGACTTATATATTTAATGCATTCATAAACTAACATCAAATTAATCATCAGTACCTACCTAGTTAATGACTGACTAATCAGACTGATAAATAAATAGCGACACGCCCGTACATAAATCAGAATTTATTATGCTTAAAAACCTTTTGTAAAAAATTATCTAACTGATGGTGAAAACCACATCATGACTATCCGTTTAGTAGTTTTTTAGATAATCGCGAACATAAACATACAGGATAAAGACCAACGGACACGGTGGGGAAATTTATTTACGTACACCTACTCATATTAGTGTTATTTATTATTCTTAAGTCGTTTGTATACCTACCTCCTTTAAGTACCTTTAATAATTTTACCTGATTAGTAAATAAATAGTAGTTATATACCTACCTTGTCGTTTTAACATCATATCATGTTTGAGTGGCCACATAAGAATACAACGAATGAAAGCGACAAGGTACCTACTTACTAAAATGTTCATTTACTTTTGACGCATATAAATGTACCTTTATGTAGGTAGGTATAACCTTTACAAACAACCTACACAATAAAAACGCGTGATTGTGCAACTCGGGCGCAGGGGCGCGGCCTTGACGCAATCCCGTCGGCCAATCACAACGCGAGTAATGCCGAGGTTATTAAAGCATTCAAATGTAGACATAGTTAGTAGTTTACTTTTTTTCATATTACTGGTTAGTTCATAGTGTTTTATAGGTAAGTACCTAATGAAGGCATTAATTTATGTTAAGTAACCCACTTCAACACATTTTTGTTTTTTAGTTGGAGGTACGCAAAGCCCTAAAGGTACAATAAATATCAAAAATGGCCTTGTTACCTATTCTCCATATTGTTTTTTTACCAACCGTATCAAAATTGTAAAAAAAATGGTGAAATCATAAATTATTGATGGTGAATTTTACTTTAAGTACATTTTAATATACGTAGGTCCCTAAGTCCCTACATAATTTAATAAGTAAATAAACATAATTTATCTCATTAAGTTAATTTAATACTCGATGTATACCTACTGCAGTAAATACATAACAAACAACTAAAATGTTGATTATTGTTGAAAAAGCAGACGTAATACAATTAATTTTCCATTTTCATTGTTTACCTGTTAACACCTAAGCGTTATAATACCCTAACAGTTATTTTATTTTAATCACCACATTACGAAACATCAATAACAAAACCAAAACCATGGTATTTTTAAAAACCCATCTTAATTCAATCAATAAAACTTCCCAGGCCCGTTAATACTATTGTTTATCGTAATCCCTGTTTACCGTGGCGAGCGGTACCTACCCTTCCCTACCACCCCTCTCCCACCCTTGCTCTTAAGGAGCGCATTGCTCAAGCGGCCGTCACTTGTGCTCCGTCACCCAACCGAGACACACGTTCCTTCCCGCTCTACAACTTCACTAGTACACCATGTCATTGTGGACCCCATACGCCGACGAAGCCTTGGACTTGACCAAAGGATCTGTGAAGTCAGAACCAGTGCCGCAACCAAGTCCACCGTACCAGTACTATGTACCAACTGCCAGCCCCTTGCAGTACCCATACAACGGGTACGAATTGCCGCAAATGTCGCCGTCCAGCAGCCTTGGATACGAAGACTACATCCAGTACCAACGAGCAGCGTTGTCCCCTCCAGATTCACCAGAAACGGACCACAGCAAACAAAGTCTTATCAGGCTTTCTGACCACGTTGATACAGAGTTTCTAATGAACGACCCGGAATACCAAGCCTTTGAGAGGAACGCTTTAAGAGCTATGGCTGAGAAGAATGGAGGAACTTTGCTGGGGAATAATCCAAGGATGCGTCGCTCAGTGCGCTCGACCAAGGAGGTCGATGATGGATATAGGAAGCAGAGAGAGAGGAACAACTACGCTGCCAAGCAGAGCAGAGATCGCAGAAAGCTGAGAGAAGTCCGTCTAGCTCTGAAAGTGACCTATCTAGAGAAGGAAGCAGCAAAACTGAGGGCCATGCTTGCATCTGGGATGTGCGTGAGATGCAACTACAGGTGTTGATGTAAACAAGGACTAAAGATGTTTGTGCAATTTTTAGTCTGTAAATAGAATAAGTTTGTAAATAGTAAGTTAGGTATTTATTTTGTGCAATTTATGTAATTTAAATTGGAATGTTCCTGAATTATGATGTCATTGCAACGACTGATAGTTTTAGATTTGTGATGTATTTTATAGGATAAATAGTATTTTGATATGAGAAAGTTTTATCTAGTCTACGTAGAATAAACATATTGACAAAACATTATAATTTTTTATTACCTACCCATATTTATAAGGTCATTTGAATACAACTTTCAAATTTTGTCGCATTTAATAATCTTAATTACATCCCTATCATTCGAATGTGTAAACTCTTGAAAAGGGTCGACACATAAAAGATTATTACTTGCGATAGAATTCAAATAACGATATTATTTCGTATAAAAACAAATATAACAAACGGCAATCCCAACCCCATACAGGCTTTCAGTAAACTAAACAATATTTCTTGAAGGCTGGGTTAGCAAAATGGCCTAATTAAGGTCATTAAGGACCAACATTCTCTTTAGTCCTTTTTACTACCAAATATGCTCACTTTATTAAAATTAACTAGATCATTTCAAAAACAAAACTTAAATAACCGTAATAAAAAGATCATTAAAAGTCCCGGCAATTTTACTATTTCTGACTATTCCTTCTGAACACTTTCTTTTTCGCACGAACCACAATAAATCATAAACTAATCCTTTTACAATATCGACTACCTTTTGGGTTCTACTTTTTTTACACTCTTTGTGGAAGACGAAGGCATGGTTGTCCAAAGTGCCCGTTATTCTGAGCATTGTTTTTGAACAAAATGCCAATCGCTCGTTGCAACTTTTCGTGGAACATTCTGAATGTGGGACAAATTGGGATTGCATATGGGCTCGAGCTCCTTGTAAAATATTAATTTTAAAACTTGGGGTTTTTTTACTTTTTTACGCCTAAAATTTTCACCAATTGCACGTTTGTATTTATGGGAAGTGTTTAAATTGAAATTAGTTTTTATTTATGTTTTTATCATTGCGAAATGTATAGGTGTACCTACCAGGTTAATTTCTCATACATTAGATAGGAACGTTTAAAAATGTATCTTGTACTAGTTATTAAAATTCTAAAAATCTCAAATTATCAATACAAAGCTTATGTTAAATTGGGAAAGATCTATTACGTTACAATATCGTAATACAATATGTCAGAAGTGAAAAATTCACGCTATCCAAATAATGCAATGCTTTTGTGATAAATTAAGATAATACATACATGTATAGTGAAATGTTTTTAAATGTTAAACAAGCAATAATCAATCGGATGGTTCTAAAATAAGTCTCTCTATTTTGCTATTAAACTAACTTTTATAGGAATTTGTAAATTAAAAAAAACTGGACTTGGACTTAAACTTTTTTTTTAAATCTAGTTTTAAGGAACTTGGTCGTAAAACGATCATGACGCTCCATACGGTTAAATACATTGTACAGGAATTCTTAAATGTACATACACATTGTATACCTAAATCTTAAACATTAATTTAGCCTGGGCTGAAGTTGGATCTGCCAACACAGTATTACAATGTCCCACGTTGTGGGATGCGCGACGAGACTGACCGCGCACGCACTCCACCAGGACATGGTACACGTCTTCTACAACTCCACAATCAGTACAATTAGGGGAATCAGATTTACCCACTACGAATTTAAATTTATTTCCGGGGATATGCCCGGACCGAAGTCTCATCGCTACAACCAGATCTTGCCGCGATAGAGAGCTGTCGCTAATCCAGGGAAACTTAAACTTAAGCTTATTGAGTTTTTAATCTACATATATAGGATTATAGGTTCTCCAGTAATTTCACCCTGAAAATGGCCGCGTCGTCTATCCCTTCACAATAACGGGCACATTGTGTGAACGGGATCGAATTACGGAAATGTTGCACACAGCTGCATCCCAGCTTTTCGCACAACAATAAACATTATAGCTATTGTTACAATGGTCATATTCCCATGGTTTATCACAAGGAAAACATGGCGGAACCCCCGTTGTGTCACGCGTCTGTCATTTGCGAACCCTTCTGCAAGTATCGCCACTTGCCCAAGGTAGGCAAAAAATGTATTCATATTTTGCCGCATTATTGTGGGCCTTTGGGACTGTTTTTGCCGTTGTGGGAAATGTTTGAGTTTTAGTTTCTGTTTATTTTAATATGTAAGTATGTTTGCAGTTATTTCAACATTTATAAAAATTTAACTTAAATACAGGGTTTCCCAAAAATTAACGTCACCCCGCCTAGGGCTGATAGCGCAGCTAAAAAGCTATTGATTTAACCCCCCGATGTTCAACGATTTTAAATAGTATCGGAGATATTGATCATTTTAATCTGATTGTTTGTAATTTTACCTTGTGTCATGTCACGAAAAATCCTTAATTTCATGTTTTATTTCAAAATCTTTTCAATGGTATCTTACATCATTGGCATCATTACGAATCAGCAAAGTTTTTAAACCAATTTGCTCGTTTTTTTAATCAACTTTTCAAAGTAATGACAAAGTTTTTAAAGCATTGACCTCAACTTATAGACGCTTGTTCATTTTGATTTAAAGTCAAAATAACAGTACCATTACACCTATTCTCTATTCTTTGTTAGGCAATTCCTTATCTATACATAGCTACCCAAGCTTCATTATAAATCGGACTTAATTTTGGTTTTCTGTTGATCAACACCGCCACTAAGAGCGCCTCTGCTTTCCCGTTGCGAATTTTACTATCTCCGAGTAAAAAACCCAATAATCTGTTACTTCTATTTATTAAACGGACAAACAAAAAACGAACTTTTCGCGTTGTAAAATATTTTATGCATCAGGATTAAGACAGCTTCAGTTTTATTAAAATTTTCTGTTAATTATTATAGAAACAGCTGTAAGTTATTCATCCTTTTCATAAAATATATTATAATTGCAAATTTAACAGGGGTTGGGAAAATAAATACATCAAAAACATCTTAAACATCATCAAGACATCAGGCTATTTCCTGTCAGTGTGTGGCCTATCAGCCTGTCAATATTGTTGGTCAGTATAAACGATCTGCCCACTGGATCATCGGAAGAAAGACGATTGCATTGTGTTGTGATCGACCGATCGATCAATGTATAATCAATTTTCGTTCGCAATAGAAAATAGTTCGACTTTTAGCTGACTTATAACGGTTTTAACAACAGAGTAAAGTAAACATCCGTGACGTTCTAAAGGCTGTTTAAGATTAACGTAATAATTTTGAAATTGCTTGTATACATATTTTTACTTGCCTGTTATGTCTCACTGCTGGGCAAAGGCCTACGTTTAAAGATTTCTTTATTCTGAGCAGTCCCTGGGCCAGTCCTTCAAAAAGGAATCCAAGTCATCCATATTGAACGACGCGCTGGCCTAGTTGGTAGTGACCCTGCCTACGAAGCTAGCGGTCCTGGGTTCAAATCCCGGTAAGGGCAGATATTTGTGTGATGAGCGCCAATATTTGTTCCTGAGTCTTGGATGTTTTCTGTGTATTTAAGTATATATTTCTCTATATAAGTATTTATATCGTTGTCTAGTACCCATAGTACAAGCCTAGAGCTTAGTTTAGGACTAGGTCAATTTGTGTGAGATCGTCCCTTGATATTTATTTATTATTATTATTATTTATATTTCAAAAGTAAACAAGCTAATCACTAATTATTATGACGATTAAGTAGAATAACACTAGAAGGTACTATCAGCTACTCAGTTAACTTACTATTCGTGAATCTTGTCACCTTACTAAGGTTCTGTTATGGTCAGTTAACAATGTTGCTGTTAGTATAATCATAGCTTCTATCCTGCTCTATCCTCACTTAAAAAGTATACTTAAAAAAATGGGAAATGTGAGATGACTAGGAAGTTAAGGTCATGGCGATCAAGACAACAGCGTATCTTTCGCAAAAATATTACAAATTAAAATACCTACCATCAACGATCATTAGTTGACCCATGTTCTTATCTATTTATTATTCGTACTACGGTACCGCCGTCATAAATACCTGACTCTCCAGATTACGCCGCTAAAATAATCTTAAGAAATGTCGGTAAAGGATCATTACCGCCAAACTTAATCCTTTTCCTAATAACATTTTTTTCAAGAAATCTCTCCAAAAAAATTATATATTTAAGTAAAGAAAACCGCTCGTTTAATTTGTAAAGTGACACCCGCATCGTCATTAAAACAAATTTTAAAATCCACGATTTTTATGAAGACAATTCTAAAAGTATATTCAAATACGGGATACTAATCTCTGAAGAATAACTAAAGGATTAAGAAGAAGCGATTCGTCTCACTTCAAACAGCTAGTGCCTATTATGCCTTTTATAATTTAGAGACCACCGTGACGTCATTGAATCCAAGATGGCGGGCGGAAGCGCAAGCGCACAATTAGATTGAATCGTCAGTGGCAGTTGTGTTGCTGACGCTTCGATGACTTTTGTGAAAGCATTGGTCAGTTATTATTGTGAGTAAGTGATATTGAGAACAGATGTCATATCCTGGACGTAATGATGTTCCGGAAGGACGAATGCAGGCTTCAGTAAACCTGTCCATTCGTTTTGTGTACGCTTTGGTCGTGATTGTGATACAAAATATAATTTTAAATAATTGATTCTTGAATTTTAAAAGCCTGGTTTACTATAGGACTAAAGAAACAGAAAGAAGTAAGTTTTATTTATTAAAGAACTTAATTTGGGTTTTCTTATTACGCTAAGTTGAACGAATCATACCTCGTCCTGCCCAGGGGCCCTAATATGGCTGCGTTTATCGCGTGACAAAGTTTGGATAAGGCATCCGTCACCTTCTGACACGTAAATAAGTACGAGAGTGACGGATGCTTTATCCACGTTTGACACGCGATATAGACGCAGCCATACTAGGCCCGCAGGAGTTAAAATTATCCATACAAAGATGTCTTTTATAGACGACAAAGGGCAGAAATCGGAAATAGCTTAAAAATGCTTGGGCAAGACAAGGATATACTATCGGTTTCGCCTATATTTTTAGTGCGTATATAGGTTCTGTAAAGGTTGGAAGATCTCCACGTTTCCTCTATGGTCCCATGTTTAAAGTAGGAACACGATGTTATGGCATTATATAGATTCACCCTTTAAAAACTTATAGCTACCTTTATCAAAACTAACGAACTAACAAATCGCCGTTGCCAGCTCGTAAAATAACAGTCTTGAACAACAATAGTGACAACATAATGTACTCGTACAAAAACCCGTTATATAACAACTCAATTCACCAACACAGCTTGTTCCAATGATCCCCGAATTGTGATCAAATAACCTCTATCACAATATAGAATAGATCGATCGCTCACTCGCTCAAAGGACCTACGCATTAAAAGGGTTAACAAATAGAGGCACGTGACCGGTCTCACTGACGAATTGTACACAATTTTGGTCTTTGAGGAAAGGGATCAAAGGAGGTTTTAGGTTAGTGACGTTTTTATAAAATGGCAGATGAATTTCATTTCCGCGTTAACACGACGTGACTGTTATTCGTATGCAAGTTGTAGGTATTTATTGCAATAATGGTGGGTCATGATCCCGTTTAAATATTTAAGGTTGTGATATAATGTAGCGTAAAGTAGGTATATATTATATGATAATTTAATGTTTTCTGTACGGGTACCTATTATTTTATACGAAACACCTAATAACGTAGGAGCAGCAGAATTTTCATTTTATCGGAAAGCATTTCTCGCCGCATGGGTTTGTGGCAACACTGGCGCATCTTATGTTTATGTAGAGATTTAGATAATTCTCTATGGTCACATAGCAGACACTCTTTACGATTACTAGACACTAACAAACATTATCTTTTTCTCCCATCTGTATTTCTTGTTACTTGAAGAATAAAAAGTCAAGTCCGTTATTTGTATTACTTGTGTTATTCATCTCATTAATTCGACGACTCCGTAGAAGAAGTGATCACGCATCCTAGGCCTACGCCGCTCGACCGGCAATAGCCCCACATGGCATGAGCCCAAATTGGTGACCCCGACGTGATTTACCACAAAATTGGTGCCTTCGGACGTTCGGAGCATCGAGTTTCTCGCTGAGTTGGACCTGAACCTGCTTCAAAAGATACCTAGAGCCTTGGAAATCAGTCATCAACGAATAATTTCAACACCGCGTCAGTAAGAAAAACCGGTTTGTACCAGTTGACGCCGATCCAGTAAATTTCGTTGAATTTTTTGTTCCTACGCATTCTAGAAGACCAAGATATAACTAATATTGCGATTTCCAGTGCCGATCTACATAATTTTCGTGATGATTTTCCGTGATTGCAGTGAAATTCAACACCGCGTTTTTATTTTGCGGAACATTGGTATTTATTAATTTTTTCCATTCATCCTTGTCTATTAACACAACTAGCGCCAGTGACTTTCTTTACTCGTGGTAACTTGCGGAACTATCGATAGTGCTGTGCTTAGTGAGATCGGAAGCGAATCGCATAGATTGTGCAGCGTGATCGTGTCGCGACATCTGACATTACGTCCGTTTAAACTTTCGTTCGGTTTTTCAACGTTCCAGCCACATCTCTAAACGTCAAACAGTGAACGTAAACAAAAGACTTTTATGGTTACGTTTTTCGTAATTTCTGTTAAGTATTAACGTAATTTGGGTGAATTAAGTTTAGCTTAAGTTTTATTATAGTTTTGCTACTGTTATTTCACCTTTGTTGGTAAGTTTTTGAACAAACTATTGTAAATTTCTACACATAACTTTAACATAACAGTCAAACTTTGGCAAACTAACTTTGGTTCAGGTAATGTAGAACTAATATTTGCGAATACGAAAAATCCAAATGAAAGTGCACTAATACTAATACTAATTTTGCTACTTACAATATACTACTGAAATACACTATTAACACAAGCTGTTGTTGTTGGATATTTGTAATTGCTGATGTGTGTTTAAATTGTTTATTGGTACTGTGGTGCATAAAAATAAGGCTATATAAATAACTGTGTCTTATCTAAAAATATTTATAATTTTTGGATGTAACATTAACTAACTAATAACTAAAGTTTATATATGATTTGGTTCATGTATTGAATCTTGTTTTTATAGTTTAAATATTTGTGAGTCATTCTTATATGTACTTGCATATAGTGCATCGGTGTTACCATACCACTACAGTCACTCCACAATAATTATTTCTAACCTTTTTTTGATATTTTTGCATGCGGGTTTGTGTGTGATATTTTAAATTTACTAACTATGGCAGAGGAATTACAAGCTTTGGTTGAGCGCTTGCAAGCTGAAAATGCTGTCCTTCAGCGACAGCTGATTCAGAATCCAGAAGTATGCAGGGTTTCTCTTAAATTGCCAACATTTTGGCCTGATAAGCCTGCGGTGTGGTTCGCACAGGTGGAGGCTCAGTTTCAGATAGCTGGTATCACCGCTGACAATACAATGTTCAATTATGTCATCGCTCAGTTGGATCAGAAATTAGCTGGTGAAGTGGAAGACCTCATCACAAAGCCGCCAGTCAAAGGCCAACAATATTTGAAGCTGAAAGAGGAGCTTATCAGACGTTTGTCCATGTCCGAAGAGCAACGGGTTCGTCAGCTGATCAGTGAAGAGGAGCTTGGAGATAGACGCCCATCCCAGTTTCTCCGACATCTGCGCTCACTTGCTGTAGGTGCTCTATCGGATGAAAATATACTGCGCCAACTGTGGTTACGTCGACTTCCACAACATGTACAGGCAATTCTAGCTTCGCAGGCTGAACTTAGCCTAGATAAGCTAGCAGAACTTGCTGACAAAGTTATGGAGATCTCAAGCCCCAAGCAAGTGTTTTCTTGTGCACTTCCTGTAGCTTCACCTGTCAACCAGGATGCTTTGTTTCAGCGGATGGACAGACTAGAAAAACAAATTGCTGCTTTATCTGTCAGCGAGCGGCCCAGGCGCACACGCCATCGCTCTGTGTCGTCCAATCGCTCACGCTCACGTGCTTTTACACCGGTAAATGGTACTAAGGTATGTTGGTACCATAAAAAATTCAATGAGAAGGCAGTCAGGTGCGTAACCCCATGCAGCTGGAAACCCAGTGAGCAGGGAAACGAAGCCGACAATTAGTAGAGGCGGCTACTGATTGTATTTCTCCCGGCCGCCGAGTTTTTGTAACTGATCAGAAGTCTAAACACCAGTACCTAATCGATACCGGGTCAGACCTCTGTTGTTTCCCTCGCCGTCTCCTTAGGGGATGTTACAAAGCTACTGATTACGATCTGAGCGCTGCTAATGGCAGCTCAATTAGGACATACGGAAACATTTCCATGCACCTGGATTTAGGGTTGCGCCGGGATTTTCACTGGAACTTCGTGATCGCTGATGTTGCGACACCTATTATAGGATCCGATTTCCTTAGTTTTTACAACTTGTTACCTGATTGCCGTCAGCAGCGTCTGGTGGACGGCAGTACAAAACTATGCGTAGCAGTATCTTTTTCCGGAATTTCACAACCCAGCGTCAAAGCTGTAAATGTAGGTAGTTCCACCTTTTCAGATGTGCTAGCTGAGTTCCCTGAGGTCACTCGACCGCCAGGACTGCCTAGACTGGTCAAGCACAATACGGTGCATTACATCAAAACCTCCGATGGTCCACCCGTGTCTTGTCGTCCACGTAGACTAGCTCCACAGAAACTTGTCGCGGCTCAAAAGGAGTTTGAGGACATGGTCCTTTGCGGCACTGCAAGGCCATCGAAGAGTGCTTGGTCCTCGCCATTGCACATGACTCCTAAGAAGGATTCCTCCTGGCGTCCTTGCGGCGATTATCGCGCTTTGAACGCCAGGACGGTTCCTGATAAATATCCTGTTCGGCACATTAACGATTTCACACATAACCTCCAAGGATCTAGAGTATTTAGTACTTTGGATTTAGTAAAGGCTTACCATCAAATCCCCGTTTTCGTGGACGATATTCCGAAGACAGCCATCGTTACCCCGTTTGGCCTCTTCGAATTTCCATTCATGACCTTCGGTTTACGCAATGCTGGTCAAACCTTTCAGCGTTTCATCGATGAGGTCACACGGGGTCTCGATTATTGTTTTCCCTATATAGATGACATCCTCGTTTTCTCGCCTGACGAAGCCTCCCATAAGGAGCACCTTCGCGAATTATTTCAACGTTTTCAGGACTATGGGGTGGTGGTGAACCCTTCTAAATGTGTCCTTGGTGTAGAAAAAGTGATATTTCTTGGACATCTCATCACTGCCGACGGAATTCAACCTCCACAAGAACGAGTCAAGGCGTTGCTGGAGTACTCGCCCCCCGAAACAGTTCAAGGTATGAGGCGTTTTCTGGGCGTGCTGAACTATTATCGCCGTTTCATCCCTCAGGCGGCTAAGTTTCAAGCCCCTTTAATCAACGCAGTGGTGGCTACAAACAGCAAGGGTAACAAACCATTTCCATGGACTCCCGAGTTGCATACCGCATTTACCGAGTGTAGGCGGAGCCTCTCCGATGCTACGCTCCTGCATCATCCTGTGAGTGGCGCCCGCTTGGCTCTTTTCACGGACGCGTCCAGCGTTCATGTTGGCGCCTGTTTGCAGCAGGAGGTGAATGGTCTGTGGTGCCCATTAGCATTTTTTAGTAAAAAGCTGACTCCACGCCAGTCTGAATGGCCTGCCTATTACCGCGAGCTCTTAGCGGTGTACGAAAGCGTACAACATTTTCGTTACATCCTAGAGGTACAGCAGGCCACAATTTTCACAGATCATAAGCCGCTGTTGTACGCTTTCGTACAACGCCGAGAAAAGCTTCCGCCACCGCAGCTAAATCAGCTGTCTTTCATCAGCCAGTTCACCACAGACATTCAATACATCAGAGGAGAAGATAATGTCGTGGCCGACGCTATGTCACGGGTTGAGGCAATCTCGCTGGAACAGGAGTACGAATCACTTGCCCAAGCCCAAGAAACAGACTCGGACCTACCACAACTTTTGCTAGATACTTCCTGTCTTAAGCTTTCTAAAGTAGGCGTTCCTAGTACTGGCATCTCTTTGTACTGCGACGTTTCTACCGGAAGGGCTCGTCCTTATGTTCCACCCGATATGCGCCGCGCCATTTTCAATAAGCTCCATGGCCTAAGTCATCCAGGCGTTCGGGCAACTACTCGTTTAGTTACCGAGCGGTATGTTTGGCCATCTATTAACAAAGATTGCAGGGACTGGTCTCGTTCTTGCAATTCATGCCAGCGTAGTAAGATTACGAGACACAACACTGCTTCTTTAGGGAATTTCAACACTCCTAGCGGTCGCTTTATGCACATTCATATTGACATAATTGGACCCATGCCTCCTTGTAAAGGATACCGTTATTGCTTGACAGCAATAGACAGGGTTACCAGGTGGCCAGAAGTTTGGCCCATGCAGACTATCACCGCTGAGGAAGTTGCAGAAACCTTAACCAGGGAATGGATTTCTCGCTTTGGCATTCCAACAGTTATTACGACCGATCAAGGAGCCCAGTTTGAGTCAGATCTTTTTCGCCGATTGATGAAAACATTTGCCACTAAGCGAATTAGAACCACTTCATATCATCCCCAAGCGAATGGGATGATTGAACGCGTTCACCGACAGCTTAAGGCTTCATTGATGTGCCATGATGACACTTGGTTAAGTGCCCTACCTCTAGTACTTTTAGGCATGCGTTCTTCTTTCAAGGAGGACATTCAAGGCACGGTTGCGGAAATGCTGTATGGCGAAACTCTGCGTTTGCCAGGCGAACTCCTAATTTCTACGCAGACCGCTAATTCCTACGAAGATCCTGCTGATTTTGTTTCCCGTTTACGCCGGGTTATGGCCAACATACGTCCAGTGCCGGCGTCACGTCATTGCGAAACTTCATCATTTATTTTCAAGGAGTTAGCGAAAGCTACTCACGTATTTCTTCGTGAGGACTGTGTTCGACGCGCTTTACAAACACCTTATAGTGGTCCATACCAGGTTGTCGAACGGGCTAGCGACGGTAAAACCTTTACCATCCTCGCCAAAGGACGCCAGGTTACAGTTAGCGTCGATCGAATCAAACCGGCATTCGTAGATAACTCCAGCTCTGTGGAATCGCGATCGTCTTCGTTTTTTCCTCCCACAGCCCAGCGTACTACTACACCTGATGACCAGTCGAATCTTGCATCTGTACCCACACCCGCAGCTCACCTGGTACCTGGAACTGCAGTCGCCCCTGCGTGTCCAAAATCGACGACACCCCCTGTGTCTAAAACTCAAAAACCTTCATACATTACCCGATCTGGTAGACAGGTCAAGTTTAAAAGATTCGATTAGCACTTACCTTTTTCTACCTAATTAATATATTCATATTTTACCTTTAGTGTGAGCTTATATTTCTCCGTAGGGGGGTGGTGTGGCAACACTGGCGCATCTTATGTTTATGTAGAGATTTAGATAATTCTCTATGGTCACATAGCAGACACTCTTTACGATTACTAGACACTAACAAACATTATCTTTTTCTCCCATCTGTATTTCTTGTTACTTGAAGAATAAAAAGTCAAGTCCGTTATTTGTATTACTTGTGTTATTCATCTCATTAATTCGACGACTCCGTAGAAGAAGTGATCACGCATCCTAGGCCTACGCCGCTCGACCGGCAATAGCCCCACATGGCATGAGCCCAAAGGTTCATGTTTTTGGTAGTCACAATCACAAGTCGAAAACTCGAAACTAATTTAACCTACGTAATTATTAATGTTTAAGATATCCTGAGAACATCATGGTTTCAGCAGAAAATAGCGTTCGTTGAAATACTTAGGTAATAATACAATCGGTGAAGTGAAATTAATATTTAATATTTAAAATGATGGGTTACCTTTTTATACAGCTATGTAGGTATTGTCATAGTATATCAAATACAGATGAAGAATTACAAAATTACCAAAATATTTCGAAAATTATTGAAACAAACTTTTATAAAATTGCTTCATAAATTCCATTCTCACTTAGCACAGTACGGGGAGAAGCAGAAAAGAGAGAAGATAGGGCCTTTGCGTAGTCCGGTAGAGGAATATACCAAATAGCTAAAACAAAATTGTCCGCGGCTTTGTACGCATTACAACATTTTTTCTACCCTTGTTTACTCAGGAAATATCTAAAAATGTTAGAAACTTTACGAAAAGTAGCGTAGGGAAGTACGGAAGTACCTATAGAGTACTCGTAATGTCTTACGAATACCTGGGAATGGGAAAACTTTCACATACTTACCTACCTTTTTTATGCTAAAGTAAAAAATAGGATTAAGTAGTACGATTTACAATAAGTCATATTTCACTACATTAATAATAAGAAAGTAATCTCAAAATACGGCCCTGACAATGTTGAATATTGGGCCGAAGATTACTAACACCATTTTACCGTTACTTTCCAAAAACTAAGCGCCATTGTATGTAAGAACAAATAAACCCTTTTGCGAAACAAAAAATTCGCACACAATATTTGCATACTACCTACCCAGTTATAAACTTTCGTCTGTCTTTCTTAGGAATAACGTCGTAACTAAAAATGAGGCGCTATTGCATTATAAACTTAAA
This sequence comes from Acleris literana, assembly GCA_946894065.1. Lineage (NCBI taxonomy): Eukaryota > Metazoa > Arthropoda > Insecta > Lepidoptera > Tortricidae > Acleris > Acleris literana. Next base: position 18,705,632 of record OX335683.1, on the reverse strand, counting down.
AATGACTAGTATAACATTTTAACAGGATAGAATATTATTTTAGTGAAAGCATTATTGTTTATAAGGGTTTTTGTTCTTTATTGGATCAATTGTGACCGTTTAAATGAACCGTGGAGATGTATTGTTGTATGTATTGCATAAAATTGTCTTTTAAAGGGCCGCGAGGGTTAGCACAATTGCAAAGTTACGCAGATGTCGTACCTATAAAAAAATGTAATTAATGAATAGTTGAAATTACACGGAAAAAGTAAAGACGACTCAGAATAACTGGGAAAGTTTGCAAATTAGTGAGATGGAACCAAAAAAAATATTATTGAATAATGAACCGCCTTCAAAAACGCAGAAAACAATTACTTTTTGAATGATAGTAATACTGAAGTAGGCGTATTATTTTTAACCAAAGGGCGACTTCAGTTGGTCTGACCTATTAGGTACCATTTGAAAAGAAGTTATTAAGTATCTATTTGTTTTTTATAACGTTTAATTTTTATTTTATACTTTTTAGTGATCATACCTAATATGCTGTTATGTAGTCCTACTTCTCAATTAATAAGAAACTATGTATAAACAAGCTCGCCGCAAGTAGGGACTAACGCCACGGAAAAGTCATAGTTTATTATATATACGAGTAGGTATAAACCATTGAAATTTGCTTCGATATAGGAGGGCTCAATCATCTTAATCGAGATATATTATCGCCACCCTTGAAATTGGCACCATCGGGCACGTTTTATTTTATAAACCTACAAGTAACAATTTTACAGGTCTAAACTGGCAACACTGCTGAAATAGCTGGGGCACGTTTTATAAAGCTACAAGTTACAATTTTACAGGTCTAAACTGGCAACACTGCTCAAATGGCTGGTCGTCATTGGTCGAGGTTTTGTCAAATGGAAACTAGTAACCTGTAAATTGTAATTTGTAGCTTTATAAAACAGGCCCCTGGTCGTCATTGGTCGAGGTTGTGTCAAATGGAAACTTGTAACCTGTAAATTGTAATTTGTAGCGTTATAAAACAGGCCCCAGTTCCACTTCACCAAATTATAGATTCTAAATGTAAATGCTAGACTTGTTACTGAAACCAAAATCGCTATATATTTAAGGAGTTCCCTCAAGTCCTCGGGGATCTCCTCAGCAGAGACTGCTTTGGTGACAGCGGGACCACCTGGAGAGTAGGTAAGTATATCCTATCAACAAAAAATGATTTTTCAAAATTGGTCCACAATTGACGAGGATATCGGTGAACATACTTACTTACATAAAAAACGTATACATACAGCCGAATATACTTAGAACCGCCTCCTTTTTTGAAGTCAGTTAGAAAAGCGAACCGGTGGTTAAGTTCTAGCCTATCACATACTAACATTACAAGTACCTAGTAATATTTAGAAAATAATGCATTTTAACCGGTAAACGACAAGCTTTAAAATGGAAAATTGCAGCGATTTTCTGCCGCGGGAGCCTATATTCTAAGAGCCGAGTTTCCATTTGACACAATCTCGACCAATGACGACCAGCTATTTGAGCAATGTTGCCAGTTTAGACCTGTAAAATTGTAACTTTTAGCTTTATAAAACGTGCCCCTGATGATAATTAAGTAATATTTAGTCACGTTATTATGGAGGAACACGAAATGGCAATGCTGCAAATGCGAAAAACCTGGCACAGCTTTTTTTTTAATTATACCTAAGTCCGATGTCTAGTATGATAATAATTCTTCTAGCTAGTTCATAACCCGGAGACGGACATTGGGTAGGTACTTTATATCCTGGAAAAATAAACAGTTCCCGAGGGAATAGCGACAATCAAATTGTACGTCGACAGAGACGTAGGCTAGTAGCTAAAGAATTCTAGTGATTCTTGTTTGTATTACGTGAAATATCTAAATTAAAATCAAGAAATATGGCTAAAACAAGTAACAAGCAGGTACCTACAAACTATCCAAAGGACCAAACGACCAAATTATAATCCTTACACATAATCCGCTCCAGTATTGTCTATGGCAAGCCATTGTGTTTCGCAGTTTAGTTACGCCATATAAAATCAAGGGATTTCAAATACTGTTATACGTTGCTCGGGATTTTCGAAAACGCGGAGGTCCTTTGCGATTTGTTTACTGGTAGGTAGAGATTGTTTTATCGAAGGCTGTGCTTGGAGTCTCTCTGCTCGATCAATTGTAAGATTAAAAATTAAAATTGAAAAGATGTTCGTATATTCTCAGTTTCTCAGACTACCTAAAAAGGGAGGTTAGGCATGTGTTTATGTGTGATACTCGTAAGTGGTTGTGGGATGTTGTGTTTGACGCGTGTTTATATTTATTTATTATGTTTGTAGAAATATCTAGACGTCTAGTTCCAGCAAAGTCAGGCATCCCTTAAGCTTACTCTATGCTTAGGGCCTTAGAATTAGGGTCGTTTAAGTCAAGTTTGAAAGGTTTTTGATTTTTGAGTTGTGTCGCAAACTTTTCTACATAAGTAAAATTCATCGCCAGGGTCGGATTTTTACCTTTTCATCCCGTCCGTCCGTGCATAACAGAACAGTAGATTAGCTACCTACCGCCTTAGAGATTCTTTTGTCCGTCTGTGTGACAAGACAGGCGACGACACGTCGCGGTGGTCTTGGATTGTACAATTTGTGGATAATCCTGCATACAAAAGGTTTTTCAAGTTTTTGACGCAATTTAAACCTTTGCTATATACGCATAGGAACGAGCTATTCAGAGAATAGGCTATGCAATTCTTTATTCTTCAATCACGTTGAAACTGCGATTGTCTGAATGAATGCACTTGAAAAGACGGAAACAGTTAGGTAAGAAGGTCTGTATGCTTTTTTTGAAAGTTTTGCATAATGATCTTTTAGTTTTGGACTTTCCAAATGGAAGCATTAGTAGCTAAAATAATTTCTTTGCAACTAGTCTTCAGTGCGAGTTAGTAACCATTTATTCAATTTCTTACATCTTTATTCATAGGAGATTCCAATCTTATTTTTAGTATAAGTTCCGAGCGACAGCAGATAGTTTCTTTTACTTATAAATAACATGTCACTAAACTGGAAAACCAGTTATTTTGTAGTATTTTTGAAACACCCTGCGCCATCTAGTGCCGAGTGGAATATCACGCATTTGGGTTGGTAAAGATCGTAACTGATGCTGCCACCTAGTGCCAAGTAGCAAAACTAGAATGGTTTAACCTAGTACTCGTCTATTTAGCAGAAATATAAAATGACCAAAATGGGAATTGTAAACAATTGTGTCACGTTTATTTTCAGTTCTTTTATTTTATTGCTAAAGACTTAATTCGCCATTTATATTTTCCCTGAATCTCTTGTATTTTTTTGTTACGGCAACACCGACAGTCAGCCATTTTGGATTTTGGAAGTTAGACGACCGTCCGTCTCAAAAATAACAATTGTTTCAATCTACCTGTAAATTATCCTCAAAATTACCGCGAGTGCAACGTCTCGGGCCAACCGTCATTCTAGCAACCTTAGCGTCCCAACGGACACGACGCTGGCACTGCAATTCGCGGCGAGCTCGATCAGCTGTCAGGAACCTTTGACGTGTGAACACAAACAAATCTCTTAGTAACGTGCTATGCTGTTAACATGAACGGCACGTTTTACGAGCAACTGGGCGGCGTTGCGGGGGTGTTTGAGCAGTGGGGCGCGTGCGAGCGTACCGTGGTGGCTTGCGCGCTCGCCAAGCGCGTGCCGTGGCCAGGGCTTCAGTTGCTCCAGCGAGCAGTGGACGCCGCGCTTCGAGACCACGGCCTGGACGAGAGGCTAGAGAGGGAAGCCAATGACGAGGGCGTGCTCGCTACCTTGCTCGCCGCGAGAATAGAAGATGACGATGAAGAGGGTAAGTCGAGAATTACAACGGCGGTTATTCGTTTGAACAGCTTGCTTTCATAGAAAGCTACTCCTCGGTTTAATTATTGGGAATACAGATGTTCTTACCTTTCAGATCGGTAAAACAGGTGTTCCCACCCAGGTCACTAACAAATGTCACTGTCCTGAGTGTGTAACATACATCCAGCAACATTTAGGGACAGTCAGTTATACAATATTTTTGTTGATAATTTGATAATTGCCAACACCCAAACCTCTGCCGTCTAAGCCCCAGCATGAAACAATTTGTCTGATCTTGCCAAGTTTTAGTTTAGTCACATACACCATTTGATGCGCAAATAAATAAAATACTTTTTTTAAGTATCAACAGTGTGATACAGGCTAGTTGGATGGATGGATGAATGCAAGGTGGTGAAAGAGAAATACAACCATGAAGGCTGTTTTATTTGCTATTGCCCTGTACCTTTGTAGTGTTTTAACCCACAAAGGTGATGGCATATGTCTTCATGTGTTAAAAACAGTTTCATATATTTAGAAATAGTTATCATTTACACATTATGTACAGTCTTTGAGTCTTTACATAGAATAAAACAGTAGTTTCATCGGTCCCTTGGTAATAATGCTTAGTTTTTCAAACTACACGACATATTTTAATGTAGTTTTCATCAATAGATATGAGTGATTTAAGAGGGTTTTTATACGTATAATAAAGGGGTTTGGGTAAAATTGTTGTCATTTGTAAAATTCATACATTTTCAAGGTGAGCGGCCATTCGTAAAAGTGGTAAATTATGATAGAATTATTAAAAATTAATATATTTTGTTATGTAATGTAATACTCTTAAGGGCATCGGAGCCGAGATATTTAAAGATTCATACTTGGGCGTACTTTTGTACTAAAAACGGAATACTGAAATCTTTAAAATCTCCGCTCCGATATTATTTAAAGCCATAAATTATATATATCTATGTGTATTTAGAGGTCCTCTAAATAACTATGTGAAAATCATCCATGGTCGCTGAAAAAAAAATGACAATATTCTTCAAACAAATTTACCCAATGCCCTTTTGGATTATGTATGTGTGTTACCAAACGCATACAATACATAAAAGCGAAGAATGCAAAGCGGGGACAGGTTGCTAGTATAATGATACAGCTAATATAACAATGATTCATAACAAAATTGATGCACGCATAACTTGTTGAATGTGTTAGACTGAATGTAAGTTGGGATTGTCATCTATTTAAATAGGTACATAAAAAAAGCAAAGTAGAAGTTATTAACTATACATGTTATTTTTTATGAGTAGGTACTGCATCTGACCTGAATTTATAATCTACTTGATTCTTTTTATAGTATTAATCATTAAAATCATTCAAAACAAAACTGAGGATGATGCCCAAAACTTTAGTTCTCTTCTTCTGTATTTTTTACATAAGCCATAACTTGGTAGGTACCCAACTTTTTTCACCTGTTGCCAGGGGTTATATGTACTGTGATTTGTATGATTTGCATTTACTTCAACATGTTAATTGGTTCTGTCACATTATCCAACATTGGGGTCAAAAATATCTTCTTATCTCATCTTCTTTATCTCTACATAGTATAAAACAAAGTCGCTTACCGCATCACTCTGTCTGTACCCTGTGCCTCTGTATCCACTAACTCTTCCTAAACCATGCAACAGATTTTGATGCTGCATTCATCATCAGTTGTATAATTTTTATGGTAGGTTTGTATGTATACTAAATTGTGGTTTATGTATGCATGTTACACTAAACCGCACGAAGTGAGGGCGGGTGACTAGTCTCTAATAATATATTATAGGCATTAGAGTGTGTCATATACTTATGAGCTCAGTGTTGGATACATTATTGCTTGGTGATTGTATATCACAGGAAATCATGTAGGTGATTACTTATTGTTGTATTCTTTGTTGTTGGTTCAATATGCATTCATTTTTATATGATATAGTAATAATAACCAAATAATGAGTTTTCACATCACACTTGTGTCTTGGACAAACTAAGTTTATTATATTAATTCAATAATATTCTTGTAACTTTTAAAAATAATAATAATGGGATTCTTATTGGAACATAGCTCAAAATTTATGTCTGCAAAGAGAATTAAAATTAAAAATTAGGTATGGTTAAATCATATATGCTGACATTGATAAACAACTATTAATCTAGCTTGATTTGTGAAGACCAAAAATTTCACATGTGTAATTTGAAGGTAGCCTATTATTATTTTATCACTGTGGGTAGTTTCACAAATCATATATTTTTATTCATTCTTACAACTGACAGTAATGGTATACCTAGTTGATTTCCAGAATGCAATTTTATTTTTCCTGATTATTAGTGACATCATGCTAGCCTCATGAAGGTTTTTTGTAGCTGTTAGTACCAATTACGAATGTAAATCAGTTCATTGACGAGTCAAGCCAAGCAATAATTATTGTAATCGTGTAAATATGAATACAATAAAAGTGTATTGAAGGAAAAACACTACATTGGATTTAAGTTGTGATGAATCAGAGTAGGTTAAGTTTTAACTTGGTTTTTGTGACTTGCGAAATAAAACAACAAGAGAGACAATTATTCAACTGAATGACACTAACATAACATATTGCTGTTACCTCTGGGTCATATCCCACGCTCGCTCAATGTTGCATTCTATTTGTCTACTTATAGATATGCGTAATTTAATGTTTTATTTTGTAAAATCAAAGATGTTTTATTTTAAAGTAATTATTGCCTTTAAACCGGCGCGTTGGGCGCCTTCTCATACTAAAAACGCCATTGCCTCCGCCTCTGCTTTCAGTGAGTTGAATATAATACCTATATCGTGCGTTAAAACTGTTTGTAATGTACATGTATATATTTTTAGGGATTTATAATATACATATTGGTCACAACTAAAGCCTTATTGTACTGCAAAATGTCACTGTTATTAATCATTTTCTAGACTTATTTATATCAAATAAAATTAAAATCATAATAAAGCTTTTTAATATGATTAATATATAAATAGACCTCGAATGTGGCCTCGTGTGGTTGCCGAGTTAGAATAGTGCCACTCCATGTCTTCCCGTGGATGTCGTAAGAGACGACTAAGGGAATAAAGGCTTGTAGTACTGTTAGGCGATGGGCTTGCAACCTGTCACTAATACGCTGGTAAACATCTTAGCCTAATTGTGCAAATTGTGGTTATAGAATTATCAACAAGTTTTTAGAGATGTTTGTAATTCTTTAGCTCTGCCTACCCCACTCTGGGAACGAAGGCGTGAGATTATGTATGTATGTATATATAAATAATGGGATGTTCCTGCCATAAGGGAAAGTTCACTATCAGTATCGATATCACCGCATGTCACTCTAATGTTGGAGGTAGGTATTTCCCATTGCACGCCACTTAGGCCGATATTACAGCTGTATTCCAATCACAGTTGGCGACCCTGTCATACCAGGCTTTTCTTAAGTAGACGAACAAATATTTCCTGGGTCCATATTGGCTCACCTAATTATTTTTACTCATAACGACTCATAAGTCCTAATTATCGCAACTCCTAACGTATTTATTTCAGCAACTGTTACATTTTCAGGATTTTTATAAATCAAACCTAACCTAACCTAGTCTTATCTACACATTGAATATTTCAGAACTTCTGAAAAGTTTACGGTTTCAGCGGTATAAAAATTTCATTTTCGGAGTTCCGATAATAGGAGTTGCAATTTTAGTTGAACTTTGGCGCTCCCATATTTCCTACTTCAGTTTTATTTAACGAATTTTTAAACAAAGATTGTCATGTGTATTTTTTTAATAAAAAACATAAATTTATTTATTCCAAAAGTGTCACTTTCGTATAAAATACTACGGCAACTTTGTAACCTCTAATCAAAAAGTTTCAATTTTAAAACATTGTAATACACCGCTTGATTGATACAAACTTTTAAACAACAGTGGCGTATTTTTTGACGACGACGCGACGCGCTGGCCTAGTTGGTAGTGACCCTGCCTACGAAGCTAGCGGTCCTGGGTTCAAATCCCGGTAAGGGCAGATATTTGTGTGATGAGCGCGAATATTTGTTTCTGAGTCATGGATGTTTTCTATGTATTTAAGTATATATTTCTCTATATAAGTATTTATATCGTTGTCTAGTACCCATAGTACAAGCCTAGAGCTTAGTTTGGGACTAGGTCAATTGGTGTGACTTTGTCCCCTGATATTTATTTATTATTATTATTATTTTATAAAATGCCATTTTTCATGTATTATACGTACCGTAAATATGTCACTTTCTTACAAAAACGCACATACGTCTAACGCCTAATCTATTTGTAAATATGCTTTTGTTAGAATAATTTATATTATAATACTTTAGAAACAAAAGCTAAAAACCACGTGGTTAAAGAAAGTATTTGTTAATTCCCCTTATTACATAAATTAATAAAAGTAAAGTCCCTATTAGTTATGATGATGACAAGTAGTAGGTAATAGTGTAAATATAAAGTAAGCCGTTATCATATACCTATTACAATTAGAGCTTGGCAAAAGAGGCATCTTTTCAGCTTTTAAGCAGCACCCATGCTGCAGTTTTGTTAATCAAAATTTACTATTTTTTATTTTTTGGCTAGCTATATTATACAACTCTTCTCTTCCGTTGCAGGAGACACCCTCCGCAAGCTCATTACCCTGCTCCCCCTGCTGCGCACGGACAACGTGCCGTGCAAGGAGGCGTACCTAAACGCCGCGCCGCGCCTCGTGCAGCGCTGCGTGGACGCACCTAGACGGACCGCGCCCGAGCTGTGCAGACAGCTGCTTAGCTACCTGCTCGTGCATCCCGCTCTCACCTCACAGGACCAAAGGTAGGTTTATTCGCTGTCTCACTTATAAAGCAAAAGTTGAATTGTTAGGCTTCCCATCTGCATCATCTCAAAGAATCAAAGGTTATTGACCAAAATGTAGGCTGTTGTGTTGTAATAAATCGTAGGTGTATTTTTGCTGCTGAGCCAGCGTTTCTTTCGTCCTACGCTTGCCTTGCAGGACCGAAAATAGTACTTACTCTCTTGTAATACTGTAAAGCAACAGTTTACTATTGATCGTGATCATCACACCTTCCAGAACGCTGACCCAATGGCTCCACTACCTCGAAAACAACATGTCAGGCAACCGCAACCCAGAGTCCGTCTGGCAACAACGCGAGCCTTGCCTGCTGCCAGACCACAACATCTGGGGCGTGGCCGCCTTTCGCCGCACAGTCGGAAAGAACCTAGAGTTTCGACACATCACAGACCCAATCGAACAACTCACATTTTCCACAGACCTCCTACAAGAATCCTTTTCAAAGAACGGAAGAGACGTCGACATAAGCTTAGAAGGAGACAAACTAAACTTTGACCTAGCTGTAGCCCAACCAAAATCGCAACGGTCTAGCAGTCTAACTCCCCCGTCTACTAATTTCACTCATATGTCATCTTCTTCGGAGAATTTAACAGATGAACCGTTCGTCCAGAAACCTAGAAGTTTTTCTTTATCTAGCGAACATAGCTTACAACAGATGAGGCCTATCATTATGTATGGGACGACGGGGAGTGAGACGAGATTGGATGACTTAAGGTCGAATAAGTTTACAGAGTTCCCGGGGATGTCCACGGTGGCCCAATGGCTGAAGAGTTTGAGGCTACATAAGTACGTGTGGTTGTTTACTAACATTAGCTACGAGCAGATGATGAGTATGGACGAGGAGTACTTGGAGAAATTAGGTGAGTCTCGATTTCATTGCTATTTTTAATGAGTTACATATTTTATGAAATTAAATAATTGGCTTACAGTTACTTGCATAAATGTCTAACCTAAAAAAACAAGGAAATATCCAAAATACTGGTATATGATTCATATAATATGAAGCAACTATTGCTTTTTCTGTCTTCAGTTGCAGAGAAATTGTGTATATATTTTTCATCGATTTACAAGCAAAGCCCTGAATGGAAGTTAATAGAACATATTATTTAGTTTCTTCCAGATATTCCTCTCAACATTCTATACAGATCTCCCTTTTCAAGCGCTAGTAGATATATTTTAAGTGAATATCACGATTTTCATCAAATGATTTTTACTTAGGTATCATATATTTTATTTGTAGCATTGGCATAATGCATTGAACGTATAAATCACATACCCTATGTGGTTTAGTCGTAATTTTTTATCAACCATGTACGAGTAGGTATCACTTTTTATTGGGTTTTCGTTCCCAAAGCATGTATTTTTTTTCTAAAACAGATACCAGCAAAAAAAAATATTTTTAAAATTAAAGGTGTAACAAAAGGCGCTCGCCACAAGCTCCTCCTCTCCATCAAGAAGCTGAGCGAGCGGGAGGCCATCCTAGAGGGCGTAGTGTCGGAGCTGCAGGCGGGTGGGCCGGGCGCTGCGCGTGCGCTGGAGAGGCTGCGCGGCGTCATGCTCAGCCCCATGCCGCCCGACTCCGCGCTGCCAGGGGCCATCGTGCGGGCGCTCGAGTCAGGTGGGTCCATCTCCTGCAGGGCGTAGTATCAGAGCTGCAGGCGGGCGGGCCGGGCGCGGCGTCATGCTCAGCCCCATGCCGCCCGACTCCGCGCTGCCAGGGGCCATCGTGCGGGCGCTCGAGTCAGGTGGGTCCATCTCCTGCAGGGCGTAGTATCAGAGCTGCAGGCGGGCGGGCCGGGCGCGGCGTCATGCTCAGCCCCATGCCGCCCGACTCCGCGCTGCCAGGGGCCATCGTGCGGGCGCTCGAGTCAGGTGGGTCCATCTCCTGCAGGGCGTAGTATCAGAGCTGCAGGCGGGCGGGCCGGGCGCGGCGTCATGCTCAGCCCCATGCCGCCCGACTCCGCGCTGCCAGGGGCCATCGTGCGGGCGCTCGAGTCAGGTGGGTCCATCTCCTGCAGGGCGTAGTATCAGAGCTGCAGGCGGGCGGGCCGGGCGCGGCGTCATGCTCAGCCCCATGCCGCCCGACTCCGCGCTGCCAGGGGCCATCGTGCGGGCGCTCGAGTCAGGTGGGTCCATCTCCTGCAGGGCGTAGTATCAGAGCTGCAGGCGGGCGGGCCGGGCGCGGCGTCATGCTCAGCCCCATGCCGCCCGACTCCGCGCTGCCAGGGGCCATCGTGCGGGCGCTCGAGTCAGGTGGGTCCATCTCCTGCAGGGCGTAGTATCAGAGCTGCAGGCGGGCGGGCCGGGCGCGGCGTCATGCTCAGCCCCATGCCGCCCGACTCCGCGCTGCCAGGGGCCATCGTGCGGGCGCTCGAGTCAGGTGGGTCCATCTCCTGCAGGGCGTAGTATCAGAGCTGCAGGCGGGCGGGCCGGGCGCGGCGTCATGCTCAGCCCCATGCCGCCCGACTCCGCGCTGCCAGGGGCCATCGTGCGGGCGCTCGAGTCAGGTGGGTCCATCTCCTGCAGGGCGTAGTATCAGAGCTGCAGGCGGGCGGGCCGGGCGCGGCGTCATGCTCAGCCCCATGCCGCCCGACTCCGCGCTGCCAGGGGCCATCGTGCGGGCGCTCGAGTCAGGTGGGTCCATCTCCTGCAGGGCGTAGTATCAGAGCTGCAGGCGGGCGGGCCGGGCGCGGCGTCATGCTCAGCCCCATGCCGCCCGACTCCGCGCTGCCAGGGGCCATCGTGCGGGCGCTCGAGTCAGGTGGGTCCATCTCCTGCAGGGCGTAGTATCAGAGCTGCAGGCGGGCGGGCCGGGCGCGGCGTCATGCTCAGCCCCATGCCGCCCGACTCCGCGCTGCCAGGGGCCATCGTGCGGGCGCTCGAGTCAGGTGGGTCCATCTCCTGCAGGGCGTAGTATCAGAGCTGCAGGCGGGCGGGCCGGGCGCGGCGTCATGCTCAGCCCCATGCCGCCCGACTCCGCGCTGCCAGGGGCCATCGTGCGGGCGCTCGAGTCAGGTGGGTCCATCTCCTGCAGGGCGTAGTATCAGAGCTGCAGGCGGGCGGGCCGGGCGCGGCGTCATGCTCAGCCCCATGCCGCCCGACTCCGCGCTGCCAGGGGCCATCGTGCGGGCGCTCGAGTCAGGTGGGTCCATCTTGACACGAACACTTTGTAGTAGTGACACAAGAGCAAGTGCCGCTTTCATCCTTTATACACGCACGGTTGCCGAAACAGATTAAATTTTAAAAAACTCCTAAGATCTAAACGAGCAAATTATTATTGATAAATTTTGTACATTATAAACTTTAACTTATAAACTTTAAATAATAACAAGAACCCGCAAATACAAGTGCAAAACTGTCGTTAAAAAAAGTTGGAAGATATACACGTTTTTCTTGAAAAAATGCAAGTAAAAGAGTGGAATAAATGGATAATTCACTTTATTGATGAAATATTTTAGCTTTAAGCTGTATTTAATAAAAACACGTTATTCTATTAGACACTGTGATACACACATTGTTTTGAAACGTACTTACAGTCGCCATCAGATATATTGTAGCGGGCGAGGTACTCAAATATTTCGGAGCAGCATTACTTTTCAATAAATTCGTTACACTAGTTATGGTCAATAACACCAGAACATGCAGTTTGTCATAAATATAAGAGCAGCGACCTTTCAATAAATTCGGAACATATAACGAGGTAAAAATATCAGAAAGCACAGAACGTCAAAGGTATCTACGCACTCAGGGTGATCATAAAGATCGGAACATTTATGGAAAATATACCTTAAGTCTGTATCACACAGTTTAAATTCGTTACTATAATTAATATGCATGTCGAATCTACTCGTGACGTGTACACGTCACGAGTAGATTCGAATTCCAAACAAAACATAAATACGTCATGCCAAAGATCGACATGCATAATAATTATAGTAACGAGTTTAAACTGTGTGATACAGACTTAAGGTATATTTTCCATAAATGTTCCGATCTTTATGATCACCCTGACTGCGTAGATACCTTTGACGTTCTGTGCTTTCTGATATTTTTACCTCGTTATATGTTCCGAATTTATTGAAAGGTCGCTGCTCTTATATTTATGACAAACTGCATGTTCTGGTGTTATTGACCATAACTAGTGTAACAAATTTATTGAAAAGTAATGCTGCTCCGAAATATTTGAGTACCTCGCCCGCTACAATATATCTGATGGTGACTGTACAACGTGATATACAGACAACTTATGCTTTTCAATTACATTGTTTTTCTAGAAAAACGAAACAACAATTAACAGTCCAAACTTTCAATTAACTATTTAAAAAGTTTAATATCAACAACGTTTCATCGTAAGATAAATATCGTTATTAAAAATACATATTATCTGCAAAAACGTGATATCCGAATAAGATTACTTCACTTTGTCACGGTTTTTCTCAATAAAACAGGTTTAAATGCTCTTATCACAATATTGAATAAAAATAAATAATTTTATTAAAACATACCTTTGCTCCAGAATCGTGTTATAATCGTGACATACCATTTTTGATAAAATAAGGGAGGCTGGCCGGTGACTACTGACATAATACGTGGTCAAAAATAAGAAATTGATCGACAGAAATAACGCTATAAAACAAGATGTCCCAGTAATGCGATCTCTGTCCCTCATAGCCTCGTTGTTTGTAATGTAAAAGATTTCGCGTTTTTGTAGAATAAAATACGGCGAATCCGATTATGCAAAAAAACTGTCTTTTTTCGAGATTTGACTTTGTTCCGTCAAAGGTGCGACATATCCTCAAGAAAGTTCTCTATGTACCGTAAAACGGGAGTACTTTGATCAATTTCAAAGTTTAGCACGATTTTTTATAGAAACTATAAGCCAAAACCATAGAGTAAAAATATGTAATAATCGGTTTTTCTTGTTTTTAGAGTTCCGTATCTAAAATGGAAAAACAGAACCCTTATAGTTTCTTCATGTCCGGCCGTCCGTCCGTATGTCACAAGCATTTTACTCAAAAACTACAAGACGTACATTAATTAAATTTGGAGTAGCCGCTAATTAGTTACTTAGTTAAATTTCATGATGAAAAAAAAAACATTTTTAGCATAATTCATCGTGTGGCACATATTTCGACAGTTCTTTGAAAAACATTTTAAGGTTCTTAAGCATTTTTTTTGATAATATTTTGGAAATAACTAAATTGTGCCCCCCTCCCCCCGCTTAAAAAATCACAAAGGTAACGCTTTATAAATACTCACAAGGAAAAATCTTTTCAACACGATCGGATAATTATACCGTTATTAAGTTATTGCCGAAAAACTGCGCTTCTCAACAAAAGGACGTAAGTGCCATGAAGATACGCCCTTTTGCTGATGCACTTTTCTACATCGTATTTTATGAGATAGATTTATGTGTTTGTAGTAATATAACAAACGGCTTCGGAACCCCCTACACTGAGCATGGTCCGACATGCTCTTGCCCAGTTTTTTTTTAGACGGAGCATCTATCAGTGTTGCCATTGGCAAAAAAAAATTAAAGATTATATTTAATACACACTTGTAGCAACGGTAACGCTTTTGTTTCCAGCGTCGACGTGCATCACGGAGAGCCCGGTCGGCGCAGGCCCCGCGGTGCGCGAGCTGCTGGAGGACGGGGAGGAGCACGTCGACCCCATGTCGCTGCATTGCTGGCTCGTCGAAAAGGTATGGCTTACCAGGTCTTACTGATTTTAGGGTTCCGTAGTCAAACTAGGAAGATACAAGTTCCGCCCTGTCCGTCTGTCTGTCTGACACACTCAAATTAAAAATAAATAAACAAATTTCTTCTAATGGCTAAAGAGCTTAAACGCCACATGGTCTTTTGTACGTCACAACTAGTGCTACGTAACGCGGTTACAAACAAAATTAATCATTCCGACTATTTCCGACCACTAGTCCAAAGTGGGCGTTGCGAACATTCGTAATATTCAATATTTTTTCTCAGTGAATAATAATAATAGTAGATTGTACAACAAGTGCATAAAACGCACCATTTTACGCGAGACGTTTATCGTCGATATAAAGTCGAGTGTTAAATGGGTTTTATGGACGAGTTGGACACTCTACTTTTCACTTCGATTGCGAGGAAATGAAACAGCAACATGTAAATTATTGTAAATGGTATTTTAATTAAAATTGAAAGTTATATTATATTGTAATCGTTTTTCCTGGTATATTTAATTTTATTTGTGATTGGATTGTATTTGTGATGCGATATTTGGCTTATTGTCATGCTTTAAATATATTAATTTACTCAAATATTAAAAAAATGCGACGAAATAAAAATTACAAGTTACAATTAATATTATTTTACTAATTACAATTTCATGAAGTTTTAGGTACTTTGGCTATTGGTATCCTTGCCTTGTTTTTAGAATACTAGCGAAACGAAATAAAATAAAGAGGTTATTATATGAAGTTAAAGTTGTTCGTGTGGCTGTTGGACCGATTGTCTTGGACTTCGACGAAGATTTTACTTTATGCACTAGAGCATAAAGAGCGATTTTATGTCGCCTACGCACGACATAAAGACGAACTTTTAGAGCATCAAGTGAAAAAAAAGTATACTTTTGAGACAAATTTTTTCTATAAGCATGGTTTTTATAAGAAAAACTTTTCAAAAACAATCCTGTCGTGTAACAAACCGATAGTAACTCACCACAACATCTATGGTACCACCGCTTACCCACACTACGCTATCAGCGAATACCATCACATTGCATTGATGCACACATGCAAATTGTAACTGGCAAGTCGTATAACTGTGTGCCGGCGCTCGGCAGGCGCTGCACCACAACGCGTTCCGCGCGCCGCTGCTGCAGGCTGCGCTGCGGCGCCTGCGCCACCGCCTGCCGCCGCGCACCTTCTACCGCCACGTCGGCGACCAGCCGCCGCGCCGCCTGCCCAAGCCCAGGTACCGCGCCCTGACCCAAGCCCAGGTACCGCGCCCTGACCCAAGCCCAGGTACCGCGCCCTGACCCAAGCCCAGGTACCGCGCCCTGACCCAAGCCCAGGTACCGCGCCCTGACCCCGCGCCACCGCCTGCCGCCGCGCACCTTCTACCGCCACGTCGGCGACCAGCCGCCGCGCCGCCTGCCCAAGCCCAGGTACCGCGCCCTGACCCAAGCCCAGGTACCGCGCCCTGACCCAAGCCCAGGTACCGCGCCCTGACCCAAGCCCAGGTACCGCGCCCTGACCCAAGCCCAGGTACCGCGCCCTGACCCCGCGCCACCGCCTGCCGCCGCGCACCTTCTACCGCCACGTCGGCGACCAGCCGCCGCGCCGCCTGCCCAAGCCCAGGTACCGCGCCCTGACCCAAGCCCAGGTACCGCGCCCTGACCCAAGCCCAGGTACCGCGCCCTGACCCAAGCCCAGGTACCGCGCCCTGACCCAAGCCCAGGTACCGCGCCCTGACCCCGCGCCACCGCCTGCCGCCGCGCACCTTCTACCGCCACGTCGGCGACCAGCCGCCGCGCCGCCTGCCCAAGCCCAGGTACCGCGCCCTGACCCAAGCCCAGGTACCGCGCCCTGACCCAAGCCCAGGTACCGCGCCCTGACCCAAGCCCAGGTACCGCGCCCTGACCCAAGCCCAGGTACCGCGCCCTGACCCAAGCCCAGGTACCGCGCCCTGACCCCGCGCCACCGCCTGCCGCCG
This sequence comes from Acleris literana, assembly GCA_946894065.1. NCBI lineage: Eukaryota > Metazoa > Arthropoda > Insecta > Lepidoptera > Tortricidae > Acleris > Acleris literana. The sequence goes on along the minus strand of OX335683.1, from coordinate 18,689,180 downwards.
CGCACCTTCTACCGCCACGTCGGCGACCAGCCGCCGCGCCGCCTGCCCAAGCCCAGGTACCGCGCCCTGACCCAAGCCCAGGTACCGCGCCCTGACCCAAGCCCAGGTACCGCGCCCTGACCCAAGCCCAGGTACCGCGCCCTGACCCAAGCCCAGGTACCGCGCCCTGACCCAAGCCCAGGTACCGCGCCCTGACCCAAGCCCAGGTACCGCGCCCTGACCCCGCGCCACCGCCTGCCGCGCACCTTCTACCGCCACGTCGGCGACCAGCCGCCGCGCCGCCTGCCCAAGCCCAGGTACCGCGCCCTGACCCAAGCCCAGGTACCGCGCCCTGACCCAAGCCCAGGTACCGCGCCCTGACCCAAGCCCAGGTACCGCGCCCTGACCCAAGCCCAGGTACCGCGCCCTGACCCAAGCCCAGGTACCGCGCCCTGACCCAAGCCCAGGTACCGCGCCCTGACCCAAGCCCAGGTACCGCGCCCTGACCCCGCGCCACCGCCTGCCGCCGCGCACCTTCTACCGCCACGTCGGCGACCAGCCGCCGCGCCGCCTGCCCAAGCCCAGGTACCGCGCCCTGACCCAAGCCCAGGTACCGCGCCCTGACCCAAGCCCAGGTACCGCGCCCTGACCCAAGCCCAGGTACCGCGCCCTGACCCAAGCCCAGGTACCGCGCCCTGACCCCGCGCCACCGCCTGCCGCCGCGCACCTTCTACCGCCACGTCGGCGACCAGCCGCCGCGCCGCCTGCCCAAGCCCAGGTACCGCGCCCTGACCCAAGCCCAGGTACCGCGCCCTGACCCAAGCCCAGGTACCGCGCCCTGACCCAAGCCCAGGTACCGCGCCCTGACCCAAGCCCAGGTACCGCGCCCTGACCCCGCGCCACCGCCTGCCGCCGCGCACCTTCTACCGCCACGTCGGCGACCAGCCGCCGCGCCGCCTGCCCAAGCCCAGGTACCGCGCCCTGACCCAAGCCCAGGTACCGCGCCCTGACCCAAGCCCAGGTACCGCGCCCTGACCCAAGCCCAGGTACCGCGCCCTGACCCAAGCCCAGGTACCGCGCCCTGACCCCGCGCCACCGCCTGCCGCCGCGCACCTTCTACCGCCACGTCGGCGACCAGCCGCCGCGCCGCCTGCCCAAGCCCAGGTACCGCGCCCTGACCCAAGCCCAGGTACCGCGCCCTGACCCAAGCCCAGGTACCGCGCCCTGACCCAAGCCCAGGTACCGCGCCCTGACCCAAGCCCAGGTACCGCGCCCTGACCCAAGCCCAGGTACCGCGCCCTGACCCCGCGCCACCGCCTGCCGCGCACCTTCTACCGCCACGTCGGCGACCAGCCGCCGCGCCGCCTGCCCAAGCCCAGGTACCGCGCCCTGACCCAAGCCCAGGTACCGCGCCCTGACCCAAGCCCAGGTACCGCGCCCTGACCCAAGCCCAGGTACCGCGCCCTGACCCAAGCCCAGGTACCGCGCCCTGACCCCGCGCCACCGCCTGCCGCGCACCTTCTACCGCCACGTCGGCGACCAGCCGCCGCGCCGCCTGCCCAAGCCCAGGTACCGCGCCCTGACCCAAGCCCAGGTACCGCGCCCTGACCCAAGCCCAGGTACCGCGCCCTGACCCAAGCCCAGGTACCGCGCCCTGACCCAAGCCCAGGTACCGCGCCCTGACCCCGCGCCACCGCCTGCCGCGCACCTTCTACCGCCACGTCGGCGACCAGCCGCCGCGCCGCCTGCCCAAGCCCAGGTACCGCGCCCTGACCCAAGCCCAGGTACCGCGCCCTGACCCAAGCCCAGGTACCGCGCCCTGACCCAAGCCCAGGTACCGCGCCCTGACCCAAGCCCAGGTACCGCGCCCTGACCCAAGCCCAGGTACCGCGCCCTGACCCAAGCCCAGGTACCGCGCCCTGACCCAAGCCCAGGTACCGCGCCCTGACCCAAGCCCAGGTACCGCGCCCTGACCCAAGCCCAGGTACCGCGCCCTGACCCAAGCCCAGGTACCGCGCCCTGACCCAAGCCCAGGTACCGCGCCCTGACCCAAGCCCAGGTACCGCGCCCTGACCCAAGCCCAGGTACCGCGCCCTGACCCAAGCCCAGGTACCGCGCCCTGACCCAAGCCCAGGTACCGCGCCCTGACCCAAGCCCAGGTACCGCGCCCTGACCCAAGCCCAGGTACCGCGCCCTGACCCAAGCCCAGGTACCGCGCCCTGACCCAAGCCCAGGTACCGCGCCCTGACCCAAGCCCAGGTACCGCGCCCTGACCCAAGCCCAGGTACCGCGCCCTGACCCCGCGCCACCGCCTGCCGCGCACCTTCTACCGCCACGTCGGCGACCAGCCGCCGCGCCGCCTGCCCGAGCCCAGGTACCGCGCCCTGACCCAAGCCCAGGTACCGCGCCCTGACCCAAGCCCAGGTACCGCGCCCTGACCCAAGCCCAGGTACCGCGCCCTGACCCAAGCCCAGGTACCGCGCCCTGACCCAAGCCCAGGTACCGCGCCCTGACCCAAGCCCAGGTACCGCGCCCTGACCCAAGCCCAGGTACCGCGCCCTGACCCAAGCCCAGGTACCGCGCCCTGACCCAAGCCCAGGTACCGCGCCCTGACCCAAGCCCAGGTACCGCGCCCTGACCCAAGCCCAGGTACCGCGCCCTGACCCAAGCCCAGGTACCGCGCCCTGACCCAAGCCCAGGTACCGCGCCCTGACCCAAGCCCAGGTACCGCGCCCTGACCCAAGCCCAGGTACCGCGCCCTGACCCCGCGCCACCGCCTGCCGCGCACCTTCTACCGCCACGTCGGCGACCAGCCGCCGCGCCGCCTGCCCGAGCCCAGGTACCGCGCCCTGACCCAAGCCCAGGTACCGCGCCCTGACCCAAGCCCAGGTACCGCGCCCTGACCCAAGCCCAGGTACCGCGCCCTGACCCAAGCCCAGGTACCGCGCCCTGACCCAAGCCCAGGTACCGCGCCCTGACCCAAGCCCAGGTACCGCGCCCTGACCCAAGCCCAGGTACCGCGCCCTGACCCAAGCCCAGGTACCGCGCCCTGACCCAAGCCCAGGTACCGCGCCCTGACCCCGCGCCACCGCCTGCCGCGCACCTTCTACCGCCACGTCGGCGACCAGCCGCCGCGCCGCCTGCCCGAGCCCAGGTACCGCGCCCTGACCCAAGCCCAGGTACCGCGCCCTGACCCAAGCCCAGGTACCGCGCCCTGACCCCGCGCCACCGCCTGCTGCGCACCTTCTACCGCCACGTCGGCGACCAGCCGCCGCGCCGCCTGCCCGAGCCCAGGTACCGCGCCCTGACCCAAGCCCAGGTACCGCGCCCTGACCCAAGCCCAGGTACCGCGCCCTGACCCAAGCCCAGGTACCGCGCCCTGACCCAAGCCCAGGTACCGCGCCCTGACCCAAGCCCAGGTACCGCGCCCTGACCCCGCGCCACCGCCTGCCGCGCACCTTCTACCGCCACGTCGGCGACCAGCCGCTGCGCCGCCTGCCCGAGCCCAGGTACCGCGCCCTGACCCAAGCCCAGGTACCGCGCCCTGACCCAAGCCCAGGTACCGCGCCCTGACCCAAGCCCAGGTACCGCGCCCTGACCCCGCGCCACCGCCTGCCGCGCACCTTCTACCGCCACGTCGGCGACCAGCCGCCGCGCCGCCTGCCCGAGCCCAGGTACCGCGCCCTGACCCAAGCCCAGGTACCGCGCCCTGACCCAAGCCCAGGTACCGCGCCCTGACCCAAGCCCAGGTACCGCGCCCTGACCCAAGCCCAGGTACCGCGCCCTGACCCAAGCCCAGGTACCGCGCCCTGACCCCGCGCCACCGCCTGCCGCGCACCTTCTACCGCCACGTCGGCGACCAGCCGCTGCGCCGCCTGCCCGAGCCCAGGTACCGCGCCCTGACCCAAGCCCAGGTACCGCGCCCTGACCCAAGCCCAGGTACCGCGCCCTGACCCAAGCCCAGGTACCGCGCCCTGACCCAAGCCCAGGTACCGCGCCCTGACCCAAGCCCAGGTACCGCGCCCTGACCCAAGCCCAGGTACCGCGCCCTGACCCAAGCCCAGGTACCGCGCCCTGACCCCGCGCCACCGCCTGCCGCGCACCTTCTACCGCCACGTCGGCGACCAGCCGCTGCGCCGCCTGCCCGAGCCCAGGTACCCGCGCCGGCAGAGATATTTCACCACTAAAGCGCGGCTGACGGGTGCAATATGGTGACGAAAGCGTAACATGGATAATACTAAATTTCGAGTAGTATTTATGTATGAAAATATTTGCAGGTTTTATTATACATCAGCACATATTTGTAAATAAAAAAGTACTGGCCGCTTGTAAATTGTCATCTCTTGAGACTATAAAGTGTTTATATCTATTACGTCTTGAGATGTTTCTGTTACATAGACGTTTTCAATTTCGACTGTATGCGTTCCTTTCCATATTTAAATTATATAAAATAAGTAGTCGTATCCATATCACGGATATCGTTCGACATTATTTTGATGTAATTTGCATCCGTCAGCTGACCATTATTCATCATTCATCACATCACATCCTTGTACTGACAGCGGTAATCAGCCGCCCCGGAGGCGGCCCAAGCAAAGATAGGTAACTAATAAGTGTTGGTCGAAGCTTGCTATCATGCGTTAGGAGTTAGCCTTTCTTCCTTTTCCCAATTTTCCTCAGTAAAATTTTGCGGCATATGACGAATAAAAAATTTCTTTTTGCAGGATTTACATGATTGATTTTGATTTACATTGGTCAAGGACAGTGGCAAGGACAGTAGAGCGGAAAAATAGAAAGCGATTCTATTCGGATCCACTGGCAAGGCAACTTGACTCGCCACTGTACGATCGGCTTACACTGCTGTACTGTCCACTGTCACTAAACTTATCCTCTGTCCACTGACCTTGATCAATGTAAATCGGGCTTATTCTTAGGATCCAAAAGTTGATTTAAGAAGGAGAGCCACCTAAAAAAATCATGTATATTTTTAAGGGTGGGAGAGATCATACAATATACTCTAATGCTATTTGTATTGGTACAGTGGGCTTCATAATTACATGGACACCTTAACGTCTATAATGCTGTGAACACGTGAGCCCGCTTTCGTAAGAAATAACCTAGATGGCGTTGTTAACTGAGGCAGTTCGATTATTGTTTGCTACAACTATTTGACGTTTTAATAAAATTAAAGACGATAATCGATAATTTCGCCAGTTCACCAGAAGGGCCGCTGGCTTAGTTAGTTGATATGCTGCCTAAAGCTTTAAGCACAGGGTCAGACCCTGGGTCGGGAGATCGATTCTGTGTATTATATTTTTTAAACTAATGTTGTTTCACGAAATAAATGAATGTATTCTTTTCAATCATTATTATTTTTCAAAAAATAATACTTTTGTTATTCAAAATAAAAAAAAAAATTTCTATACAGACCCATTCTTTGCCGGGGTAGCAAAGATCCCACCTCTTCAAAGCGCCGTACCCATAAAACAACAGTTTTCATCTGTAAAAAAAACAGAATTTGTAATAACAATTAAAGATATATTTAAAATAAAATAAATAAATACAAAAAGAAATTATTTTTTATAAAAAGATGAGTAAAAAAATACTACTTACGTTCACACCGGTTTCTCTAGCAATATCTGACAAATTTCTGCCTTCACTGTGCAAACCAATCAATTGCTTTATTTTGACCAGGTCAATATTGCAACGAGAAGTCATATTTTCAACAAAAGTAAAATCTTAACATAAGGCAATCGATTAAGCAGCTAACGAACGAACGAGCGTAAGTCTTTGTTATAATCAGTTTGGTATTTATAAATCTTTATTAGTCTACCCTCTAGTAGTGATATTACTAAACGTGTTTCTGTTTCTTGTAAAAATATGCAAATCTTAATTTATAAACTACTAATGAATTTCGTCTCGTCAGTTAATGGCTCGATGGTCTAATGGCACAAATGGCTGCCTCGATTCACGGTCCCCGAGTGAGTCCCGGGTTTGATTCCACTTGGTGGATGAAAAGTGTTTTTGATAATTGAACCTCTTAATTTGGAATTGACTAATACTCAAAACTGCTTCAATCATCTATTATACTGAAATATAAAACTACCAACAAAAAAAACAATGTTTGGTTGTAGTACGCGGATAAAAATATTTTTATTATTTTTAGAGATTACCTGCAACAACGCCATCTAGTAAGATCTTGTTGAACCACTACGAGCAGATAGATGGCGTCAGTTTGCCTCAGAGCATTATCTTTCCGAGTTGTCCATGCACTTATGAAGCCCACTGTACAAGGTCATTTTTTGTATCATTTTCATGTAAAACCGACATGCTGAGTTAATTTTCGAGATAATTTACACATTTTATACAAAAAATAATCGTGACTGCTCCCTATCTTTTTTTTAAATCAATAATGGGTTCGCGTTTGACCTCAATCTCACATGATTTTAAATCGATCCTCGGGTTGGACGGATAAGCTCTGCAAAAGGAAATCTCCTATTCATCAAACGCCGTATATTGCATTTTTGTCGTGTAAGGTCGCAACTAAAAATGCAATCGGGTTGTCCAGATGGAGGCCGGGCCCCGCGACGTACCGGCCGCTGGCCCGGCGCGCGTGGCCGCCGCCGCCGCGCGGCAAGTCGCACTCCTACCCGCCCTTCCCGCCCGCCGCGCTGCGCCCGCCGCCCGGCGACGACTACTCCAGCCTCGACGCGCTCTGCCTGCAGATGACCGAGCAAGCTATCAACTGATCGACCTGAACTTTGCGCGAATCGCTATCGGCCGGCGACCTTCCCCGCCCGTTTCGATTTAAAATACGAGCCCGCCGTCGGTCCTCTCGCGGCGGTCGGTTCGACGCCGCGTTCTTATCGGTGAGATTTGGAAACTTATTTTGCGGGTGACGTTAAAATATAACCTATGAAAGGGATAATCTGATAAAACGACCCCGGCTAGCCCGCTAGATCGGAATGATTTTAGTGAAAGTTAGATTTATTCTATGTTTAAAGTTAGACTGTGTGCCTATTTTTAGGCGACGATCGACTCGTTTCCGAATCCGATGTTGGATGAATGAATTTTACCGAATCGTCGATTACCGACTGACACGATACTTATACGCATTATTGTATTATTATTTTTATTGTATCAATTATGAATGTCCATTATTTGGACTTGAAATCGAATTTTCGCAATAATCAAGATTGTGGCTGATTATGATACCGCATTGAATTTAACCTGGAATGTATATTTATCTTATGAATAGTTGCACAATTTGCATATGTTTGGACGTATAGATTTCGTAGAGGAATCGTTTATTTTTTTTATTTATTTTTGTTTGACGGTTGAACCTGTTTCACGAACGTATCGAGTAGACTTAAGTATCCACTCATTACACGAACTAGAGACATTACGTGAGCTCGCTTCTCACTCTAGTATATGAATGCGTCCAGCTCGTTAGGTACGTCGATAGCATTAAGTAAATGTATTTTTTGTAAATAAATGCTAGAGAAATGATAGGGTATGCTTTAAATTTTGAAAGGCAGTTTTACATATGCCTTAACCGAAATACAAATTATTCCTAAGACATAGACCTACGACCTGGTTGTATATTTCGACCACTTAGAAAAGCATTCGTTGCTGTAGCTTTTTATACGCTTGCGTTGAGGTAACACAAGGCCGCATGCCTCGGAAAACATTTGACATATCTGCTCGTGAATGGTGGTTGCCATGAAGACCAATTTGTTTGGGAATGGGGCTTTCTGACACACAGGAAAATGTCCTTTTCTAATACGGAAGGGACATACCTGGAGATTGTGGAGGCCAGTTGTGTTACTTAGTAGTTAAGGTTGGTTTTTGATATTCGATGACATCGACCCACTGTATCCTAAATTTCTCTGGTGCTAATTTCGCGAGTTTGATCCAAGCTTAGTCGGTAGATAGCTTACGTAGCGCGGACGGCCTATGCTCATGCTATGTGTTAATTCAACGGCTTCGCAATGAGGGCTACCGTTTATCACCAAACTCATTCTTAGCTTATATTTAACAATTTTACGATTTACGCTGGCAACATCTGTCAAATTTAGATTTATTATTAGTTGAGAGACAGTTGCTTCCTAAAATCACTCAAGAATATGCTTTAGTCAGCTTAAAACGATAGCCCTTATCAGACTGCCCAGAATACGCAAACGGGCCATTTCTAACATAGATGATCATCATAGTTTTTAAATAAATCAATTTTACATCAGAAAAGGTCAGTAATGATGGGTAAAAGAGAAACTGCTGGCAAACTCTTCACATGTGGTAAAAATGAATAGATTAGTAACAACCACAAGTTTTAAGAGCGAGGAGTACCCAACATTATGACTCACTGTGAAAACTTGCGTACAGTGCTCAGACTAAGCGAGCATTGTTAAGAGGCAAGCGGATAGCGGAAAGCTTACGCGACCCAGTGTGAACACTGACCGCTTTTTTAATTAGTTCCGCCGATGTGTGTGTCGTGCTTGTTCGTGTGTGTAATTGTTGACTCTTTGTTAAACGTTACATTTGCCAGTGTCCGTGTTTACCACCACTGTGGATGTAGTTAGTTGTAAATTGTAATTGTTGACTGATGAATGCATAATTTATGTAAACTACAAACCATTTTTTTTACATTTTTAATGATTAATTTATCTGCAATATTTATTGTTTTGACTGGATCAAAAATCTGATGGAACGTGTGCAATTCCTTTATTTTGTAAGTGTAATGGTGTAAATAAGCGATGGATTCATTTTGCAGTGTATTTAATGTAAGGTTATTGTTCTGTACAAAATGAGGTGAAGACTTAGATAAATGGAATGGAATGAGAAAACAGTTGACGACGATAATTATATTTATTGGACACTGTCGAGAGGCAGTTTGCAAATTGTAATCTATAGCCGCAAAATATAATTTTATAACACAGAACAAAGATTTTATATAATAGCAAATATCTTTATGCTCCTGTATATGTACTTCTAACTATTCATGGCTGTATCGTTGCTTCTTATTTCTGTTTTACTAGTTTCTGTTATCCGTAGCGGACTGTGATAATGTGATTTGTTTTTGGATCATGTTCATCGGCACTAAATGAATATAGCATAATGTGACAGTTAAACCATCTTTTATTAAAATTAAATCCACTCGCACCAATTCCAAGCACTAAATAAAAGCCTCCACTTGAAAAAAAGTTTACAATTAAAAAATATACAGTATTAACTGAGATATCAGCATCTAGTCTACTATCTAATCCTAATCAGTATGACTAATGGGTAACCCATCATTTTATCGAATTTCACGTCATCAATTGTATAATTTCATCGAATTATATCATGATTTGCTATTTTCTATACCACAATGTTTTCGGGTCACACACAGATTTAGGTTACCATTTTTCCTGTGGACATACCCAAAGTTAACGTTTTCAAGGCCTAATTATCGGGCGAATCCGCATAAACAGCGTCAGGTCCACTCTAGTCCTATCAAATATATGCACACAAGCCTTTAACTATTGACTACTCCTGTAGTCATCTCTCCTGAGATAACTTGCTTTTTCAAATGTGAATGACGATTTCAGCATATTTTGAACATTAATTATGTAGGTTAGGATAGGTTAGGTAAGTACCAAAAAAATTAACTCCTGCGGCGAGAAATGCCTTTCGATGAAATGAAAATTCTGTGTAATGATACATTTGTTGAAAGGTATTTTCATAAAATAATATGTACCATCATAACTAATGACTAGCACAACTTGCTTTTTCTCACTTTCTGTGCAGTACACCTCTTCTGTAATGTTGTAGATCTGTCAGAGTATAGATTCCCAAAAAGAAGGGCAATAACGCCCCTAGTAGACGCTCAAGGATTCTAGTCCCTCCGTCCACTAGGATCCATTAAAGGGAAAGGGGCATTAATGGAGTATAGTGGGCTTGATTGTACACTTAAATCCATTTGGATTCGTTTACACATTTTAATACTCTTGAATCCATCAATGGATTCTGTTGCACTCTTAATTACACTTCAATCTATCAATGGATTTTATTAAACTTTCATTACACTTGATTCCATCAATAAAATTGATGGATACTCGTGGACATTTAGTATCCATTGATGGATCCCGTAATATTAAAAGTTCAATAGAATCCATTAATGGATCGTCGTAGACTTCATAGTATATTTAAATCCATTGATGGATCGCAGCATCTTAAAAAGTGTAAATGACTCCAAATGGATTTAAGTGTACATTAAAGCCCAATCAACTCCATTAATGGATTTTAATGTACAAACAGTCCACTTGACCCCTATATTGGATCCTATCAATGGATCCTAGTGGACGGAGGGATTCTAGAGGGCAGTGAAAGGTCCAGAGGTACAGGCAGGTTAGAAATCGATTATTTAAACCGATATTAAAATATTTGATAAAATCATTAGGGGCTCTCCCTCTTTTTATTCTGGTATTGAACCAGAATCTATTGGTAACCACTAGGTTAGAAGATGTACTGTGTAAAATTTACAGGTAATTCATGCTAGCCCCTCAGCATATTAAATTAAGATCCAATAAGCCTTATATAGAAAATCACACAATGACTATGTCTAAAACAAATAAATAACAGCTTAGAGCAAAGAGTCTTCAAGTCAGTCTTTCCTTATGTGTTCCTATCTTATGCCTAGCAAGATCATTTTTTCTGTAGAAGCCTCTAGAGCATCTATCGCAAGGGAATGGAATCTGCGTGTCATGGAGCTTAGCATTATGGAATGCAAGCATCGGTCTTGATGGAAATGTCATTGCGCAGCCTTCTACTTGACACTTAAACTTATCAGTGTTCTTATGCCTAAAGTTCATATGATGTGCCAAAGCTTTTAATTCATAAAAGCTACTTGTGCAAAGCTCACATTTCAAAGGCCTTTCGCCAGTATGCCTCCACATATGAGTGTCCATGTTTGATACATTTTTGGCACAAATACTGCAAAACCCAGACTTTTCGGAATGTTGCGAGTTTATATGCAATTTTAAATTGCCTTTTACATTAAAAGTGCGACCACAGTAATTGCAAACAAATCTGTTTGGCTCTGCGTGTAACCTTAAATGTTTCTTGAGATTACTTTTATATTTAAACAGCGAGTTGCACAGAGGACAACTGTACTGTTTCTCTGTTGTATGTGTTTTAAGATGACTTTTAAGTTTCTCTTTTGTACCAAACATTTTTCCACAGGTTGTGCATCCGTGTGACTTCTCTGAAGAATGTGTTTTGAGGTGACGTAGCATGGCACTGCTTTGGGTAAATTTTGATGGGCAAATGCTGCATGCATATGGCGTTTCACCAGTATGAGTGCGCATATGGACACCCACATCAGTTTTGGTGTAGAAAGCTTTGCCACAATTTTCGCATATAAATTTACGTTCTCTTAGTTTACCGAAATGATTTCTCTCTATGTGTCGCTTTAAGCCACCCTGATCAGCATACTTTTTGTCACAAGAGCGGCACTGGAACGGTCGCTCCCCAGTGTGCACGCGGCTGTGTATGACTAGCGCTGACTGGCTCGCACACACGCGCCCGCACTCTACACACTTGCAATTACTTCCACCTTTGAGCCGTGCTCGCTTCTTATACGCGCGTTTGGGTTTCTCCTCCTCTTTAACATCATTAAAATCAAGATAAGCGTAACCGTCACTTGGTTCCTCAGCATCTTCATAGTGGTGGTGGTTGTCGTCGCAATCTTCTTGTTTTACTTCGATCTTCAATTTACAATCAAGCTTGATGGAATCCGCAATTTCATCAGCTCTACAGCGTAGTATTTGGTCAGTTGCTTCGCACTTCAGCACAAAGTTATAGGACGCAGTTAATTCAGTCTCACAAGGTACACAAACGTGAGTTGGTAGCCCATCGCCTTCGCAAATTTTAACTTTAACGCAGCAGCAAAGCATTTTTGCGTAAATTGACACGCCATTGTCACTGCTAAATATATAACAGGTTCCTACATTTTCGCAGCACAACCGGCAAATACTCTTATCCATTTTCAGTGACAAAAAATGATAATTTTCTAATTCGAACAAGAGCTCCGTTCATCCTGTTTTATTAGCGTCAAAAATGTCAATAATGTAATGTCAAAATCATAACAATCAATCGAATGTTTAGAATGAGCTATTATTACGCTATAGTATATTTGAGATATACTTTTTAGCGCTGTTATGTCTTTATGATGTCAAGTCCGAGTACTTTATAATCGTTTCTTTCTCTCAGAACGATTAAATACCTAAAACCAAAATAATCATTTTAGTCAAATAAAAGTAGTCTATATTTAACGCAATAGTAACAAACATTTTGATAAAATCGGTTTTATCTGCCTCTTCTCAACGTTTTAAATTAAGTCTGTATTCATATTACGATCATTTAATGTTCTATTTCTACAACAAGATAATTATTTACACGCATTTATTTCTTGAAAAAGGTAAAATAAATAATGAAATTTAAGCATAAAATAGATATTACAGTCAAAATAAGAAACATTTTGCTCATTTACATATAAGTATTGTTACTTAGTTTGGGTATTTTTGTCAGTTGTATTATTCCTAATTATTTTAAAATGTTATACTGCGTTTGACGTAACGTAATGTTAAATCGATTTCTTGGCATTGGCAGCTATTCTGTTTAATCTGTAACGCTGTTACTTTACAATTTATTACAGCTTTTATTGTTATTGTTGTTGTAGCGATTCCAGTTTCCAATATGATTCTTCTTGTATCTGAAATAAATCTGCCTTTTTGTGAATAATAGAGCCTCAATTATGCTTTTTTAAATAAAATTCACCCAGTACAACATACCTCTGAAAACACTAACATGGTGGATTCAAAATTGTGCCGAATTTGTCTTAGCAGGCCGGGAGATGCATCACTATTCGATATTCACGACGGACTACCGTACAGTGCAAAAATAATGGAGTTTGTGAAGATAACTATCGCAGAGGACGATGGCTTCCCCAGCATGATATGTATAAACTGTACTGCTGAGCTTTCTGTATCGTATGAATTTGTGCGAAAATGTGAAACCTCCGACCTTACTTTAAAGTCCATCAAACCAGATACTAAGGTCCATCCTGTACAGCCCTCGTTAGAGATCAAGAAAGAAGACATTAAGGACGAACCGGATGACGGATATCTCAACTTTAGTTTCTTGGATGGTGATGATTGTAGATGGGATGATCTAGGGGAAGAATGTAAACAAAAAAAAACAAAATTCGTAAAAAAGAGAAAGAAGGGTAAAATGGAACCAATTCAGTGTGTCACTTGTGGGCATATGGCTTCTAGTCCTTCAGCCATGGAAATTCACATGCGGATACACACTGGGGAGAGACCATTTCCTTGCCTCGTATGTGATTCGCGTTTTGCAACAAAAGGAGCTTTGAAAAGACATTCTGAAACCTTCCATACTGTGAGAGAAAGAAAATACACTTGTGAAACTTGTGGCAGCAGTTTCTTTAGGAAAAATGAAATAATAACTCATATGAGAGTACACACAGATGAAAGACCTTATGCATGCCCATTCTGTTCTAGAAGATTCCGACAAGTTGCTTCACTGATCCGTCACAAGAGAATTCACACTGGAGAAAAACCTTTTTCTTGTACACTTTGCAATAGGAAATTTGCTGACAAAACTGTTGCCAAAAAGCATTTATTAGTGCACAGTGATGAGAAAAAGTTTAGCTGCCACCTTTGCAATAAATGTATGAAAAGCAAAAACGCCCTTAATGTTCATATGAAACTCCACACCAATAAGAAACAAAATGTGTGTAACTACTGCGGTATGACCTTTTCAATGAAAGGAAATCTTCAAACACACATACGCAGAAAGCATTCTGAAAAATCTGGACAATGCAACATTTGTACGAAGACTTTTTCTGATTTGGAAGTTCACATGCGTAAACACACAGGTGAAAAACCGTTTGTATGTCCTGTGTGTCAGCAGAAGTATGCTACACAGAGAAGCCTGACCCACCACATGGCATTTAGACATGAGAATTCTGCTAAATTTAAGTGCTCTATAGGGGAGTGTGTGAAAACTTTCCCCACTGCGACTATGCTGGAGTTTCATTTGTTGAAGCAGCATACTAATCATACTCCATACATCTGCCAGCACTGTTCGCGAGGGTTCTTTAGAATGAGTGATCTCTCGAGGCACCTCAGAGTGAACCACATGGAACTGCAATTAAAAGTGCCAAACAAAACTCCCATAACCTAAGTAATATTACAACTCAGTTCCTCTTGTTTGTAGATACCCTGACTGATATGTTAAGACTTCTAGTCATAATTACATAAAGTAATTATATTTTTTCTAAAAAATGCTGCCTTTGTATTTAAAGAAACTCAATTAGATTCCTATTGTTTCTTAATGGTTCAGAAGTGGGATACAAACGTAACAACGTTTTCAACAAATCAATATCCATTCCAGTTATAAGACCAACTTAGTTCGAATTTGAAATAAAATAATCATATTATTTTTACTAATAACGTCAGAACTCAAACCATTTTGATGAAACCTAACAGACGGACGCACACTTGCGGGGTTTCGTCTATAAAAACTCGGACAAAACTTAATGACGGCAACTGACCCAAATGTCTTCATCGGAAGTGAGCCTCCCTGTTTTCTATCGAAAGGCCGTTAATTGCAGAAGGCAACCAAGCAATTTTCAACTTTAGCTAAACGAGCGTAGTATGAATATTGAACATGGACTTTTAAATCTAGCCACCTTTTATAGGTAATCCTTCCAAAGCCAACGACACACCTAGGGTGTTCAAGTTGATAGCACTGCTAGTTCTTGGCACTGAACGCGTAGTTTTCCTGCCTCGCCCGGGGGAAACGCGACCCTTCGCGCGCCGGAGCGTAAATCCGCGTTCGAATTACAAAATGGCGGGAAGCGCCATGATGGATTGTCGGTAAAACAGCGTGTCGGTAAAGCAGCCAGGTGTTGTGAGGTGTTATGCCCCTTTCTCTTTTCTACAGGTAACGTTATCGGGTCCTCTCACTCTCGCGGCCGGGTGTGGCCATTAGAAGCGCGGCGGATTGTTTTGAAAGGCTCTCATGGACTTGTTAACCATAAGTATGTACCTACGAGTAGGTTTGTATTAGGTAGGTACTAAATTTATGATATATTCAATTTACAAAGTCGATTTCACTACACGCTGTGTGTGTGTTTAGGAATTAAGAATAGTATCAGTTAAAGCTAATGAAATTGAAACACCGAAAGGATAGTTACGATAGTTATAGACGGATGTATAATTTCCTACGCGCAAACCGCACAACACACCATACCCATGTACTACGACATCTTGCATCTTGCTGCTTAGTTATTTCCCATTACGATATTCTCTATTTTCGCCTTTTTCTCAGCTTGAGTGTTAAACTCGACAAGTGTGAAACAAGGATTTACCGTCCATTAACTGAGATATAAGAAGAGAATATCACTTACCTATCCTAATATCGTTCTTGTTAGACCCGCCAAAAACCGCTCCCGCTTCGTCTCTACTTATCCCCCGCGCTTTCTCTGGCCCGGCAGCTGGCGAGGCGATACGCGCCGCTCGCGAGGACGTTAGCCCGCCGACCGTCGGCCGTCGCACACGCATCGCGAGCGCGAGTGCACTATGACAAGTGTTGTGTGAAGTGCCAGGATACATACAACTTGAGTTCACTATGGGTGAAGTGAGTATACTGTGCCACTACAGTTTAAGATTCTTAGGGTCATTGCTCGACGCTGAATTAGCGCTATGTGAAAAGTTTGGGAATGTGTGCCGAGATGAGAAAGCTCTCACATTCGGAAATTAAATCGTATCATCGGTTGCTAGCCATACCGTTGTTTTGTTACTCTAGTTTTTAAAACGAGGGTATTTTTAGTTGTTGACCCTCAACCGACGCCACATCAGCGAGATTGCTGAGCGATAACGATAAAGTATCGCCGATATTCAATTTTATTGTAGTGGCTATTGTCTTATCATTCAGGGAATTAGCGTTTTAATATCGCCTCGATTGTTCGAAGTAATCAGTATTAACGGTTACGTTTGTATTTCTACCTATTGTTCTGCTTGATTTGTTAAATGAAGCCCTTATTAATTTCGCAATGTAGGAAAAATAACCAAAGAAAATGCTCATGTACCGGCTATTACTTCGGCTGAGCCCTAATTTGACTAATTCAGATAGTATTATCAGGGATAGTATTGTAGGACTTCCTAATGAAGATCATCCACCATTACTCGTGATGTAATTCATGACATGATACGTATTTGTGTTTAAGCTACAGGAGGATGACTATATGCATTTTTGTTCGTACACAGGATACTGGGTAGTTTAGTGTGTTAGAATATGCATTTCTGCGTGACCTACCTACACCTAAACGCGGGGTTCAAGAGTTTGTTAATTACCGACTGTCGAGTAAGGAGGGTAATTCAATTTCTCTCCGAAGGTATCTAGAAAAGATTTTTCCACCGAATTTCATGTTTCAACTCCTCAAATTCCACAGAGGTCAAAACCCCATCAGTACTGTTTCTAAAAAAGCAGGCGAGGCTGGTTTTCACGATTGTGTCCTAACTGTTTTGCCTAACCAAAGAGTTCTGGTTAGAATTCTACACACTTAGTTTAATGTGTTCAGACAATACCCACGATTATTTCTGGAATCTAATAAGACGGTCAGTGAGCTATGGAGGGACTGGACGGTGTATTGGTAGTTTCCTGCCTCACCTCTGCCGGGTAAAGGGCCGACCCTCTGACAATCGAGGCGTGACCCAATTGAAAGGCACATGGCCTGATGCTTGTCTGGCGTAAAATGTATTTTTGACCGTTGAATATCATATTCCATGCGAAATAATGTTGTTTTAGTAATATTTCATACGAGTGCAAAGACCGCAATTCGCGTTTTATTGCTTAAATATGTGACCTACTGTTGTTTATTTAGTTATAAGTACTATTTTTTACTCGTGACTTTGAATTTGCTTACCGCATTATAATTGAAGTGATCCAGTTTTATCGGAATCAGAAGTGAATTTCTCTCCGTATCTTCCATTAGACCTGAAAATCTCTTTGACTGCCAGTATTGTCATGTCGCTCGCCGTATGATATCTCGCCATGTTTCTCGATTGGCAGACATTCTGATGCACTCGTACAGGAGACGGCCGCCCACAGGAGATTGGATCTGATAGGTCCATCATATGGGTGACCTTCTAAGAGAAAGGTTGAGGTTGTAGATCATGAGATCTTGTTCCTTCTTAAATGCAGAATAGCATATAAGTATGATAGTTATTAGTAGGTACGAAAGCCGCGATAAAGATAGGATTTAGGCCGAATATGATGTTTCTAAATAAGTTAATAATAACTAATAATGATCTAGGTACTTCTCAAGGCATTTTATTAGAAAGTCGCTTTAGTAAAATACACTACAGGAAATATTGACTCTGATAAGTGGACGTAAAATATCGATCGATATCGATTTTGGCACTTACTTTGAACCCCAATTCCGAACCGGGCTGTCGTGAATGCTTTCCTCTCTTCAAGAAGCAAATGTCCAGAAGTCGGACATATTTAACGTAGACGGTGCATATTGAACACATTGTTGCGGCTTGCGGCTGTTTTTTGTATTGTTGAGGAAATGTTTTTTTGTCATTAAGGAGGCAACGAGCACGCAGACCTGATAGTAAGTGGGATTGAGACCCATAGTCATTTGTAATCTCAAGACTGTGGACTAAAATGGAAAGCTTCTAAAGGTGCTTTTTTTTTTCTTAATTAATGGCTTTCACTCCTTGTTTTTAACAAGATGTATTTCGCCAGTATAGAGTTTTTGACAATCACCATGGACTTATTAGAGAAACAAGTCCATGGATATCACACGCGAGGACAATTGTTCGGTTAAAGAGATTTATTCTGGTGCACTAAACAAAATCACATGGGGTTAGCTCCACGCGCTTCTGTCAAGTTAAAGGTGCACTTACAAGGGCAATTTTTTGGGCCATAATTGCCCGCGATCAAACTGTCATACTCGAAGGTGTAATAGAATGAGACGTCCATACTGTTGTCGGGGTATTAAAAGATAAAAGATAAAAGATAAAAAGATAAAAGATGTTTATTCAGTAAGTAGGCCGCACGGGCACTTTTACACGTCAAAAATCTACCAGCGCTTCGCAAGAGACCACTGCTGAGAAGAAACGCCGCAAGAAACTCAACAGTCAGTCGTTTTTTTTTAAAAATTACTTATACAATTATAGAACTTAACCTAGCATTATATAAAACAATGAATTTAACATTAAAATATATATATCATGCGTAGTTGAGCAGGAAAATGTGTCAAAACTCAGTATGTTCAGATGAACTCTTAAATTGTAATAATAATAGTATACATATACTTACCCATGACGGTGCAAAACAACCACATAGTTTTGATACATTCTCCTACAGAAACCGTGTCCCCTAGACAATAATTATACCTACAATGTTTAGATATTTTCCTGACTAAGCTATTACTAAGTTATTTAGGTGTTTAATTTAGGCCAAGCATTTTTATCTGTTAGATAGTCCTCGACCCTATAATAAGCTTTCGACATCAACGACTTTTTCAAGTAATTTTTAAGTGCTGGAAATGATAACTTTAAAACTTCGTCAGGTAATTTATTATAGAAATGAATGCATTGACCAACAAATGATTTATATACCTTACGGACACGAAATTTTTTAATAGCAATTTTATTTTTATTTCTTGTATTCAAATTATGTATATCACAATTCTTAACAAAAGAGTCTTGATTTTTAATGACATAAATAATATTCTCATAAATAAATTGTGACGCTACTGTCAAAATACTAATTTCTTTAAATAGTAATCTTAAGGAATCACGGGAGTTTAGGTTATATATGGAACGAATGGCTCTTTTTTGTAACACGAATATAGTCTGTATGTCAGCAGCTTTTCCCCAAACCAGAATACCGTACGACATAACACTATAACATTAATTATTATTATTATTATGTAAGTGCACCGTTGGATAGTCATTTCACCGGTGCCCTTATCTCCATACTGGAACCTACTTGGCGGCAGGGGTCGTATGCTGGTATTATTTTCATACAAAAATACTGGTTTTCAATTTTGGTATCTCACTTATATTATTGGATATTTTTGTTCTTCAATAAAGGGGTTTGGGTAAAAGTGTTGTCATTTGTAAAATTCATACATTTTCAAGGTGAGCGGCCATTCATAAAAGTGGTAAATTACGATAGAATTATTAAAAATAAACATATTTTGTTATGTAATGTAATACTCTAAAGTGCATCGGAGCCGAGATATTTAATTCATACTTGGGCGCACTTTTGTACTAAAAACTGAATACTTAAATCTTTAAAATCTCCGCTCCGATATTATTTACCGCCATAAATTATATATATATATATATATATGTGTATTTAGAGGTCCCCTAAATAACTATGTAAAAATCATCCGTGGCCGCTGAAAAAAATAATTACAATATTCTTCGAACAAATTTACCCAATGCCCTTTATTACCTAAATGAAAATTAAAATATCAAGGAAATGTTGCAAATTAAAAGATAGGTATTTAAACTTTAATGAATACCGGTATCGACACCTGCTTGGCGGTAGTCTTGAGGATAAGATGTAGTGATCTGGACAACAACTATCAAGGTCATAGAACTCTGTCGCAATGCAGACCATCTTAAACCACCTAAGTGACGCAATTTTAAATGAATACGTAAGCTCATTGCGACCGGGTTCTATGTTGGCAGCGAATACATTTCCTCGACGGTACCTAGGTACTTACATTAGTTTATGCTAAATCAATTAAAACCTTCCATGCATGGGCGACCGCGCGATATGTCTGTCTAAAGAAAAACCTTGGTAACGTTCACCCATTCACGTGCGATTACCAAGCGTAAAATAATTTACCATATACAAACCATTTTCAATGTTAAAAAAGCAAAAATTGATTTAATAAAAAAAAAAAATGTAGACATGTGAAATTGTGATGAAATTGTGATATAGGTGCTAGATAATTAATTTAAGTAAAATTTCATACTTCTGGGATGACATTTCTAAATCGTTTGTTAATGTGATTTGTGATTTAATTTCACTATCGGCACAACCTATCTCAGCAAAACCTTATCTATTTCTGTTTGGGCAGCTGTTGATTGGCAGAGATATATGTTTTAATTAACTCTATTACCTTGCCTTTTGTACCTACTCAAATACTCAAACGTTTATTGCATTCCACAATGTGTTGGCAGTTGACAGTCTAACTTAAGCTATTACAGTAATTAATATATAACTTAATTATGGACCCAGTTGGGCACAGCAACATTAAGGGCTTACTACCTACTTTATGTATTGTGCAAAAAAGCTAAAAGAAACCAATAGGTTTTAAGTTTTGCAGTTGGCGATTAATATTTATTATTAATATTACCAATGAGTTACATAAGGTTGAGTGGAATTAACATATATGGCGTATTTACTCCAAAGCGGTCTTTAACTGGAGCACATTTACTTATAAAGCATACTCGAACTAACCAAGTAGGTACTGATAAAACTAGTATACCTAAGTACGTTTTAAGACTTCAAGCTATGCGAAGATTACCATCTAGGTATCTATACCAATAAATTAAATTGAAGTGACTATCTGTGATTTCAAAATACATACCGAAATTTCAGTAAAAATTGCTATTATTGCCTAATCAGTACGAGTAGTATTAATTAATGACCTTTTTTAGAAATTTTAATTCTGTCTGTCTGAAAATTTGTCTTGACATAGGCTCCGAAACGGACCAATGAATTTAAATTTAAATTTTCGGGACTAAAACAGGAATTCTAACTGAAATTATGTGTTTTATTTCAAAATCTTGCAGGGTTTACAAGATATTAATATATAACCGAAGCGAAGCGAGGGTTGGTCGCTGTAATAAATATATGACCAGTCTAAATAGTGTTCATTACCTAGTAATTCTCAAGCAGGAAGGTATTTATTTACAGCTTGGAAATTTGATAACTTCGTAATTGTTTAGTCACCAACATTGTAAAAAACAAGACTGTTATGCAAGCATTTTCAACGGTAAAATTAATTGGCCAAGAAAACTGGTGATGATGTTTACTGTTATACCTAGTGAACGTTAAAGTTAGCGACTTAAGTTTGCATTTAAAAAATTTCATAGTAATGACTTGGAATGAGGGAAGAGGATATGACCTACCTAACTAATATATACATTGTAGCATTCCTAAAGTTTTAGTCGTGGCGTATTTCCAGTTTATTCTTGGCTATCAAGTTTTCCAAAACATCGCAATTTGGACGCTAGGCTATTTATTTTGTTATTGTTCATGACCAGGCAAAAACGAGTCCTGATTTCCGACGAGAGCAAATATTTAAGAGATGAACTCTTGGATGTTTTCTATATGTATGTTTCTGCATATTTATCGTTGCCTAGTACCTGAGGTACAATAAAGGTTAATTTGCATTAGGTCTGTTTCTGCGAGATTGTTCCTTGATATTAATCATAAAGTTGACGCTGCTGTGCGACTGCGTCAGAAAGTCATCAACTCAGCTAAACAGTTTAAAAAAAGTATAGATCACTGTCCAAATATATTGACTTCAAAACGCAGTTTTTCATAGATTGAACACATTCATTCATAAAGAGCTGTCACATTTAACATATAACTGCAGACGTATATGTTTTCAAAAACGCTTGCTAACAAGATGAATGTGCATTTCTTGCCAAATGTAACATGTCGTCGACATAAAAGTCATAAATATGTGCCGATTTTTTAGTTTGCTTTACTTTCACTGTCCTGTGTGAGTATGACGCAGAGATAAATCATGCCCTTGCGCCGTCTGCGCAGACGCAGTGAAAGTTGTGCCAATTCCAATTCGGCAATTCCTAAGAAGAAATTTCGGACACATCCTTCCGGTGTAGGTGTTTATGCTTCGCTAAGCTTCGTTAAGTTAATTAGCATGAATGTAAAGATGTCATGGCAATATGTTTAGGTATTGTAAAGAAGGTTCTTAAAATTGGTCAAGATAAGGTGAAAGGTTAGCTTCCAAGTCGTATATAGATACGTAACCTCGAAATCGGTCGCCCTAAATCTTTAGATAGAACAACTATAGTTACATGAACTAAGAAAAATACAAACGCACGAATCGGTAACCTCTGCCTTTTTTGTCTATATGTCGATTAAAAATAGCTTCGCTGTAGCGAGTGTATATACAGAATACACTTTTGCCCCGATAGAGCTCATTATCAAATATATCTTCCGCTAACAATACATAATAATAGCATTGTTCATACCTATACTTAAAAATGGAATCGTTTATCAGAAATATCTGATTAAATTCAAAGAATGATTTCATTAATCTCCCGATATCGTATCAGAGCCACGAGAACGTTACAAACAATTAGTCACGTCCAATAACTATTCATTTGCACGTACATTCTTTTCTAGAACCAGCAATCTAGGCAACACTATTAGACTGCGCTGAATTATATCAATAACTGGTTTTCTTGATCGATAACTCGTATCTTTTAAGGTCACGATTGCGACTAGCGCTGACCTAGCCGCCGCCAGCTATACCGACCGGCTATTAACTAAATAGTCTGGTTATATAAACTATAAATGACATGCAGTTTTCTTCTGATGAAAAATGGTTGGAGAAGCCACAATTATGTGAGCACGTAAACATTTCAATTAAGCAATTAAAACTAATATGCATGCACATAAAATTGATTATCAGATGAAAGCGGGGCATTTTACTAGCCATTATAATTTGACTAACATGTGGTTTCGTTTTTTTCAGTCGCTGCTAAAGGAGGATCCTCTCTCCAGGATCCAGAGGGAGATAATTGAAGTGACGGAGAGAGAAAGAGAGTTTAAGGAGGGTCACTTTAGGATTAACAGACTGCTCTCAGAATCCACGATTGAAATGAATCATCAGAATGGACACGTGAATGGCGACGTCGACAAAAATCGTTTGCTGAACAGAGCTGTGTCCACATCGCACCTGCTGGGGCCTATAGCG
Organism: Acleris literana; assembly: GCA_946894065.1. Lineage (NCBI taxonomy): Eukaryota > Metazoa > Arthropoda > Insecta > Lepidoptera > Tortricidae > Acleris > Acleris literana. Next base: position 18,666,151 of record OX335683.1, on the reverse strand, counting down.
CCTGCTCCTCCTGTGACCCCCACGTTCCTCAACACAAATGGCTACACGCGCCGCTTCACTCCTCAAACGGGTACCAAAGGCATCATGCAAAGGTTCATCGCCAACAAAGGCAAGATGCCTGCAACGTCTCCAATGACGCCGACGTCTCCAACGGCTTTTGCGCCACCACCCCTTCTTTTTACCCCCTCTCCAGTCGTGGCTCCCATCAGCCCGGCCAGTCCGCCTGTGATCACGCGGACTCCTGAAGGCAAACCGGTCAGAAAGGGTTACGTGCCTGTTGAAGAAAAAATACAGAAAGAACTCCAAGATATGAAAGACAGAGAACATGAGTTGAAGCGCATGAGGAAGAAGCAGAAGCCGTTTGATCTGGAGCTGAGCGACGGCGAGACGAGTTCAGAGTCTGAAGATGAGGAGATTCCGTTGCCCGGGAAACTTAAAGCGACGAAGTCTATAGGAGAGTTGTATGAAGCTCTGAATGAAGAGCTACGGTCGCCATCGCCTCGGAATAGCTCAGGGCATGAATCCATCGGCAGTTTGAAGCCAGCGAAGTCCCTCGCTGAGCTGTGTGAGCTCAGTCCTGGGCAGGAGTTCCTTGCGCCAAGCTCCACGCGGCTCATAGCGCAGTGGGAGTCCATTATACAGCAGAAGACCGAGACGGGTGCAGCTTAGGTGATTACTGGATTATGCTAAGAAACCAGTCCGGCGTTTGACGCCGCAGTGGCGGCAATCGTTGTGAAACGCGGACGCGGAGCCGAAATGTGTGTTCCCGAAACTTTATCTAGTGCGAAACACGACACGGTACAGCGGACAGTCTAATGAACGGGTCGCGAGTGTGTGTGGTCGAGACGAAATGATGAAACTACAGTATTTTTTGCGCCGAAGTTTCGACGCGACTTCAGCCGATCGATTTCTTTCATCGATCAATCGGCGCAGCGCAATTAATTTTCTCCCGATCGCGAACAATGCAAATGATGGTTATCCGTAACAGCAATTATCTCGCGCATGCGCTGTTGGAAAGCGGCCGATATATGATCCGAACTCCTCTCCGAAGTGTGAGTAAGTTTCTTCCTATTGTTTAGCCTAGCCACTGAAAAAACTGGTATTTTTTGCCGCTTTCCCAGTCCAATGTCACAGGCGCATTGTGTTGGCTTTCTGCGTTGTGAGAATCGCCAACAAAAACTGTTATTACCCTGGAATTCGCTCCCAGTGTTACAATATAGCCATTAATAATATGCTATTCATATGTCTAATACGCGATTGTTTTCTCCGGGGTTGCCATACGGCATACAGCCACATGTTGTTGCATTTAAAACACGCGATTCGATGTTCAAAAGATTAAGAAATACTTTCGAGTTTCACTTGAGATTGATGGAGTTGTGAACGAAGCTGGTCTTCGAGTGGATTGTTTAGACTGGCTGGCGAGCGACTTGTACTTATACCTACTCCCGGTCATATATCACAGACGGTAATGACGCGAATCGCAAGCTCGTCGGCTAGGTCATGAAATTTGAAATTCCTTTTAACTTATAGTATTACCGTTGTACTTAATTTAACTGTTTCTAATGAGTGCCTTTTAAAGTCAGTAGTGTCAAATGGCGTGCCTTAATATTCTAGAATAGTGCTCCGACTGCAGTCCTTTGTTTTTTATCTTATCATTTTTTATCAAACATTCCTTTTTATTATGCTGTTTATGATATTTTTAAGACTGGCCCTCGCGTAATGTTAAAACCGTTTACATTTTTAATGAAAGTCTGTGTTAATGAGGTAGATATTCATCAGCCTTGATTGTATTTTTAATTTCGGCTCTGTTTTTGTTCTTTTATTGCAATGTTGTTGCGTATTTTTATTCTAGTACATAGGTACCTAAACAAACCATGTCACTAGCTCTAGTTGGTAGGTAGCCATATGCGTTTTTATTTATTTTGGGGAAAATGTCAAAGCGCGTTAAGAACTGATACGTAGAAATCAAAATCAAAATGGCGACTTGCGTTGACACTATTTTGATAATTAGTTAAAAAGCTAGCGGTCCAAAAACATTCGTGTGACGAGCACAAAAGTTTTTTTCTCCGAATTAAATATTTTCTATGTATTTAAGTATCTATTTATCAAGAGTGGGTATGTAGAGGTAAAGGTACAGTTGTCTAACTACCAAAAGAACACGCCCTACTGCCTAATTTTAGACTACGTCTATTTGTATGAGATTGTTTACTTTTTTATTGAAGTGATAACTTCTTATGGGAGGGTAAACCGCTTCGTTACGTAACGCGTTACGGCGCCAGCATAGAGGTAGGAAAGCATAGAGGCAGTATAAAAACAGCTGATAGAATAGTACTCTTCGCACCTATTACAAATGCCCTTCGTTAAAAAGATACGTTTATATATGGCCTCATTCAACAGTGTACCACTTTTTAGGTTTGTTAGTGTGTCACTCTGCATTAGTGTGCGTAAGTTTGCAGTCAGTTAAACAATTGAAATATTTAATAGTTCAACTTAGATTAGGTACTTTAAGTTATCACTTCTGTCGGGCGTCCCGAGACGCACACGTTTCTTTTAAATTTATTTTAACAATGACATTCATAGCATAGTGTCAACCGCCAGTCTCTAATCAAATTAACTATGTAAGTAGATGTTTCTGTTGCGATTTTGAATATATCATGAATATAAAGCAAGTATATAATGGGCTATGACTTTTCCCTAAAGGGGAGATGATAAGGTTCGGGTTTCGTACCAAATAAGATTAATATTAACCTATTATTACCTATTCTTTGTTATTGTTGTGTCGAGATAATCACTGAAACCCGCAAAATTTAACAGACATTATGAACATGTTCGTAATTTTTTACTTATTTTCGACCTTGTTTTTATATAAAAACTAAATTTAATTAAGTAAGTTCTGGATTTAAAATAACGCTGGAGCAGTGTGATTAGCAAGATACAGCAATGTGGTGTTTAAAATACGAGACAGGGTAGCAGTTCAGATAATGTTCTTGGTTTGTATTGAAACCTGACCTTACCGTTCTCTCTTAGTTTATAAATGGCGGTACTAAGCACTTGGATGCGTCCTAAACTCTACGCGCTGTATTTATTGGCAATAAATACATTTTATTCAGATTTAAGCATTCACTTCAAAATGTTTTGATTGCCAATGTGTAATAAATATTTAGCATAATAATAAATTAGTCAAAATAAATTAATTTTATTAGATACTAGAGCAAAATAATTATGATTGAGATTGATAGTATTAATTGTTGCAATAAATCAGTTGTAAACTTATTTATTAAATGGCCTAAACAAAGTAAAAGATAAGTATATATACATTCTACTTCTGTACGTTCCGTAAAACAAGTATTGTGATAAAAATTGCCTTAATATTGTTAACTTTACACGTGAAATGAATCGTTTTGTAAAAACCTGCGGTCACTAGACCGTATACAAATGAACTTATATATTGTGCATAGTAGTTATATTGTTAATTTATACATATTTAAGTTTTTGAAATAAATTCATTGTGAAAAATATTCGTTATTTTTAATCACACTTCCTTCCTTACGTTGAAAACAAAGAATGATCACGACCTAGTTCAAAAAATTCTGCTTTTTTTAAAATGTAACGATGATTGCTAATACTTGAAAGCATCCATCCATACTAAAGTCCCAGATAGACGTGCGAGTAAGTACGCCGTACTTATGGCTCGGCGACCTTACTCGCCCGGGTGTCACCCTAAGTACGTACGCGAACTTCTAAAAAGGTAAACACGGCTGAAAAAGGTCGTGGAGCGTCAGGGTTGCCAGTTTTTTTTACCAAGTCGGGATTTTTAAACTTTTTGAGTGAAAAAAGCGGGATTCTTTCATCGAAAGCGGGACGTAGTAAAAAAACGTAAATAATCAGAAGTTTTTAAATATTTGTCTTTTTATTTGAGTTTAAAATTACGTTTACGTCACAATAGATAGCAAAAATAGCCAAAGAAAATGTATTTTAATAAAAATATGATATTTTAAATCAAACTTACCGTATCTTTAAGTAGTAGAGTCTTCTATGTCTTCTGATTAAAAAAATAAAAATACAGAAATCAAAGTCAAAAAGTTTTATTTTAAAAACGGGACGTCTGGCAACGCTGGTACGCGTATATAAATGCGAAAGTAACTCTTTCCATCTGTAACGTTTTCACGGTTAAACCCATGTTAAACCGCTGAGCTCTGAACTGATTTCTAGCAAATTTGGTAAACCTCGAGGAACAAGGGTACTTTTTAGCCGCGATAAACGATTTCTTCGAAGACGGAGTCGCTGGAAACAGCTCCGTCCTCCGTTGATCATATTTTTATAATCTTTTTAATCTGTTACTGCCGTTACTCACCGGCAGTAACAGATTAAATGTGTGGATAATTTTCTTTATCTGCACACAACATAAGTCATAATGCGCTCGACCCGTTGGCAATGACCAGCATTACAACAATCAATATTACTTTGATAATTTTCTTATCTGCGGTGGTGTGATCGTGGGGGGGGGGTGTGCTGGCTGTAACGGAATGTTCTTATTACGATATCAAATATGATAAATATATGAGTTTCTTTGGAACATCTTCCAAAACCAACACAAATTAAATAGGCCCGAATTCTACTATTACAGGTATCGCTGGCAACAATGCAGGTCATTTACCTTCGGCTTCTGAACCTAAGTATCTTAGAGTACTTATAATATGTGTGTAGATAAAATAATGTATCCAACTGTACATAATTAAACCACACTCTTGTTTTAAGACCTCTCATTATGGATCAGTTATATAAACTACTCTCTCTCTCTTCTTCAGCCTGTTCCCAAACCTGAGTGTAGGCCTCTTCCATTGCACTCCATTCTCTATATAAAGTATTATTGTATCATCTAAAAAGTTTTAATTCATATCAGTATAAGGTGTAAGTAAGTATTTAGTGTAAACAAGGTACAGTACAGGTGATTTCTGTATCATAGCATCTTAATAAAGGACAGAGTGACACATATTGTTACAAAAATAGTACTTACAGTCATCATTCCAAAAATAGCTTTATATCTTAGATGTTACGCTATCTATTATTATCATAGGTTGTTTTTGAAGTATCGGAAATAACATGTATAATAAATAATTTACACTATTTCCTTCTCAATTTCCTCCACTGAAACCTTGGCTTGGCCCAACTTTGGCTTATCTTTGGCCAATTTCCTACACTTAAAGCAATATCCTGGCCGGAAGCCAGCTTGCGGTTTGGCATACAGACTTGAATACAGCCAGTGTAATCCACCATGGCCAATATTAATGCCTTATGATGATTTAAGATACGCCATGAGTTTCATGGGTGCCTAGTAACTTTTTTTAAAGTTTAGTTATTAATGAATTATATTATAAACGATATTAAGACAAAAAATAAATTTTTGAGTCTTAGGCAGGATACCGACCGTATATAGTTTATAATTCAATAGTTTATAATTAATTTTATACAGACGTTTCTGTTAAAATCAAAAAAAACTTAATTCATAAGTTTGAAGACTTAAGCCCGACTGGAGCCTTTTATGCTGCGTTCTATTCTTCTTCTTTCTATTTCTATTTATATTTCTATCTATTTTATGGCAAGGAGAAGGCACCTGAACACACAGGTCATCTGATGGTGAGTGCGATCTCACACCCATAGAAGTTTAAATTGTCAAGACTACAATCCCGAGACTGCAATCTTAAGACTTTGCGTTGCTAACCCTGAGGACTAATGTATGAATCTATGCTAGTAATTTTCGGTTGCCTTATGACTTATCCCCACACTGGAGTGCAATATGAACACTGCTGCTTAGCGGTAGGTTAAAGGATAACCGCAGACTCTCCTTCAAGCAGCAGTGTTCGATTTGCTGTGTTCCGGTGTGAGGATAAGACAACCGGTCAAATTACTAGCGTAGAGGCATTCCATCTTAGTCCTCAGGGTTGGCAACGCATTTGGGGTTTTAAGATTTTAGGCTCGAGAATGCAAATGTCTGGGATCCGGATCCCATTTGCCGGACCTAATGAGTTTTCTTCTAAACAGTCAATACATTACATACATTGTTAAGCTCATTACCTCACTTTAGACTTTATACAGTCGGGTAAACAACAGCTAATGTCAATTCTCAACTATAGGAATGTAAAAAATGACACCAATTAATACTGCATCCCACTCTTTGGTTACAATGGCGTGAACAAACCAAAAAAATCATCTGTTACCTTGTTAATAAATTCACATGTTTTGAGTTCTTATGTTTCGTTTCTACCTATTTCTACTAGTCAGAGTCAACGGCCTCCATTTAAATATTGTTAATGAGGCATGCCTTTCAAAGAGTGGCTTGTAAACAAAGCCAGCAGTGTTGGACGACGCAATTACTGTTACGTGTGCATTCTTATTGTAACCAACGCTTCCTAGACGACTCTGTACCCTTACCATGAGTTACAATAGGGTATTTGCCTGATATTAAATTTCATATATTAATTTGGATAATATATCAATATACGTAGTAAAAAAGTAAAATAATTCAAAATCAAATTTGAAATAGGTAATAAAGTAAAAAAGTTATAGCCTTTTAAAGTTTTTTGTCTCTTTCTCACGAAACGATGTTTTGCGTGTAATTCATATGGCGGTTGAGTCGTATGACGTCATATTCCTGTATTTTCCTCTCGGTCTAAAAGCAAGGGTAACCTATCGCAACCTCGAAAAGTTTTTGACCGAATTTCATTTGACCGAAAACGTTTCGTTTTTTAACGTTTCTCCGATGGCACGATTCGTAATTTTTTTATTTCACCGTTTGACATTAAGGAAACATATCTTTAGTCCGAGCAACTTTTCTCCTTGTAGTCACTTGCCCTATGTATTGTTACGTATTTTATTTCAAAGCCTATTTTTCATTACACCATTGCTACAATTAGCCTAGGGATCGTTTCGTATTTTGTTTCTTAACCCATTTTTCACTACATCAATGCTACATATAGTTTTCGCTACGTTACGTCAAATATTCATTTCGGTAAGAAAATATTGCTTGTAATTTGTTACTATCCAGAAAATGCACCGAGCAAGGCGAATTAGGGCAGAACCGATACGGATAGGTTAGGTTAGAAGGCCAAGGCGGGAGCTTTGCTCCCGCCTTGGTCTTCGAGGTTATTTTTTTTTCTGCCCAAAAAATCTTGCTTGTAATTTATCCAGAAAATGCAACGATCAAGACGAATCAGGGTGGAACCGAATCGGACAGGTTAGCATAGTCGATTTAAAAATAGGTAAACTATTAATAAACCGAGCCGTTAAATTGGGCAAATGATACTAAGGTAAAATAAGAAATGGGAAATAGATAAATTGACAAACCATTACATTGGAAAACTGTTTGTACGCCGAAATCAGTATTACGGAATAGATAATTTGTCAAATCGTTAAAAAACCAAAACAAGTAATGAATAAATAAAACTATTCGAAATGATCATTCGGCCAAACGTAAAAAAACCCAAACCATAATTGACGAAAAGTATTTGTCGAACCAAAATTCGGTCAAACATTTTTCGAAGTTGTGATAGGTAACCAAAAGCAAGTTTTAAACATTTATATCTTTCTTATTTTTAAAGATATAAAAAGACTATTTATACTAGGTTATTCGGAAGGTAAAAAAGATTCAATTTAAATACTAGTAAAAAAATTGGCAAATATCCTATTACCTTCCTGCAGAAGCTGGATCCACATGCTTGGTGTTTGCCGCAAACACTGCAGGACTCAAACTAAATTATCTGACTATATTTTCTAGTACAGAGAAGCATTTTTGGATACACTACGACTACGATCTCGATCTTTTGTGCGATAACCCATTTAAAACTCAGCTGACTAGCTGTCCGAATTAGGGGTCGGAAACCGGTATTACTTTCATACAAAAATACCAGTATTAAATTTTGGTATTACGCTTATTATTGAAATTGTAGTTTAGTATAGTTTTATCACCTAAATTGCCATTAAAAATATCAATGCTTTCCCCGTATATCAAGTTCGATGTCCACGATTTTCGATTATTGTTGTTAAAAAACTAGGTTTATACGTTTCCGTTTGTTTTTGTTTAATTTGTTTATTTTCAAGTAATATATTCTTGGAAAGAAAACGTACAGACCTATACTCGAAAATCTAATTAAAGTCCAAAATCTGACAGTTCCCATCTTGATTATTTCGTTATTTTATCATTATTTCATAAAAATATGATTGAGAACTCGTGTAAACAGTAATATTAGGGTAAGTTTTAGCGATAGAAATACCTACACTTAAACCAAAATGCAGTAATCACAGCGAATGTGCGCCGGTTGAGGTTAGGATTTTGGTCTTAAATTGGATTTTCGAGTATAGTTTTTTATAACCTATACAACACTTTCAAACATCGTAATGATTGGACTTGATTTAAGGGGAGAGAATATCGCATCTAATCCTCTTAAGGATTCATACTTCACAAATTCTCAGGACTTCAGGATTTCTGGACTGACAGGACTTGTGGCTGCAGCTAAACTATTAGTGTACTACGAGTATTTATCTTACTAGTTATGTTATGATTGAGCAATGATTGTCAACCACAAGACAACTGATGTTTTCCGACAGTTGCGTAAATATTACATACCTGTGAATGCCCTTATAGAAATAATTGATCTATTGTTTATGCTCAGTTGTTCAAGGATTCCTATAAATGCTGTTATTGTTTATTGTTAATCTCGTCTATTCATTAAAATTTATTACTTGACATTTGTAGAGGTAGGTAAATTATTGAGTCACTCATGATTATTGTGATGCTATTGCTCATCCGTCCGCGCAGATGTTGGGATATCGCTATTCCCTCGGGCATTGGGATAGAAACTGTGACTTCTAACGTGTCTTAAGATGGTTACTCAGCCAAGATCAGTTTAACACGGCCCTAAGTTTCACACTGTAACGCTAAATCTCACAAGTTCACAACTCAACCTCTTTAAATGAGTTCTTTCAATTAACACAACTGTAAAACAACACTATAAATATAAACATAATCAATTACATGGTCACAATGCCGACTCTTTGGCCTCCAGGCGTGACAGGTCCACATTACATACAAACCAGTCTAATATCAACCGTAATACGTGAGATTAAGGTCCATGAAAGTGGCCGCCATGGCCCGTCGTTGGCAGACCATTGACATGGTTTTTACGCGGAATCGTCCCGTTAGCTTGCCTACTCATTCCGTGTATTAACATGGAAGTATTTCGGTAATGAAAATCTCGTTATAGTTAAATGACTTGCGCATACGACTGTGTCACTGGTACACATAGGTGAATTGCTGACTGACTTTGACTTTGACTTTTTAGGGTACCAAAATGGTAAAAAAGGAACCCTTATGGTGAGACTTCGTCGTCTGTCTGTCTGTCTGTATGTCACAGCAGGTTTTCTCAGCAACTACAACTGCTATCAACTTGAAATTTGGCATAGTTGTACAACTTGTTTGCCCGCATCTGTTTATAGTAAAAAAAATGAAATGAAATTTATAAATAGTTGAAAAGGGGTCTAGAATGGGGGGTTAAAAAATGAATGTGGATCGATTATAGCAAATGGGGTGTCATATAAAAGGACTCAATCTGCACATTTCAAAACATATTTTTTTTTAATTTTCTGATGTGTGCTTTTTGATTTATGACGTGCCAAAGATGTGCAAATAATGACCGTTCCCCCCCGCCCCTTATCTCCGAAGTTTATTAATCTAAAAATCTGAAAAAATCGTGGCGAATAGGTAATTATTTATATTTTATGGGAAAAATGAAGTGTTCATTATTTACAGTTTTTGAGAAAGGAAATAAACAAAAAACTTTGAAAATCTGTTTTAAAAATGTAGGAAGGTCAAAATGGACCTTGTTGCGTAGAAAATAAAGTTCATACCAAAATAAGTAAGTACTATCTTTTGCGATTACCAAGCATATTATCTGAAATACGGAACCAACGGGGCGCGAGTCCGACTCGCACTTGACAAATTTAGTTAAATGACTTGCGCATACGACTGTGTGTAACTGGTACACATAGATGAATTGCAGCTGACTTTTTGTTAATGCCATGGGGGCAATCGAGTACACAGAACACCTGAAGTTAAGTGGGAACTAAGTGAGAGCCAAAGTTGCAATCTCAAGACTTCAATCCAAAGACTGCAAAAGCGATGCTAACCTGGAGGACTAACATGAAATGCCTATTGTCCCTTTTTCTTATTCTTACAACGGACAATGCGAACACTTCAGCGTGGTGAATTCGATCTCACTAGCTAGAACATAGTTACGTTGAGTTGTTACCTATACCAGACAAAGACCGCAACATTTAAGTGATTTATACATACAATATTATATACATTCACGCCTGTCTCCCAATAGGATAGGCAGAGACTAATGCTGCCCTGCTAATCCAAAACGCAGTATCTCAGATAAAACTCCTGTTGCAATATCAACCTTATTACTAACAGAGGAGAATTAAAACTGCTTTGGGTATTAAATTTGGGATACTGCATATTAGCTTAGTAGGGCAGAATGGAACGCCAGGTGTACTGGTCTAAACATACAACTTTCGCTTCCTCTACATTCATCACCCTCTTCATGCACGTACGTCGGTTTCGGGTGCTTTATGATATATTTTTATTGATGAGAATGTAATGGTGATTTGATACTTAAATCTTAAATCTGTGCCGTGACCTTCAAAGTGTGTCAATTTGCTATGAAAACAAAAGAATTGAGAATTGAATTGAATGTGTGAAAACGAAAAGAATTGCGGACTCATTATTTATAACTATTTAATGGTAAATTGTTCAACAAGGGACTAAAACAAGCCATAATGACATGAGATGTTTAGCCACGCGAGCTGAGCGAGGGTGGCAATATTTCGAGTGTCATTATGGTAGTTTAATCTCGCATCAAACACTCTACTTTTTATTTTGAATTCGAGGAAACGTTCTATACAAAATTACAATATTTATTGTAACAAAGTTTTTTACAAATTCCGCGTTTGTTTTTTGTAAAGTGACGCTTTTTAAATGCTTGCATATTTAGCCCACAGATTCAAACTGGAAAACTATTTTAAAACTAATTGCACCTGCATAATAAAATTAATTCATTCTTAATATAATTAAATAGCTATTAATTAATCGTGTGTCACGTTTTTTTTTGAATATCTATAGAAATGACCAATATATAAGCCAACAAAGATTTGATCGTATCTATTTCTAGCAAAACAGAATTTAACATGGAGTTTATATGGCCGACGTGTTACATGACGTCACAGTGCATCATCATCGGATCTCTCTGTCTAATCGCTATGTAATTAGCAGTTTAAAATGCTTGTATCATCTATATTTCTTGGCCGATTTTAATGTTAATTTCACTTTTCGTGATCCCTTTTACGGTATTTTCATATTTTGTTGAGAAATGCGATTTCAAAAATTGCATATTCCCTATTTTACTTTCTAGTGTAACTTCGGATTCTAGTGTACGGTCGGCCAAGAAAGTGGTCTAGCAGTTTTGAGAAAAGTTTCTGTGAGATCTAATTATCGCTAAGGTTGACACTTGTCTCTGTCATAATATTATTGCAAGGGAAAATCGAACTTGTTGTATCATGACGAGCAAATGAACTTCAACCGTAGGGTAGTAGACCACATTTTTGGCTGACTGTACATAAAGTCCACTCGACTCCATTGACGGATCTGAATGCACGAAAGGTATCCTAATAGCCGGAGGGGCAATCTCGAACAGCTGTAGCAACAACAGAGATGTTATTTATAAAAAAGGCGCTCAGTCGATCGAACGAGTGAACTTCTCAATTAGACAGCCTTATAAGTTCGATCTTATCGACGGAAGCCCTGCGGCCTAATTGAGAATGCATGCGCTAAAATGTGCTTTTTACGCTCTGCCAGGACTACTTAAACTCGCCGGTGTGGCGCGTTCACTCGTTCATTCGTTCGACCGACCGAGCGCCGTTTTAAGAGAATAACCACCCCAGGGGCTCTATTCAGGACGGTAAAAACAATATCGTATTTGATCTGTTATCGAATTGTCAACGTTTTGATAGCTCTTATTTTCTTGACAGTAATGGCGCTGACGTCATAACAATACCATAACAGTCAAACTACGATATAGTTTTTACTGCCTAGAATAGAGGCGCTGATCAGGCGAGGCGAGACACGTCAGCGACGTTAGTAAAATAAACACCTATCAAGCTATGTTGGCGGCCGCATTGATTAAGCGACTTACGACAAGATTTTGATTATGTCTCTCATAGTATCAATGATTAGTAATGCAGTAACATGTTAATGCGGGCACTAAAAATTCGCGTCGCTGTTGCCAGACCAGTGCGGCCGTGGCCTTAATGCACTAAAGGTCCACTCGACTCCATTGATGGATCCTAATGGCCGGAGGGGCAATCTCGAACAGCTGCAACAGCAGGGGTCTTAATAAGATGGTGAGTCGTTGACCTGGCTTGTCGCGGCTGCGATGGGGAGCACAGATTTTGTTAAAACTTTAAACAATGCATTCAATGTCAAGTTTAAGAACAGGTTTTGCCGCGCGAGCTACATCACGACTAGCGCTCGTACAGTCAGCGTTAATATACCGCGAACGGGTAATATGTGAGCTTGAGCGTACATCTTTTTCTACCATCAATTAAAGATTGTTGGCTGAGTGCGATCATGAGGCAACGCTTAAATCGCGTAGTTGACAATTTTTTTCCAAGATTTTAGCTCCGGGCGGTACCGTTTCTCACCCCCTAAATCAAGTCCGATTTCCATGTTTTTTGAATAAGTGGTAGTTATCATGAAAAAGTAGTATTGTACATATCCGTTTGTCTTTTTTTAAATCGTTTATTTAAAAAAATGATTTCTTGCAAAGTAATACGTAGAGACCTTGTTTTTTTATAATCTTCTTCTTCTCTTCTTTTCCACCCGCCCACTGTTGGGCAATAGGTCTCCAATTTTCTTCCACAGGGCCCAATTTGCGGTGGATCTCCCCCAGATTGGGCCTGCGTCGAGCTGATATCATCCGACAACCTTCCGGGGGCCTGCCGACTCCTCTCTTTGAGCGAGGTCGCCACTCCATAATACGCTTGCTCCATCTCGTATCGGTTCAGCGACATACTCGTACATGTCATGCCCAGGCCCATTATAATTTGACCTCGTCTACAACATATTCAAAAATCGTAAAAATCGTACTACATTTAAGGGGAGTATTTAAGTTTAAGTAAACGTTACCATATTTTGTATGGTCAGCCTCACTACTCTCTTAAGATGAAGACACCAAGGACATTCATGACACTTTTTTTATGACTTTAAATTTGACGTATCTATTTTTGGTGTGGATATAGTTATTTTATTTTTATCTCTAGATATTTTTAATATGTACACAGATATGCGGCGAAGTGCTTTAACTTATATAAAGTAGTGATTAACTATTGGAAGCTTACTGTACACAAGGAATTTCTATTGTAACATCAGACAGATGTCAAGCACGTTACAAGTTGGGATACCATCTCACGCGGTAGCAATTAGAACACAATTGGAACATTCAGATAATGATCATCATAGTCAGTGACGGATTGGAAGACAAGCGTATAGGCAACTTGATGGTAAGTGTGCACCCATGGACAAATGCAATCTCAAGACTGTTAACCTAAGACTACACGTGCGTTGCTAACTCTAAAGGCTAAAACGAATACCTACTTCTATGCTAGTTATCCCATCGGTCATTCACACACCGGAACTCAACGAACACTGCTGCGTGGATGAGATGGTTGTAGCGATCCAGACGGACTCTCCGTCACTAAAAGCCTTACCTCTGCATGTATTAGAATTGCGTGGCTATTAGTCTTCTTCTTAGCGTGTCGACGACATGTTATGTATGAGCTGACCAATATTCTGCCACGCGAACGGCATTGCTAGTGGCGTCATATAGGTCCTGCCGCGTGCAGGTGTTGGGGCACGCGGGGCAGTGCAGGAGATGTGCAGCTGCAGTGGTCCTCGGCGGTGTAGCCCCACTTTACTAAGTTTTCTCGGCATCTACCGACCTGATGGCGCAGTCCGTGGACCATCGTAATGAATGACCCGGTGAAAGTCTCTCCACAGGTGGAACAAAGGTTGGCAGAGAATGTTCCTCTTCCCACAGACGGGAACGAGCTTTTGGAGCATTGGTGGCTATTAGTGTCTACGATCGATGATACCTTGTGGAGTAACCTAAGATTGTAGACTGCTTTCGATTCTAGTGCTTGCTTCAGTGCGTATAAACTACTTATTTTACGAAAGACCTTGCTCGTTCATTCGCACGATCCCACGGGACAAGTGTTCTGAAAAAACATGCTTAAATAGGTTTGTCTCAAAGCAAACCATATTTTTCTGTTGGTTATTTACTGAGAAAATAAATAAACAAATGTCTGCTAATGGCTAAAGAGTTTAAACGCCACATAGTATTCTCTATGCCACAGCTAGTTCTAGCAAAATGTGGTTACAAACCAAATGGCGTAGCAAATACTGATAATATTTAATATTTTCTCAGTAAATAATGATAAAAATATGTACCCATGCTTTGAAATAAACCTCTATAAATTACCTTTTAAATGGTTAAGTGTAGGTTTTTCGCTCCACCGTCTTGCAATCGTAACTTGACCCGTGGGATCGAACGAATTATGCGGCGGCCAAAGTGTATTGATGAATGAGCATTTCCGGTTGTCAATTGATATTTTCTTTGAATGAAAGTGCTTGTTTGTTCTTTTACATTCAATCGATGTGATATTTTACACAAAGAATTTTAGGTAATAAAAGGTATGGTTAACTGCCTGTTTCACAATCGACAAGTAAGGCATATTTCATAGATAAATTTAGCCCTTTCTCTTTCCGACACTTGAAAATAGACAACGACAGAGCCAACTTTAAATGGCATACATTTACTGCGCCTCTATTCTAGGGGGTAAAAGCGATATCGTAGTTTGCCTGTTATGGTATTGTTATGACGTCAGCCGCTATTACTGTCGAGAAAATAAGAGCTATTAAAACGTTGACAATACAGATAATAGATCAAATACGATATTGTTTTTACCGTCTTGAATAGAGCCGCAGGTCGATTGTGAAACAGACCCTAAGGCTACTGTGTATACTGTTTTAGGTATCCCTTTGGAACGCATAACTTTGTTACGCATATTTATCTTTTCGCATATTATTATACTTTCTTCGCATAACGCACTATTAGGCTGACATTGCAGAATTTAATAAACGTCTATTTTGTAGATCGGTAGGTTAGGTTAGGTTAGTTTTTAATAATAATTAAAATAAAATCGTTTCTATTGTAAAAATAGTTTTAGGTCAAACGACTTAATGCGTAAAGATACATTATGCGTAAAAAAATATGCGAGCCAACAGTGAACCACTTATTATCAGAAATTATAATTCCCAAAGAAATACCAAAAGGTTAATTCTTCGATCTAATTATGATAAGATAAACCGCTGTATCTAAACAATTTATCTCTAAATATACACGTACTTATAAAGCCTACTTATTTAGATGCAACTGATATAACTCTGTCTCCGTATAGCCTCCGAAACGTTATAGGTTAATCACTTAAAGTACGCCTTGTTCGTGTGTGGTAGTATATCCAATACAAGAATGTGTCAGAAACTCAGTGGGGTGCTAGTGAAAAAGGGTACAAGTCGACTTAACTCGTAATAAAAAAGGGTATATACATGAACGGAGTTTACTAGACTTAAACCCTTTTTCACTTGATCATCGGAAGACTTATACCCTTTTTCACTAGGACCCCATCATTGTCAGCGGGTTTTGGAGAAGCAAGTGCTCGAAACTACATGCTAAAGGGAGATAGTAAATTGTATGCAATGGAACGTCACAATCAAAACCGTTTTACCGTTCCATTTTCATTGGGGTTCTGTACCCAAAGGGTAAAAACGGGACCCTAATATAATTACTAAGACTCCACTCTCCGTATCCGTCTGTCTGTCCGTCTGTCTATCACCAGGCTGTATCTCATAAACCGTGATAGCTAGACGGTTTAAATTTTCACACATGATGTATTTCTGTTGCCGCTATAACAACAAATACTAAAAACAGTGATTGTCCAAGCGGCGAGTTTAAGTAGTCCCGTCAGAGTGAACAAAACATATTTTAGAGGGTGTATTCAATTTGGCAGCATGACTTCTCGAACGTATAAGGCTGCCCAATTGACAATGCATGCGCTAAAATGTGTTTTGTTTGCTCGGACGGGACTACTTAAACTCGCCGCTTCGATTCGACCACCGTTTTTTGAGAGAATAACACCTCAGCAAACGTGATTTGCCGTGTTTTGCTCGATATTAATAACGGCAACAGGTAGATGCTTGAAACATTCACAGAGTATTTAGTTGTATGTTCACTTTAAAAATAAGTAATTAAATTAAAATAAAATGAATATTTAAGGGGGCTCCCATACAACAAACGTGATTTATTATAGATAATGGTACTACGGAACCTTTCGTGCGCGAGTCCGACTCGCACATGGCCGGTTTTTTTTTTAATTAAACGTTCCGCGTTCGATATTGTTACGTACGTGGGGGTAGGTAACTGATAGAAATGCACAAATACACCGATAATCAAAAGTAGACTTTAATAACGCACTCACTTAAACCGTTACAAAACAATTATCGCACAAAAACTTCTAATACTCAGATGATCGCTCGGGTCGCTCTTATTCGCACTGATCGCTTTCCAAGTAAAGACTGACTCGTCGCAACCGGTGGCCGCCGTTTTATAGTTCCCGAGTCCGATTATTCTAGAACGCCTTCCGGAATGTTCGATGTACTTCGCCCCGTCAAGGTCGATCGAGACTGTTCGTTGCTGGAATGTTCTACGCCTTGCTACCTTGTTGTTTTTACGATCGCAATGACCTTGACTCACGGGTCTGGATGAGTCTGGAATGTTCCGCGTGTTATCTCTTTCACACGCTTCTGGAAGGTTCTCAATATCGCCGTCTCTTTCTAATCGTGTTATCTCCTTCACACACTTCTCGAAGGTTCTCAGTATTGCTGTCTCTTTCTAATCGTGTTATGTCTTTCACACACTTCTCGAAGGTTCTCAGTATTGCTGTCTCTTTCTAGTCGTGTTTTCTCTTTCACACACTTCTCGAAGGTTCTCAGTATTGCTGTCTCTTTCTAATCATGCTATCTCTTTCACTCTTAGTGGAAAAAATGCCATATACTGAAATGTACTTCAAAGGCCCATAAGGGGTCCTGAAAATGCCTGAAAATGGGTTTTCAGGTTATGGCGTCATCTGATAGAGGGTGGCCTGAAACGGACTGAAAACATGTTTCAGGCGCCTGAAAACAACGGCAAGTTGGTCGAAATTCTGATAATCTGGTATGTGATAGAGCTACCTCTGAAACGGACTGAAATGATATTTCAGCCTGCTGAAAACGCTTCTAAAGCACCAAAATTAATGATAAAAGATGAGACGCCTTATGCCATCGGCGTAACAATATTTACAAAAATTGACGGTATCGTTAGACACACAAAACTTTATTCTAAAAAACATTTATCTGAATATTCTGATTATTTTTTTAATTTCTAATTTTGACTCCGCGTAACTCAAAACCGTGTGCAAAATAACGGAAATTTACTCTTATAAAAAACCAAAGTGTATTTGCGATCGTCACCTATTTGTACACACATGAGCAGGCGCATGGCGGAAGTGATCTAGCGATAACAGCGTGCGCCTACGTCGATTGTGCCGGTAATAGCCACTTACTGGCTACGACATTATCCGGCTACACAGCTTAGATGCAGAGCTTTTAGAGGATTCCGCAGTTTCTTGTTTATTCAGAGTTTTATTTTAGAGCGGTTGTAACTTATTAACAAATTATTTCTAGAAAATAGAAAGTTTTTTATTATTAACGAAGCTCGCTTAGGTTGGTTCATAATTAAAAAGTCAAATTCTTAGAAATCAGATAATTAACTGAATTCATCCATCTTATATTTCAATGGAATTTATTTCTGTTTTTCCTAATAAATACTGTGCAAAGTTCGGACGCATCGGGCCCGTTTCTCAAAAAGTATTAGTCTAATAATATTAGTGTTGTGTCTCATAAATTAAACTAAAAAATGAGGTAAAACACTAATATTATTAGACTAATACTTTTTGAGAAACGGGCCCCTGATATGTTTTTACAAGGCGAATAATATTAACACTGAATTGTGGTTAATTTCCCTATTCCTATCCGATAAAAAGTGAATAAGATGTATCACGATGACGAAAATATGGTAATGTGCCAAAAGCAATATGGCTTTACCGAGAAGAATACAGCCTCTGTATACCAACTGTATACATGGTGTATCCAATCATGAGGTAGCTTGGGAACGGATTAAAGCTCGTTGAAGTCTTTTGAAAGGAAACTTCGTCGCGAAGTAAGGTAAGGTCAGGTTCTGCTTTGCATTTGAAGTAATCAACAGGGTTCGGAGTTTTCATAGCACGGTAAGACGAAAGAGAGCTATGGAGTCGACATTAACATTAAAATTCAACTCTTACTCATACTCATCCTCATGTGTTTATTTAATTGCAAAATTTAATTTTATTATAAATATGAATAATAACATTCACATTTAATATTCACAACATTATGAGATTAATATTAAATAATATGTACATGAAACTAATTTTGTTTATAATTGCAATCTTTCATTACTTAGCTTAGCAGCTTTACTCAGGGGCTCAGGGCCAATATAAAAGCATTTAGGAATTAAATGAACATGGGAGTATGGGTATGAGTAAGAGTTGAATTTTAATGTTAATGTCGACTCCACAGCTCTCTTTCATCTTACCGTGCTATGAAAACTCCGAACCTTGGTAATCAAATTAAAACATGGTGTAAAAATTAAAATTTTATCTTTGGCGACGGCTGTACGATATCTTATGTGGCCGTTTGAAAAAGCAACGGGAAGCATTGCATTCTTTTGGTTTTAGAATTCGAAGTGGTATGGAGATAACTTGAAGTTGAACCCCGAGGTACATAGTACTTTTTACCCGAAAATAACAATTAGCGCCGACTGAGTCGCGGGGCATAGCAGTTGGTACACGGGTTCCCTCTATTTCGCCGAAGCTTTTTACGCCGAATGTATAGTTACCCCGAATTTTGTTTTCGCATAATTTTTCTCCAGATTAAACGGACAATATTTTTTAAAATGTTTTTGAAATCCTGGTAGAATAAAGTACGTTAGGTTAGGTTTATTTTATAACTTTTCAAAAAAGTCAAATGTATCAGTAGAATAACAATTATGCGAAGTTAGTATTCTGCGAAATCATACATTCGGACAATTTATGATTATGCGAAAAGAAACCTACACTCAAATTTTAAATCAACCAAACTAACATCTTAGTTGATGTATCTAACGTCTCGTCATGCTCGTATGGAAACAAGACGCAAGAACCTTGATAGAAGCCCCTTGTTTTTTTAGTGTAATTTAATATTTACGTAATGTAATAACATACATACATACATAATCTCACGCCTTCGTTCCCAGAGTGGGGTAGGCAGAGCTACAGAATTACAAACATCTCTAAAAACTTGTTGATAATTCTATAACCACAATTTGCACAATTAGGCTAAGATGTTTACCAGCGTATTAGTGACAGGTTGCAAGCCCATCGCCTAACAGTACTACAAGCCTTTATTCCCTTAGTCGTCTCTTACGACATCCACGGGAAGACATGGAGTGGCACTATTCTAACTCGGCAACCACACGAGGCCGAGACGAGGGAATGTAATAAAAATATTTAAATTATGATTAAATACTCCGATCATGACAAAATATTGCATACACACATTTATATACAACACATGCAATATTTAATATAATTACATAAGCTTCGTTACATTTATAATCAAGAACGAAAACATGCAACGTTGAAACCACGAAGCCTCTTATTTATAACTCGTTATCTTGTAAATAGAAATCAAACATGCTAAAGATAAAGAACCCTAATAAACGTATACACATACAAAGTTTGTGTGTATGAGAGTTAAATGTCAAGTTCAAGTCGCCGGCTTGCCTTGGCCACCCTCCGTTGAACTTCAGTTTGTATCTCAAAACAGCACAAGTGCCGTTTCATAGCTAATAGAGATTGAGTTCACATTTTTTATTGATAAGGTTGAATATAGGATAGCAGTTTTACAACAGATTTGTTTTTTAAAAGAAGTGATATAGATTATTACGTTATATTTAGTAGAAACAATACGACTAATTTGGATATGTCAGGCAATAATACTTACTTATCCCGACTACACCTAATACTATTTCACCCGACTGCGTCAAAAAGTATGTTATTTTTTTGAGTGTATGTCCACATATACAGGGTGTCCCAGAAACCGACTTCAACCCGCCTAGGGCTGATAGAGCAGCTAAAAAGCTGTCGATTTAACCCCTATGTATGTTCAGCGATTTTTACTAGTTTCGGAGATAATGATAATTTAAATCTGATTTTTTATAATTTTCCCTTATGTCCATGTCACGAAAAATCATTAATTTCATGTTTTATTTTATAAGTTTTTCAGTGGTATCTTACATAATTAGAATCATTACGAATCAACGAAGTTTTTAAACCTATTTGCCCGATTTTTTTTTAAGTGATCACTAAAAGTTTATTTCTCCATACTAGGTGTCCCAGTGTTTGCTTTTCACTTTGTATATGGAAAAAACAACATTACGTGATTACTTAAAAAAAATACGGGAAAAAAACGGGCAAATAGGTTTAAAAACTTTATTGATTCGTAATGATTCTAATTATGTAAGATACCACTGAAAACGATATGAAATGAAACATGAAATTAATGTTTTTTCGTGACATGAACATAAGGGAAAATCACATAAATTCAGATTAAAATGATCAATATCTCCGAAACTACTAAAAATCGGTGAACATACATAGGTTTTAAAGCGATAGCTTTTTAGCTGCTCTATCAAGCCTGGGCGGGTTGACGTCTGTTAATGAGACACCCTGCATGTATGTCTATTTCTGTGGTACGCTCTGCAGCCTAAACGGCTTGGTGGACTTTAACATATGTGGTGTCGTTAGATCCGTCTTGGTTGTGGAAGTGACAAGCTATAATACTTTAATCAAAGTAATGATCGGGGTTTTTTTTAATAATAGGATCTTTTGATATATAGGCGATAGTATCATAATATACTGATGCGTTTTTAAAGCTCGGTTTTTACAAGACTTGTTATTTATTTATGCCTTAACGATTAGACCACTGATCATGACCAACTGAATTGAATTTAATGAAATTTCATCTGGTTTCAGCTTAAAAAAAGAATTAAAAATCACTTTCGTTCCCAAAGGAAAAACAATAAACGAGTTTCACGCAAACGCGCGGCAAAATCTAGATCACAATAAAACAATAACTACTTAACTTCACTACTGTCAAGTACCTACCTACTTAGCAATCCAAGTACAGTTAAACTACATTATGGCAAACAACAGGTGGTCTTATCGCCAACAAGCGATCTCCTCAAGATCCGATAAGTCTATTCATAAACGATTATATCACTCGGGTATAAGTAAAGTACCACTATAGTCCGTGGTGGGGCAATTTTGTAAACCAAATTACTAGAGTAGCTTACCTTAGTACGGTTGCACACAGAAGTCTGTACATAGTAGTTAGTCCTTGTCGCAGCTGCATTGCAGTTTGACGTAGGCTTGTGTCGGTCAGGAACTAAGAACTAAAAGGAATGAATTCCCGTCACGGACCGAAAGGAACTAGTTCTTCGTAAACGATCTTAATCGGTCTTCGGTCCTTTAGGTCAGTAGCATTGTTGAACGTTGAACGAAACAGAGCGAACGAGTAAAGAGCACACGGCACGGCGCTCGATGTGAACGAGAAAAATAGTAGCTATTTCCACAAAACAGATAGGTACAGAAGTAACTCACATGTATGTACTTCACTTTTCATACCTACGCTCGGTGGTCGCTCTAGGGTTGTCAACTATGGCTTATGCACAAAACACTATCGTGGTAATGGCACTCTTATCTAGTTGTAACAAAACAATAAACCTACCTACTATTACAATACAAAAAGTTTACAGAGCAGAAACATACAAATTTTTACGTTTGTCAATTTTATCTATCGAAAATCCCTAATAACTTCTAAAGGATTAAGGTGCTAGTTACACAATTTCCATTACCCTATCCGTTTTAGACCTAAAACTATCAAATGACACTAAAAACAACACAATATCTACACAAACAAAAAAACATGTTTTCAACTTACGTAAGGTGGCGTGAATTTACCTTACAATAATTTAGTTAAGTCACAGGTTAAGTACTTCGTTTATACTGATTCAAAATAGGAACCAATTATATAAATCGATCTTAGATATATTCTTCGGGGGCTGGGCGGGGAGCTTACCTACCTACCTAACTGTTCTGTGTAACGTAACTTACCTCTCTGAACCAAATGGTAGCTTAAAAAAATTAATGTTGAATTTAAACAAGCATCCACTGAACAGTTATAATAACTCTATTTTTTTTGCTACATAATTGCACACAAAAGTTCAAAGACGCGTGTCTCAAGCGGATATGGCACTCGCGCTCGCACTGGTCCCAGCCGGTCCGAAATATCGTGTCCGTGTCTATGTGTGCGTTTCTCGAGCGCACTTTGTGGGCGTTGCTCGAGCGCACTTTGTGTGTAGATTGATTTCTGTACCTATCTATTTTGTGCTATTTCAAAGCGTGTCCTGCTCAGATCCCAGAGACCCAAAGGAACTAAAAGACCGAACTAGTTCCTTTGACCGATTGACCGAGATCGGAGCGGGACCGAGCCCCTACCCCTCCATCCTTTTCTCTCTATTTTGTGTCGAATAACGAGTAACAGGGATACAGCTAACGTAACTTAGAATTTCGATTTTAAAAATAGGGCCTCAGGTTAAAAGGTAAGATGGTGGTAGCGCTTCGGATGGACCCTGCACAAGGTCCTTTATAACGCTAAGTTAGCGATTTTCAAATCGACAAAACCTGTTATGTTTGCTACTCATGCTGAAGTTTTCACAAGATCCGCTGGATACAAGGATAAACCTGTAGGTACTTGCTTCGGTCAAAATGTAATATTTTCAAAGTTAATTCTTAACTTACTTTATGGCAATTAAAATATACAATCCATTTAACATTTCTAATACAGAAATTCCCCATTAAAAAATTTGACCGTTTAATCACAAGGTGGCTTTTGGAAAAATGTTTTTACTCCGTTCGGGAGTTGATGAAAAACGATCTGTAACATTGCATGCCTAATTAACTAATTAAGGTAGAACATAAGCACATCCTGTTCCACGAAGATCTGTTTAATTACCATGTATGGCAATAAATGTATTTGTCTTTGTCTTTTGTCTGATGATAGATGGCATAGACCGCTATGTCAAATCCATAAATTTCGACTTGATAGAAAACAGAGACGTTAGCAGCGATTGCATCTTGGCAATGCGTACTGATGTACTAAATCCAAACTACTCTCGCATTAAATGGTTACTGTAACAAGGTACTAAAATATTCATCTACTTCTGAGTTCGACCGTACCTTGTCACGTTAACAGAAAGTTTATAAACTGCCGCATAAACTGTCGTCATAACGAGAAAATGAACACGACGATAAAGACATTACTATGATGTGGCCAACATTTTACGACGTTAATAGAGTTGTGGCATTTTTATTGACGTGAGACCTTTAATTTTACTATGATGATAGCTTGGATGGCGGTTTTAAAAAATAAGACGGCGTTTTTTTTTTTAAATTGGCGTATTATTTTTGCGGCATTTGCTGCGACATGGTTTCATTTTAATACTAAGATGACTTTAACAATCTAAAAATTTAAAGTCAAATTCGTCAACTCTTACTTTAAGATGGCAATATTGAACAAATATTAAAAACGCGGTTTTTGTACCCTCTCTTATTTAGCTGTGATACTTTACAATGACTATTTAATTAAAAAATGCAACTTTAATCGCAGAGGTCGTTAGATAAAGGAAGTTTAAAGTGAATAAACCAAGATTATTCGTTTTGTTACCATCTTGGTACATAATCATCAGTAATCTTAATCGCTTAAATTCATTGTGTTATCTACCATTATGACACGATTCAGGTAATAAAATTTGGTTCGTCATTATAACATGCCAATTGAATAAGTCATTTATTTCTAGTGCTCAAATAAAACTGACGAAATAATAGGTTATTTTTTGTAATAATGTAATCTAATCAATCCACTATTAGGTTTGATACGATAATTTTAAACATTAAAAAAAACACCTATCTATTTTCTTCCGCTCACGCTACTGGAGATCTTACAACAAATAGGTACTACTTAAAACTTCTTTGAGTTTTACTGGCCACCCGGAGACGTGACAGCGTTGAAATGCAGTGAATTAGAAGCCAAGGCTAATCTCGCCGTCAAATCTTTTTTACTCTTTTAAAAATCAGTACGTTATTAAAAGATAAAGATAAAAGAAATTTATTCAGTAAGTAGGCCGCAAGGGCACTTTTACAAGTCAAAAATCTACCAGAACTTCCCAAGAGGAGACCACTGCTGAAAAGAAAAGCCGCAAGAAACTCAGCAGTCAGTCGTTTTTACCCGACTGCCGAAGGAAGGAACCTCCTCTTTCGGCAAAACGAGAACGTAATGTGTTTTAAATATTGCCAATGACAATGATAATAGGTACTTCACCTTATTAAGTCCAATATTACACACATCAAAAATTACATTACATTACATTATTTTTATATTTTAAAATGAAGAAGCGAAGCAGTAACTTACCTACATTGCAAAATATCATAATAAATAATTTTGGGATAATTTTGATAGGATAGTGCCTGCCTAGCCTATCCCTTTGGGAGGCAGGCGTGAAGGTATGTATGTATGTGTATGTAATTTTGATAGGTGTATTTAAAAAACCACGTACTTATGTTCGCACACAATTGTTGTCTTTGTTTACCTTTAAAATAAAACTAAAATGTGGGCGTCACAAATAAAATAAGTATATAAGTAGGATCGCAATAAAATCTACCCACTGCCATATCCGATTACGCACTTACTGCGTAAGTAAGTGCAGTGACAGCTGTAATAAAACGACTGTGTTATAACACTTGTTATGCAATACTTTTACATGGACGGGTTGTTTGATCAATTATTTGTTTTATAGGTTCTACGCTTGAACTGCAACGTGTTAAGCCCGATTTACATTGATCAAGGACAGTGGACAGTGGACAGTGACATTCGATAGCACAGTAGTCAAGGTGCCTTGCCAGTGGATCCGAATATAATCGCTTTCTATTTTTTCACTCCACTGTCCTTGACCAATGTAAATCATGATCGGGCTTTAAGGTTGACATTGGAATGAGCGAAGTGAGATATGTATGTAGAAAAACATAAACTCGGTTGTTTTTATTTTGTCTCAACTCGGGATGGGCAGTTAATTCTACAAATTATGGCAACAAATGTATATCAACGATGTTATAATTTTATCAATAGTAAGGAAAGAGACCTCGTTACGCCCGGTGCAATAATATTGTTAAAAGGAGTATTAAGGACACCACCCTAACCCTAACGAGAGGGACGCCGCAATACGTTCAAATGAGATGGAGATATATCCTAACGTATTGCGGCGCGGCGTCTCTCTCGTTAGGGTTAGGTTTAGGGTGGTGTAAATACCCCTTAATTGAAATCCACTAGAGCAAATGTTGTACTTTTCCATGTTTCGCCTCGCGAGGAATAGAGAGGACTATGCGGAGCTGACTGCCAACCTTTGCTAGTCGGAGAGGCACCAGAAGAAGACAAAAAAGTGCAAATGTCATTACTTCTATAACACTCGGTAAGTATAAATTATCAAACGATACGTTCGCAGGTATCAGGTACTTTTACTAAGAGTCTTCTAAAGATTTTCCATTTAAAACTATGCTATTATTACACTCTGATTAATGTGGTTGCAAAAACAATATGTGTATGGTTTTACACAAAGACAAATGAATATTTTTATCTAGATAAATAATATTGATTGACTTAAAACTTCAAACGAAACACGGAAGTATGTGAAGGAGTTAAAATTTCAATAACTTTCACTTTCGAAGTTTCGTAATTGATACTTCCCGACGAAACCTTGTGAATGTCACCGACAACGACGTATTTAAAAAGTATTCATGGATATATCATATTTTTAAACATGCTTTACTTTACGATGAAAGTGCCTGCTATAGAGGTCACAAAAATAAAATAAAATGGAGTTAAGTAGGTAATAGTTTAATCTTAGGGCGAGTTTTTTGACCCTTATTGTTAAACTCAACTAAGTGCCGATTTTTCAGATCTCTAGATAAAACAAATATTGAATGTTATTCCATTAATTTCTCTGTCTGTAACTTGGCAGGTTTCGGCAGTTCGCGACACGACCTCATAGTCACGTGTAGAGGGTACACAGTAACCCCCTTACTAATAAACGTTGAGTAACGGTGGTATAGCTATACAATGTTTTGTCCTTATTTGTCATTGTGACATTTGAATTTGACAGATAAGGACAAAACATTGTATAGCTATACCACCGCTACTCAACGTTTATTAGTAAGGGGGTAAGTAAGTAAGTAGGTAAGTAAACTGTTTATTGCGCTAAACTAAATTGTTCTTCGTTTATAGGTAACTAGCTGTTGCCCGCGACTCCGTACGCGCAAAAAAGTAAAACATAGCCTATGTTACTCAGGGTTAATGTAGCATCCTAATGGTGAAAGAATTTTTGAAATCGGTCCACACGCACAAACATACAAATCTTTCCTCTTTATAATATTAGTATATATATCTTTATTTATAATATTATATAGGGACTCATGGAAATCAAGGAGCTTCTGCCCAGCAATATAGGCTAGTACAAAAAAAGCAGTTATATGTAGACGATATCTAAACAAAATTATCGCTTCAAGCGATCTCTTCCAGTTAACCAGAATCTTTGTCATTATTATTATTATTTAGCCTAATATAGTGCCCCACTGCTGGGCAAATGCCTCCTCCCTTGATTTCCACACCTCTCTCTGTGGTCTTATAAGAATCTTTCTCATTACATGTTTTTAATTTCTAACACCCAAGGTTCTTACCAAGGTTGTGTTAGCACTACTAAATAAGGGTCGGTTATTTAACTAACGATAAAAACGTTAACGCGATCCCTCGAGTCCCGGCGGCGAGATAACTCGGTTAATAACTCTCTTCCTCCCGCTGCGGGAGTCAAAGACCTTCCTCAGGCCTCACGGCCCGCGACCGTGGGGGTATTCTTTAATGCAATAAAGAGTTTGTTGACGAGCTCTGCAGAGACCAACTAGACTGGACCCGTGGATTAGCATAAAATTAATGATATTCCTCCGCCATTGCATAGGGCGAAGAGTATCCAACAGTTCAAGTCCAAGCTAGAATCTTTTATATGGGTTACCAAAAGCAATTCGTAGATGTCAATGTTATGAGCCCGCTAAGGGATGCGTCCATAATGTTTAAGTTTAAAATTTAAATTATTAACATAATTATAAGGAAAGTTGGTCGAGTAAGATAATTTCACATTTGTATTGATAAATAAGCTTGGTTTTTATGTAGGTAACTAGTTAAATTAATAATGTAGGTACCTATAATGTAATCTCTCCATGGCTGACCACGGGTGAGCTCAAATTCAGCCTAGCTGTGCTCACGCCCTTTTCATTACCGCAATATTTGTTATAATAAATTAATTTGATTTGATTTGAAAATAAGGTTACGTACGATTATTCGGCGTGTTAACCGTCGTCATTATTGTCTTCACACATAAGACCACTTTCTTGTTATTTTAACCCCCCGTAAACTAACCCCGGGTCAGCGTTTTTTAAATGCAAACTTGCTGGTAGTTATCATTATATTAGGTAGTGGTAGTGTCAATATATTGAAGAAAACCACCCGATAATGGCTTGTACCGCCGCGCGTATTTTAAGAGAAACTTATAGTCTGTGTTCTTATACGATTACGGATGTAGTAAATAATCATACATAAGACATCGGTGTTTTTATTTATGTGACTTAATTAGCTTATCCAAAGCTACTAAAGCCCACTGACAAAACAAGATACCTTAATACGAGTTTTTCCGGCCAAATACGACGTGGTATATTTATTGGCTACATCCAATGATATAATATAGTAAAAAGAGGTAGATATGTTATACGGACTTCGATAGTGACGCCCTAAAACCAAGCCAATTGGTACACCTTTACTTAGTCTTGCGCCGTCAACGGAACCGTGAACTAGTCTGCAGAGCAACATACACTCGTCTCTATTTCGCTCCCGGAAATTAGCATACCATCCTGCTTTCACTTATCATTTATGAATTAGTGTGTAATTGCAATATTTACTGATTATGTGTGCGTAAGCCGGGCCATTTTTACACGCGGAACACCGTATAGGTAACATATCTACCTCTTTTTATATTATATCATTGACTACATCTGTTACCGACAGGCTAAAATCCGCGAATGAGCCTGTACAGTATTCCCAGCTTCTTTAATAGCTTTCGGCTGGCTATCGCTATCACGCTTGCACTCACTACTGACAGTATATTTGTCACTCGTGTGTCATAGAAAAACGAAGATTGCAGATGGCTATTACGAAAATGGTAGCATTGCAAGTCAGTGGGTCTTTAAGGGAATAACACCAGGTTGACAGACATACTTACGATCCACAATTATGATCGGCCATTAGTGCCATTACGGATGGAACTGTCGGGAAAACACTGTAATCAGGAATGCCAAGAACACATAGTCTGGAATTAGGTAAATTGTTGCATTTGTAATAGAGTGGCTGTATTTTAATCGGTAAAACCATATCGCTTTTGACTTGTTATCGTATCGTCAACGTTTTGATAGCTCTTGGTAACTTGACAGTAATGGTGGTCGAGTTAATCACGATACGATAATATGTAGGTACCATGTGTCAAAACAATATGGTTCTACGAAGTAGAATAGAGCTCCGGGGGGTTATTATGACGTAGCTATGCAGTTCAGTTCAGGTTACGCTGATAGAAAAGGACAGAGCTATATAACTGCTATAGCTTTGTCATTTAAGCTCGTCGCTTGATCTGATAGTGACGTTGTGTAATTGGTATATGATTTTAGTTTCGAATTATTTAAAAATTTCATGATCATCCAAACATTTTGGAGATATCTTGTTATTGGGTGCATCTTCAATCGCATAATTATTTAAATTACACATACCTAATCTTCTTTACGCATAATTTATTCTACGCTCAAACTTATTAAAACTATTTAGTTAAGTTGGTTTGTTATAGTAAAAAAAAACAGAAGAGAAAATCAAATTATGCGTCAGGCAAGATACAAAATTACTGTAAAGGTCTTACTTATGTACAATACAATTAAATACAAAATACCTTATTATACACCATACAAAATCATTACAAAGAAACAGTACAATTAAAAATTATACAGGTAAACTACAGGCGATCTTAGAGGCTATAGACAAGGTGCATAATGCTTACGTTAACGATTTTCGAAAACTGCCAAATTGTATGGAATTGACATAAATTGGCCAAGTGCCTTGCAGCAGAAAGCAACTTAAACTAAAAAATTATAATGACATAACCACTTGACATGACCGTCTGGCAGCTTACTCAATCCGTCCGTTTGCCAGATCGTTATTTTCGATAACGATCTGGCAAAGCATCTTGTCT
Source organism: Acleris literana (assembly GCA_946894065.1). NCBI lineage: Eukaryota > Metazoa > Arthropoda > Insecta > Lepidoptera > Tortricidae > Acleris > Acleris literana. The sequence continues at coordinate 18,636,419 of OX335683.1, read as the reverse complement.
AGCGATCGATAGCGATAGATATCTAAGCGATCTCTTCCAGACAACCTTAACTCATGTCTACAAATAGTATTTTTGATTCATATTTCATAAAAGGCCAGTACGGTAATTAGTACAATTAAATTGCAACATTATCAAGCAATCGCATTTGTAATTACAACGCGTGCGCGAAAACTATCGACCGACGCAATTACCTGCGCCCGCGCTTCCACGCAGGAACAGGAAATAAGGGAGTGAGGGGGGGGGATTTCAATACTGAAATATATACCTAGTGTAGTATTTAAATTCTGTTTGAATTAAATACACAGAAAAGAAAAATTAACGGACCATGATGGCCAGAAATGTGCCCATCCACTAACAGAAACGAAACATGTCTCATTTAATAGATCTTGGCAACCTGATGATTTTTTACTATGACGAGAATCGCCTATGTATGGGGGTTCTTCTTGGAAAATCGTATTTTGTATTTCATATTTAGTACACAGTTACAGAAAGACAACTTGCATAGATAGATGTCCAGTTCTCGGCCCATTCGCTTTCGTATTTTTCTTAATATTTTATAAGATTTCTAAGTCACTTCTAAGGGACATCAAATATATATTCATTTAGACATATACTTCTATATGTGATATTCATCTCGATCGTACCCGAACGATGTCTGTCTCTTCGTTATCCGTATCAGACTTTACCTATCAGTCTATTATACGACTCCAAGGACCCCTGCCTGCATACTGGATTTCTAAAAATAAAGACTCGCGCTAAATAAATTAGTTAAGATCGACTTACACGGCTGTACGTGTTTATGAAGATTGAAGTTGTATTAATTCCATTCACCAATAACCTCTGTATCGCCACTAAAACCTATCATTATTCCGTATTCTATTAAGAATTCTCTGATAGATTACTAATCGATATAATTTTGTATTCCCACTTATTTTAAAGCGCTAAAGTGTAAACGTTTCCGTCCTTGCTCCACTGCCCCCGAGCACTAGCATGGCGCGACGTGTGACGAACTATTCATACTATAAAGACGCGTAAACGTTTCGATTCTTTAAAAACTAGCTAAGTGCGAGTCGTACTCGCGTACCGAGGGTTCCGTAAAACATAGTGACTATGAAAATCCACTATCCACATAGCCCAGGGTGGTGATTCTCTCAACAAACAAAGGTGATCGTTCGCTCGAGTGAAGGTCCAAGTTTAAGTAGTCCCGACAAAGCGAACAAAACACATTTTAGCGCGTGTATTCAATTTGGCAGTATGACTTCACCAACGTATAAGGCTCCCTAATTGACAATGCACGCGCTAAAATGTGTTCTGTTCGGTCGGACGGGACTACTTAAACTCGCCGCTTTTATTCGCTCGTCCGTTCGACCGGCCGCCGTTTTTTGAGAGAATAATCCACCTGCTTCTAAGCTATGGGGTCAAGTTAGTTGTAATAGAAAAAACGGCCGTATCTTTTCTTTACGTCCACTTAGAAATTTGATTTATTCACAGCTTCCTTAGGACTGTAGACTTAAGTATATGGTTTTAATTTCAACTCGATACTCCACGCGTTTCCAGTCTTAAGGGTCTTGACAGTCAGACGGATGGACATACGACAAAGTAATCCTATAAAGGTCCCGGTTTTGCCTTTTGAGGTACAGGACCCTAAAAAAGTACCGAGGAACTTTCAATGCATATTGGATATTGCTAATATAAAATTGTAAAATCTGCACACAAAAGTTATACAACCGAAATTATATTTTTTGTTGCAGGCTGATGTTTACATAAATTTAAGAGATCTTATACATCTAAAAAGCAACTTAAGGCCCAGCCACACCGCTTGTGTGACGTGCACGTTCACGTGCGCGTTCGCTTTCCACTGCGTTGTATAGTATGAATTCTTATTACGACATGTCACTATACAACGCAGTGTAAAGCGAATTATGGAGTTGTTTTATTCTTAAAAAATAAGTTATATATGTAAGTGTAAAGGCACTTCATATTCATTTAATAACAGAATTCAAAAATACATATTATAGAGGTACATTATAACACAGTTTATGTCAGGTACAATATAAACTTTGTCACATAAAACTTTTAGTCTTTGACAGTTATAAATTGTATCATAAATATGACAAGTAAGTACAGTCACCAGCAATAATATATGAACATTGCGCTTAAAAATATCTGACACGCTGTTATGTCTCTAGTAATAAAGACGTGTCAGATATTTTTGAGCCCAATATTGGATAATAAATTATTACTGGTAACTGTACATATTGCCTACCTTTAAAAATTGTAAATTATGCAGTAGTTGTCGATAAAGTAGTGTGTTATGCTACCCGCGTGGGCCAAACGGGGCTGACTGCATATTTATTGATTTTATGACACACATCTTCGCGATACGAACACGCAAATGGATTTTTATACGAAGATAATTATACGATTATCATAGTTGGACTTTCATTGATTAATGTGAACACACAAGTAAATAAATGAATAAAATTAAATATACTGTATCTAAATTTAGATTTATGTCCAAAATTAAACTAGACTTTAAAGTGACTATTAGGTCACGTCTAAATTAAAAGATAACTGTTTCGAATCGGACCCAATGTTTGTGTTATCACAGTTTATCTATTTTTATAAGGGCAGATTAAATTACCCACTGTATATTTTATATCTTGCACCTGTGACTTGCACCGATAAGATAATGTTTACAATGTACAATGTCGGATGCAAATATACATTTAATAATCTACCAATGCCCAATATCTAAGTCACGGAGATATTAAACAAATGAATACTCGGGGACGATCTCACACAAATTGACCTAATTCCAAACGAAGCTCTAGACTTGTAGGTACTATAGGTACTAAGCAACGATAAGCTACTTATACAGGGTGACTGGAAATTCGCCGTATTCCTTGAAAGGGGTTATTATACAGCTCATTTGTAATGATTTAAGTCCAGTCAACCAGGGGTCAAAAACATAAAGTGCGTTCCATATTTTAACGCGTTTTTTGGTTGAAACGATGGAGCTTAACCGCGAAAATTTCTGCTAATATTATCAATTGTAAAATTTTAAATAAAAATTAATGTTAAAATGTCATAAATTGTACCTTTTTAGAAAGCTTATTAATTGAGAAAACTATTCCTGTAATTTGTACGCGAAGTGTTGTACTTTTTTTTTAGTTATGCTTTAAAATATTACAAAATTTGGAAAATAATTTCTAGTAGAAGTTCAAATCCTTTTATTAGCAAAATTTTGCATTTTCTTGGCGTTTTGTTTTATTTTTCGTAATCATCATTTTTTTATTTCTAAATGACGCAGTTTTTACACAATTACTAGTTTTAGGTCGAAAGGCGGGTACTTTAAAAAAATCTAAAAACGTGAATAACTCGAAAACCAATGTGTTTTGACCCCTGGTTGACTGGACTTTAATCATTACAAATGAACTGTAGAATAACCCCTTTCAAGGAATACGGCGAATTTCCAGTCACCCTGTATACATAAAAATAAATAAGTCCCCTTTTTATCACTCCACCACGAGGCCTCCTTTTAGGCTTCTTTCACACTTGTAAGTTATTACTGTAAGTTTTGAAACAAAGCTATAATGCAAGACCGAGGTCCAGATATTTGCCACTCACTCTTACCCATAGTTGCGTCTCAAAACTTACTGCTAATAACTTAGAAGTGTCAAAGCGGCCTTAATCGCCTCTTACGACAAGCAAGAGGATACCACAGCAGTATTCTGGTCCCTTGCTGCATATCTAAGTACAAAAGACCTTCACAGGTTAAAGGGTAACAGGGCACAAGGTCTTAGCACTATCTGCGTCAAAATGAGCGTCAATTGACAACAATTCATATGTGCTAAGGTAGTAAGTTAAAATACCGTTTGTAGATTTTACACTACTGATTATAGTAAAAATATTTTTGGATTTTATAAGCAGTAGTTTTTTTTATATTTAGGAAAAACAGTAAATAAAGTTGGATTGTGAATGTTAGGAATACACTTATAGTGCCCTTAGTCCATTTATTACCATAGGAATTGAAAAAAATATACAACTGTCATGTCAATTTTTTATCCGTCTGACGGATTACTTGATTCTAACGACACGCTTTCGATTCTCGTAATACTATTGTTTTGATATACGCTATTTAAAATGAAAGTGACTAACGGATTTGTAAAAGCGGATAGCCGCAATCTGCCCAAAGTCGACCAATTTATGTTGTTACAGTTGTTATTGTTGACAAGTGACGTGACATGACAGTCAGTTCTGTTTCTGTTTAAAGACACTTTTTTTAAATTTTATATCATGCTAAGATAACGACATTAGTATTCCTAACTTTGTATATACGGTCTTTTTAATGACTATTTCTTTAATAAATTATTAACGACGAATTTAAGTTAAATAAAGAAAAACCGAGAAACACGGGTAGTCTAATTTTTAACCAGCTATTATAAACGCGAAGAAACTAAAATACTTCTTTTTTTGAAATGTTGTCAATTAATCTCGGTAATGCATCTGTCGCTACGTAGTAACCTATAGATCGAATTATGTTTAACTAGCTGTTGCCTTCGACTCCGTCCGCACAGACAAATAAAACATAGTCTATGTTACTCAAGGATAATGTAGCATTCTAATGGTGCAAGAATTTTTGAAATCGGTCTATTCGTTTTTGAGTTTATTCGTTACAAACATACGAAAATACAAATCTTTCCTCTTTATAATATTAGTGTAGGTGTAGACTCAGTATATTCAGCCACCGCCACGCTATCCCAACCGGCTTGGAACAATACAAAACGCTCCCGTCTCCGCCACGCCTCTATAACGTTAACGAAGACGGCTTACGATAAGTAGCGCTTTTTACTAGCAACAAAGGCGAGAGCGCTGAGCTAGAACAACGAGCATTTTGCTGTAGTTTTTTAGTATAAGTAAGTAACAGTGAAACACCAGTCTACTTCTGCAATATTTATTTTTGTCTGCTCCGCGCTTTAGACAGTTCTAAAATGTCAACGCTCGTGTGACATCAATTGGCCGCCATTACTGTCAAAGTAAATAGGAGCTATCAAAACGTTGACAATACGATTAAATGTCAAAGGTAATTACGCAGCATAGCACAGTAGCATATAGAGGCCCATAATAGAGGCCCTGCGGGCCTAGTATGGTTGCGTTTATCGCGTGACAAATTGTGGATAAAGTATCCGTCACTCTCGTACTAATAATACTTGTCAGAAAGTGACGGATGCTTTATCCACATTTTGTCACATGTGTCGTAGATATTTCCAAGAATTTATTTCTTAGTACGAAACAAATTCAAAAAACAAAAAACAGATACGTACAGCCCTAGTTTTCATAGGACCTGATTTAGAGTGTGAGAAACGTTATCGCCCGGAGCTAAATTTGTATGGGAAATATTTGACAGCTAAGCGTTTATAGTAACATGGTAGGTGGTTATCTAGGTTTAGAGACTGAACTGGTAAACTAGGGCGTTTCCTATTGATATGTTTGCTTACAATCTCCGGCACTATTCTGGAGTTTGAGGTGTTATAGTTAATTGCAGTTATGTATAAGTCGACACACGTAAAAAGAGCCCTGAGCGACCTACCTGCGCAGTGAGCAAATTATGGACCAAATTCGTGCGGGCGACGGGGGGAGTGTAAACCGCTCCGCTTTGCTGCCACGCTATTGGTTTGTAACTTTACAGCATGTGTAAAAGACCGAGCTATACCTAGCAGTTGTAATGCGTTGTCTCTTTCTCTCACTGCAAACTGAACTGCTTAGCTTTGTCATGATAACCTCCCTGGAACGTGATTCTCTTAGATAACACTCCTTTTAACTCGTCAGACGAATTATTAACGCAAAGTTTAAGTTGTCTTGTCAGAGCGTTGAAACAATATTTTAGGGCGTGCATTTTCAATTAAGTAGCTCATCCGACGAGGAAGCTCGCTCGTTCTTTCGACCGATCGACAAGAAGCTGTTATTAAGAGAACAAATTCTCTGGACTGGACTCTTTTACTGGTTTAGTTGTTAATTGTGATTATCAACACGGATTTCCAATTACGTCATTGAAAACAGGACATAGTTCAGTGCTCAAAGCTTCTCACTAGACCGAGTTTTATAGTGCATTTTCAACTTTACACGTGTTAGCACGTGTAATTAAAAATATATTGATTGAAGTTATCTTGATTGTTTGTATTGTTGGCGTTATGGAAGCCCATATTGCTTGATAATAAGCCACCTGTCCCACCGCCGACGATGAGCGGGAAGCAAGTAGAGCCAGCGATCAACTATTAATATATGTGTCTCTTTTATTGACACGAGATTCAAATTCAAATTCAAATTCGTTTATTTGCTTTAAAATATGGTACAATTAGGTGTTTTTGGTTTATTATTCCTGTGCGATGACATATCTTGCTAGATACTAGCATGCAAATTTAGTTTTAATTAACATTATTGTTCACTGCACATACCATTATTAAATAATAATAAAAAACAATATTAGTACACACAACTCGGTCTACAACTCGGGTAACTATTCTTATTTATAAAGGAAATTTTACATATTAAATAGTTCATTTGTAGAATAAAACATATTAAATTTAAGCCAAAGATGCAACTTTGTTTTAAACGGTTTTAAGGGAAGGGACTTCAAATCTTCAGGAATGGCGTTATAAATCTTTACAGACGTGCGGTAGCAACTTTTCATAAATAGAGCACTATTGGGAACTGTGTCTAGCACTAGTCTATTCGGATTCCTAGTATTTCTAGGATACAAGTCCTTTGCCCGCTTAAATATTTCAGGGTGTTTCTTTACAAAAACAGCTGTCTCAAAAATATACATACATGGTAAAGTTAATATTCCAAATTCTTTAAACAAGGGTTTACAAGATTCCCGCGGAGATATCCCACACATTGTCCTTAAATACTTTTTTGCGCTATAAATACCCTGTTTATGTCAGTAGAATTGCCCCATATTAGGAGGCCATACGCACCTTTAGAACAATAATGACCTAATTCAAAATTTGTGCTTTCAAACTTCGAATCATAAATTTATTATCATAGAGACCTAACTCGAAATGTAAAATTTCTCAATTAGGTCACTATTGTTCTGAAGGTGCGATATCGTAATAGTGACGCAGGATCGTCGCAGGACGTCGTAGGATCTATATATTTTTTTCGTTTCTTCAGTGAAGTGGGACAAGTTCCTGGGTCCTACAGCTAGAGCTGATCTTGGCGGTCGGCCTATGTCCAGCAGTGGTCGTCTTTCGGCTGAAGTGATATGTCAAAAGCTACCATAACATCAACAATATGATGACGATAAGGAAACGATATGGGCTAAATCAAATCGGTATAGAACCCAGGTCAAATTGCTACGCGATCGTGCAACGTCATCAGAATACGTCCGTTTCTAAGCGATATTGTTTGAACAACTGCGTCAGGGTATTTGCATACGGCAGCATTCCTGGAATACCTACTGCCGCCATATTTATTAAACCTTTTCAAATTAAAACATAAGGTTGTTTATTTTATTTTTCGGCCAGTTCCATGTTTTCGAATGTTTATAGGGTGTAGTTTGGATACAATATAACAATACAATGACTTGATACTGCAAGTTACCCTGCGGGTCGAGATTTGAGAAATGTGGATGCTGTAACGTACCTACATGCCTGTAATAGGCTTACATATAATCAGTAATGTTTTCAGGTTGTATTATAATGTGAATGATGGATATGTATGCTCTTGGCATGTCTTTAATAAATAAATAAATAAATCGAACGCTCGAAATAAGAAAAAAAATCGCATGCAAAAAGTCATCACAAATCCCCGAACTTTATAAATTACGATTTACCGTTTCATTATCACACTATCTCTCTTTACTTTTTATCTTAGCCTTATTTTCATGAGTGCTAGATTTTCGATACGATGCTCAGCTTCATAGTCTCCTTCTTGGCCGCTTCTTCATTGCTGAGGATCGTGACTACCATAAGTGGCTCTTCTGGATAGAGCTCTTCAGGTTGCTCTTTGTTGAGCCTGAGTGTGGACTGCTTGTTGCAGTACGGCTTCCAGTAAGGGATCAGAAGGCCCTGCCAAGATGCATTGCGCTAAGTAACGATTCTATTCGTTTTGTTTTTAAACCAATCGCGTCACTGGTAGATCACGTGACTTTTCGTATCACGTGGTCTACCAGGGACGCGATTGGTTTAAAAACGAATCGAATAGAAGCGCTAGTTAGCGTAATGCATCTTGGCAGGGCCCTCAGAGGCCCGAGCCAAGATGCATTACGCTAACTAGCATTTCTATTAGTTTCGTTTTTAAACCAATCGCGTCACTGGTAGGTCACGTGACTCTTCGTATCACGTCATCTACCAGTGACGCGATTAGTTTAAAAACGAAATGAATAGAGATACGCTAGTTACCCGGGTAGGTGACTAGGTTTGCCCTTCACTGGGGCTCACCCATCGCCCTGTGAAGCTGTAATGGTGCATAGCACCAACAGCAAAGGTCCAACAAAAAAAAACGCTAGTTAGTGTAAAGCATCTTGGCTAGGGCCCCAGTCCAGTGAGCGGGCTAAGAGTACCTACTTAGACGAAATCATGGACGAATTATAAATACGTCCATGATAAAGTCATCAGTCGAGTCATGTGTAAGTGTTAGGACGTAAGAAACGTGCTTCTGTGTGTTATGTGTAAGACGGGAAGCCGGGTGCAGCAATGCCAAGCCCAAGGCCTCGTCTCAGATGCATCGTAATTGCCTATTGTTTTAAGTGTTCTGGAAACCAGGGTTGCCACCAAAGGCCTCTTTTGTATAATATGAGGAAGGAGAGGAAGGCAAATGAGCCAACAGGCCACTTGATGAGTGGGCTTTGAGGCCCAAAGACATTGGCAATCTCATGACTACAAATACGTTGCCAACCAGACCGTAATGGTAAGTTCTCAGTAGGGGACATGTGTTTGGGAAAAGGACCCTCCCTTTCCACTATACACGAATACACCAAGACGGAATTTCATTTTGTGTCCTTTAAGATTTTTAAACTAGGTATCTAAAACATTAAAGAATACGGTATCGCGACGACTACACTTACGACGTCATATGCATTAAAATTTTCTTTTTCCATACTCATACTTATGTAATGTAGGATGATTAACACGTGTTGAGATCACCGAAACAGAAGGAGAGGACTATATAGAGAGATCTCTCTCCCTATTATATGCCTGGGAACCGTAGTCATACATTGGTGACCCCGAACGTAATAGTCATCCTTTATTGGTGACCCCTACATACCCATTAATCTCTATGTAAGGTAACGTTTTGACCCGCAGACCGCAGTCCAGGGGGGTTATCATGACATAACTATGCAATTCAGTTCACATTGAGAGAAAAGGAGCTATATAACTGCTATAGCTCTGTCCTTTACGCTCGCCGTAAAATAAACTGCATAGCCATGTCATTATAACCCCCCAGTACCCTATTGGTAATGGAACATGAATATGAGTGGCGAGTGACAGCCCTACCCCGAGGTCGTTAATCTGCGCCAGCGCATATCAGCACGCTCGGAACAATCGTGTCGCAACAGCTGATCGCGCTGATTGTAGATCCTCTTAAACCGTGCTACCTCACACTGCCTCGTATCTGATACAAAAATACACCTTTATTCACAGTATCCACGGACGACCCAAATAAACCTTTAAAAGTTTAAAAAGCATAGTTATCTAAACTGTAAAAAAGACCCATCTTTGAAAGCCTTCTTCTCTTAACCAGGTAAATACTCACTTAGCTATAAGTCTCCCCCCCATCCTAACCCCCACTCCTATTCCCCTTTTTGGAAAAACCCCGCGGATAAGTAAACGGAGGAAGGACTTTCTCCTCCGGCCTTTCAGCACTGGCGGGGGTAGTATCCGCGGGCGGGAGTCTAAATTCTAGTTGGTAATAGGGGCATTGGTGTTTTTAGCCGGTGCGAGCCCGGCAGTACCTGGGCCCTCCATTCCCAGGTCTCCGGAAGGGATTTTCACCTCTGCCCTTTTTCTTTTTCTAAAGTAATTAATTAATAACAGCAAACAAAAGCAAGGACTTTTGTCTTTGGGCCTTCAGGCGATTACCAACAAAAAAAAACAAAAAACCATTTAAATATTGAAATACTAGAATCATTAGGTACTTATTTTCAATTGTAATTTTTTTCACAGATATATTCTAAAGATTGCTATGACTACGCAATAATTATCTTACTCTTTACTTTTGTTTTTTTCTGAATTTATTTTTAATTGCATACAAACTCGTCGCGCCGATTGTATATCTATAATTGATAGATAACTAACCATTTCTTGAAATATAACTCAAACCAGTACAATCTCGACAGACTTACTATTAGCCATTGAAAAATACCTTTCGTGTCCATCATCATACCAGCTCGATGGCATCATTATTCAATTGTCATCGTAATTGTGTAAACATGGACAACTTCAAGTAAATCCAATGATCAGGAGGATAACCGCAGATAAACGACTTCCTAGACTTGTTTGTTTTACATAAATACTAAGGACAAGCGTATTAAGTCCAGCATGTTTTGATGATGTCGTATATATAAATAACTACGTTTATCATTAAATTCGTCATTTAAGATTTCTCGATAAAAGTATCCAGTGACACTTCGTCGCAACGTTAAGACTCCCTATGGGACGCTAAGAATCTACTGACACCTCGTTTGGTATCGGACTATCCATTTATAGTAGAGGATCCGAATAGGAGACGACCTTCACCTAGCTGTTTATTCGGTAAAAAGTATTTTATATCAAATTTAATATCCTAAGTGATATAAATAAAACTGAAAATGAACTTTTTTTTAAATTGCTATAGCTTGTTTAATGAAGCCTATAGAATATGCATACGTTAGGTTGATTTTTTTTCCCATCTTAACTATTAGGTAGGTAGGTAAATCGGTACTAATAATTTGCACTAAACCTAACGTTTGCATATTCTATAGGCTTCATGCTTTCAATAATGATGTAATTGGCCTATTTAACAAGCAAAAGCAATTTAAAAAAATATGTTAATTTTTAGCTTTTTTTTTTAATCAAAATCAAAATCAAAATCAAAATATTTATTCAGTAAATTGGCCACATACGGGCTCTTTTACACGTCGGTAATATACAGTGAATCTACTAGCGCTTCGGACAAGACCATCATTGCGGAGAAGAAGCGCCGCAAGAAACTCCAGCAGAAGGTCATTTTTTCAAACATAAAATACAATAATACTTAAAAGTAAGTTACATTACAAGGTAATAAAGCAACAAATATAAATTATTAGAACTAGGTATGACATATAAAAAAATAAAAAAATAAAATTAAAAACATTACAAATAAATGTAAAAATTAAAAAGATTACATGTCAAATACATGAAACTAAAAATAATGACTAGGAGAACAACACGACGAGGTCTCTACGTCAAAAGCCATAACTGGAATCATTAACTGAGCAAAAAGTCCTTGCAGACGTGAACAGACCGGACCCCACAAACAGCACCCGTTCACGAGTATGACGCATATCTCAGCCATCGCCTCCCTCAACCATGTGTTCGGGAAGGTGGCGACCCGATCAACGACGCCGCCGTAAGCAAAGACCTTTGAGCGAGCATGACGTGCTCATGGTGGTAATCATATAGGTATTGGACTGAAATTTTCCAGTAAACCTATTAAGTATAAATATATTACTTAGCACATTAAATTTGATATAAATTCCTTTTTATCGAATAAACAGCTAGGTGAAGGTCGTCTCCTATTCGGATCTTAAACCATTAGCTAGTTAGCTAGCTACTTGCATATAGACCAAAAACATTACCCTCCCTTTTTCAGCAGTTAAGTAAAAACAAGCATCCTATTGCGTAAACGATTTCATCACCGTCTCACTAAGCCAGCGCAAAGCTACTTAACCATTTTTAAATTCTCGTGATTCCTAGTAACCTTAAAGATATAGCGAAAAATGCCGCCATGCCCATATTGCCCATATTCCGAGGCATGAATGGCATTGCCCATAAAGAGCCCGCCCAAACGAGCCACTTTCCAGGCAGCATTCCATCGAGAGCGACGCTTGACCGCCTTACGAAGATTCTTCAATGTATGAAAGCAGAGAAACGGAAGACGTTATAAGTTTGGTGACCTTAGGGGCTTCGGATTGAAAAGCGCAAGGTTTTTTTGGGTCCTCAATTGAGAAGGAAACACTACGCATGCTTATAGTAGAGCAATCCATAGAAGAGTTATTTTAATTTTAACATTAAACTGGGAGCTATTGCAACGACGCAATGTACCACAGCCCTTTAAGGAAATCGTCATTGAACTATACGTCGAGCCACAGTATATCAAGCAGTTAGCAGCCACTGGTCGACGCATGCACTAGCAGATAGACGATACGAGTCGCTTCAAGTTATGAAGTTACTAGTGCATTAAAGGGTCGTGCTCTTCAGCTGTGGCCCCGTTTTTAACTTGGCCGCCGTTACTGTCAAGTAAATGAGCTATCGTAACTTTGACAATATGATAACATTTCAAAAGCAAGATGGTTTTGCCTAATAGAATAGAACCCCAGGCTGCAGTGGAAATCGTTTAAAAAAATCGCCTTTGATGAGGTTATTATAACAAGAGGAAAATAACAAGGAACTTGGTCGAAGTGCAGGCTTTGCATAAAAGCTGTGTAGCGGGAATTCCCTTCTTGTTCGATTTCAAGAATATAATGACTGGCGATGACGTCAATGGAGATTTTACAATCACTCCAAATTTCTTAATGTTTTTAACCTTTGTATGAATGTATGTATGGTTCTTTGTTCCCTTGTAAAGGCTGAACGGATGGCCCGATTTCGACAAGCGAGGTGTCGGTAGATTCGTCTTAGACTCGCGGTCGTCGTTGCGTATTAAAAAAAAATGAAAAATTAGGGGAATCAAAATAATACGACGACGCGATAGCCTAGTTGGTAGTGACCCTGCCTACGAAGCTAGCGATCCCGGGTTCGATTCCTGGTATGGGCAAATATTTGTGTGATGAGCACGAGTATTTTTTTAGTCTTGGATGTTTTCTATGTATTTAAGTATTTATTTCTCTATTCTCGTAAGGCCCACGTCAAATTTCGTTAGTTCGAAAAAGAATCTTATGTCAGTCAAATAAAGTCAAAAGTCACTTTGACAGATGTCCTAAAAGGACGTTGGGCCTTACGACGTTAAATAAGTATTTATATCGTTGTCTACCCATACTACAAGCCTAGAGCTTAGTTTGGGACTAGGTCAATTGGTGTGAGATCGTCCTGAATATTACTTATTTATTTATTTATTTTATTATACAAGTACATAATAACTAACATTATATTGACGACATTAATTCAAGCAGCAGTCTGTTGGGTTTTAAAATTTGCTTTTTTAATTGTATTTCGCCAATTTCCAGTGATTTTGAGGTCTTTTTATCCTTCGCCAATGTCCAATTCTATAAAGCAGTTATTGCTGTTACACTTACACTCGCCACTGACAGTATATTTTGTCACTCGTGTTTCATAGAAAAATGATTGCCAATCATTATTAGGAACAGCCACGGATGTTCTAGTGTACAGTCAGCGTCAGAGAAAAGGACCCCCCCAAGTCGTTAAAGATTATCGCACGACGGCGAACGTCACGTGACGTTCGCCGTGAGCGGCTAGCTTCCCCCGCCCCGCACCCACCTCTTGCCCGAGCATCCACCGATACCACTCGAATATCATAATTTCTTTATTTTACTATTTGGCATTTGGTTGAACCGAATACCAAGAATAACTTACAAAAAGACATTTACTTTATACATGCTGTTGAGGATACGAACCCGCTCCACTAGCCGCTAGCCGATTGCTTTTACATGCCTTTACCACTAGGCCATCGACTCAGTTGTCAATCTCGGCGAAAATTTTAATTGCATTACTCCATATATCGAACAATTTTAAAAACGATCTTATGTTGTAAACGTTATGGTTCAAATTTCAACTTCCACCATGTTCTACTCCTCAATTAACTATAAGGTTGAATTACGTATAGATTTCTCGTTTGGTTGAATATACTGTGCTTCTTGCCGATTGTTGCACTACCCTAGTTTTACTTCAGAAAAGTAACTGCTGCATAAACTGCGACTTAAGGTTGAATTTAGAATAATTTACTTCTTCGCCTTGTTTACTAAACTGTGACTGAGGGTAACTTTATAATAACCTTACAGTTTCTTTATATTTCATTCCGAACTGATTGAGTGTAAAACCTTCGTCGTAATATTATCTGATTTATTAAGTTTTCAAACAGTTGCTTCGATTAACCGATATTATGGTTAGATTAACAACTTTTTTAAAAGCTAAAATTATTGTTCTCTGGGAACAGGAACAAAGCATAAAGAAAATAGCACGAGATATGGGCATAACGGTAAGATTTACGTTATTTACATATTAACATACTTATTTATTGTTGCAATCATGTTGCAGTATTACGTATAGATACTTACAAGTTGGATTTACGTATTCCTATTATATTATCATTTTCATTACAGAAAAAAACTGTTAAAAGATGGATACAAAGGTATCAAGCCACGGGTGATGTGAAATGTGAACGCCAAGGCCCTCGCCCTAGTGCTTACACTGATGAATCGGAGCTACACCGTAATATTGTGGAAGCTCACTCAGTGGCACCGTTCAAAACTACGCGTTCAAGTGCTGAAACTTTTGGAGTGTCGCTTAGCACTGTTCGACGACATCTACACGCTGCGAATATCCATAATTATATACCGGCCAAAAAAATTCAGCTTAGTGACAATCACCGCACCAACCGAGTAAACTTTGCCACTCGTTATTTAAATTTCGACTGGGAAAACGAAATTGTGATATTTACGGACGAAAAGTGCTTCAAGTCAGATAAGGATGGCCGAAAAATTTTATGGAGAAGATGTGGGCAGAGGTTTAACCCTAAAAATGTATTAGACTTGAGAACAAGCGGGCGGTTAACACTAGGTAAATAATATTTTTATTGAAATTATATTAGGTATATATCTTTGACAATTAATGTTGATTACATCTTTATTACAACATATTTTAAACGGTTGACTGTTTTTAGGTTACTGGGGATGGATGTCTTCAATGGGCCCAGGCGAGCTAGTGGAAATAGGAGGCCGCATGAACAGTGAGCGATACCTTGAAGTGTTGAAGGACGTAATGCTGCCGTCAGTGCGTGTCGCATATCCTGAAGGCCAAATTTATCTGGTTCAGGATAATTCTTCAGTGCATCGGTCCCGAATCGTTCAAGACTGGCTAAAGGTCCAAGAAGACATAACGGTGTTTGAGTGGCCGGCTAAAAGTCCGGACCTAAATCCAATAGAAAATTTGTGGGGACAGATGGTTTTGAACTGGGACTCCAGTGATATAAAAAACAAAAAAAATTTGGATAGTGAGGTAAACAAAACTTGGGAACTAATGCGAAATAGTGATGCATGTTCCAGTATGGTTTCGAGCATGAAAAGTCGACTTCAAGAAGTGATAGATAGTGACGGCCATCCTCTCCGTTATTAATAGGTATACTCGGCAGATTGATTGGTGAAATACTTACGAAGCAATATGTTAACAATTTCAAATATTTGTGGGATTATCACGTAGTTAATCAAAAATAAACATCCTTTATTATTATCAATCCAGTTACTCTTGTTTACAAGTAGTCTTGTGTTAACGATAAACCATCTGACCTCACATTTTTTTCTATTGAAGTATTAAAGGGTTATCATCACTGTTATCAGAAAGAAAATGTGATAAAAGAGAAAGATGTATATTGCTATACTATTATAGTTTAGCATGTTGGTTCTTCCTCTGAGATTCACAGGCACTAATGACAACATTTGATTTTTAACCAGGCTTTTCTTTGTTAAAATAATTCAGAATGTAAAAAAATATGTTCACTGATTTAAATAAAGAAAGACGTGTAGGTAGTTGTTTCTAGAAATATCTATAAACGAACCGTTGTCTAATGTTAAACATTCTAAACCGCTAATTTGTGTTTTGTTAATAAATTTAGTTCAGTTATTAATATCCTAAGTAAATAAACCTAATTTAACACAGAAAACAAATTCGAGAAATAAATTAACATTGTTTTCGCAACATGCCTTTGTTTTCTTACATATCTCATACCTACTTTAACGTTTGATTTCTTTAATAATAAAATCTAGACAAATGATAAACGAAATAAAAAAAAAGAATAAATCCCATCAAGGGCCTGGGTTTGAACCCGTGATCGTTGCATTCGTAGGCCGCAGTCTAGACCATTGGACCAACATGCCATTTACATTTCAATACAAAAAACTTAAACAGTTTGATGTCATTACCAAGGGGGGTACCTTTTCTCTGACGCTGACTGTACATGGCGCGGGCTTATATGAATTACAGTGATGTTAAAGCTTGTTGACTCCGCAATGAATACCGAATTGTTAACTATCTATCATCAGGGTTTTGAAACAAGGAGCTAGTACTGTAGTTTGATTAAGATGTAACACCTTTACATAGTATAAAACAAAGTCGCTCCCGCTGTCTGTTCGCTTAGATCTTTTAAACTACTCAACGGATTTTAATGCAGTATTCAGCAATAGATAGAGTGATTCAAGAAGAAGGTTTATACATTCTGGTTTATTTACGGGAGCTGCAGAAAACTCTTATAAACCGAAGCGAAGCGAGGGCGGGTCACTAGTAAGTTATAATACCTATTCTGCTTCGCCCTTAGCACAGAATAATACGAGCGTGCGGGTTAAAATATCATTGAAAATCAACCTTTTTTCCGTGCCTCCAAATGAGCAAAAACGTATTAAATTGAACCTTAACGACAAAACAATACAAGTCCTATTATCTGTTAATTAGGAAGATTCAATAAGATTCAATATCATTCTTGACTTGATGCTACGTTCGGTCTGAAAGGGATATTTTTCTTTGTAGTAATCCACATCGAAGGCGACTAACTGCAATGTAGTATTCAAAGCATTATATACTCTATTAGTAACTGCATTAAATTTTAAATTCGAATAATATTACTGTATAGTTACCCGCCTTCTTTGGTATATGGCAGAATATACCGAGTAATATCTCAATCGAGCTGCCGGGCAGCGCCGATCAGCTGATCGATACCGCGATAACGGATAGCCGATAGCTTCCGCCAATATACTCGTATGGCGTGACTCAGAGCAAACACGTTAAAACAACGCTTTTTCACACAGTATTTGAAGCAAATTCTCATAAAACAACGTTTCACGACGTAATGAATACACTAATAAAATGTTGAACGTACTAAGAACCTTGTCATTATAAATCTCATTATTATTGTCATGTTTGTCATTTGATTTTCATCCTAATGTTTGTTGTGACAATGCACAATGCAATAAAAGCCCATATTGCTCTCACTGTAGTTAAATATGGACTAGACTGATGTATTGAAAATAATAGGACATTGTATTTTGTTTTGTGGAATAAGCTCGTATCATCTTGCTTTCTCGACTAGCTTATCAATGGATACTAAAGCAGATGTAGAAGGAATGATACATACGAACTCTTCCGACTATTCACTACTTAGTACCTGATGCTTCGGGTTTAGTGAAAAGTCCCGGTAAATTGGGAAGGGCCATATTTTTACAAGGTGAAACAAAACAAATTTTAATAATATATAAAATGATTTTCAAGAAAAACACATAAACACTTAAACAAAATAAAACTAAATCTATGAAATAAACTAAAACAAATACTTACGCTTAATCTAAACTAAGAGCAAGCTTTTAAAAACCCAGCTGCTGTTTGGATGATGTCGCCAATATAATGTTAGTTATCTGTCTTTAATCTATTTAGTACCTATCTATTTTTTATTTCGCCAATTTCGCATTAAAAAAAGTACCCAGTGACACTCGCGAGTCGCGACGCTAAGACGAATCTAACGCACCTCGCTTGTCGAAACTGGGCTATCTGCTCAATCTTTACCATACATACATACAGGTCTAAAAGCTCCTTCGGCAGTTGGGTAAAAATGGGCCCACGGCATTTCCTCACTAAATTGCTAACCTTATGTGTTGAGTGCGAGAAGTGCCAGCTCTTCGACATTTGTTTCACTTTTAGGGTCATCTTAAAGTCGTTTTAGGTGTTTATAATTAGTTAGCCTATATCACAGAGCGCTCTGGAGGAAGTAGAATAAGAAATAAATACTTAATCAATAAGTTCTACCATGGCTAGGTACAGTCAAGTTTTAAAAATGTGGGAGAACCCAAAATCTCAAAAATAGGTCTCAATGCTCCTTATTCCACTATAATAAGAACTTCGGAACATATTTATGAGAGGATTCTTTGGATACATATTTTTGCACTGGACGGTCCAGTTCATAAATATGTATACACTTTAGTACCTTGTCACGGTAATCGCTGTGACAATTCATGTATGGCACTGTAAACATGAAATTAAATAGACAAGGTACTAAAGTGTACACATATTTATGAACTCGACTGTACTAGACATAATTTACACGAGGAAATGTAAGTACATACATAATCTCACGCCTTCGTTCCCAGAGTGGGGTAGGCAGAGCTACAGAATTACAAACATCTCTAAAAACTTGTTGATAATTCTATAACCACAATTTGCACAATTAGGCTAAGATGTTTACCAGCGTATTAGTGACAGGTTGCAAGCCCATCGCCTAACAGTACTACAAGCCTTTATTCCCTTAGTCGTCTCTTACGACATCCACGGGAAGACATGGAGTGGCACTATTCTAACTCGGCAACCACACAAGGCTAAAAAATGAAAAAATGAAAATTATTAAAATTATTAATTATTTGTTGAAATGTAAGTAAATACTGAAATACGTGGAAATAGCTCAAATAGGCCATCCATGTTAAAAGATAATTTGTAATAGTTTCTTATCAATCATCTTCAACGCTTTCATGATACGAGAACCCTCGACATTCAATAATGCCGATAATTAAAGTGCCCACTTAAAATGAGTATTTTCCACAATTCCTTCCAAGTCAGTCACGCCGCGTGACAGACAAAAATCTATGAAGAATTGTATGAAACTGATAATCTGTTCTAATACGATGAACTAACAAACCAACATCGACCGGCGGATTGTAAGACTGTTTGCAGTGAAATTATAATATAAGTTGTTGAACACATCTTACGATTTGATTCATGACGTCACTGTGACATAGTTCTACATAGGTTCAGGGTTCCATTTTGCTGATTGTATTTAGTATTTATGTAGAGTCAAGTCAGAGGAATCATCCTAAACTGACCCTGTGACCCAATTATGGTATGGCACTACCAGAGTATAAATCCCGAATTTAATGTATTTACCCGTTTACGTCCTGTTATGTTTTTCAAGTTTATGTATATCTATTTCTTTGACACGCTCCGCAGCCAAAAGGGCTTGATGCATTTTAAAATATAAGGTGTCGTTAAATTTGTCATAGTTGTTGTCAAAAGTCAAAGTAGGGGGGCTAATTTTTTTTAACGTACATAGACCATATATCAAAAAATACAGTCGGCTTTTCAAAGCTTGTTTTATTTTTTTATTAAAAGTTCATGCTCAGCGTTGTCTACTATTCACTCCATCAGCATCAGAAAAGGAACTTACAAGTAGGTAGGTATAGATATAGGCTGGCTGTGCTTATCACTGGTATTATTGATACATATAACCAGCTATCAATGCTTGGTGAAACAATGCAGCTCTGGAACTAGACCGTTATAAATGGTTCCACTTTCGAACGGCTTTGTAACGAGTCGGGATCTGGATATTGGTTCCATGTTTAAAGCGAAAGTCATTCTGTCTGACGTTTTGGTTTGGGCATAGAGATTGATGAAAGTGCTTGAAAAACTACAGAGAGCAATGAGTGATTGAATTCAATGACTCAAAAAGTTGGTCTAGATATATCAGACCGATATGGCAAGTTGCTGAATGACGATTAAAAGTCATGCCAAACATATAAATAATGAACATTAAGACAGACGAAGATGAGCAAGAGAAGTCATTTAATAACACGAAACAATATGATTCATTCAGCTCGACGCCGCGGCAAGTCACGGCGCTGATTTTCAGTGGGACGTTTTTACTTACTGCGGACTAAAAACATTTTCAATATAGCTTGTGTCAATTAAAATTGTCAATGATGTAAACAAATTAGCACTGGTTGACACATAATCTCAAACATTCATCAAGCGTGTTTTCATTTAAAATATCGTATAATTAATTGTTATTTAATCTTAAACTTAGTGTGAAAGTAAAGATCAAGTGCATAAATCATTGCTGAGACCTCACTTGATCTTTACAATAATGTGATCATCGAGGAATAATGTTAAATTGGTTCGTTTTGTTGTGTTTACATCTTTGTCAATTTCAATTGGTAGGTACAGACTATATAATAACAGCGTTTTTGAATCCTATTGCGCCAAATAGTAAACACCTTATTGAAATCGGTCCGAAGACCCATGGCGAGACAGGTGGTAAAGACCATAATATCATCTTTGACCTGGTGTGTTATTCTCTCAAAAAACGGCGGCCGGTCGAACGGACGAGCGAATAAAAGCGGCGAGTTTAAGTAGTCCCGTCCGACCGCACAAAACACATTTTAGCGCGTGCATTGTCAATTAGGGAGCCTTATACGTTAGTGAAGTCATGCTGCCAAATTGAATACACGCGCTAAAATGTGTTTTGTTCGCTCTGTCGGGACTACTTAAACTCGCCGCTTGGACCTTCACTCGAGCGAACGATCACCTTTGCTTGTTGAGAGAATCACCACCCTGTTATGGTTAACTCGGCCGCAATAATGTCAAGTAAATAAGAGCTATCAAAACGTTGATAATAAGATAACAGGTCAAAGACGATAATTATGGTTTTCACCGCCTAGAAGAGAGGCTCATATGGGCAGACTTAGATAGACACAGCATCTCTCTGTTTTGGAACAGGATTTCAATAAAAGTAAATACAAATATTTAATTTATCTATTTGTTTATTTGCCTGTCCGAAGACTCTGTTGAGTAAATAGTTGTTATCGCGTCAAGTGGTTTATCGTTGATAACGATGATACTGATTAACGCCATAGCAAACAAATTAAACCTTTGTGTTGCTAAGATTATTTACTAGTTTGTTCAGTAAATAGCGGTGTGTACTGTAATAATAAAATACAGGGAAGCCACTTAAGATTTGCGATTTTCGAGCGATCTTAATGAAAAAATATTAATTGAATTTTCTTTCTCAATTTTTATCAAAACTATACTAATCACACAACGAATTGATGTATGCGTAAATGACCAAATTAGGGTACACACATAATTCCAAAAAGACATAATTCCGAATTGATCAAAATTCCGCGTTTTCATAACTCCGAATGCAATGTTTTGATTGACTTTATTTTTTGATATCGCTTATTAAATCAAACCTAACCTAATCCACGTAAAGCAATTAAATCATGAATTTGATCTTAAATAGCTCCAGCACAACATAGCATTCGAAAAAAATATATCGGAGAAATGAATATTCTAAGATGTTCCCGATCGATTGTTCTATGGTAAATAAATTTAATTCACTTATTTCTATCTAAAATCCTCTTGCTTAATCCATATCGATCAATTATTAATCAGCAGCCGAGAAAAATGCGACTGTTTACCATTATCAGTCGTACGTACTTATTGCAGCGTGCCGGATTGGTCGCGTCACGAATCCGTCACGCGTTCGCGAAATGAAAATATCTGCTGATAAAGGAATATTCAATTTTACAAGCCTTAAAAAAAACAACAAAGTCTTTGTGATTAAAAACCGCATAACAAATCCGGCTAGAGTGTTTTACGAGTACATGCTGTTTGACATCTGAAGGCGTATTTTTTCTTTAAAACCTACGCTGGTTGCTTGAGTGCGATTTTTTACATGCTTCTATTTAACTGTAATTTTTTTTATGTTTAGTTGAATGCTGCAAGTCAATTTTGAACCAGTTCCTGTTATAGGTTGGGATTATATACATACCGGTGCTTGGGGAAGGGGTCCTAGTGAAAAAGGGCTAAAGTCAACTTTGCTCATATTACAAAAGGGTCATGCGGGGACTGATAGACATATAAAGTTTTTCACTTGAACCTCAGAAGACTGAATCCCCTTTTCACTAGGTCTCCCGTTAATACATTCTTGTTTATGTACGGGAGTTGCAGAAAACTCACATAAACCGAAGTGAAGCGAGGGCGGGTCGCTTGTAGTGTATAAAACTGATCTGATGATGGAGTCAAAATATGTCGCTGTCCCGAGCTTGAACCTGTTAGTTTCGTCTGGGTCAGTCAATGCTAATTACAAAAATGACATTATTGACACAGAAATTTATTTAATTTCATTTTTGGAAACTCACGCCATATTCATCCAAGATATACCCTACTGTAGACCAATTAGATTCCTAATATACCGTGAAACTTTGCCAAAGTAACATTCAAACATATACCTAGAACTCTTCCTCGACTAACTAAATACCTGACTGACTGACTGACGGATAACGCATAGCCTATATAATCCGCTGGACCTAGGACTAGGGAATTTGAATGGAATGATTTTTCGATAGTGGAACTTCAACGGAAAGACGGAGAAATGACAGGAAAGGAAAGGACGTACAAAGTCGACGGCGTCCTTTAGTAGTCAATGAAATCGAAAGGTATATTACGATGTCTTTTAGTATTCTGACATAGTTCCATGGTGCTCTAAGAATCTTTCTCGAACGTACATTATGAGTTCACAAGTTGCTTTTGCAAGAAAATATTTGAAAACTTTTGACTATATTTGTACGGTCACGGATTTTAATTGCCAATGCTATGTAGAACCTTACTATCTCAAATATGCATTAATTTAATTTGACCTTATTTTCCTCTTGTCACGTTTCCACGTCATTTAGACAGGGTTCTCTAGTATAGTTTTTATAGCTTCAATATGACATACAAAAAATGTATGCCAATAATCAAGAGTGATTTTCATTTATAAATGAATGAAAGCCTGACCTTTTAAAGGCTGTTCAACTAATCATCACATAATGACGAGTTCGTTGAATGACGCTGCGAGAAGCGCGCGCGCATGGCCGCCATTATCAATGATTATTAATCATGATCTATGCCAGATACCGGGGAATTGTCTGGTATGATCTAGTTGTTTTTTTGTAGCAAAATTTCAAGGTAATTATAAATCAATTCGAACGTGTATTGTTGTATGAAGTTATCATTATCACTATCAATAATTAATTAGTTAATTACAAAAAAAAACATTAAAAAAATATAAACTTACTTAG
Organism: Acleris literana; assembly: GCA_946894065.1. Taxonomy (NCBI): domain Eukaryota; kingdom Metazoa; phylum Arthropoda; class Insecta; order Lepidoptera; family Tortricidae; genus Acleris; species Acleris literana. The sequence goes on along the minus strand of OX335683.1, from coordinate 18,613,132 downwards.
TATTTTCTGAATTCATTCACCGATAGTGGGTTCTGACAATCTTCTTCGTAAATGATCGGTCCCCATTCACTATTCTGACAATTCTAGGTCACAGGTGATAATTCGGCATACATTGCAAAGTCAACAAGTTTCCAGATCAGTGGGTTTCATATAAACTGAGCCATGTAACGTAATGGAACCAGTTACCGACAAGGACCGATGATCGACAATGACTCTTACTTAACAGAAGATAAGAGTTATCTGGGTTATTCATTTGTTTTGTACCACTCAATTTATGACCGTATGATCTTTGAATTAAGAGTTAAGTGTCGATCATTGGTGCCTTCAGCTAAAAGTGTCGAACGCTGGTGCCATTACGTTACGATGTAATGTTACCTCTCATCAGCCATGATTTGTGGCCAAATGATTGAATTAATTATATACTTAAATCTGTTTTTTTTTTAATACTAATTACCTACCATTACAACATGATATTAACAAGTATATAGTACCTACAAGTAAGATGAGCTAAAACAAAGTCTCATTTTCGTGCGTGTATTGTGACTTTCGTCGCTGGCTTCATCGTCGCCCAAAATTGCCTAAATCTGCCTGACACCTGACATCTTCGCTATGCCAGTTAATAACTCGTTAACGAGAATAAGATATCATGGCGGAAACATACTTAGTTACTTACTTTCAATATTTTTTTATTCTGTTTTTTTTTAATACTAAGAATTACCATTACAACGCGATAATAACAATTAATAAACAAGTAAGATGGGCTAAAACAAAGTCTCATTTTGGTGCGTGTTTTGTGACTTTCGTCGCCGGCTTCATCGTCGCCCAAAGTTGATAACTTCGCTATGCCTGTTAATAACTCATCAACGAGAATAAGATAACATGGCGGAAACATAGTTACTTACTTTTAATACTCTGAGTCAATACCAAGTTGCAAAGCGAATCGTTTCTCAACAAATTTGACACAGGCCAACAACTTTGTCATCATAAATCACTTTACTGCTTTATAATAAGAGCTATTTTAGCACTGATAACTGTAGTCTGCTTTGGTTCGCTTTGGTGCTCGTCTCGGTGGCACCTAATTATGTCTAATTTAGTTTTCTAATTGTGTAAAGCCTAAACTAATCTGAGCCTAGGTCGGAGAAGTCGTGAGAAACTGTGACATCATTATTTTATTGCAACAAAAAATATGACAGAACAATTACCAAGCTTAATATAGTCAGTCATTTCTGCAAAATACACTTTGTGATTTTTTTGTGAAGTTACACACTTATACACTCAGTTACCAGAATGTGCAGGTTTCCTCACGTTTTATTAGTAAGAAAAACTCATTGACACCGCGGCCAATGGGCATCAAACTCCGTAACTACTATGCGATTACGAGTCAAGCTACTAGGGCAAGAAAAGTTTAGTAGATACAAAATTAGATTGAAAAAAAAAAGAAATGAAACGGACAATTTATTATGAGACTGAAATAAAGCATTAATTAAATAAGATCACACATTTAAACGTAATAAATTCAATTTGAATAAAATATAGTATAAATTATAACATTTATTACGCGTTTATGTTATTTCGGCAATTTACTTTGTTTACGAACGCAATTTGTTTTAAAAAAAACGTCAAACTATTTGATACACTTTTAAATACGCTGTAAACGCTATTTGAAATATTTAACTTATTTTGTCTATGACGTTTAAAAAGTAAAATATACAAGGAAGAATATTGATTGCACGAGTCTTTGGCTGTCTGAAGTTATTTATCCTAGTCCAAACATGGTTTTAAAAGGTAAAACACCAGGTACGTAATGAAATTTCATAAATTTTTCGCGGCCGCTGCCGTTGGTAAATAATAACTTTGTTTTTTTTTTAATTTTGCCTTGACCTGGAACTCGGAACTTCGCGGGCTGATTTTACAACAGTAAGGTTAACATGTCCGAGCGTGTGGGAGAAAAGGTATTTTAATCTAAATACCGAACCCATCAAAAACACATACAAACACCTACTTAAACCTTTAAGTAATAGTCTTTTCTCAAAAATATCCGGAAATGTTGACATTCCTATCTACATATTGAGACGCGAAGTACATAGTTTACTGACAGTTATCAAATTTAAAAAAAAAAAACATTGCGTGCTCGCTACACAAGCCCGCAATGTTGCATACAAATTCCATTACTATCTAGCTTGTAACTTTTTAAAAAGTGAAAATGGCCATAATAAAATGAGGGCACAAGTCTTATACATCCAAATTTTACTCGAAATATAACTTTTTTATTTGTGCCTGGAATAGCTTATTTTTTTTTTAAAACAACAATTGCGTTTCTCCTTGTCATAAACAAAAAGGCGGTAAGGAGTGATGGTTTTTTCACATGAAGTTTCTGTTTGTATGCAATTCAAAAAATGAGTTCAAGCGATGAAGATTTGACTCCAACACAAAAATTTTCTTGCGATTTTTGAGAAAAGCACTATATTTGCATCGGCAGGAACAGCAATTGCGGGCTTCGTATTTTTAAACGGACTCGCAAGCTCGTCCGTTTAATCCAATACTCGACCCGCAATTGCCTACTTCCATGCCTAGGCAATAATGTACTATTGTAACTCTCTGTTAAATTGAAATGTCACATCACACATCCATCATAGACGACGCGTTAGCCTACATAGTTGGTAGTGACCCTGCCTACGAAGCTAGCGGTGGTTCGATTCCCGGTCTTGGCACGAGTATTTGGTTTCTGAGTCTTGGATGTTTTCCATTAAATATTTATTTCTCTATATAAGTATTTATATCGTTGTCCAGTACAAGCCTAAAGCTTGGTTTACATCTAGATAAAGGGGTTTGGGTAAAAGTGTTGTCATTTGTAAAATTCATATTTTCAAGGTGAGCGGCCATTCATAAAAGTGGTAAATTATGAATATTATGATAGAATTATTAAAAATAAACATATTTTGTTATGTAATGTAATACTCTTAAGTGCATCGGAGCCGAGATATTTAAATATTCATACTTGGGCGTAATTTTGTACTAAAAACGGAATAATTAAATCATTAAAATCTCCGCTCCGATATTATTTACCGTCATAAATTATATATATCTATGTGTATTTAGAGGTCCTCTAAATAACTATGTAAAAATCATCCGCGGCCGCTGAAAAAAAAAATGACAATATTCTTCAAACAAATTTACCCAATGCCCTTTGTGTGAGATTGTCCGTGATATTTTTATTGAAATACAGGACAAACAATATTTCAAACATATTTTAGCTACTTTTTGTCTTAGAATCTAGAAATAATTGTATTATTTTCTGGCATCAGTAGCCAGTGTCATAATGGGCAGCGTTACCTAATCGTCGGCATTGTGGCAAGGTCGCAGCGACGGAACTGGGTCGAAGGGCCCGGCCCGCTCGCCTCAGGGACAAACTATTCCACAGGGTTACTGAATGGGTTTAAGAGTCATTTGCTAAAAACACGTTTCACAGACATCATTTAGCAAAACGCTTTTCTCCGAAACCGTAAATATTTAAGGATAAAATTAACCTTTAGGTTTCTACAATTATGGTTGGTAGAGAAGGCACACGAGCACTCCACTCAGGCCACCTGATGGTAAGCGGGATCTTAGACCCATAGACATTTGAAATCTCAAGACTACAATCTCAAGACTAATCCGATCCGATATGTATGTATGTATGTATGTAAACTCTTTATTGCACACGAAATATGAATATTACAATTTTAATATTAAACTAATGTACAAAGGCGAACTTATCCCTAAATGAGATCTCTTCCAGCTTACCCTGAAGTAAATGAGTGAGGACAATGCATGGGGTTGGACACATACAAGTTTGCACAAAAAGTAACAAAAAGAGATGATAATAGGTACTTATAAATAAACTAGCTGACCCGGCAAACGTTGTTTTGCCATATAAATAATTTAGGGGTGGACTACCCCTAACATTTAGGGGGATGAAAAATAGATGTTGGCCGATTCTCATAGATACCGGATAAGCACAAAAAATTTCATCAAAATCGGTCAAGCCGTTTCGGAGGAGTATGGCAACGAAAACTGTGACACGAGAATTTTATATATTAGATAAATAAATATTAAACAAATACACAAGTAAGTAACTACACAAACTAATATAAACGTACATATATATAATACACCTATATATATATATATATGTGTGTATATATATATATATATATATATATATATATATATCCTTTACAGTATAGTATAGTATAGTACAGTACTAACACGTTTCTATGCTAAAGGATTTGGCATAGAAACGTGTTTTGTTTTATATCGTTGCACCCGAGACGCAGCTATAGGTTAGATTAACAAGCAAGTACATAGTGCTTGCCTATAACTGCATCCCGTGTGTACCGATATCGGATCGGATAATGTGAAAACGCTCTAAGACTTCAAATGCGTTGCCAACCCTGAAGACTAAGATGGTATGCCTCTATGACAGTAATTTCACCGGTTGTATCCCCACACCGGAACACAACAATGGTGAAAGTGATCCGGACGGACCCTGCACGAGGTCCTACCACTAACTGTAGCAATATATAATGAAGGTAGGCTTACAAATTGGAATAATGCCCCCGTTAGCAGTCATGGCACATTATAGTACTCTAAATTATTAGTTGTGTGTAACAAGCGCTTAGAGCGCTCCGAGCGCGACCAATGGCTCCGCCCGGGACAAACACCGTTTTCACGCTTGTGGAGTGATGTTGGATAACTGTTATGAGGAGTCGCCTTATGTTCGAATTAATGAAAGGAGAATATTTGATGCTTTTTGTGGCCCATCGTCTTTACGGGGGATTAGAATAAGAAGAATAAGCCACAACCTTAAAACTAGCAAATATACAGTAATCAAAAATAAATGAAAACAAAGTTAGAACATGAAAAAAAAAAGAAAACTTATAGTAAATAAGCTAGGTTGAGCAAAGGGTCCCAATCTCAGCATGTGCTAGGCAGAATATGCCTGGCACTGGTTTTCAGACTGGTCCCTAGAGACGGTTTAGTATGACATAGTTAAGCAGTTCAGTTTACGCTGAGAGAAAAGGACAGAGTTATGTAACTGCAATAGCTATATCTATTTACGCTCACCGTAAAATATACTGCATAGCTATATCATAATAACTCCCCTGCTGTGGCCTTAGCCAAGATACATTCTTCGAACGTTATGGTTATCGATATTTATGGAATTGACGTAAGCTATCATGTTAAGTATTGAGGTAAATGTTTTGACGACGCATTTAGCCTGTTAGAAGTGACCCTCTATACGAAGTTAGCGGTGCCGGGTGCGATTCCCGGTAAGGCCAATTATTTGTGTGATGATCGCGAGTATTTGTTTCTGAGTCTTGGATGTTTTCTATGGATTTAAGTATGAACCTATATCTCTATGTAAGTATGTATATAACTGTCTAGTACCCATACTACAAGCCTAGAGCTTAGTTTGGGACAGGTTTTTGTGAGATCGTCCCCTGATATTACATTTTATTTATTTTTAACAAATTACAACAAATTTAGTCATTAGCTTTCTGCGACAGGGCTCTAAACTGGCTCGACAGTAAAAGTTGTTGACTGTGTCTATACCATATAATATTATAACCGACGCCTCGAGCTTAGTGTGTTTGTCCTTTGATATTTAAACGATCAATTTGGTCGCATTAAAACAGCTAAGGGCCACATTCATCATATGGACCGCAGTTCACCATACCGCCTCCGAGCTCATTGTAAAGCGTTCCGCTCACAGACTATTTACATTCGGCCGCGGCGGTCGGCGGTGAACTATTTTGCATGACAATGCACGTGAACACTGACCCTATGTTTTGATCGCCGGCAAACATCAGTGTACTACAACCTGTCAGGGCCTGTGGTATATTCACGCTGGCTGACTACGTCGAACCAAGTTAACGTGATCCCTAGATGCGTATCTAATAACAAGACATGGCAGATCTTATTAATTATGACGGTTGATTGTCGCGTTCCTGTTAACCAGCATGTTTTTTATGACATGGACGAGGTACACGAGCACACAGATCATCTGATGGTAAGGAGCTCTAAAGCTCATAAATATTTCTAATCTCAAGATGAAAATCCCAAGACTGCTGCAATTTCACGATTTAACGCCTCACTTGTGAAATTTAGTAATTAGTTTATAGTAATTCTTTTAAATTCTGGAAAATACTAGTATCTGCTTATCAAGACCAGACTATTGAGTCCCAACACGGTGGGTGTACGTTAAGTATAGCGGAGATCCTGTCGCCACCTTCCGACTCCGTCATCAGATCACCTCTTAGATACCATATTATTGCATTGTCATTCTTCAGGTTTAGGTACATAAAGTTCAAAATTGATTTGCAAAATTTGACTTAAACTGATTCATAATGCATTCTTTAAAATTGCCTACTCTTTCAAAGAAAAATTAAAAAACTCCAAGTCTGTATTTTGTTTTTTTTCTCAATTTATTTTACTTCCGACAGCGAGGCGAAAGCAATATGTCCATACTATCACATACTTTCTTTTGTTTCGTTTTTTAAGCTACAAATTCCACCATCCCTAAATACTCATCTATTGTAGTACTTGTTTGACTGCTGCTTCAAAAGACAGGTCTGCTTAACCTTTGTGTCGGGATGTTGTAACTATTCCAACTGCGTACACACGGGGTAGCAGGTTCTTTAAATTATTTAATGATGAGGGTAGACTGTAGACCAGGAAAAATAAATGAAACTATTCAACATCTAATATTTTTAGTACGAGTAAAATAACTAAACTAACAGTAAAAATCGAATTTAAACCTAACAAAAAAAACTAATTTAAATTGTAGTCGTAAATACTTAGTCTGAAAACTAGCTGTTTCATTTTCATTCATTTTTTTCTACTGAGCACCGCGTCTTTTATCCTATAGCTACATGTAATTAAGCCCCGACGACTTGTAGCCTCCAAGCCTGACACTAGTAAAGTTGTAATTTTATCGATTTTCGAAAATCGCTATTTGAACGTTTCGCATCTTGACTAGGCCCCCAGTACTTGTCCGTGTCAGAGAGTCTCAAAGTGTGGTCTATTGTCACTTGTTCTATCATCAGTAGATTTATAGACTACTAGCGGAAATAGACCGTTAAACTTTCTTAGAAAAAGCTTAGTTAAAGTTGAACTTCCGCAGTCAGGACGTCTCTTAAACACGACAGCGTACGCGCAGTTATTATATTATTACAAGAACAACAATAAGACCGAGATTTCTGCGCGAATTGAACTTTACAGCCCGTACGACGAAACCAAGCGCACCTTATTCGAATGTCACATTGACTAAAGGGATAAGTTCGCCTTTGTACTTGTGTTTTTTGTTATATTGCCTGTGTTTTGTATTTATATTTTATTCTTGTACAATAAAGAGTATACATACATACATACATACATACATACTAAGCAAATATATTATGTTATCAACAGGATATTGACATTTCGATGTAATGTTCAGCTACCGATATTGCTGCGTTGAAATTTTTAGTTAAGCGGTAGTATTTACGCTAATTCGATATTCTCCTTTTAGTAAATAACTGCATATGCACATAGAAGCATAAAGATAAAAAACAAATGCCTATTTAGCAAACAGGCCTCAGGCTTCCCCAAGAGACCACTGATTAAGCGCGGCCAGAACCTCAACAGTCACAAGTTTTAAAACGTTTTGCTTTTGTATTTTTAGGTTGTTTAATTCATTTTGCACCGCCTGTCTATTTCTATTGTGTATTTTTAAACATCTCTTCTTTGAACTTTGTCTGAAAGATATCGCTATTTAGCGATAAGATGCCTGCTGACCACTTTGTAATATATATTTTTTGGATATATCTCTGTTCCTTTATATGGTGGTATTAAAGCTTTTTTTATTGTATTACAAAAAAAATAGCAAAAAAAAAATAGCATTACATAAAACTATGATCTTGTGTATATTTGCAGGAAACGTTAAATCAAAAATGGGGGAGATGCCACTATTTGGCTTAGCAGGTGGGTTATTTCTCATAGTATATCAACCTCACAAACGAGCACATTCTTTGGCTGAATGAAGATTAATCCCACAGTGCGTCGCGGTAAACGTGGTAAACGTCGCGATTGTCGCGCGACAATGGCGGGTCATGTCAAATATATTCCGGTTGCGTAAGGACAGACTTTCATTACGCAACGAATTACTTAACCCTATCAGTGGCGTTGTGGTTTAGGGTGGTGAGTTGGTGACTCGTGATCGTAACGTAAGGCATGATTTCCTCCTACGCTGATGTCGATCGCTGACGTCGGTCGAGCGTACGAATATACACCATGTTCTATGGGACACCGCACAGCGACGCTGACGTCCGGGGCAGATTTACCATATATTCGTACGCTCGACCGACGTCAGCGACCGATGTCAGCGTAGGAGGAAGTCAACAATGATATTTTATATTTAGATACGTTATGCTCATACTAAACGCATTCGAAAACCGTCGCCAATTACTGACAGTTGCTACGTTGCCATATTTCTACAGACAAAGACGGAAATTCGTAGCGAACGCTATTGTTACAAAGAGATAAATAGTTGTTTCAAATTGCGTACCCGAATGACGCGGCGTGCCCGCTCATGGCTGCCATATAGCTACCCGTCTTTATCGCACTCATGCGATATCTAATTGTGTATCTCATGTTTCACAGGTGACAGTGACCCCACCGGTGCAAATTAAACAAAGTATGGCGATGTAAAACAAAATGACAAAAAATATTTACGGTACTTACGAATGAAATGAGACATCCTTTCTTCCTTTTATAGTTACAGTATAATTTCAGCAGCCTCGATAAACATAAGACGGCATTTTTTATGACTTAGGTATATTTGTTGCATTTCGGTAATAAAAAATTACTGTTTTTGACGCGTGCGTGTCAGCGGCCACGGCGTGACTGAACGATAGTAAGGCAATTACCTTCCTTTTTGAGGAACGCTTTTGCGCGCAGATGACGTATCTTAATATAAAATATCATTGGAAGTCAAGCCTAAGGGACCGAGTTCGAACACCAGCGTTGTCTGCGTATAGTCAACCAAGGAATTCCTTTTACCACTGCTGTATTGTTAGCGTATTTAGGTTCAAAAGTTGTTAAACAGTTTCCAGAGATGCCAAGATGCATTGCCTTAACTAACGTTTCTATTCGTTTTTAAACCAATCGCGTCCTTGGTAGATCACGTGACTTTTCGTGTCACGTCATCTACCAACGTGATTGGTTAATACAAACGAAACGAATAGAAACGTTAGTTAGCGTAATGCATCTTGGCAGGGCCCTCTGGTCAACTATATCAAAGAGATTTTCTATCTTAAATAGGTACACAACCAGATTGAAGGAAAATAACGTTAGGAAACTGGGTCTTTATTCTTCTTGACAGTGCATAATAATGGGGTCCTATTAAAAAAGGGAACAAGTCGACTTAACTCGTAATAAAAAAGGGTATATACATAAACGGAGTGTACTAGACTTAAACCCTTTTTCACTTGCTCTTCGGAAGACTTATACCCTTTTTCACTAGGACCCCAGAATTGGCGGCCGAGGAAAACAATACCGTAACAAGTCAAAGACAATACGGTTTGACTGAGTTGAATACTCGTATAGGCCTTACGCACTTGAACAGCATGGTAGTTAATTGTACAAGAGATCCTAGATGGGTGCAAGTGTATCCAAAAGGGTCAATTTGTATAAAGGCCGAGCCACACCGGATGCGTGCGCGTATACGTGACGTGCGCGTTTGCTTTCCACTGCGATGTATAGTATGAATTCTCATACGCCATGTAACTATACAACGCAGTGGAAAGCGAACGCGCACGTCAAGTCTACGTGCACGCTTCCGGTGTGGCTGGGCCTTAAGATAAGATGAGATCAAAAACCCAAATGGCCGTATCTCAGACAATACTCCTGTAGCAAGTGGAACCTTATTACTAGCAAGAAATATTGAATCTAATTTGGCTATTGATATTGAGTTACTGCCTTTTGGCTTATGAAGCCCGATTTACATTGGTCAAGGACAGTGGCAAATAAAGTGCTAAGGATAGTGGAGTGCGAAATATAGAAAGCGATACTATTTTGATCCACTGGCAAGGCAACTTGACTCGCTACTGTCCGATCGGTTAACACTACTGTACTGTCTACTGTCACTGTCTACTGTCCACTGTCCTTGACCAACGTAAATCGGGCTAGGCAGAATGGGTAGGGTTACGTAGGGCTGGGGCCTTATGCTACTTTGTCTCTACACGTATTGCTATCGTATCGCTTTGACGACGCAGCTAGCCTAGTTGATTGTGACCCTGCCTACGAAGCTAGCGGCCCCGGGTTCAATTTCCGGCCAGAGCAATTTGTGTGATGAGCGCGAGTATTTGTTTCTGAGTCTTGGGTGTTTTCTACGTATAGGTGTAAGTATTTATTTCTATATGTAAGTATAGACTATTTTATAGTATAGAGTATTTATTTCTATGTCTATATGTAGTTTGACGACGCGCTGGCCTAGTTGGTAGTGACCCTGCCTTTGAAGCTCGCGGTCCTGGGTTCAAATCCCGGTAAAGGCAGATATTTGTGTGATGAGCACGGATATTTGTTCCTGAGTCATGGATGTTTTCTATGTATTTAAGTATATATTTCTCTATATAAGTATTTATATCGTTGTCTAGTACCCATATTACAAGCCTAGAGCTTAGTTTGGGAGTAGGTCAGTTGGTGTCACATTGTCCCCTGATATTTTTTTATATTTTTTTATATTTATCGTTGCCTAGTACCCATAGCACAGCCGAGTTCATAAATATGTATACACTTTAGTACCTTTTCTATTTAATGTCATGTTCAAACTGCCATATACAAATTACCACGGCGAATAAAGTGACAAGGTACTAAAGTGTATACTATTTGTGAACTCGACTGTACAGGCCTAGAGCTTAGTTTGGGACTAGTTCAATTTGTGTGAGATCGTCCCCGATGTTTTATTTATTTATTTACTTATTGAATTCGGCCACCCTTAGTGTCAAGTAAATAAGATCTATCACAACGTTGACAATACGATAATATGTCAAAACCAATTAGGTTAAACCCACGCAGAATAGATCCCCTGTAAATATGTAAATCACTTTTGTAATACAAGTACTCGGACTAACTATCAGCACAATGGTACTCAAACCCACCATAGAACTGTGTCACAGTGATGTTATGATTTAGGTCGTAAGAAGTGTCAAACAAATTATTTTAAACCGTCACTGTGACACCGTTCTATGTTGGGTTAGGGTTTCATTTGACTTATAGTACTTTAAGGCTACAAAAGTTATAGCCAAAGGCAACGATTCATAAAACCTATGAGCACGTAGCATTTCAAAACACATTCAGACCCTAAACCTCCAATTTCAATGCAAAATAGACTCCTCGTTGAGTTCTTGGTAATTTGTAAGAGTCAAATGGCGAAAGTCGATTACAGACAACCGAAATAAGAAACACATTATCATTGCAGTCAAAGGTCGAGAGAAAACAAGAATAACACACGAAAATTACATAATGACTGTAACAATGAGGTAAACTGTTGTGTTCTTTTCAAGTTAACGTGTTATACAATAATTTTAAAGGCGTGTGAACTGAATTTCTAGTTATTTTGCGAGTATGATGGCCCCGAATTTTATGCCAATCGAGATGAAAAATGTCGACTGCAAGACATGTTAAATAACAGAAATATTCGGTTAATCCCAAATGGAAAATCTGACAATTTAATTATTGTACATACATACATAATCTCACGCCTTCGTTCCCAGAGTGGGGTAGGCAGAGCTAAAGAATTACAAACATCTCTAAAAACTTGTTGATAATTCTATAACCACAATTTGCACAATTAGGCTAAGATGTTTACCAGCGTATTAGTGACAGGTTGCAAGCCCATCGCCTAACAGTACTACAAGCCTTTATTCCCTTAGTCGTCTCTTACGACATTCACGGGAAGACATGGAGTGGCACTATTCTAACTCGGCAACCACACGAGCAATAATAATTATTGTTATTGAAATAAATTAAATGAAATGCTATTCATGAAAATTGTTTAGGAATTAACTTTTTTTAAATAACCCTAGTTTTTATTTAAAAATATTAAATTAAAATAACACTTTAATGAACTGATTTTATTCATTTTTCATTTCTATGTTTTCAATTACTTTTTTACATTTTCCAAGAAATTATTTAGTAAAGTTGCCTTGGGACGCGTTTAGAAAATTATTGAAATACTGAAAATATAAGTAATTAACCGGCCACTGCCAGCAGGGCTGTGTACTATCTTTTTTTTTCACAGTGATCTAGTTTAGGGGCTTCGCCATTTTGCGGAGAACATTTAGAGTTCAACGCTCCCACCCTGAAGAATAAAGAAAATAGAACAACGACAACGTATTAACGAATCTATATTTCAATGTATAATCAACGAAATATATTCGTAAACCATCGTAGACCCCTGTCGCAATACGGTGACAAATTAAACGACACATTCAGTGGTGGTAGGACCTTGTGCAGGTTTGTCCAGATCGCTAAATGACCATAATCTTATTCTTTAACCTACCGCAAAGCAGCAGTGTTCGCATTGTTGTGTTTCGGTGTGGGGGTCAGACCACCGGCGAAATAACTAGCATCTGGCATTCCATCTTAGTCGTCAGATTCGGCAACGTCTTAGGATTGCAGTCTTAAGATTGTAAATATCTATGGGTCACAGATTCCACTTTACATCAGAGGGCTTGTGTGCTCGTTTGCCTTCTCCAATAACCATCACTTATGTTATTATGTGGTATGTCTGTAATTGCAACAGGGGTCTAAGGTGGTACGGTCAACGACTATCATTGTTGAGCCACCATAGAACTCTGACACCATATCAGTATCTATCTCGAGAAACAAATGACGACGGAAATAATCACGGGCTCACTGGGACAGGGTTGTACAGTGGGTCAACAATTAAAGCTGGTGACCCTATACGCCTCGCTTTACGACATTTTGATAATGGGTGTTAAATACAAGGAACATACTAAACCGACCCAAGTACTGCGAGGCAAACTGGAAGCGATCCCTTGAAGGGAAAAAGTTCGCCTTCGTAAATAGCTTTTTTGTTCCTGTGTATATTGTTGTTCGCATTCGCTGCGCTTCGATTTATGTGAGTTTTCTGTAACACTTGTAGTCTTGTACATAAACTAGAATTTATTATACTAACAAAAAACCCTGCGTGAAAAATTATCTAAGTGATGGTGAAAACCGTATGAAACACCATTCAGTAGTTTTTAAGATTATCGCGAACATAGTACTGCTAAACGAGGCGGGGGACTTGGTTTTATAATATAGTAGTGATTTTCCTGTTTGTACAATAAAGTATTTTAGATAAAATAAATAAATAGATACATACCTAGATACATCTACACTAATTTGATAACCTCCAGGAATAAGAATCTGCATAATGTTTTATAAGGCGGAACTACCATTTATGTATGTATGTGTATGTTTATTTATTCGTTGTATATGTAGGTATATATATATTATTGTTTATGTATGTTGGTGTACGTGTAGTATTTGCTTGTGAAATTTAAAAAAGGCTCGTTCTGAAATGCTCGCACCTACCTTAACTATTCTCTGTTTGGCCTTGTGGTTAACTGGTAGAGAATGCCTTAAGGCATTAAGTCCGCCATTTGTAGTTACTTTTTGTATTGTGCAATAAAGTTACAATAAATAAATATAAGGCTTACTTTTTCGAATCAAATCGGAGAAATACTGGAAAAGGGCTGAATCTTAAGTACCCGAAACCGACGTGCGTGCATGACTCGATGTATGAATGTGGAAGAAGCGAAAGAGATTTGTCAGGATCGTAGCAGATGGAAAAAAGTGGTCTCTGCCTACCCCTCTGAAAAACAGGCGTGATTTAATGTATGTTAATAAATATTATTACCTTCGTTACGCTACATGATTTGAACTTGAACATAACCCGAGATGGTAACAGATTTTTCTCAAAAATGTCTGGAAATGTTGACATTACTATCTACCGTGGAGACTTTCTACATCTCCTTACCTATGTCTATTTTTAATTTTTATCTGAAATTTGGAGACTTTACATTTCCAATTTAAATTGAATATACTTTAATTCTCATAATTGCTCCTGGGACCTGTACATCCCTGTGACATTTAAATTAGTTAGCTTAAGTTTATCATAGTAATAAGTTACTCATATAAAAAAAAAGACTTCCTGTTGAGTTTCTTGCGGCGTTTCTTCTCAACAGAGTCCCTTGGAAGCGCTGGTAGACTCAGACATGTAAAAGTGCCTACAGGGCCTACTTACAGAATAAATGAATTTGAATTTGAATTTGAACATATTGAGACGCGAAGGACATAGTTTACTGACAGATCCCAAATTAAAAAAAAAAAACATTGCGTGCTCGCTACACAAGCCCGCAATGTTGCATACAAATTACATTAGCTTGTAACTTTTTAAAAAGTGAAAAAGCCCATAGTAAAATGAGGGCACAAGTCTTATACATCCAAATTTTATTCGAAACATAACTTTTTTATCTGTGTCTGGAATAGCTTATGTTTTAAAAAAAAACAAAGCTTGCGATTCTCCTTGTCATAAACAAAAAGGCGGTAAAGAGTGATAGTTTTCTCACATGAAGTTTGTTTGTAGGTATACAATTAAAAAAATGAGTTCAAGCGATGAAGATTTTACTCCAACACAAAAATTTTCATGCGATTTTTGAGAAAAGCACTATATTTGCCTCGGCAGGAACAGCAATTGCGGGCTTCGTATTTTTAAACGGACTCGCAAGCTCGTCCGTTTAAAACAATACTCGGCCCGCAATTGCCTACTTCCATGCCTAGGCAATAATGTACTATTACTCTCGATTTCAGCGATAATAGTTTTCCGGAAACGTTCTCTGTGCCAGACTGAGCAGTATTGTAAGTAATGAGTGTTGTCATGTAAGCTCACGTCGTGAGAGATGTGCTTGCGCATCGCGTGACCGGACTTGCAGTTTTTTGTCTATCTCATTACGGATCCGCTAGCATGGAGAGGTATGCCTATCGGTTATACAAAAAATATATCTAGTGAGACTACAGTGCTTTTCAAAACTCAAAAGGCAGTAGTTTCATGGTTGTTCGTTACATTAAACAAAGACACCAATTTGATTAGTTAAGCATGCATTTCTTAGATGATATTTCTATTTTATTTTAATGGTGATATCTAAGGAAATGAAATAAAATACATGCCGTTTTCTTTAAATATTTATTTATTTATTTATTTACATACTTTATTGCACAAAATTAAAATAGTGTACAAAAGACGAACGTAATGCTACAAGAATTCCATACCAGTCAGCTGCATTAAAATGACAATCCTTTCCCTTTATCTAAAGGAAAACTGTTGATTATGATGTATTCTCGCCTATAACCTAAAGGATTTACCTACTCTTCAAGTCAAAAACCAAAGTCAAGTAAAAAGGGTTAATTACAAAAATATGATCAACTCTCGCGACCCTTCATAATTTCATAGTCAGAGAAATCAAAATCACGTTTCAGGAAAAAATGTTTTCCTGTTACAAAATAAATAACGTCTCTATAACAGATAGTTGAATCATGATGCTAGGCCCAAGTTCCTTAAGACTAAATTAAGAACATTATGTCGAAAGCGAAACTTAACCGTTGTTTCGTAAGAACTTTCGTTCGGGATCCTGTTAATGGAGCTTTTGCTCGAAAGCTGCGTGCGGCGGAATTAAATGTTGATTAAGTACAAATAAAGCCAATTTGGATTACGTTGATGTTTTTATTACCCTGTTATGGCAAATGCAAACTGTTTGTTTTAGGCTAAATATGTATAAATTGCAGTCTTGCGCAATACTATAAACATTTATTTGAAGTGGGTAAAAGAAAGTAAGAATCCAATCGACCGCTTACAAAGGTGATGTTGGTAAGTTGACTTTTTCAATGATCAATTTAAAGGTATATTTTGGCAGTATGTTTCACTAAATTATCGTTTGGCAAATTGTATCATTATATTAATTTCATTTTCATAAAAAGTCTACAATAACCTATGTCATCCATAGATGCGGACCACTAATGCGCAATAGAAGTATCTACCCAGGGCGACAAATCATGGACCCACAAGAGATACAACCCCTCACTGCCCAAAGCACCTGGAAATTCCTCGACGCAACGGGCCTTTGCGGTGAGCTCTAGACAAAGGGCTGCCACTAAAGATCAGCGATGGTTGAAGCGGCACACAAAGCGCATCTCAACCCCCCAATAATAATAATGTAATCCATATCCATACTATTATTATAAATGTGAAAGTAACTCTGTTTGATGGTTTGTTGCAATTTAAAGCTAAACCGCTTAATCGATTTTAATGAAACTTTGTATGAAAATAGCTAAAACCCCGGGAAAGGCCATAGAGTACTTTTATCCCGGGAAATGCGACAGTTCCCGAGGATACAGCAACAAACGACTTTCTAGTATAAGCTTATATAACCTACTCGTAGTCGTATGTAATATGATAGTTTTAAGCACAAATACATTCACCGGAGTTGGGCGAACTTCGGACACCTAGTTTTTTTTTTACCAGCTCGTCAGAAGCGCCATACATTTCAAATAGAGCATTTTCATTTCGATTCCTCTCGAACAGAATCGATATTATTTCGGTTCTGATCAAAGAGAAAAATAAAACTGTCCCTGCTCGAAATAACGGTTGATTTTGCTCGCTAATTTATTCGCACCTCCGTCGTTGTATCGTCTTTCCTACCCTATATGCTAGCTCTTAAGTTGCATTTTCACTCGCTCAGCTTAAAGTCAAGCCGGCCTTATCATTTTAGTCGCGACACCATCCAACTGCAGCAATAATCAAAAACCAAAAATACCGGGTCATAAGGCTCGCGAATCGATTCCGCTCCGAGCGAGCATTTACGAAAAACCTGGTTAAGAACCATAATTAGCCGGTATTTTTCGTATCGTTGCCAAGGCCTGGGTCGAAGAAATGTCTCGAATTTTGCCGTTCGGTGTTCTATAAGTAAGTATTGACAGTAGTAATTGACGGAGCTCGTGTCCAGCCAGTTAGCAGCTCCCGTTCGCGAGTAGCGGCAGTTCCCGTTGCATCTAATTCGACGTCGAGCTGTGTGTGACTGCCGAAGTCACGTCACGTCATGTGCAAAAAGATGGGACTTGGTCCGTTAAATCCGTGCACCGCTTCGGACCCTAGACTTTCTGAATTCTTTCTTTCAAGTCACTTAAGGATAGCATTTATCTAATACGTTTAGGTAGGCAGTTAATAGGGTAACTTACAATCTTAACAAAAAATAAAAAATAAATTAAAAACTCATTTAATGGATCTACAACGAAACTGCTTATAGCCGTCTTACATCTGAATATACATGTAACGATATGTTTATTATATCTTACATGCTGTATATAACTGCTTTTATCCTTAATTTAAGATAATATCATTAGTAGCAAGTGCATAGCATAGTATAGTGGCATAAAACAGAACATACCTAATTACGAACCCTAGTATCGCAATTAATTTTAACGCACTCACACTAAACACTACACACTACGCTAACTCACTAACAAACGATACGAAAACATTATAAATATATGTTCAGTGCAACTACGTTGCCGGTTGCTGTCCCGTGTATCACAATGCTGGATCCACGGAAGATCAGCGTCGCGACACTCCTGAGTGCTGCGACACCATGCTGAGTGGGTTCACTTTTCGCAATTTGTTATATTATAATAAAAATTAAAATCCTGCATGCCTATTTGCTAAGTCATCTTAAGATTAAGTTTTAAGTGCTCTACCATAATTAGCTTTAGGTACAAACTGTTAGCTATAAGGAAAAATGTATCATTTTGCAGAAATAAAATTATTTTCTTTCTTTCTTTCTTTCTTAACCCCTATACAAAAAACTGAACAAAATTTTTTTTTATTGGTAGTGCGTTTGCTCTTGACTAACTTTTGCCCCTGGTGGACAAAGATTTTGTTGTCGATGAAGCGAGCTCACCCAGAAGATGCCTAATCACCCTAGCTTTTAATAGGTTCATTCTTTATGTTACTTTTCACTTTGTGTTGAGTATTGGTGGGGATATAAAGAAACTGTTAGGTACTACCGACAGTAATTTTTTTTTAAAGTATTTAAGTAGTCGTACGGCGAATGTGTACCTATTGACGATTAAAAGCGGTATCCGTTGATTTGAAAAGTACCTACTCTCGGAAACGTATCATATTACAAACATTAATTCCGCAGAACATATTAGTTTTGAACCGTCATATTACATAGATGACATACCTAGGCTAAATTAAGTTACATTACCTACACTCGAAACCACAAAAAATGCTACGTTGGAAATAACCTTCCTGTGAAAAAAAATAATAGTAGGTACCTAAATTGTACGGCATTAAAGGCCTCGTGTGGTTGCCGAGTTAGAATAGTGCCACTCCATGTCTTCCCGTGGATGTCGTAAGAGACGGCTAAGGAAATAAAGGCTTGTAGTACTGTTAGGCGATGGGCTTGCAACCTGTCACTAATACGCTGGTAAACATATTAGCCTAATTGTGCAAATTGTGGTTGTAGAATTATCAACAAGTTTTTAGAGATGTTTGTAATTCTGTAGCTCTGCCTACCCCATTCTGGGAACGAAGGCGTGAGATTATGTATGTATGTGTATGTAAAGGCACTATTTTATTTAAAATGCACTTTTAAGAAAAACGTTATTAAGAAAATAATTGATTCCATTTAAAAAAGTATTTGAAAACTACCTATGCACTCTAGATATTAAAAAATGCAACTAAACATCCTAACCGTACCTAATGATAATTTTATAGCACCTAGCCCCAGACGCGTTAAGTACATTTTATCTCTAGAGGTGTAAGATATAACTATAGCCTAACTATAGTATACTAACTGACCTAGGCCACGGAAGCATCCGGCATGTGACCTCAGTCAACCCCGGCTTTACGATCTGGACAAACAGGAATTCTCAATTGTTACACATACACAGTACAGTCAAGAAACGTATGTGTGTCCCAACGTGTGGACACAAATACGTTTCTTCTTTTCTTAACTCTCTTCGATATATAACTTCGCTAACTTGTGAAGTATAGAATAGATTAGAATAGAAATAGAATTCGTACTACATAAATGTGTAAGTAATTTTATCTGATTGTTACGCTTTTATAGCTAAACCACTAAACCGATCTCGATTGAATTTGGTATGGAGATAGCTTGATCCCCGAGAAAAGGCATAAGGGTACTTTTTACAGCAATTAATGAATTAATGATAAACGAGTTCTACGCGGCTTGAATTGCGGGCAAAAACTCGTAAAAAAAAAGTCACAATAAAAATTGTGGTGCCGAAAGCGAATACTAAGCATAATGCTGTGGTCGGGGGACCGTAACACATAGGTTACAGTAAAAATATCACTGGACAAACTGTCGTGTGTTAATATTGATGTATAATATGCAAATATTTTATAACCATATCATAACTAATTGAATGTCATAATATTCTTCTTGCAATTTTTTTTTTTTTTTTTAATATACACAAAAAGTTCAAAGACCTAAAGAACTGGAAGCATGTCGCATTTGGACAAGATGCGTTCCCAACCCTAATTTGGCCGGTTATCAGGTAGCTTATGGTTTATAATTTAACCCTTAAATGCATGTTTTTTTTTTTGTCGCTTATGAGTTCTATTACTCGTAAAAGTGTGCTGATTACATGAGATGCATCCTACATCCGTCATGCATTTAAGGGTTAATATAACAAATTGAAATTGAAGCCCTTTCTGAAACGTTAAATAGATACTTTCTTTATTTTCTAAAATATC
This sequence comes from Acleris literana, assembly GCA_946894065.1. NCBI lineage: Eukaryota > Metazoa > Arthropoda > Insecta > Lepidoptera > Tortricidae > Acleris > Acleris literana. Next base: position 18,593,268 of record OX335683.1, on the reverse strand, counting down.
CTGTTGTATCCTTCTTCCCGATCCTTTTCCAGAAACATCCAAATTGACAAGTTGACCTCGAATGAGCAACAATTTTTGTGTTTGACGTAACATTAGACCATGAAATGTAATGTAATTCATGTACCTATAGTTTTAATTTACAATGTGTGTGACATACAAATGTGTTCTTATTTGGCACGCCTTCGAAGGTTTTGTATAAGATGCTTTCTGTGTGTTAGACCGGGAGCCCACTGCGAGTTGTCCTTTCTGCCGAAAGATTAATTTGAAGGGAGAATTAACGATAACTTGCGAATTAAAGTTTTTATTCATAAAAGTGCTCATCAAACCGATATGAGACCAATTGTAATATTATTAGCAAAAGTGAGTGGGAGGGTCGGAAGGGGTCGCCCTAGGCGTACTTTTTCGAATCAAATCGGAGAAATACTGGAAAAGGGCCCGATCTTAAGTACCCGAAACCGACGTGCATGCATGACTCGATGTATGAATGTGGAAGAAGCTAAAGAGATTTGTCAGGATCGTAGCAGGTGGAAAGAAGTGGTCTCTGCCTACCCCTCTGGGAAACAGGCGTGATTTAATGTAATGTAATGTAATGTAATATTCATAAAGAGCTTTTTGATTTTCATTGTATTTAAATGATTAAAAGGTAAAATTATAAGACCCTACCGCGACTATGTAATTTTATAAAGCCTTGACACACGCACGCTCTTGATTAATTGACATCCCATCGCAGACAGTTTAAAATACACTATGTGTTTTATTTAACAAGTTACGTTAACAGAGCGTTTGTCATTTACAGCATTAACATCATATTAGCCTAAGTATTAACAGCAAAGTACTTCCCCAAAGCACTCCAACATGATGGGTCCTGTGCTACTTGCACCCAGCTGTTTTCTACGACCCTTATGAGATAGTCAGTTCACCTTGTAGGAGGCCTAGGCCTTTTTATCTTTTTTATCTTTTAGGTATACACAAACCTTACGCACGTGGCTGGCACTTCAAAACCTTTCCGCCTCAACGGCCTCAATGTGCGCCGACCGCTGCTGCCACTTCACTATTATAGGTACTACGTAAAATTTGCCAGCGTAAGCCACGGGCAACTCAGTTCTTGAAGATACCAAAGGTTTATTGTCCCTACAAACATTATGTTCTTATAAAGTAGATCACCTCGCAGTCGGCTCCCGGTCTACTATGACCATGTATTTGTATGTATACATTATTCTAACAGATTTCACGGTTCTTCTGAAGTGCGCAACCGTCCGTTTATTCAGGTGTTCGCGAACAGGCCTAAACGCTCAAGGCGACTTTTCGTCAATCGATAAAGGATCATTATACGATCGATGTTAGAGAAAACTTGTGGTGTTGCGAGTCATGGGAAATTTATTTATTTTTCTTGTGTTCGCCACTCTGCTGTTGGCCATTACTGTGAGTACTTAAATACATACACAGTGCAATAGCTCTTAACCCGTGAAGCACCCTATGTGCACTATGTGCGCGTCACGCAATTGTTGTATACTACTCTAATTGTCATTAGGTATATAAAAGTGGTATTTAATTAAATTTATTGACGTCAAGCGATCGACGGACTTAAAAAGTCGTTCGTGTTCGGATAAAGTCGGTTAGATCAGCATAGGAGCGTATGAGAGTAAGTGAGAGAGAAGAACATACCCAAAGGTTGTTTTCAGAGCTGTTACACTACTTACACTGTACCTACGAGCTTGAAGAGAGAAACAAGTGCGAATAGCTCTTAGAAGCCAAGTTGCTTTGGGTTTTACTTGTCTCTCATTCGCCCCCATACGCTGTTTTTTAAAGCAAGTGAGAGAGAAGTACAAACCCGAAGCACATTCCAAGTGTTCACAGACTGTAGATACGAGTAAATACGAGGTAAATACAGACGCAAACAATACACTATATTCGTCATCATTCTGACTCCATCATTATTCTTTTGCTGGTGATGGGCTGTTGTCTTTTGGTGCGTAACCGATTATTTTATATAATTTCACTTCATAATTGTATTATTTCATCGAATTTCATTTCATCGAACGCTGTTTTCTGCTGAAACCATCATGTTGTCGGGATATCTTACACTACTTACGTAGGTTAGGTTCGATTTGTGACTACCAAACAAAATTAGCTCATGCGGCGAGAAGTGACTGGTATAGTACTCATCACTTAATGATGCGTAGGTACTCATTACTTACATTTGTTGAAAGATATTTCGATCAAATAATGGTACCCGTTTTGATGCGGGGTAAGACAGCCAGTAGAATTGATAGCATATAATATACTCTCATTCAATATTATTGCTTAGGGTTGGCAATGTATTTGCAGTCTTGAGATTGTCATCGTGAGATTACAATATTGAGATTCAAAATGGCTAGTGGCTTCAGAGCCCACTTTACCATCAGATGGCCTAGTTATATGCCCGTTTGCCTTATACCTGCCATAAAAAACATGGTTTACTAAGATTTTGCCATCATATTTTAAAACATTTGCAATAAGTTAATTAATGTCTACTTACGACCAATAAACAAAAACATTGTCATTGTCATTATGCATTCCACTTACGGTTGGCACGCACTGTGTGTGCAAACGCAGCGTTTTCGATAAGTAGATCGATACGTTGCGTAATGCGTGACACAATCACACGCAGCTGTTTACGCGATCTGGATCAAAAGTAACAGTTTTTGAGGTTTATTTGTTTTTATTATATTACTTTTGAGGTTAGTAAGTTTATTGCATATGCCGTTTTCGGATCTCTTCTCTGTTGTATTGGTAAAATGTTTTTGGTCGAATTTAACAATTTCCCAAAAAGATTTTTCAGTTTGCATTTTATTGTAGTCACAGGTCTAATAGGTTTGGGTATTCTTTAAATAAAACAAAAAAAAAAGTGGTTTTCATTAGTAGATACAGTAATTCAACAGGAATTTTATGCATAATACATACATACATACTTTTAAGCCTGTAATCCCAGAGTGGGATAGGCAGAGCTACAGAATTACCAACAAGTCTAAAAATTTGTTAATAATTCTATAACCTAATTTTGCACAATTAGAATAAAAGGCCAGCCAGCGCATTAGTGACAGGTTGCAAGCCCATCGCGTAACAGTACTATAAGCCTTTATTCCCTTAGTCGCCTCTTACGACATCTACGGGAAGACATGGAGTGGCACTATTCTAACTTGGCAACCACACAGGGCATAATAAATTCTGGATTGGAAGAAGCGAAGGCGGGTCGCTAGTTTATAATATAAATAAGGGTAGCCTCTGAAGGAATATGACGTTAGGTACATTTAACTTCCTTGGTTAATTTGCATTCTGTTCTAGTTTAAATACACGGCATGTAAACACGGCACGGATGTTCTGCTTATTGTAATCTCAACCAACTTTAAGTAAACACCGACGTTAACCTAAACATGCAAATCTGGCACAGACGAGTTTACTAATATCTCTGGTTTGGCTCCTCGCACCGTTTCCTTGACTTCATCTTCTCATATTAGTTCCTAGCACGTATTATTTAGATTGCTTAAACATCATATGCACTACTGATGATATCATAGATGATAATGACTTGCAACAGCATTATAAACTCAAAGTCGTACACCGGCAGCTGCCTGGATTTACGCCTGAGGCCCTTGCCAAGATGCATTACGCTAACGTTTCTATTCTTTCTTTTTGAAACCAATCGCGTCACTGGTAGATCACGTGACTCTTCGTATTACGTCATCTACCAGTGACGCGATTGGATTAAAAACGAATCGAATAGTCGGCCACGTCTGTGGTTCGTGATTCTAAATCCATTTTAGCCTTATCGTACCCATAATAATCCATAAGTTCCATAACAATCGGCGAAAAATTGTATTAATACACACATACAATCACGCCTCTTTCCACCAAAGAGACCACTTCCTTCCACTTGCTACTATCCAGCCAAACTTCCCTCGCTTCCTCCACACTCATGTCTCTTCATGCACGTGCGTCAGTTTAGGGTACTCCTGACCTGGCCTTTTCTAATTGTATTCATACAATGTAAAATAAAGTTACGAATTAATAGCGTTAGGTACGTTACAAAAGATTGTTGTCGATGTGTAAGATACTAGCATTCGACGCAACGGTGAATGTTATTGCCATGAACATAAATACCGATTTTTAGCACAGATTTAATAATAGTATAAGCGTCGCTTTCCCAGGGTCCGTATACATCTTATCAGGCTATACATCTTAATATCATAGTTCTGTATTGTTTTTGTTATCTTGACTTCTTTATTTGTCGTTAATTTTATAATTAGGGTAGTGTAAACCTCTGAAGATCTGAATGTAGCTTCTCATGCCTTGACTTCATCATCATCTTCATCACAACTCGACCTAGTCTAAAACTTCTATTGGTACTAGAATTTAAAATTGCATCTTTCAGTTATTTCTTTAGCTGCATCTCAAAATACTTCTTATTTTGTACAGCATAGTGAAACATCCACACCTCTCCCAGGGGGTATTGAAGATTTAAAAGAAAAATAACTATTTTTTTGCCACAAATTATGTTTCATATACATTATTCTTAATCTTAAGTCAACTTTCGGGAAAAAAAAAACATAGGTGTTTCAGTCTTTTAAAATTAGGGAGAAAGAGTTGATCCAAATTTGAACCGCCGCGACGGTCGATTCCCGAAGATGCACGATCAAAAGCGAGGTGTACTATTTAGCAAAAGTTCAACAAGTGAAGGATTGATATTAAAATGATGTTTATTGTGTTGCAGTGCGCAGGCGACGGCCCAGGTGAGTCCATAATTAACCTTAGGCTATATTTAGACGTTTAGATCTAGACGAGAACCAAGGCTAAAGCCTCACGATAGTTGGCACTCTTAGAGCCGTATCAATAGCCTTATCTTGACTATAACCCCCGTAGAGCCTGATGAGTGTTTGAAGTTTACTTTGACGTATCTACGGAAAGGTATCTCAACCAGGATCAGTTTTTAAACTACGAAACCCTGAAAAGGACCATGGCTCTTAGGTAGGTATATTGCTAATAGACTTGAGCACATTCATTGACAGGTTTTTCATATAGCCAATCAGAACGCTAATTTCGGCAAGCATTCTGGCGAATACAAGAGCAAATGGTGAAGTCTATCACGACCTTTAGAGGCAAGGAGGCTGCTGGGTGGTTTTACCAAATTTAGAAACCTCTGTTTTAGTGGCGGTATGACCTTGTGCAGGGTCCGTCTGGAACGCTACCATAATCTTATTCTTTAAACGCGTTGTTGTTTCGGTGGGGATAAGACGACCGTTGAAATGACCAGCTTGCACCTTGGTCCTCAGGGTTGGCATAGCATTTGCAGGCTCAGGCTTGATTTCCTCCTACGCTGACATCGGTCGAACGTACCGTCGATCGCGTATGACAAAGAAAAGTTCCGCAGTGCGAAACCGATCGCTGTACGGAACAGTATCTGCTTGCCTGCGCTGCGCACACGAGCGTACAGCCAACCGGTCAGCTTTGCACTGAGCGCGCGATGGTGGTGTATAGCGCGTCAGCGCACCGAAGTACGCGGCGCCGACGAGCGAGACCGACGCGCGCCATCAGCGGCGCGTAGCAATAAATCTGCCGCCGACGTCAGCGTCGCTGTGCGGTGTCCCATAGAACATGGTGTATATTCGTACGCTCGACCGACGTCAGCGACCGATGTCAGGGTAAGAAAAAATCAAGCCTAGGATTATAGTCTTGAGAATGCAAATGCAAATGTCTACGGGTCTCAAGATCGCACTTACCCTCAAGTGGCCTGTGCCCGTTTGCCTTTTCCTTGCTATAGAAAAGACGTTGCGTAAATAGGAGTTAGCTCAGCATGTGCTGCAGCTGGAGCCATGTGCTGGTTTTCAGCTAAAATAATGGTCTGTCTGATTAAATCTTCGTTCTCAGGTCTACTGACAACCTGGGTGAAAACGCTGGAGAAATACAAAGAGGCTGAGATCGGCCTCACGAAGCAGATCCTCACTGACGGGAACAAACTGGTGCAGTACACCATCAAGAGTAAGTGCTCGCAGAAGACCAAAGATGAAGGACAATCTTACACACATTGACCTAGTCCCAATCTAAGCACTAGGCTTGTTATATTAGATAACGTTGAACATACTTGTATAGAAAAATACATAATACTCAAATGCATACAAAACATCCAAGACTCAGAACAAATACTCGCGCTCACACAAAAATAGGGGGGGGGACAAAGATTTTTTTTTACAAACTCTTAACGCAAGAATTAGTCAAGAACAAACCCATTATCAATAAATAAATAAAAAGTCCAGTGTTTTTGTTTTTGGTTTACAATGAAATCGCGTCACAGGAAATTTACTACATAAAGAAAGCTGATAAAATTCTCTAAAACCTTGATTCTATAAACTTTTTACCTATTCATTTTTTAAAACGAGCTCATAAATGTCTAGACAATAGACAACGATTGGGAATAGGTTAAAAGTGTACAGATGACCCGATTTCGACCAGCAAGTGTCGTTAGATTCATCTTAGGGCCGTATTAATAAACTCAACTTGGTTGAGATTGACATCACAAGACACGTCAAAATGACAGCTTTCTATGGGTTGACGTTTACTTTGACGTCTCTCGAGATGGGCATCTCAGTCAAGACGAGTTTATTAATACGGCCCATTAGAGTCCCAAGTGTCATTGGTTACTTTTCAAAATGCCAAAATGGCGGAATTAAAATATTAACACCATAATTCATAACTAAAAACCTATTTTTGTTAACGTATTCTTTGTCACTTTCTGTCAAAATCTAATGTCATCGTGACAAATAAGGACGAAGCATATTTTAAGCACACTTTGGCGAACGCGCGTTTATGAATATGGTTAATGGGATACACTGTATCTAACAACTTATGTAGATGACATTATCAAAACATGTTTTTTTAAGTTTACTTGTATTGAGTTTTTTATTTATTTTCAGCGTTACTTTGACGAAGCCAGCAGCCAATCCGAGAAATGTAGGATAAGCAAAGTACTTCTAAGGAGCAGCCGCAGTATAACAGCATAGCATAATTCTAACCTAAGATCCCGATGATGGTCGTGTTTATAGATGTGGATAAAAAATCTGTCATTTTCTGACCAGTATGTACTTGCGAGAGTGACGGATGTATTATCCACCGCCATAAAGGCGACCATAATAGGTACTATCGCGATCGTTAATTTGTGACCCATTTCAAGAAAAATAGGCTTGAAGTCGTCAGTGTCATTAGAGATGTCAAGTCATTTGTAACTTATAGGAGACTCAACCTTATTGTTGTAGAATGTCAGAATGACTTTGGACCTAAGGTGGGTCCCAAATTTAAGTTCGTTACTGTACGGTTGCAGGCGGCAACAATTTTGTCACTCCATTCAGCGACCGCACACGAGAAAGTGAATAAAGACATTATAAAATGTTTCAATTACTAAAATGAAGGGTTTTGTTACATTATGGACCCGCTTGCGCCTTACTCTAAAGAACATGTATCTGTAAACATGTAACAGGTTCACGAAAATATAATTTGTAATGACGAGTAGAAAACGAATAAAACTAAAAATGCGTTGTTTAATTTTTCAAGGTCCTGATAATATGGTTAATTAACATGGCGATGGACCGATATAAATGTTACAAATTTGACGGATAAAAACGTGGACGCGACATCTCTTCAACATAGGTAGTTTGATATACATACATAATCAAAGTAAATATGCCAGAGGTTATTCTCTGAAACAACTCGAACTCGACAGACGGAGGTCCGAGCGTACAAACCACATTTAAGGGGTCGCATTTTCAATTAGGTAGCTTTACCCGTCGAGTGAGCCCGCTTGTATGACTTCGCTCGCTCGTCATCGACCGTCTTTAAGATTAACGTTCTTCCACTCTCTCACTTTATTAACTGATCATAATGATTGATGATAGCTATGTTCAGTGATCTTATTTTGATGGAGTTTATTTAGTAGGTACCTATAATTTTATTATTGGCGCTAGCGAAACATGAATGTTTTGTTTGTGATCGCTATTGTTAGAAGGAAAGAGGGCATAACAATGCTACAAACGTCGCCTGTAGTACCATTCATTACCTTACCTATTTGTTATTGTGCTAGGTCGCCCGAAAAACAATGACATGTTTACAATTATTATGATTCTAGTGAGAGTTCAATAATGGTTCTATGCTTATTCATGTCGAGTTCCAAGATCCAAGATCCAAGTTTTATTTGATCAAGTTCTATAGAACGTAGTCCAAATAAAAATATATGTGTAAACTAATTGTAAATGAATGACTTGAAAGTTTCTTCTAAATAATTTGGAATTCATATAGAATTAAGAATGCGAGATATGCCATTTTTTTACTTATTATTTATCTTTGATAAGTTTGCAGCGTTTCAATAATGTAGCCGACCTTAAAGGCATTTTGCAAGACTGTTAAAATTATGGTTATGTTTTGTAATTCACTTACCTTATGATGGAGAGGTTATGTAAAAAAACACAAATAGCACGCCAGAAGATATTTTTATTAATAATTAAAGGACATTATGATACACGTATTTTGTGTTTAAGTTGCCAATTTCGTAGGCTATATTTATTATTCATTTTCATCACTAGCGCTTTGTCTTCAGTGAAAACCAACATATCACTCCCATTTTGTATTCCTGTTTTGAACTCTTATTTAACTCTTATGGAATGGGTACACTACATGATTCCGAAAAGTCATAATTCCGAATTTTCATAATTCCGACCGAACACAATTTTTACACGACTGCCCCAAAAAAGGAGTGTAATGTTTTCAGGGTTCATGTTTGTATGCATTTATGTGAGTTTCTTTATTCCACTATAACTTCTAAAACCCTTGACCGATTTAGATGTGTGAGGTATCGTTAGAATCCTTACGTCATCCCAAGTAACATAGGCTATGTGATATTAAAATAAAAACAAAATGGCGGACTATATAATCCATATTGCGGAGCCAAAAGAAAAACAAAATTACAACCCTGTCAAGTGGGGTATCAAAATAAAGGGTTTTAAAAGACGATTACAAAAATATAAACAACTTATGTTTTTAAAGCTTATTTTGGTAGAAAGAGATTTTTTAAAATTAAATTAAAACGCACAAAAAAAAATGGCATCCGTACCTATTGAATATATAAAAAGACGAGAGTGTGTAGATACATTCACGGTCATAAATCTCTATAAACTTTTTCGCCTTATGTCATTGAAATATAGAGAAAATGTGTAAACATGTTTATAACTGAGGGCTCAGACAAGATGCACTACGCTAACTAACGTTTCTATTCGATTCGTTTTTAAACCAATCGGGTCACTGGTAGACCACGTGACTTTTCGTATCACGTCATCTTCCAGTGACGCGATTGGTTTAAAAACGAATCGAATAGAAACGTTAGTTAGCGTAGTGCATCTTGTCTGAGCCCTCTGTGACTGTACACTTATATTCTAGTTTACATTTATTCAATTAACTAACATATCTAAAATTTATTTCTTACTTTTTTCGGTTTGTTTTTAAACAGCAGTCGTGTTTTTTAATTTTATATTTGATAGAAGACTTAACTTTTTGCTATCGCTTAAAAATCAAACCTAACATAACCTAACCTATGACAATTAAATAATGCATTTAATCTAAAAGAGCTCCAGCGTAACATAGCTTTCGGAAAAATGAATATACGGAAAAAAGTAATTCACAATTTGAAGGTGTTCAACGTTTGGAATATGTCGACAAGGAATCATTTTACAACTTCAATGAACGATAATAGTTATGAGTGCAACAAGAGAGCAAGGCTGGTTTTTTGCTGCGTGTTGGTTTTAAACCCCGAGCAAACGAAGGATTCTAGGTTAGATTCCTGAGCGCAGACGACACGAGATGCAAATAACTTTGATCTCGTGTTGCACATACAACTTTTCACCTCAGCAGCGAGAAAATATTATACTGTATATTTAAATTGATCAAGCTCTGATCTCAGCATTTTTTAAATTAAAAAGTTGCTTTTTCTCACGTTCGCAGCGAAATTTTGAGCTTTTTTGAGGTGCTGAGGTGAAAAGGTAATGTTAAGCAACTTATTGCCTTATCATTATAATTCTCAAACTGAACACAATATGAAAACCTTGACTAATGTAATTAAATTTACAATGACAAGGCTCTAAGAACGCTTCACATTTTTGGCCGACTGTAGCGGCTAGTTTTTTTTACGTATCATCACTATAAAGATACGCGTTAACTGGTATTGTTAAAATTTAATTGTTATCAAGATTAAATATATTCCAAAATGTTGGTGTTATTTATTATCAACGTCAAAGTGGTCACTGAACTATGATAATGTACTCAACAACGACAACAAAGATGTTGTCAACTGTTTTTAAAAACACGTATTTGGAGAAAAACAAAAGAGGTTCGATTCGAATCGTATTTACAGACAGATATAACTATTTTTTTCAAAGTCGTGCGGTAATTTTCTTAAATAATTTAACTCAAAAGGGACTAAACTTGTACGGAGGTGTTTGAAAAAACCTTTAGGCTTTACACGCTCTTATATTATGGACTAAGTGTCAAATATCTGGGCATTACGTAAACAGAAGCTGATTTATCAAATTAGTTTAGCTTGTTATATCACTCGGAAACGGCTAAACTAAACAAATCAGAGGCGTATTCCGCCGTGCTAATCCAATAGGCAGTATCTCAGATAAAACTCCTGTAGCAATATCAACCTTATTACTAACAGCAGAGAATTAAAACTGCTATGGTTATTAAATTTGGGATATTGCTTATTAGCGTAGTAGGGCAGTATTATCTTCGCACGTCGTATCTCGCTTTCTCGTCTAAATCGCATTAGCGGCGACAAATTCTAGGAAATGTAGATTTATGTCGATTTGGTAGAATCTGCAAATTATTATTCACGTCGTCGATCAGCTGGCGCTTTAGGGAAAATTAAAATATTTCCTAGAAACTAAAATTTTTCGGCTAGAATACTATTTTTTAGGGTACCGTACCTCAAAAGGAAATAACGGTACCCTTATAGGATCACTTTTGTTGTCAGTCTGTCTGTCAAGACCCTTTATCTCGGGAACGCGTGGAGGTATCGAGTTGAAATTCAGGTCTACAGCCCGTTGAATCTGTGAAAATCAAACTTCTTCACTTAGGGTAACGTAAAAAAAAGATACGGCCATTTATGCCACAAAAAACGTATATTTTCGTAAGGGAATCAAAATTTATAGGGTATTTTCCGTTAACGTAGAACTATGAAATTTGGCAAATCTTTCCATCTTTCTACAAGTATAGGGAAAAACTGAAAACTATACATTTTTAATTAAATCACAAAAAAACAAGGTCTTCATGGAACGGCGGTCCAAATTTTGAATTGAGTTAACCGTCACATGTCATGTGGGGTATCGTATGAAAGTCTTAAATACGGAACCCTCGGAGAGCGAGACCGACTCGCACTTGACCGTCTTTTTTTAAATTGAATAAGTCTGTTTCTAAGCCCTGACAAATAAGAGGCGTGTTATAAGTTAAACGTGTGTATCAGTAACGTGTGTGTGTGTCTGTCCCAAGTAGCACAAAACTGCATTATAGGATGTCACATAAGGCCACATCGGTAACTTTAGCATTTATGAAGACTTATAAGAGTACACTCGAACTGCAATAGCTGAAAATAACGAAGATTCACGAAGTCAACACTGTTCAGCTTTTAGCGCTTAATAGTAATGTCAGCTGCTATATAGCATTTAATAGGACTGTCAGTTGCAATATAGCATTTTTATGGACTTTAACTAAGCGATATTCTGAATTGAAGGCCACAAGTGTACCCTTAAACGTTTGCATTTTAAGAAAGAATATGTGAACTACTATAATGCAATCAGTTATTCTGTGACTTCAATTAACGACGATATAATGCCTCTTGCTGCACGTAGTTCAAATTCAATAGTGCTAATCAGCTTGTTACACGCAATCTAATAATAGCACTTATAAAGCCCACATGGTCACTATGGGTGAATTTATATGATGCTAAATTACAGCCCACTGCTATAAATTAGATCACATGTGACCCATTATCCCAGTTAGAGCTGAACACTTGTACTAGCGTCGGCAATTAATCTACTAATGCAGTTAAATAAGGTCTTGAAGACTTGTTTTTTCAGCTCCCCGTACTAAATACGAAAATCAATCAGTAGTTGTAGAGACGATGTAATAAATATCATGAAAAGATTGACGTGCGTCTAGACGTTGAATTTTGTAAAAAAAGTCCGCGGTTCCCTAAAATCCCCACAGAGAGTAGTGGTCGGTTACAATATTTGCGTACCTACATGTTACCCACTATTAAGCTTTACACGAATCTTTGACTGATTTGTTTCACACCAGAACTACTCGTGTCAGCTCGTTACTGACTTATGTACCACGAGTGGATACTTAAACAGTCCATACCATTAAATTGTGGTTAATACAGTGCACCTGCCTGTTCGCCATTTTTTAAATTCTAACCTATGTAATACAATATATTTAACAATTTCTTTTCGTTTAGACAACGACAATAACAACTAGATTTGAATAAAAAATCTGATGATCTATAAGTAAATAGCTTATTGTCAAATTACTTGTGCAAAATAAAAAGATTTCCTTTGTTTTCATGTATCATCAACCTATTTTATATTATAATTTTTAAGTAAACAGTAATATTTTGAGAGCGCGTGAAAACTTCCGTCTATATTCACATGGTATTTGACAATAAACTTGCTTTCCCATATGAATTTTACGCTTATGGAGGAAAAAAACAAGGTTTAACTTAACACACACAAAATGGTCACGTTCAAACAACTTAATTATCAAAATAATACTTAAACAGCGTACATGGGAGGCGAGTAGTCAAAATCGTTCACAATTTTGCTACATGTGAATTCTCAATTCCATAGAAGCATAATAAAGATCCTCGTTTGTACTTTGTGCTGAATAATAGGTAACACAGACTCTATTAATCGGCCGTTGTGCTGTATAATAGGTAACTTACACTCTAATAATCAGTCAATGTTCAGCTCTTGGGGTGGCTGTTACCTTTAATAATGCTCAAATAATTCTGATATAATGCAAATAATGACAGTTATTCAGCTAATAGCTGTTTAATTTGTGCCCAAATCAGAGTTATATCAGCTGAAACAGCGCTGCTAACGCTCTTATTCAGCGGGCTTGTACAGCTAAGGATTCTATTATGGACAGTGATTCAGCTAATATACAGCGCTTTTGTGTTACTTGGGTGTGTGTCTATCTATGGCATCGTATCTCCCAAACAAAAAAATCGGGATAGTGCTAGGAATGGTGCAAATCGGTTGGACCATTTAAAATATATCAGTTTAGCGCCATTTTTTATCTGTTAAATCAGTGATCCCCAAAGTGTTCTATATCGACCCCCAGGGGTCCACGACGACCTGGGGGGTCCATGTGAGTGGAAATAAAAAATGAGGGTCCATAAGATGAAAACGGGAATCCGCGATAGTGGATCCCATTTAAGCAGATCGTGATTTTAATTATGGCTTTCCATTAATGGAATAATCCATATTTATACACAGATAGTAGATACTTACTCACGTAATACTTTCTTATGAATATATAAATAATTTTCTGTACCAAATTTTAATTGTAGCCTGTGTCAATTTTTAGCCGACTAGACCTTCCATTTTATCCATGCAAAAGACCCCAAAGATTTCCACCAGGGGTCCACCCAAAACCGAAATAATTGCCAAGTGGTCTACGAGACAAAAAAGTTTGGGGACCTCTGTGTTAAATAGTTATAACTTGCAACGCAGCAACCTTAACAAATTGGGAATAGTTAAGGGGTGTGATTCTCTCAACAAGCAAAGATGAGCGAACGCAAGAGTGAAGGTCCAAGCGGCGAGTTTAAGTAGTCCCGACAGAGCGAACAAAACACATTTTAGCGCGTGTATTCTCAATTCAGGGGTGTGGTTCTCTCAACAAGCAAAGGTGATCGATCGCTCGAGTGAAGGTCCAAGCGGCGAGTTTAAGTAGTCCGACAGAGCGAACAAAACACATTTTAGCGCGTGTATTCAATTTGGCAGCATGACTTCTCGAACGTATAAGGCTCCCTAATTGACAATGCACGCGCTAAAATGGGTTTTGTTCGGTCGGACGGGACTACTTAAACTCGCCGCTTTTATTCGCTCGTCCATCCGACCGGCCGCCGTTTTTAAGTGTTGCAAAAATGAATATGTTTGGATTGCAATTAGGTACATTTTGTTTGGCAGAAGAGCAACATCATCCGTCGAAACGCCGAAGCAATGCTCTTGGCTAACAACCTCATTGCCGATTCTCATCTGATCGCTTTACGTGAGTCGGCATTGTCTTGTTGGGTCACAATCGTGCAAATAACACGTTAGCGGACTAACAATGCAGAATCACGTAATGTGAATGATTGTTTGTCCTTATTATAGTATCTCAGCTTTTACAAACGTAACAATAAAATAAATAAATAATAAATAAATACCAGGGGACAATGCCACACCAATTGTCCTAGTCCCAAACTAAGCTCTAGGCTTGTACTATGGGTACTAGTCAACGATATAAATACTTATATAGAGAAATATATACTTCAATACATAGAAAACATCCATGACTCAGGAACAAATATTCGCGCTCGGCACACAAATATCTGCCCTTACCGGGATTCAAATAACATTAAAAAAACCTAGGACCGCTAGCTTCGTAGCCAGGGTCACCACCAACCAGGCCAACGCGTCGTCAATAATCTGCTTCTTCTTCTTATGGTGCGTCTGCGACTAGCGAAGGTTGGCAGTCAGCTCCGCATACTCCACTCTATTCCTCGCGAGGTGAAACAGTTTGGCAGCACTCGCAATTCCTGCCAATTCTCTTACATTCTTAAGCCAAGATTTCTTCCTGCGACCCAAGGATCTCTTTCCTTCTTCTTTTTTTCTTTTATCAATTGCAAGAGTTCGTATCGTTCGTGCTGAAAGACATGTCCGAGGTTAGCAACTCTTCTTTTCTTAATGATGTCCCATAGTTTACTTGGGTCACCTATGCGCCGTTAATATAACAAAATAATTAAAAAATGAATATAAAATTAAATTTAATCTAAAAACTGGCCAAGTGCGAGTAGGACTCGCGCACGAAGGGTTCCGTACCTTTCTTGTATCAGGGTCCGCTTTAATCTTGTCTTTAAAAACATCATAGAAGTAAAAATAAAAGAAAGTAGAGGCAGGGGAAGACCAAGGAGAAATTACTTTAAGCAAACTAAGGCGAAGACTTAACCTTTGACGTCGTGACGTATAAGAAAATCAAGTAGTTGAGAGAAAATCGCAGCGGTTGGCGAATCCTCCACCGACAAGAGCTTGGCTCTTAAATAAAGAGAGAGAGATTCCTCATGTTACTACCCGCACACTTAACATGTTGATCAAAAACATGTAGGTATTTGACAAAAAGATACTGCAACACAAGAAACGCACTAAACATTTTGACAGAAAACTAAAAGTACCTATAAGTGTATTAAATCAGATACAGATAAAAGCAACAACAAAATAAAACCATTTCTCAACATTTGCATATGAAGAGAATTAGACAAAATACCTACTGAATTAAAGGGTATCCTGTTAGCTTATCTTTATAAATAAATAAAAGAACACATTTACTATCCTTCACGTAAAATGAAGCGACACACGTAACTTCTTGTTAAATTGAAGAGCTAGGCTCTTGCCGGTGAAGCAATTTCCATGACTCTATTTCTAGAGCCTTTTAAAACACGTAACAACCAGTCAAAATAAAAAGATCGCCCAACAATATGCTCCATGCCTAATCTCCTATAAATATAATTTCCTCAGCTAGCTTGACCACAAGCTAGCAATCCAAACGCAGCTCAGTCGTGACGAGCCTCGCGAATGGCCACGACTCCATTCTCCGTGTTTTTTGTCCAGCCACGTGCCTTGCAGTTAAAGTTCACTCGTTTCTTTAGGCTTTTTCACTTAAGTAACCGTTCAAATCGTGCAAGCCGTTTACTTGAACTTTTTTTTTACTTTATACATAGGTGTCTCCTGTTTTATTTATACAATCACTTTATTTTGCATTTACTTAACGATAATAGTTAATAAGGAAAATTAGAGTATTCGAGTTTTTTAGAGAATCTGTTATACCAAAATTAAGTTATAATTAGGTATTGAAAACTGTATTCATCCTCGCTCGTGAGCCCAGCCACAATAAAAAATAACAAAAGAGCAATTTACAACAAATTGTAGCCGGTGAAATGTATAAAATACTACAGAGCGAAGTCACAAATGAGTGTTCTCTATGACTTGTCGTTTATTTTGACATGTTTAAGACATGTTAGCCATTTACGGCCCAAAATACGGGACGCCTTGTATACAATGTATGTACCTAGTACGTACACATAAATGTTTTGCTTCGTCAAAAATGTAATTAACTCAAGAAACAAATGAAAACCATTTCGTGCCTGTTCTAATGATCCAAGAGCCGATGGCCCTAATAGCTCTAACACAATCACTCAATGTCGTAAAAAAGAAACTTTTCCAGGTACATCTGTTTTAATTGTCATCCATACAGAATTCAACAGCAAATAAATGAATTTGAATTTGAACATTTATCTCTTCTGTGTGGTATTTGACAAGATGTGGATATGGTTTTCGCATGGAATTAACTTCGACATTTCTCAAAGACCAAACGAATGTATAAGTAGAATATAGTGGATTTTAACGTGACGTGTTGCTGTACATATTTTATATTTAATATGTATGTCATCAATATTGAAGGAGATATTTCGTTTGCAACTTAAAACAAGAATCAGACCCTGACTTCCTAGGTTAGCCTTTCTTCGTCACATAAAAAAAATGTTACTATGCAAACCAATAAGAGACTGGCAAACTCGTGTAGATTCATTGATAATGTTCTCCACGGTCCACAATGGATGCCCTCCAAAACAAGCACGTGTTAGTTTTTGGGTAGCATATCCACTCCGGTGGGCCAAATTCCTCCGTAAGCGGGCCACCGCAATTCCATTCAGCTCCGTAAAAGGGAACAAACTAATAACAACAATGCGTTGCGTGTGTCTGTGCGTATCAAGTAGATGAAAAGTGGAGCAGGTTTACTATGAACATGACTAGGACCCTATACGGTTTAATTGGTAATACACAAGTGAACTTGCGTGCCTTTTCGTGCGGCTTGCTTTTATCAAAATCAACCATCTCCTTGCAACTTTAGTTAGGCAACGTACAAGTGACTTGAGAATGTAAAACTTGCATACCAGTATTTTCGAGGCGAGAGTGAACAGGTAACTCTACCAGCACGGGTAGCACAAGTTGTATTTTCTCGCTTGTCGCTCAGTGCGTCTCTATCGTTACAGACTAGATAGAAAGGGAGATCCGAGCGACAAACAAGTCGCGGACAACATATGCTAGCCGTGCTGTGCTGACGTTGAGAGAAATAAAAGGAAGTAGGTATATAATAGAGACGGGCCGACTAGTCGACGATTAGTCGGGAAAGCCGACTATTCGGCATCATTTCTAGTCGGTAATTAGTCGGCGACTAGTCGGCAAAAAATGCCGAATATTCGGCACTTTATTGCCTATAGGAAATATCGTCAAAAAATGTCCACACATGCGATTTTCTTTTCGACATAGTTATAAAAAGCACTAGGTAGTTCGTTTTAATACTATAATTAGGGTTCTAATTGTTTTTTTTTGTCGTGCAGAAAAAACGTAAACAAAACTGGTCAAAGGTAGTTAACAAAGCGCGACGGACGAAGCGAAACGAATGTTTCCGAGTTCACCCGAACTTAGCAAAATCCTAAGATCGGCATTGCCGACTATTCGGCCGATTAATCGGCAAATTGAAAACCGATTAGTCGGCCGACTGGCCAGTCGGCAAAATCCGTAGTCGGCCCATCTCTAGTATATAACAGTATGAGTTCCATATGCGCATACTACCTTTCAATAATATTTACGAGGTAGTGGTGGTATAGGATCTTGTGCAACATCCATCCGGATCGCTGCTTCCCTTACCAATTATCTAAACTACCGCCAAGTACTTAGCTCTGTTCCCATTATTATGTTATAGTCTTTTTTTATATCCATACAAGGCAAAGTGGACGGGCCACCTGATGGTAAGCAGTCACCGTCGCCCATAAGCATCAGCAATACCAGGAATACGGCACAGCCAAGCTGCTGCTTTTCAGCTATCACAGCCCGTGAAATAAATGGGAAACACGCATTTCATCTTCGTCCTTCAAGTCGCTTTATCCTTCGCAAAGAGACAAGTTCGCCTTTGTATATGGGTTCTGTATATCAAACTGTGCTATAAAGTGTTTACATACTAACACACCTAACACCTTAGCGTTAAAATAAAAACATCTACATATTCTAGTAAGATGATGAATCAAGAACCTGTTTCTAGTTTACATATTTGTCTCCCTTTCAAATGAAGTAATGTTTAGTCAACGTCGTCCCTAAGTCAATAATCATTTTCGTACTTTATCACGTTTACTTGTTAGAACATTTTCTATGTCAATATAAACCTGACGTTAAAGCGACAAAGTACGAAACTGATCATTTACTTGTTTATACTACGGGAGGTCATCTCTTGTTGTTCCAGCTGGTCCAATTGGGTGAGTCACCAGCGGTATCAGACTTCTGTATGGTGTCATTCCATGTTAAGTGCGGATTACTCATTTATGTCAATTAAGTAAGGCGTCACAGTCGATAGTCAGGGCCAGGTGATGTGGATAAAGATGATATAGTTAGTAGCAAAAAAAGAGTGAAAATCCTTGTTGTTTCAGATGAATCATTATCATCATGTATTTATGTAAACTCTTTATTGCAAATAAACAAATACAAATCATTTTTGCATCAATGTGGATAATGTACATAGGCAAACTTATCCCATATGGGATCTCTTCCAGTTAACATTGGAGTAGAATAATAAGCAAGGACAATGCAAGAGGATCATTTTTAACCGACTTCAAAAAAAGGAGGAGGTTCTCAATTCGTCGGGATATTTTTTTTTTTTTTTTTTATGTATGTTCCCCGATTACTCGAAGACCACTGGACCGATTTGAAAAATTTTTTCGTTGTTCGAATGGGTATACTTTCTAGTTGGTCCCATTGTCACCACGTCAGGATCTGATGATGGGATCATGGAGAAATCAAGAGAACTCCTCAAATATTATAGGCACACCTATAGCAATTTTGGTATTTTTCACTGTAACTCATGCATTTGCTTTTGAAAAGTACTATATGGTGAAGTGGAACTGATGATGAAGACCACAGATGGCCACCGGAACTCCTTAACGGTACCTATTTCAAGGGTGGCGATAAGATATTTCGATAAAGGAAGTTGAGCGACTATGACGAAGCACATTTAGGTTTAAATATGACTATGGCATTCCCGCGGCGTTGTCTGCGGCGAGTTTGAAATGTTTTATAGTTTCTTATTAATATTTAGAAGTGGAGCTACGTAACAGCATAAATAGGATCACTAAAAAGTATAAAATAAAATAAATGTTTAAAAAAACAAAAAACCGCCTTCAAAAAGCAAAAAATAACTTCTTTAAAATGGTAGGTAAATAGGTCAGTCCAACTGAAGTCGGCGTCAAACAATATTTTAACCAAAAGCAGACTTCAGTTGGACTGACCTATTTACCTACCATTTTAAAGAAGTTATTTTTTGCTTTTTGAAGGCGGTTTTTTGTTTTTTTAATAGCTAAAGGAAACCTGCGCTGGGCATAATAATATTAAAGGCCGTATTTATAAATTGATCTTACAGCCCAAACTATAGCAGGGTCTTAACTTGCCTTTGCTTTAAAAAAGGAGAATAATTAACAGTTTTAAATATTAATAGGGTTAGGGGTCACAAATTAAAAAAAAAAACAAATTTTGGCACCTATTTAAAATGGGTGGCTTAAGCCTCCTCTCCCTCAAGGTCGAAAAAATTGTAAAGCAAAATATCTACAAACAATATTAGGTAAAATGGCCGTATCAAGTCATTTTTTGACGTTTGTTGAGAAAGGGATCTCACTCAAGATTACTTTTTTAATACGACAGACGGCAAATACTCGTGCTGCCGGCCTACAGTGACCTAAGGTCGTCGGTCCACCTTAGGGGCCCACCCATACTGCATCTTCTTATGTTCGGGTATATAACACAGGTTATTTCATTTAAGTACAGTTGGAACAAAAATAAAAAATATACTCGGAGATTACCTGAAGATAACCTAACCTTATGTCCAACGGGTCACTGCCCACTGAATAGACGCGGAGTGATAGGATAGGAATCAAAGATGACCTTCGATACCCGCTCAATGGGGAAGAGGAGGCTAGCTAACATATACTAGCCGAATGTGGCATGTACTTTGCACTGAGGTTTGGAGAATACGGCCAGCCAGTCTCTCGAAAAAAGTCTCAAATTACCTCCCACTGTTACCAGCTTGACAAATATCAGGTAAAAGTGTAATAAATCAGCAATTTCCCCAACTCCGGCGCGTACGATCCAGACGTGCAACGCTAATTTGATTTACGGTTATTGGGAGATTTGGAAGGTTTCCCTTTCGAAACCTAAAGGAAAGCGTAGTGCTAATACTAGGGGATTTTGGAGGGGATATACATGCTCATGTCTAAGCTTAAAGTGTAGATGGGTAGAACACATGGCTAGACAACAAGTCAAAAAAAAGCATGCTTTGAAAACCCAACTGCTGTTTGAATAATGTCGTCAACACAATGTTAGTTTTCATGCCGCGCAATTTGGCGCCAAAAATCCGCCATTTTGATTTTCAATAATTTGAATATAGCCTATGACACTCCAGTGGTTAAGACGAATTTTAATCATTTATCATGATCATAACCCTCCTTTTGGGCTTTGCCGCAATCGGGCAAAAATACAGTAGGTCAAAATCATCATCAACGTCGTCCACCAGTTGGATATGCCCCTGCCTGTTCCGAAGACCTGAACCGTGATCGGACCTGTGCTACTCTCATGCAGTTTTCTGCGCCTCTTCGACGGTCGTTGCACGAGGGTAATTTCCGTGTGGTGGCAAAGGCAAAGGTCAGTAGGCAAACTCATACCCGATGATGATCGGATTAGGTTACGGGGAAAGAGCTGGACGGGGCAAGCATAGGACTAGACAGCTTGGCGCAAGCAAGAATAGGCAAGGCAGAGGGCCCTGTCAAGATGCATTGCGCTAACTAGCGATTCTATTCGATTCGTTTTTAAACCAATCGCGTCGCTGGAAGATGACGTGATACGAAAAGTCACGTGATCTACCAGTGACGCGATTGGATTAAAAACGAAACGAATAGAAACGCTAGTTAGCGCAATGCATCTTGGCAGGGCCCTCAGGCTGGATGCATGGATTAAATCTCCATGAACTTTTCTTTGACCAGCAGGCCTTTCGCGTAACTCACTCGCAATCGCGATCGGCTTCAAAACAAAGCAATTGGTTTCATTTTGTATGAAGACAAGCCTTCGATTTTCAAAATGAAAACGATTGTGATTGCGAGTGTTGTTACGCGAAAGGCCTACTGATCAATCCTGTGTCTGTTCTGCAGACGGCTAAATTTGTGTAGATATCTAATTAAAATACGGCTACGGCTATAGATATAAACGAAAACAAAGAAACTCTAGTGTTTCCAGGTGAATTACTACCTATAAAATACAAGTCATAAATTGTACCTATTTCATCATTTATGGTTCAATAAAACACTGCTTACTGCTTATACTTTAAGCGAAAATGTAATAAATTACTTTAAGAACGTTGTACAAATATTAAGGAAAAAATTGCTAGCGGCTGCTGATATTACTGTTGGTAAAAACACACTCGGAGCCTGTCTCTCTACACTGCAAATCAATTTCAGACTATGGACAGACTAGACTCTGCAGGAATACTAACATTATTTATTTAGTTCAGTTACTTGGTAGAGGTACATGATTAACTATTAGAAAGTATAACCAGTATTACCACCTCATTCAAAATAAATGTCAGACTCCTTAAAAACATACTATTTTTTTTGATAAAGTATAGAGAAATGTAGATCTGTTTGTTTGTAAATCGCTTTACCGATTTTAATGAAATCGGGTATGGTGATATCTTTAACCCCAGAGAACGATATAGGGTACTTTTTATCCCGGAAAAATTTACGGTTCCTGAGGGAATAGCAGCTTTTCAGAATAGAGTAGAGCAGACAGAGTCACGGTTAGATACGTATAAATTGGACTTAATTTAAATTTATTTTAAGTATTGTATTCATAATCAAGAATTCGCGACAGCCCCGTTGCTCCGCTTTCCGCGTCATCGGTCGCCGGCTGAGTCTAACAACCGGCCTAGTTCCACTAATTAGCTTAAAGAATATTCCGTCCCAGGCTGAACAGCTACTAAGTGTTAATAATGCGAAATTAAGTCTGTTCGCTACGTTAATTCATTAGACATCAAGATAGAATAATAAATAAATTGAAAGCGATCAAGAAATATATGAGAGGCTTCAAAACTCACCAAAATCATGAAAATAAAGTTCTGTCTCCTGGGAAAAGCATTCTCTTATAACAACTTTGTACTTAGCTTTTTTGTTCTCCGATTTCGTCGACGAGTTTAAAGGCCCGCAGGTCGTTTTCCGAGGTAACTCGTAGGTACCTAAATACGCAAAAATTATTTAGTAAATTGGCTACATCACGGCTCTTTAACACTTAGGTACTACGACTATCGGTGGAGTGCTTCGGGCAAGACCATCACTGCAGAGAAGAAGCGCCGCAAGAAACTTCAGAAGAAGATTGGAATGTAAAACATTATAGACGAAGTGATTCTAATGCTCATTCCTAATATCTAACCAATAACTGGATTTGATTCCTTCTGATACTGATTACAATTTGACATATTTAGACGTGCGGTGCTGCTTGGCCGAAATGTTTTTGGTCAAATGAATAATTTCCCAAATTTTCATTCCTCAAAAAGTTTTGGTTATATTTTTTGTTTTATTTACAGGATACCAAAGCCGGTATTTACATCTATCTCTTAGGTTAGGGTAACTAAAATAATAATGCTAACTGCTGTGGCTGGGAAGACCTTTTCAGTAAATGAAAATTTGGGACAAGATACATTCGAGCAAAAATAATACGCCCGAAAGGCAGAAAGAAACCCGGAATCACAAAGACGTAGTCACAGGTAGCAACTAGTATATATTATTATTATTATTGTTACTACCGAGATTTCCCACGGAATTTGCCGCGTTCTGATTCTTGACGTAAACACAGCCATTGTTTTCCAAAAATAAAGAGAATCGAGTGTAACAATCGTCGCTGTACTCGATTAATTGAGTAATACCGTAATAAATTGTGGACTTGTTCTGCGATTATAAATTACAGTAAGTATACATGTGCCAAAATCCATATTAATCAATGCATAGAGGTAAGTATTACAACCTACTTTCCGTGTTTTCACTTATCTTTTTACCCGACTGCGTCAACGAAGGGTTGTTTCTCGCGTGTATGTCTGATGTCTATTTCTTAGTATGTATTTGTATGTATGGTATGCATGTCCATTTCTTTGGCGCGCTCTGCAGCTTACATGGCCTGATGGATTTTAACATATAAGGTGTCGTTAGATTTGTGTTGGTTGTGGGAGTGACACAGGCTATAATTAAACTAATGAGAGGTTGTTTTTTTGTATTATTATGTATAGACAACAATATCAAAAAAATGCAGTAAGGTGTTATTAGAATAGAAGGAGGAATAACTTGTGTTTTTTTACCCGACCTCCGAAGGAAGAGGGTAATGTTTTACTGTAAAATCATCGGTGCGACAGAAAGTGGCCGTTGAAATCTGACTTGAGAAGACTCCACTGCTGCATGATGTTGCATGATTTCTTACCAGAAAGCAGAATCTTAAAGTGACCTAGATCTGTGCCCTAATTACGTTCTACGTTTTCCTACAATATCCTATTGTTATAAAACTGTTTGCTTCCCAAAACATCTATCATAATTTTTTGTAGTTATCCCTTACTCTTTAGTCTCGGTCTTATTGTATTTATTAACTAAATATCGGATCTTGTAAGTAGCGGGTGGGCAGCGTCAGGAAACAGCTGAGCGTCAGCCGGCGGCATGCAAATGTGCATCAGGAAGCAATAGGATCACCACGAGCAAGCCAGTTCACAGGACTGTACCATAACTTTTGTGATGTAGTGGAAAAGGAAAGGGATCATACATTGGATATAAGCACTTATTGTGTAGGTACTGAAATCATTAATATATAATGATATTTCCTACTGTTGTTTAACTTGAAGGAAGAAGCGAATGCAATGTATGCTGTCTAGCAAAACCAGTCCGTGGGTCCATAGAAAACCAGCGTCGTACTTCCAATAGCCGGTACGACATATAGCTGAGTGGATACCATTTTCGCAGCACTACTGTAAAAATATGTAAAAAATGTATTCTATTCTATACAGGACACCTGATGGTAAGCGGGCTCTGAAACCTATATAATAACAATTACAATCTTACATAACATATATAAACTCACGCCTGTAATCCCAGAGTGGGGTAGGCACAACTACAAAATTACCAACAACTCGAAAAATTTGTTGATAATTCTGTAAACAAATTTTGCGCAATTAGGCTAAGATGTTTACCAGCGTATTAGTGATAGTTTGCAAGCCCATCGCCTAACAGTACTACAAGTCTTTATTCCCTTAGTCGCCTCTTACGACATCCACGGGAAGGCATGGAGTGGCACTATTCTAAGCCGGCAACTACACGGGACTAAAAAAGTCTTAAGGACAGGTAAATCTTTAAACTGGTAATTAGTACTAAGACAGAATGCCTATTGCTTCAGTACTAGGTGATAAAGAAGTCAAACCAGACACAATGCACAACCATGAAGCTTGAATATTGATAATATTCACAGCAGTAAAAGCGCTGTCATTACTATTCCTTCACACGCAACAAATATGTTTAGCATTGTTTTACTCAACATATCCATATTCAGAAACTTCATAGTTGTGCAATATGTCAGGACTTCTTATCTGCCTAGTACCGTAGTCATTTCATTTCAACGTTGTAGGTAATTTTACCCCCATACAACACAACAACGATGAGGACACAGCTAGTAAGCGGCGTGTTAAAAAGTTAGGTTAGGTTAGGACATGGTTGGTGGGCCTAGTAAGACCACTATTTTTTCATATTAGTCCTCAGAATTGGCAACGCATGTATATTTAATCTTGAGAATGTATTTAATTGTCCATGGGCCGCAGACCGCACAGCCAGGGGCCTGTTTTATAAAGCTACAAATTACAATTTACAGGTCACAAGTTTCCATTTGACATGCCCGGCACGTTCTATAAAGCTAAAAGTGTTACAATTTTACAGGTCTAAACTGGTAACACTGCTCAAATGGCTGGGGCACGTTTTATAAAGCTACAAGTTACAATTTTACAGGTCTAAACTGGCAACACGGCTCAAATAGTTGGTCGTCATTGGTCGAGGTTGGGTCAAATGGAAACTTGTAACCTGTAAATTTTAATTTGTAGCTTTATAATCAGGCTCCTGGTCGTCATTGGTCGAGGTTGTGTCAAATGGAAACTTGTAACCTGTAAATTGTAATTTGCAGCTTGATAAAACGGGCCCCTGGCTGTGCGGTCTGCAGCCCATGGACAATTAAATACAATCTCAAGATTATACATGCGTTGCCAATTCTAAGGACTAATATGAAACAATAGTGCTCTTAGGACCACCAATCATGTCCTAGCTTTATAAAACAGACCCCAGGTGGCCTTTGAGCTGGTTTGCCTCATCCAAGCATTTAAAAAAAATGTAGATACAAATAAGATACTATTTTAATCATTGGGATGGAATACTGTTATGCAACTAATAGTTCTATGCAAATCGTATTTCAAAAAAATGCTGTACATATGGTAAATCTTCATAATATCAATGTTTTAATGTCAAATATTCCAGTTTTAGGCTAAACCGAACAAGTTTGATTTAACATTCTCGATGCTGATCACCTAAATACCACTTGATCTAGTTTAACTGCTAATGGTGAAAACGCAAATAATACGCTAATTTATGTTAAAAGACCCAGTTTTAATCGCCATCTTGGCGACATGATTAAAATACTTGATTTTTCATTAAATTTAAGGATGACACTGTAAGAAATGTAATATTATTTAATAATAAAATAAATAAATCTGTCAGGTTACAATCTCTTCAAATTGACCTCGGCTTGTACTATAGCCGTTTATGAGAACAATAAAAATACTTCAATAGCGAAATACATACTAAGATACTTACATAAAGAACATCCATAACTCAGGAAAAAATACTCGCGCTCATCACACAAATATCTGCCTTTACCGGGATTTTAATCAGGGACCGCTAACTTCTTAGGCAGGGTTTGTAGTGACCAACTACGTTAACGCGTCGTACAATTAATCTGATAATACGTCTTGTGATACAAGCTGAGGAGACCAATTCTGCCCTCCTACAGGGGTCTGTATTGTCTGCCATCGTCTGTCATCTCTTTATGTCATAATCATCGCAAGTCATAACGTATTTTTTAAAGAAACTGCTACTTTTTCAGGATTTTTATAAATCAAACCTAACCTAACTTAGCCTAATCTACACGTTACATATATCAGAAATTCTGAAAAGTTTACAGTTTCAGCGATATAAAACAATATGACTACCTATCAATAATTATGTCAACTATGACATTATGACTAGTAAAATTATGGGAAACAAAGGGCTCACCTCCTACAGAGAAAAGGCACACGTGCAATTTTATTAATTCATAGAAGCATATTAAACTCTCAAAGGTTATAATAAGGTTAGAAGTAAAATACAATTCATATAGTAGATGTGCCTTTTTTCTGTAGGAGGGCAGAATTCTTGACACCACAGTGGCCCATTATGTTTGGCCAGTCACTTGTATTTTTTTAACCGACTTCAAAAAAAGGAGGAGGTTCTCAATTCGTCTGTTTTTTTTTTTTTTTTTTTTTTTTTAATGTTTGTTACCTCAGAACTTTCGACTGGGTGAACCGATTTTGAAGATTCTTTTTTTATTTGAAAGCTGGTGCTTCCAGATTGGTCCCATTTTTTTCAAAATGAAGATCTGATGGTGGAATCCATGAGGAATCGACGGAACTCTTCAAAATGTATAGGCACACCTATAGCGATTTTGGTATTTTTCATTGTAACTCGTGTATTTGGTCTTGGAAACCACTATTTGGTGAAGTGGAACTGATGATGAAGACCACAGATGCCCACCGGAACTCCTAAACGGTATATATTTCGAGGGTGGCGACAAGATATTTCGATTAAGATAGTTGAGCGACTATGACGAAGCATATTTAGGTTTAAATATATGACTATGACGGCGAGATTGAAATGTTCTATTGTTTCTGGAGAAATGGGAGAATAACAGCATAATTATGATCACTAAAAAGTATAAAATAAAAAAAGTTTAAAAAAACAAAAACCCGCCTTCAAAAAGCAAAAAATAACTTCTTTAAAATGGTAGGTAAATAGGTCAGTCCAACTGAAGTCTGCTTTTGGTTAAAATATTGTTGGACGCCTTACCTACCATTTACCTACCATTTTAAAGAAGTTATTTTTTGCTTTTTGAAGGCGGGTTTTTGTTTTTTTAAACTTTTTTTTATTGTTTACTAAAATTAAGTAGTTCGTACACTTTTCAGTCACGCGCAGATCTATAATCTAATCGGTGTTTTGATTACGTAATTTCTAATTTCTCTTTTACGAGTTAACTTGCTTTTGCCCGCGCCCTTCAATTCAATTGATTAAACTTCCGCGAAGAAGACGTTTTTCCTTCGAAACCTGTGCAATTTAAACATTTATCGCGACCCGAGATAAAAAAAAAACTGCTATATGTACCTATAGAATTTCACGTCGATCGGTTAAGGCGTTGAACCGTGAAGACGGAACAAACAAACATATACCTAGTGTTAAATAAATATTATCTGTAAGACGTGTCTTCTGGTGAACTTTATTTTTATGTAAATCTTAAATGTAATTGTTGAAGAATTGATAAACTATTCTGTTCTATTATTTTCTATTTATATATACTTTCCCATTTATAATATTAGTATTCGCACATATTTAAATTTATTTTATTCACAATCCTGGACGCGTGGTCGCCCGACGTGCGCGTGCGACGATGCGCCGTTTTTGCGGCCCACGTCATTTGTCACGATAATTATATCATAAAACACCGTTACGGAACCCACTGTAATAAGGTAAGGTCACGAATGCCACAGGGAAGGCGCTCGATGGGTTTTCTACGGGTTTTTTATCTTGATGACATGACATTACCTACTGTGTAAAGTATTTTAAAAAAACCGGCCAAGTGCGAGTCGAACTCGCGCACGAAGGGTTCCGACTAGGGAATGCAAATAACCGGTTATAACTGATTTTAACCGGTTATTTTCATACAAAAACGGTTAATAACCGGTTAAATTGCATTCCCTAGTTCCGACCCATTATCTATACAACATTAGACACTATACCAGTTGCCGTTATTAATATCGATCAAAAAACGGCAAAAAAATCACGGTTGTTGTATGGGAGCCCCACTTAAATATTTATTTTACTCTGTTTTTAGTATTTGTTGTAATAGCGGCAACAGAAATACATCATCTGTGAAAATTTCAACTGTCTAGCTATCACGATTCATGAGACAGACAGTGGAGTCTAAGTAATAGGGTCCCGTTTTTACCCTAACGTTTTAACACTAAAAACTGATAGTTATAGAATAGAATAGAATAGAATCATTTATTTCGAGTAAATTTACACTCATATTATATTGTTAGTAGTTCCATAATCCTAATTGTTAGTAACTAATTAATAACACTAATTGTAAGGGGCATGTAGCCCACAACAATGACGCATGTAAGGGCAGTCTACCCTACTCCCTATCATGCTGAGGATGATGTTGGGGCTGGCCCGCACGCGGCGCACCAGGGACGCGGCCCGCTTGCGCATGGTAGTGTGAAAGCAGTCGACCCCGGCGGCCGCGAACATCCCTGACGCGCTACAGAAGCGAGGCAGCCCCACTATCACCCGGAACGCATTGTTGTACTGGACACGGAGGGCTCCATAGGCCCGTTGCGTGTATTGCATCCATAAGCTGCACGTGTATAGGGATGTACAGAAAGCTCTAAACAACGTAACTTTTACCTCCCTTGTACAGCGCGCAAACTTACGAGCTATCATATTAGCCCTAACTGAAAGAGCCGTCCGTTCGTCCGTTCCCGCTCAACGTCCTTGTCGTCCTTGAGGTCAGACGTTACTAAATGCCCGAGGTATTTAAAGGCATTTACCCTATCAAGAGACACACCGTTAAGTGTAATCGTAGATAATACAGCTGTTCGACTTCGTCCGACCTCAAACACCATGTATTGGCTTTTGACCACATTATATTTCAGGCCATGGGATTCGGTATAAGATTCACACACGCTTAGCAATTTTTGTACACCGCAAACTGACGCGCTCAGCAGAACCATGTCGTCAGCATAACTTATATTGTTGACACAAACGCCATCAATATGACAGCCGACACGCATTCTGCAGAGAATCTCGAGAAGCCCGTTTATATACAAATTGAAAAGCGTGGGTGAACTCAACCCCCCCTGCCTCACCCCACACTCCAACCTGTATGGATCTGACAGTGTGTCCGCCCACCTAACGCTATTGACCTGGCCTCCATACCAGTACCGGAAGATCTGTATAAATTCTGGAGGGAGCTTTATGGCTTCTAGTTTCTTCCATAAAACTTCATAGGAAACCAGGTCAAAAGCCTTAGACAAATCGAGGAAACAGGCAAAAACGGGTGATTTTCTATCAACGTAGTATTTGATAGTGTGCTTAAGACATAGTACAGCACTTTCCGTGGATAACCCCGGCCGAAAACCAAACTGGTTGTGACATAACTGCACGTACTTGTTTAACTGTGTGTTAAGCACACTATCGAACACTTTTGCTATGACAGTAGCAAGAGATATTGGCCTATAGTTATTTACGTCTGACAAGTCTCCCGTTTTATTCTTGACTATAGGCACAACTATTGTTTGCATGAGAGGATCAGGCAAGTAAGCATGCCGTACACATAGGGTAAAAAACATTGACAACACTCTTGACATGTGGGGGCCGGCATGTCGGAGATGCTCAATGCTGAGACCATCGTGGCCAGGGGATCTACCTCCAGAGATAGACTTGATAGCTTTTTATGGGAAGGTTTTCATTTTTATAAGAATCGTGTTAGTTTTATATATTAAAAAAACAAAAAACCGCCTTCAAAAAGCAAAAAATAACTTCTTTAAAATGGTAGGTAAATAGGTCAGTCCAACTGAAGTCTGCTTTTGGTTAAAATATTGTTGGACGCCGACTTCAGTTGGACTGACCTATTTACCTACCATTTTAAAGAAGTTATTTTTTGCTTTTTGAAGGCGGTTTTTTGTTTTTTTAAACATTTATTTTATTTTATACTTTTTAGTGATCCTATTTATGCTGTTACGTAGCTCCACTTCTAAATATTAATAAGAAACTATAGAACATTTCAAGCTCGCCGCAGACAACGCCGCGGGAATGTCATAGTCATATTTAAACCTAAATGTGCTTCGTCATACTCGCTCAACTTCCTTTATTGAAATATCTTATCGCCACCCTTGAAATAGGTACCGTTAAGGAGTTCCGGTGGCCATCTGTGGTCTTCATCATCAGTTCCACTTCACCGTATACTTTTCAAAAGCAAATGCATGAGTTACAGTGAAAAATACCAAAATCGCTATAGGTGTGCCTATAATATTTGAGGAGTTCTCTTGATTTCTCCATGATCCCATCATCAGATCCTGACGTGGTGACAATGGGACCAACTAGAAAGTATACCCAGTCGAACAACGAAAAAAATTTTCAAATCGGTCCAGTGGTCTTCGAGTAGGTAATCGGGGAACATACATAAAAAAAAAAAAAAAAAAAACCCGACGAATTGAGAACCTCCTCCTTTTTTTGAAGTCGGTTAAAAAGAAATTGACTTGTGTAAGTAATTATGACTATTATTGCCATAGTGACTTTGTGTACATTTTTCACGATTTTTTGCCTAACAACTCGTGACGTAAACATTATTCAATAAATCGAGTTGGTAATTCTTTGTTCAGTTCAATATTTGTTATGACAGGGCACTAAATAAAATCAAAACTGATAACATTTATTTCACAAAAACACACTGCAACACAATAGACATAGTAGGTACAAAAAAAAGCAAGATTAAAGCTAGAAAAGTTTATCTGTAGTGTAAAGTCAAATAGGACTCAGCTCGGGGGTGTTATTCTCTCAAAAAACGGCGGCCGGTCGGACGGACGAGCGAATCGAAGCGGGGAGTTTAAGTAGTCCCGTCCGAGCGAACAAAACAGATTTTAGCGCGTGCATTGTCAATTAGGCAGCCTTATACGTTCGAGAGGTCATGCTGCCAAATTGAATACACGCTCTAAAATGTGTTTTGTTCACTCTGACTGGACTATTTAAACTCGCCGCTTGGACAATGACACGTTCGTCCGCCCGTCCGTCGTTGTTGAGAGAATCACACCCCAGCACGGCTAGCACAAGTTGCCCGCGACTTCTTTGTCGCTCGGATCTCCCTTCCTATCTAGTCTGTAACGATAGAGACGCACTGAGCGACAAGCGAGAAAATACAACTTGTGCTACCCGTGCAGCACGTGCTGCAGCCGGAGCCACAGCGCTGGTTTTCAGCCGAACCCTGGTGTTCACCTAATCGTTGGAGAAAATGGTTTTTTTTACGTCAATACAATATTTCGGATACGATGGCCTAAATTCAACAATACCACGTCAAATCTTGTTTTAGTTTTCTAGTTCTTGAAGTCCCACCCGAACATATTAAGTTATTATTAACCTCCAAAATGGCCCAGACAAGGCCGACAGTAATTGGAGTGCGTACTTAAACGGTAGGTAAGCCTATTACAATAAAACTTAGCGCCTAATCTGTAACACGTGGCGACTTGTTGTGGTTTCGGATTATGGACGAAAACTAGCCAGCGCGAAGTTTTGCTAAGAAAAACAAAATAGGCACTAAATTGTAATGTAATTTTATCATTTCAACCAAAAGACTTCCAATGCGAGATTTCTAGTCTTATGAAAATAAACGTAATACCGATGATTTACATTCAGAAATAATTTTACTGTTCTTAAAAAGAAAAAAGAAAACATTTTCACTATATATCATTTTTAATTTAAAAAAAAAGGTAGGTAAGTGAATAATCACTATATTTCAAAAATGAACAAGCCGGTCGATAACCTTCAACTTAAGGTTCGTAGCCACTAGCTACTAAGATGTATTTCGTTATACTACTTTGGAAAAAACTCGTATCTGATATTTGGAGATGTACAAATTTAATCTTAACTCTCTTCACGTTTAAGTTTAAAATCTTACGTCACGAAATATGAGATAAGAGGTGTTTTCAATGCAATGACGATTTGTAAATATCAAACTTACCGCGCCTGAATCAGAGATATGTAAGAGTGAGGAGACATTTATATCGTTCCTTTTTCAAACGTATGTATAAAAAATCGTCCCTAAGGAACGGCTTAATCATCATTTAACTGACTGAGAGATTAAAACGATTGTATGAAGTCAGGAATGTGATTAATTTAAAACAGCGCCTGCTGTAATACAGTGAAAAGAAAAACGTTAACTTAAATCTTAAAGCCATAATAAAAACAGGCGCTTTATTAATAATTCCAATTGTAACACCAAGTTGAACTTAATTTAAACATAATATGAGTTTTTAAATACATACATAATCTCACGCCTTCGTTCCCAGAGTGGGGTAGGCAGAGCTACAGAATTACAAACATCTCTAAAAACTTGTTGATAATTCTATAACCACAATTGGCACAATATGAGTTTTTTTTACTTTTAAATTAAGGTTTGAAATTAATTTATTATAATTTAGACACTTTAGACTATATTATGATAGTTAACGAGTGAGTATTTATTTCTTCACATTTTATTCTGTTGGCTTCAAAATTAATGCCATATTTAGCTATAAGGTCTGTTCATCCTTACTTGTCTTAGGTATATAGTAAACAACTTTCTAACCTCAAAATTAACCATTTTTGGCTAAAACAGCTATTTTAAACAAAATAAAGCAATCACAGACAATACATTGGCCAAGTGATGTCCAAAATGTTACCTCGGTTTACTTTATTTACGATAAAAGAGCTGTTTAGCCAAAAAAGGTTAATTTTGAGGTTAGAAAGTTGTTTACTATATAAGACAAGTAAGGATGAACAGACCTTATATTTAAATAGGTATTTCTCTGTATAAGTATGTTTATCGTTGTCTAGGTTTATACTTAATAGTACAAGTCTATAGCTTAATTTGGGACTTGGTCAATTTGTGTGAGATTTTCCCCGGTTTTTTTTCCTGTACCGTGGTAACTTCTGCCAAGCAACTCCAAGTGGAGTCCCAGAGCTGACCTCGTTGGAATATATCCCACTTCGTCTTTATATGTTCAATCCCCGGTAGGTCAAATATTTGTGTTATGAGGACCTATATTTTGTTCCTCAGCGGGTATAAAAATATGTCACTAGTTTGACATTATGACAATATTTTGTAAGATCGTTTCCTTTATCAGTGTTCCGGTGTGGGGATAGGACAAGGCAGGTCTTAAATTAGAATTGTAGTTTTGAGAATTCATATGTATTTAGGTCTCAGATCAGATCCCACTTACCATCAGGTGGTCTGTGTGCTCGTGTGCCTTCTCCTTGTTATAAAAAAAAACCTACATTCATTAGTGAAGTCGGGAACCCATACTAACAGACTGATTATGTTTATGTCGTGTAATCTTGTTGGTACAGTCGGGCTTATAAGTAGCAGTGCACACTTTTGTACCTTGTCCCTTTAACACCTTTGAAAGATTAGCGCAGCATTTCAAACATAACTTATATAACGTTAAAGTGACAAAGCACTAAAGTGTGATAAATTCCATGGCGACGGAAAAGGAACCAAATGGATTGATATAAATACAACTGTAGAACCCTGTCGCAATGTGGTGTGGTGACGTATTGGACGTCACAACACAAGTTCGATTGATATAATCTGTCGCACAAGGTTATACAATGGTACGCGATAACATTTTGTCGTGTCCACCATAAAGTTAAATTACGAGAACAATAGCGTTATTAGATGCATGTATGGATGCTTCTGTCAATTTGAAGGGTCGAATTCATAGGAAGTTGTGTCAATATTAAAAGACCATTTACTAAGCCGACTGTACATATAGTTATAATGAACTAACGCCTACGTCACCAAAACCATTGAAACAGACATGAAACAGGTCACAGTGTCGCCATACCTCATATCGGCTCCGCCTCGAAGGCAAATCAAACAAAACGGCAACCGCAGCTGCCAATCGCAGATAATTACAAAGCGAAGTAAATTAGTTATCAACCTTATTATGCCGTGGCGAAATGAAAGGTCTTGGACTTAGATGAATTCACTGTGTTAGATGCGTCACTGGGTAAACTATCGATGTTTCGAAAAACTTTTGACCGCTCTTTGTTTTGTCCGATTTTTTCTCTGAACACATTAACTTTTCAAAATGTTTAAAGAGAACCTACAGAACCTGTAGGTAAGCTTAGGTTAGTTTCATAACAATCCAAGCAAAGTAAACGGTTTTATAGAAAAATGATTTTCGGACAATTTAAAATTCGGACAAATGAAACATCGGACAAAAGTTTTTCACACTTATGATAGGTAACCACGTCCCTGTCGTTGTACTCATAGACGAATACCTGACGTTTCCCTCGTTTCCACCGTACATGTAGATTCAAAAAAGCTGGCACGAATGCAATAAACAAAAGTAATGTCACCTATCACTGTGTGAGTGCCGTCCTTCGAACCGATGTTCGAATTTCAAACCGAAAACTTGTTATTATGTTGTATACTTTCGTTCACTCATTCAATCCATTCGTGCCAGATCTTGTGAATCGACCTGTACCTAAATTTTGCATCAGACTCACTTGATTTTGCAGGCATGACCAGCCATTATGGAAATATTGAGATATCTCACGTTTTTATAACACTCGTAGGTATTGTGTTGCCTTTATGGTGATAAAGCATCCGTTACTCTCGCACTTAGGAACCTAGTGGTCAGAAAGTGACAGATGTAACGTTAAACCACATCGATAAATGGTCCGACGATGTTTATACAATAACTTTATATTTTCCTCCAAGCTCTGTGACCGATCTACAACTTCGAAATCATCTAGCGTTGTGAAAATTATTTACTTGAACTAAGTCTATGTGTACAAGGTGAATGTGATCGAAACTTTTAACTCGTGCATTGTTTATTAGGAAACTGCTTCCTAATTTATGCAAAAATCTTATAACTATAAACGAATGCCGGGCACTAACAGGAAAATAATTTCTTCATCTTAAATATATAAAACAGTACCGTGACTGACTGACAGGACAATGCACAGCCTAAACCGCTGGACCTACGGACTTGAAATATGGAGGGAGTATTCCTTACCCCCGAGGTGTGCACGAAGAAAGGATTTTCCGAAAATCAACCTCCAACTGGAAGAAAATAGGGGGAGTAGCGGAAAGTTCTCATCAGATAACCAACATGCCCGTTTGCCTCATCTTTTATTTAAAAAATCTACGCGTACAAAGTTGTTGGCGCCTCTAGTCCTACTAATATTATAAATGCGAAAGTTTGTGTGTGTGTGTTAGTTTGTTACTCCTTCACGCTGCAACGGCTGGACGGATTTGGATGAAATTTGAAATGTAGATACTCATACCCTGGATTAATAGATAAGCTACCTACTTTTCATCCCGGAAAACGTAAAACTTTCCAAGAAATAACGATAATCTAAATCAACGCGGACGAAGAAGCTAGTAATATGTAAATTTAGAGTTAGAATCATTAATAAAAAGCACCCGAAAATCTCTATCCTTACTATTTTAAATCCGACAGTTTGTTTGTTCCTTGTTTACGATTCAACGCCTAAACCGAGTAATGTGAAATAGTACAGAGATAGTTTATTATCCAGCCAAAAACAGCATTTTAACTCGAAATCTATCAGTTCCTAAGGTAACAGTAAACCACTTTGCACGAATGCAGTCGGGTAAAATCAAGTAAAAAATACATAGTTTCTTATAGCATTAACAACATTTCTGATGAGCACTTTTTGTCTCAACCCTTATTGCATCTAACTAACGTTTATAACCGCGACAGCATGTTTGTTTTGATTGGTTCGCCTTTCTTTGGGTTCAAAACAGAGCAACCAATGTCAACCATGGACTTCAGTCAAATCTGTGACTTTTCACAGAGATATATCCGTTTACTTTACCTAGCCTTTTGTTTTTTTTTCTTTGTTGTTTGTATGGTTAACTACGCTTAACTATGGTCCAACTTTTTGGTCCTCCCC
Source organism: Acleris literana (assembly GCA_946894065.1). Taxonomy (NCBI): domain Eukaryota; kingdom Metazoa; phylum Arthropoda; class Insecta; order Lepidoptera; family Tortricidae; genus Acleris; species Acleris literana. The sequence goes on along the minus strand of OX335683.1, from coordinate 18,556,793 downwards.
AAAGGCTATTTTCTAACCCATCAAATTAAATGAATTCGAAACTCTATGCGAACAGACTTGCGAGAAAACCTTTTATTTATTATACTAAGTACATTGGTAAATTTTCGTGCTCACGTAGGTACTTATCTGTGAAATGACCATACAACAGAGTTAACGTTAAATTATCTTTTCAAGCTAACAACTAAGCATAAGCATGCCTTATCCTTATTACCTAATAGAATCAAAATCATCCGGAACTGCCCTCGTCCCTTATCAAAAGCTCCCAGCATCCTATGCCCAGTGCCCACCGACGCGTGACGCTGAGGCAACCGGCGCGACAAAACCGGCGCGCGCGCCGTCCCGCGCGACACTCGACCATGCGCCATGCGGCCCGCGCTGCTGCTCGCTCTACTCTCGCTCGTCGTCGCAGACCCGAGTCGAACGGAGACCTCCATCGAAAATGGAACAACGATTGACAGTGAACCTTCTCGCAGCGAAGCGTCAGCCGAAAATAGAACGGAACTTTCTGAAATTTTGATCGAAAACGACAACGGAACCACCTTCATAGGGGACGGCGACGGGACGATATCGGATGAAGCCGGGGAGCACGAACCGGTGGTCAGGAAGAAGAGGACGTTCGGGGACATCGTGTTCAGGGGTCTAGCGGACGTGCTCGGGTACAACGTCGCGCGGAAACCGCCCGCGGCGGCTTTCCCGCCGCCGCTGGCGCCCGTGCCCGGCATAGACGCTCCGCTCGCGGGGCCCGCGCCGGCCGCCCCACCGCCCCCGCCCTGCGGGGCGCCTCGCGCCGCAGCTCCGCCACCCTGCCGCGCGCAGGCCCCCCCGCCCCCACCGCCGCCGCCACCCCCGCCCAAGCCCCGGCCGCCCCCGCCCTGCCCGAAGCCGCGCGCGGCGCCCCGCCCTAAACCCAAACCCAGGCCTCCCCCGCCTCCCCCGCCGCCACCCCCTCCTCCTCCTCCTCCCCCGCCGCCGCCCTGCGCGCGTCCCCGAGCCAACCCGGCCACCCCGGCGCCGTGCGCGCCTCCCCCGCCCCCGCCGCCGCCGCCTAAAGCCGACAACCTCGACACCATCCAGTCTAACTTCCGGCTGCAGTTCAACTTCAACAGAAACCCGGCGACTCCGGCCCCGCCGGCTCAGGCGGACCAGGAAGAAATAGTAGATCAGGAGGAGATCATACCGGTCGCGATCGAGCCCCGCGCGGCGCGGCTGCCGGCGCGCGAGCCGCCGCGCCAGCCGCGCGTGTTCGTCGACGCGTTCGTCGTCAGAAACGGGCAGCAGCACCGCGTGCGCACCGTCGACGCGAACGACCCGAACGGGCCCCAGGAGGACGACTACCTCGCCTACGATGAGGAGCAATCCGAGGAAGCTCCGGCGTACGACGACTACGAGGACGTGCAGGAGTCCCGCGACAGGGCCAAAGCGGTGCGCGAATTCGGCTCCGCGGTCGACGCTTTCTGGGAGCAGAAGCAGAAACCGCCGAAGGTTGAGGTCAAAAAGAAGAAGAAACTTCCGGCGAATCATTATAGAAACGTGCATTTTGGGGATCGCGATCTCGCTGGGCAGATTCAGAGGCGCTCGGATAGTCAGGAGCAGCGGCAGAGTTTGAGCAGCGAGCGGGGACGGCCGCAACGCGTCCAGCCGCCGGCGCCGGAGGACGAGGAGGACGCGGAGTCGACGACTACGACTGAGGACCCGCGCCAACCGCTGCGTCCCCGCGTGCTACCGCCCACGGAACATAACCCCGGACAGATCGACACGGTCACGGTGCGCGTCCCGCCGATATACAGAGAGAAGCGGCCGCGAAAGCTCAACCGCGAACGACCAGAGCGGCCCGACAGAGACGAGGAGGAACAGGAAAACAGCGCGGAGACTGCGGATTCAGCAGAAGACGACTCTGACGGCGAGAACTCGATTCCGGCGCCGCGCACGGAGCCCCTGCGCCGCCGCCGCAAGAAGACCCGTCGGACCCGCGCAGTCGACGATGATCCATATGGCGCCGGTGATTATGACTACTACGGCCGCAAACTTCCCATCTCCGACGAGGAGAAACACTTCATGCAGCTGACCGTTCCGCCTCCGACGAAATACGCCGATTTGGCAAGGCTGGAAGCGCCAAGAGAATCTGGCTATTTTCTGGACGACCATGAGCGCTTGCAAAAAGATCCCGAAAGAGAAGGCGAGGACGAGAGGCTTGACGATCACGGCCGCGCGAACGACTCGGGGCGATCGGATGAGAGCGAGAGATTAACCGAGGATACAGAGCGGATTAGCGAGGATAGAGAAAGGGAGAGTGAGGATAGAGAAAGGGAGAGTGAGGACAAAGAGCGAGCGGGTGAGAACGAGCGCTCGGACGAAGACGAGCGCACAGACAGGCTGAGTCCGAACGCTCGCGTGCGAGAGACCGGGTACGAAAACAAATACATACACGCCACCCAGGTGCAATCAGACGACGAAACACCGGCACAACGCAAACCCAAAAGGAAAACTAAAGCTTAAAACCCCCACGCTCGCCGAGCATCTGCCATAATCCTTGTTCTTTTTAATTTATTCCTCGACGTCCCAAGAAGGCCTAAATCGTTGCTATTCGGCCACGTCTTTGTTAGTTTTTTTACACAATTTAAATGTGATTTCTAGTTGTTAAATCTCGCATTGTTAAACATTATTTTTATACTTAGATAGTAAGAGAATTGTAATTTAAGTTTCTTAATAAAGTTTCGAAAATAATAATCGATTTCATTTGTGGTTCATTCGTGAAATCCGATTAGGTCGCGGAACGGTCTCAACGTCTGGCGCGTTTGTGGGTGAAGGTCCGTAGATGAAATAGAAAACAAACAAAAAGCGTCAGTTTCGCGCAAAGTGCAATGACCCAGTTGCATTCTGGACAAGGTTGGCGTGATAAAAAGTGCAGTCGTTACGTAACCCTTTCATCCCAAGAGTAGGTACTCTGGCGACTTGCATTTTTCTCCTTTAATAATCCCAGAAAGTTAACCACATGAGTAAATATAGTTGTAACAACGATAGGGAATATTTTTGAGGATCGCCATTCAACAAACGTGGGAGTTGACCGACGAGGCTGGCAGCGCAAGTATAACTTTCAATAAAGAGAATGCTATATTATCAATTTAACCTAGGTCAGGCATGCTTTGTCTGACGAAATAACTAATAAAAACTTTGATTTAGAACGATTATTTGGCTTCGATTATTGCTTGCTTTTACTTTAACTTCAATGATATACCAATACGGGATTAGATCTGTTATAACAACATCGCCTTTCATCATCATCATCAGCCTATAGGTACTACTTCACTGCTGGACAAAGGCCTCTCCCAATGCACGCTACCGAGCACGATATCTGATTTCAATATCACTTAACATTCCGTTTTTTATTATTAACTTTATTCGGAACAATACTCATGGGAAAACACAGTAGAACCACTCGCTGCACACACCCGTCGTCGATACACGCAATTTCCAGTCGCTACACCTTGGGTACCGAAATGTCCAAGACAGTGTGCGAAAACATAGCTTTTAAAAATATAGCTGATTTGATTACACCCATGAGAATTACACGTCTAGTGAATGCTTCTATGCTTTTTTTGAAAAAGTTGTCCTACTTTCTTCGTAAGATGGCAACTGCGTGCGACTGGTTTCCGAACAATCAAAATTGTAATATTTATTCAGTAAACTGGCCACATGAGAGCTCTTTTACACGTCGGTAATATGGAGTGAATCTACTAGCTCTTCGGACAAGACCATCGTTGCGGAGAAGAAGGGTGTATCAACGATATTTTGACATAAAGCACAGGTGTAGCGACCGTAAAATGAGGTTGGGTTCTGTAGTAACAATTGTAAAGCGAGTAAGTAGGATATTTTTGAAATAAATAATAAAAATACACTCACACACATTTATTCCACAGACTCCATTGGCTAGACCGATGGTCACTATAATAACAGCCTTGACCGCGACCAATTCTCGACCTCAAATCTCGTGCTTTTTGCACTCCAAATATTTTATTATTAGTAAAACAAGTCACGCATCAATAATTTGGTAATCTTTGGTTGGTTCATATCGGTTTGATATAGGCTCTATTTATAAGGTATTCTGGTTGTTTTGGATGTCGTTTACAACCTCCGGTTTCTGAAACAAAAAAGGAAATATGATTTTGAGAAGGCCGAATTACTAATCAAATTCGAATAATATAATATTCAGAACGTGAGTTTATGTGAGATTTCTTTAAAATGCGTACATAACCAGAATAAAATATCTTCCATGAAAAATTATCTAACTGATGGTGAAAACCGCATTTTAATCCGATCAGTAGTTTTTGAGATCATCGCGGACATAAACATACAGGGTACATACTGCACAGACGCGGGGAGGGAAATTGTTCTATAATAGGGTTTCGAACAAACAATTACTTATTCAAATAATAGACGTTCGTCGAAAAATGATTGTGCCAAGTAGGTAAGTATAATGCCAAATACATTTCGGACAATCGGTATTATGCCAAATAGACGGCACCCACCACTTACATTTCTATGACCTCGACCAAAAGCAATCGGGTGTGGCTATCGCTTCGTAATACATTGTACCTAGAGTCAATATACTTATGTAGTAAGTGTTATCTACAAACGAATTTAACGACGACATTAGTGGTGGTAAAACCTTGTGTAGGGACCGTCCGGATCGCTACCACCATTCCATCCTACCGCCGTGCTACTGTATTCGCATTGTTGTTGCTGTGTGGGGATAAGACAACCGGTGAAATACTAGCACAGAGGCACGCCATCTTAGTCCTCAGGGTTGGCAACGCATTTGCGGTCTTAGGTTTGTAGTCTTAAGATTGTAGCCTTGAAAATTAAAATGTCTATGGGTCACATAGATCCCACTTACCACCATGTGGCCCGTGTGTTTGTTCGCCTTCTCCATGCCATGCAATTTTCTTTTTTTTTCTTTGCAGAAACTGCGTTGCTACCTAATTACCTAATTACCTAAACACTAATATCGTTACTTTACTTTCTCAACCTCTTATCTGATCGAATTTTTTGATAGGAAAGTAGTCTTTATAAACCTTGGAACATGAGTGTTTTTTCGATCTAACTATTCGATCAGATAAGATGTTATCTATGCAATAAATTACGTTCATTTTACTACAATAGCTTAATTAAAAAAATGGTTCGCAAGGTGGTCTGCCTCCTCCTAAATGATTATTACCTACCTACCTCAAGTTAAAGATCATATGGTCATAAACTGACTGTTGCATAAACAAATGTACTATCTTCTGTATCATCATAAGAATCAAGTGCACGTCATTAGACCTTGTCCATTACTGGGTCCATCACCTACTATTATTTTACTCTTTAATCAAGAACCAATAGCTACTTACCTCGCCATGTTGTTTCTTCATGTGCTTATTCAAAGACTGCTTGTGATTATACCGCACACCGCAGACGTCGCACGCATGCACCCGCCTGTGCTGCGCATGAGTGGTAGCATGGAGCGTCAGCGCACGCCGCGACTTGAACGCGCGCACGCAGCCGTGCGCAGTGCACGCATGCGGGCGCGCTGACGTGTGGGACAGCATATGCGAAGACAGTTTGTTGGTTGCGAAACGCTTGCCGCATACTGGGCAGATGTAGGGTTTGACGCCTGATGGAAAATTAAGGCAAATTTGAGAGATATTACTATTAAGAAAATGTAGGAGCCGCACTTCTTTGGTAACATTGTTTGCTTTGCATTTAGACAATTTTAAAAATGTAATAAATAAATAATCAACTAATTTAAAATATTAACAAACTATTTTTTGTACAAAACGATAGCAGTAATTCAAATAAAAAGTTGAAAAGATACAAAAAGCCAACGGCACGAAGTGTTCCCAGGCGGTCACCCATCCAAGTACTGACTTCGCCCGACGTTGCTTAACTTCGGTGATCGGACGAGAACCGGTGTTTTCAACGTGGTATGGTCGTTGGCGAAAGCAGAGGCAAATAAAACGATCTATACATAGCAATATTGTGACGTCATTGATAAATGATAAATGACAATGATAATATACGTATAAATAAATTTACTTATACACTGCTTAACGCTACTACTTATACTATGCTTATAAGCTATTTTAAAATTGGTAGGGAACTTGGGATGAATGGATAGAATTAGTGGATGATAGTTTGTACAGTCGAGTTCATAAATATGTGTATATTTTAGTACCTTGTCTATTTAATGTCATGTTTAAAATGCCATATATTAGCTGTTACAGGGATTAAAGTGACAAGGTTCTAAAGTGTACACATATTTATGAACTCGACTGTAATTAATTAAGCGATACAGGAATACAGGCTAATTTAAAAGTCGAACTAAAAACTAACGCAAAATAACGTAATATAGCGTAAAATAACGTAATATAGCAAAATGTGTGTATGTTGGATCGGCAATACGTTTAAAAAAATGTATGCACGACACCAAAGCAAATTATTCAAATAAAAAGTAGAAAAGATGCAAAAAGCCAACGGCACGAAGTGTTCCCAGGCGGTCACCCATCCAAGTACTGACTTCGCCCGACGTTGCTTAACTTCGGTGATCGGACGAGAACCGGTGTTTTCAACGTGGTATGGTCGTTGGCGAGAGCAAAGGCAAATAAAACGATCTAGTGAATAGTAATATTGTGACGTCATTTATACATAATTATATAAATAAAATCATCATTATCATCATTATCATCAACTTATACACTACTAGACTAGTTATACTATGCTAACTTATTATACTATGGTTATACGTTATTTTAAAATTGGTTGGGACGAATGTATAGAATAAGTGAATGATAGTTTTTAATTAAGTGATACAGGAATACAGACTAATTTACAGTCCAACTAAAAACTAGCGCATAATATAGCAAAATGTTCGTGTCTGAGGCCCTACTTCGAAAATCGAAGTTCGAAGTTACGTTAGCTCCATCCCTGTAACTCGTCATTCGAGACAAGATCGAGAGAAAGGGATGGAGCTATCGTAACTTCGAACTTCGAATTTCAAAGTAGGGCTTCTGATTTGATCGGCAATACGTTTAAAAAAATGTACACGAAGGTAAGTAATCAAAATAAAAAGTTGAATGAATGCAAAAAGCCAACGGCACGAAGTGTTCCCAGGCGGTCACCCATCCAAGTACTGACTTCGCCCGACGTTGCTTAACTTCGGTGATCGGACGAGAACCGGTGTATTCAACGTGGTATGGCCGTTGGCGAAAGCATAGGCAAATAAAACGATCTTGTCAATAAAACATATTGTGACGTCATTTAATAAATTATGTCGTTTTCAGAAAACGTTAGCTTTAATTATGAATAAATTCAGAAAAGCATAAGTATTGGTGTATTGTAGTAGTCGTGAGCAACAGCTACATTAGTTTTGTTCATTCTGTCATATTATGCCAGCTTATACAACTTGAAATAAAGTACAGAGCAACAAATTTCAAAAAGATTATGGGATTCAGGTTAAATCAGTTGGATTCTCAAAAGAGCTTATGAAAGTTGTAGCACTGTACTACAACACATAAATTATTCTTCTAGTAACACTTAAAATGTACGAACCAGTATGTATTCTCATGTGGTCATTGAGTGTGTTCTTGCAGGAGAAGGTTTTGCCGCACTCTCCACAGTCATGTGGGCGTTCACCTGTTGACAAGACGAAATGTTTGTACAGGACCCTGAATGAAACATCTACTATTTTGCCCTGCTTTACTTGAGTAGAAAATGTTGGTAAATATATCCTAGAGAACTGTTAATTCAAATAAATAAATAAATAAATAAATTCAAATAGCCTTTATTCAATGAGCAGTATAACATTCCAATATTGTGTGTAACTCAATTTCATTAATGTAATTCAAATAAACAACAAAAAGAAGGTGGTTCTTATTTTTTGCATTTGTAATTTTTTCAATTAAGTATATAACATGTTACAAAAATACCAAAAAAATAATAATACCAAAGCCAAAAATATTGTCAACTCCAGCACGTGGTATGTCGAATTTTACCGACAACTTAACAGACAATTAGAGTGTTAACAGCTGTCAAAATGTATGAACTAACAGGTGAATAACATACCCTGTTGGCATATAATAGTAGTCTTGTAGAAAATAAATATATGGTAAGAGGCGAGTTTGGTTCCTACTGGTAATTCAGACGTTGTAATTGAGCTTACGAACAGTTCATCATAGTTTATTGCTGTCTATCTTTTTATGCATACTTTAACGTACCATTATGAGCCCTAACATGCGTGTTTAGGTTAGTATTGGTCGTAAAGGTCTTGCCACAACCGGGCTGAGGGCAGACGCGACGCGCGCGGGGGGCGCAATGACGCGCTGCCAGCCAGCGAGTCAGTAGTAGGGCTCCGCAGTGGCAGGCCCATTCTCTCTCTCCAGAGTGGCGCTTGCTGGAATAACAGAAAACTAATGGGAGTAAAGGGTTTGTATTGTTACTAGAGACAACGTTGAAGCTCGGGAACACTGAACCCTCCGTCCCATGTGTTAAGAGGTGTTATGTTTAAATAAAATTAACTTTAAGGGAATTATGTTAAATCTGCTAACATACAGGATGCTTAGTTATCATGCATTTATGATTTCATATAAAAGATTTATCTTATTATCTGTAAAAAAATACATTTATCCTGTTAGATTAGTTTAGAATTATTCAATGGTGTTGTCAATATGTAGAGATAATAAAAAATATGAATGCAGCAGCATTCTTTCACTTTATGGCTTGACAAAAAAAAAACAATTAGGCGGACCCACAAAACTGTCCCCAATGGACGGCAGCAGCTACCATACCCAGGAAATACAAGTTTTTTGCTCGTAGTGTGTCATAAAGATTTAAAATAGCAATTACAAATCACTGGAAACAAGAAATGCTTACAGGTGCAACATAAAATTAAATTTCCTAGTGAAAACCTTCCGACAATACTGGCAGGTATGAGAAACAGGCGGCGACCAGTGCTTGCAACGTCGTTTGGACCCACACTCAGGGCACTGTTCCGATTCTAGCACTAATAATCCACTACGATTATGTTCAAAACTGTCCAAACTATTCTTTTGAGGTATTACATCAAAATCAGTGCTTTCTTCTTGAGAAATACATTGTGTTACTTCGTTTTCAACGTTGCCTTCGAAGTTTGAGATTTCCTTTTTCTCTGTTACATGAGCATATCTCGCTGCTAGTATGTTGTTGGATTGTTCACATCTATTTAAAAAATTGATTGTTGTATCGAGATCGGAAAGGCATTGTAAACATATAGACGATGGGCCACCATCATCCACCGCGATCTTTAATTTGGTATATTTTACAAGTCTGTCGTACGGCGACGAACCCTTTCGCTTTCGAAACAGTGAGAATATGGTGTCCTGCTGTTGAAAGCATATTCTACAAACGTTTTCGTCACTGTATTCATTCATATTTTAATACGAGTCATGCAAATAAACTTAGAACGAGCACCGAATATTAATATTGCGCGAAATGTGTCAAAGTGACATTAGCAGTTGCGTTCTGAAATACGTTATTCATTCGTTCAAAAATTAAGGAAATTATTTTCAAAAATAGTTTAAATACACATTCGTCATAAAACTCACTCACTCTTTTGAATACCTATTACCATTATGTACATCTTTAATTTTATTATTCTTTGATATTTTTTTATTTAATATCGATATAATAATCGATCATTATGTAGTCAATTTTAAAATGGTCGTTACCTTGATCCTTGTAGGCCGGTCTAATAAATCTTAAGAAAACCTGAGGACACGACGTATACCACAGCAGTTTGGGCGGGCGAGAGTGAGAGCGCAGAAAGTGATCGCCGTATTATTTGGTAACCGACACGCGTGAGTCGCGTGCTAAGTCCTGCGCCTGTGTGAGACGGACTTGGGAATCGGGTTTCTTTTTGGTAGGAACTGGATAAGAAGAGTTTTAGGTTTACATTATAAAGTATTGATATGAAAATACTCCCAGTAGGTACCTGGTTGAATTTGCTAGGAAAAAAAACATGTCATTCCTCTCCTGGTGCTGCGTGGTGGGACTGGCGGGTGTCCATGGGCGGCAGTGATTACTTTCCATCAGGTGATCCGCTGGCTCGTCTACCTCTAAATTAAATAAAAATACCCGTGTGCATAATTTTAACTTAAATATGATAGAAGAATAAGCGAATGCACACGCTTTCTCTTGTTATTTTACAATAGGTACCTCCCTAAAGTAAATAAATACAAAAACTTATAGGAATTTAATGTTTAATAGACCTTTCTTCATTTATTTCTTTTAGTGTTGTACTTATTTTGTTAGTTGTTGTCTTTAATTATTTCTCGATCGATCAAGGGTTAGCTGGAAGAGATCCCTTAAAGGGATAAGTTCGCCTTTGTATATCCCTTCTGTATTTTTGTCTATTTTATAATAGTTATCTCTTTTGTTTGTACAATACAGTGTTTACATACATAACTACTTACAGTATTCCCAGCTTCTTAATAGCTTTCGCCCGCTTGCACTTGTAACTGACAGTATATTTGTCACCCGTGTCAGAAAAACGAATATTGCCGGTAGCTATTAAGAAAATTGTAGCACTGTATATATAACGCCACGTACAAGACGCTTTTAAATGAGAGCACACTGTGATGTTTCTCGCCGGACAGCTATATCACACAATATTACTTTTATGTTGTCCGGCAGCATGAGCTCGTCATGCTCGCTCAAAGGTCTTTGCTTACGGCGGCGTCGTTGATCGGGTCGCCACCTTCCCGAACACATGGTTGAAGGAGGCGATGGCTGAGATATGCGTCATACTCGTGAACGGGTGCTGTTTGTGGGGTCCGGTCTGTTCACGTCTGCAAGGACTTGTTGCTCAGTTAATGATTTCAGTTATGGCTTTTGACGTAGAGACCTGGTCGTGTTGTTCTCCTAGACATTATTTTTAGTTTCATGTATTTGACATGTAATCTTTTTAATTTTTACATTTATTTGTAATGTTTTTAATTTTATTTTTTAATTTTTTTATATGTGATAGTTCTAATAATTTATATTTGTTGCTTTATTACCTTGTAATGTAACTTACTTTTAAGTATTATTGTAGTTTATGTTTGAAAAAATGACCTTCTGCTGGAGTTTCTTGCGGCGATTCTTCTCCGCAATGATGGTCTTGTCCGAAGCGCTAGTAGATTCACTGTATATTACCGACGTGTAAAAGAGCCCGTATGTGGCCAATCTACTGAATAAATATTTTGATTTTGATTTTTGATATAAACATACTAATTAGGTAAAATTTCAATCATACCTATTCGCATTTTTTTTATAGGCAGGTATACTGGTTCTACCTTACTTATCTATGTAAGTATTCAAGCAAGTAATTTTACATAGTTATGTTATGCCAATGCCACGAGACCGGCCTAGCCTAATGTGGGGTCCATAGTTGATATTGGAAACTTTGTAAGCTTCTACGGGTAATAAATTATTCGAATGAGGACATTTAATTTAAAATAAAACCTAGAAAATCTAGGTTTTATCGCACAAATCCGTCCCTGTCCCGCTACAATTTTCTCCCGATTACGTTTCTTGATCGATTGGTATGCGCAAACGCACGCGTGTTACACGAATGACGGCAGCTAGCCGCGAGCACCATTTTAAAAGACCGCGTCCAACCTCCAAACTATACCATCACACGTTCAACTTAGACTCAGTTTGCAATAGCAAAGATTTCGGAAGAGGAATTTAGATGCGTTCATAGGAATGGTCCAATCGGCCGCGCAAGGACGATCCGGCCGCGACCGGACCTGAGTGAAAACAGGACGCCAGCTACATACTAATGCGCTGTCTTCGAAGTTATAAGTATAGGTGGTAAGAAACCTCCGCATTTCGTTCCTGAGCAGTACTCGCGCCGACCGGCCGCTATGAGGTTCACTTTAGTGAGTATCTGAGGAGTGCAGTGTCGTAGTGAAGTGGCAGTGAAGATAAAATTTCGTGGTGTATTTCAGATTACGGTGTTGTGCGCTTGCGTGTGGGTCGCGGCCGGAGACGGGTTCGAGACCAAGGCCAAGCTGCTGGCACGGCTGGCTGGGAAGATCAAGCATCACAAGCGAGGGGTCTTCTCCTCAGCACCAACCTACAAATACGGACATGACATCCCTCACGTCACTCATTCAATAGTAAAACCTATCGTCGTAACCTACCCCCCTACCGCCTCTGTAACAGCAGTGAAAGTACCCTTGCAGCATCCACTAATCCAGCGGTATCCCGTCCAAGTAGGACATAGAGTTCCAGTTCCACATCCTCACTACGGACTTAGATTCCCGCACCACACGAAGGTTGTAGCGCCAAACCCTGGCCAACACTTCCACCATCATCACCACCACGTTGCACCAAAACCGTTGGTTCCAATTCTACCTGCCCATGCAATCCCGGCGGTACCAGCGTTTTCTAACCTCACTCCAATTCCTCAACCTTCAGTCACTATAGCGCAACCCGTTCCCGCTCCGCCACCTGTCGCTCCCATCATCCCTGCTTCTCCGCAGTTCATATTGCCACAAAATCATGTACACTTGAAGCCTGTGCTGCCGGCTCCTGTTCCCATCCAGCCAGCCCCAGTCACTCCTCTTTATCCCTATGCTCCTCAGTTCTCTTACGCTTTAAGACCTGGTAACGCCGTACAGACGTCTTACTTCGCAACGTATCCGAGGTATCCACTGAACTTCCACCAGCATGTGTTACCCTTGGCCCCTTCAGTAGCACCAGCCGCGGGTCCTATCTTCTTAGAGCGTCCTCAAGAGCCCCATTACCACGTGCTTCCGCAACACACCCACGGCGTCGTAGAACAGCCTACGCCGGCCGTGGCAGTCGAACCTACCTTCTTACATCCAACCCAAACAATCATTCCTCAACCGGCAGTCCACTTGCAACCAACTCAACCATCCGTCCATGTAGACCATAACGGTTGGGCGCCAGTTCCTCACGGTCACGACCTTGCCGATCACCACTTTAATTCCCATGTGGCTCCAACACAAGAGACGCACTTCGCTCAACCTCATGACCACTTCACGCAAGAACAAGGCCAGCAAGTATACGAGCACCATACGGGAGAGGAGCAGTACCACGATTACCAGCACCAGCTGCAACATCATATCCAACATCAGATAGAACAGGCGCAGTACGAACAGAACCTAAACCATCAGATAAACCCGGAGTATGGTCAGCCGAATGTGGATTATCAGAACCAAATCGCGCAGCAAGAATATGCTCAACACGCGCATGATTTAGCGCAGCACGAGCAAGCTCAGCACGCGCACGCTCAGCACGCGCATGATTTTTCGCAACATGAGCACGCACAGCAAGATTTTAGTCAACACGAGCATGACTTCAGTCAACATGGCCAGGACTTCAGTCAGCATGGGCAAGACTTCAGCCAGAATGGCCAGAATTTTGGTCAGCAGCCACAACAGGAGTACGGCGCTCCTCAGCAGCACGTTCTAGAAGGCCGCAGCGAGGAGGCCGAGGAGCCTCAGCGGTTCCACAACCACATCCCCCTCGCCCTCCAACCCCCCCTCGACCGCCCGCTTGACCATTTCCGGTAGCTCGGCAAACCTTAGTTTAGCAACTGCTTAGCATTTATTTACATTATGTTATAGTTCGGAGTGATGTGATACGAGTTTACGATTGCCTAACTAATGTTATTTACACTACGATTAACTTAGCTTTTAGTTTATTTATTTTGTAATAAAGTAATTTCACATGTGCGTTGACAGTTTTATTTATAAAGTTATCTACCTAAGTATATAAAATCGATGGTTGATCGAGCTATTAGGTGGTGTAATTTGCCACCTGCCGGCAAGTAAACTTAGTACATTTTATAATTGGGTCGACTGTAGTACTCGCTCGGCAGTAATACATCACGCTTGACTGCGACAAGTCTGCAAGTGACCACTAAATCAGGACACACGTGGTTTGCGCCCGCGGCGCTCCTAGATAACCAAGTTGTAATTATGATGCTTACAAGTGTGATCTGCAGGGCGAGAAATGCAAATGGGTCAGTATGCCGGGTATTCGGAAACTAGAAGAGTAAGGGTAATATATTCCTAGGAGCCAATGCCTCGATTTTGGCAAAACAAAAACACAACCAGTATTATATCCCGAAAAAAGTATGTACATCGTTCTATTAAGGGGCTTCTAAACGGGCCATATTTGGCCGACATAATATGTGGCCGACAACTATTGGTGTCCCTCCTTACTCGTATGTTAGAGAAAGACACCAATAGTTGCCGGCCACATATTGCATTGAAAGTATGTCCCGTTTAGAAGCCCCTTTACAGTAATTTATAATTTATGAAGGAGAACGTTCCGTATAGTATAATTAGGTAAGCAATAGTTTTAACAAAAAAAAGTACCTACAACAATATCAATGGTCCTCACACGACGACAACCCAAGGTAAATCTTAAAAACATGATGCGTGAACAGATGAGGGATATGATAGATTTATGCTATGGATAAAAATATGGCGTCTACTGCGTCAATGCTACCATTAAAGCATTAATTGTCATGTGCAATACATTGACGACTCTTTAACCTAAGTTGGTAGTGACCCTGCCTACGAAGCTAGCGGTCCTGGGTGCTATTCCCGGTATGGGCAAATAGTTGTGTGGTGACGGCGAGTATTTGTTCCTGAGTCGAGGATTTTATGAATACTCGCAGGTACGGTCACGGACGTTAATTAGAGACCCATAAAAAAAATGTCTTGAAGTCGTCAATGTCATTAGAGATACCAAATCATTTGTAAATTATAGGAAACTCAACCTTATTGTTGTAGAGTGTAAGATTGGCTTTGGACCTAAGGTACCTCCCCACCTTAGGTCCAAAGCCAATCTTAGATTCTATTACATTCCCAAATATATGTTATTGACTGTACTGAATACCTTGTGTCTTTTAATTTTGTATTTATGAACTATACGCAGTGCGTGAGAACAACGTGGCCGTTTAGAATTTCGTTCTGCGCCCGCGTATTGGATCCTATTTCATGTGTAATGCAACTGATTTATCTCGGAGCAACGTGTTATTATGCCGGCCCTAATGGAGAATACGACTGGTAAATACAGGCACCATTTAAAGGTAGTATAAGTTAATGAATTTCAAAATGTTACGCCCTTATAGTTCTGGACTCTAGGTCATCTAGGTGTAATGTACGAACGGAAAATGTTGTACATATTCTATGAAGTGTATGATCTTATGGCCTTTAGGTTTTGGACTGCAGTATAGTTGACTCAGTTGACCCAGTTTTGGAACTGCAAAAATGATTTGGATTTGATTCGCTTTAATTATAGGATTAGGCGAGCGATGGAAATAGGTACCATATTAAAGGGGCAGGCGTTGTGGTAATTTATTTGTAACTAGCGGCTAAAATATATATCTACATCTGTTCCAATCCTTTCATGTTTTCCGGGTACTAAAGAAGCTAAAAAATATTATGTTTATGTTGGAGGGGTTTGGACCGCCCAAGCCAACATAGGGATTCGTGGAAGGAACGGAGGGAGGCCATTGCCCAGCCGTGGGATAATACGGGCTGTTAAATTTAATTAATTACCTAACATAAAGTCAGGGTCAATAGAAATGATAAATGATGTAAACAAAACCAAACGGACCCATTTACCATTATTACACCATAATCACGTACAAAGGACGTCGCGTGAGGTATTTTTAATGATGTACACGCTTGATTGTTACTTTTACATTCTGTTTAAGATTAAATAACTATTAACTATACGATTTTAAAAACAAAACTCGTTTGCAGAAATATTGAGGTTATTTGTCAAACTGTACTGATTTGTTTACAGCTTTTGACATTTCTATTGACCCCGGCTTTAGGTATATCTGATAGCTGTTGCAGGTGCCCATGGGCAGCATATCACATATTCATCTGACCCGATAGCTCGTTTGCCCCCTCTAGCATAAAAAATACTGAATTATAAAATGTAACCCTACCATTATGACTAATTGACGGAATAATAGAAAACCGCAGCACAGTAAGTAGGTAATGTTACATTCCAATTTTAACTCGATTCCAAATCGAATAAGCGCGAGCCCAACTCAGCCTCGCCCATTGTTTTGTATTTGTTGTTTTTCTTCAGGGTTTGTTCTTCCATACCAAATTTGACGCTTGTATGTTCTACCGTTTTTACGATACTACAAAAATAAAAATACGTTTGAAAAAAAACGTTTCTTGTACAGTCACGAACTTAAAGGGGTTTGGGTAAAACTGTTGTCATTTGTAAAATGCATACAATTTCAAGGTGAGCGGCCATTCGTAAAAGTGGTAAATTATGATAGAATAATTAAAAATAAACATATTTTGTTATGTAATGTAATACTTACTCTTAAGTGCATCGGAGCCGAGATATTTAAATATTCATACTTGGGCGTACTTTTGTACTAAAAACGATCTATTTAAATCTTTAAAATCTCCGCTCCGATATTATTTAACGCCATAAATTATATATATCGATGTGTATTTAGAGGTCCTCTAAATAACTATGTAAAAATCATCCGTGGCCGCTGAAAAAAAAAAGACAATATTCTTCAAACAAATTTACCCAATGCCCTTTGGGACCCACCTTAGGTCCAAAGTCATTCTGACGTTCCACAATAATAAGGTTGAGTCTCCTATAAGTTACAAATGATTTGGCATCTCTAATGACATTGACGAAGGACTACAAGCCTATTTTTCTTGAAATGGGTCACAAATTAACGATCGCGATAGTATGGGGACCCCCTTTTTTATATCATTGTCTTTATAGCCTTTTAAAGTAAGGACGGACGGACAGCGTAGGCCATTAGGCATATTAATAAAGCCCCGTTGGGCCCCCGCTGAACCAAGGGGCTGGACATTTGGAGGGAATATTCCTGGGTATCTATGAATAGGCCAATGGCGTGTCGTAGGTATCAGGAGGAGAACAAGCTGGTAGAGAATAGAGAAAAGTGGCAACTACTCCACCGACGAGAGGATAGTGAAGTTACAAAATTCATATTCAAATATTAAATTATACTGAGCATAAATGAATATTGAGCACTCACGTATTACCTACTTGTCTAAATTCGGGTAGTGAGCATGAGGGTTATAAGATAAGATGATAAGAATTTTTTCACACCACATGCTCGAATTTGCCCAATTATATATCATGCAAACCTCACCTAAAGTAAGTGATATAGTCATCGGCTAACCAGCGAGTTATAATGAGATTTGACTTCGTATGAAAAATTGTTCCATAGAAACCTACAGCAAACAGAACTTATTTGAAAACCGAACTAACAAGCCATATACGCAAAACAAAGAAAATAAAACAAAAGGTGAGAAAAGTAGAGCATTCTCCTTTGGGATAAAGCTGTTTTCGTCTTGGGCGAGCTTGAATCCCTCGCTGCACTCAGGACCTCGAACTCGTATCACTCCGTTACGCTCGGGAGTTAAATCTGGAGTCCCTTATTTGCTCAGGATTCAATATCGCGCCCGTGACATAAAACAGTGCTTTATCCCCTCTTTATCTACTATTATTTTTAACGTATGAAGGATAAGTTAAAAATAAAAATTCTTGTCATCTTATAACCCGCATGCTCACTGCCCGAGTTTAGACAAGTCTTAGACAAGTACATAATGTGTGTGCCCAATATTAGTTTATGCTCGGTATAATGTAATATTTTATTCATCACTATTATTAGAGTTATGTATTGTAATTAACAATTTATCAGCAACTGTAGAACAATACACGGCCGCTGTATCGAGGTCCATGATTCATCTCACGAGGTATGCTCGGGGTAAAAACACTATCTTAAATGATAATCCAACCTTTTAACATAACCTCACGTAAGTTGGTAATAAAAAAGGGACAAGTCCAAATACCTGCGGGGTTATAATGACATATCTATGCAGTTATGAGATTCTAGCCAAGATGCAGAAGCTACTGACGTTTTTCTTTTCTATCACTCAAAATGTATGGATGACATTCTCGTGCGGAGCGATAAACCACGTGGTCAACTGTCATCCCATGCATTTCAAGTGATAGAAAAGAAAAACTTGAGTAGCGTTTGCATCTTGGCTAAAGCCCCAGGAGCTTTTTGACTGCTAAAGCTTTGTCGTTTACGCTCGCCGTTAAATGAAATGCACAGCTATGTCATAATAACCCACTGAACAGCGAAAAAATGTGTTTGTACCTACTGTAAATTTTTATACCTTTGAAATTTGAGGGCGCCCGTTTACTTACATGTCTATAGAACTGAAGGATTAAGTAGGTTATATTGAAGTCAGTTGGTCAATCGTAGATAAGCTTTAATGTTTTTTGTCATAAAGGTTTCCATTAAAAAAAAAACTTTTTTTTTATCAATTACGTGTAATGAATTAATGAATGATATTTATTTTCCAAAGTAAGTCACAGTATACATTGCATGTTATGTCAAAAGTACAAGAAATTACATTGGAATCGTCAAAAATATACACAAATTTATTATAAAAAATAAAATAAAAAGTCAGGATAACAATAAAAATACAAAACTAAAGAGTTATCACCGTTAAGGATCGTCTTAAAAATAGCATGCTACCAAATTGAAATGGAATGGATCTACAAAGAAAGATATTAGTAACGTTGATTGTCACCTTACCTACGCTTTATTCTATAAATTAACCAAACAAACCTTGCTAACAAACCGTTTAATTTATAAATTTAGTACAAGTTAACCAAATTTGAATGTAAACTGTCTGTCTCTTTGCCCTGACAGTACGAGCCAACAACTTAGAGTACCTAGGGCGCTAGAGGGGCCTAGGTCCGCGTATAAAAGCCTAGACGTCCTAGCCAGGAGCAGTGCTCATACAAACTCCACGCAAACATGAAGGCTATCGTAAGTTTTAACTTATAGTGCTTAAAAAAACTAGGTTCCTATTAGTTGGCCTTACGTATTGGAAGGCTTTGTTTCGTTTGAATATAATTATATAAAAAATCTAGCCCTTTGTTGCATATAAACCAGAAAAAAGGGATCCAAATTATTTCATACACAAATACGCAAATGTTTGCATTTGGCTTCTTTGTTGTAATCGATAATGTTACAAAAAATTATTAAAGTCTTATTTTAAATTTTTTACGCAACTCTGTGCGTAAACCTTGTTAATTATTTCTTTCGGGTGACAATGTTTTCCAAGACGAAAACTATTCTAGTTTATTTTAGTTCGGCACGTTAAATCGTAAACTGATTATGCTGTTGACGCTCTGACAGCCCTTCCTGTCAAGTGATTACCAGCTGCAGCGTCCATAACTTGAACAGTATAGTGGCGATATACAGGGTGTCCCATAAATCGGCGTCAAACTACCTAGGGCTGATAGGGCAGCTAAAAAGCTATCGATTTAACCCCTATGTATGTTCAGCGATTTTGCTAGTTTCGGAGATATTGAGCATTGTAATCTGAATTTTTGTAATTTTTTCTTATGTAACAAAAATTCATTAATTTCATGTTTTGTTTCATAAGTTTCTCAGTGGTGGTATCTTACATAATTAGAATCATTACGAATCAGCGAAGTTATTAAATCTATTTGCCCGTTTTTGTAAAATATTTTTTTAAAGTAATGACATAAAGTTTTTGTCTCCGTACTAGGTGTCCCACTTTGCTTTTCATTTTGTATGGAAAAAAAACTTTATGTGATTAAGGGAAAATTACAAAATGTAAGATTTAAATGATCAATATCTCCGAAACTAGTAAAAATCGCTGAACATACATAGGTGTTAAATTGATAGCTTTTTGCTGCTCTATCTGCCCTAGGCGGTTGACGTCGGTTTCTGGGACACCCTGTAGAAGCAAGATGGGCTTAAACAAACTAGACCATAAGCCCAGCAGGTTTTTATTCGGGGTGTAATTTATAGAATCTGTGTGTTGATTTTCGTCCAAAAATCGATCATTAAGGAACAAACATCCGAACAAAGCCAAATTGGCAAAAAGAGCTAGGTAAACTTCCAAGCTTTTTCCAAATTGAAGTAATAACAATTAGAATTCAATGATCATTCTTTGGCAATCCAACCGATACTTCAATCGGTAAATGAGTGGGTTCGGATCGAACCCGGGACCCTGCTTGCGACACCCAGCGGTCACGACCGCCACTCACAAACAATACTTATGCGCGATCAATCCGTTTCGCAATCGATATAGTTTCAATGTAATGTAAGGTGTCTAAAGTTTTGCCTTTAATTCACTTACGGATTGCCTTTATTAAGTTTTTAGGTACAGTCAATAACTTGAATTATTGAGCCAATATAGATTATTTTAGATTTCTTCTCGTAACTTGACGCTGTCATTACGACAGAGTTGTACAGTGGCTCAAAAGTTTAAATACTCTAATGTGCATTCCACAAACAGTAGCAGTTTACAGGCTAACTTAAGTTCTTACAATAATTAATATATGTATAACTTAATTATGGACCCTGTTGGGCACAGCAACATTAAGAGAGGGATTTATCGCACATAAAATATATAATTTAAATTTTTGTCAAATTTAATTTGAACTAGGTAATTAAACTTGAATATCTAATAGTATTATTTTGTATTACTTAATCCTATTATGTTTTATATTTGTCTAATTAATCATTTATTCTATATATTATTATCATATTTGTGTATTTATCTCTAACTTTCCCAATGTACTTAATATGATATTTATTTTATTCATAATATTTAGTTAAGTTTATGTCAAAATATACGAAACTAGCTTTTCCCCGCAAACTTCGTTTGCGTGGTAGTCGTTTATCTCGATTCCCTTGGGAATATTGCGTGTTTCCAGGATAGAAAGAAGCCTATATCCGTCCCTAGAGTTATAGGTATCTCCTTACCAAATTTCATTAAAATCGGTTCAGCGGTTAGGCATGAAAGGTAACAGACAGACAGACAGAGTTACTTTCGCGTTTAAGATATTAAGTACGGATTATATTGAGATCGTCAAAATAAGTAATGAAGACTAAAGAACACCCGTGACATCGTACGTAAATACCTATAAATAGTTTTCCACTTACATACACATACAAACATACCCTCACGCCTTCATGCCCAGAGTGGGGTAGTTCACCACAGCTATTTTTTTCAAATTTTAATTAACTAAATTTCCCCAGCTGTACGTTTTCCTGCTCGCCGCTGCTGCAGTCTACGGCGCAGAAGAGAAAAAGAACGATAAGCGCGGCGTTCTCGGCCTCGGCTATGGCGGCCTCGGCTACGGAGGCCTCGGCTACGGCGGCCTCGGCTACGGAGGCCTCGGCTACGGGGGCTTACACGGCCTTCACGGTGGCTACTACGGCCACGGCCTAGGACTCTACAACCACGGCTTGGGCCATGGACTCTACGGAGGCCACGCTATATCCGCACCCCTCATCAGCCATAGCATTGCGGCCCCCATCGCTGCCCCCATCGGTCACGTTGGCTACGGCGCCCCCCTCCTCGGCTTAGGCCACGGGTGGCATTGATTTGAATAATTGTAAGTGTCGTCGAGTGATAGTGCCAAATTAGTATGTCTTCAATTCTGCTGTCTCCAATAAACAATTTGAAAAAACCATGTGTTTTTTGCATTGTAAACCTGTAGGGAACCTAAAAAGGTAAACAACAGTGGCCCGTTTCACGAAGCTATAAGTTACATATTACAAGCGGAACTCTCTTTCTAGCAAAAGGAGTTAGAAAGAGATTTCCGCTTGTAATTTGTAACTTGTAGCTTCGTGAAACGGGCCTCAGGTGACAGAGCATAGGTAGTTTGACTAAGATAGTTTTATTGTCTCTTTGTAACATGTACTGCGACATATGTACCTACAGCCTTAAGGACCTATTCTACATCTATTGTTATAGTATTGTTAACGATATCATCATCATCATCATCTCCTTGTCCTTATACCAATCATCTGGGGTCGGCGCAGCATGTATTTTCCTTCTAAACATCCCTGTTAGCCGTCATCTCAGCGTTCACTCCCTTCTTTCTAATACCACTCTTCACAGAATCCATCCATCTCTTTAGGTCTTCCTCTTGCTTTGTAACCCTCCACATTCATACTCAAAACTCTTCTCGTAACATGACTATTGTCAACGATAAAATAGCTCTTATTGACTTTACAGTAATGGCGGCTAAATTAAAAACAATACGATGACAATGTAGGTAAAAGAATAATGGCCCTGATTGCTAATAAGTATATGCATTTTCCAATGAATGCATATTCTACCACAGCATACATCTACCACTCCAGTAATACAAGAACATTGCATATCATAGCATCCAAAGCATAGAAAATAGAAATAAAGGCTCCTAAATCAACTACGCTTTTTAAATCATTTGTTTTATAATATACGAGTAGTTATGTTAGGTAGTATGTTGCGCTTAGTGAAAATGAAACGCAATCTTATATTAACTTACTTATGTTACACGGAATTGAATTCGTTACTTCTTAAAAGTCTGTCAAAGATGTAATGTGTAGTCACAAATAAATAATAACGTCAAAGTCAATCACTAGCTTACTGTATCAAGATGCTGTGGTGGCTCAGAATCTAAAATCCCTGGCATTAACATCTGCCTGCACTCAAAGAAAACAAATGTGGGAAACTGCATACGAGTAGATAACTGCCCAACAACCGTTCTAAAAATCAAACTACCTTTGCGTTATCGAACGTTTAGTCACAAGAAATAACAAATAGAGAAAAGAGAATGCCATAGGCATGAATTCCGCCATTTGTGCTTTTTCTGTGCTATAAAGATTTAAAAAAAAAAAATTATACTATCCAAATTTCGCTCATAAATATTTGTAAACGGTCATTTACATTTTCTTATAAAGGAAACAAGACATCATTTAGTTTTGGACCCAATTTTGGATAATATTGTTGGTGACTGTAGAAAAAAAAAGAACCTGTCAATTCTGTCTTAAAGAGTCCTTATGCGAAACCCGTTGCAATGCAGTTTTGTGTTTATAATATAAGGACAAAAAAGGCAATACAGTTCGAGTTCAACAAGGCTTGGAACGGCCTTCGCCCTTTTTCACACTCGTACGCTATAATGTAAGTCTAATTTATGATAAACACTAAAGTCTTTTAAAGACTAGTTGCACTAAAAACTTATGTTTTAAGTGTAAATACTCGCATATAATCTCGTTATAATCGTAATATCGCAACTGTTATTTGGAAAGGCGGTATATTCAATTTTATTCCAAGGCTGCCAAATTTTTTCAACACTTATCCGTTAAGGAAGTAACTGGTTTTCTTTGAGAACTGTTTTGCAATGTTAGTAAACAAACTTTTTAGAGACATATTTCAACTATATACATTGGCGATAATCGTTTACTATTTTATACATGTTCTTGACGGTAAAAAATATGCTAGCCCCATGTTGGGCGCCCACTTGACGTCTCGATATGTGTGTATACCTTTTTGTGGCTTTAAAGGGTTTAATTGGTTGTTCCCATACATAAAACCGTACTAACTTTTTCGTAACAGAAGTTATTTCCTCGGGAATTGACAGATTTTCCGAGAAAAAAAGTTATCCCATTGTCCGATTCAGTTATATCAAAATCTACATCGCTTGCCTGACGAATTGAAACATGAAGACGAAACAAACGAACAAACACATTTTCGCGTTAATAATTATAGTAAGTATTTTACCTAGAACGAAAATTCTTGGTCTTTATCATCATCACCATCATCATTACAGCCAAATAACGTCCACTGCCCCAAGGATCCACGATCGTCAGCCGGTTTAGTTCTACTAGCGTCCTTCGGTTTTCCTGCGATCTTCACCGTCGACCTACTCATACCTACTTTGTTATAAGCAGGGACCGTAAAATGCGAGCAAAATCCATTGAAATGACGTATGACAACCAGTTAGGGTTGGCGATGGTTCTAAATTTATGAACTAAAATATTAGGTACTAAAATAATACGATGAAATATATTTTTTACTGATGAAATTGAACACAATTCTAAACTCAGTTTACTGGCTGGTATATTTATACAATGTCTTATCAAATAATTCCCAATTTTAGACTTAGGATAGAAAGTAATAATTTTCGCAAGTACGATGGCGAGACAATGCAAACAATACAATCAGATTGACAATCATGACAAGATAATACTCATAAATCTATAGACAATGTACTTATCAGTTTTAATAAGTTTGAGTTTAACATTATAGATAAACCATGAACAATAGGGGCAATTTATTACCATAATGATAACAAGTGCTTTCATAAGTAAAAACACATTCCTCCATACATATTTAATTTATTCGATTATGTTATTAAGTGACAACCCTAGCACTTCAATGAATTTTGCTCGCATTTTACGATCCCTGGTTATAAGCCTGCCAACACTTCGCTTAAGCTACTTTAGAAGCTTTTTAGTTGTTAATTCGGCATGATATTTAGTACTGTAGCCCTAGAGCAGTAGGTACCCTTACCATGAGTTAGAATTACTGTACTCGCTAGCCAGTCGAACGCTCTGTCCGTCACAGTATTCTTAAAGAGTGCGAGGGATAAAGCATTCGACTCGCTATCGAATACGGTAATTGTAACTCATGGTTATAGGGTACTTATGCATTGCAGGAACGTTATCGATATCTTATGTCAATTCCACACATTTTGTCAGTTTTCGAATATCGTTTACGTCAGCAACATACATCTTTTCTAGCGCCTCTGAACCCTTTCCACGCGACTCCGAATAGCACTTGGCCAGTTTTTAGGGTTCCGTACCCAAAGGGTAAAAACGGGACTCTATTAGTAAGACTCCACTGTACGTCTGTCTGTCACCAATCTGTATCTCATGAACCGTGATAGCTAGACCGTTGAAATTTTCACAGATTATGTATTTCTGTTGCCGCTATAAGAACAAATACTAAAAATAGAATAAGAATACAACTAATACTGCTTCCATACAACAAAGTGACTTTTTTGCCGTTTTTTGCTCGATAGACGCTTGAAATATTAATAGAATATTTAGTTGTACATTCACTTTAAAAATAATTAATTAAATTAAATATATATTAAATATTTAAGGGGGACTCGCATACAACAAACGTGATTTTTTATAGATATTGGTACGGAACCCTTCGAGCGCGAGTCCGACTCGCACTTGGCCAATTTTTTTACTATTACTTAATAAAGTCGTGAATCCAATATCCACATAGTGGTTCCACATTCGGCTACCGTCGGGTCCGTGATTGGGCAACGACGGAAGGGCGTCGCTTGCGCTGCGGTGGCGCAACCGGAAACGGACCGGACGGAAAATTGCGACAGATGACTTAAGCGGGGGAAAATCCTGTTTCAGATTACAGGTTATTGGTTTTAAGCTAGGCCATACTTATTAGTCGTACGACTGGGTTTAAGGCATTTAGGCTTCTGTGACTCATGTCGTATTAATGTGAATGCAAATAATTGACGAGAACTAGTTTTAAAATTAAATCCGCAGTGCGCGGGCCGAGTCCGAAGAGACTCTTTTATTAAGAATTTGTTATACAGGGTGGAAAGTTGAGATGGGGCATTAAGGGCAGCTACCAGATCCCTTGCTGCCACGCGAAAATGATCTGAGGAGACCTTTCCCAACTTTTTGACTGATGACAATCGACATTCACAGATTTTTGATAAAATGTACAGTCAGCGAGAAAATCGTCAGAATTGAGTAGTTTTTTTTTAATGCCAATCGATCCCATTCCTATAAAGGATTAAAACACTATTTGAGACCAACTGAGTTTAGAGTACTAGAACACCCACAAATCAAAGAAAACTATTTCCATACATTTTAGTAGGGTAAAGGCAAAGTGGAATTTTGTTAAGCTTAAAGATCATTAATTTTTATAGGGACAACTTCCATTAGGACATTAAAAACGAGAAAAATCGGTATTCTTATTAATAAAAAAACCCACTAAATACGATACAAACTTTTTGCTACATAGATAAAGCTGGCCGTCATGGGTGAAAAAGAATGTAAGAAGAAAATTTAAATTTTGAATTTAGAACAGAGACGATATCTGATGCTTTATTTCAATTTTTGTTCTTTAAGTATAAAGGACCGATACGCGTAAAAAAACCACATGCGAAGGACCTTTCTTCTCTGTTATTAGTGTTATTACCCTATTAATTGTATGGAAAACGTTTTTTTTTTCATTTGTGGGTGTTGGCAGCAAGGGATCTGGTAGCTGCCCTTAATGCCCCATCTCAATTTTCCACCCTGTATACATAATTTTAATGAATATGTGGTCAAATACATACCTAGATGGTACTTTAATTTTTAACTGTTTGTCTATAAGTATACAATAACAGCATTGCTAGCCCTGAGATTTTAAGAATGTCTCACTAAACCTGAACGGTTGTAGTATGGGCCTGATACCTAATAGGCTATTTGACAACATTGAAAATATACTACAAATTGTGGTCAACCTATCAGATAATAGCGAAAAACAACATATTTCACTTTATTTTAAACTAAATTATGTTTTTTTTTTTGAAACTACACGGAAAAAAAAGTAATACTTTTTGAAATTTTATCTGTGGCAGAAACGCGATGTGCTGGTTTGCAGCTGTGGTTACTTACTGGTGACGTCAAATGCAAGTAACCACAGATCATAAGGGTATATCTCTTGAAATTATTGTTTATTGTTTACTTGCGTGTGACGTCACACTTCTCATATGGCCAGCGCCATGATAGAAACAACGTTTTTAGCGCGGTTTTGAAAATTTAAATTTTAACATAGATTTTTATTGGTAATACAGTAGAATCTCAAGGAAAAATCAATGTAGTGTGCTTGTTATGTAATAAAGAATCATTTAAAAAGCTTTTCTAAAATTAGTCAAATAGCCTATTACATTAGAAAAACAAACTTTACCTAATTATAAAATTACGAAAATAAAACATTTGTTTTGTATAGGTAGTACTGTAATTATGTGGTTTATATTTACTTGCACTAAAATAAGTTACGTAATATCAAATATGCGAGTACGTATACCTAATTTTATCTTTCGTTAATATTTATAAATATATTTAAAAAAAACTGAGCCAGAACTCAACCACAGATTAAATAAGAGTTATTTTCTTAACTCTACTCTACTAATACAGCGTCTACAGTGTCTACAGTTCTACACTAATTGAAACTTGGCCTACTATTAACTTAAAGTATTTCTTATCTATATTTATCCTACAGTATACTTATTTACTACTTAAAAATTCTGTGATTCATATATTTTATTAAGCAACCATAACAGGTTTACAACTTTGTTGTTTCAATTTAATTAATTCAAAATAGTAAAGTGACATTATTGTGAATATATTTGGTTTTGCAAAGGGTCATCCGGGAGGTTAAGGTCACTTTGTTATTTTTATTGAAGACTAGCTTCTGTCCGCGACTTTGTCCGCGTAGATTTCGATTATCGTTATTCCTTAAATTTAAACTTAGTTTTAAATTTTCTAGGATGAAAAATAGATCATATGTTAATCCAGAGTATAAGCTATCTTCATTTCAAATTTCATCCGAATTCGTCCAGCCTTTGCAGTGTGAAGGAGTAACAAACTAGCACAAACACAAACTTTCGAATTTAGAATATTACTATAATTATAGCTTCTGCCCGCGACTTCTTCCTCGTAGATTTCGATATTCGTTATTCCTTCGGGAACTTTTAAAATTTTCGGGATGAAAAGTAGCTTATATGTTAATCCAGGTATAAAGCTAACTTCTTATCAAAGTGCATCCAAATCCGGCCAGCCGTTGCAGCGTGAATCAGTCACAAACTAAGACACAAACTTTCGCACTTACTAGCTTCTGCCCGCGACTTTCGTCCGCCGGATATTTTTGATTACCGTTATTCCCTCGGGAACTTGTAAATTTCGCCTATGCCTAAGCCCATGTGCTATTCCATACTATAATCCATCTCTGTGCTTAATATCATCCAGATTCGTTCAGCTGTCCTGGCAGTATTGAGTAACAAACATCCAAACCTTCGCATTTATAATATTAGTAACGTATGATTAGCGGGAGGGTAGGATGATGCTATTTCTATATCTGCGAACTTGATGTCAGCAGTCTAGACCGATTTGGACATAGGTAAATAAAAAAGAACTAAAACCATTAAGTTGACGATACGTGACGCTGCCTGCGAAGTTAGCGGTCCCGATTTCGAATCCCGGGCGAATATTCGTGTGATGAGTATTTGTTTCTGAGTCTTGGTTGTTGTCTATGTATTTAAGTATGTTTTTCCTTATATAAGTGTGTTGTACATACATACATACATACAATCACACTTCTTTCCCGTAGGGGTAGGCAGAGACCATTTGCTTCCACTAGCTACGATCCAGACAAACTTCCCTCTCTCCCTCCACACTCGTAAGTCTCTTCATACACGTGCGTCCGTTTAGGGTCTCCTGACCTGGCCCATTCTTAATACGTCCCCGATCTGACCGTGGAAGGTCCCCTTGGTCGCCCTCTTCCAACATTCCCATTTACTCTAACAACTATTTAATTTAATGTTTACACGCTTTTATTTGTAATGTATCGATGTAAATTATATTTAATTTGGTCGAGAGCTAAAGAAACTAATAAATAACTAACAACTTTGAACGCATTCTATGCCACTGACACTTTTGGTGTTTAAATTACATACGATCGTTAGTCCATGGCAATACGAACGCGTCGACTATTTATAAGGCGACG
Organism: Acleris literana; assembly: GCA_946894065.1. NCBI lineage: Eukaryota > Metazoa > Arthropoda > Insecta > Lepidoptera > Tortricidae > Acleris > Acleris literana. The sequence goes on along the minus strand of OX335683.1, from coordinate 18,528,105 downwards.
GAAATTGTTAACAAATAGTCGTAAGTGATTCCTAACTTTAACTGCAAAAGAACTTTATGAATCGTATTTCTCAACAAAATATGAAAATCTACCAAAATAGCACAATTAGAACATAATACATGTGTATTAACATATGTATAGTAGCAGATCCGAATAGGAGACGATTTGCACCGGGCTGTTTATTCGATAAAAAGTATTTTATACTAAATTTAATATGCTAAGTAATATAATGGCGAATAGGTAGGCTGAAAAATGACAGTCCAGTACATAATTAAATAAAAATTAAAAAATTAACTTTTTTTTTTAAATTGCAATATATCTTGTTTAATAGACAAATTACATACCAATCAAAAGTATGAAGCCTATAGCATATGCAAACGTTAGGTTGACTATTTTTTTCCCGTCAAACTATTGGGTAGGCAGGTCTAAACAGGTAAGTCAGTATTAATAATTTTTGCCAAACCTAAAGTTTGCATATTCTATAGACTTCATAATTTCGATTAGTATGTAATTAGTCTATTAAACAAGCATTTGCAATTTATAAAAAACCTTTTTTTTTTTAATTAATGATATAAGTACCGGACTGAAAATTTTCAGCCTACCTATTTGCCACATATTATTTAGCGTATTAAATTTAATTGGGATCTTAGACCAATATGTAGACGTCAATTTTTAAATATGCAGTAGGATTTTTAAAACTAGCTTTTTTTCCAAGTATATCATTATGTTTATCCTTGTCTAGTGATAGTAATAAGCCTATAGCTTAGTTTGGGACTAGGTCGAATTTGGTATAATCCGCTAATTATTTATTTATGATACTAAAGTTACATCCGAATCTAGATAAAGCCAGATTCCCGCTTACATTACAGGCAGCCCTAGAATTCCTTCACTCCGCAATGCGCGTGCTAACATCGGCTTATTTGTACCATTAATTTACATTCCTTGCAGCATGAATGGACAGCTTTATAGCTTCCAACTACATGCTTCATTATATAATAGAGCTAACTCTATCGCAAAGTTAAAGATGTTAGAGTATGTGCTTGTGTTTAATCGTAGCGGCAAAACGTAATTTTTTAAAACATGACTGAATCATTTACTTGTTTCTTAAGGACAGTTTACTTAAAAAATCTCGCACAAATTGATAAAGTTGAAAACTTAACTTTATTATATAATAATAGACAAAGGTAAACGTACATACTTAATTATTGATAAATATTACGTTATTTAGATACATGTGAAACATTTAAGACTTAGGAACAAATACTAAGTATCTATGTCTCACGCTCACGACGCAAATATTTATCCGTACGGGAATCGAACGTGACCGGTAGCCGGAACCGCGCCGTTTAATATAAGGATTAGTAGCTATTGCCAACGACTCCGTCCGCACGTCGTTTATCGCAAATAAAGTACTCTACGTCCTCCTTTGGGGCTTAAGCTATCTTCATGCCAAATATCTTCGAAATCGGTCCAGTGGTTTAGCTGTGAAAGCGTAACAGACCGACAGGCAAATAGCGTTACTTTCGGATTTACAATGTTAGTGTGGAAATTGGGTTTTCACGGCACAGACCAGTATCAAAATCAGGGTGTGATCCAATAAGTTAGTACTCATAAATACATACATAATCTCCCAGAGTGGGGTAGGCAGAGCTACAGAATGACAAACATCTCTAAAAACTTGTTGATAATTCTATAACCACAATTTGCACAATTAGGCTAAGATGTTTACCAGCGTATTAGTGACAGGTTGCAAGCCCATCGCCTAACAGTACTACAAGCCTTTATTCCCTTAGTCGTCTCTTACGACATCCACGGGAAGACATGGAGTGGCACTATTCTAACTCGGCAACCACACGAGGACTACTCAATAAGGAGGATTACTCAATAATATAAACAGCAAGTACATTACGGTAGGTGTTTCATTTTTGCCACATTGTATTTTTTATGAATTCGGTCGAATTCTTGGTCCTACTTATTTAAACGACCAGTATTTAAAATTATAACACAATTAGTTGGTATCTTTGAATCAATTTTCATGACTTACCTATGCATGTCTTCAAAGCCGCCACAGGCGGAAAAATGGTGATGATGGTCAATGTCATTATTGTTTGACAATACTGGATAGGAAAGTTAGTTATATTATTGTAGTTTTTGGAAAAATTATAATCATTGAAAATCTGCTCCTGCGAAGTTGGCAATTTGTGCAAACTCTAAGAGCCGTATTAATAAACTCATCTTGGGTGAGATGCCCGTCACAGGATACGTCAAAGTAAACGTCAAACCATACAACGCTGTCATTTTTGACGCATCTCGAGACGAGCGTTAGAGTTGAGATTAGTTTATTAATACGGCCCTGCACGGCTAGCACATGTTGTCCGCGACTTGTTTGTCGCTCGGATCTCCCTTTCGATCTGGTATGTAACGATAGAGACGCACTGAGCGACAAGCGAGAAAATACAACTTGTGCTACCTGTGCTGAGTATTGCCCATTCACCCTGAAACTAGACATAGCTATTCATTTTTTAACAATAGAAAAAGTAAGACCGTAAGCGAAGTCTGCAAAAAATAATACCTTTTTTTTTCATACAAATGTGAAACACCCAGTACACAGCTAGCCTACATGTATGTAATCGAATAGAAAGGGAAGGCCTACTTAGGCTTCGGTTACAGCGCGTGTGGTCCAGATGCAAAAACTGGAAGTCTGCACAAGGCGTGTGGCGTCACTCGCCTGCCGTGTCCGTGTCGGGAAATCACTTAATCACCTTTTGAAGAATTCCTTCGATATACAAGTGTTAAGATAAATTCAAAGTGAGGAATCGCAGAAGCTACAATAGCTACTTAACTTTACTATTATTTTCTCTACTTTTACTTTACTTTACTACGGAAATTTGGTCAGGATCGTAGCAGGTGAAAGTAAGAAGTGGTCTCTGCCTACCCTCTGGGAAACAGGCGTGATTTAATATATCTATGTATGTATGTATGTCTACAAGCCTAGAACTTAGTTTTGGACTAGGTCAATTTGTGTGAGTTTTGTCCTCCTCTGTCCTCATCTGATGTAAATCGGGAGGAAAGTGAGATGATTGCTGCTTCTGACTGGTCAAAATGCGATTTGCAAAGCCATTTAACGGCACTCACCTCCTTTTTTCGGGGCTTTAAACATGACGGCAAGTTTTCAATAAAAAACGACACATTCCAGTGTTAGCTACATGCCATAGGGCCCATTGTTTGATACTAATAGTTAAAAATCTTAACCATTTGTTAAACCTGAACCAATTGTGTCGCATTTTCCATTCGATTTTTGAATTTTTACGATTAGTTCAGTTAACTTAGGGCCCGTCGTTTGATCAGTAGTTAAACATACTAATAGTTGTATAGAGAAATACATCATTAAATACATAGAAAACATCCAAGACTCAGGAACAAATACTCTCGCTCATCACACAAATATCTGCCCTTACCGGGATTTGAGCCCGGGACCGCTAGCTTCGTAGGCAGGGTCACTACGAACTCGGCTAATGTGTCGTCAAGACATTAATAGTTATAGGTACAAATATCAGTCAGTCTAGATCATATTTCTCGAACACATGGCGGTACACGGCGAGTAGAGCGCGGAATAAAACTAGGTCCATTCGGAGCAAGCCTGCTTGCGCAACATGTGTGCCCTGCCCTTATCGTACGGTTCGATGGAGCTTACTTCTAGATAGGTCCGTTTTGTTTCTATATTTAACTTGCTTCGATCATTGATCTGCCATTCCAGAACTTGCTTCGTTCGTATATCTGCCATTCTTGAACTGGCTTCACTCGTATATCTGCCATTCGGGAACTTGCTTCGTTCGTATATCTGCCATTCCAGAACTTGCTTCGTTCGTATATCTGCCATTCTTGAACTGGCTTCACTCGTATATCTGCCATTCTGGAACTTGCTTCGTTCGTATATCTGCCATTCCAGTAGTTGCTTTGTTCATAGATCTGCCATTCCAAAACTTGCTTTGTTCATAGATCTGCCATTCCAAAACTTGCTTTGTTCATAGATCTGCCATTCCGGAACTTGCTTCGTTTGTGTATCTGCCATTCCGGAACTTGCTTCGTTCGTATATCTGCCAGTCCGGAACTTGCTTCGTTCGTAGATCTGCTATTCCGGAACATGCTTCGTTCGTGTATCTGCCATTCCGGAACTTGAGTCGTTTCTATTTCTGCCATTCTAGAACTTGCTTCGTTCGTGTATGTATCTGCCATTCCGGAACTGGCTTTGTTCGTATGTCTGTCATTCCGATTCCAATCTTGCAAGTCTATTTTGAGCTACTTCCCGTTATCGTAAAGGGCTGAAACCTGGATTACATAAAGTAAACTTGAGGTAAATGTATTATTGTGGTATCTAGGAGCCGATCTGATGATGGAGTCGGAAGGTAATAACCGGATCTCTGCTGTAATTAAAGTAGACCCACCAAATTGGGGCTTTTTAGTTTAGTCTTGACAAGCAAATGACGTGCATACAAAAAAAAAGTAGTATTATTTAGAATTTAAAAAGTAACACCACGGTTTTCCGACAAAAATAAAATAAATCAAACCCCCAAAGAATTTTATTTATCTGTACCAAATTTCCCATTGATTAGTATTAAAAACAGCAATCGAACAGACACGTTTTTGCATTCGTAATAAAGGACGATATATTTTTTAAAGTTATGCATGGAATTTAAAGATGAAGCTTAAGAGTATAATAATGGGGCATTCAATAAAAAAATTGTGTCCTTTCTGACATAAGGTGACTTTGGATCTTGACCTGAGAATCAAGGGCGCACCTGGTACCGGCCCAATATATTCTTATTGATAAATCTAATCTTAGTGTCCCAATGCTGGGCAAAGGCTGTCCACATTTGCAGTCATCTCTTGATCTGGCTAATCCTTGCCAGTCTGGTTTGAATTTATCCAAATCGTCAAGTATGTTTTTTCTTTAGTCGATAGCCAATATACCTACTCGTACTTATAGCATGACGAGTTGTAGAGTCTGACCAGCGAGTGGTGACAAGAGCACTTTTCTAAAAAAACATATGGCAACAATTTTACCTAGGAAACAAGCTGTCACAATGAGTCCCACTCCAGTCCTTATGCATTCCGTGTTACCAGCTAGGTGATATTTTAAATTTGCCGCATTTTTTTCGTGTCACCACTCGCTGGGGCACGTTTTATAAAACTACAAGTTACAATTTTACAGGTCTAAACTGGCAACAGTACTCAAATGGCTGGTCGTCATTGGTCGAGGTTGTGTCAAATGGAAACTTGTAACCTGTAAATTGTAATTTGTAGCTTTATAAAACAGGCCCCTGGTCGGACTTTATTACGGGGATAGCAGTTAATTTGCTTCACAACAAAATTGAAAAAAAAACCCTAACTACGAAATTATTTTATCTACCAAAGTAAGAATACTTCTTTCTCCCAGCAGCGGGGTTACTAGGTAGGTACTGCTGGGTACAAACTACGGCGGCGCAAGCGCAGTGTTGATTGAATAAGTGATAATAACGTCTATGTGTCGGTACACTCGTTCACTTCGTTGCGAGTTGCGACACAAGGAACCTTAGCATTACTATGATATATTTCGTGATTTATTGTGAAACGCAAAAAAAATACTAATGTTTTCCGAGTTGTATGTAAAATTGTAAACACGACAAACAGTTAGCTTTTTGATATGCAGTGGTGGTGACATAATTCTGGGGACCTAGTGAAAAGGGGGTTCAGTCTTCTGAGGTTCAAGTGAAAAAGGGTATATGTCTAGTAGTCTCCGCAAATTAGTTACACCCTTTTTTATTTTGAGCAAAGTTGACTTAAGCCCTTTTTCACTAGGATCCCAGAATGAGGGACGCTTGCTTTTTTCCCATACAAAAGCCTACAAATATGACTTAATTTTGACAACCTATCAAAACGATTATAATCAATTTTATTTTTCGTTACACATAATCGTTAACTATTATGCTAAGGATCAAATGTATGTACAATTAATATCTTTTAAAAACGAATCTTTCATTTTATAGGGATTTGAAAAAATAAATGTTTGGTGTTCATACAAAGTTGCAAAACTTTGTATGAACGCGTCAGCACTGTTATTAAATCATACATAAAATGGATTGTTAATAATTAAACGAGTTGTAAAGAAAAACAATTATTTTTTACTGCATGAAATTTATACGAATATAAAAATATTCGAAGTACACTATACGTGGTCCGCCTTACGCGTTTTTTAATTGCTCCCATACACAGTAAATTCCGCATTGAAACATACTTGAAAGTCTCACATTTTAGCGCTCGGGACGTTATGAGGAATTTCCTTGTTTAGGAGTGTAATAAAGATGTAACCTGATTGCTCAAAAAAAAGTGTTTTATGTAATGAAACGCTTATGAGGGATCAAATATTAATAATGATTCTTCTTAATCTTACTAAGTACCTAATATAAAATTTGTTTGGATGTTTAGATGTTTGCTACTCAATCACGCTTCAACAACTGAACGGATCGGGGTGAAACTTGGCACACATATAGTTTAGGTCCTGGAATAGGACAATTTAGTCGTAATTTAAGTTGTAACACGTACAAAAAAAGACCTACTGCACACTGTAGAGCAAAAAACACTTAGAGTAAATGATCCCGAAAAGTACGAGAATCATCAAGTGCTTGAAAAACAGCAAAATACAGACACGTTTACGAATTGATCACTAATTAATTTACAATATTTACACGATGTAAACATATTTCAATTTAAAATTTGGCCACAAGCTTTAACTTTTTTAGGACCAGTAAAAATTACGGTTTCAAATTAGGGAATGCAAATAACCGGTTATAACCGGTTTTAACCGGTTATTTTCATACAAAAACGGTTAATAACCGGTTAAATTGCATTCCATATTTCGAATGTCAGGCTCATATAGTATGGTGCAAAGCAGTGAACGTGCATGTTTATTCGGCTTTGCATACTGTTTTTTTTTCGGTTAGGCTCTCTCGAATCCCACCACAATAGGCCTACAGATAAAGCCGTCCTTGAGCTCATAGTGTTAAACAAACGCGTAACGTTAAAGTAACAAGCTAATGTATTTCGTTCCCACGGGTGATTATCCATTGTGCCGAAGGCCCAAGATAGTAAGGTCGCCAGTTGGCATTAGACCAAGGGCCGAAGGTCGGAGACCGATAGGTTGGACTGGCATTTGGATCTAGTCGATAGGTTAGCATTAGTTGTTGATTGATATTGAATATCTAAGACATTGTTATTGGTTGTATGGAAATTAAAGTATTTTTAAGGTAAAAGACTTATTTTTAAAATTGCTAAATTATTCACATTATGTCGCTAGATACAGGAGGATGTTACCAGACACTCGTTACACAGGATGTCCTAAAAAACAACATTAAAACTCTTCAAAAATTACCACACAGTAGCCCGCTGTATAATGGATCCAATTTATGTTTACCACCTTCAATATATCCAACATTTGGGAGGTATTAACGTATTATAGACATCTAAAAATAACTATCTCACACTATTTTAAGGTGCCCGATCACAAACTCGTTAGCAAGTCTGTGGTGTCACCTTTACTTTTGGCTATATAGTTTTTTGTTGGTCAATAATTTGTACCTGCCTTAAAATAAACCTGTTTTACATCAAAATGTTAACTTAACTACGTCCACAGTTCACACTCTTAAAATAATAAAAAAAAAAAACATTAATTCAACGTCTCGTCGTATCTCTACAAATCACAAGGAACACCATCCCTTTCCCTCCTGATTTTTAACTTATATGCGGAAAAAAGACAAGAAACTGATTGTTAGGTTATATTTTTAAAATATCTTGCAAGTCATTGTTTTCTATTTATTGATGGAATTTAAAAACTTTTCCCATCCAACGGTATCCCGTTATGACTATTTTTATCGAACTAACGTCAATGCTGTGTATAAATCGGTCACCGAACCGAGTAAAATTCCTAAGGCTTCGTAAACATTGATATTTATTTATTTTTAAATCTGATGTGTATCAGGTTTTTATGGGAAATTAATGACGCAAGGACGTAGGGGACTTTCGATATTAGTATAAGCACGGGGACCGGTATACCGCTACACCCACTATAGCAGAGCATGATGTATACCTTTGTTTTGTTATTAATATTCGTAACCAACGATCTAAAGTTTTGTATTTGATTCATAATTTAAATTGTTCTTACCTTCCTTGTTCTTACCTTCTAAGAATAATTTGAAAATTTCTTCAGGATTACGCAAGTATATAGGTATGTACAAAAAAGGAACACACGTAGGTTTGTATAGAAGTACAAAGACTTGTATACACTTTGGCACCTTATTCTATTAAAATAATATTCAAAAGTGTATGTACAGATATTTGTACTCGACTGCACAGGGTGATATAATCCCGTTTTAAATGTAAGTTTATACAAAAGATCCCATACCTAGAGACGAAATGGTACCGACACGAATTATGAAAGTTTTATGTATTATTTACACAACAAAGTCATACTTTTTAAAATCATAATTCATAGTTTATTTTATTGATAATAATAATAAAAACAGAGGAGGTACCTCTTATTTAATAATGACCACAAAATTGCCCCAATAAATACCTACTTACGAGGAGGCAAACAAATTTCAAATTCAAGAAAATACCTACTAATTTAGCTATGCTAGTATTTTTTTTACCACAGTGTCTATTAATTTAAGATTTATGACTTAAACGAAGATAAAGAATATTAATCACATTTATGTTATGAGTGCTACAACATAAAAAAATCAGACAGGATCCACAGTTATTTGATAACGTGGTGACCTAACAGGAACTATATACCGTAAGCAGATTTTCAAACCACCTGTATATAATTTAATTTTAAATGTGTTTTAAATTATTTTTCTTCCACGTTTCCAACAACTCCAACACATTTCAGTGAAAGGTGACAGCTCTGACAATATGGTATACATGGCAAAGTCAACGTGTTCCTTGTACAGTCGAGTTCATAAATATGGGTACAATTTAACTTTTCACTTAAATCGCTGTGACATATGGCAGATTAAACATGACATTAAATAGTCAAGGTACTAAAGTGTATTTACAGTATAAACTCGACTGTTCACTGGGCTACGTACATTTAAAGGTCCCAGAGCTGCCAAATGCGCCAAAGGTAGACCACAGACGGGGCTATAGTGGGTATCCACACTATTTCACTTAGGTATGCAGCAGCTTAGATAGAATAAAAACACAAAATCAAAATCAAAATCAAAATATTTATTCAGCAAATAGGCCACATGAGGGCTCTTTAACACGTCGGAAATATAGCATAGATAATATAGTAATACCTATATAATCTAGCAGCGCTTCGGACAAGACCATCATTGCGGAGAAGCGCCGCCGCAAGAAACTCTAGCAGAAACCTAATCCACGCACCAATGGGTTGCCACCCAAGCTAGACCAAATTCGGTCCACTCAGTACACGTGCGTGCACTTATGTGCGTGTTCAATGCAAGAAATATTTTTAATAAATAAATAAATGCTGTGTTTTTTTAATGGAACATTATGTAATTGTATAAATTTTATTTAATCTTCTGCCCGCGACTTCGTCCGCGTAAGTTTCAGTTATCGTTATTCCCTCGGGAACTTTAAAATTTTCCGGAATGAAAAGTAGCCTATGTCTATCCGGGGAATAAGTTATCCCCACCTTGAAATTTTATCCAAACCTGTCCAGCCGTTACAGCGTGAAGGAATAACGAACAAACCAACTCTCGCATTTATTTAATATTTAGTAGGATTACGAACGCTGACACTTGACCAAAAATTGCCATTTCCAAAATTTATTTACCCAATAATTCTTAAGACAGTTTCCCTCTATCTCCTAGGGTTTCGGATTTCCTCATCCTATTCTAGTTTCAAAAACATACTGTATAGCCTCTGGTCAAGAGAAATTGATCAGCCTGTGTCAGACGCTGCGCGTGCGCTATGACGTGCGAGTAGCAGTAAATAAGATTAGGGCGTGGCAACGATCGACGCTAGATCATAGATCCGTCATTAATCGAGCTGCGGGATCGATAGAGTAATATTTATTACTCTGTTCCACGTTGATTTAACAAATTACATGTCCGATTAGGTATGACTTTGGGTTAGGCTTAGGTATGCTACTCGTAAATAAAATTCCTTTATATCTTCAACACGAAATAAAAAAAATAAAAACCCTTGAACCTCGCGCTTTAGATGGGCAGTGCCTCTTCAGAATCAGAATTTGAGGATACCTAGGTTACAATAAAGTCTGTGATGTGAAAAAAACAGATCTAACTAATTACATGTACCTATCTTGAATTGAAACCCCATCAAGCGTTCATTTTATAGACATAAAGTTAAACTAGATATAGGCAAAGAGAGTTAATTTTGTCTTAGTTAGAGCATGAAATAGTGATAGGAATAATGCTTACTTTTCAGTGACTAAATGATGAAATAAATAATAATCACATAAATTAATACCTATAATAATAACGACCACTAAGGGACCTTAATTAATAGTATAGATATAGATATAGATTATTGTAGTAGTCAGCAAGCGATTGCTTGAGAAGTTTACACCCGTATTCACAAACGTCACTATGAGGTCTCACAGTGCTCACGAACGCACAGGATCGTTCAAATCGCGTCATAAACAAAAGGTTGGTCAAAAAGGACCAATCACAGAGCTTTATTGAGCGCAGTCCGTTTACTCAGTGAAGGATCCCTTAAGTATTGTTTTTGAATACGGGTGTTAATATCGGTATCGCGTTACAAGTCGAGCAACGTCCCTTCCCGTGGACCCGCAAAATGCCTACATCAGTAGTTTTCTAAAGTTTCAAAACGTAACACCCCCACCCCCCTTAACAAAAAACCTGGCTAGCCAAAATAAATACAATCTCTACATAGTACATACATACATAAACTCACGCCTTTATTCCCAGTTTGGGGTAGGCAGAGCTACAGAATTGCCAACAACTCTAAAAGCTTGTTGATAATTCTGTAACCACATTTTGCATAATCAGGCTAAGATGTTTACCAGCGTATTAGTGACAGGTTGCAAGCCCATCGCCTAACAGTACTACAAGCCTTTATTCCCTTAGTCGCCTCTTACGACATCCACGGGAAGACACGGAGTGGTACAGTCAAGGACTTTAATTGTTATGCCACTACGGAACCCTGTCGCATAACGTTAATCATTCATTTAAGCGTAATTTCTGTCATGTGGTTTGACGCTGTCATAAGACAGGGTTCCATAGTGGCATAACAATTAAAGTCCTTGACTGTACTATTCTAAGCCGGCAACCACACAGCTACATAGTATATGTATCCAAAAAAAAACGCTTCCCGCCGTCTGTCCCTCTGTATGTATGCTTAGATCTTTCAAACTACGCAACGGATTTTAATGAGGTTTTCATCTATTAGATAGAGTGATTAAAGAGGATAGTTTTTATGATAAATTCTGGATTATATAAAAAAAGCGAAGCGAATAAAAGTTATTTTGCCAACAAATTCCATTGGTTTAATCTTGCGTCGTAGTATCAACACCTCTAAATTTTAACGACATCTAAAAGGATTTATTTTATTGTTATCATCTTCAAATCCAGTTCCGCGTGTTTACGATGATGCAGCGTCAAAGATGTTCGCGTTTTCGTATAAAAAGGACGCGTGCGTGTTTTCGCGGATAGCTCCAACGTGTTTCGAAGAGATCAGTCGTGCCTGTGCAGAATTTACAGCAAAATGAAGAGTGTGGTATGTTGAGTTTGTAATCTTTATTAGTTCAGGCGCTTTAGATTTTAAGATTAGACAATTTCTTCAAAATCGGAATGCATCTAATGCCGCATTTTATCAAATCTGGAATAAGACTCGCTCCGAGATTAGTCTTTACAAATTCGGCGTTTAATCTAGGTTTAATACCTTATTCCAGTTTGGTCGAATGTAACCTTAGGGGGACTTTTGTATCGGCTGGGTTGTGAGTAAGTACGAACTATGCGATAGAAAAGGAATCACAGAGCGCCCACCATTATGGTAGTGACCATGTCTACGAAGCTTGTGGTACTGGGTTCGATTTCTGGAAAGGGAAAATTTGTGTGACGAGCGGAATTAATTGTTGCTGAGTCTTGGACGAGTATGTTTTCTATTTATATATTTTTCTATCTAACCTGTGTGTGTGTGTGGGTGGGTGGGTGTTTTCGCGAATAGCTCCAACATGTTTCGAAGAGATCAGTCGTGCCTGTGCAGAATTTACAGCAAAATGAAGAGTGTAGTATGTTGATAGTTTGTAATCTTTATTAGTTCAGGCGCTTTAGATTTTAAGATTAGACAATTTATTCAAAATCGGAATGCATCTAATGCCGCATTTCATCAAATTTGGAATAAGACTCGCTCCGAGATTAGTCTTTACAAATTCGGCGTTTAATCTAGATTTATCCCAGTTTGGTCGAATGTAACCTTAGGGTGACTTTTGTATCGGCTGGGTTGTGTGTAAGTACGAGCTATGCGATAGAAAGGGAAGCACAGAGCGCCCAGCTTTTTAGTAGTGAACATGTCTACGAAGCTTGCGGTCCTGGGTTCGATTTCTGGTTAGAGAAAATTTTGTGTGACGAGCGGAATTATTTGTTGCCGAGTCTTTTACGAGTATGTTTTCTATTTTGTTTTTTATCCAACCTGTGTCGTTTTTTTTATAATATAACCTACACTGCTATAATCCGCCTAAAGAAGCAAATTGCACCTTTCTTATTAAATTTGTTAGTTAAGCGGTTTAGCAATACCACCGACGATATTTGGTATTGTGTTCTCGTACGCGTACAAGTATGAGCATAGATCGGAACTATATAGATCAATAGAAATGTACTATTTACTAATAAAATTTCATGTTTTCAGATACTAGTCCTCACCTTCGCCTTCGCTACGAGCGCGGCACAAACGCCCCGAGACAAACGCAGCTTCACGCACACACAGGCGTACCCAGTCCCGCTCAGCGTGCACACAGTCGTCCGGCCATCCAACACGGTACTGAATCCATACAACTAGATAAAAAGTCCATACAACTCCATACTGAGTCCATACAAAGCAGTACTGAGTGTTGTACTCATCCTTGTTGGTGTCGATGCGCTGTCAATAGGTAATTCTGGCTTTTAAGATGAGCTGGTATATCCATGAATGGTTATGGGACAGAATGGTTTAGAATACGTTATTAAGTTCTATATGAGACCCCTGAAAAATTGGTTGTTGTTAGCGCCAAAAATAATAGAGGGATTCCATTTTACGTGTGCGATTGCTAAGCTTAAATTTTCAGTGGCTTTGTTTTGCTTCAATAAGGAATCAATTTCTAAAATTACTGAACACTTTGTCTAGTCGATTTTCATAATAAAAATATAGTTACGAATTCCAGTTACAAATAACAAACGTTTTTTACAAATAACTGGCAACTCAAACATGTCACAAACCAAATCGTAGTGAGTACCCTAATGCCATACCAATTAACTCTATTTAATTCCAGCTACCCGTGTACGAGTACCCGGAATCCACACAGATAGACACCCACGCTAAGACGGTGTACACGGTCAGCGTACCCATCACGCACACTGTTACCCTGGAGCAGCCCAGCCACTCGCGTCAGATCGTGTATCACGCCCCGCCCGCGAACACGCAGCGAGTGTACCAATACCAACCACAAGCGTACCAGCACTATCAACCCCAAGTGTATACGCCGCAAGTGTACCACGTCCCCCGTACCGTGTACCGTACGCGAACCGTGTATGCTCCGTCGCATCCGTGGGTTTACGAGCGACATGGATCAACGTGGTGCTAGACATTTATTTAATAAGTATATCTTTGAGTAATGCTGTGAATCTGTGATGTAGATCGTCACTGGTATTGATAGGTTTAAATTAATAGTATAGTGAAATACGAGTAGTATTGTAGACAAAACGTAGTCGCGAAGCCATTGTGTTTTGCCTTCGATATAACCGTCGATTATATAAGTTAAGTTTCTACTGATTACTACTAGATTAAAAGCAATGTCATCAGTACCTTCTTTAAAACCACTTATATTTCTTTTTTTGGGTGAGCATTGAGTATTTTTCTACGTTAGTATTTAAGATCACTTTTGATTGACTGCGTGGAACAATCTGAGTCAAATTTAAGTGTATGTAAAAACCTCTGAATGGCATTATTTACTTTACCACAACACAATAGTCCCAGGAGAAAATATGTTGAACTTTTAAACCATTCAAGTTACAAACAGGATAAGGATGTATGTTTGTTCAAGCTTTATCGCTGTCACTACCTTAAATTGGAATTGAAAAGGGATAATTCGAGTTAATTCCATTACAAAATATCTCAAAGATATTAAGTTTCCGGCTCGTCAAATTTACATTAGAGATACTCAACTCTACCACGTTAATGAAATCAGAGGTGTAGCGAATTATAGCGGGCAGAAGAAGACTTCACCGGGAAGGAGTGGAAGATATCCACCAGAAGCGTGAAAAGATGAAACAAAGTTTTGAAAGAAGCTCAGAAGCCACAACACACTTTTACGAATGGCCGCTCTCTTTTACTTTTACTTGAACCCCAATTTCCGAAATTAAAAACCAATTCGAAATGTATTTCTTTCCACTATTCATTTTAACTCACATTTCACTTCATCGACTGTATTATTTCATAGAATTTAATTTCATCGAACGCTATTTTCTGCAGAAACCATGATGTTTTCAGGATATCTTAAACATTAATTAAATATGTTGGGTTGGTTAGACATGTAAACTACAAAAAAATATTTACTCATTTGGCAAGAAATGCCTTTAGATGAAATACAATTCTGCGTAATGATACTAATGATACCTTCGTTGAAGGGTGTTTCGATAAAGTAACACAACAGCAACAAGAGCATAATATTATCAAGAAACAATTTTGTGAGGTTCTACTTTCGACCTACACGAGACCATTATTGACAGTAAATCAACACTGGTTAATACACTTCTGTTTTACATATTTCTACTTAATAATTGAAGAATTTATGAAGAATTTAAAAGATGTAGACAACCTTTTGATTACAAAACTGCCCTCCTAAGCCAATAAGCAATATCTTACATTCAATCACCATAGCAGATTCAATTCTATGTTGTTAGAAATAAGGTTGATATTACTACAGGAAGTTAATCGTAGTTACTACGCTTTGGCTTAGGACGGCAGAAAATCTCTCAAACAATGCCGAATAAAGGGCCTGGGAATAGAGACAAAACTAATTCAAAAGTTTTTAAAACAATAGGTAGAGTCTTGCCCACACTTTTATCTACGAAATGTTTTTTATTGTGATAACTTATACAATCAGCCCAATGGGACCCTGACCCACCATAAGACGGTGTCGCAGTGACATTATAAAACAATTTGTTTGACACTTCTTACGACTTGAATCACAAAGACACTGTGACACGGTTCTATGGTCGGTCAGTCCATTGGACTAATAGTACATAACGACACTCTTTGTGTCAGCACATGTTGCGATACAAGTTCACACCAAAGGAACTATAATAGTTGCGTGAGTGTCACGACACTTGACACTACGAGTACGACTAAATTGACATGTTTCAATACATGTACAAACATAGCGGCATGAGACGTAACGCAACAGTATTCCAAAATCATTCCATAATATAAATAGTTCAGTAGTTCATCTACAAATAATGGGAGCCCTTTGTTTCCCATAATTTTATTGGTCATATTGTAATTGTTGACATAACTTTTGATAGTCATAATTTTTTATATCACTGAAACTGTAAACTTTTCAGAAGTTCTGAAATATCTAACGTGTAGACAAGGCTAGGTTAGGTTAGGTTTGATTTATAAAAATCCTGGAAAAGTAACAGTTTCTTTAAAAAAACACGTTATGACTTGCGATGATTATGACCTAAAGCAGATTATGACTAAAAATTATTATGTCAGTGAATATAGACCTACAAATAATGCGTGCTTGCCTCGATCGTACAGTCAACCACTTTAATTGATGAGCACCCATAGAACCCTGTCGCTGAAAGACAATCGTTAATTTCAACGTAATTTATTTCTTGAGACTTGACACTGTCATTATGACAGGGTTCTATCGGTGCTCAACATTTAAAGTTCTTGACTATACGTGCCAGTGCGAGTCTCCACGTGCGTACTCAACAAGGCGGACCGAGCCGGTTTAGTCGGGCCGTCGCCTCTTCTTTCGGTTGCATGCGTTTAATGTAACGAACGACGCGCATCGACCCAAAGATGTCGTCACATAAATCACATATAAGAATAATCCTAGCACCCCAGCGATAATAGGTAACAGAAACTCCTAACAAGCTGAAGATGACCTACTTTTCTATTTTTACTAGTAGGCTATGTTGTATTTTTCTGCGCGGAGGGAGTCGCAGACAACAGCTATACCAGCTATAACAGTAACGAATAATCTCAAAAACTACTGGACCGATTTGAAATATTCTTTCACCATTGGAATGCTACATTATCCTTGAGTAACATAGGCAAAAAGTAGCCTATGTTACTCAAGGATAATGTAGCATCCCGGAAAAATGAACGGCTCCCGTGGGATGACAAAAATTAGAATTCTACGCGGGCGAAGTCGCTGGCAGAAGCTATATCTATATATCGCACCTTCAGAACAACAGTGACCTAATTCAAAATTTCTGCTTTTAAACTTCAAGTCATAATTTTATTATTATAGAGACCTAATTCGAAAACTAAAATTTCTCAGTTACGTCACTATTGTTTTGAAGGTGCGATATATAAAACGCAAAACTGACTGACTGACTTAGATATCAACGCACAGCCGAAAGTATTGTACCTAGAAACTAGAAATTTGATACAGAGGTTCCTTTCATGATTTAAGTGAGCACTAAGAAAGGATTTTTAGAAATTCAACCCCTATGGGGAAGAAATAGGGGGAGTAGCGGGAAACTAATTCTACGCGTACGAAGTCGCGGGCGTCCTCTAGTAGTAAATATAATTAGGTGAAAATCATGGCCAGTTCTTTTTCATGGCATGGAGAAAGAAGGCACGCCGGCTACCTAATAGTCCACTGGCATTCGCAAACTCAAGATGGCACTGCTGCTCGGCGTCAAGTTATCCGGTAAGATGGTAGTGTCGTTGATATAAGAAAACAAGGAAAACAAATGAATATTTGGTTTTATTCTATGAGAATTGTGGTACGAATTACAGCGTCTTAATGACATTATCTTTTTAAAAACGACTAAAGAGCATTTACATATAAACACCACATTCACCCCCCATTCTTTGGGAATGTATGCCAGCAATGAAAGCATCACGTACGTATTCGTTTCTGTATTCTTCAGCGCTCACAGTTTTAAAATTACACTCAAATGCAAGTTGTTGAAGTGTGCCTATGAATTCTGCCACTGTCTCTTCAGGTTTTTGCTTACTCGAGATCAAAACATAACGAGCGTGAATCTCGTTTTTAAACTTGAGATAAATTTTACGTATAGAGTCGTCGTGTATTTCTTAGATTCACGTATGTACGAGTATACGTTGGGTGACACATTATTTAGTAATATTTTCAATTTTAAATCATCCGATACCTTTGTTGTATCTTCAGCAGCGAGATAGTTTACAAAAGTCTCCTTCCAGTGCTGGTATTTTAAATCTGCGGCGGGAGTACCTGGGTCGACGTCGAGAATTTATCCAGTCTTAGTAATCGTGTTAGAGAGGCCATTGACCAACACGTTTTTTTTAATAGAATAAATTGATATAAGAAAACGAGTAACTTTGGTAAATTACAAGAAACTTCGTTTAATACGTAATTGAGTTTAACCATGACAACAACAAACAACACACTTTACATTAAGTTAAAAACAAATGCTGCTACATTCAGGCTCAAAATAATTGTTATACTACTTTAATAATCACTCTACTATGTTTATAAGAACCCTTTAGCAACCAAATTAGGTGTAAGTAATTTAAACGGCTCGACCTAAAAACAGGTTTTCATAACAATTTTAAAGATCAAAGACTGCATTTGCGAAATTTAAGGAGTAACTTAAGGTATTTATGTCATATATTTACAAAAGGGTCTTGCAATTTTTCGGCGTGACAGATGGCGAATTTTCAAACAAGAACGTTAGGGATTCGGGTAGCATTGTTAACGAATCTACATGTTTCGTTTCATTCAATAAAGGTTAAAACTTTTCCAGAGTATCCACAAAAATCGGTAAGTATTGTTTGATCTTAGCCCACCGATTTTTTTTGGCAAAACTTCTAGACACCGACATGGCTCCCACCTTTTCCGTGAAGTAATATGCGGTGTATTGTGTCCTATTGTGTCTAAACTTCTAGAAAATAGAAATGCAAATGCTCGCCTAAAGGCTACTGCTGTTTGAAAACACGTAGAAGTACGTTTTGTGTTTTGAAAACAAAAGTTAACGGGCAGTTTCTGGTCGCCTGTGCTCTCAAAAATCATTCATAAGAAAATTGCCATACAAAACACCACGGATATATAAAACTGAATAGGTACTGCGACAAAGTGCTAGAAGGAAAATGGTGAAACGATGATAACACTTGTGACAAGATGAGAGAAGAACCCTTGTGCCTATCGTGTTATCAAGTTTGAGTGAAGGAAATAAACCACTTCGATGTACCTGTGGAAGGATTACGCATCCAAGATATAAGGTATTCCGGTTTTTTATAATCGTAGTTTTAAATTTTGATCTCTCGTTATAATGAACTTCAAACTAAACATACAATGACAAGTTTATGGTTGGCTTTACTACTATAACTTTGCAACAGTGAATGTGACGTTGTGACCAATAGAAGAAGAGTATTTACAAGTGGCAACCTCCACATCAATTTGCAGTTTTTAGGTAAAAATTGAGCATATTTCCAATTAAACATAGAAAATTATACTTTAAATACAAAATAAATATGTTAATATTTTGGACTGAGTCAGTTTGTTTCTGGTTTGTTCATCCGTATTAACTCCTATCTAGATCCCTTATCAGGGCTACCCAGGGACGCCATCAATCAAAAGACGTCCACTAAATTTTAATTAAATATTCTAATTTTAATGTGTAGCATTGACATTAAGGTGTCGTCACAGTTTCCACATTGGGATCATCGGAGGAGGGATGTGCTGAGGGCTTGCAACATATCATTTGTTAATTACTAGTGTTGGTATAAAACCGGCGCAAGAGGCTCGCCTGACAACATTATCTCTGATAACTCCAGCAAACCAGTGAAAAATGAAATTCTTCGTAAGTTGAATTTTTTTATATTTTATTAACAAAGTCAAATCTAGTGTTTCGGTAATTACATAGAGCAAGAAAAAAGGCATTCCTCCAGTGTTTTAACATTATAATTCAAATTGAGTACAGGAAAAAAAAAACAGATTGGATAAACGGACTTCTAGCATAGGAAAACCATGTCTCAATTTTGAATTTTCTTTACATGCATATAGTACAATACTATGTTTGGAGTAGTACGTTTTGGGGTGATTATTCGGCGTTTTAGCCGCCGTCATCATAGCATATTATTCAAGATAAACTTCATACATTTCTTGTTCTTTTAAATGGAATGGATACAACCCCCCGGTCCATTGATTTTGACATCAAAAGTTGCTGGTTATCATTATTTTCGTCAATATATTGAAGACAACAATGACGGCCGTTGAAATGCCCGAATATTCACCCTTTGAGCGTCAACTACGTGTCATTTGAAATTCCTGCATGAATGCTGTTACGTGACATACCTACTTATGAATGGAAATCAAACGAAATGGTCCATGGTGTAAAAAACCAATCAATCATTGTTACTCTGTAATCACGTACTTGTGAACATTGAGCATGCTGCATGGTATTGACGATGTATTCACTTAACCACTATCCTTATATGATCATTTTATTTTAGGTTTAATTATTTCACTATGAGCCATGTTTTACTAAAAATGCATTCGGTGACAACGGTTATGTGATGTGTTCAATTGTATTTAATTATCTTAGTTAGTTTAAATTTTTTTTTTTGATAATTTCTTTAGATTAGTTGTTATATTCAATTTTTAATTCTGGAAGTCTTACTTTACTTTTATTTAACTCCTGATTGTTAGATTGATTGATTGATAGGTCTTTTCTGTTTACCCATCGAGTTTGTACTTGTTTGACTTGTGTTTTAATAGTGAGTTAGTTATCAGACTTATTAGTGATATGATAGCACAATCATCAACAAAGTCTTTTTCACTTTGACGACGATGGTTATTAAAGGAGGTTCTATTTTCCTACATGAAAACAGGAATGATAAATATTCCTGACGTTCTCATGGTGATAAAGCTTTCTAAGAAGAAAGAAAACCCATTTGATGGGTAAGCTACGAAGAAACATTACTTTCTTGCAAAAAACTAAATTCTAACTCGATTTTCTGTAAAAAAAAACATTTGAAAAACGAACCCGCTAAAACTTTTAGATGACAGTTATTCAAAGAACAAATAAATATTAAACGTACTCGTATTTGTGACTAACTAGCAAAGTAAACACATCTAGGAAGTCGATTTTAACCTGCTTGTAGACATCGATTGCTTTTACGATATCAATGAAAATACAATAATATACGAATATCTAGTTACTCCAGCTAGTGTGATGATGGTGAAGGAAGGTGGCCATAAAGAACTGGTAAGTTTATCACCAGTGTCAGAAGTAAAGTCGGCAGTAAAAATCTCATACAAAAAATACCTTATTTTTATTGTATATGGTAAATAACAACTGTGAACTTCCACAGAATGCCACTCGTCTGTCGTACTGTAACGTTACTGCTTTACTATGTGAAAATGAATAGACTGTTTTCCTTCTAGGTGTGCGCCCTTCTTGCCTTGGCGGCCTCAGCCTCCGCCCACCAAAAGCGAGGGATCTACGGAGAGCCTGGCAGCCTTCTCCCTCCCCTGGGCCCGCATCATCTCCACTCCGCGCCTATTCTGCCAGCACAGGTGTTCGATGGACCCTCACTGCATCCTGCGGTGTACGGCGAATCTCCACTTCAAGCTGCCGTAGTCAAAGTCACTCACTCTCACTCTTCCCCGCTGTTAGACTCGCTTCACTCATCTTTGCTGGCCCCGTCGTACGCTAGGAATCATTTGCACTCTGCCCCTCTTCTGCGTACACCTCTTTCACACTCCATTCATGGTCCTCTGACCCAGACTATCCGCGGTCCTCTCCACTCCGCTCCCATCTTGTCCGCTCACTCTCTCCACTCCGCTCCGCTACTATCCGCTCACTCTCTCCACTCCGCTCCGATACTATCCGCTCACTCTCTCCACTCCGCACCGATACTATCCGCTCACTCTCTCCACTCCGCTCCGATACTATCCGCTCACTCTCTCCACTCCGCTCCGCTACTATCCGCTCACTCTCTCCACTCCGCTCCGCTACTATCCGCTCACTCTCTTCACTCCGCTCCGCTCCTGTCCGCTAGATCTCTCCACTCCGAGCCGCACCTATCCACTTCGTCTCTCCTTTCGGCTCCGCTCCAATCAACCCACTCTCTGAACTCTGCCACTCATTTGATCCACTCCTCCCCCATCTTGCCCGCCCACTCTCTTCACTCCGCTTACTCTCTCCATTCCGCTCCCCTTTTGACCGCTCACTCCCTCCATTCCGCTCCCATCCTGTCCGCTCACTCTCCTCACTCTGCTCCTCTCCTGTCCGCTCGCTCCCTCCACTCTGGCGCCATCCTGCACTCTGCCCCTGTCTACCCTCCATCTAAGCTCATAGTCCCCCCTAGATACGCCGCCGGCTGGTAAAGCACTGAGCTCACACCAAATATTTTCTAAACCAAATAAATATGTACGTTATTTAAAAATTCGTTTGTTTTTTCTCATGTACCTGTGCAATGATAATAATTTACTTGCTTAGCTCATCTTATTGCAAGCTTAACAAATTATTCATCGAAAACGTTAAACTCGTACCTATATGGTTACAAGACATTTAAGCTGATCGTGGCTCTCGTTCGATGATTGCATTTATCGCGTGACAAAATAAGGATAAAGCATCCGTCACTCTCGTACTTACATACATGTCAAAAAGCGACGGATGTTTTATCCAAATTTTGTCACGCGATAAATGCAATCATCGAACGAGAGCCACGATCAGAGGGCCCTGCAAAGATGCACTACGCTAACTAACGTTTCTATTCGATTCGTTTTTAAACCAATCGCGTCACTGGTAGACCAAGTGGCTTTTCGTATCACGGCATCTCCCAGTGACGCGATTGGTTTAAAAACGAATCGAATAGAAACGTTAGTTAGCGTAGTGCATCTTAGCAGAGCCCTCAGCTTAAATGTCTTGTAACCATATGTTAAGCTTGCAATAAGATAAGCTAAGTAAATAAATTATTAGCATATTAGGCCCCAAGCACGGGTAGCACAAGTTGTATTTTCTCGCTTGTCGCTCAGTGCGTCTCTATTGTCACAGACTAAATAGAAAGGGAGATCCGAGCGACAAACAAGTCGCGGGCAACATGTGCTAGCCGTGCAGGGTACAAACAATTAAATTCATATTTTATTAAGTTCTACTTTTATTATCTATTTAGATTAGATTTGTTTTCAACCTATTGCATTATTTTTCAAGTCTAGGTACAAAGGCAAGTAGTACGTTACAGTTCTTAGTACTTACGTATCGGTGAGTTCTGCTTAGAACTCAAATGCTTTTTTTAATTACACGGAGTGCTCCAGTTACAAGACATTATAACACGTCACAGTACTTTTTTAAATGTCATTAAAACCAAAGGTAAATCCATACTGAAGCTTCAGATTCAGATTATATAAGAGAAAATATATAAATGAAAGTGAATACAATATTTAATTTAAATATTAGTGTAAATGACAAAGACATCCGACAGCACTTGGAACCTTCATCATCTACCTACTTCATCACATTTTAACGCGGACTTGGAGCTGTACAAGGTACATTCTGGAAACGAATGACCGCAGAAATCACATCTAGCCTTGCAGGGTAGCCATGCCATGCTGCCGGCCATGTTGCAATCCAAAAATATTATTAACAAGTAAAAATGGGTAAATTCTATGGAATTGACTTACGGCCGAACCCTATATTCAAACCGAGGATAGATAAGGCTAACTCCAGGTTTAAATTTGACATTTGCCCATACAAAATGTGTCAAATTTTAATCCAAAGTAAGCCTATCTATCCGCGGTTTGTATACAGTGTGTTACCGGTATGCGGGCATTAATTAAAACTGCCGATAATATGTTGCTTTAGCAACTGTTTGCAAGTATTATCAATTAAAAAATAATTAAAATAACTTCACAACTAATTTTCTTAGATACTGTCCATTTTTAATGTAGTGCATGTGCTGCGTGTTCATCGTTATCAGTATCGCTGTTGCTTAGTACAAGGCATGTCGTGGTACGGGGGCCAATCATAATAATCAAAGTATCCGTTGACTGTCATTTACACTTGTCAAATTGCTGTGCTTTACATTTCTGGCAATTAAAATTTTGTTAGAAAGTTAACAAAGCCTGAAAATTTGTTTATTAATTAAATCTATGTCACGGTTACGTTACAGATATATATGTTATTTTAACTTCCTTTAAAAAAAGCCAGGGTGCTGGTAATACACTGTATAGGGTTCAGCCGTTAGGGGAACGCATGACAGCTTACTTTAGTATCAATTCTATACATCGTCAATATAGAGGAAAAACTTACTAAGTTACTACTCAAAACTCAATCTCATAACTAGGGTTAGGAATTTTGGTGGCATATCGTGGTTCCAGAATCCATGGAGTCGCTATTTCCTAATTATTATACACGACACTTTGATTTTGACCTTCAGTATGGTCATATTTCAAAATGAACTAAATACATTTTTAGTTCGGTTATTCCATAACTACTAATATTTGCTTGTTTTTTAATGCTTTCGCAGCAGAGATATCCTCCATACCAAAACTCATTTAAATTGGTTAAGCGGTTTAATGAATAAATTTATTTTGAAATATTCATATACTGAAGGTCAAAATCAATGTGATATGTATTATAATATATAGGAAATAGCGACTCCATGGATTCTAGAACCACGATATGCTACTAAAAGTCCTAACCCTACTCATAACATTTATTTGACAAATACACACTTCAACACAAGAGATAGTACAAAAAAGCAATGTTAGAGAAAATATTAGTAAGTTATGTGTAGGTACGATCGGCCTTATAAGTACCTAGCTGCACAGTGCTTTGTCACTTTAACGTCATGTTTGGAATGCTGCAAGAATCTGTCATAGGCGTTAAAACGACAAGGTACTAAAGTGTGCAGATCGCGTTTGGGAGATCGCGCGCTGTGGCGCTCGTTGGGGGAGGCCTATGTCCAGCAGTGGACTGCATCAGGCTGATATGATGACTAAAGTGTGCAGCTACTAAGGTCGACGGTACAATCACAACCAATAATACATGATCCAACACTGGATTCAAAAATATCTGACACGTCCTTATTACTGGAGGCATAAGAGTTTGTCAGATATTTTTGAGTAGGTACCATGTTTATTTATTTATTTATTTATTTATTTATTTATTAAGGATTACCAACAGATAATACATCGTACATTCTTAATTCTATATGATATAGATCCCAGGTTGATGCTTATCTACTTATAGGTAACCACAACTTACACATGCGTCTAGGAACCTACAAAAACGAATACAAACATAACATAAAACTCGATTGTTTAGAATGGTGAGGACCTGAGATACTTCGATATTTTCCTTTTGAAATTATTAAGATTATCGTGAAATATATCAGCTTCCACCGAGCCTGGTAGGTGGTTATACAACTTCATCATTCTCGACAGTGGTGAATTACGGCCTAAATTAGTTTTATTAAGCTTATCTCTAAATAATTTATAAGTACCAGGACGAGGCAATCTTGCTGGCACCGCTATTCTGACCTTACTCAAAAGCTCTGGGCATCATATTATATTATTGCTGGTGACTGTATATGTAACTTACTACTATTTTCTCAAATAGGCTAGTGTAAAAAAATCTAATTAGTCCGTAATTTACATTATCAAAAAATATTGAACACGTATTTTTTCTTTTGTCAATTAAGCAAAAAATGACGGAGATACAGTGCGTTGAAGTTTCGCGTGAGGTCACGCCGTGGCACACTTTATACCACGTTGTGACGTCACGAGCCCCCACTCCCGAACTTTGATGCGCGTTATATTTGTCAATATTGATCGATTTGAAAAAGCAAAAAATACGAGTTCAATATTTTTTGATAATGTTACTGACGGACTAATTAGAATTATTATTTTTTTACCCAGGACACACCCCTATTGTAGTTACAGCGTGTTACTGTACTTGGTGACTTTCTCGTCTTTATAGACATGGTCTTTGATTCCTGCAGTCCAGTCAGTTGCAGAAAGCAACTTATTTAAGTAGACAACGGGCGTATTATGGTCATACTTATCTAGGTACATAAACGTGGATAAAACATCTGTCACTTTCTGACCAACACGTAAGTATGAGAGTGACGGATAAAGCATCCGGTACTCTCATGCTTACGTAACTGGATAAAGCTTCCACCGCGATAAAAGCGACAATAAAACAGATGAAGTAAGCAAGTAGTCAATCGCTGATCTAGGGAACGTGGAGTTGACGAAACCCTACCAATTTCTAAGTAGAGAAAGGGACTCAGCTATACCTATGGCTAAACTTTGTCCCTATCCACGGAACTTTTTTTTTGGCTGTCCTAAATTGTCCAATTTCCATAAAAAAGTAACATACCTACGGCGGTGCTAAAACAGAGAAAGTAACAGTAAAGCGGGCTACATACCATCAGTTTTAACTAATGAAAGCCCGCTTAATAAACGAGCAATGATTTTTCCAATTTTGGAAAATGAGGGTAGGAAGGGCTGCCGTATGTCGAGGGCATGGTAGATGACAGTTCACAATACGGCCACACCTTCCTAAAACTTGTTTCTATGATAATTTCAAGAGTAACATTAAAAGAGTGACCTTGCTATACAAATGCTTAACCTACATTGGACCACAACATAAACGTATCGTCTCCGATCGCCGCTTGCGCAACGAAACGCTGACTTTGTCAATATCGTTTACTAAAGTGACTAGTTTTCCTTGGCAAGAAAAATATTAAAAAAAATCGTTTTAAGTATATCGTAGTTTTGGGAATTGTAAATAATTGGGTTTTATTCAAAATTGGCTACTATTGTGTGCATGCCGACGGGAAGAAATAAAAATTACTTACTTACTCGTCGAGTTAAAACAAAAAACATAATCTTATTAAAGTTGACGACGCGGTGGCCTATTTGGTAGTGACCCTGCCTACGAAGCTAGCGGTCCTGGGTACAAATCCCGGCAAGGGCAGATATTTGTGTGACGAGCGTGAATGTTTGTTCCTGAGTCATGGATGTTTTCTATGTATTTAAGTATATATTTCTCTATGCAAGTATTTAATATCGTGGTCTAGTACCCATAGTACAAGCCTAGAGCTTAGTTTGGGACTAGGTCAATTGGTGTGACATTGTCCACTGATATTTATTTATTATTTATTATTATTTTGTTAGGTTTGCGTCGTCGCGATTTTAAAGTACTTATAGTATACATTATAGTATAGTATAATTATTATTATTACCATGGTTACGGTCGTTCCGGATATCAACGTCAACCAACTAGGGCTGATAGAGCAGCAACAAAGCTAGGTATCGATTTAACCCTTATGTATGTTCAGCGATTTTTACTAGTTTAGGAGATATTGATAATTTTAATCGGAATTTTAGTAATTTTCCCTTATGTCTCGAAAAATCCTTAATTTCATGTTTTATTTCAAAAGTTTTTCAGTGGTACAGTCACGAGATTTAATTTGGTACGCACCTAAGGTCCAAAGTTAATCTGACATTCTACAACAATAAGGTTGAGTTTCCTAAAAGTTACAAATGACTTGACATCTCTAATGACATTGACGACTTCGAGCATATTTTCCTGAAATAGGTCCCAAATTAACGCTCTTGACCGTAACTTACATTAACTATTAGAATCCTTACGAATCAGCGAAGTTTTTAAACTCAGTTGCTCGTTTTCTTTAATCGACTTTTAAAGTAAAGACCCAGTGTTTGTTTCTCATTTTGTATGGAAAATGACACTTTAAATGTGATTACTTAGCCAATTGATTCAAAAAAACCGACACATAGGTTTAAAAACTTCGCTGATTCGTAATGATTGTAATAATGTAAGATACCACCGAAAAACTTCTGAAATAAAACATGAAATGAAGGATTTTTCATGACATGGGCTTAAGGGAAAATCACAAAAATTCAGAATTATCAATATCTCCGAAACGAGTAATAATCGCTGAACATACATAGGGGTTAAATCGATAGCTTTTTAGCTTCTCTATCAGCCTTAGGCGAGTTGACGTTGATTATTGGGACACCCTTTATATTTTTACCCGACTGCCGAAGAAGGATAATGTTTTTGACCTGCATGTAATTATGTGTATGTATGTGTGTGTACGTATGGTTCTTTATTTCCTCGTAAAGGCTGGACGGATGGCTCGATTTCTACAAGCGAGGTGTCGTAGATTTCTTAGCGTCACGAGTGTCAACTGTCAATATAGGTACTTAACATTTTTTCAAATATAAAATTGGCGAAATATAAATATCAATGGAAGATCTCACACAAATTGACCTAGACCCAAAGTAAGCTCTAGGTTTGTACTATGGGTACTAGACAACGATATAAATACTTATATAGAGAAATAAATACATAATAGTCACATTTGGGACCAATTTCAAGAAAAATATGCTTGAAGTCGTCATTGTCATTAGAGATGTCAAGTCATTTGTAAGATTTAGGAAACTCAACCTTATTGTTGTAGAAGTTGTCAGATTGACTTTGGACCTAAGGTAAATTTAATCTCGTAACTGTACAGTCGACTACATAGAGATGTATCCACTTTTTCGCCTTATTGCATTGTAATAAGGTCCAAAATTGGATACATCTCTTTGTAGTCGACTGTATACATGATAACTAACATTATGTTGACGACATCAGGTACCCAAACAGCAATTGCATTTAAAGCTTGCTCTTTGTTAGACTCGTTCAATTATACTTAAGTGTCACTATTGAATTTAACATGCGATATATTTATTTTATAAGCTACGATATGGCCAATTACCGAATACCACTAATTCTCGGTTAAACTCGCAAATGTTAATAAACACCTTCAGGCATATTTTAGCATCCTGACCTTTCGAAAAGTCAAAACATGCGAGTTAACGTCATCTCCGCGAGGAGGCGGCTTAAACCGTTTGAGAGATGGGTAGGGCGAGCTAAAATGACGGGTAATTTATAACTACAATCTCTAAGGTTCTATTTCTAGGACGCGTTAGCCTAGTTGACCCTGCCTACGACGCTAGCGGTCCCTGGTACGATTCCCGGTATGGGCAAATAATTGTGTGATGAGCGCGAGTGGTCAGAGTTTCGGATGTTTTTTTAACCGACTTCAAAAAAAGGAGGAGGTTCTCAATTCGTCGGGTTTTTTTTTTTATGTATGTTCCCCGATTACTCGAAGACCACTGGACCGATTCGAAAAATTTTTTCGTTGTTTGAATGGGTATACTTTCTAGTTGGTCCCATTGTCAACACGTCAGGATCTGATGATGGTATCTTGGAGAAATCAAGAGAACTCCTGAAATATTATAGGCACACCTATAGCGATATTGGTATTTTTCACTGTAACTCGTGCATTTGCTTTTGAAAAGTACTATATGGTGAAGTGGAACTGATGATGAAGACCACAGATGGCCACCGGAACTCATTAACGGTACCTATTTCAAGGGTGACGATAAGATATTTTGCTAAGGTAGTTGAGTGACTATGACGAGGCATATCTAGGTTTAAATATGACTATGACATTCCCGCGGCGTTGTCTGCGGCGAGCTCGAAATGTTCTATAGTTTCTCATTAATATTTAGAAGTGGAGCTACGTAACAGCATAAATAGGATCACTAAAAAGTATAAAATAAAATAAATGTTTAAAAAAACAAAAACCCGCCTTCAAAAATGCAAAAAATAACTTCTTTTAAAATGGTAGGTCAGTCCAACTGAAGTCGGCGTCCCACAATATTTTAAAGCAAAAGCCGAATGCAGTTGGACTGACCTACCATTTTAAAAGAAGTTATTTTTTGCATTTTTGAAGGCGGGTTTTTGTTTTTTTAAACATTTATTGGGTATTTAAGTATGTACTTTTGTATGATAATCAATGTATATAGTACGAGTCTAGATCCTTGGGGATAGGTAATTTGTTTACTTTGCCCCTTCGTACTTATTTAATATAATATGTGGCGTTATCTACGAAAAGGGACCTTATTGTCGATGGCGCTTACGCCGCACTGCGTAAAATTATTTGGCCTATTTTTGTTTCGCCACATATTTTTTTGCATACCAACGTCTCCTCTAATCATTTAAATGTCGAAAATTGTTTGATCGAAATTGTTTTGCATAATATTTTGTTTTTGTTGAATTAATTTTTGGTATAACGTTGACCGTGAGGCGAAGTCGACGGAGCTCCTATTCCGCGTAGTTGTGGCGCTCCGCGCCTTGACACAATTCTAACCTAACCTAACCTATAGATTAGTTGAGACCTAGGTGTTTTATACTGGGAGGGGCTTCGACCAAACAATATTATGGATTTAGCCTTTCAGTAATTAACGCATTCACTGCCAGTACTGTTTTTTGAACTTTCGCCAGGTGCCACATCTCTAGTTTTATACGAAGCTTGCCTACTGTAAGAACGCACATATGCGCTGAGGGCACTGGGTGGAAGTCACGGTGACACATATATGCGTCGGTGGCAGTGAATGCGTTAAGATTTTAGACAAAACAATTTTAGACCAAAAGTGCTTTAGAAAAAAAAAATGTATGCAAAAAAATCTTTACGCTAAAAAAGAAGTATGCCATTCAATATTACAGGAAACATTTTCGCCCAAAAAATTTTAGGTCTGTAGAAGGGCACCCATTGGAGCATCTTTAATAGTGGCGGAAGTGCCATCGACAATAAGGTCCCTTTTCGTAGATAACACCACATATAGGTACAGCCAAGGAATTTAATTTGTTTCTTGTATTGATTTCTTTTACTTGCGGCAGGACAACGGCGTTAATGTTACTTGTCGGGATGGTGTTCTTCTTCGGGGTCACCACTGTACCGGTGGTTACCCCATATTGGTGGATCAACAGGCAGGGTAGCGGCGATCATTGTGCAGACGGGATAGTGTTCTTTGTCGGGGTCACCACTTTACCGGTGGTTACCCCATATTGGTGGGTCGTCAGGCAGGGTAGCGGCGATCACTGTTCAGACGGGATAGTGTTCTTTATAGGGGTCACCGCTTTACCGGAAAGGTCCATGATGATGGGGGTGAGAGAGTAACCACTTTGTCAGTCAGTTTCAATCTAATTTAATTACAATTACACATGCGTATATATACAATGTTAACATACTACAGTACTAACTAATGTGCACTAGATACACGTACAGATAATATCTAATCTAAATGCAATTCATCAATACGTGAATTGATAACAATTACGAAACGTGCCTACCGGCACACCCACCTTAGGTCCAAAGTCAATCTGACATTCTACAGCAATAAGGTTGAGTTTCCTATCAATTACAAATGACTTGGCATCTCTATTGACAATGACATCTTCAAGCAGATTTTCTTTGAAATGGGTAGCAAATTAACTTCCGTGACCGTACCTATAATAATAACATATATCAGGGTATATTGTCACACCAATTGACCTAGTGCCAAACTAAGCTCTAGGCTTGTACTATGGGTACTAGACAACGATATAAATAGTTATATAGAGAAATATATACTTAAATACATAGAAAACATCCATGACTCAGGAAAAAATAATCGCGCTCATCACACGAATATTTGCACTTACTGGGATTTGAACCCAGGACCGCTAGCTTCGTAGGCAGGGTCACTACCAACTAGGCAACGCGTCGTCCGTCATCATCGTCGTCCATAAGTACCAAAAATTGCGACTTAAAAGACCATATTTCGAACACCTACTAGGTATTTACGGAAATTTTAACCACCAGTGTAATAAATGGGTGGCTTTTTTAGTATCAGATAACTACTAGACATTACGAAAAAGCTTGATGGCCACTTGTCATATCGCTATACTACTATCAGACTATCACCCGGCGTGATCGCATTACTCAAGCCTACCAAAAGTTTCAAATCTTGTCTCGTAACGTTAAAATAAACTTGTTAAAGCATCACTTATTATTGGGTTACCTACGTTTTATCAAATTATGTTTGACAAATTATCACTACCCAATATATTTTTCGTAAAATTTCATTTGCCAAATAATTGTTTGCCAAATTAACTGTCCACAAATAATTGTTACGCAAACCTAATGTTTGGCACATGAACGTTTTGGCATTGACTCGCTTACCAACTGGTAATTTGACCAAATTTAATTTAGTCAAATGTTTTAGTTGGCATAACATATTTTACGCAAAACAAAATAAGGCAAATGATTTCTATCGTCAATATTCAACTTACCATTTCCATTCAGTCAGTTGTTGAATTTTTGTGGGGGCACAGTTCTAACCTAACGTAACGTACTTTACCGGTAGTGTTTCTAACCTTTAACCTACGTACCTGGCAGCAGTTCGGTTCTGGCGCTACGCCGGCCGCTGCCGCGGCACGCTCGCTTTGCTCGCTCGGCTCGCGCGCTGTTATTGTCGCAGTTCTAACCTAACCGAACCTACTGTTTTAGTAGCAGTTCGTTTTTTATGGGATCGTTCCGTTTTACCAATATTATTTTGGTCAAATTGTATTACTCAAACAAACTCCTATTTTCGTCTTTATATGTTTTGTCATATCAATTCATTTGACTAAATGTTTATTATCTAATGTTTTTTTGCCTTAATAAAGCATTTGCTAAAAGAACAAATGCCTAAATGTCAGTTTCCGTAGTAAAACACTGCTGAATGAAAATTTGACCAAATGAAAATTTGCGTATTATAATTATGCCGAAGATTGCATTGGCAAAAAAAACATTTGCTAAAATTTGTTTGGGTAATGAAATTTGCCCAAAATAATTTTGGCAAAACGGCAGGATCCCCTTATTATTACGTCTGCGTACGTAAAACCACATTATTAATAGTACTGACCTGTCTGTAGTTTTAATCGTTTTAATCCTTTTCGGTGCATTCTGTCAGGTTGTGGAATCGGCTACCGACTGGCATTACGCAATCACAAACGGTAGATTCCCTAAAAGGCAAAATGAAGAACTTCTGGCTTGATTATATCTCCTTAATATCAACTGTCCTCTACACAAAACCTAGTTTATGTACGTATATTGATGTATTAATATATATCTTTGTATTTATTTATGTAGGTATTTGAATATATTATTAAATTTTTCAAGATTTTACAGGTTAGTTAATATTTTTATGTTCTTCTAAATAAAATTGTACACTTGCTTGCTCGATGCACAACCTTTCACTTCTCTCAATATCTCAAGTTAGCTGGAAAAGATCCCATATAGGGATAAGTTCGCTTTTGTACATATCTTTTATATTAATTGTGTCGTCCTGCTTTTTCTTCTGTACAATAAAGTGTTAACATACATACATACATTTACACTCTCTCTCGCATCATAACAAATATACTGTCAGATGTGAAAAAGAGTGTAACAGAAATAGACAGCCGAGTACCTACTGTAATACTGTGGTTTTACTGTTTTTTGTATGTACAGCATGTACACTTGTACAGGTGACATCGAAGACGTGATCAGAAACCAGTTTTTCAGACTCCGTAATTGTAGGCCATTTCCAAGCGGGTCTATATCGGTTGATCTAACATTTTTTGGCCTATTTTTGTTACGCATCATATTTTTTTGCATACCAACGTTTCGTCTAATGATTTAAATGTTGAAAATTGTTTGATCGAAATTGTTATGCATAATATTGTTTGGTCGAAAAATTTTTTAGTATAACATTTGTTTGGAATAACTTTTTTTTGTCGAATGATTTTTTGGTATAACGTTGACCGTGAGGCGAAGTTGACGGAGCTCCGCTTTGCGGAGCTCCTATTCCGCGTAGTTGTGGCGCTTCGCGCCTTGACACAATTCTAACCTAACCTAACCTATAGATTAGTTGAGACCTAGGTGTTTTATGCTGGGAGGGGCTTCGACGAAACAATATTATACATTTAGCCTTTTAGTAATTAAAATTTTAAAGAAAACAATTTTAGACCAAAAGTGCTTTAGAACAAAAAATATGTATGCAATAAAATATTTATGCTAAAAAAGAAGTATGCCATTCAATATTATAGGAAACATTTTCGACCAAAAAAATTTAGCACATAAAATTTTAGGTCAGTCGAAGGGCACCCTTTCCAAGCAATACTAGTTAGAAGAAACAAAAACTGTTTCTTCTTTGTTAATGGTCCCCTTAATTAAATCACCGATTACCGGTTACCCTATTTTTAGAATCATATGACCCTATCATAGAATCAACCCTCCATGGATCCCATTCGACTATTTTAGTTCAATGAGACTTGAGTTACAGTGAAAATTCAAGTCAGTCATTGTCAAATATTTGTTTTGTTGTTTCGTGGAAATTAGAAAATCTCTTTCTGTCAAGTCACTATAATAGAAAATTATTTAATTTTGATCATTACGAGATTAAGTCTGAATACTACATCTAAACACCTACATATCTATATTATTAGCAGTAATCGGAAATAGGTGAGCTAATTTGCCTAAACTTGATGCATGTTCATTCAATAATGTATTCCCATCTCTCTCACGCATGAATGAATATGCGTCAAGTTTAGGCAAATTAGCTCTACCTATTCCGATCACTGATTATTAGGCTCCCACTTGAATGCTTGATTAAGTCATATAAACTTTAGATCACGTGTTCGATTTCACCCTGTATATATAGATGACAACCACAACTGACTTTAATCTTAAAAGGATTGTGAAGCGCCGCTAAAATCGCGTGGCTGTCAAAAAAAAACCATACTAATTTAGCTCCGGGCGTTAACGTTTCTCACCCACTAAATCAAGCCCGATTTCCACGATTTTTGAATATGTTGTAGTTATTATAAACGTACGGTCTGTACGTTTCTGTTTCTTGTTTTTTCAATTTGTTTCATTCTAAGAAATATTTTCGTGTAAAGGAAAACGTACAGACATAGTTTTTCATGATATCTACAACATATTCAAAAATCGTCAAAATCGGACAAGGTTTAAGGGGAGAAAAACGTTTTCGCATTTTGTATGGAAATTTAATTAAAGAATATCATCAGCTGACATGACATTCATTAATTGGTGGGTGAACCTTGTGCAGGGTCCGTTTTAATCACTACCACCATCTACGAGTAGCTATTTAACCTGCCGCTAAACAATAGTGTTCGCATTGTTGTGCTCCGGGGTAAGACAACCGGTGAAATGTACTTCGACACACCCATTGGTAGGAGTCTCCCATAAGTGAATCGAGATCTGGTGAAGATTTGGTTTTGGTCTTACCCAAACTGGTGCACTAGGTTTTACCACAACTTATGCTTGACTTTACCAATACAATACGGGTCTATATTGACTGATATAATTATTTTTAGTCATAATGTGCTTTAGGTCATAATCATCGCAAGTCATAACGTGTTTTTTTTAAAGAAACTGTTACTTTTTCAGGATTTTTATAAATCAAACCTAACCTAACCTAGCCTTGTCTACAGATAATTCGATATTTAGATATTTTAGAACTTCTGAAAAGTTTCCAGTTTCAGCGATATAAAAAATTATGACTATCAAAAATTATGTCAACAATTACATTATGACCAATAAAATTATGGGAAACAAAGGGCTCCCATACAATACATACACATACCCGTACAAGACCGCAACTATTAAATAGGAAATCTTTCATTGTTATAAAACTGTAACGAGAAAAAAAAACATATCCTATACGAGTGTCCCACTGCCGGGCAAAGGCTGCTTCCCTCGATCTCCATGAGTCCCTATTTGGTGCCTCTTCCGGCCTGTTGCTGATGAAGAATGCGTCCAAGTCGTCCCGCGCCATCTCCGTCTAGACCTGCCCCGTCTACATCGTCCATTTCGCGGCAGCCACAAAAAATAAGTATACAGATTTAAACAAAAAATTACGATCGAGTATTGTTTAGAGAATTTACAGAAACCCCAACTTCCAAAGTCCATTTGCTATGGCAAATCAAATCTAATCAAATCAAATCATATTTATTTGCCAGAACACAGTATTACATAGAGCAGATGTTCAATAATTAAAAATCCATTGCGTTCAGCCTGCATGCAAGCGTGCAAATACTAATAGTTAGTCACTGAAAAGTCAACTTCAAGTGCTGAAATCCAACTTGAAATCTTAGCCTAACTTCATTAAAATCTTCATCTGAACCAAATAATATGATGCATGCTCACGCGGACGAAGCGGCCAAAATCTAGTTTACCTCAAAGCAGCAAAAGTATCAAAATTATCTCGAAACATAAAGGTGAACTAAAAGCAGGTAAATTATGCGATGCGCGAATTGCACACGCGTCTGTATATAAACGCGGGAGATGCGCGCGCGGTGCATATCGACCATCGCTGCACCATGAAGATCGTTGTAAGTGCAATAGTGCATTTAATTTACTTAAATTTAATCTAGGGCTTTTGGATTTGATTTTCGGTAGTTGTGTTTATAGACTGATTTTAACTGAGTTGCTAGTCTTTATCTTGAGATACAAGAGTAACTAAACACTGAAAGGCAACTTCGCAGTGCCCCTGGCATTGCTGATGTTTATGGGCGACGGTGATTGCTTACCATCAGGTGGCCTGTCTGCTCGATTGCCTTTTACGGCTATAAAAAAAAATACGTCAAAGTAAACTTCACGTTATTAGAAAACTGTTATACCTAATGCGTCTTGCGTCATGTCTTGAGACGAGTCAGTCAAGATCAGTTCATTAATTAGATGCTATGCCTTAGATACTATGATATAGGTAGTTGTGTCTTGAAGTTTGCATGTGCTTTGTGTTAAAACATGATTTTATATTTACAACTTAGTGGAAAATAACTACTAGATGACTAGATGACCCTGTCAAGCGATCTAGTAGTGCTTCTTTATGCTTTATTATTATTTGACCCTTTTTTTAGCGGGTCTTAATTATTTTTGGCCCTAGACATTATCATGTTTGTTTTTAAATACCTTTGTTTAGTATGAGTAATGTTGTTATGAAAGTTAAATAATTCAGGCCGCAATTAATTTAGGACAAACGAACATTCGAACTAAGATGCATTAGAATTTGGCACTAGGTCTTCCAGTTAAAACTCGATCTTTGTACAGGCATAGTATCATATCCTCTGGCAATGCAAATACAGTCTTAAGACTGTTATCTTGAGAATGCAAATGTCAATGGTTCTGAGATCACATTGTTTATGGCAAGGTGAAATGAAACGAACACACAGGCCATTATGGTAAGTGGACTCTGAAGCCCATACACATTTGAATCTTAGGATGACAATCTCAAGACTGCAAATTTTTGCCAAGCCTGAGGACTAAGATGGAATGCCTCTAACCTCACTCCGGAACACAAAGGTGGGCTATGTGATCGCTTACCATAAAAAGACACCGAACCCACAACCCTCAATGCAGCAGGTAGTTTCCTCTATCACTGAAGCAACGTCCATCAGACTTTCCTCACCTCCACCAAACACATATCATCACCACATCATCATCATCTCATTTTCCTGTCACAGGTATTCTTTACCCGTAACCCGGTAACCCGTGTGGTTAGAATAGTGCCACTCTATGGTTCCCCGTGGAGTGGATGTCGTAAGGGGCGACTAAGGGAATGAAGGCTTGTAGTACTGTAAGCGATGGGCTTGCAACCTGTCACTAATACGCTTGTAAATATCTTAGCCTGATTGTGCAAAATGTGGTTACAGAATTATCAACAAGTTTTTAGAGTTGTTGATAATTCTGTAGCTCTGCCGACCCCACTCTGGGAATGAAGGCGTGAGTTTATGTATAGTCTATGCCAATTGGAATTGCCAAAGATGTAAACACAACCAAACGAACCAATTTACCATTATTAGTCGATCACGAGCTTTTAAAGATCAAGTGAGGTCTTAGCAATGATTTATACACTTGATCTTTACTTTCACATAGTTTAGTTTAAGATTAAATAACTATTAATTATACGTTAATTTGACGATGAATGTTTGAGGTTATGTGTCAAACAGTACTAATTTGTTTACATCTTTGGCAATTTCAATTGACACAGGCTATATTGTATGTATTTAGGTAAGTATTATTTTACTTACCTACTATAGGATAACCTTTGCAAAATTGTAGGTATCTTAAGTGCTTTTAACCAAAATGATAATTTTTTGTCATCTCCAACCTCTTCAGGCTTTTGTCTTCCTCCTGGCTCTGGCCGTGGCCTCGGCCGGCTACATCCGCTGGTCTCCCTCCTACTCCCACTACCGGCCCGTGGTGGTCCGCCGCTACTCCTCCTACCCTGGCTGGTCCTCCGGCGGCGGGTGGAACGGTTGGAACTCCGGGTGGAACAAAGGGTGGAACAGCGGTTGGAACAGTGGCTGGTGGTAATCAGAACCGTGGTGGCTAGGCAGAAAATCGCGCGTGATTGTGACCAAGTGTTGTAATTCAAACGTCTGTCAAAATTTTCGGGACATAAAGTAAATTTTCAAAGTTTTAATCGGCTTCCTACATGCCAATTTTTCTTGGGATAGGACGACCTCTTTGTGCGTATAAACAACATATTAGTGCATCGTTTTGACATTGGTCGTTTTTCGTCGGTCGTCGGTTATAGCTTATAGGTACCTAACGCCGCGTAATGCTAACAAATGCACGGGTCAAGTTATGTAACCTAAAAATGAATCAAAATTCGTTTAGAGAATAACATAGCAAATGTATTTGTGACTCTACTGATTGGTCGAAACGAAATCACGCGCTATTTTGTTTCTAGCAACATAACCTTAACGAGAAAGAAGAATAAAGAAGATTTGGAATTAAATGGTAATACAAGTAACAAGTAAATATAAAGAGTATTTGTATTTGTGTAAATTTATCATTATTAAATAATTATGTGTTAATATTGTGAAAGTTATTTACAATCTAAAATACAGAGCGCTTCTCAAAGGGAAGCACCTCTTTTAAACCTTTACTTTACCAAAACTCTTATACAATGCTTATGATGGGTCTTAGGGCCGGTACAGACGGACTGCAAAATGAGTGCAGTTCTGATGCAGTTGACGTAACTGCATCAAAACGTACGTAAGTAGGTACGTCAACTGCACTCGGTTGCAGTTCAAATGCTGTCCGTCTGTACCGGCCATCAGAGCCGACTTAGCATCAGCTGGCATGAGTGCTCATTGTCCTTCTCCATGCCATTAAATAGAATTAGGGCATGGTCAAGATGCACAATTGCTATTTTAGTGATTAAAAAAATCGAAGGTAATGCCCGCTCCACACGTTTGGCAAACAATGGCAAACAGCGAATACCAAACAACGAACACGAACATGTAGATGGGTGTTTGCCTGTTTGTGTTTGTGTTCGCCAGTGATCGGCGTTGGTGTCGGGTTTTTGCACAAATCAAAGGATGTTCGGCAAACGTGTTTGCCAATCCGGAATATACTAGCACGTTCGTCAAGCATGGGGATGCGTGTTTGTGTTGGGGTTTGTGGTCGGTGTTGGGCATGTGTTTGGTGTTTGTGTTCTTTGCCAAGCATGTGGAGCCCGCATTAAGATTGACGCAAGCTGATGATAGTCGCATCGAAAGCTTATTTCATTTTTCATTCTTGGTCTTTTCTTATGTAAGATGAAAATGCGGTAGCGATACAATAAAATCAGAATTGCTGTATATATTTTTGTGCAGAAAAAAGTGGATATTGGATTGTAAAGTAAGTAATCAATTAGGGATAACGGTATTTTCTGTGATAAATGAAGACATAAAAATGTTTGTAACTAATAAATTTGTAATGGCAATTGACATAATTCATTGTTTCCTTCATAAATCCTGTGCATTTCCCCCGAGCAACAATACTGTAGAGTTTCAAATTTCGCCTACATTTTACACGGTAACACCATATTGCTTGTGCCATGTTATTGTATTGACAATGTCACGATAGTTCTTATTTACCTTACGTCAAGGGCGACCGATACTATTACTTAACATGTCAAAAGTAATATTGTTTTACACAGTAGAATAGAAGCGCAGAAATAACATATAATATGTGCATTATTAGATACACTGCCAATTTAAGGGTTAAGTTTTATAATTGTATAAGTAATATTTAAAAAACGACT
The DNA here is from genome assembly GCA_946894065.1 of Acleris literana. Lineage (NCBI taxonomy): Eukaryota > Metazoa > Arthropoda > Insecta > Lepidoptera > Tortricidae > Acleris > Acleris literana. The sequence continues at coordinate 18,488,714 of OX335683.1, read as the reverse complement.
GACTGTTGAGATTCTTGCGGCGTTTCTTCTCAGCAGTGGTCTCTTGCGAAGCGCTGGTAGATTATTTGACGTGTAAAAGTGCCCGTGCGGCCGCTTAATGAATAAACATCTTTTATCTTTTTTTTATCTTTAACGTTTAAAAGCAGTTTCATAGTCATCAAATGGTATGAAATTACTGTCTATTAAATAGTTAAGTGAAATCCAATATTAGTTATTATTAGCAATTATTACTACCGCACCCTGTTTATATTTAGCTAATACTCCGACAAACCTGCACAATTTCTAAGTAAATAAGCAATTAGATATTTCTGTGTAGGTATGGAATCATCGTACCTACATTATTATGATAATCTACTGCTGTGCAGTCAACAACATAATTAAGTTAGTGATAAATGTTGCATCTAGTCTTTTTAACATCTGGTTATTAGCTTACCATATATAATAATAATAATAATAATAACAACGAATTGCACAACTTCTGGATTAAATGGTTCAAAGCCTCACATGAATGTTTAGCAACGCAATTCCAAAATTCCCTTGAGCTCGGTTCCTTGCCACCTTTATTAACAACTGGTGTCACCTTCCTGCTCCACAAGTCTGGTAGTACCGCGGAACCAAAAAACTACCGACCCATTACATGCTTGCCTACCATCTACAAGCTCCTTACATCCATTTTGAGCACAAAATTAAATGCACATTTTATTGCAAATAGTGTTTTGGCCACTGCTCAAAATGGATGTAAGGTTGGGTCCCGCGGTACTAAGGAGCTCCTCCTCATAGACATGGCCATTTGCCAGCAAGTCAGACGAAGCAAGGCGGCCCTTTCGGCTGCTTGGATTGACTACAAGAAGGCTTATGATTCGGTGCCTCACTCATGGCTCGAAAGGATCTTAGAGTTGTATAAAGTTGATGCAACTTTGAGGTCCTTTTTAGGTGTGTGTATGAGGCAGTGGGTCACAGTCCTTCGTCAACCAGGTGCTCGAGATGTCCCCTCTGATTCGCCTAGCTTGATAAAGATTGAAAGAGGCATCTTCCAGGGTGACAGTCTAAGTCCTTTGTGGTTTTGCCTAGCCTTGAATCCCCTCAGCTCTATGCTGACGGATTCTGGGCTTGGCTATCGACTTCGCAGAGAAGCTGAAGTCATTTCTCACTTATTGTTCATGGATGACCTCAAACTGTTTGCATCGAAGCGCCAAGATCTTATCGCATTATTGAAAATCACACAAGAGTTCAGTAATGCGATCAAGATGGAATTCGGTGTAGATAAGTGTGCGGTCATGCATGTTCAACGAGGGAAAGTTGTAAATTCGTCGAATTTGCAGCTTTCTGAGACAATGACTCTCAGATCTCTCTCCGAAGTTGAAACCTACAAATATCTTGGTATGTCACAGTCTTTGGGTATTGTGGACGGCGATGTCAAGCAGTCAGTGAAGGAGCGCTTCTTCTGCCGCTTGACAAAAGTTCTTAATAGTCTTTTGTCGGGTGGCAATAAGGTGCGCGCCTTCAATGGCTGGGTGATGCCGCTGCTCACATACTCCTTTGGCATACTAAGGTGGACTCAGACTGAGCTGGACGCCCTGGATAGGAGGGTCCGTCTACTGCTTAAATCACTTCGCATGTTGCACCCACGCTCATCTGTTATGAGATTGTACATCCCGAGGAAATGTGGAGGACGAGGCATGTTAAATGCTAAGAATCTCCACAACCGCGAGGTGTGCAATCTCAGGGATTATTTCCTTAGCAATGAGTGTGGGATGCATCGTGATGTGGTTGCAGTAGACAAGAGCCTCACGCCTCTTTCCTTGGCAAACGAGAACTGGCGCAAACCAACGGTGTTGAGCACTGAAGACCGCAAGAACGTATGGAAGAGCAAGGAGCTACACGGACGCTTCTACCGGGCCCTAACAAGGCCCGACGTAGACTTTTTAGCGTCTGTGAACTGGCTACGATTTGGTGACCTCTTTGGGGAAACCGAAGGTTTTGTCTGTGCAATTGCTGACGAGGTCATAATGACGAACAATTACCGGAAATATATTCTGAGGGATGGCACGGTTGACATTTGTCGAGCATGCCGTTGCCCCGGCGAGTCCCTCAGACATATAATTTCCGGTTGTTCGCATTTGGCCAACGGCGAGTACTTGCACAGACATAACCTCGTAGCCAGGATCATCCATCAGCAACTTGCTCTTCAATATGGTCTTGTAGAGTCTGAAGTGCCGTACTATAAGTACGCACCGGCGCCAGTTCTCGAAAATGGTCGTGCTACGCTCTATTGGGATCGATCTGTCATCACGGACAGGACTATTGTTGCCAATAAGCCTGATATCGTGTTGACAGATCGATCTCAACGCCGGGCAGTGCTCGTCGACATCACCATCCCGCATGACGAGAACCTTGTGAAGGCCGAGAAGGACAAATTCAGCAAGTACCTTGACTTGGCTCACGAGGTGACCGCCATGTGGGATGTTGACTCAACGATCATTGTCCCGATAGTTGTTTCGGCAAACGGTCTTATAGCGAAGAGTCTCGACCAACACCTCAAGAGACTCTCGCTAGATGGCTGGATCAAGGGCCAGATACAGAAGGCAGTACTCCTCGACACGGCACGTATTGTGAGGAGGTTCCTCTCTCTGCAGCCCTAACCACCGGTAGCTTGAGCCTTGCCCCGCTGCCGGCGGCACTCGTAGGTTAGGTTTTTTATAATGTCTATTTTTTTGTATTAGTATTTTTATTTTACTTTTATATTTGAATATTTGTTATAAAAAACCTAATGTACAGAAAATTAAATAAATATCTAGAATAATAATAATAATAATAGTTTATTTCAGATAAAAGAATCCATAATTTGTTAGTTAATATAAAGCTATGTTAGTAGGTACCTAAAATTATTTTAATTAAAACTAAAGATCGGTGTGGAGCTGCATCCATCTCCGCAGGAGTGGAGAGTCCCACCGGTCCGCGAACACGCGAAGGACACTGTTGGCGGTGCCGCGCAGGCGCCGCCGCGCGGACGCGCCCCGCTTGCGCATGACGGCCGCAAAGCCGTCGACGCCCGCGGCCGCAAACATGCCCGATGCGCTGCAGCGCCACGGCATCCCCAGCAGCGCCCTCAGCGTTATTATATATTATATTGGCGTTATATTATTATATGGTTATTATATGTAACCTAATATAAATATTTGGATAGGATTAATTTAAGCTCAGGGGTGTTATTCTCTTAAAAACGGGGATCGGTCGAATGAACGAGCGAAAGCGCAGCGGCGAGTTTAAGTAGTCCCTTCCGAGCGAACAAAACACAATTTAACGCGTGCATTCTCGATTAGGCAGCCTTATACGTTCGAGAAGCCATGTTGCCAAATTGAATACACGCGCTTAAATGTGTTTTGTTCACTCTGACGGGACTACTTAAACTCGACGCTTGGACATTCACTCGTTCCTCCGTTCGTTCGTCGTTGTTGAGAGAATCACACCACAGATTCTTAAATAATGATGATGATTATATATTTGTGGAATAAACTTGGTGCCAGAATTTTCCCGCTGCGACTGCAATACAAATTGAGTTAAAAAAACCGGGCAAGAGCATGTCGGCCATGCTCAGTGTAGTGCTCCGACGCCGTTACATTGTTACAACACACAAAAAAACTTTCTCGAAAAACCACTGGTATGAACTAATTTTCTATTTAAAGTTATTTGGTGTGTCTTAGATGATTTTTTAGTAGGTAAAAACACTTTAATCGCCCGAATCTCAAGAACCAGTCTCCTTAGTAGGGCATGCATCCCGGTATTCCGGAATCTCGTAATTCCGGGATCTCGGACGATTGTTTCCGATATTTCAATTCCGGGATTGAGCGTTTCAATATCGTAATTCCGGGATTGATTGAAGACAAAAATGTATCTTTGTTTTATTTAAAATAAGCTTTTGCGTTGCCATACTTGCCATTTGAGACCTCGAGCAGGTAGTAAATTAGTTGTTAGACAAAGGAATGTGTTGTACCCGAGAACCTTCCTGTAATTACCTCTCTCTTTCTCTCTGTATTGTCCGGCTAAGACAACTCGTATCATATAAGAAAACAAGGAGTGATTGAAACTGTGTTTTAAAGCCTATTTTTTATTTGTAATTAAAAACACGAATGGCAAAATCAGCATGCGTGGGGCATTTTATAACCTGAAATAATAAAAAAGCCAATCCCGGAATTAATACCGGTATTCCGGTATTGGGATTTCAATATAGAAACTCAATACCGGGATTGAAAACCTTGCGATATTGCATGCCCTACTCCTTAGTCGTGAGAGATTTCCTTTAAAATTCGTTATCGTGCTTTCATTTAAAGGAGCTTCCTCACTGACAGCATTCGCGTGTAATGAGCATTCGACGCGAACATCAAGGGTGCGTAAGCTTTGTAAAGCTCAGCTCAACGTCCACACTCAGTGAAGACGCTCCTTATGATATTTTCCAGATTTTTAGTACCACTTATGGCCTAATGGTCAAAAAACGTTACTAGTGGTTAAAATCTCAAGGAAATGTGTCAAATTTTCGATTCCTTTTTCGAATTTTAACAATTAGTTAGTTTAACTACTGATCAAACAGTAGTTAAACTAACTGATTGTTAAAATTCGAAAAAGGAATCGAAAATAAAATAAAATAATTTCCTTGAGATTTTAACCACTAGTAAGGTTTTTCACCATTAGTTAGTTTAACTACCGATCAAACAACAGGCCCTTAGTAGTTTTAGCTGTAGAGTAGAGGACACGTAACTTTAATTTCGCGGCCGAAATGACAAAGGAGGAAATCCTCTTTATATACGTTATTCTGCGGTTTTAGTGTTGTAATAATATTTTTATAACTTTTGTATGGCAATGCTTATTGGGTTATTGGCTATTTTTGACTCTTAAAATTACGAAACGGTCGGTTCCACGTGATGATTATCGACATATTAAAAAAAACTCATTACCAATGTAACTAAAGCATTCTCTAGTTGTGTTTGGACCTTTTATAAATGCACAAGGAAGAGAGAGAGAGAATCATTTCTGCCCTGCTAATCCAATACGCAGTATCTCACGTAAAACTCTTGTAGCAATATCAACCTTATTACTAACAGAATAGAGTTAAAACTGCTTTGGTTATTAAATTTGGGATACTGCTTATAAGCTTAGTAGGGCAGATTTGCGAAGCAGTGTTCCAGAGTGTGGATAAGACAACGAAATTACTAGCATAGAGGTAATCCTCAAGGTCGGCAACGTATTTGCAGTCTTAGGATTGAAATCTTAAGATTGTAGTTTTGAGAATGCAAATATCTATAGGTCTCAGTTCCTAATATATATCAGATGGCCTTGAATGTTCGTTTTCTTTCTCTAGGCCGTAAAAAAAGCGGCCAAGTGCGAGTCGGACTCGCCCATGAAGGGTTCCGTGAAACGTAAATTGCGGTTTACGATTCATGACGTATTAAAAAAAAACTGCTTATTAGATCTCGTTCAAACCAATTTTCGGTGGATGTTTGCATGGTAATGTACCTACATCATATATTTTTTTAGTTTTATCATTCTCTTATTTTAGAAGTTATAGGGGGAGTGCACACATTTTACCACTTTGAAAGTGTCTCTCTCGCAAAATATTCAGTTTAGAAAAAAATGATATTAGAAACCTCCATAACATTTTTGAAGACCTATCCATAGATACCCCACACGTATGGGTTTGATGAAAAAAACATTTTTGAGTTTCAGTTCTAAGTATGGGGAACCCCCTAAATTCATTGTTTTTTTTTCTATTTTTGTGTGAAAATTTTAACGCGATTCACAGAATACATCTACTTACCCAGTTTCAACAGTATAGTTCTTATAGTTTCGAAAAAAAGTGGCTGTGACATACGGACGGACAGAAAGACAGACAGACATGTCGAATCCGTAAGGTTTCCGTTTTTTGCCATTTAGCTACGGAACCCTAAAAACTGCTCACTTTATTACCGTATAAGTACAGTCGGGTTCATAAATATGTGTACACTTTAGTACCTTGTCTATTTAATGTCATGTTTAAACTGCCATACATGAATTGTCACCGCGTTTAAAGTGACGAGGTACTATAGTTTACACATATTTATGAACTCGACTGTACAGTAAAGGAAAATGATTCTTTGACCACTTTGGACAATATCAAAGTGACGTAATCAATCAAAACGTAAGAGACTTCTTTTGATCTTTTTTACAGTGTCACTTTGACATAGTCCAGGGTCTAGGAATAAATTTCCTTGACTGTACATCCATGTATACACGCACGTATGTAAATGCAAGCGGTCTACGATTATTTTATTAATGATATTAAAACCACTATTAATTAATATTTTGCATTTATTAATTAAAAATAGAATCAGTGTCAATAATCATGGCCGCGTTCCAATTCGTGGCATCACCGTGCATCAGAGATGGGCATTATTCGAATAAAAAATAATTCGTAGTCGAATAATTTATTTGCGAATGATTTATTCGCGAATAAATTATCCACGAATGAATTATTAGACTACTTTTCGAATAACGAATACCTAATTTATTAATTTATTAGAGAAAATTGGAGCAGGTATTCCAGTAAGTACATAATAATTATTCGTGGCAATTCATTCAACGAATAAATACGACGAATAATTTATTCGAATAAGAATAATCATTCGAGAATTTCATTCGTTATTCGCGAATAATTTGGTTAGGTATTTATTCGTTATTAGTCATTCGAATAAATTTTGCCCATCTCTGACCGTGCTCTCCTTTCGAGGTCACATTTGTTGTGTCTGCATGGAAGTAAACTGCATAATAATCTATTTTTTCTGACAAAGACAGACATACAGGCAGACGGCCCACCTCACCGGGCGGTGCGGGCCTAGTATGGTTGCGTATATCGCGTGACATAATGTGGATAAAGCATCCGTCACTCTCGTACTTATATACGTGTCAGAAGGTGACGGATGCCTTATCCAAACTTTGTCACGCAATAAACGCAGCCATATTAGGGCTCCTGATAGAGCAGTGGTTATCGCCGCCCATCGTCCCATAAAATTAGCAGCATTAGGGCCGAGATTCTAGGCTGTAAAAACCATAATCGTCTCGTCGTGCAATTAATTTAATTTCTAAATAGATAAATACAGTCAAGTTTTTCCTATTTTTCTCTTTAGAACAATATATGTCGGACCAAAAAACATTTTTGTGAAAGCTAGCTCTGCCCTTTTAAATAAAAAGGACGCATGCGCAATTTGATAGTCAAAGCAAATTGAACACCCTGTCTTAAGGTTTAAAGTCACTAATACATTCGCGATTCTATGAGACATACGCCCGTTTTTCTAATGAGGGCAGAGCTGCTTACGTCTTCTGGACCTCTATACTACTCGGTGAAACCATGATTGCTTTATGACATATAATCGTGTGTTATTTAATGTTCGGTAGGCTTGTGTAGTACATGTACTAAGAGCCAAAAAGAATTAATTCCCGTCACTGTACTAGAACGAACTATTCCGTAAAGTTTCTGCTCTTAGTTTATTTAGTACACGCGGGGCAAGAACCGAACAGAGTAAGCAGAGCAGTGAGAGCAGAACACTGACAGCAAAGCCGGCCATTCATTCGGTCAAAGGAGCATGAACAGACCAGTTTCTTTCAGTGTACTAGTGTGCTAAAAGAACTAAAAGACCAAATTAGTACATAAAAGCGATTGTACTAGTATGGAGCGATCCGCTAAGTGAACGAGCGAAATAAGAGCTCCGCCAAGCGGAGCTCCGTCCACTCTGTCAAATTAGATTTTTGCATGAGAAATAATGCGACTAATAAAATAATCTACTATCTAAAATAAACGCGAACATTACATAAAATTCGCTACTATACTAATTCATTAATTAAAAAATTCTTAATGTGATAATGATCTAAGAAATCGTTTTAAGAGCCCCTGTAACAGCTTCGATTATTGACCCGCCCCACGAAAGGCTTTCGGCCCGAACTTGATCTTGATCGCTGTGACGTCACCCTGCGATTACATAGGGCCTGATTCACAACTGCATTTGTTGGTGGAGAAAATTAAATTAACTTTAATCTTTAATTTAACTATACATAAAAACCGGCCAAGTGCGAGTCGGACTCGCGCACGAAGGGTTCCGTACCATTATCTGTACAACATTAGCAATAAACGGCAATAAAATCACGTTTGTTGTATGGGAGCCCTCCTTAAATATTTATTTTAAATTAATTTAATTATTTATTTTTAAAGTGAATATACAACTAAATATTCTGTGAATATTTCAATTGTCCACCTGTTGCCGTTATTAATATCGAGCAAAAAACGGCAAAAAAATCTCGATTATTGTATGGAAGCCCGAATAAAATTAAATATTAATTTTATTCGGTTTGTAGTATTTGTTGTTATAGCGGCAACAGAAATACATCTTCTGTGAAAATGTCAACTGTCTAGCTATCACGGTTCATGAGATACATCCTGGTGACAGCCAGACGGACAGACGCACACCGGAGTGTTAGTTATAGGGTCCCTTTTTTACCCTTTGGGTACGGAACCCTAAAAAAGAAGAAACTGACTGGCTCATTAATCAACGCACAGCCGAAATCAACGGACCTAAGGTCTGTTCATCCTTACTTGTCTTATACAGTAAACAACTTTCTAACCTCAAAATGAACCTTTTTTGTCTAAAAAAGCTCTTTTATCGTAAATAAAGTAAACTAAATAAACATTATGGACATGTATGGACATCATTTCGCTAATGTATTGTCCGTGATTGCTTTATTTTGTTTAAAATAGCTGTTTTAGCCAAAAAAGATTCATTTTGAGGTTAGAAAGTTGTTTACTATATAAGTAAGAATGAACAGACCTTAGGGACTTACAATTTGGATATCTCAGGATATCCTAGGGGTGCATTAGAAGGGATTTTTAGAAATTCATCCCCTAAGTGGTTAAAATGGGGGGAGTAGCGGGAAACGAATTCTTCGCGTACGAAGTCGCGGGCGTCCTCTAGTTAACTTTAATACTTGTAGTGTCCTTCTCTTCTATTCCATTCTTTTTTTTTGCTGATTGAAGCAGAAAAAGTCGGTTTATAAATATTATTTCATTGAAGAACTCAACGAGACATCAAAATACCACACAAAACAACATATTAAATGAATGATAAAAATAAAGACGTTTCATACTATATACATATAGTTTGTGTCAATTCAAATTGCCAAATATGTAAACAAATTACAATTTGGTCGTTCTAAGAGGGCCGATTTGACAGCTGTCAACGCAGTATAAAATATAACCTCAAACACATATTTTGTACTGAGTTGACAGCTGTCAAATCGGCCCTCTTGGAACGACCAAACTGTAGTACTATTTGACACATTACCACAAAAATCAGGTTTATTTAAAATACCGTATAATTAATAGTTATTTAATCTTGAACTTAATGTGAAAGTAAAGATCAAATGTATCCTACATCAATGCTAAGACCTAATTGATCTTTAAAAGCACGTGATTATCGAGGAATAATTTTTAATTTCAATTGGCACAAACTATCATCACAATGATACCTAATAGGTAGGTAGGTACTTAATTTAGCTTTACGTAAAACTATTATTATAAAATGGTAAGCGTATCTTGTTCATAATTATTACAAGAAAAAGTAAATAAAAATAATAAAGGAAGTCATATTGGTCTATTAAGAATCCCATGAGAGTTTTGTCTTTAAAAACAACAGGGCTTGTAAATTACATCAATAATTAGATCAACTTGCTATTAAACAAATGGAATTATTTAGAAAATCTAGTGAAAAATGGTATAACTCTCCTGAAGATCAAGTGAAAAAGGTTTAATTCTAGTATACTATGTTTATGTATTACCCTTTTTTAGTTCGAGTTATATACCCTTTTTCACTAGCACCCCAGATTTTAACCACCAGCATCCAAAAAGATTTCAATTTCAAAAGCGCCTATCACGTTACTATAGCAAGTAACCGTCATCTGGTTCACTTACTACCTACCTCACGATGTATTTGTATTTGGACGCCATAGGCGCGGCTTTACCTTTAAAACATAATCAACAAAGGCAAAGGAAACTGCCATTGATGAGTTTTTAGGAATATTAAGTGTTTATTATATAAATATCTTTGAGGACGCTTGCGCAAGTGATTGGGTGTATAAATGAGTTAGAGATGAGCTCAGGACGGCATTAGGACCTCAGGCGCCATGCGGGCTATTGTAAGTATTCATTCAATTATCAATATCTTCATTATATAAATTAATTAATATATAATATCACATAAATTTATCTAGTTCCAAGCTAAGCGGCTTTTACTATAGGTCAACGATAAATTACTTACTTATTTACATAGAAAACCACCAAGCCTCAGGAACAAATATTTGCCTTCATTGGTAATCGACCCAAGGCAGGGTTTACTACCAACTATTCTAACTGAGTCGTCGGTAATCTAATACCTATTTGTATTATAAATTATAATCATTGCCAATATCAAAATACAAGTCAAACTTACTTCAGGCCAAGTACTAAAGGAGTTAGCATTAAATTGGTCCAAGAACCAACAGTTGTTGGAAAAATGAATATGCACATGGAAAATACACATTAATACCCAATTCTACCTCAGTTTTTATTCTCATTCAACATGGTGCTCAGTGGTCATATGAGAAAATGAAGAACATACAAGTACATATTTAATGACCTAGTACTCAGCTCTACGGCCAGACTTCACACAAAAATGCCCAGCGTCCTTTATCCCTAAAACAACTCGTTTTATTTCTCTATATTCAATGATAGAAAAAACGAACAAATATTTTACATCATTTCTATGAACATTATTCAAATGTGAGCAACACTTGTTGCTTGAGATTTTGAACGGTTGGAGTTAATAATGTAATCATCCGCGCGTATTCCATAATAAAAATAACAACACCAGTCTTGTCGAAAATCATCAAAGTTAATTCTAGGGTCCTAGTAAAAAATTATATAATTATACATAAACGGGGTATACTAGACTTAAACCCTTATTAAATTGATCTTGAGGAAAGTTATACCCTTTTTCACTAGGACCCCAAAATGAAGACAAGACAATAGCCAAATCTCGCAATTGACAATGAAATATTTTAGTAATCAGCATTATTTGTTTTAGATAGCAACATGCTTCCTGCTAGCCATAGCTTCGGCTGAGAGGGCGAAACGAGGCGCGAGCGGCTGGCACTCCAGTGGAAGCTATGGGAGTAGCTACCCATCTGCTGGGAGCTACCCATCATCGGGCTGGTCTCAATCTCCTGCTATAGCCTCAGTTGTATCCAGCGGTTGGTCTCAAGGACCTGCACTGTCAGCTCCATCGTCAGGCTGGTCCCAATCAGCACCTATTTCTGCTCCTATCTCTTCTTTACCATCTTCTGGATGGTCCCAAGCTCCAGCTGCAGCACCAGTTTCAAGCTACGTGCCTTCCTCTGGATGGTCTCAATCTGCACCGATCTCTGCCCCAATCTCTGCTCCAATCTCATCTCCTATATCCTTACCTTCTTCAGGATGGTCACAATCAGCTCCTATTTCGTCTATACCTTCATCTGGGTGGTCGCAATCAGCACCAGCTATATCTGCTCCAATCTCCGCTCCAATTTCTTCAAACTACGCTCCTTCTCCAATCTCTTCTGGATGGAGTTCCCCATCTCTTTCTGTACCCAGTATTCCTTCTGCGCCCATCTCCTATCCCTCAGCACCTATATCTAGCTACGCACCTATTAGTTCTGGTTGCGGTAGTTACGGTTGTGGAAGCCATTCCGATCCTATTTTAAGCCATCCTGCGCCTATTATCAGTCATTCTGCACCCATTATAAGCCATTCTAGTCCTTGCGGTAGTTATGGATGCGGGAGTAGCCATGCTGCACCTATTATAAGCCACTCCGCACCTATAATAAGTCACTCTGCGCCCATTATAAGTCACTCGAGCCCCTGTGGTAGCTATGGTTGCGGATACAGACCATCCTACAGTCCTTGTGGTAGCCACGGTTGTCGTCCTCGACCCAGATATGTGACAGTCAAGAAATTGGTCAACGTGCAGAAAGCCGTAACGGTACCTAAAGTGGTACATGTGACGAAGTGGGTGTCGGTGCCCAAAGTGGTGACGTATAGGAAGCCAGTTCATGGTCATTCGACAGGATGGTCTAGTGGTTCTAAAGGATGGAGTTCTAAGGGACGGTGGTAAAATGTGAAAAGTTCTAGTCAATATAAATTGTTTATTCAAACTTGTAACACAACATGCCACTTGTTTTAAAGTTCATGGTTGAGTTTGTAGAAGTTATATTACTTATGATTTGTTTAGTTTTAAAGCGATAAGTTTTTCTGTACAAACTTCTCTGTTCTCGAACTATACATATTTTACTTATATACTTGTGATACTCATTATATTTTCTTTATATTATAATAAAATAAAACAAAATGTACATAATCCCTTTTATTTTATTTTAAAGACACCCTACATTATTTTTTTAACACAATGTGTAGCTAAGTAGACACGAGAGCGCGCGTTGATATCTTTTCTGTGAAACCACACTAATTTTTCAAAAAAAATGATGTTGATGTCCAGGATTTTACACTTTTTTAGACAAATCACATACTTAACTCTGTTGGTAATTGATATACCCGCAGGCCTTTCGCGTAACTCGCTCGCAATCGCGATCGGCTTCAAAACAAAACAATTGGTTTCATTTTGTATGCAGACAAGCCTTCGATATTCAAAATGAAAACGATTGCGAGTGAGTTACGCGAAAGGCCTGCTGGTCACAATAAGTAATGAGCCTAAGGGTATATCTAGGTATATCTAGTATTTACAATTTTTTCCTATCTATGATGCAATGATACAGTGTAAATGCAACGTATATTTAGCGATTTCAAAATTTACCCAAATATTCGTGAAATGTGTGTCATCCTTGTAAGTATGAACTATGTTAATATAAAATCGTCAAGTTCATTGTTAAATACCAATTTCAATAAAATATATCTCACGTGGGCGAGACACCATGGTCCATGAGATTTAAATACATTATTAACTATATTTAATATTTAATTCCAAATCTCACTATGGTCAGTGTAATTTATTACCATTTATGTAAATGTGACCTTGACGGATGACACAACACTGAGTTCACGAGATCAAGAGCGCCGCACGCGCATGTTGGTTGAGTGAAAGGTAACAAGTCCAAGAACATGACTGTTCAAAATACAAACGTAACGTAGGGGGTTAAGGTTCAAAAAATCGTTTTATATAATTATGTGTACCTACTGTTACGAAATGAGGGTGACACTTTAAACACTTTGAAGTACAAACTGAGATATAGAATCTTGTCCTTTTATGAGAAGTCTGTCTGTTGCATACTAGCTTCCAAACGGATGGACCGATTTGGGTGCGTTTTTTTTAAAAGCTTATAGGTAGGTATATTTCAAATTTTGCAAACCATATTTAAACCAGTTCCCGTTAATGGAATGGGTTGAAATTTGGACACTCCTACGCATGGATTTATTACATCGCACTTCGTAACAAAATATGAGAATACCGTACAAGAGATCACCAAAAGTGGAAATAAAATTAAAATCGGCCAAGAAATACGGATGATACATTTTAAACTGCTAATGAGACAGACTAGTCAGACAGATCCGATATTCACTGTGACGTCATGTAACAAGTCTGCCTTATAAACTCCATGTTAAATAGGCTATTTGACTTATTTTAGAAAAACTTTTAAAATTATTATTTATTACATAACAAGAACACTACATTGATATTTCCTTGAGATTCTACTGTATCATCAATAAAAATCTATGTTAAAGTTTAAATTTTCAAAACCGCGCTAATACTCCAGTAACTTTAGTCAACATGAGTTTGCGTCAAATCAAGTAGTTCTGATTTTTTGCAGACTTATTTATGATGTTGGCCCAATGAATAATCTAAGTTTGTGACATCGAGCGCCGAACGCAACTTTGTCAAAAAATACAAAAAAAAACGGTATTTTTTTCAGATTTTGGCGATTATAAACCTTAAGGTATAGTTTTTTATAGTACCTCATCTTATTTTTAAAGTAGACTAAATTTGCTACAATATGAGACCAGAATTGTCTATGTAGACTCAATCGTTTCCGAAATAAAGCATTTCGAATTTCAACACTTTTTTGTACTCCGCAATTATTTTGAACAACCTTGACGAGCTGCGGTACCAACTATTCGCCAGGGCTGCTACGAAAACGAGCTTCAATCTTCATCTTTTAAAAAAAAAACATCATTTCCGAGAAGGTACTATCAAAAACTAGTTCTTTAGGGTTATAATCGCCTAAATCTGAAGCAAGTCCGAAATTTTCACGGTTTTTTTATTTTTGATAAAGTTGCGCACCAACTCGGATTATTCATTGGGCCGACATCTTAAACAAGTCTGCAAAAATCAGAATTACCGTATTTGACGCAAACTACCCCGTACTTTCAATCGCCAATTTTACTGGAGTATAAAACGCTGTTGCTATCGCTGGCCATATGACAAGTGTGACGTCACACGCAAGTAAACAATAAGCAATCATTTGAAGAGATATGCCCCCAAGATCTGTGGTTACTTGCGTGTGACGTCACCAGCAAGTTACCACAGATACTGCAAATCAATCACATAGCGTTTCTGCCACAGATATTTCAGTGTAATTTCCAAAAAAATATACATAATTTAGTTTAAAATAGTGAAATATGTTGTTTTACGCTATTATCTGATAGGATGACCTCAATTTGTAGTATATTTTCAATGATGTCAAATAGCCTATTGCCCCGATGACAAATATGTTATTTTTATGGCATGGATGGGGAGCAAACGAGCACACGGCCGCCAGATGATAACTGGACTCCAAAGCCCATGGACATTTACAATCTGAAGATTGCAATCTTCAATGACAATCTCAAGACTGAGAACCCTGAGTAATTAGATGTATATCCCTATCCCCGGTTGTATTACTATAGTGCCCGGCCGATAAGAAGTTAATCCTGACACGTTGCTCAACCATGAAGTTTCTCAATATGGTTGACAGCAGTCAAATAATGCTGTTATTATATTATTCCTTCACACGCAACAAATAAGTTTAGCATTGATTTACTGCTGTAAAAAAAAAACATAGTCAGAAACTTCATGGTCGTGTCGTCTTCGATGTGTACGGATACCATGCACTGGTAGTAGTGTGTTTAAGCCGCCGGTTCTAATTCAAAATTGTGGTGCTTCTGTGGTGGCATCCCGAGCCGATCCCAGCGCACCGTGTGTGACGTCATCAAAGTTTAAGCCAATGACAGCGCAGCATTTAAGTTTCATCCAATGACGCTTTGGATCTGTATCATAAAACACGACTTTATTGTTTTGTCATATTCGACCGGTTCGATTCTCGGTTAAGGAAGAGCATTTTTTGCAAAATATTAATAATACAGGGCGCCGACCGGTTATCTATACCTAGTTAGTATTGTGGATCTAAGCTACCAACATTTGCCCCGTGACTAGGGTTGCCACCCGTACTTTATTATCAAGTATTGTACTCTATTTTAGCTTCCCGTACGTTATATTTTACGCAACACATAAAAAGTACGGCAAAGTACATTATTTATGACATTCTTTTTTTAATTTCTAATAATTATTAAATTTACACGAAATTTTACCTCAACGCAACCGTCAAAAACCCTCGACAAAAACTTCGTTTTGCCATGTTTGAACGCGATTGATACTTTAATTGCTGCCAAATACGCTGTTAGAATAAGCAAGGTCTGATAAGTGATAACTTGATAAGAAATATGACATAATTAAAAAAATACTTTACATTTATGCTACGTACTTTATTTTTATTCCTCTTTTGATAAGTAATACTTTATTCTGTTAAAAAATGTGGCAACCCTACCCGTGACCCTCCCGACAAGCATAAGTGTTTGCACGGTTGTGTTTCGGTGTAGGGCAGACAGCCATTAGTAGTGTTTATGCCGGTTCTAATTCAAAATTGTGGTGCTTCTGTGGTGCCATCCCGAGCCAATCCCAGCGCACCGCGTACGTCATACGTCATCACGTATTTAAGCCAATGACATGATAGCGTAGCGTAGGTTTCATCCAATCACCGCACGGCTTCTGCGCTGCATGAGTTTACGTCAGATGAGATAAGTTACGGCAGCATCTGAGTGACGTTATTAACCTGTGGTGTTGCAAAAGCATAAGTTATTGTATAGATACTTTGGTAGCGGCGCTGACCCACTGCCATTAGATAGGTACATCGTTTTATCACTATCACTACATAGTATAAAACAAAGTCGCTTCCCGCTGTCTGTTCCTATGTATTCTTAGATCTTTAAAACTACGCAACGGATTTTGATGCGGTTTTTTTTAATAGATAGAGTGATTCAAGAGGAAGGTTTATATGTATAATAGGTTTTGGATTATGTACGGGTATTACAGAAATCTGGCATAAACCGAAGCGAAGCGAGGGCAGGTCACTGGTTAGAAATACACCTCTACATTAAAGCTGTCCTTCGGAATCGCTAACAATTTTTGTCTTAACGTATCGTTTGTCCGAATCAGTTCTTTTTTACCCGACCGCGTCAGAAGGAGTTTTTTAATTTGATTTTCTTCAAGAAATTACGAAAAAATGTGACGTTGCTAGTATAGCTTTTGTAAAACCGCTTTTAAGAACACTTGTTTGGTTAGTGGCTAGGATGCTGCTCTTTCTCCATTCTTAACTGAGTTTTAGTCAAATTTGGGGTTCCGTGAGAGTTTGTGTAGTATCTAAATCGCTAACAACCACCATTTGCCCCGTGACACTTCCAACAAGCACAAGTGTTTGCACGGTTGTGTTTCGGTGTAGGGCAGACAGCCATTAGTAGTGTGTTTATGCCGGTTCTAATTCAAAATTGTGGTGCTTCTGTGGTGCCATCCCGAGCCAATCCCGCGCACCGTGTGTGACGTCATCATAGTTTTAAGCCAATGACAGCGCCACATTTAGGCTTCACCTAATCACCGCGAGGCATCGTCACTGCGTGTGTCTACGTCAGTAAAAAAATCAAATGCATATTTTTGCTTATATTTGCCTAAAACCGAGCCAATCCCGCGCACCGTGTGTGACGTCATCATAGTTTTAAGCCAATGACAGCGCCACATTTAGGCTTCACCTAATCACCGCGAGGCATCGTCACTGCGTGTGTCTACGTCAGTAAAAAAATCAAATGCATATTTTTGCTTATATTTGCCTAAAAAAAGATTGTAGGTAGGTATTGTTAATTTTATGGCTTCTAGGATAAAATAAAATCTTTTTTTTTTTATTAATTTATAATTTTGTAGTCAATAATAAAAATCAAAGAATTTATCATTTCTTAGCAAAATATTTATTTATCAATTCTCCGACTTGAACAGCTATTTTCGAAGGCTCGTCGCTGAGTTTGTACTCGGTGAACGCTTCTGCATGGAACTCGTCAATGTTTGTGAGGCTGTACCGGCTGATGAGACCACCGAAGGCCGCCAGTGTTCCTGCAAACTGCCGGTAGGTCTGCCACAGCGCGGCCAGCTCCTGCCAGTAGCGCATCTCCGCCGGCCCCGCCGCGCGCTTTGACCCGCTCACCACGTGCGCGAACTCATGCGTCACCACCATTTTGTCTATGGCACTCTCACTCAACCGTCTCGAAAACCGCCCGTCCGAGAACGCTGCTCGCGAGCTATCGCCAAAATTAATGCAAATTATATTTTGTCCCATATTTGCATAAAATTCCACCACCCCGTAACAATTACTGTCTGACTCAAACACGACTCTTTCCGTTGTAATATTTCTTAAGTCGTACAAACAGCTGAGATGTAATATGTGTTGAAATATTGCGACGTATTGTTCTTGATCGCTAAGGGACTTATCAGAGAGGTAAATATTGTCGACAGGGGCGTTGAAAATGGTTGCAATTTGTTGTTTGTAGTCAACTATTGACAATAGAAAATCAGATTGCCGGCTCATAACTAAACTTATATAATGATTCTTCATGTCTTTCCACGTTAAAAAATAGCGATTCGATAATTTTACATCTCATACTCACGTTTAAGTCTGAAATTAAAGTTCATACGCAAAAATGAAATCTTGTTTAAATATAATTTCAGACTGAAACGCGACTCTGGGATGTAAAATTTGTTAAATTGTATTTTTTTTACGTAGAATAAGGGTACCAATGTAAGATAAATATCGCCGAGAGAAAAATAAGGGATCACTCATTTAAATAAAATTATACCGTTAACATCCCACATGGAAACTCACTATAAAAGTATGAGTCGGCAATCGATTTCTGTCGTTTTTAGTCATATCTAATTACGATTTATTAATCTTATTATTCATAATAGTGACATAACTGTGGTTATCAATGAGTAATTCGTGTGTGTAGTAGTAGTGTGTTTCCGCCGGTTTTAATTCAAAATTGTGGTGCGTATGTGGTGCCATCCCGAACCAATCCCCAGCGCACCATGTGTGACGTCATCAAGGTTTTAAGCCAATGACATGACAGCGCAGCGTAGATTTCATCCAATCACCGCACAGCTTCAGCGCTGCATGAGTTTGCGTCAGATGTGATAGCATAGTGCAGCATGTGTGTCGTTAGGCTGTGGTGTTGCGAAAGCTTAAATACCAGCTCGGGATCACAAGTTGTATTTTCTCGCTTGTCGCTCAGTGCGTCTCTATGTTTACAGACTAGAAAGAAAGGGATATCCGAGCGACTATCAAGTCGCGGAAGACATTTGCTAGCCGTACAGACTGACATTGGTAGCGACGCGGATACCACTGCGATTATATACTCACACACATCAATCGTTTTATTAGAAATAAACCTATATATTACGGGTGTCTCTCGGAATCACTAATAATATTTCCCTTTGTCCTTTGTCCTATTTGTATTATTATCCTTTGTCCGAATTGGTTCTCTTTTTTAATTTGGTTTGCTTCAAGAAAAACTAAATCACGTGACGTTGCCAGTACAGCTTTTGTAAGACGGCTTTTAAGACCACTTGTTTGGTTAGTTGCTAGGTTGTTAGTCTTTCTTCATTCTTATTTGATGTTTAGTTAAATTTGAACTTCTGTGACAGCTTGTGCAGGATCTAAATCGCCACTACCATTTGCCCTGTGACCCTTCCGACAAGCATAAGTGTTTGCACGTTTGTGTTTCGGTGTAGGCTAGACAGCCATTAGTAGTAGTGTGTTTATGCCAGTAACGGATCTCCACCGGCCCCGCCGTGCGCTTCGACCCGCTCACCACGTGCGCGAACTCATGCGTCACCACCATTTTGTCTATGGCACTCTCACTCAACCGTCTCGAAAACCGTCCGTCCGAGAACGCTGCTTCCGAGCTATCGCCAAAATTAATGCATATTATGTTTTGGCCCATATTTGCATCCACCTCTCCGTAACACATATTGTCTGACTCAAACACGACTCTTTGCGTTGTAATATTTCCTAAGTCGTACAAACAGCTGAGACGTAATATTTGTTGAAATACTGCGACGTATTGTTTTTGATTGCTAAGGAACTTATCAGAGAGGTAAATATTGTCGACTGGGGCGTTTAAAATGGTTGCAATTTTTTGTTTGTAGTCAACTATTGACAATAGTAAAATCGATTGCCGACTCATACTTTTATAGTTATACCGTCGTTGTCCACCCAGAAGATGTCGGAGGTAAGTCGCAACTTCGCAGGTCTTGCTTTGGCAGGCGCACACGCTCTGGTACTGTATGTTGAAAATGCAGCTATCCTCTTCTAGCCACGCCCAGTGGGCGGAGATGGGTTATAAGACTATCACAGGTGCAACAAGGAATCGAAAATATACCAAACAACCAATCACAAATTAACTTTCTAAATTTTTTAAATGTATCCTGCAACACGTCCGCTTACGATCGCGGCGACAGCTGAACTGCCAAATATAAATACTTAATTTCAGACTTAAACGCAACTCTGGGATGTAAAATTTGTTAAATTGCTATTTTTTAACGTAGAATAAGGGTACCAATGTAAGATAAATATCGCGGATAGAAAAATAAGGGATCACTCATTTAAATAAAATTATACCGTAAACATCCCACATGGAGACTCACTATAAAAGTATGAGTCGGCAATCGATTTTACTATTGTCAATAGTTGACTACAAACAACAAATTGCAACCATTTTCAACGCCCCTGTCGACAATATTTACCTCTCTGATAAGTTCCTTAGCGATCAAGAACAATACGTCGCAGTATTTCAACAAATATTACATCTCAGCTGTTTGTACGACTTAAGAAATATTACAACGGAAAGAGTCGTGTTTGAGTCAGACAGTAATTGTTACGGAGTGGTGGATGCAAATATGGGCCAAAACATAATATGCATTAATTTTGGCGATAGCTCACGAACAGCGTTCTCAGACGGGCGGTTTTCGAGACGGTTGAGTGAGAGTGCCATAGACAAAATGGTGGTGACGCATGAGTTCGCGCACGTGGTGAGCGGGTCGAAGCGCGCGGCGGGGCCGGCGGAGATGCGCTACTGGCAGGAGCTGGCCGCGCTGTGGCAGACCTACCAGCAGTTTGCAGGAACACTGGCGGCCTTCGGCGGCCTCATCAGCGAGTACAGCCTCACAAACATTGACGAGTTCCATGCGGAGGCTTTCACCGAGTATAATCTCAGCGACGAGCCTTCGGAAATAGCTGTTCTAGTCGGAGAATTGATAAATAAATATTTTGCTAAGCGATGATAAATTCTTTTATTTGATTTTTTACTACATAATTATAAAATTAAATATAAATATATATGATTTTATTTAATCCTAAAAGCCATAAAATTAACTAAGTATAACTACAATCTTTTTTTGGCAAATATAAGCCAAAAAATGCAATTGGTATTTTACTGACGTAGACTCACGCAGTAATGATGCCTTGCGGTGATTAGGTGAAGCCTAAATGCGGCGCTGTCATTGGCTTAAAACTATGATGACGTCACACATGGTGCGCGGGATTGGCTCGGGATGGCACCACGGAAGCACCACAATTTTGAATTAGAACCGGCATAAACACACTACTATTAATGGCACTTATGCTTGTCAGAAGGGTCACGGGGCAAATGGTGGTTGGTAGCGATTTAGATACCTACAGCACCAACTCTCACGGAAGTTCAAATTTGACTAAAACTCAGATAAGAATGGAGAAAGAGTAGCAACTAATCAAACAAGTGGTCTTAAACGCCGTCTTACATTAGCTGTACTGGCAACGTCACATATTTTTGTATTTCTTGACGAAAACCCCATTACAAAAAACGAATTCGGACAAATGATGCGTTAAGACAAAAGTTAATATCTACCGATTCCGAGGGACAGCCGTAATGTAGAGGTTCATCATTATAAAGAGGTAAAGTTTGTGACGTTGTAAGGGGTAATCTCGGGATCTACTGAACCGATTTTGAAAATTCTTTTACAAATAGAAATCTACGTTATTTGTGAGTGTCATATGCTATAATTAACCCAAAAAAAACGTTTATTGCCCAACGAAGTGGGCACGGGAACAGCTAGTTTATAATAAAGCGATTTATCTAATCGCAGTGGGTCTGCGCCGCCGCTACCAATTCAAGATTCAAGCATTTATTGATAAAATGGTACATTTTACACGTAATAATAAACGTAATATAATTAATTATTGAAATATAAATTATTGTTAATTTTATATACAACATTAAGTTTAGTTAATAGTGTTCATTATAATTATAATTAAATAAGTGTACCTTCATAATTTGTAATTGTAGGTCTATGTTTATGTTGGGGTCAACGATTTGACGTTTTCTAAAAATTCGTCAATTGAGTAACACGCCATCTCCAGCAAGATGTTTTTCAATTTGTTTTTAAATATTGCGTCGTATTGTTTTTGATTGCTAAGGAACTTATCAGAGAGGTAAATATTGTCGACTGGGGCGTTTAAAATGGTTGCAATTTTTTGTTTGTAGTCAACTATTGACAATAGTAAAATCGATTGCCGACTCATACTTTTATAGTTATACCGTCGTTGTCCACCCAGAAGATGTCGGAGATAAGTCGCAACTTCGCAGGTCTTGCTTTGGCAGGCGCACACGCTCTGGTACTGTATGTTGAAAATGCAGCTATCCTCTTCTAGCCACGCCCAGTGGGCGGAGATGGGTTATAAGACTATCACAGGTGCAACAAGGAATCGAAAATATACCAAACAACCAATCACAAATTAACTTTCTAAATTTTTTAAATGTATCCTGCAACACGTCCGCTTACGATCGCGGCGACAGCTGAACTGCCAAATATAAATACTTAATTTCAGACTTAAACGCAACTCTGGGATGTAAAATTTGTTAAATTGCTATTTTTTAACGTAGAATAAGGGTACCAATGTAAGATAAATATCGCGGATAGAAAAATAAGGGATCACTCATTTAAATAAAATTATACCGTAAACATCCCACATGGAGACTCACTATAAAAGTATGAGTCGGCAATCGATTTTACTATTGTCAATAGTTGACTACAAACAACAAATTGCAACCATTTTCAACGCCCCTGTCGACAATATTTACCTCTCTGATAAGTTCCTTAGCGATCAAGAACAATACGTCGCAGTATTTCAACAAATATTACATCTCAGCTGTTTGTACGACTTAAGAAATATTACAACGGAAAGAGTCGTGTTTGAGTCAGACAGTAATTGTTACGGAGTGGTGGATGCAAATATGGGCCAAAACATAATATGCATTAATTTTGGCGATAGCTCACGAACAGCGTTCTCAGACGGGCGGTTTTCGAGACGGTTGAGTGAGAGTGCCATAGACAAAATGGTGGTGACGCATGAGTTCGCGCACGTGGTGAGCGGGTCGAAGCGCGCGGCGGGGCCGGCGGAGATGCGCTACTGGCAGGAGCTGGCCGCGCTGTGGCAGACCTACCAGCAGTTTGCAGGAACACTGGCGGCCTTCGGCGGCCTCATCAGCGAGTACAGCCTCACAAACATTGACGAGTTCCATGCGGAGGCTTTCACCGAGTATAATCTCAGCGACGAGCCTTCGGAAATAGCTGTTCTAGTCGGAGAATTGATAAATAAATATTTTGCTAAGCGATGATAAATTCTTTTATTTGATTTTTTACTACATAATTATAAAATTAAATATAAATATATATGATTTTATTTAATCCTAAAAGCCATAAAATTAACTAAGTATAACTACAATCTTTTTTTGGCAAATATAAGCCAAAAAATGCAATTGGTATTTTACTGACGTAGACTCACGCAGTAATGATGCCTTGCGGTGATTAGGTGAAGCCTAAATGCGGCGCTGTCATTGGCTTAAAACTATGATGACGTCACACATGGTGCGCGGGATTGGCTCGGGATGGCACCACGGAAGCACCACAATTTTGAATTAGAACCGGCATAAACACACTACTATTAATGGCACTTATGCTTGTCAGAAGGGTCACGGGGCAAATGGTGGTTGGTAGCGATTTAGATACCTACAGCACCAACTCTCACGGAAGTTCAAATTTGACTAAAACTCAGATAAGAATGGAGAAAGAGTAGCAACTAATCAAACAAGTGGTCTTAAACGCCGTCTTACATTAGCTGTACTGGCAACGTCACATATTTTTGTATTTCTTGACGAAAACCCCATTACAAAAAACGAATTCGGACAAATGATGCGTTAAGACAAAAGTTAATATCTACCGATTCCGAGGGACAGCCGTAATGTAGAGGTTCATCATTATAAAGAGGTAAAGTTTGTGACGTTGTAAGGGGTAATCTCGGGATCTACTGAACCGATTTTGAAAATTCTTTTACAAATAGAAATCTACGTTATTTGTGAGTGTCATATGCTATAATTAACCCAAAAAAAACGTTTATTGCCCAACGAAGTGGGCACGGGAACAGCTAGTTTATAATAAAGCGATTTATCTAATCGCAGTGGGTCTGCGCCGCCGCTACCAATTCAAGATTCAAGCATTTATTGATAAAATGGTACATTTTACACGTAATAATAAACGTAATATAATTAATTATTGAAATATAAATTATTGTTAATTTTATATACAACATTAAGTTTAGTTAATAGTGTTCATTATAATTATAATTAAATAAGTGTACCTTCATAATTTGTAATTGTAGGTCTATGTTTATGTTGGGGTCAACGATTTGACGTTTTCTAAAAATTCGTCAATTGAGTAACACGCCATCTCCAGCAAGATGTTTTTCAATTTGTTTTTAAATATTGCGTCACTGGTTGCGCTTTTGATGTTTGTCGGGAGAACGTTATATAGTTTCGGGCCTACTACGTCGAGTGATTTACGAGCCTTTGCCAGTCGCCGCGAAGGGATGACCAGCAAGTGCTGACCGCGCGTATTCCGGCCGTGCTGTTGGGCTCGAGTCTTGTACGAGCCAAGATTCAACCTCACGAATTGACATGCCTCAAGAATGTACACACTGGGTTGGGTTAGTATTCTATGCTCTCTAAAAAGGTTCTTTGCAGGGTAGTCATAAGGTTTGTTAGCGATAAATGTGTCCAGTACTTATGCTTTTATTGCAACACCAAAGCTTAATAACGTCACTCAGATGCTGCACTATGTTATCTCATCCGCTACTGCTGTGCGTTGATTGGATGAAACCTTCGCTGCGCTGTCATGTCATTGGCTTAAAACCGTGATGACGTCACATATGGTGCGAAGGGATTGGCTCGGGATGGCACCACAGAAGCACCACAATTTTGAATTAGAACCGGCATAAACACACTACTCTACACTAATGGCTGTCTGCCCTACACCGAAACACAACCGTGCAAACACTTATGCTTAGCGGGAGGGTCAGGGGGCAAATGGTGGTAGCTTAGATCGACAATACTAACTAGATAACGGATCGTAAAACCTAACCCGCATCGGAACACAACAAACAAAATACTTGTTCTTGACGAGAGGGTTTGGGGATATGTTGTATTATTTGCATCCTGTATAAAGTCTCACAAAAAATAAATAATTACTTAAACTTAGATAAGAATGACAAAAAATAATGTTAAAAATCTTTAGAGCCGTTTTCCATAACGTGATTACAAATATACATATATACAGGATGGAAAAAACGAACGCCACATGGACGGCAACTACCTTAAATATTGGAAATAGCAAGCTCTACGCAAAGGAGACTAACTTTTAGTTTTAAAAACAATAAATACTGCATTATTGAATTTATGCAAAAAAATGCTCTTTCTTAACCGCGAATCGAGCCGGTCGAATATGACAAAACAGTAAATCGTGTTTTATGATACTGATCCAAAGCGCCATTGATAGTGATCATTTATATCTACAACATATACCTTTAAATTAAATAAAGACTGTAAAATACCCTACTTTATTATTTTCTCATATTCGACCAGTTCGATTCCTGGTTAAGACAGGCAAATTTTCAAATCATATATCCTTTGCGTAGAATTTGCTATTTCTAATATATAAGGTATAGTTGCCGTCCATGTGGCGTTCGTTTTTTCCACCCAGTATATATGTATATAGGTACAAATATAGTTTTTTTAATAGCATAGGATGACTGTTAGGTCATGAACAGACTTTTACAGTGCCAGCGTATGCCAATGTTGGCCATGACGTCACATTGTTCTGTCTGGTATAAATGACCGATAAGTGGAGCAACTCACTATCATAACATGGCCGTGACATACAATTTCATATCTAATAACTATTATTAATCTTATTATTGATAACAGTGACATAACTGTGGTTATCAACAAGTTATTCGTCCGTGGTACAAGCAAGATAAGTCTTATCTTTAAGTATTTTTATGTAACCAACTATAAATAGCTACTTAAAGATAAAGCCCATTACGCTTTTAGTACAATAATAGGGAGCCCTTTGTTTCCCATAATTTTATTGGTCATAATGTAATTGTTCACATAATTTTTGATAGTCATAATTTTTATATCGTTGAAACTGTAAACTTTTCAGAAGTTCTGAAATATCTAACGTGTAGACAAGGCTAGGTTAGGTTAGGTTTGATTTATAAAAATCCTGAAAAAGTAACAGTTTCCTTAAAAAAACACGTTATGACTTGCGATGATTATGACCTTTAGGTCATAATATATATTATGACTAAAAATAATTATGTCAGTCAATATAGACCCAAAATAATATTGTGGCTGTTTATAGGCATTTTTCAACGTAGATTTCAAGGACGGTTTTTTAGGGTTCCGTACCAAAATGGTAAAAAAGGAACCCTTAGAGACTTCGTTGTCTGTCTTTCTGTATGTCACAGAAGGTTTTCTCAGCAACGACAAATGCTATCAACTTGAAATTTGGCATAGTTGTACAACTTGCTTGCCCGCGTCTGTTTTTACTAAAATAAATATGAAATTAATTTTATAAATAATTGAAAAGGGGTCTAGTTTGATTATAAATGGGGTGTCATATGAAAGGGCCTAATCTGCACATTAAAAAAAACTTTTTAATTTTCTGTTATTTAGTTTTTGATTTATAGCCAAAAATGAACACAAAAAATGACCGTTCCCACCCTTACCACGGAAGTTTATTGTCAAAAAAAATCTAAACATTTACTCGCTCAGGATATTGATGAACCATTGAACGAGGAAATGCTGCCAGCATCTTATATACTCGTACAATGCTGCAGAGGCCAGATTTCGTAAGATTAAAATTTAGTTTTTATTTGTGGGTTGAATTTTCTTTTGTTTTTTTTTATTCAGTAATTACAAATCTTATGTATCCTGAGTCAGCATAATAGGTCTGTCAGGTCTGTCAGGATTCCTGACAGACCTGACAGACCTATTATACTGACAGTTTTATATGAACCTATTTATACAGAGTCCGTATTCGTATACTACTTATAAACCAAATGCAGATAGTTAATTAATAGATTACTTTAAGAATTTCACTTTATTTCATTTAATAATAATATAGGCACCGATATGTTAGATTTTTTATTAACGTTATTTTTTTGTGAGGTACGTTTTATTATTTTACTTTTATACCTTAATTAATATTAACTGTAAAAAACGTAACCTATAAAAAACCTAGATATAAATAAACAAGATTACCATTATTTGGAAAAAAGGTTTTCCAAATGTATTACGTATTTCAGGATTTTTATAAAACTAACCTAATTTAACCTATATGGTTCTAAAAGATAGTCTTGAAATAAACCCTGAAATATTTACAGTTTCGGAAAAAAAGCGTTTTGCTAAATAATATTTATGTTTGTGAAATGTTTTTATTTTGTATGTGGTTTAGAAAAAAGACAATCTAAATAAATTTAACAGTGCGCTTAAACAATGGCTCACGGTTTTTTTTTATAGCGTAACAGATTTCATGAACAAAATATATTAACAATTAATTGAATTCTGACATGTAGGTATAAAATTAAATGATTGATATGTATAGTTTCTTTTTTCTTTGACTTATAATAGTTTAGCTAGCGTGTGTTTTATGTAAAATTGTGTACGTCTGAAAAGACAGGTTTTGGCGAATCTAGTTTTAAGCATTAACACTGTGCAACACCACCCAATTCCACGCAATAAAGATATTACTTACTTACTTACTTACTTAGTAACAGAGGGCCCTGCAAAGATGCACTACGCTAACTAACGTTTCTATTCGATTCGTTTTTAAACAAATCGCGTCACTGGTAGACCACGTGACCTTTCATATCACGTCATCTCCCAGTGACGCGATTGGATTAAAAACGAATCGAATAGAAACGTTAGTTAGCGTAGTGCATCTTTGCAGGGCCCTCTAATTACGATTAGATACCAATAATTCGACATAGTCAGCCCGCCTTTGTAAGATAACTCTTAAACGAGTAATATAGAGCTCTATTACTAATAAAATTGATATGAGTAATTTGAGTATCTATCGCAGTGGTTCCAATGTCAGCCTAAAGCTTATGTATACTTTGGCTAGTTAGTGACTGAGTGCGTCTCACTTCGCCGGGTCCCGGCAGAATATCAGCGCTGCCGCAGCAATGCGCGCAGTACATGCTGAGTCGGCGCCCTTTCATTACTATGCTGTGACATCTGAATCACGCATCTTAATTTTAGTTGTAGTTCTAGTTATAGTTTAAGCTTTTAATGTTTTTCTTCTTTTTTTTCTTTTTACTTTATCTTAATTATGTAAACGTGTTTCTATTTGTCATAGCGTAATATGTGAATAAAGATTTTTATCTATCTATCTATCTATCTATACTTTCACAACTCCACGGCCTAACGACACACAGATGGTGCACTAATGCTACCTCATCTAGCTTTTTTTTCATTGCTTGCCAAAAATTTCCCCAGGTCTGACAACAGGGGTGTTATTCTCTTAAGCGCATCACTTGTTCACTCGGCGCAGCTCCGTATTAACCGGCGAGTTTAAGTAGTCCCGTCAGAGCGTACACAACACATTTTAGTGCGTGTATTCTCAATTAGGCAGCCTTTTACATTCACTGGTTCGACAGTGCGGAAGCGCAGCATTTGCCCAGCCGCGTAGCCGGCTCCTTTTCCCACATGCCATAATGCTATGCTATGCTACATGCCGTATGGCTTTATAATTTTTAATTATTATATTTGTATTATGTTGTAAATATGGTAATATGTATATCATTTTTCTATCTTTCATTCAGTTCTCTCGATTCTCTACCTATCCAACAGCTCTAAGTCCGTATTTTTGCAGAACTGAGGTCGTAGCTTTTAAAACCTGCCACGTTCCATTCAGCAAAAGAGACAAAACTCTAGATCTTATATAGGCAGTTAGAATAGTCTACGAAGCCAAGAGAAGCCGCTAGCCTAGCGGTCCCATCCCATGTTTCGATTCCTTGATAAGCAAATATTGTGTGACAAACGTGAGTATTTTTCCCTGAGTCTTAGATACTTTCTATGAATTTCTCTATCTATATAAGTAAGTTTACCGTTGAAATGAAGAAATAAGAAATACCGTTACACACATTATTAATATGACTCTAGCTTTTGCTCAAGACGCCGTCCGCGAAAAAGTAGTTTATCACTATTGGTGCGTTCCTATATTTAAAACGGTTGGTAGAGTTGTGACGTCTCGTTAAAATTTGACAAATTTTGTACGTAGCAAATGTCATAACGCTACTTCCCGTAAGGAAAACGATTCGTTTCTTGAATATAGGAACCGGGCATATATCTTTGATACATATAATCAAATTTCAAATCGATCGGTAGAGGGAATAACCGTCAAAATAGAAACAAACGAACAAACACACTTTCGCATTTAAACTTATAACATTAGTAGGTATGGATTTCCAGTTTTATTCAAGATCAAAATCGCATCATAAAAATCCCTAATTATGTTTCAATAACATAAAACATCATAACAAATGACAGCTTACTGATTCAGCTGTATCCCAAGTCTGTGATTGAGTGACCGCTTTATCAAGTAATGTCGAAAATCAACCGTATTGTATCACATGTCGGCGCCGACATATCTGTACCCTTACCATGAGTTACAATTACCGTACTCGCAAGCTAGTCGAATGCTCTAGCTCTTGCAGACGTCGCAATATTCTTATAGAGTGCGAGGGACAGAGCATTCGACTCGCTAACGAGTATACGGTAATTGTAACTCGTGGAAAGGGTACTGTACCCTTACCATGAGTTATATTACAATTATCGTACTCGCTAGCGAGAGTAGCGAAATACTATGTCCCGCATTGTATAAGTACACAGTGTGTGACTTCCATAAGAACATATATTTTAAGAGCTAAAACTATAAGCCCTAATGAACTTAAAAATTGTATTTCTAATAAAAAAAAATGTTTTTTTTCTTCATATATATTAATTCGAGACGCAATGTATCGGTAACAAAGCTAACAACTGACACTAACATTTAATTGCTTTCAAAATTCACTCTTAGTGACACCCTGACAACTTGTGAATTACATACATTTCGTTGACACTTGACAAGACGCAAAAAATAGTGAAACTATCTCTGCCTCTTTGCATTACATTGCTACTAGAGAATATCTAAAAAAAAAATAAGTCTCCATTAGAAAAGGTAATTCTTAAATATTTCGATAATACCTACGCTTCACAGCACTTAAAGCTATAGTTACTTAAAATTTATGTTCTTATGGATGTCACACACTGTAGAGTTCGAGGGACAGAGCATTCGACTCGCTAGCGAGTACGGTAATTTGTAACTCATGGTAAGGGTTACCATATCACATGCGCACGCGCCGCTAACCGGACTGTTTCCTAATTTACTTCTCCAATTTCTCATTTGATATGTACTTGTAGGTTATAGGTTTTTTTTTAAATTATTGCAATAATATAAAAAATATGAGCTACGGAACCCTGTTAAGCAAAGCCTCGAGATTTGGGCTCTTATATCGTAACGAATTTATGCAGTAATGCAGCAGTTCCGATTTCATACATAATAAAATTAAACTTCAAGCTGATCATCAAATGTCAAGCATCACAATAATGACAATGAATTGTCATTCGCAATTAAAGGTGTGCTCAATTATTTTTTTTGGTGTCTGTATAGTAACCAGCAAATACATATAAATTATCAAAATTGAGCTAAAAAAATTTACGCGTCCCTATTACAAGAGGCATAAGAGCATATTAGACATTTTTGTACGCAAACTTGGATCATACATTATTGCTGGTCTCTTTATAAAATGTTTTTTTTTTTAATTTGGTTCTCTTAACCAACTCGCTTTACAAGTTTACAACTCGACGGGCGTATTATTAACTGGTCAGTTTAAGTCTTCCCGTTAAGGCGTACAAACAACATTTTAGAGCGTGCATTCTGAATTAGGTAGCCTAAAACTCGCTCAATCGACCGTTCGACATGAACTCAAACTCACAACATTTATTTTATAAAAACACACCGCAACACAACAAACAGTAAAACGTTGCCTTTAGGTATTAAGTCCCCCATTTGTACCTTTTACATTTTTATTGTGCAAAAAAGTATAAAATAATAAATAAATTAAACTCAAGTATTAGTAAAAGTGGTGCACACTTGCAGTGGGTGACGTTACGCAACGAAACAAATTAACTGCATCTCGGTGCACCGAGTTTTATGCGCAGATGCACTGGAGATTAGCCTTAATTCTTATAATAAAGTACTTCAACTTATACTTAGTAAAAGCAGTGGTGATCTTTTGGCTCAGGATTACAGGTTTTTTTTTTTTTAATAACGGTCAATGGGCAATCTTAAACATTTGTACGAATAGGACCTAGCCCCCCCTAACTTAGTTCTAGGCTCGTGTATTCTCAATTAGGCAGCCTTATACGTTCGATCTTATCGACAGGAGCCCCTGCCTAATCGAGAATGCACGCGCTAAAATGTGTTTTGTACGCTCTGACGGGAGTACTTAAACTCGCCGCTGCGCCACGTTCACTCGTTCGACCGACCTAGCGCCGTTTTTAAGAGAACAACACCCCTGAATAAATAATAACAACATCGCCGTCATCCATTCCACTGGGGCTCTATCCTACCCAGTAAAACCATATTGCGTTTGACATCATTGTTTTTTACTCGGCCACCTTAGCTAATTAATAAATTGAAAAAAAAACGTACAAAAAATGTCAAATTAAATGTTAAATATTTTGCTGCAAATGAGCCCACTGTACCGCCCCCCCCCTCTAAAAGGGAAGTATCACATTACCATTACAGCCTGGATTAGTATACTATAGTAATTTCCTTACGGAATTCCCGAAGGCCTAAAGACGCTCTAATCTCGCGTGGTCGATTACGACACGGCGACACCGCGTAACGAGCACGAGAGTGATTCCAACCCGTTTGTTTGATGGCGCCTGCGTATGCGCAGGGGGCTATTCTACACTAGAGATGGGAAAAAGTGTTTAATTTTCAATCGCCAAAAAAATCACTGCGAAATATCACCGTGACTTTGTCACTCCTGTAATCCTGTTACTTACTCCTCACATAGCTATCATGATATTAATGATATAAAGTGATTTAAGTCGCACCTGTTACTTAAATCACGATATGATATGTGTTCCTGATAGAGTTTTTTGATATTTTAACGTAGATGTAGACATAACCGTTGATCCGTAATAACCTTCACACTTTTTCTCAAATACAGACGGGAAAGACATACTCATGTGACTGTGTAACGTCGTTCGCTCGAGTCAAACCACAGAACAGCTTGATACTTTTAAACGACTGATCGCTGTGACTTTTTCATCGTGACATTATTTATCACCCTTCTCTATTCTACACTCGATCTTCGTGGCATCGAGTAACGTTCGAATTTTGCCGAAAAATCTTAGCATTTTATATCGTTTACCTTTTTGTACATCAACTAATATACTTGGGAGCAAAGAAATCAAGTGTATGTTTTCATATTTTCGTTCCATCGCAGCGTCACGTCTTTTTAAGTTGTCTTGAAGAGATCGATATAAGCGATAAGATCGCGTGTTGACTACCGTGAAATAAATACTTGTTTTTTGTGTGGTGCTCTATACTGCGTATTTGTCACTATTGTATTGATTTGGAGTAAAACGGGTTAGACAAATTAGTACTTTTAACTCATATATCGCAAATGTATGATCGTTAGATCAAAATTATTCATATCCTTTTAAGCTCTTTTTGTGTCATATTTTAATCTGACGATTGGAAAATCGTCAAAATAGGAACTTACTATCTAATACTTTTGATATGAATATCACGGGTTCTGAAGTGTGGGAAAATTTATCATTCGCTTTAGAATACCCCCACGAGTTGAAGTAGGTAGTCGAACTATCTTACAAAGTGTAGTAAATCTAGAAACTGGATTATATCGAACACCTCGTCTACATATTTGAGTGCCGAAAACTCCTAATCGGGTCAATATTGTATGGATGTTACCTACTAACGAGTGTGAAATATCGTCATTGCTCTGAAAAAACCTCGTATCTCATATTTCATGACGTACGATTTTAAACTTAAACGTGAATAGAATTAAGTTCAAACTCATACATCTCGAAATATCGGATACAAGTTTTTCTAAAGTAGTAACGATATGTCAAACGATTAATTAGCATTCAATGTGTTACTACACGTTTGTATCGTTATGGAGATGATAAATTATATCAATTACGTATCTATTATAAATTTAAATTTATTTTCACGGTTCCAATCGATACGCATACGTTTGTAGGTCATGAATACTTTGATAAATAAATAAATACAATATTGTTTTTACTTTTAAGAACGTCTAGAACATAAATCAAAAGGATAGAACTTTTAATACCTACTTGTTTTTTCTTAAAAACGTCTTCAGAAACATAGTCCAAATCCAAAGTAAGTTGTTATTTTGTATTCCACCAATTTTTTTTAAAGAGCGTCGGTGTCGGTACATGTGATGCAATTGGTCTTTAAACCACTAATTAGCCACTGTTTTCGGAAGTTAATTGCAGTGCTTACTGTAATTCGTTACTTTATAATGGCTATGGCATTGTTATTTGCACCCAATTTGAGATTAAACAAGCTGTTATTATAAACAAGGTCTGTCTGTTGACCTTTTGTTTGTATTATTTTGAACTCTACAGTTTAGACTGGCTTACCATCGATTCTGTTTTGCTTTATGGCGTCGGTACTGAAGGTAAACTCTGGAGTCCTAGTTAAAAAGGGTATAAGTCTTCTGAAGATCAAGTGAAAAAGGGTTTAATTCTAGTATACTCCGTTCATGTATACAGGGTGACCCAGAAATCGACGTCAACCCGCCTAGGGCTGATAGAGCAGCTTAAAAGCTATCGATTTAGCCCCTATGTATGTTCAGTTCAGCGATTTTTACTAGTTTCGGAGATATTGATCATTTTAATCTTAATTTTTGTAATTTTTCCTTCTGTCCTTGTCCCGAAAAACATTAAATTCATGTTTTATTTCATACGTGTTTCAGTGGTATCTTACATAATTAGAATCATTACGCCACAGCGAAGTTTTTAAACCTATTTGCCCGTTTTTTCAAGTAATCACATAAAGCTGATTTAACCATACAAAGTGAAAAGAAAACACTGGAACAACTATTATGGAGAAACAAACTTTATGTACACATATTTATGAACTCGACTGTACCCCAGTACCGAAAACAATCGATTATTGTTTAACATTCTTTTGACATGTTATCGTTTTTTTTTTACTTTCAAGTAGGTAAATAAGAGCCATCGTAACGTAATTGACAATACGATAACATGTCAAAAGTGATATGGATTTACCAATTAGAATTTGTTGGTGAAAATGGACATAAAAGAATACCTCGGTTACATACAACTATGCGACTAGTACAGTCAAAATTGATACGTGAGTGGTAACCTCAGAACACTGCGTCGTCGGATTAAAAACGCAGTTCAAATTTTAACATTGCAATTGCGAACTGTCTCAGGATTGGCAACGTTGTGTTAGTGTTTGATATTACTATAGTCAAGAGCAATGAAAAAGGGTCACTTTGTATTGGATTACCGTAGAAATTGACCCGTTTTCATTGCTCTTGAGTGTAGCATAAAGGGCAATCCTTCTAGTCCTCAGGATTGACAACGCATTTGGAGTCTTAGGATTGCAGACTTGAGATTGGTTATGTATGTGCATGTGTGCGGGTGCACTCGCTGTGTGCGTAACATTAGTACAATAAAGCAGTGTGAATTTGGCTCGCTTGTTTGATGGTCGTGTCGTGTCCCTCCTGGTTCCATATCTAACAAGATTATAGTCTTAAGAATTCAAATAGCCATGGCCCTCGGAGTCAACATACCAACAGGTAGCTTGCTTGCTTTTTATATGCCTTTAAAAAATCAACTTTAAGGTTCCGCGTAAAATACGCATTTTTTGAACGGTTCGGCTAACCTTTTAATGATACTACTTAGCCTAAGCTATGGAACCATAAAGACGTCGTCCTAGCCTAATAATGTAATTACGCTATCAAGTACGAAAGCTACGCTGCGCTGCGCGTACGCCTAAGTATGATGATCTACGCAACTCAGGGCCTTGCGAGAACTACACAAGAATATGTTACCTCCATCGTTCTCCCTTTCTCCAGTATCAGTAAGAAAGGAACGCACTGAGAGATCATTTAAACTTAAATTATTATTTCTAAGCTGGGCATATCATTAATCATTATTATTTATTAGTTTGTAAACAAATTACGACCTTGAACTGTTTGGTTTATATTAACCAAGGACTTGTATAATTTGTAAAATGTGGTCAAATTTAATTATTTCTATGCGATTATGCGGATTTTGGCTTCGTTTCAATTTGGGGGTGCTACTAACCTGGTTCTGTACTATCGCGATCGTTAATTTGTGACCCATTTCAAGAAAAATAGGCTTGAAGTCGTCAATGTCATTAGAGATGCCAAAACACTTGTAACTTATAGGAGACTCAACCTTATTGTTGTAGAATGTCAAAATGACTTTGGACCTAAGGAGGGTCCCAAATTTAAGTTCGTGACTGTACAGTTGTATAATACATACATACATAATCTCACGCCTTCGTTCCCAGAGTGGGGTAGGCAGAGCTACAGAATTACAACCATCTCTAAAAACGACAGTTGTATAATAATGACACTGAATTAGTATACTCTTGTCAGTTTTGGTTATAATTGCGGTTTTTTACGTCATGGAGAAGCGCACACACCACCTCCCTATTTCACCATCTTGACAATGATAGGTGACAGGTGACAATTCGCTGTACATTGTAAAGTGAACAATGTTTCACATCAGTAGGATTCATGTAAGCTGCACCATGTACTCTGAAATGTCACCTGTCACCTGTCATTGTACGAGGGGCTGATAGTAAGTGGGATCTGTGACCCATAGACATTTGCATTCTCAAGACATTTGCATCTTAAGATTGCAGTCCTAAGACCGCAAACGCGTTGCCAACCCTGAGGACTAAGATGGATCTCACCGGTTGTCTTATCCCCACACTGGAACACAACAATGCGAACATTGCTGCTTGGCGGTAGATTAAATGTGTTCACATTTTGTACCTACAGTATTTCTTTTATAGCGAGAATGTTTACGGTACTCGATATCTTGAGCTTGAATGAACTGTACATAACATGATAGGGTTTTTTTAGGTGGCTTTAATTTTTTCGCTGCTTAAATAATTATTTTTTCATTTATATTTCTATTAATAAATTGATATGGTTAAGTTATATTATATTATAGTTTTTTTTTTATTACTATATGTATGATCTTTAGGATATTTACAGGGAACTAGGAAAACGTACCCACTGTCCTTTACTTCAAAAGATACTAAAGATAAAAAACTATAAAAAATCATTATGCTAAAAAAACAAAACTGCTAACACTTTTATTTTTAGAAAAAACCTTTATTAAAATGTATTCAAAACTTGCGCTAAGTAACACTAGGTATTGTTTTAAGAAAAATAATTAAAATGTTCGCAAGGCAAACTTTGTATTGCGGTTGGTTTTGCAGCCTAATAGTTAATTCGGGTCACATCCTTATGTATGTCGTTGATACACAAGTCGGAATCTTTGACCATCTTCTGACAAGACTGCGGTCAACCAATCAAACACCTGCCTAGTACCCATTTCACATAAAGAAAATGGTACCAAGTCCGAGTTTCTGCCGCCGCCATGTTTACAAATGAGGGTCCCTTACTTAAGTTTATTACTGTACCGTGTGTGGTAACCAGAGACCGGACAAATGGGCCACACAACATTACTCGCAATAATGTGGACATGACTCCAAAGATTTTAATTATTCAAATTAAATTATTTTTATTGATTACCCGAAAAATAATTTTGAGCCTTTGCAAGACAGTAGATAATACAAAGACGTGAGGAGTGGCCATTACTTAAATTTGCTCCATTAACATGCGTGGATTGCGAAAGGAGCTTTTCATCACCTCATAAGTTTATTTTAGCCGTGAAAAGGAATAAACTAACCATGGAAAATTTGTAAATGTTACTGTTTATTTGCTTTAATAAATCTACACAATAACAAGTCTTTGTATTATTTATTTGTTACTGTCTTGCAAAGGATCAAAATTATTTTTGGAAAGATAATCAATTAATGTAATTTAATTTGTTTAATTAAAAGCTTTGGAGTCATGTCCACATTATTGCGTAACCGATGCTTTTACTGTGGAAAACGTCGTAAGGAAACTAAAGAATCAGAATAAAGATTTTTGTATCGTACGAGTAGGCCGCACGGGCACTTTTACTAATTAAGAGCCTACAAGAAATTCCTAAAGAAAATGGGCGGCAAAACCAGCTGAGTTTTACTCTTTTTGCTGCAGTCAAATTTTCTGTATATTATAAAAGCTGTATAATAATTGTGTCCTGAAGCAATAGTTTCATTTGTTTCCGATGGCAATGTTTTGTCCTGCTTATTCACGATAAGATAAAGATGGATTACAAATGTCAAGGGATAAATAATTTAAAGATATTTTTCTTCCTTCCTTAGCCATGTTAGATGAGTGTAGACGAAAATTCTTGACATAAAGGCCACCCCTTACTCATTGAGCAGCTATCTCGTAAACAGCTGATCGGATTTTAATTAAAACTGGCTAAAACCACCAGTTAAACCAACTCTCTCATTCCTAGAACAGCAGAGGGCCCTGCCAAGATGCACTACGCTAGCTAACGTTTCTATTCGATTCGTTTTTAAACCAATCGCGTCGCTGGTAGATGACGTGATACGAAAAGTCACGTGGTCTACCAGTGACGCGATTGGTTTAAAACGAATCGAATAGAAACGCTACTTAGCGTAATGCATCTTGTCTAGGGAAATGAAAAATAACAAACTATAATAATAAGATATGTCCTTACCTAACCTAATATTTCAACGGTACCCGGTTCATCCGTTTGGGAAATCATGTCACAGAACTTTTAACGAAAAAGAAGGAGATACGCTTTAATTCATAGGTAATAATTCGTTAATGATTTTAATAAAAAAAACTTGTCACAGAACTGCGTATCTTTATTAGTTACTAACGCAGCAACACTACACACCAACTTGTAGAAAACCGTACCGCAAACCTGTAACTTAATTTCCAATACCTAATTCAAGGTGCACAAAACCAAACCGCTATTAATAATATGACGATTAAATTAAATCTAATCCATTTTCAATTGCGCAAGCCACCCCGCGCACGCGTTTTGCAAATTCTCCAAGGCTGCGAATTACGCGCCGTATATAAAAGAAGGGTGCGCCGGAGTCCACACATCAGTCACACAGTGTCTTCTGACGAACTAACAACATGAAATCCTTCGTAAGTGTCTAAATATAAAGACATCATCGAAATTAGACAAAGTGATCTGAGTTTATACAGTGCATTTTTTTTATTGAAAAGCTATATTTTAATTTTTATAAATGTTTATGTAGTTTTGTTGTTAACAAATTTCAAACCATGAAAGCTCATTAAACCTAATTAAGGTTGGCTTCTAACCCCAAACTTTGAACGCTGTTTATGAACGCTCCATTTTTTTATTATAACTCATAGGTATAAGTGTTTCTTTTATCGTCATTGAAAGCTGTTTAGTGGAATAAGCCTTATACTGATCCCATATCACTCCTATCTAATCATTAAATTAGATTAAGTAGAGATATTCATTTCATTCAATAGATATTCATGTTAAACCTGAATCATTAAGGTCATCCCAAAATGCATGCTAATGCTTAATGAAATATGTCAAATCCAATGCTTCTGAATTAAAACGTAAAACGTGAAAGTAATTTTCTTGAACGCTTTTTTTTATTCCTGAATCCTCAATTAAAATATTCTTCCAGGCTTGCGTAGTGCTCCTCGCCGCGGTCGCCCTGGCCGCCCCCAGCCAACGCGACAAGCGCGGCTACCTGCACTCCTCCCTCGACCACCACGACCTCAGCTACAGCCTCGACCACGCGCACGGCTACAGCGACTACACGCATGGCCACGGGCTGGGACACATCAGTGACTACGGACATGGACACATCAGCGACTACGGACATGGACATATTGGACACGAATACATCGCACCCGCGCACAAGCTTGTGTCTTACAACAAGGTCGTTGAGGTGCCTAAGGTAATTTAAAGAAAAAATGTTATAAAGAAAACATAAAATCCTAAGATAATCCTAACTAGCATAGATGCATTTACAATTTAAACCTCAGCCTAAGGAGTTCGCAAAGCAGTTGCAAATTCTGCAATCTTGAGTCTAAATAAGGAATCAAAGTAGTTTTAGCACCCTTAGCCTCAAGATAGATCTCGTGTCTTGATTTATTCTGTCCCTTTGAGTCTGCTATTCAGCTTACTAATTTTGTTTTTACTTCCAGGTTGTAGAGGTGAAGAGGATCGTATCCGTCCCCAAGGTGGTATCCGTCCCGAGGGTGGTTTCCGTGTCCAAGATCGTGGAGGAGCCTCACCACATCTCGTACGGCAGCTACGGCTCCCACGGCTGGTGGTGAACTGTTAGACCATATAGAACAATTTAATATATTTTTACGTTAAACTACATGATGATTTTATTACATTTATCTCCTGCAAATCCCGTCCTCACTCGCTTTACTTTTAAAAAGTTCGATTTATCATTTAGTATGGTTCATAATTATAGCCTTTAGTAACAGAATATACTTGGCACCTTTCCAACATAAGAGGTTTTGAAGGACCTGAAATCGCCCTCGAAGTAGTCCTTAAGGATGCTTATTTATAAACATCTTCGACGTTTCATGCAAAGTGGCGGGTAAAAGAAATTAATTGGCCAGTTGGCAACACGAGTCATTTGACAAGGCTGTACAATTAGAGCTTAACAAAATTAGAGTGGACTACTACAAAAAGAGCGCCGCAAGAAAGCTAACCATACTCGAAAATAGTACGAGATAATAAAGAGAAATAAATAAAGATACTAATAAAGATACAGAATATTATAAACGCATCAATGAATCGTTAAATAAATAAACGCACTTTAAGTCGTGGTAAGAGGAACCTTAGTTAGCGAAGTTTGAATTTGCAAAAACTAAAATTGAATTGGCGTACGTAGAAGCGTTTTATCTAGGTCCTCAGGGTTGGCAAAGCAATAGTAATGTTTAGTCTTAGTTTTGTTTTAGTTTTAGGAAAATTGGAGAGGCGTATGCCCAACGGCTAATGCGCTGAAGCTGAGCGCAAACGCAATGGACTTTAATGAGGGTTTTTAACCGACTTCAAAAAAAGGAGGAGGTTCTCAATTCGTCGGGTTTTTTTTTATGTATGTTCCCCGATTACTCGAAGACCACTGGACCGATTTGAAACATTTTTTCGTTGTTCGAATGGTTATACTTTTTAGTTGGTCCCATTGTCACCACGTCAGGATCTGATGATGGGATCATGGAGAAATCAAGAGAACTCCTCAAATATTATAGGCACCCCTATAGCGATTTTGGTATTTCTCATTGTAACTCATGCATTTGCTTTTGAAAAGTACTATATGGTGAAGTGGAACTGATGATGAAGACCACAGATGGCCACCGGAACTCCTTAACGGTACCTATTTCAAGGGTGGCGATAAGATATTTCGATAAAGGTAGTTGAGCGACTATGACGAAGCACATTTAGGTTTAAATATGACTATGACATTCCCGCGGCGTTGTCTGCGGCGAGCTTGAAATGTTCTATAGTTTCTCATTAATATTTAGAAGTGGAGCTACGTAACAGCATAAATAGGATCACTAAAAAGTATAAAATGAAATAAATGTTTAAAAAACAAAAACCCGCCTTCAAAAAGCAAACCAAACCAAAAGCCGACTTCAGTTGGACTGACCTATTTACCTACCATTTTAAAGAAGTAATTTTTTGCTTTTTGAAGGCGGGTTTTTGTTTTTTTAATCATTTATTATCAATATGGAAACCTTATTAAAGTCCATTGCGTAGTTTGAAAGATATATCTTAGCGTATCATACAAAGGGACAGACGGCGGGAAGCGACTTTGTTTTATACTATGCAAAGAATATAATATAGTGCTTATCCAACCTACCCTAAAACGTTGTTTAAACATAAGATAAAAAAGATAAAAGATAAAAATAACGGACATTTATTCAGTAAGTAGGCCGCACTGGCACTTTTACACGTAAAAATCTACCACTGCTGAGAAGAAACGCCGCAAGAAACCTAGCTTGTTGTTCTAGATCTTCTACTACGAGCACAGTCACCCAAATAAGGTGTCTTTCAATCTTGACATAAAACACAACTTTCCCACGAAATGAAAATGTCACTCAAGGCGACCTTTTAAATTAACAGGGTTTTCTCATCCACCTTATTTTTTTACGACGTGCAAATGTAAATCAATTTTAGGGTCGCAAACAGACCACATATTTCGCTGACTGTAGGACCTGTAATACACAAGCAGATATCTCTATCTACTTTGATTTATAGTAAAAGTGGTTGCTGATTTTAGGAGACCAAATACTAGATAAATAATAGACAAATAATATGCATGTTAAATGAAAATATTTGACAGATACACGAAATGAACATGACGTCACCTTAGTAACTTTATCTGATCCACGATTGGAACCCATGTAATTTTGTGTGTAATTTTCGTGTAGGCACAGGTTTTCTTTTCAAGAGAAAAATTTAAAGTTATATTAAGATCTATACTTGTAACTGGTTCATTGGGAACTCTACATGTTGAGATTAAAATCACAATTAACAAAAGTGACTAAAGAGTCATGTTCTTTCCGCTTACCCTTCATTTATATTTAACAATGTCAAAGAGCACTGCGGCTTATATATCATCAATGTTACTTGCTAACCAAGTTATAAGAATTCTGTCAGCAAAATGCAGTTTAATTTATTTAGGGCATTTTTTTCAACCCTAACAGCTCGTTCCCACTATGTCGTATGTCGGTCCGGATTTTAATCGGTCGTTCCAGTGGCAGAACGTTTTTATGAAGCTTTTTGTGTTTTGCCAGCAATCTCGTCCGGATAAAAATCGTATCGGAACTCGCTCGCCTTTGAGTAAGTATGATGCTGTTCGCATTGGTCGGATGTCGGGGCCGACCCCACCCCGCCCGCACCTCTTGTTCCGCCCGCGCGTGGCTGCCATAGTGGCCGACAGCCGACTGATGTGAACATAGGCGCCGACACCCGATTAAAATCGGAATCCGACATCGGACATAGTGTGAACAGAGGCGCCGACACCCGATTAAAATCGGAATCCGACATCGGACATAGTGTGAACAGAGGCGCCGACACCCGATTAAAATCGGAATCCGACATACGACATAGAGGGAACGAGCTCTAAAGAGCTTAAAAGTTACTCTGCCAATAAAAATCCTAACCAAGGATTAATCTGAGCAAAATGCAGCACAATATTTTACAAGCTTTTATTTAACTTGCAACGTACGTATTGTTACGCCGATGGCATAAGGCGTCTCATCTTTTATCGTAAATTTTGGTGCTTTAGAAGCGTTTTCAGCACGCTGAAATATCGTTTCAGTCCGTTTCAGAGGTAGCTCTATCACATACCAGATTATCAAAATTTCGACCAACTTACCGTTGTTTTCAGGCGGCTGAAACATGTTTTCAGTCCGTTTCAGGCCACCCTCTATCAGATTACGCCATAACCTGAAAACCCATTTTCAGGCATTTTCAGGACCCCTTATGGGCCTTTGAAGTACATTTCAGTATATGGCATTTTTTCCACTAAGAGTGAAAGAGATAGCATGATTAGAAAGAGACAGCAATACTGAGAACCTTCGAGAAGTGTGTGAAAGAGAAAACACGACTAGAAAGAGACAGCAATACTGAGAACCTTCGAGAAGTGTGTGAAAAAGATAACACGATTAGAAAGAGACGGCGATACTGAGAACCTTCCAGAAGCGTGTGAAAGAGATAACACGAAATGAGACAGCAACACGCGGAACATTCCAGACTCATCCAGATCCGTGAATCAAGGTCATTGCGATCGTAAAAACAACAAGGTAGTAAGGCGTAGAACATTCCAGCAACGAACAGTCTCGATCGACCTTGACGGCGCGAAGTACATCGAACATTCCGGAAGGCGTTCTAGAATAATCGGACTCGGGAACGGCGGACACCGGTTGCGCCGAGTCAGTCTTTACTTGGAAAGCGATCAGTGCGAATAAGAGCGACCCGAGCGATCATCTGAGTATTCGAAGTTTATTGTGCGATAATTGTTTTGTAACGGTTTAAGTGAGTGCGTAATTAAAGTCTACTTTTGATTATCGGTGTATTCGTGCATTTCTATCAGTTACCTACCCCCACGTACGTAACAGTATGTACGTACGGGTCAAATCTTGCAAGTTAAATTTGACACACTTCCCGGTTTCCGATGAAGCTGAAACTTTGCATACATGTGTAAATTGGATGACAATGCAATACTACCTATTAGGACATGGAGCTGATCTGATGATGGAGTCGGAAGGTGGCGACAGAATCTCCGCTATACTTAACGTAGACCCACCGTGTTTGGACTTATTTGTTTGGTCTTGATAATCACATAACGACTCTGCAAAAAAAGTATAGTCGGCAACAAAAGCTTGTCCGAAAAATGTTATTTTTGATAGAAACTTATTTTTAGATTTAGTCATCGATTACTTTTAATTTACCACGTATTTAAGTTAAGTATGGATCAAAAAACGCCTTTATTCATATGACACACTAGAGAACGACCGTAACTTTGTAAGCGTATGTTAAATCTTCTTGTTTACTTTTTTATACTATCAACACCATGGCCACTTTTGATACTGTGTATGTATATTTTTGAATGCCTACTGTGAGTCAGTGTCATCCTTTACATTTTATCTTGTACTACTAACCATTGACATTATACTCTCGTATATCTATTGTAGCTTTCTCTTTTCTCTAATAGCGTACAATAAGTTTCCCTCGGCCTACTCCCTCCAAATTTCAAGTCCCTAGGACCAGCGGTTTCGGCTGTGCATTGATCGATCAGCCAGTCAGTTTCTTATTTTATTTATACCAGCGACCCGCCCTCGCTTCCCTCTGGGTTTCTCTACTATATTATGCATGTATTATACATATAAACATTCCTCTTGAATCACTCTATCTATTAAAAATAACCGCATCAAAATCCGTGGCGTAGTTTTAAAGATCTAAGCATACATAGGGACAGACAGACAGCGAGAAGCGACTTTGTTTTATACTAGTGATAAGAAAGAAACATTCTTGGTCACTTCATCAGTTAAGCTTATTACGCAGATTTTTTTATCATTGAAGTGATTAAATTAGTTAATTAAGTCAATCTGGGATGATTTCTGCGACATCGAATATAAACACGTATTACACTATTTTCTTCGACTTTTCATAAGTACTACGTTAAAACAAACCTTGCGACGACGATCAGTAATCTAAATGATTGATCAGTTTAATCACCTTTTAATATGCCTTCTTTACCATACGAGTACAGTACCAAGTTTTCGAAACTACAAAATACGGCTATCGCTAGGGATTATCTTACTTGACCGAATTATTACCACCATGTATATTTCTAGGCGATATGATAATAATGAAATAATGTAACTCCTTAGATTGGAATTCAACAGGAACATCGTGTACGAAACCCTGAAGTTAACACTAGGGCTAGTCAATCTATCT
Organism: Acleris literana; assembly: GCA_946894065.1. NCBI lineage: Eukaryota > Metazoa > Arthropoda > Insecta > Lepidoptera > Tortricidae > Acleris > Acleris literana. The sequence continues at coordinate 18,444,151 of OX335683.1, read as the reverse complement.
CTCATCTGATTTAATTTTCATCGGCTATTCAAAGCTTTATTATCTTAGCACAATGTCATGGACTCATGGATGTCTTGTGTCAATTAAGTTATTTTAATTTTAATTGCGCAAGCCAACCCTGCGCAGGCCTTTTGCAAATTTTGCGAGGTCGCAGAGCACGCGTAGTATCGTAGTATCCAATATAAGGAGAGGGCGCGTATGACAAGACATCAGTCACTCAGCGTCTTCTGACAAACTAGCAACAACATGAAATCCTTCGTAAGTGTCTATAGCAAGCAGAATTAAAATCATTAATCCTTAGGATTTAACGTTGTGATGTTGTATACAAATTCTCATTACAAACCTGTATATTGAACGCTGTAAACATTTGATTTCATTTTACTTTTGAACTCTCTTTTGTTTGTGACCGCTCTAACTTACCAACTTTATCAGGCTTGCGTAGTCCTCCTCGCCGCGGCCGCCCTGGCCGCCCCCACCCAGCGCGACAAGCGCGGCTACCTGCACTCCGCCTTCGACCACCACGACCTCGGCTACAGCCTCGACCACGCGCACGGCTACAGCGACTACGCGCATGGCTACGGGCTTGGACACATCAGCGACTATGGACATGGACACATCAGCGACTACGGACATGGCTACATCGCGCCCGCACACAAGCTTGTGTCGTACGACAAAGTTGTTGAAGTGCCGAAGGTAATTTTGTAGAAGCCTTATTCATCATCGTCATGCTAGTATTATTGTGCCCTACAATATTCCACTGTTGGACATGGACAGGCTGTGCTCCTTTAGTCGCTGCAAGCAACCCTGCGTAAATCGCTGCACCTCGCCTCGGACACTTAGCTGATTCTAGTCTCTACTCTAGGTTTCCGCAATAGTTGGCGGTCCGGCGAAAAATATAACCAGCTCACTATAATACTTCAGCTTGTTAATGCTTAGGACTATGTCAGTCACCTGGCAGAATTTTATAAATCTTAAATTAACTTTTCTCCGATTTGCTCTGAAATTTTATCTATTGTTGCAAAATCATGCTCGTTCATCAATCGCTAGCTTCCCGGTCTCTACAATAATGTACTTTTCTTGTCCATCCAGGTTGTGCAGGTGAACAAGATCGTGTCCATCCCCAAGGTGGTCTCCGTCCCGAAGGTGGTCTCCGTGTCCAAGATCGTGGAGGAACCTCACCACATCTCGTACGGCAGCTACGGCTCCCATGGCTGGTGGTGATCTGACTTGATCAACGACAGAATGTGATATATTATTTATAAATAAACTTTTTTTATTTTTGTAAAATATCTTTCATTAAAACCCCTTCGTAAACATGGAATACATAGGCTAAAACCGTGGTAAGATACTAACCCTCTTATTCATAAACGCAAATAGCCAAAGTGTGCTTGAAATATGATCGGTCCTCATCTGTCATTGAGACATTTCCAATTGACAGAAAGTGACAACGCATACTTTACCTAACTAAAATAGGTTTTTGATTTTTATGTACTTTGTAAAGTACAAGAGTCGTTACGAGGTTAAAGTGGTTTTATGAATTAGGGGGTAAGTTTAAAATCCTTTAAATAAGGCGTTCATTTGCCTTCATGTCATATATATCTAATAAATTTGGGCGGTTTTCAAAAAAAGTGTACATTGTTAGAACTAAAATTAAGAAACTGTAATTTTAGTTTATTAATCATTCATTTATATACTGCCCTCATAAGCCAATAGGAGGTATCTCAAATTCAATAAACGAAGCAGATTCAAGCTTCACCCGTTAGTAATATGGTCGCATTTTCTACAGGAGTTTTGCCTGAGATATCACCATTTGTTATAATATAACTGTATCGTTTATTTTCGTGACTCAACTGACTCTAGTTACCGTAGTTATCTTAATTTTAGCCCCTAACTATGTACACTTTTTTTGATACGTGCCAATTTTTTTCATTTTCAGTAACTAATTTTTTAACCTTCTTTTGCTTTCCCGCAAATTGGGGAAAAAGCCAAAGAAATCATAAGATTGGGATTTGTTTGGAAGTACTTGAATTTATTTCTAGATTATTGCGTCTACGAAGACTCTTTACCGAAATAAATAGTCATATTAAAATTTCGAAACTACATAGAAATATAAGCGTGTACATAGTAGCAAGGACACCTACTAAACCTCCTATAACTATTTAAACATAAATGCCATTAGTAGCACAGCTGATCGTCAAACTAAACCACAATCTCTGTAATTATATTACCACGTAGTTAAATTTAACTACCAGTTTTGAACCGTTTGAAGTACTCGTCGAGTAATAAAACTCAGCCTTGCTCTGGTATAATGTTTTGACATCAAGATGGACCGGGCGAGCTACTAAATTAAAAATCTGGTCAAGTGCAAGTTGTGTAAGTGATCCGAGCAAGTAGGTGACTTTGACGACACGGTTAGCCGAATTAAGTGACCGACGACAAAGCTAGCGATCCCGGGTTCGATTCCCGGAGGTGCAAAATTGTTTAATAAATCTATGTTTGTGCATACGGCATCGTATTTGATCGGAAGCGTTCGTATTTACCATCATCTTCGTTAACCAACCGCTAAGCAGTAGTGTTTGCATTGTGTTCCAGTTTGGGGAAAAGACAACCGGCGAAATTACTAGCATAGAGGCATTCCATTTTCCTCAGGTTTGGCAACTCATTTTGCGGTCTTAGGATTACAGTCTTAAGATGAAATAGTCTTTGGGTCACAGATCCCATTTACCATCAGGTGGCCTGTGAGCTCAATGCTAACATTACTGCTTGGTGGTAGTTTAAAGGATAAAATGGTGGTAGCGATCCGGACGGACCTTGCACGAGGTCCTACCACATCAGTTCACCCGTTATAGAGCTACGGTGCCACAGACAGACACACACACACACACACACACACACAACGGTCAAAACACCCCACTTTTTGCGTCGGGGTTTACAAATACGATTTATTCGACTACCACATGTCAATCGATACGATTTCAATCATTTGGCATCAAGTTACCGTAACCTAGTAAAAAGCGACTCGCATTACGTTACATTTAGCAATAATCTTATCATGTTTTATTTACGCAAACCGTTTGATGTTTCCGACAGAGACGATACGCATTCGGAACTAGTTCACGTATTAAACACCGCTATGGAATATTAAGAGGAAATCTGCCATGCAAAAGAAAAAGTCAGTAGACTAGATATACGTCGTTTTGTGAATACAGAGGGCTCAGACAAGATGCACTACGCTAACTAACTTTTCTATTCGATTCGTTTTTAAACCAATCGCGTCACTGGAAGACCGCGTGACTTTTCGTATCACGTGACAGTGACGCGATTGGTTTAAAAACGAATCGAATAGAAACGTTAGTTAGCGTAATGCATCTTGTCTGAGCCCTCTGTTGGTCTAAGATCCGAATAGGAGACAATTTGCACCGGGCTGTTTATTCGATGAAAAGTATTTTATATCAAATTTAATACGCTAAATAATACGTGGCTAAAAGGTAGGCTGAAAAATTTCAGTCCAGTACTTATATCATTAAAAAACTTACTAAAGAAGAACTTCTTTTTTAAATTGTACATAAATGCTTGTTTAATAGACAAATTACATACTAATCGAAAGTATGAAGTCTATAGAATATGCAAACGTTAGGTTTGGTGCAAATTATTAGTACCGACTTACCTGTTTAGACCTGCCTAAGTGCCTACCCAACAGTTTGACGGGAAAAAAATTGTCAACCTAACGTTTGCATATTCTATAGGCTTCATACTTTCGATTGGTAAGTAATTTGTCTATTAAACAAGCTATTGCATTTTTTTAAAACAAAGTTAGTTTTTAAATTATTAATTAATTATGTACTGGACTGAAATTTTTCAGCCTACCTATTCGCCATACTTAGCATATTAAAATTGGTATAAAATACTTTTTATCGAATAAACAGCCCGGTGCAAATCGTCTCCTATTCGGATCTCCTACTTATGTGGTTTGTTTGACAGAAATGTGAGTAATGGTCCGTTTTTCAGCTAATTCAGCTAGCTAGAGGCATAGATCAGCTATAGTATGTGTCAATTGTAATTGGCATAGATGTAAACAAAAACAAACGAACCGATTTACCGATATAACTCGATAATCACGCACTTTTAAAGATCGAGTTAGGTCTGTGCAATGATTTATACACTAGATCTTTCATATTAAGTTTAATATTAAATAACTATTAATTACTTTTACGTTATTTTATTTCAAATAAAAACATGCTTCATGTATATTTGAGGTTATGTTATGTGTCACACAGTACCTACTAATTTGTTTCCATCTTTGCCAATTTCATTTGACATAAGAATTTTTGGAAACAAGAATTATTAACATTCCAAGCTAAGTTGCCCCGGTGGAGCATTATTAATAATTTAGTACTACGTATTTTAGGGTTCCGTAGTCAACAAGGAAGGTCTCATTAATAGTAACTCTAGGTATATTTAATTCTTAGGTTTAGATACCTATTTAACAAATGAATTGATTATAAAACCATCAAGTCCAGTGTCAAATATGTACGTCTGTTTACGTAAATCAAAATCGTTTCAATCAAACGATATGCATTTAGCACAAGTTCGCATCGCACACGCACTTACAGCTGAATCACTTAACAGCGGATGTTCAACACGCAAATTTTAAATTAAAACCTTACTTGTGTATTCATAAGGTTGAAAATTATACTGTAGAGTTTTGGCAGTGAAATGTTTTTTGGTTAGAGGTAATTGTGCTGGTGATAACGCAACTTTTACGCTCAAAATGTACAAACAGCTGACATCCATTTATGTATGTAAGAAAACGTGTTATTAGTTAATGTGGCTAGGTGATGCTTGAGTTTGTTACACAAATTGTGCGTGAGACTGTTGTTTGGTTTTTTCACGGTTACTGTATGTTTACATTACATACATACATGTCTTGAGAAAATAATATCAGACTAATGTTTCTTCCATTTTTGATATTTCGTCAATGTAATGCTTTAATCATTGAATTTATATAGTTTTATAATTCTCTAGTATTATAAAGATATTGGCCAAAAATAAAGTCAAAGATCTTAGAATTATTACAGGCAGAGCATAATTCTTTGCGAGTTCAAGTTAGGTACTATTTTATTACCAGTACCCTTACCATGAGTTACATTTAACTTTCTCGCTAGCGAGAGAGTCGAAGCTCTGGGGGCCGATTTTTGACTTTCGAGCGCTCGAAAGTTTCACTCGAAAATGAGTAAAACCAGTGAAACCGTTTTTTGAAATACGAGCGGTAGAATTGAAAACGAATGGTGTGGACCACTCGTTTTCAATTCTACCGCTCGTATTTCAAAAAACGGTTTCACTGGTTTTACTCATTTTCGAGTGAAACTTTCGAGCGCTCGAAAGTCAAAAATCGGCCCCCTGTCCCTCGCAGACCTCGCAGTATTCTTATAGAGTGCAAGGTACAGAGCATTAGACTCGCTAGCGAGTACGGTATTTGTAACTCATGGTAAGGGTACTGGGGGCCTAATATGGTTGCGTTTATCGCGTGGATAAGGCATCCGTCACCTTCTGACACGGATTTAAGTACGAGAGTGATGGATGCTTTATCCACATTTGACACGCATTAAACGCAGCCATATTAGGCTTGCGGGCCCGTATTAGTATCGCCTTTATCGCGGTGGATAAAGTAGGTCTCTGTCGCTCTCGCACTTACGTACAGCACGGGTAGCACAAGTTGTATTTTCTCGCTTGTCGCTCAGTGCGTCTCTATCGTTACGGACTAGATAGGAAGGGAGATCCGAGCGACAAAGAAGTCGCGGGCAACTTGTGCTAGCCGTGCTGTACCCCTACCATGAGTTACAATTACCGTACTCACTAGCGAGTCGAATGCTCTGTCCCTCGCAGACCTCGCAGTATTCTTATAGAGTGCGAGAGACAGAGCATTCGACTAGCTAGCGAGTACGATGATTGTAACTCATGGTAAGGGTACTCATGAGAAAGTGACAGATTTTTTATCACCATCGATAAGGACGACCCTAATGGGCGCGCAGACTTAATTTAACATGAAATATGATGTTTTATAATTAAATTATAATTGTAACTGTAACATGACGCGTTACATAACTTACTTGTCTACACCTGTACGATTGATTGAACTTCACAAAAACATTAATTCATGACGGAAAGGTGTAATTTTACTTTGATCTATTACATTGTTACTGGAAGCCAAATCAAGCAGTAAATACTTTCCGATTGCTGTTATCAAACCAACTGAGCGTGTTGAGTTAAACGCAAGTAAAAACAATGTAAAAAAACTGCACACATTTAACTCGAGGTTCCGTACAAAGTTTAATAAGTTTCTGTCAACATTTTTTGTGCTTCTCGATTACTACCAACCGCTAATATGGATATCGTAAATGATATCAGAATACGGCCTATAGCGTAACCGAGCCAACCCAAGCGAAAAAACAGTTCTATAATAAGCGTTACCGTGGTTACAACAGTTGTTTTATAATTATTTTAACCCTTGAAATAAAAGAGGGGGGTTATAAGTTTAACGCATGTATAATCTGTGTATGTGTGTGTCCGTCTGTGGCATCGCAGCTTCCGAACGGGTTTTTTTTTTCAAGTAAACCCATAATAATCTACCAGTTACCAGTTTTCTGAGTGTTTATGCCGCGTTTTCGCACCGATTACATTACAACTACTCGGCTGTTCCTTCTCTCCCCTTTCTCTACATCTACCTACATATATCCTTTTCCCTTCCAGCCGCTATAAGTCGTCGGTGTTCGAATTTTTAAGGGCCCCACTCCAATAATATTTAGCCATTCTTCACTGAAGGCACTCCGAAAAACCTATGGAGGCCTTCTAGCGTGAGACCCCCTTAGTAAATACCTATAGTACAAGAACTATACTAACCACGTGTTTCTAGTTTAACTACGGAACCCTAAAAAGTAGAATAAAATCAATGAGTAATAGGTATTATGTAACACGTGTGATAAAAAAAACTTTAATTCAATAAAAATAAACAAGCAGTCAGTTCTTCTGCGGTTACATAAAATTCTTATGAATTATACTTGATGCGTGGGTCTATATTTGAATCACTAATAGTTTTTTATCGTAATGCATCGTTAGTCCGAAATTTCGTTTATCCGTAAGGCATTTCCGCATGAATTTTAAAACTTTTTAATGTTGTTTATAACCTAACCTAACCTAACCTAACCTAACCTAACCTAACTTACCCGCTGGTATTTTTGAAAAACTTAAAAACTAGTCTGACTGATTCAATTGAAAACCACGAAAATTCGGACTCGCAATGCGTTATGCTTGACGTGACTTTGCGAAGTAAATCTTGTGCCTTAGAAGAAACGTTATTAGTTACCTATGGATTGCGCATGGCACCCCAGTACTGAAGCTCTACTTTGAAAATCGAAGTTCGAAGTTACGTTAGCTCCATCTCTTTCCCTCGATTTCGTCTCGAATGACGAGTGACAGGGATGGAGGTAACGTAACTTCGAACTTCGATTTTCACAGTAGGGCCTCAGTACAGACTGAAATTAATAATATAACAGAGTATCTAAGCGATAAATTATAATATAATAAATAAGAGTATAAACATAATAAACTATACTACACCGAGTAATTATTAAGAAAATAAACAGATAGATATATAGGTAAATAGAAAAATGGAAATATTTAATATTGATTAATTATTAATTGGATAGTCCTCCTCTCTCTTATATTGCTGCGCCCAACAGGGTTCATAGTGTACGAATATCACCTATGTAAGTGTATTATGTATTATTATGAGTGCAATAAATAAATAAATAAATAAATAAATAAATAAATTTATGAAACTAAACAAGCGACATTTACGAGTGAAGTTTTGGATCCAATTTGACATAAACCATTTAGAGACGTCACGTTCCCGTTCTTTTTTGCAAAAATTATATTGGTTCAAGCCATTTAAAATGCTTCTAAGATGGTTCAAACCTCCGCTATACAACCCTGGCCGCGACAAACCGGAAACAAATTAATAAAGATCTCCACATCGCCGCCGGCGTCGCGGCGACTAGTGGCATGCTTCATACACCTCTATACATTTGTAATGCGGGCTCCACATGCTTGGCAAACAACACAAACACAAAACACATGCCGAACACCGACCACAAACACGCATCCCCATGCTTGGCTAACGTGCTAGTATCCACACGCTTGTTTAGCAGTCGTCGCTTGTCACTGCACTTGTAAAGCAGCTTATGTTGCAGTATTGAAGTTATTTTGTAATAAATATATAAAGCATACAACATTGACAGACATCTATTCTTGAAGTAGATTGTCAGACAGGAACCAAAGACAACAGCTGCCACAACAAGCTCGTCGTCCGCCATGTTTGCCAATCTGGAATATACTACCACGTTCGCCAAACATGGGGATGCGTGTTTGTGGTCGGTGTTCGGCATGTGTTTGGTGTTTGTGTTGTTTGCCGAGCGTGTGGACCGGGATTAGTTGTCGCTCACCGCTAACCGCTACCACTCGCTGTCACGCAAAATCGTGTCGTCGTTACAGGAGCATGCTGTGCCATTAGGCTACCATATATGCGTACTAAATAACTGCCTTAAACAGTCATGTATCATTTTCCGACGTCTATTTTAGGTGGCGTGATTAATTTTCCCCTAAATAATCTAAAATTCATGAGCAAAGCGTGACAAATTGGCTCGACTTTCTCCACTGATTGCGAAGAGGAACTGGCAATGGATCACTGTGTCGCGATCCAGGAAGGAAGGCGCATGCGACTCGCGACGGCACGGCGCTTGCGCAGGGACTGTATGGAGATGATATTACCACCTGTATAGAAAATAAGAATAAGAATAATTTATTTACCTACCAAAAGAGTACATGTTCCTTACGTCTAATTGACAGCGGATCCTAAACTAGGCCCAGCCTGTATCTTGGGCATCCCAGCAGTGAAGTTATCGTGTTGGCGTTAAACATTTTGCATTGATCAAATAGTTACATCAAAAATAAACTAAAATAAAAATACCAATAAGTGTCCTACGGGACAGCAATAAACGTTAGAGCAACTGGATTCAAGTAAACGTACAAATGTCTTTTCAAATCAAAAACACAAAACTTCTAACAGAAGGCAGAATTAAAAAAGGAAAATGGTCGGTTTTATCGGTTATTTTTATTAGTTTTATATTTTTGATATCTAACTGATCCATTTGACCATGCCTAAGTATTTTGGCCAAACATTGCTAAAATGTGTTGAACCACGTCACCGAGTGGTTAGGTCAATAAACATTTTTTCGCGAAGTGGGACCTCCATCCGGATCGTTAGCATGTCACCACTATAACCAATAACACTCCCGCCAAGTTTCACACAGTTGTCTCCTGATGTGGAGAGAGCAACAAACGACTAGGATAAAATCGCTCTATCATATTCCTCAAATGTGACGATGTATTTTCAACCATGAAATTGCAAATATCTGCATGATTCCCTCCCATATTATACCTAAACACCATGGGCCTAAGAGCCCAAAAAGTAATAGTCATGGATTTTTTAAATTTTAGTAAAACAATAAAACTCACAAAAAATCTTAACTTAAGACTAGTTTAAGCCTAGTCAAAAAGTCCCCCCCGAGGTGCCCCTGGTCCAAAGGTACCCATCACCCTGGCCGCGCTACCACGTTGAATGGCGATGGACAACCTTTGCACCAGGTACGAACCCGCGCGAGCGTCAGACCCCCTTTCCCTAATCCGGCCACCACCACCACTTCCATAATGAATTGCATATCTCAACAAAATATGAAAATACCATAAAAGAGATCACCAAAAGTGAAATTAAAATTATAATCGGCCAAGAAAAACGATTAGGCAGAAAGATCCGATAAGTATGCTCTGTGACGTCATTGAAGACGTCGGCCATATAAACTCCATGTTAAATTATGTTTTGGTAGAAAGAGATAGGAACAAATCTTTGTTGGCTTACATTTTTGAAATTTTCCTTTTCATTCAAAAAATGGTTTTTCTCAACTGTTTGCTACATGAATCAGCTTTTAATGAAGCTGTTAACAAGCCGTGAATATTCTCTATTGCATCAGGGGGCTTGTGTGCTCGTTTGCCTTACCGGTGCCATGAATAAACTCTTCATAAATACAGATGAAATTTCTTGCTTAAATTCCTTTTAAATTCATATTAAAAGTAAATAAAATAGCAATCACGAAAAATCATATTTTTTAACTGTAATGTAGACAAGAGTTTCGGAAATCAGATTAACCTATGTTGCTGGTAACTATACCTGTGACTCTCGAAAAACAGAATATAACGCTAACGCTGTGTAGTGGATTATTTTAAAAATAACAGCAGGTCATCTATGTAGATCAATGTCCATTATTATGTTGTAGACTTATTAGTTGAGAACATCAACCTTATGTAATGCAACTAGGCATAACATTACATTGATGTAACTGTCGACCTTACAAACATGCAATGAGAGCCCACTTACAAGATGCCTGTGCTTTGCGAACACCATGCCAAAAAAAAAGTTTACGCAGTGTATCAGCTCTATGTACCTCCACTTCACGTCCTGAAACTGAAGCGCGCGCGTAGCGCCAGTAGCGCCCACGCCGCGACGCGCCGCACACGACGACATGGAACCTGTGAGTACTAGTATACTAAGGCCCACCATACAATCACATTTGGCAATGGAATATGAATCTAATTTTAATGAAATAAAGACAATTTTCTAATTTGATCAATAGTGATAAAAACAAAAGAAATTTCAGTACTTCCTTTGCAGTAGATCTTTATTTTAATGGCCATAACATAATTATGTGCTATATTTTGCAAAAGGGGCCTTTGGAGGCTCTTGTGTTTATAATGTGTATTGTTTTCGGTGTTTTTGATGAGATTGACTAATGTGTGCGGGCAGTGATAGTGATTGTTAGATGCCTAGGCTGAATTATACTTGTGAGCTCCTTAATCTACTACAGTTTTACGCGCACTGAAAGTCAGTGGTGTTATTTTCGCGATCTAATTGTCTATTCACGCTTTAAAATGATGTTTGTACCCTCTGACAGTTTAAACTCCCCGGTTATTTCATCGACTCCAATCCAATCTAGTGAACCATTTTTTCGCCCAACTTGCAAATCTTTACACAGTAAAATGAAGTCGTTTCCGCTGTCTGTTCGCTTAGATCTTTTAAACTACTCAACGGATTTTAATGCAGCAATAGATAGAGTGATTCAAGAGGAAGGTTTTCATGTATAATAAATTCTGGATTCTGTACGGGTGTTACAGAAAACTGGCATAAACCGAAGCGAAGCGAGGGCGGGTCGCTAGTTGATTAAAATTTATAGCAAAATTGTACTTTGCGTATTGTAGAATAAAGTTTATAAATAATCGTTGTTCCAGCGGTCGCTAATACTCGTCGCGCTATGCGTGGCCTCCGCCGAGCTGCGGTCAGACACCATGGATGCCCTCAGACCCCTCGAGGAGACCCTCAAGAGCCGCAGCGATGACTTCAGCCCCTATGCCGACGAGTTCACGCAGGAGTACGAACCAGTCGCCTACGCAGCCATCCCCCTCCACCACCCCATGCCTGTCATAGCCATACTCTCCGACAACCCCCTCACCCCCGCCCCACCCAAACTCTACGGGCAACAAGCCTACGCATCATCAGCAAAACAACCGGCATACACCAAACCAGAATACCAGAACTACGTCCCAACGGAATACAAGCCGGAAACGGAACACCACAAGCCGTACTCATTGGAATATCAAAAACCCTATGCATTGGAATACCAAAAACCTCATCCAGCGGAATACCAAAAACCTTTCCCAGCGGAATACCAGAAACCGTATGCTGAATATCAAAAACCGTACCAAATGGAATACCAGAAACCTTATGAATACCCGCAATACCCGCCTTTGGATTACGCTAAACCTTACAATACAATTGATTTTTCGAAAAGCTACGCTCCAGCGGAATATCATAGACCTTACAACGTAGACTACAAATACCCTTCAGAATACGCAAAACCCTACCCCTCAGAAGCGTACAGACCTTACGCTTCGGAGTACGTCAAACATTATACCACAGATTACGTGAAACCTCACGCTTCCGTAGAGGCACCAACGATACTCTATGCTCGGCCAACCAAGGATGGCGGTTACACATATCATAGACGACCGATGAAGAACCGAAATGCGAGAAGACCGCGAAAGACCAAGCCTGTGATCATCAGGGTGCACAAATACAGGACGATTAGGAGCAGAAGGTCAGGATACTAATGTGAGGGGCTAGTGATATTTGTGAGAGCGACGTACGGTCATCATAATTAGTTGCACACTGTTAGTTCCCTGCCGCTTAAGACTTTTAAAAAAATATTATGACACATCGAGCATGTCTTTAAAGTGACAAAGCATTAAAGTGTATGATGATTGTACTACGGTATAAAAGAGAGGACTTCCAGCCTCATAGACACTTGCAGACATAGAAAGACAATGACTAAGTTTAATATGTCCATCGATGCGATGTTTCCTTTCTCGCAACGCTTCGTGTGCATTTCCGGGACTTCAGCTACAGGACATCAGATTTGAGATTTTTGTCAAGTTAGAACGTACTCATTATTTCTTTATAGGTTTTTTTATATTATCGCCTGTGAAAACTATTTACCGTGGACTGATTTTTTTTAAAGACGAATGGTGTCAAGGTCGTTCGAGTGAGTACTTTTAACTTACTTACATGTTGACGAAACGTTATTTTTATTGTTTTACACAAAGTAAGCGTCATAAATAACTTCAAGAATGTAAACAGAAAACATAAGATTAATTTTGACGCTGCTATTTTCTAATTAATTAACTTATAGATACTTTTTTGGTGCACCTTTGCTCCAAGCCTCGTTTAAGTCGAAAAATCATTAGAAAACTTTTCAATTAGTTAAGATAGTATAATTAACTGTTGTAAAATGTTATTATTGAATAAGTAATTACTGTGCGTATAGTTCTTTAAACAACCTCCGGGATTGTACTTTCTCTCTCACTCGCTCTAATACGCCCTTATGCGATTCTAACCGACTTTATCCGAAGTACACAGTACCATAAGGCTGCGACCACACCGGAGCTTAACTGTGCGTAAATTACGGTCATCAAAATTGGCGCCATGTTGTTACTATGACCCGTTCTTTTGTTTACGCAACGTCACCGTATTTTACGCGTCGGTGTGGCAGATTCTTACCACGTCAAAAGCAATATTGTGTTGCTGTGTAGAATAAAGGTCCTGTACAGTAAAACCACAGTATTAATAATAGTACTAGACTACTATTGCTGTCACACTCGTTTTAGCATCTGTAAGTATATTTGTAATGCCAGAGAGAGTGTGAAAGCAATAGATAGCTGAGCACTATTAATACCCTGGTTTTATTGTAAGTACTCTTCTTAAGCCATAAACTCACTTGTTTTTTTTTTTCAGTACTTAGGTAACTCACCGAAAAATGTCTCTATACCAAAGATTTTACCTCTGTAACTGTTTTATTATTAATTTAAGGCTTGATATAAAGTAAGCATTTAAAAAACGCAGTGTTTGGCCTAGTCTTAGATTTACTCTGATGAATTTTCTTAGATCTTTAGGTATCGACTGATATTTTATTTTAAGTAGGTAGGTTACTTATTATGAGTTTAACTTTTACGTTGATACTTATGGGTTAGGTCAATTATTTTTGATACTATACCTATCCCAAAATTGTGATTAAATATATTGTATATCTCTGAGTTGTTTCTTTTTTTTCTCATACATATTTCTCATACATTATTTCTGAGCCTATGCCTATTCTATTCGGTAAAACCATATTGCCTTTGACATGTTTCTTTTTCTTTTTTTTTGGGATCTTGGTCTTGATCGTTTAGATCATGCCGCTCCTTTGGCATGTTATGACAGTTATGGCGGCCGAGATAATAACAATGCCATAATACATCAAAAGCAATATTGCTTAATCCAGTAGAATAAAGGCCCTGATTAATAATAATAGCCAATTGAAATTATACTATTTGTTAATGCATGTCAATGTTTAGACGCTTATACATATTCAGTTAAAAAACTTTGGCGCATTAAAGCGATTATGTAGTTTTTATAAAGGATAATATGTAATGTCTTCCTTACTGTCAAAGTAATACGTTATTAACGTAATCACTAACGGTAATAACATGAATTAATTATACAATGATAATAGAAGCGCACTTGTTTATAATAAGGCCCGAGCACATTGCGGGCGACTCGCGACGATAAACATGCTTAAGTTGTACTAATCTAGCCAAAGACAGTTAACGTGGTGGCACTTGAATTATTAATTACTTTTCTTTCATCACTTACTTGTTGTCGAATATTTAACAGGCCTAATGACAGAGATCGACATAAACATATATTTTTTAGTATTTTTAGCAACAATCTACAATCTATGAATACTTTATAATATACACAAATATTGCTCGTTCAATAATATAGTATAGGATACAGGACCAGGACACACCGCACAGTATTCACATACTCTGAGATTGTGATGTAAACGAATGCTGTGTGCACTTGCCTAACGTGTCGCGTGTTCACTTTCCTTGGTCTTCGTGATAATTTATTGTTCCCTTTTTTTTCCAACGCGGTATGTGATTGTTCCGCCTGTTTAGATTATGTTAATTGGAACGTGTTGAAATTTACAATACTCGTACTAAATTATAATAACAGAACACTGCTGGTAACCGTATGATTAAAATAACACTTTCAGCTGTCCTTACACAGGCATCTCATATAGGTAGGGTAATTCTGGGGTCCCAGTGAAAAAGGGAATAAAGGCCCAGCCACACCGGATGCGTGACGTGCACGTGCGCGTGCGCGTTCGCTTTCCACTGCGTTGTATAGTGACATAATATGTCGTAATGAGAATTCATACTATACAACGCAGTGGAAAGCGAACGCGCACGCGCACGTGCACGTTACGCATCCGGTGTGGCTTGGCCTTAAGTCTCCTGAAGGAGAAGTGAAAAAGGGTTTAAGTCCGTTTATGTATTTACTCCGTTTATGTATACTTAGCTTTATTAGTAAGAGTTAAACGAGAGCGTCGGTGGCCTAGTGGCTTAGAGGGTCGACTCGTGATCGTAAGGTAACGAGTTCGAACCCCCGCGGTCACCATGTACCAATGAGTTTTTCTAACTTAAGTGCATTATCCGATGCTCTTACGGTGAAGGAAAAACATCGTGAGGAAACCTGCGCATTTGAACAGCTGAGTGTGTAAGAGGGTAATTGCACAAAAGATCCTAAAGGGTCGAAGTGTATCCGAAAGGGCCCATCTGTAAGATAAGATAAGATAAGATAAGATAAGAGTTAAACGACTTATACCCTTTTTCACTAGGTCCCCAGAATTGTGGGAACAGAATTGTGGATCAAGGGTCCACAGTAGGTAAATTATCGCTATAACAGAGTAAGTAATGATTTGCAAGATGCCATCTATTTCTCTCGTCATGTTCTCAGTCGTACTTCTACTAGGAGGTTCCACCCTTAAGTTTCTTTAGTGACTTTTTAAAACTTTTGTAGTTTATGGAATAAAATAGGTAATAAGTAAATAATAATGGCCTCGGTAGCATTACTGTATTTTTTATTTTCAATCGTCGCCAAGTCTCAAAGAATGCCACGCATTTTAATCATTGAGTCGCCATAGAAGCCCGTCACAACTCACAACAACATCGTCAAGTCTCGAGAAAGAAATTAACGCTAATATCAATCATTGGCTTTCTGCGACAGAGACTATAATCGCTCAACTAATGAAGAGCGAATCTACGGAAATACTTACACATAACAATCGTGAAATTCGTAAAACACGCACGTCACCAGAGTCGTATGTAAAATAGTTCGGGAAGCAATAAAATTAATTGGTAATACCGGTAATACCTACTTTTAACTACCTAATTAATTTATAGAAACGCTCATAGTAAAAACATAAAGCGATGTAAATCCTCTTTTGTTTTATACCTTTTACTAACTAATCTGTAGGTTCAAAGTGAAATACACTTCTACTTCGACTTACGCTTCTTTGCTTGAGAGTGTGGAGCGGAATGACTGACATGCAATTTGAATTAATTACGTGTAAATCGAACATCAATCATTGTTCGTTATGCATTTACACGGTTAATTTTTTTTGTTGCATTCGCGGCATTTAGAAAAAAAAGCGTATACTTAGTTAGTTTTCTCTCTTTTTAACCGTTTCTGAGATTTTAACACATAAATAACGAATACTCGAAAATCTTCACAAGCATCCTATCCTCTTCCTGCCCAAGCATTTTTTGTGTATACTTCCGGTTTCTGCCCAATGTCCTCTAAAAAGGACAATAAAATGTAACATATAAAATTGAATTCCCGGGCAGAAACTACCAAATCGTATGTGTCCTTTATTAAGAACACTAAGCAGGACGAGGCTATACGATTGTACAGTTGTCTTATAAGTAGCTGCACACTTTTATATCTTGCCACTTTAGCCTTTGACAGATTAATGCAGAGCAATTCAAACATGACGTTAAAGTGACAAGGTAATAAGACAAAGCTATTCATAAAGCGAGGTTTAAACAAGCAATAAAAAATGCAGAAGTTACTCTGTCTTTAAAAAAAGGAAAAGGCAGCAAAATTGTGCTTCTTGTTCTAGAACTAAAGTTAAAGTAAGACGGCAATCAATTGATTTTTTTATTGCTAGTCTATTTCGCCCTTAAGGCTCTGGTCCATGATCAACTTTTTATGGCAATGTGTGGCCGGCAACTATTGCTGTCTTACTCTTATTTCGTATGTTAGAGTTCGCAATCTTCCACTTGATAACTCCACTCAATAAAACCGAAAAGAGATGACGGTTTATTTTGTGGCCACATAGTCTTCTATTCTCCTTCATTTTCAAATATAAAAAAACTTGTTTAAATATCATATGGCTGCATGGTCGATGATTTCTGCCTAATTACAAAAAAGAAAAAGCACCATGGACAGGTTACATCTGTCTGACGTAACTGACAGATGACAGATAAGGTGCTCCTTTCGGCTTTTTGTTGGTTAGAAATTACGCGGCTTTTCTTGTCCTGACTTGTTGTGATGTTGTGAATCAGATTACAGTTATTTGACTACGACAAATAATAAATAATAAAATGTGCTATTGATTGACTTAAATTTAAAGCGACAACATGCCACGAGTGAAACTAGATTACGTCGTGTGTTTTAGTAATGAGGACTCTGTGAGTAACAATACTTTGTTATATTTTTTATCAGATTAGTATATTTATTGAGAGGATTGGAAGATTAACCTGGACAAGACAGGAATGCGTGGAAGAACGAGAGGAAGGCCTTTGCCCAGCAGTAGGACAGATTAGGCTAACAAAATAAAATAATAGTATATTTATTATGATTGATTTAATCAACCAATGTTATAAAGAGGTACAATTTTGTGTTTAATTTAATAATAATTTAATCTCTCGGATTTCAAAACCGAAATGAAAAATTCTTTAATTTAACTTCGTTCCTGTTTAGAAAGCTAAATACCTAACTAATATAGGCTTCATATTATTTTAAACCGGAGTGTAGTTGTCGCCGGGTATCAAATCGCCACTGATTTTTTTTATGGTACGAAGGTGGCAAACGTGCAAACAGACCAACTGATAGTAAGTAGAATAGAGACTGCAATCTTTAGACTGCAATCCTATGACTGTAATTGTGTTGCCAACCCTGAGAACTAAGATGCCTCTATGCTAGTAATTGTACCGGTTGTCTTATCCCCACACCGGAATATCACAATGCGAACACTGCGTCTTGGTGGTAGGTTAGAGGATAAAATAGTGGTAGCGATCTGAACGGACCTTACTCAGGGTCCTCCCACCCATAAACAACTTTAGGATTCCATTACTCTAGGATTTCATTTTTTTTTTGTGTTGGCTGCACTTTTATCGCAAGACCTATCAGATATTTTGAAGTTTTAGTTGACATTCAGCGATGGAAACACATGAGCCCTTTCCAGTCTTTATGAATTTATGCAAAGAAGATAAATAGATAGAAAGATAAACATCTTTATTCTTCACAAACATGCACATGGCTGATAAAGCCAAATATAAATTACAAAAAATGCTATTAACCAATGTACTAATAAATAACATAAAACTAAAAGTAATTTATAAAGTAAAATAAGTAATCCATTACGTTTGAAAAAGAGCCAATTTGAAAAATTACATTTGGATGCAGACTGAGGTTTTGATCGTACCTCCTTGCGTAACATTCAGTTTCAATTAGGGTGTTTGGTATTTCAATATAGGTGTGAATTTTGCTGTTTGAAGTATAAATTATTAACATTAATTTGTTTTAGGCTATACTTAGTAAATAAGTATACATATATGTTCTTGATTTATTACGGCACAGTCTGGCTCTGCTTAGCATGACCATTATACGCGAAGGTTTCCTCCCGTATCTTTCAACTCCAACCAGGACAATATACTTTTATTCCTAAATGTCCATAAGATGTGTCAGATTTATTTGACAATGCACTGTGTGTTACAGGAAAATCCAGCCAGCAACCTTCTCGCGCTTGAGGTGAGCAAGAAGAAATGGCTCTGTGCTGAGGGGGAGCCGTCCTGTTCTGTGGTTTTGCAACTTGCCCGGGCTGTGCAGGTATCAGTAACACACGGTACTTTTAACTAAAAGCTACGAGAGCTAGGCTCAATTTTTCATAATTAGCTATAGAATAACACCTGAACATAATACAGAATTGATTATACATAAAAATCTTCGTCTTGAATCACTCTATTGGTGGAGGCTTGAACAGGCGGAGGATATATCTACAGGTTCTGTAGGTTATATCAACGACAATATAAAAAATGCAGTCGGGTTTTTAAAGCTTGCTTTTCCTTTAGTTATTTCATTATATATTTGTTAAACCTTTTTGAATTGCTTCCAGATCTCGACAGTGCATGTTGGCGCGGTGCACGCGGCACTGATTGAGGTGCTAGTCGGGCGGTCAGAAAAGGCAAATGATCCGTTTGAAGTAAGTCATTTGCAATTTCTTTGTTTCTTAAATTTATGATTCAATAAGCTTTTTCGATAGCAGATTCGTGTATTTTTTTTGTCAGGCCTTTTATTTTTTAATCTCAGTTTTATGTTTTATGTACTCGATCAATATAGCCCGCATGCAAGCGTGCAAATATTTTGCATAGTAATCTATCATTTCTTACGCACCTTATGATGGTCATCTCACTAAAGATTAATTTATGAACACAAAGCTTATTTACCACTGGATACACGATTTCCAGCTAGAACAATCCAATGCGGCCTGCATCCACCGACCCACTGCCTTCCTACTACCTTTATTACCACTAGATTACTCACCCTTTTTTACCCTAAAGCTAAATCTACATTTGAAATAGCATAATATAGTTTGACCGTAGGTGCTGGTGCCGAGCAGCGTGTTTCTGTCTCCCTTGGACTCGCGGCGCGGCGCCGGCGTGGAGCGCGTGCGGTCCTTCTCGGGGGACCAGCTGACCGCCGCCCGCGCCCAGCGCTGGGACCGCGTGCGGGTCGTGTGCTCGCAGCCTTTCAACAAACACTGCAAGGTTATTTTTGTAGCAGGACGCGCGGATTAAATGAAGGGATGAGGCTCTTGGTGAACGACGTAAGCGCTTTGATGCGACCCAACCCTTGCCCCTTTGATTGTGTGTTGTGTTGGGAATTTCTACTCCTTGGAATTAAGTAGCATTACATTAATACATAAATATCAGGGGACAGTCTCACACAAATTGACCTAGTCCCAAAGTAAGTTCTAGGCTTGTACTATGGGTACTCGACGACTATAAACTTAATTATGTAGAGAAATACATACACTCAGGAACAAATACGCGCGCTCATCACACAAATATCTGCCCTTACCGGGATTTGAACCCGGGACCCCTAGCTTCATATGCAGGGTATCTAAAATAAAGGTCAGTAAAGTAAGACTATTGGGGGTTTTTTTTTTAAAGTCATTATGTAATTTTTCAAAATAAAAGCTCAGACAAACACTATTCCATCCATACACAGGAGAGATACAAAAACAAGAAAGGTATAATTAAACAAAATAACCAGTAAGAACCCCACTTGACAAATTCTAAAATTCTATTAAACAAAATGTTGACACAATTATCTCACATTCTAGTTTGGCCTCAACTTCATCCATATTTTCGAGTCCGAAGACTCAAGCCAGCCAGAGCCAGCCCTAAAGGGCGAAGCCCCGGCACCAGCTGTTCCTGGCCGCATGTCGGTTCCGGACAACTTCTCCTCGGATGAGGAGGACTTCAGACCTGGAGAGATGTTCGCTAAGCATCTGCAGAGGACCAGTGATGGGGCTGGGAGTAGTAACACTGGTGAGGAAGAAGGGTTCCTGTATGGAAACAATTGTTATTAAGTTCTTTGGTGTTGTGCCAACTGTACGTGTAGTGTGAACGCTTTTTTTAATAGCATTAGACGGTAACGGACGGCAAAGTCTAAGTTTAATTAATGTGAGTGTGGGCTCAATACTTTTACGACCCCTGTAAAGTTATTAAGCCAATCCTGCACGTTAGCTATCACCCGTCAAAGGCTCGTAAGAATATTTTCTAGCCTCACCACTAAAACATCTATTTTTACTTTACTTTTGGTCGTCTTTTTCACCAGGAGCTCAAATACGACAAGCGACATCCCAAGCGTTAAAAAACATCACAGATTCGTCCACTAAGTTGGTCAAGACACCGATCACAAAGACCTCTCATCGCCCGAACCAAACCAATCCCACCACCAACTCAAACAGACAGAAAGAAACCCTAATGTACACAGACGATGATGAACAACCGCATACCAAAATCGACTCCATAGTCCAAAGACATAGAGACGAGAAAGAACAAGAAACGAAAAAGAAAGAACCCCCTAAAAAGGATAAACAGGAACCTAGTACCAGTAGAAGTTTTAGGGACTTCATTGACGACAAAGGAGACAAAAGACATTTAAATAACTCTAGAAGTAAGGACAATTCAAAAGATGATAACAATCAGAGGAAAAAGGATTTAAACAGTTCTAGGAGTAAAGAAGGTTATAGAGATGAGAGTAAAAGAAAAGATGAAGAAAGGACACCTTCTTACAAGAAAAGAGATGATAGCAGTCAAAATAGAGATAAAGACAACAGAAAGAGACCACATTCTGATGAACAACAGAAAAGAAAAGGTAAGCTTATTGTTGCCTTGTTTTTTATGCGTATGTTATCTTTTTGCATGTTTCCAGTTGAGATCAAAATTAATTAATTTTCAGATGAAAATTACCTTAAATATGTTACTTGGTTTTTTATAGCCTGAATTATTGTCTATTCCCTATTCCCCGTCTGTTCTAGCGATCTCTGACCAGGCGCTTCGAAATTATCTAAGTTGGCCCGCCGCCACAGCGACGTTGATCAACCACAGCGACGATAACCGTCCTGTGGCACCCACTTAGATACTATCTGTGCCCACCTGCCGGGTGCATACGGTAAACGTGACCGGCACAACCCCACTTTAACCTCGTGGGTTTTTCGCCAGCATCGACTATGCCAATTTAGGAGCGCAGTGTGGTGTTTCGCACGCGTTTCGGTCTTTTAACAACTAAAAAGCTGTGCTCCATCAGTCTTTGGCAAACTTTCAACCTGGACTTCTGAATCTCTGTTAACGTCCACGTCGACAGTCGACGAGTTTCCGCTTAAGGGCCTGGCCAAATCACCACGGCGCTGCGTCTTTAACGGCTTCAAGGTATTTTAATCTCTACGCGCAGGACATTCGACTTCATATTGCACTTTAAAAAAAACAAGGTACGTTGTATCTGCACGACGCGCGGTAACGTGCCTTTCTACGACGCCGTGCCGTTTCACGTTAACGATGCCGCGCCGTGGTGGTGATGTGGCCCAAAATGGCACAAAATGACAGAGGGAGATCGCCTTGGAGGTGTTCTCGATGCTTCTTTCAATATTTTTACCTTGCCTATTGTTGAAATATAGGTACTATATGGCATACGATACGATATGGGGTACGAGCATGCCCATCCACGTCGATCCTACATTTCGTGCTGTTGGTCATCACTTGAGTTTTCGTTCGATTTACTTTAAGTCCAGCTTGAAGAGCTGAGATCTGGAAGTAGGTGCTGAATTTCCGATGTGGATGAGGATTAAAGAACAATGACATTGGCAAATGGAAGGTGTGATACCTCTTGTTACTGACAACAATGCCTTTAGACTCCCAGAAAACTGCTAAGTTTCTGAATATCTCCTCAAGTGCACTGGTGAGTAATTCCGGAGATAGCGGGAGTACTTGTTTGACACTGCGTTCGATTTTAAATAACTGTTTAGAAGATTGCAGAGTGAGTGAGGGTCTATATCTTTTGTATGTTGCGCAGTTTCTATGGAAGAGTGCTTAAAACTATCAAAGGTTTTAGAGTAGTCTAGAAATGTTAAATAGAGAGGCGTATTGGACTCATTTTAATTTATATTTAGCAAAATATTCAGCAATATTTTGATAACTTCTGCTGGATCAAACTTCCATTCTTCTGCTGTTATCAGCTTTCAGAGCTCCTGTTTTATCAATTTCTTGAATACTTTCTATAATAAATTCAATCCGATCCAATCCAATTTCCAAGTTTATGTTAAATTTAATCATTTTTTTAAATTGTAGTGCAGTTATCAGAATCATTACAAAACTTAATTCTATCTTTTCTTCCTAAATATGTATCCACTTTCCTGCACGGTTAGCACAAGTTGCCGGCGACTTCTTTGTCGCTCGGATCTCCCTTCCTATCTACTCCGTAACGATAGAGACGCACTGAGCGACAAGCGAGAAAATACAACTTGTGCTACCCGTGCTGAAAGATACCGTGTAGTGAGCTAGCTCTCCCCCCCCAGAGAGTCTCCGCGCGGGGCCGGTGAGCTCGGCCCCGCACACGCTGCTGGGCTCGGTGGTGTTCGCGCTGAGCGGCTACGAGAACCCGCGGCGCGCGCGCCTGAGGGACGCCGCCGTGGCCATGGGCGCCAGCTTCGACAGGGACTGGAGCCCGCGCTGCACGCATCTCATGTGAGTCTACCGATCAGGAACATTCACTAACGTATCCGAAACTTCTGACGTCCCATGAGCGTGCTCGCATCGAATTATGAATCTTGTGGTTTCATTCATTGGTTCTTGTTCGGTCATTTGGAAAGGATGGATGAAAGAAGATTGAAGAAAGAGAGATACAGATCGAAAGTGAGTGGAAGGGTCGGGAGGGGCCGCCCTAGGCGTACTTTCTCGAAACAAATCTGAGAAATAAAGAAAAAGGGCCGAATCTTAAGTACCCAAAACGGTTTCCGGAGCACATAGAACGCAAGATGGGGATCACATAGACCAGTTTTGAAGCGAGCGCATACAATAGAAAATAATTGAGAATAGAGGGAAGTCCTTTTGGGAAGCGCTTGTAGATTTTTGAACTGTAAATGTGCTCGGGCTGCCTATTTACTGGCCTTTTACATTTTTATTTAATCTCTCCACTTCAGCTGTGCCTTCCCCAACACACCAAAGCTGAAGACCGTCCGTGCGTCTCGAGCCCCGTGTATAGCGGTCCTCGGCGAGTGGGTGGAGCAGTGTTGCTCGCAGAGGCGCCTGCTGCCGTGGCAGTGGTTCGCCACCGAGGACAAGCACAAAGTCGCGCCGCCGCCGCAACAAGATGAGAGAGAAAACAGTCGGGATCCATCAGGTAATAGTAGTCAATTGTCAGAAATTTCCTTTTAGGGTTTCAAATCTAAGGGAGCTCAAAGGGTCTGTCTAAGCTGTCCGTCTGTCCGTCCTTACTTTAAAGAGTTGTTCTTTTGAATCTTAATAAATACCTGGTTCTTTTTCTAGAATATGTGTTATTACGGCGGTTTCGGCAGATTTACTTTAGTGAAAATTAAATAATATCAACTATTTTTTTCCAACATACGACGTGAACTTAAATAAACAAATTGTCATCTTACTCATTGCAGATTGCGATACAGACGATGAGATCGAGAAAGTACTGCGCAAACAAAAAAAACAGCGCACGGACAAATCGCCCTCCCCTCGGGCACAAACCAGCAGGGACCGGTCGCCACAACCACACACTAGTAGACACAAGTCACCAAGCGCCCATAGAAGCAGAGAAAGATCCCCAAAACCCAGCACTAGTAGAGACATATCACCAATACCAAGCACAAGCAAAGAAAAGTCACCAAGACCTCAGACGACCCGAAAATCACCAAAAAGCGCGAAAGATATGTCTAATATATCATCGGACTCTGATGTAGCGTTCGTAAAAGATGAGAGAATCCAAGGTAATATAACTATAGATTCTGACAGTGATGAGACGGATGAAGAGAAACCTGTAGCCATGGAGAGAGTGGACCAGGGAAGTGTGTTGCCGGAGTTCTTCGACGGGCTTACATTTGTGATCGACGAGCGGGTGGAAGAGGAAGGGTTTGAGAAGGACACGCTGGCGAGATATGTGCGGGCGTATGGGGGAGTTGTCATGGATGTAAGTATATCTTTCAATATCAAAATTTACTCTCCCACATGCTCGAAAATTTTAAGCTTATTGTTTTAAAAACAGCCCGCGAAGTTCTGCGCTCCAGTCTAAGGCAAAAAGTTATTGTTTACCAATGGAAGTGGCCGGAAAAAAAACGAAATATCATTATATCCCGCGTTTTTTACTTTTTAAAACTATGTTTGGACTAGGGTTGTGGCGACCTAGCGACATCTAACGGCAACTTGTATCAACCAACTCGCTACCTCTCTAGCGCCACCAGCGTCAGACAGCGCAACTAAAGTGTTCTACAACGCGCTAACGAAGTTTCTCCAGTCAGTTGACATATATACAACTTCCAACTTCATTCGGTCCCCAGGCATAACACCCGCCTGGAGAGAGATCTCTCTATTGTCCTCTCTCCCTACATTGGTGACCCCGACGTGATCGCGTCCTACATTGGTACCCCTCGACAATGGACAATTGCGCAACCTGACGACCTTCAAGCAACTATGACGCAGTTTCACAGCAAGCCAGACAACCCGCACTGTGCACCACTAGCATTCTGTCATATCTCTATGCCTGGTGTCTACAGTGTGCACACTACTCTCACTCAACAACGCGACTCACTGCGTCCTACTACGAGTACTTCACGAGCAGGTACACGACTCACTGTGTACTCCACTCACTCCTCTTCTCCTGCTACGCTCGCCAACGCGGCTCTGAGCACTACTGGAGACATCCCTACTGGCACTTGCAAGCGGCAATTCAACGCACAGACTGCACGTCATCACCATCAACCTCCGGTCTCAAAAAGGGGGGCTGGTGTGGCAACCTAGCGACATGTAACGGCAACTTGTATCAACCAACTCGCTACCTCTCTAGCGCCACCAGCGTCAGACAGCGCAACTAGAGTGTTCTACAATACAACGCGCTAACGAAGTTTCTCCAGTCAGTTGACATATATATAACTTCCAACTTCATCCCAATGGACTTCGGTCCCCAGGCATAACACCCGCTTGGAGAGAGATCTCTCTATTGTCCTCTCTCCCTACAGGGTTACTAAGGTCTGTTCATCCTTACTTGTCTTATATGGTAAACAACTTTCTAACCTCAAAATGAACCCTTTTTGGCTAAAACAGCTCTTTTATCGTAAATAAAGTAAAATTTACGATAAAAGAGCTGTTTTAGCCAAAAAAAGGTTCATTCCGAACAGCCAAACACCCGTAAAACTAAAGTTCTTCCATGTTTAAATTTACTTTTTAAAATGTCTTTGACTAAAAAGGTTAACCTTTACGAACGACGTTTATTGAATATTTGAGAGATCAGATTGTTCTACGTTTTTTTAGATACCGAGCATTTCAAAAATCGTGATTGCAAACGTTTTATCCATTTGGTGGAAACTACCTTTCATGCAGTAACCTAACAAGAACTAAAACCAAACGTTGTATTCTCTTCTAGGCATCCCAAATGGACTCGGACAGCGAAGTAAACTATGTACTAAGTACAGACGCTCGCACCCCGCCCGCGAGCGGCCGGCGGGTGCGAGCCGACTGGGTGTGGCGCTGCCACGAGCTCCGGCTGCTGTGCGACGTCACCGACTATCTGTTGTAGGTTAGGGGAAGAGACTCTATTCCTGTGTAACCCATAGACATAATACACTAAAGTAAAGCTGCGCGTCCACCGCATCGGAATAGGAGCGTAAGAGGCGACGGTTTTTACAAAATGCCGATAGTGTGCTTCCACTGCATTCGGATTTTGCATCGGCAATATTGGCATTTTCAAAGGAATCTAGTTCGCCTCTGCTATTTTACAGGAGGATAGTGACAAGGACATTGTTGTCTATGTATTGTATTGTATGTTATAGATTGTAATATTCTTCATCTTTCCACTAAACTAATTAAAACTTCGTAGTTCATCGTGAATGTAAATGTAAACACGTCAGAACTCGAAGCGATCGGGATCCGAATGGCGCGTTCACTGCGGATGACGTCATCAGCAGAAATACCGATCTCCGGCGCAGATATGCTGATCCAGTGGACGCTGTACCGGGTCTATATTGACTGACATAATTATTTTTAGTCATTATGTGCTTTAGGTCATAATCATTGCAAGTCATAGCGTGTTTTTTTAAAGAAACTGTTTCCTTTTCAGGATTTTTATAAATCAAACCGTTAGATATTTCAGAACTTCTGAAAAGTTTACAGTTTAAGCGATATAAAAAAGTATGACTATCAAAAATTATGTCAACAATTACATTATGACCAATAAAATTATGGGAAACAAAGGGCTCCCCGCTGTACCATTGAAATCAATACAAAGCAACAAATTTGTCTGCTCCGATTCCGATGTGGTGGACCCGCAGCTTAATAGACACAGTGCAAGCGTGAGCGCAGGCGCTTACGGCACGAATACGAGTGCGAAAGAGATAGCGAAAGAAAATTCCGAACCATTTTGAGAGCTCGTAGAGTCACAAGGCGTCACACTGGCAACAGCGTAATTCAGTATTTTATGTCGTTCCTCGAAGAATCAATTTAAATTGAATAATATGACTGAGATTACGAAGTTAAAGAAATTAACATATGTCTGTTTTGCTGACGCGGGAAATAGGAGCGTGTACGTTTATTACGCTATTATATTAATGTTACCCATATACAGTGAGAAATCCATGCTATCGGAGACCTTTCGTTAGATCAGGATTACTATTTTAAATGCAAGAAAATACTTCCGATTTTCAATCCGGTTTAGTTATTTTAAGGTCCAGTGAATAATTTATAGATAAGTAGTAAACTTAATGAGAATGAAGGACAAATTTAATTGTATTCGATAAAAATTTCAATGTTTATTCAGTATAAATTTAATGTTGCTGATCAAATGTTATTAATTATGACTGTGTTAACTGTATTTTAAAATTTAATTAGGTGTTAAATGTATGTTCAGACGTTTTGGCGTGCATAGTGTGAAAATTGCATGAATTTGTGACGCACATTTGCGTCACGTGGTGTAAAGGAAGCTAGTGATACGCATGGGAGAGAAACCAAGGCGCGAGACAAAGGCAATTTTCAATGAACAGTTAGGATCAAGTTTTGCCTGATTCGACTTTAATAGTTACTAAGATTTTCGAAGCGACGCAAACTACGTAAGTAAGAGAAGACAAGATGCATCACAACGCTAACATTAGTAATTTTTTAATTGTTTAAATTAATGGAATGGACAATAGCGATAGATCATCATTCATTAGCTAACATTGTTTCACAAAGGGGTTGGCTAAAAGTGCTGTCATTTGTAAAAGTCATACATTTTCATGGTGAATTCATAAAAGTGGTAAATTATGATAGAATTATTCAAAATAAACATATATTTTTATGTAATATTATACTCCTAAGGAGCCGAGATATTGATATATTCATACCTGGGCGTACTTTTAGTACCAAAACCTAAATCTTCAATATCTCTGCTCCGATATTATCGCCATAAATTATATATGTATATCTATGTGTATTGAGAGGTCCCCTAAATAACTATATGTAAAAATCATCAGTTGCCGCCGAAAAAAAAATTACACTACAATGCCCTTTTTCCAGTTTTCGAAATCGATAACGTTAACGTTTTACATCTTGTCTAGGTCCCCAGAACGCGTTGTATGAACGCTCCCTAAAATGTATTGGAAGGGCAAACTGTTTGCCTAAGTGACGATCTCAGTCTCGGTTTTATGGGTAAAGTATTCCTTTAGAGTCTGTAAGTTTCACGTTAGTTTGTTTGTATAATTCCATGCACATTACTTTGAACAATAGTGTTTTACAGTGTTTAGTTTTAATTTTAGGTAATAATCATAAATGATACAGACTAATAGAATTGTTACTATAGCGAATCCCCAAATAATGTTCCTAGATTCGCTTCTTACGAAACCTGAATCTTGATCAATAAAATTGACAGCAGGCTGTATGAATTTCGTTATAATTTTGTTTTGACAGAAGCATATCTTGATAAGTACTTGACTATATGTGTAATCTAATCAACTTGATTGTTAAAACCATATAATAATGCATAAGCATTCAGTGGCGAAAAATAGGGATTATTTTAGATTGACTTTTTTTAAGCTTCAGGAAAATTAATAGATGAATATTGTTAAAAATATATTCCCCCTACCTTAAGTGTTAACATATGGGTCCAGATGCCATAGCCAAAAGCTAAAAATGCCGCGTTATTTCACGCCATTTTTACAAGAGTATGTCATAACTTTTTTGTATTCACTTTGTATTGAGTTGAGTGCGCTTCGCCACCGGTCTCCAAGGCCTGTGGAGTCCAGACTGCTCGATCTTGGGCTCGGTGAATTGTAGCTCCATTTGCAGCTGTTATCGCTTACTTGCCCTCCCATTTGTAGATAAAATGGCTAACTTCAATTTGGTACTGTTCAACAAGCTGAAGTAGTCCAGAGGATGCATATATCTATGGGCCCCAGATCCCACTTGCTAGGTGGCCTGTGTGTTCGTTTGCCTTCCCCTTACCATAAAAAACACCGTTTGTCTAATGTGCCCGCGGCCTTATCTTAAAGGCCCAGCCACACCGGATGCGTAGACGTGACGTGCGCGTGCGCTTTCCACTGCGGTGTATAGTATGAATTCTCACACATGTCACTATACAACGCAGTTGAAAGCGCACGCGCATGTCACGTCTACGCGCACGCATCCGGTGTGGCTGGGCCTTTAGTTGTGACACTGACCAGGGTTTTTCCAGGGTAATTCCAGTTACACTAATTTATTAATTTAACCAAAAAAATGTTAGCTTAGAGCAGTTACAGTTGTTAGCCAAGGCGCTTATAAGAAAACCAGCTCACGAGATTAAATTTGGGTACCCACCTTAGGTCCAAAGTCAATAGGACATTAAAGCATCAACAATAAGGTTGAACTTCCTAAAAGTTACAAATGGCTTGACGTCTCTAATGACATTGACGACTTCAAGCATATTTTTCTTGAAATGGGTCCCAAACTAACGCTCGTGACCGTACTTACCTTTTGACCGACACAACAGTAGTCGAGTTCATAAATATCTGCACACTTTAGTAACTTGTCACATTAATCGCTGTGACAATTTAATTATGGCTGTCTGAACATGACATTAAAAAGACAAGGTACTAAAAGTGTACACATATTTTATGAACTGGACTAACTAAAATAAAACAAATGTATTTTTTATAACCAATTTAATTTAATTACGAATATATTGATTGTCTGTTATTCGCTTTTTCAATTATACGCTCAGCGCAGGTATTCGAATCAGAACTCTTTATACTGATGGAACTGGTGGAAACTGGAGCTGGTTGGACACGTCACTGGGAGGTGAGGAGGGTCAGCTTCTCGTTGAGTTGGAGTTGGGTCTTGATCAGCTGCGCGAGGGTCACCACCTGGAAAAAAAATAGAATTTAAGCACTTGTCTTACCGGTGGCGAGGAGGCGATTAGCTATTGATTATTTTATTGCTCAAGAAACGAACATAAGATATAGATCCCGTGCCAATAAAAGATATGCATATTAATAGTTTATGACTATTCACACTGCCGGTGAGAATTCTCTCTCCAACAAAAGATATAGACCCTATGTCAATATCAAGTTTGCTTGCTTCTTGCTCATTGTTGGTTGTCAAGAGCATTATACTCCATTTAATTTTTGTTCAGGGACTTAACTAAATATCAACAAACCAAACCTCTGCTTGGTGGCTCTGTTAAACAGTCAATCAAAATTGCTTTCTCGACTGTTGACTAAAACACTGGTTCTAGTGCATCAAGGTTTCCGTACCACTTGGTTTTTGTTATTTGTTCTTAAATAAGGGTTCTCACTATAACCACCCCCAATTTGACTATTGTTAGATCTGCTATTATAAAACTCATTACTCTGTAAAAAAAGACTGTCTATTACGGTCAAAAAGATCTTTCAACTTAGGGCGGGCAGACAACGACTTAGTAATAGACTATCATTTGGCATTTTGTGGGTACGGGATAAAGAATGGGCAGTCAATGATCCACTGATAGCTCGGTTACACTTTATTTTCCTATAATGTTCCCCATAGAAACCCTGACCTTCCGAATAGAATTAGTCCCGTACTGGTAACTGATGGGGACTGAATGCAAACGTACCATGAGCAGGTCCTTGACGCTGTTGGCGAAGGCGTCGGCGAAGGAGTCGGCGGCCAGCCCGGGCACGGCCTGCGCCAGCTGCAGCAGCTGCCGCCCCGTGGCGTTGTCCGGGGCCGCGCGCCCGGCGAGCACGTCCTCCACGTAGCCCATCACCTGCAAACACGGCCGAGTCGCAGATAGAACTACATATTGTCAACAATAACATTAACATTCGAACAAAACGAGGGATCTTATCAAGAGATATAAAATATTGAATGAAAACTAACATTGCTAATCTGAAAAGCATGTACAGTCAAGGGCACAGATATGTATACCCCCCTTTGGTCTCAAAAATATGTACACAAACCCTATTACTATGACATAAAAGTACATATCTTTGTGTGGATATTTATTTATACCCTTGACTTATACACATTAAGCCAGAACACAAAGTTGAAAAGGCACTCCATGAAACCAAGCCAAGCTTCTCTGTACTAGCAACTAGCAACACTAGGACACACTTGTTAGGGAATCGCGTGGTGAAACTGTGGAACACTACCAGAAACTGTTATTAGTGCACCCTTAGTAAACTACTTTAAAAATACTTGATAAGTTTTTAAAATCTTTATAAACACAAGTGCACGCATACACGCATCAGCTCAGAGCTGCTAGTCTATTATAATAAATAATAATAAAAGATCCGATGTTAGTCATTTCTGGTCATATCACTAGATCACCAATGTGAACACTGATGCTTTTTTCCAAGCATGTGTTTCATGTAGCATATGAACACCATCGACCAGGTCGATGTTGTACTGTCATACAACATTACAGAAAACTCCCACAATTAATTGTTCATACCTGGTCCAACAGTGAAGAGAGCTTGGTAGCAGCCTCGGCGACGAGCGCTAGGTCGGGCGCGGGCTGCACCTGACGCGCGCGGCCGTTCGGGCCCATCGTCTTCTGGCACAGCTGGAGCCCTACAATCTGGAAACAAAGTGGTTGCAATTAATTGATGTGAAGCTACGGCTAAGCTGACGGTTATAGGTTTTTCCCTTGATGATAAACTTTTGTAGAATGCAAATCGTCTCATCCTATGGGAATTTAATTTCGTGGTTTTAGAAAAAACTTATACCTTTTCTACTTGAATTTCAGAAGATTTATTTCCAGACATAGAAGTTCGAACGATATTAATTTATCGATAAATTGTGCTTTTTTAGGAGGAGTATCTACCTATCATTTTTTATTTTTGAATTCAAAAATTCAAATTCAAAATTCAAAATATTTATTCAGTAAATTGGCCACATGAGGGCTCTTTTACACGTCGGTAACATGGAGTGAATCTACTAGCGCTTCGGACAAGACCATCATTGCGGAGAAGAAGCGCCGCAAGAAACTCCTTTCATCTTTTCCATAATATTTTCCGAACACTGGGTAGTTATTATGTTAGAGTATACTATTATGCTACACAATGTCATAAAATTACCTAAATAGCCCTTTGTTGCAAGGCACTCTTGGTTTCAGTTTACTTTGTATGGAAATCAAACAGCATTAAAAGATTTTTTTGTGTAAGAAACACGTATTTTTTTAAATTGAAATTTATATTTATTTGAGTTTTAAAATCTGTAAAAGTATGCCTATGAAATCTATATATCGACACACACATCTATGAGACGATTGATAGGTTGTGATCAGGATCGTTAATTTCCGGTGAACTGAATACCTATCTATTATGAAATTTCACGTTGAAATAAGTATTTGAAACAGTTATCGATAAATTGAATATCGGGAGGAAATCCCTAGTTAATTGACGTTTTTGCCACAAAAACTTCTATGTCTGCTTATTTCCTTTTTCAATAGAGCCACAGAATTTGCCAAAAAGTTAATTAATGCTCAGAGAACCCAGTCAGTTCAAAATTTAAAACCAAGATAGTTAACAACAAAAGGTAATAGGGTCAATCAACTTTTCAACCCCCAAATTTTGTACAACAACACAGGTGATGAAAAAGTATTTTTTTGAAATACTCAAATTAAGTGAATACAAGCTTTTTAAAATCACAAATGAAAATAGCTTTCACACTGCTTTAGGATTGTGAGGGGGCTCTTAAATCATGTAGCTGTAAAAAAAAACCATACAATTTTAGCTCCGGACTCGAGTCTGACTTTAAAATATTTTCATGACAAGGAGAATGAACCGACCTAGTATTTCATAATGTCCACAACATATTCGGAAATCATAAAAATCGGATTTGATTTAGGGGGTGAGCAACATTATAGCATTTAGTTTAGATATTTTTCTCAGGTTCATAATCCTCTTAATGTTGCGAGTTGCAATGTTGCCTCCTTTAAGCAAAACTTACCTCTGGCTCATAGCTGGTTAGTGACACATCAATCGGAGTGAACATGCACCCCTGCTTCCCTCGTGGGACACCCAGGGCTACACACACGTAGGCCCTGAGCCCCATACGAGCTCCCTGCAGTGATGTGTCCAACGTAACATGGACCGGCTCACGGCACTCGCGGGAGTAATACTCGTGGATCACCGAGGAATGGTTGGTCACTTCATTGCCTGTTGCCCACCAGCCTGAAATGGTTTGAAATAGTGAGATGTCGAGTCAAGCCAATTTAACAAAATAAACAAGTGAGATTAGGATAGATTGCTATCTAAGTAATTATTTAAATAGGCACGGCACGCACAAAATGATCAACATGAAAAATATTTTCTTCAGATATTCCTGATCTACACAAAATATTATACAGAGAAAAGATTTGTATTTTATATTTTTATATCTTTGCAATAAAGAATAAACCCAAAAACTACTGGACCGATTTCAAAATTTCTTTCACCATTAGATTGCTACATTATCCCTGAGTAACATAGGCTATATTTTAGTTTTTTGCGTGGACAGAATTGCGGCAACATCTATTAAAATATTCTTAAGAGGGAGCAGGCAGCTATCTTTTCGCATTTTATTTAGATAGTGATATTAATATTGACATCTGTTCGAAGATAATTATTAATACGCAATTAATACAATTCTGCATTTCTCTTTTTTTATCAGGATAAAATAACATTGAAAATTACACAAAATACACTGCTGCATCCATTTTCAATATAATAGTATACATCCAGCAGTAAGGGAGAAGCAGTATATGGAAGCTACTTCACATAGTCATTTTGACATCTATAAAGTGAAATTAAACTGAGATGACAATGCAGAAATAAACATACTAAAGGTTGAACACGCCAAAATATTGCACGCACGGCTATTGTTACGCAAAAAATTGCGTTTTTTTTTTTTAAGACGCCTCTCTGATCACGAGGAACTGTCCTATAATATGTCCATAGATTTTTATTTTAATATTTATTTGTTGTCAAAATGTTGAGCAAATAACATCAACAACGCGAACGCATTTTGCGCGAATATGTAGAAAATTCAATGCTAAGCTACAGAGATATCGCGAAAAGACTGAAATGTCCTCAATCTACGGTTTTTGCGTATTAAAAAGGTTTCGTGAACGCTTAACAATAGATCGAAAGCCAGGAAGTGGTGGGTTGCAGGGAGTCAAGAATAAAAAAAAGGATGAGAGTGTTGTAAGGATTTTTGCCACAAATCATAAGATTTCATCTCGTGATCTTGACAAAAAGTTAAAATGTCTCAGTCCTATGTTTAAAAAGTAAAACATGGGGGAGGAGTAAGAAGTTATTAAGCCCAGGCCACACCAGATCGAGACTCGAAACAGAACTTATCCGCAAAGAAACAGTCACGAAAACTTTATGAAAATTACATTACAAAATTTGAATGCGTGGTCATGGACGACGAAACATATATAAAAGCCGACTTTAAACAAAGTCCTGGGCAGGAGTTCTATACCTGCGTAAGTCGAACAGACGCTCCTGAAATATGTAAATTAAAAAAACAGTCTAAATTCCCAAAAAAAATCCTCCTTTGGCAGGCAATATGTAGCTGCGGAAAAATAAGTCGCTCGTTTATTACCACCGGGACAATAAACGGCGTATTTATCAAAAAGAGTGTTTACAGTAACGTTTGCTGCTTCTCACAAGGAAGCACGAACCATCACCGCTGTTTTGGCCAGATTTAGCCAGTTGCCATTACGCAAAAACAGTCATGGAAAGGTACGACGCAAACGGGATCGTGGTGGTACCCAAAATATGCAACCCGCCAAATACTCCAGAACTCCGGACTGTTGAAGAGTACTGGAGTATTATGAAGGAAATATTAAAAAATAGAGGCGGAGAAGTAAAATCGGTCTCTGAGCTACAAAAAATTTGGACATGGGCATCGAAACGGTGTCCTAATGAGATGGTGCAAAGTCTTATAAGCCATGTGCGTAGGAAAGTTAGAAGTATGGAACTAAAATAGGAAATATGTATTATTTTAAACTTCATTAAATTTGTCATTAAATGTGGAAAATACAATGTAGTTATTTATTGTCAAAATTATTTAGTATTAATCTTTGTGTGCCCCAGTTTTGGCGTGTTCAACCTTTATGATGTTATAAATTAAAACTGCATGTCCATTGTCCAGTATTTTATTAACTTTTCGTGAAAAACGAACTCACCCGTCTAATACCGAGGAATAAAGACAAAGGAACAATGTACAAACTGGGATGAAAGCTAACTTACCAACAATGTTCTCAGTGGCATTCACTCTCCTATTCAGCTCATATACATCCATGGCATAGTTGAGCTCGGCCTCCACCTGGTCCGCATGCTCCTTGTGGGGCACGCAGAAGCAATTTGTGACCTCCACTATACCTTTATCGCAGGTTCCTGGAACCATACAACGAAGCATAACCTCAAAGTGTCACTTACACCATGATAAAATTGTAAAAATAATGTTATTTATTTATATTTATACACGGAAGACTCTGCGACGTACGCTTATATAGCTAGGTTGTGTTAACATTGCTCGTAATTAACGTAAAACTGTAAAAACAAGATAGTTGAATGCATGACGTCGGCATAACAACTTCACCATTTTTGCACTTTCAATGGATGAGAGCGACGGAAACTTTATTTACCCAGTAAGGTACCGATAACACGGTGCGAATCCGCATTTCGACGCTCGTAAGCATCCACAATTTGAAATAATACTACGGGATGAATCTTGACAGACAGATTGAGCGCCATTTTGGCTCTTTTAGAAAAACACAAGAGCGTTTTTCGCGAGCTAACGAGCTAAGCAATGCGGTTGGCTGCAAGCAATTTGACAGTGACAGGAACGTTTCATTTTACGCAGATTTAACATAACAGGCCGGCGATTTTACGAGATATCATAACTAACTTCGAGCGACGAAATATAAAACTTTTTGAAGCCCTATTTCTCCACTCTACAGATATAAAAGTGCACTTACACGGGCAACTTTTAACGACAATTTAAAGCCGGCAACATTAGCCTCCTCCAATTTTGTATTATAGGTACATCATGTCCCTAAAACCAACGGCAAAACTGAGAGGGCTGATAGAGGCATAGAGCAGCTAAAAGCTATCGATTTAACCCATGTATGTTCAGCGATTTTTACCAGTTTCAGAGATAATGATCATATTAATCAGAATTTTTGTAATTTCCCCTTATATGGGCATAAGAGGTCACAAATTGTTCAGAAACTACTGGACCGATTTAAAAAAATATTTCACCATTAGAATCCTACATTATCCCTGATGAACATAGGCTATGTTTTTTTCTGCGCGGACTAATTCGCAGGCAACAGCTAGTTTTTAATAAGTAAATGGACGTTACGTTTAAATAAAATAGAATATAACAACTACGGATTTTTAATAACTATTACACAACTAAGCACAGCATTTTGTAAATACTAACATCACTAAGATAATAAATTAGAATACTATTGAAATCAATTATCAAAACTCGAAAAAGAAAACGGTACCAATAGATGAGTTTAACAAAGAGAAAATGGTGAACAGGATGAAAATTGGGATACGTCAAACACCAAGGACAGACAGAAAGACACTAAGAAGCTCATAAGAATACATAATTATATGTATATGCTAAGTAAGTAAAATATGTATCATCTTACTTACTGTGATGTCTATTTTTTTTAAACTTTTGAAACATTACCGACTTTAAATAGGTCTTAGATTTCTTTACACTGAGTAAGTTACAAATATGTGGTTACTTTGTCATTCCCATGGTGAAACCAGCATGATTAGAAAGCTAAAGGAAAGAATACATTTCAAAGAAAAAGAACATATTTACATTAAATTCATTTTACATTTTAACATTATTGCTATCAAGTTCTCCTAAAACGCCGATTCACCATTAGACTAACTCTAAATACAAAGGTTTGAGTTTTATGGTGCTGCATTAGTTGTTTGCGTAATACACAAATCAAACTTGCATGTTCACACAGGGACACACAGGGACACACACAGCGACGCATGCACAAAAGGTTACCAGCACAATGTGCTAGACAATAAACATTTTTTTTGTTCTTATTTCATTAGCTTAGTTACATTATTTAATTGATGGTAGCGTACAACACATATCATTGGTTAAAATTGCCCTACCCCGTGAAAACATTTTTAAAACTTCCCTTCCCATAACTATGAGCTAAATAATATGGATAGATTGTAATGTTGGGCCCTATGTATAACGCCTTAATAGCAAATTGGTTTGATTACAACTTAATTCCATAATACCCTTACCGATACCTCTTGATTTCAAAACAACTTCGTATCATAATATCTAAATACTTAACTGATTTTCTCAAAATACAGGATTCCTAACATGACTAAAATTCGTAACACCTTTATCCCAAAACGCCATAAATCCAAAATTACCTAATTGGAAAACTCCAGAAATTC
This sequence comes from Acleris literana, assembly GCA_946894065.1. Lineage (NCBI taxonomy): Eukaryota > Metazoa > Arthropoda > Insecta > Lepidoptera > Tortricidae > Acleris > Acleris literana. The sequence continues at coordinate 18,406,673 of OX335683.1, read as the reverse complement.
AAACATTCCAATTGTTAGCCAATTGTATTTGATATGCAGGTTCATTATCCTTCTTTTATTAATGATAGATGAGATTACTGCTTTATTATCCTGTCATTATTTATCAATTTATTTGACATTTTGAGAAGGATGTTTGGCTTTTCAGATGTTTTAGATTTAAGTAATTTTAAGAATCAGATGTTCAAGTCGTTAGGAATGAGACAATTTGAGATTTGGGCATTATGGGAATAAGTCAATTTAAGATTTAAGCATAGTTAAGATAATCACATTATGAAATTTATCAAAATGAATCGTACTAGTAATGGCTAGTGACACAAATGCCACGAAACTTTAGTGTTACTACAAAAACATTTTACATAGATCTAAAGTACAATGTGACACGTCATGTTGAGATATGTGTTGATGGAACTTTGACCTTAAAGGCTTTACACATAGGGCCCATCAATAGAGAATTCACAAGGTCTTCATTTGTCAGGAGTGGGGGTGGTGTGAATACGGATCCCATGCATCTCGGCAATCTCGTCTTTGAGGCTCTCTGTGACCAGGCGGTGCTGCTTCACCCGAGATAGACCGATAAACTCCTTAGCTTCTATGCTGACCTGTAATCATTTTAATTTGTGATAAATGGATAAAAGTTAGGGATGTTGTGAGTGTTGTGTAAACTAGTTAATTTCCATATTATCTTATTAAATTAAACAGTTTACTTCATGACTCGTAAATCTTCATGAAACACAAATAACAAATTACACTAGCGGCTAGAACACATTGCCCACAATTGTTTGTGACTCAGAAAAAGACAAGAAAACACAACTTCTGCTAGCCGTAGAGATAGGAGCGCGAGTGTGACACTGATAAAATCAAATAAAAATTCCAAAAAAATCAACAGATGGCAGTACCTCAAACATAGCCCCACAGCCTCCCGATATGTCCTCGATGCTGACGTAGGTAGTTCCAGGCAGGGCCTTCTTTAACGCCTCTGTGAGTTGCTGCTCTTTCGACACACAGTTGCGCTCAAAATTACTGCCCGCGGCATTGGCACCGTTCCCCACTACTGTTCGAGACTGGTACATAAAAAAATGAAAGGGTTTTTCTTTGGAATGAAAGAACCAATTGCTTATTTTTAAGTTTTATGGGTTTAAACTTACCAATGTATTCCGAACTGGCTCTAGCGCCCGTAAAAATTGACGAAACATTGTGTTTGTGATAGTAAATGCCTACGTATTACACTAACTCCACGCCACTGTCTTACTTCTTTGTCGATTTATTTCTGGGGCATGATAATAGTTCTTTAATTTTAAAGGTTTATTCTGCGTAATTATGTTTTTTATATTTTTTACATAACCTCTTACAGTGCATGTCATATGTCAATTTTACTTACGTTCGGATTGTTATAATAAAAACAATAGGTTACTGCTGTGGGTCACTGTAATGCGTAAAATGGAACAGAATCCCATACACAGTTTTTTTCACGAACTCTTTGTTTTCAGGAAAATCCTAAGGGGACACATTAAAATTCAACTTGGCTAAGTGGCTTTGATAGGAACTGAGAATAAGAATTATACTTTTACAAATATTTTCAAATATAGGACTATATTTTACGAGAGATACGAAACGTTTAAATATGTTGCTAGCCTTATTCGATAACATTCGAAAACACGCATACAAATTTTGGTATATGTCAAGTGTCAGTGTCACCTTTTGACAGCAGCCGCGATTGAATTGAACACACGTGTTTATCGGTGGCCTCTTAGGCTCTTACAATCGCATTTTGTTATAAAACTATGTGAGTTTTCGTCAAAAATGCCTCCATTCAAAGCTGGCTTATTGAAGAGAAAAATTGATAGCAAAGACTTAAAGAAAACCCCTGCCAAAGAGGTTTCAGCTGACGAGGTAAGTGTCCTAAAATTCCCTGTGTACTTTCGGCGTGTTATATTGTTGAATGGTGGTTATATTTGTGTTGTCTTGTAGGGAAGTGAGTCTGATGAGGCCGAGGACTTGATCCGAGGGGAGCTAAGCGGCGCTGATGACGCGACAGACTCGGAACAGGAAGGGGAAGCTGCAAATTCTGATGCTGAACAAGATGTAAGCAAGGATATTGTAATTTATCTCCTTATTTGCCCAATACTAACGATATAGTTAAGTTATTCAAATAAAATGTAAAAAAAATATGTATAAGAATGATAATCAAGCCACTCTTATGCTATATGATTAAATTGGCAATTTTATTTCAATAATTTAAGTTGTACTTAAGTTAAACATTTGTATGTTTTCAGGAAGTTTTATTTAACGACAGTGGTGACTCTACACTTGGAGACGAGGATCCAGCGGAAGATGCTTCTGATGCATCATCAGTAAGTAATAATTTTCTGTATTTTTAATATATTAGTAATAGTGATTTAGGTTTGGAACTTTAGATTAGTGGCCAATAAGTGGTTTTCTAACAACCCAGTCACTTATTACTAAGTTCTTAAAATAATTTGGTTAATATTGGATGGAGAAGTGACTACTAAAGACTACTTAATATTGTCAAACTATAACAAAAAACAATCTGTTTTCATGTATACTGTTTCGCAGTGTTATTATACCTACATATAATAGGGATAATGTAGCTTCCTATTGGTGAATCATTTTTTTTATCTATTCAGTAGTTACTAAGTTTCCCCAATGCATACATACAAACAAAGAAACATACAATTTTACCTCTTGATAATATTAGTATAGATAATAATTTTACTAACTTAGTACTTATTAGTATAGATCAGCAGTCAGTAACACGCCTCTTACTTGCGGCCCGTGAATGTTTTGTTAAATAATTGTATAATTATAGGTATATTGGGCTTCTAGGGTTAATATCACAAGAGCGGCCCGCCTTTAGTTTATTTTGCCACCTTGTGACCCTTGCCTGCCAAAAGGTTGCCGACCGCTGTTATAGATGATCATACATACATACATACATTAAATCATGCCTGTTTCCCAGAGGCTGAGACATGATCATTTTACTAAAAATGGAAATAAAAGTAGCTCTATGCTATATCAAATGTTTTCTTTTTTAGGAGCTAACAGATTCAGAAGGTGATGATGAATCTGAGGGTGATGATTCTGGTGATGAACAAGAGGACGAAGACAATGTAGAAGATGATTCTGTGGATGAAGATGATGAAAAAAATGTAGAAAATGCACAAGATAGTGAAGCCAATGACAGTGGTGAAGAATCAGGCATAGGCCAGACACACTCTGGTTCTAGTGATGAGTCTGACAAAGAAATCAAGCAGAAGGTAAAACAGAAGAAAAGTAAAGAAGTAAGGGAGAAGCTGACAAAAGAAAAACTAAAAAAGGGGAAGCAAGTGAAAGAAAAAGATAGTGTAGATATATTAGCTGATAAGATTAAGGAGACTAGTGTCAAAATGCAACCTGTAGCTACAAAAGGTATGTTTGATTGTGTAGTTATTTGTTCTTTGTAAAATCAGAACACTCATGAACATGATGGCACATTTAAAGAGTTGTAGATACATTACAATACAATTAGTACTCTTGAAACACAAAAACATGGTAAATCCGTCTTACTAGTGCTAACTGGGTGCACGAAAAAATTCACTCAACAGTGAACAACTACAATATGACAACAATATGATATAACTTGGCTAAAAAGAGTTTGATGTGGAGGCAGATGGAACTGGAATTATAAATCTTGTGGCATGGCAGTCAACTAAAGTTTAAAATCACTTTAGCCAATTTCATTACATTACAATGGGCCTCATAGAATATTCCAAAGATGCAACCATAATTTATACATATTGCATTAATTGTGTATAAATTCAGTCATGTTTCCAATCACACTCTGAACAGCTTTCTGCTTTTTCCACTCACACTTCTATACGTACGTATGTACCACTGTACCTAACAACCAAGTTGTTCTAGCCATACTAGACTTAGAAAGCAACTTAAGTGCCTATAAATCTGTTTGCAGATGAGTATGAGTCTGGAGATACATCGGACGAGGAGGAGCGACGGAACACCGTGGGCGACATCCCGATGTGGTGGTATAACGAGTACCCTCACGTGGGGTACGACCTGGACGGCCGCAAGATCATCAAGCCGCCGCAGCGTGACCAGATCGATGAGTTCCTCAAGTTAGTGCAGCTTATTTTCTATATCTATTTAGCTTTTCAAATCAAACCGATTACAGAAATTAGAGAGTACTACATGTTCGCATAAAATTCATTCGTCGCTTTTCCCGCACTGGAACTCTCCCCGCCTTCTGCTTCTGAAACCGAAAATGTATTGACTGTGGCTTTATGATGTTGGTGTATTCGCTCAATGTATGGGGGGTCATTTTAAATAGTGTTTAAAGGTAATTAAGGTATAGAATTTAAGCTACGCCGTGAACAAAAAAAAATACTTTCTCGCAAGTACGTAAGTGCGAGAGTGACGAATGCTTTATCCTTAACGATAAACACTACTGTAATGGGTCATACACACTCGAAAAAAACAAAAATTGTCTTTCCTGTGGTCAATAGTTAAAGGCTTGTGTGCATATAAGTTATGTTTTTATCTGATAGGACTAAAGTAGACCTGACGCCGTTTATGCGGATATGGGTTCAGCCTGAAAATTAGGCCGTAAAAACTTCAGGTATGTCCACAGGAAAGATGGTAACCTAAGTCTGTGTGACCCTAATAGGTGCCTTGACTCACCAACCTTTTGGCATCGTTACAGGAAATGCGAAGACCCGGACTTCTGGCGCACTGTGCGAGATCCTAGCACGGGGCAAGACGTGATCCTCAGCAAGGCCGACCTCGAACTTATATCTCGCATCCGGCAGGGGCACGTGCCTAACGCCGAACATGATGAATACCAGGTAATAACACTAAATGAAAAATATTACTCAAAAACGTCCCATAAATAAGCTGCCTAGTTGCGGAAAACTAATCTGCTACAACCACACTTGAAGGATTACTCCGAAGTGGGAGGTGCACTACATTATCCGAAACAGTCATAGTGCCGAATAAATCGAAATATCTGATTTTCATATTTCCAAACTACACAATTTTTGATTGAAGAACTTATTGTCTGATAATGCCAATTTCTAACCTTACCTAACCTTCGTTTCACATACGTCCAGATAGGTACTGTGGTGGTGTGGTGGGGTGCTATTCAATTAAACCTTGAAATATATGTTCATACATTTATTTAAAATATTATAGTGGTTGTTTATTTATAATGTTTCTTTATCAAAAGCTTGAGAGGTTCTGACGTACAAGACCATGACAACCATATGTTATTTTCCGTAGTTCTTATTTTAAAAATATCAGGCCATAGAGGTGAGGTGAGGTGGTCTTCAACCTTCACAGTACCAAGAATTTTGATGGTTTGTAAGATTATGGATAACATTGACAAGACAGAACATTTACAGATATGCGAAGCAACTTAAGCAGAAGGACGAAAGTTTAAGTCTTTATCCTGTGAATTAAGATGGAATTGTCTTTGTGCAAGTTATTTTATCAGCTACCTTTTCCCAACACCAGAACATAATAGTGTCATTCATTAGAACTTCAAGTAGTTTGTTATTTTCATTACTTATTCTTTCTTTCTTTACATTACTTTGCCTTGATCATTTCCAGCCATGGGTGGAGTGGTTCACCCGCGAAGTGCTAGCAACTCCGGTGAGAGCCTTCCCCGAGCACAAGCGCTCGTTCCTGCCGTCGCGGGAGGAGCAGAAGCACGTGTCGCGCATCGTGCACGCGCTCAAGATGGGCTGGACCAAGACGCGGCGCCAGATCGCGCAGGAGAGGAAGAGGAAGAAGGTATGATATGAATCGGTTTGTTTTGTAGTGATGGAGGTAACGCAGTGTGCGGGCTACCTGATTGGAAGTCAAAATTACAAAATTCAAAATATTTAATAATAATAAATGTTCTATTTCGGACATGTCCATATTATGTTAGTAACAATAAAACTTAAACCTATGTTAGAGTCAATACATCATTACATTACAGTATCATTAATTACAAATAATCTAATAATTATACGTATAGTAAGATGCGGCTACTTGGCCTATGGATATCATTCCAGTATGAACCTTGCAAAGCTACCATGTATATTTATTCATTAACAGTACATTTTATCGACTTTAGCAAATTACTAACTTAGCGTTATGGTTATGAATCTTAATCTTTCGAAAGCCACGGTCAGCTCTGGGCGACAAATGAAAGACGTGCCACTGACGCCATCGCAAGAGCCGACATTGTTTCGTATTAGTAAGTTGTAATTTGCATAGTTTAGCAAACATGTTTGGCGTGTGATTGACACATTTTGTATTTTCTTCGTGTCAATGGTTCCTTCTTCCTTCAGTCTCTGCGGGACCGGAAACATGCGACAGCTAACGCTGTCGTATTTGACGTAAGGCGTCGAAAACGTCTAGGCCCCCAGGCTCTGAGGTGACATAAATTTTGGTCGTTCCATGTAAATATACATGAAAGAAGAAACCGGCTGACTGACTCAACGAACAGACCGAACCGCTGGGTGTAGAGATTCCAAATTTGGCTCGCGGGTTCCTTGTGAGGTCTAGGGGTGCACTATGAAAGGATTTTCCAATAATCGACCTCCAACGGGGGGGAGCGGGAAATAAATTGTATGCGTACAAAGTCCTCTAGTTTTCTATAAATCCACCTTTACTCCTGCCCCCAGGCCAAGGTGTTCTACAACCTGTGGGGCTCGGCCGCGGAGGAGGAGCAGCAGACGCGCGCCATCCACAAGCACATCCCGGCGCCGCGCCGCGCGCTTCCTTCAAACGCCGAGAGCTACAACCCTCCCCCGGAGTACCTGCTCGACGCTAAAGAGGTATATGTCTATGGTTTATGATGCTATCACGACGATATGTAGATAGTCGTCGCATATTTTTTTATTATAGCGTTATTCTTTATCCGGCTCTGCTCACCTAGACGCTGCCTAATAAAGTACACCTAATCCTATTATTACACTGTAATCGCAACATTCGTTTCTGGGCGAATCTCCTCAAAACAATATTCTTGACCAAAAAATTCAAGTTTTTGTAAACCTCGCGGCAGAGATTCTATTTAAGGCCAGTTTTACGTATATATCAAATATATGTTAAGTTGTGATGAAGGCACCAAAATCAGTACATTAGTTTCGGATATTTTTAAAAATTATTAAAAAATGGTGTTGTTGACAATGTCGTTTTGTGAGAATAATGACGTTATTGCTGAAAATAATGACACAATGTTGCCGAGAATGAGTAATTATATAATAAATAATAAGATAATATTATTTTAGATATTTGTTTGTTATGATTTTATGATAGGAACGAGGAAAATAAAACGCATTCATGTAGAAATCAGGTTTAAATTTTATCTGGAATCATTCATTTTTAAATAAGATTACGTATCGAAGTTGATTGATTTTTCAAAAAGAGAAATCATTATCATTAATGTAAAAAAGCCAAGTCAAGTTCTCATGTGCCACCAAAAGTAGCGATATGTAAAAAGGTGCCATTTTTGGGACTAGATTGATAACAGGAAGATCAAACATTGTCACTAAATGCATTTTCAGTCTAAAGAACAATAAAAAAAAGCGAACGAACTAACAAACTTACTTAAAACTACATTAATCTAACAATCCAAAAAGCCAGTGTGCAGTGCGGATTATTCCCAAAATGCTGGCAGCATTGCCACGTTGAATGGCAATGTTTAATCTTTTTGCCAAATACAGGGCAGCATTTTGGTCACGTGTTGCTTCGACCAGGCGCTTTGATAGGTACATCTTTAAAAATATGGCGAGCTCCTGGTCCCAACGGGCGTAAAGTTTCGACCCCAAAAGGCTCAAATATGTAACTTCTATCAAGTTTACTGTATTTGCGCCATTTGAGGGTCTCCGCTGATTGCACCGCGCAACCAGCAGCCCTAGTACTTGTTCCGGGAAGGTGTGACGGCGCAAGGGTGTCCACGCAAGTGGCATCCCAAACCAACGGCCGGATCAACTTCCACGGAACAAGAGTCATCCCATCAGGTCTTTTACCATCGTCGGGCATTTGACCATTTGGTTCCAAAATAGCCACAAGACGCAAGTAAAAGCCCGACGGATGACATCATTAAGGCTGCTAAATATACCAGCACTTCGTATACAGCATAAACCGTGGTGACCAAGCCGATCAACGCTAGCGCCACACAGGTAGCGGTAAGGACCCAAGCGGAGTGAAGTTGCAATTCAAAATGTTGAAGAATCTAATAAAGTTCCTGTGTTCGGCAATGGAAGCTTCTGTAGCCACGAACCCGATTCTCACACTCCGACCTCTAGGAGACGGGCACTACTACTATACTATAGAAAACTGCCAAGTTACGGCTCAAAATGCAATTAGTGTGTTAAACATCTAGTGCCAATCTTGGCACTTTTTTATACATCACTACACTTCTTTTGGTGGCCCATGAGAACTTGGCCTATTTTTTACATTTACGTTACATGACATGTCACAATACTAACTAGCAGTTACTTAATACATTTTTCATACAGTTTAATAAGGATAATCATTTTGATATTGTCTGATCAAGTATAAAATTATTTGTAGTTTTCGGAGTGTTTCTTTATTTTAGCTGTAAGACCATTTTTCTTTAAACCTCTACGTCACGTACTCGAAGGTTTTGATGAGTCAGTCAGTCAGTCATTCAGTCAGTCAGTACAAAATGAGCAGTTTTTAGATATTAATAACTCTTTAAAGGGTAATGATAGAATATTAATTTTTATACTAGGCAGAGACTTTAGTAATCTGTAAAAAAAATCAGGTTCCTGGCTGTACTAGGAAAAAAATTACGAGAGTTGGAAAAAGGGCTGAATGGGTTCATGAAAATATACACACTGCAGGTATCGCTCGGTTTTTTCTTCGAACTTGGCCGAACACACTGCCATGTGTCTTTATACCTCAAGACCTCGAAGATCCCTATGGAAAGTCAGGTGTAGACGAATAAATTATGTAATAATTCGTATGCTAAAATCATTATTGGTAACAATCGTCATTGAATAATAAACACATTATCATTGTCAGCAACACTTGTCTTTGTCATCTCCTGCTAGGTTGCTGCAAATGACGTTGCTGCAAATGACCAATTCTAGAAAGATCGCCATTTACAAAAGAATTAGGTACATCAAGCGAGATAAAGTGCACTAGTAGTATTTAGTTTCACGCACTCTTGAACGTTGTTACGTACAAACACATAACTGAGAATAAATAATTGAGATACAGTTAAAAATAACAATGACAATTCATATGACACATTTTGGAGAATCAATTTCAAATCCTTACTGTTCGAATCGTGCTACGTCCGTTACCTCCAAAACGTGCCGGCCAGCTGAGGCTCGGGGTGAAGCATCGCTTAAACCTCACTTTTTACGTTATACGAAAAAAAAAACATTTAACACTGTTGCCGCTAATGACCATTATTTTTTGAACATTTTTTGATTAGATTTAAGAGTAACTTTTATTTAAAAAAAATTACGTTATTATAATGTAAAACGTTCTCTATTTACCTAACTTCAATATTTATCCACACGATTTAATACATTCATTACAGTCATTTTTTTATTTCACGAAATGTTGGAAACTATGCCCGGGCGACACGCTAAATATTGACGATTTTCACAGTAATTCCGCTGTAACTTAATTATGCGTGATTGAAGCTCAAAATCGCTCCGATAGTATCTTCCTTATTTATTTAGGTAGTGGAATAAAAATGTTTGGCTTTGAAATCGCTCAGCATTTACGAGTATTATTGCGAGACATAAATTTTGGCGCTCTGAAATATTCACCCTTCTAATAAATTGTCAGTCCTACAAATGTACTATTATAGAAATCTCGAAAACCATCCACCATGTCTCTACTCTGGACCCAACAACATAATAACTAGAGTTAGGACTCTTGGTGGCATATCGTAGTTCTAGAATCCATGGAGTCGCTATTTCTTAATTATTATATACATAGGTACCACATTGGTTTTGGCCTTCAGTATTCCCATCTCACTCAACCATGAATATTATGCGTCAAGTTTAAGCAAATTAGCTCTGCCTATTCCGATCGCTGATTATCATATTTCAAAATAAACTAAATACATTTTTAGTTCGGGTTATCCATACCTAGTAATATTTGATCATTTGTTTGAACGCTTTCACAGCAGAGATATCCCCTATACTAAAATTCATTGAAATCAGTTTAGCGATTTAACGAATGAATGAATTCTAGATTATGACAATACTAAAGTTCAAAATCAAGATATGTTTTTAATGATAGCGACTCCATGGATTCTAGACCAACGATATGTCACCGAAAGTTCTAACCCTAAAATGTGTTAACTATGAGTTAAGTATGAAAAGGGACCTTATTGTCGATGGCGCTTCCGCCATTATTAAAGATGCCCCGATATAAATACAACGTCGCGTGACGCAGTGCGGCGTGAGCGCCATCGACAATAAGGTCCCTTTTTATAGATAACGCCACAAATAACTGACCTAACCTTAAATGCACAGATGAAAGAGTGGAACAAGCTGTCGGAGACCCCGTGGAAGCGCAAGTACACGTTCCTGCCCACGAAGCACGACAACCTGCGCTCGGTGGGCGCCTACGAGCGCTTCACCCGGGAGCGCTTCCTGCGCTGCCTCGACCTGTACCTGGCGCCCCGGGCTATACACATGAGGGTCAGTATTCTTAGGGGTCTCTAAAGACTATATTATTAAACAGTTTTGTAAGGCTTTTGGACTCTTGCACAAGATAAGACAGATTAAGAATATTTTTTGTGTTAAACCATAAGAATAAATACTATTAGGAGGGTAACTTCATCCCCACCACGCGCGCTCTCGCGTGGCCTGTCAACAGTCCGGGACTACTTGTCGCAGCAAACACTAGCGGGTTGCCACCCGGAATCGGCGCTTGGGGTAAACGTGCAACAATATTTCAAATGAAGCTCTCAAAGGCACTGTCTACGCAAACTGTGGTTTTTCCATACGAAATTGTTAGTTCCGTATTTGACCACGTGCTTTACGATAATAATTGTAGGACGATATCAACGAATTTTGAATCTTTATTTATTATTTGTAACATAAACACACATTAAGTTAAGAGCGTTAAAATGAAAGAATTAAATAAATTCATTATTTACGTATGCACTTTATGTTTTATCCAATAATAATCGTAAATAAGTGTCTAAGATAGTATTTCAGTGTTTACGTTATAAAAGAAAGAATTGCTAAATTAATTAATAAAATGCACAAATTCTTTATATCTGATTTAATTGTAATAAAAAGTACGTTAATTTTTACATTGACTAGTTAGCGCCGACTTGTGCCGCTGTCATTCGCTCTGTCACTCTCATACGTCAGTGGAACTATTGGAAAGTCTTACGGATTTAAAATTTTACGGACATTTTAGTTTTATTTCATCGTATAGTTTTACAGGTAAATAAACGAATTCTAGGCGAACGAGGTTGCGGACTCAGTTAGTATTATATACTTGTGACAACCCTAATTTTGCGACAGGCGAGAGAGGGGTAAGGCGGGGCGTGGGGCGCTGTAGGTAATTATTTGACGGCTTTGCTGTCAAATCCATACAACGACGCCGATGATGCCCTTATACCCCTTTGCCTGCCTGCCTTTGATGCCTTTTTGGTATTTATTCTTATGGTTAAACTGAGAAGAAGTACAGTCAAGGGCACCAATATGTTTACACTACCAAGTGTTGAAAATATATACAGTCCTTATTATTAAGGCAAATAAGGTCGATGTGTACATACTTTTGCAACTTTGTGCGGGTATTTATTAGTACCTTTGACTGTACGGTTGATGTTCCATTAGGCATGAGCGGGAGCGGTGTAGCGGGAATAGAAAAGCTGGCAAGGCGGTTATGATGGACTAACTAACCGAAAGGGGCCGGAATACCTACTAAAAACAGCGATTCTCCACGCCGTTTGGCGAGAGCCGCAGGTTCAACTACGACCACCCTTAACCGACCTAACCTGAGTTATGCATATAAAAATTAACCCATTAGCAACTCGACGAAATTACGTTGCATCTCTTGTAGTCGCGAGATAGTCAAGTCACCTGTGCGGACTCGCACCTGTGACTGGTTATGAAGCGGGCAGGGCAGGTTCGGTGAAGAATAATGCTCGGTGTGATTGATTAGACGTTTTGGAGAGGGCGGAGGCTCTTCTAGTTGCCCTGGCTGGGAGTGGCTCTTGAGTGCAATGTCTATGGCCGAGGGTCCCCATTTTATACTAATTTTCTTTTCTGTATTTTCCTAAATTTTCCTTATTTCCTAATACATATAAAACATCTTACATACTAGAAACCTTACAAACTATGTGCGCTATAAATTAGTATACAAAACTTACATACAAGTTTTTCGGAAAATACTCGAAAAACGGTTTTCGCGCCAATAGGTGTTTTCCCGCCATTTTCTCATGGTCGGGAAAACACCTAACGCGCAGGCACGTCCATCCCCTCTCCGCATGGTGGCCCTCTCTTGTGGAGGGGGGCCACGGCGCATGCGTACTGCCGGGTAGGTTTGTTTACATTCTGTAAACTACGGCAAAACCTACCCGGCAGGGGCTTTCGAAATAAAATGGAAACACAAAATAAACCTTTATTAAATTTACTAACTAATTAAAGTATTAAACTACTTTATATACTATGAGAAATGTACAAAAACTATCACTAACAACTTAACCGTCTGTTCGCGTATAAACAAGCCTAACTATATAAGCTAACCGCGTGTTCGCGTATAAACAAACGGAATATACTGGGTGGACTCGGTCGCCGTGTGCGGCGTTTGGGGGCGTTCCACACATCACCTATTCCAACCACTAACGTCTCCAATTGAATGTGCCATGGGTTTCAGCTCACGATCAGCCCCGAAGACCTGGTCCCGAAGCTGCCGTCCCCCCGGGAGCTGCAGCCCTTCCCGACGCACGAGGCGCTGGTGTTCAAGGGGCACGGCGGCCTGGTCCGGAGCGCCGACTTCGACCCCAGCGGACAGTACGCGGTGTCGGGCAGCGATGACGGAACTGTTAAGGGTAAGGAAACGTTTTCTCTTTAGGGAGTTATTAACTACATACATACATTAAATCACGCCTGTTTCCCAGAGAGGTAGGCAGAGACCACTTCTTTCCACCTGCTACGATCCTGACAAATCTCTTTCGCTTCTTCCACATTCATACATGGAGTTATGCACGCACGTTGGTTTCAGGTACCTATTTAAGATTTGGCTCTTTTCCAGTATTTCTCCGATTTGATTCGAAAAAGTACGTCTAGGGCGTCCCCTTCCGGCCCTTCCACTCACTTTAACTCTGTATAATTATCTCTTTTGTGAATATCTTTTCATCCATTCTTTCTAAATGACCGAATCATCGAAGCATGCCCTTTTCAATCTTAGTCTACAATGTAGACTAAGATGAAGACTCTACATCTTCTTTTAGTCCACATTTCTTCCTTATGATGTTAATTAAAAATATTATTAGGTATTTTATAGATATCATACCATAATTTATATGTATTCTCCGACAATTTTATATATCTGGATAAAAAGATATTCAAGATCGTATACATTTTTCACTTGCCAGGCGTCTTGGAACCATAATTTATAATTAATTAACGAAAATTGCGTCGGTTTATGGAAACACGTTTCTAAAGTGACAACGTCAAAGCCTGACAATAGTACATTGTAGCCCAGGTACAGAAAGTAAGCAATAGATGGACGAGTTAGTTCACGGGCCGAGCCGCAGGTGAGGACCGTGAAGATACGAGTCCATCTATTGCACTTTCTACCGAGGCAATACTATGTGCTTTTCACGCCTAATGTAAGGAAATAAAACAGGTTAGGACATAATACACAGTTTAATTAAAAGTAAAATTCCGAATTACCGACTTTGCCGTATCCTGAATTTCAGGCGGTGTAAGATCCATATCTGTACTTGTATCACTCATTTTTGTTGAATATCGTACAAATTTCCAATCAAAAGTTCAAAAGTTTAGCGTTTGTTTCCAATTAAAAGAACAGAAGTAATTTTCATTTCCGCCTTTTTAACTTTTTTAATTTTTACCTTATTTAAAGATGCAAAGGCGTTTTTCACGTACGCCTTAAAAACTTACATAAAAACACGTTTACAATCGCAAAAATACACTTTCACTGAGCGGATTTGACGTTTTAATTTTTTAATTAAACGTTCTAATGTCATATTTGTCAAACATTTTTTTATTTATTTCCGAACGAGTTACTAATGTTATAAATAACCGACCAATAGCAGAGTAGAAAGTAAACTGGTCTAAAAACACTCCATTTTACTTTGCAACTCAACATTGTTGGACTGTTTTTGTGTTGTACTACTAAGAGCAACTTTCTATTCTGATTTCGATCCTTCTTTGGCCATATTTCCGAGCAGTGGCGTGAAAAGGTAATTAGAATATTACTTATTTTATCTAACTGTTCGTGATGTTCGTGATGTGATGATATTTGATATAAGAGTAGTTAATTTATCGATAAATGGGTTATACTACTTGTACGACATATTTGGTGTAAACGTATTAATAAATAAATAATATAAAATATAATATCTTAACATCATAAGGAAGTCTCTGCTGTACGGAACAGGGTTATGTTTTCAAAATGACGGGCGGTTTTCCGAGCCTGATTGTTGAGTTTCTTATGGCGTTTTTTCTCAACAATCGACTCCTCTGATTGGTAGATTTTGACATGTAAAATTCCCCGAAACGGCCTCCTTACTGGACACACATCTTGTTAATTCCAGTGTGGGAAACCAGCACGGGCAGATGCTTCCGCACCATCCCGCTGGGCCAGCCCGTGACGCGCGTGGCCTGGACGCCCGCCGCCGGGCTCAGCCTCGTGGCCGCCGCCGCCGGGAACCGGCTGCTGCTGCTCAACCCGGGCCAGGACATCGGCGCACACCGCGTCGCCCAGGCCACCGACACGCTGCTTGAGGAACCGCCGCCGAGCCATGATGTTGTCAGTAAGTGTCATTTCAGTCTCGAGACATAGGCTGGACGTAGGCCTCCACAAGGATCTGTCCTGCGTATGTATCCCTCGGTTTCCCGCAACCTTAGCCACGTCTTCGATCCATCTTGTTGAAGGTCTACCCACGCTGCGTACCCAGTAAGTGTAATTCTGACCGACAGATCAACATGTCAGCTTATGCTAGTTCGAAGCTTCATGCAATTTCTGCCGAATGGCAGACGTTGTTGACGGCCTTCAATTCTTCTGCACATATGGCTAGCCCAATGCCACTTCAAAGACCTAGTTCTTGCTATGTCGATGACCCGCGTTCTCCAACTGACCAATAGATAGGTAAAAGCCGGTTAAGCATGGCTTGGCCGTGGCAGCTGGGGGTAGGCTGCTGCTGCTCAACCCTAGCCAGGACATCGTGGCACACCGGATCGCCCAGGCCACGCTGCTAGACGAGCCACCGGCGAGCCATGATGTTGTCAGTGAGTGTCATTTCTATCCCCACCCCGGAACACAAAAATGCCAGCACCGCTGCTTGGAAAGATGAAATGATGATGGAAATCTTTTCAAAAAATTATCTTTTTACCCAGATTCTATTCAATTCTGTACCGTACTTTAAGTTTTTTTTTATCTTATTTTAGTGGACGAGCGCACGACGACAGCGGTGAAGTGGGAGAAGGTGAAGCCCGACGAATGGGCGCTCGGAGTTCGAGTCGCCGTCACGCACTTCAAGCCGGTCACACACGTGAGTAACTGTGGTGGTTCCAATCCATGACGGCGCGCCCCTCCAGTCAAATAAGGAATATTCAAGCCTTTTATGTCACAGCTTCAATAAAGCTGATTCATGTAACGAACAGATGAGAAAAACATTTTTTGAATAGCTATACAAATAAACAAGATATAAGGCAACAAAGATTTGTTCCTATCTCATCTAGCAAAACAAAATTTAACATGGCGTTTATATGGCCGACATGTTATATGGAGTCTCACGTCGGATCTCTCCGTCTAATCGCTGTCTAATCAGCAGTTTAAAATGCTTGTTCATCCGTATTTCTTGGCCGATTTTAATTTTAATTTCTGTTATAGTGATATCATTTACGATATTTTCAAAATGATGACATGAAATGTTGTGTTTAGCGACCGACAAAATGACATTGTACGGTTGTGTCTATGTATGAAAAAGGCCCGTTTACATCGGCCGCATTCGATTTTTCCTCCCCCCCCCCCCCCGCGGTTCAAATTTGCGTCACAACTTCCTACCTTCATTTTTAAAAACTTCGTTAATCGTTTTCAATTAACTTCCCCTCCCAATTTTTGGTCACTAAACACTATTCTTTCAGAAGCATTCATGCTTCTGAAATCGAAAACCTGTTGATAGCTTAGACAAACTGTACTGTACACTATTACATATTAGAAAAATTGTAAATTTATTCAAAATACACGGGGAGTACATCTACGTCCATAGCCATTAGCATTAGCAATCAACTTATTGTGATATTGGACGTTATAATTATGTTAGGGCCACACCTGCGTCTAACATCATTAATTATCGCCCTATTCGACACAATATATATTATTTAGAGTCTATTACCGAGTAAGTTAACGACCTAGGTGTGGCCTGCGGAAGTTACGGGCCAATGCATGTGCAGTATAATTAATTAACAATCAATCACACTTTTTTTGCTAATTTTAACAGACAATAATAATGGATTACCTCTAAAATTTTAATCACGCCATTTGTACGGACGTTTTAAAAAAAATACCATAACAGATTAAAGACGATATGGTTTTTACCGCCTAGAATAAAGGCCCAGAAAGTTACAGTGCAACCAGTTCCTTAATAGCGATCGGCAATCTTCTTTTGACACACGAGTGACAAATATACGGTCAGTTGCGAGTGCAAGCATGATAGTGATAGTCAGCCGAAAGCTATTAAGAAGCTGGGAATACTGTCCACATTTGAATATTGCAAGACTGTCATCTTCACACAAATAGGGTTGTCAACGCAACAAACAAAAAATCTACCATTTTCTACCAGATCGCGTGGCATGGGCGCGGTGATTACATCGCGGTGACGCTACAAGATGGCGCTAGCCGCGCCGTCATCGTACACCAGCTGTCGAGGAGACGCAGTCAATTGCCGTTCTCTAAGGCTAAGGGCTTGGTGCAGTGTGCCCTGTTCCATCCCGTTACGCCTAGGTTGTTTGTTGCTGTAAGTATATCATTTTAGAAGATTTTACCGTGATTTAGAGGGGTTTGTTTTATTTCAAAAAACAATTTTGCATTCATGTTAAATCTGAATTAACGGTGTAACCGCCGAAGCTAAGAGTATCTTATATTAAGTTTATGAAGAACACGATGTTAGCCTTACTTACAACTAGTAGGCTCAAAGAATGCATTTTTTTAATTATGTAAAAATGATTGGAAATATTGAATCGGATCTTCATTGTTTTTATTTGATTTGTTAAGTTTAGTTTTAACTCAAACTTTCAATTTGGTTGTAACTAACATGATTTTTTTTTTTAATATTGCAGACACAACGCGTGGTTCGCATCTACGACCTAGTGAAGCAAGAGTTAGTGAAGAAGCTGTTGACGGGAGCCCAATGGATCAGCTCAATGGCTGTGCATCCGGCTGGAGATAACTTATTGGTGTCGTCTTATGATCGGAAGTGCATGTGGTGAGTGAGACATTCTAACATAGTTATTTCCATTTAAAGTTTTAAACTTGTAATTCTGTAAGCTAAGAAAAATAATTGCTACAAACGTAACAACGTGTGTACCGCGACTTGACTTCTAAGTTTTTATGCACAATAAGGCCGTAAGGTAGGTAGGACAGGACAATAATTGTCTTTAATACTAAAAGTCTTTTTATTACGCTTGCAAGGCTGATTCTCATGAAATTCGGCATAGAGTTGCTCAAGTCCAAAAAAGATATATGTAGTATACTTTTCTTTTCAGGAATATCTAGTTTCTCATGATTTGAGGTCCGCGTGAAAGAATCATTAGCAGAATCTAGATTATTCATAATTGCGTTTGAATCTCCAGGTTTGACCTGGAGCTGTCATCGAAGCCGTACCAGACGCTGCGCCTGCACGGCGGTGCGGTGCGCGCGGTGTGCTTTAGTCGGCGCTACCCGCTATTCGCTACCGCCGGCGACGACCACAATATCGTTGTGTCGCACGGAATGGTCTACAAGTTAGTATAACATAATAATAAATAAATATCAGGGATTTTTTTGTACACAAAATACTACTAATCTAAAACTTATCTCTAACACAACATATTACACTGCGCTTTTCTGTAACTTAAACTTAATTTCAATCTTGTTATTGCAGGCTTGCGAAGTTCTATGGGCATCTAAACTTACTTACCAACATGCCATGAAACAAAATAATTATATTGCTAAACTTCTCTACTTTTTCAGTGACCTCCTCCAGAACCCTCTGCTAGTGCCTCTGAAGCAGCTCCGCGGGCCCGAGAAGCGCGAAGACTTGTGCGTCCTAGACTTGCGCTTCCACCCCACGCAGCCCTGGCTTCTCGCCGCCGGAGCAGACTCCACGCTGCGATTGTATACTTGAATATATACGTTACTGACGATGCGCTGTTTTATTGACGATGAAAATTTAAATGGATTCTTTATAGGCTTCCATAGTCAAAGATGTTTAACAATGTAATGTCGTAGTAATCAAGGTTTACTAATGTTCCACCAGATCATCATTTTAAAACTGTATAAAAAAATATATGGCAAGTAGAAGATCCACGAGCACACAGGCTACGAGGTTAAGTGAGATCTAAAACCCATGCACATTTGAATTCTCAAGATGACAATCACAAGACTGCAATCCTAAGACTCCAAATGCGTTGCCAACCCTGAGGACTAGGATGGAATGCTTCTATCCTAATAATTTCACCGGTTGTTTTATCCCTACGCCGGAACACAACAATGCGTACACTGCTGTTCGGCAGTCTGCATGCAGCAGATGGTTCGTTATAGACGATGTTCTTAAGAAACTATTTTGTCTTGTTGGTTGGCATGAAGTTTGTCTTCGCGGCACTTTATATTGTGATAATACCCATTAAGCAGTGCTAAGACCTGCCCTTAAAAGCCCGCGAGCCAACAGGTCTGCCACACTAGGAATAAATCAATAAAATACGTAGTTGTGGCTGTATATACTTGAATTATATAAGATTTTTTTGATAACTATGAAGAAAATACTGTTTTACCACTGAACCAAATATAAAATTGGTGGTAAATTAATTATTGTTGCTACCTGATGCCCGTTTCACAAAGCAACAAGTTACAAATTACAAGCGGAAGTCTCTTTCTAACTCCTTTTGCTAGAAAGTGAGTTCCGCTTGTAATTTGTAACTTGTAGCTTCGTGAAACGGGCCACTGGGGCGCGTTTTATAAAGCTACAAGTTACAATTTTACAGGTCTAAACTGGCAACACTGCTCGAATGGCTGTGGCCCGTTTCACGAAGCTACAACTTACAAATTACAAGCGGAACTCACTTTCTAGCTAAAGGAGTTAGAAAGAGACTTCCGCTTGTAATTTGTAACTTGTAGCCTCGTGAAACGGGCCTCTAGTCGTTATTGGTCGAGGTTGTGTCAAATGGAAACCTGTAACCTGTAAATTGTAATTTGTAGTTTTATAAAACGTGCCCCTGTAGTCGGGGAGCCGACACCTACATCATTTCCTTTTTAAGGTTCCGTAGTCTTAGGACTGCAAATGCGTTGCCAACCCCAAAGACTAAAGTGGAAAGCCGAACACCGGACCACAAAAATGCAGTTGTGTCACCACTCGCTGGGGCACGTTTTAAACACAACCTCGACCAATGACGACCAGCTATTTGAGCAGTGTTGCCAGTTTAGACCTGTAAATTGTAACTTGTAGCTTTATAAAACGTGCCCCTGAGGCCCGTTTCACGAAGCTATAAGTTACAAATTACAATCGGAAGTCTCTTTCTAACTCCTTTTGCTAGAAAGAGAGTTCCGCTTGTAATTTGTAACTTGTAGCTTCGTGAAATGGGCCACTGGTTGTACTTTACCACTAAAAGTACATACAAGATATTTAAAAGAAATACTATCATGACTACGTAGATTTCGTTGGTTCTTAAGTTACAGGCGAATAAAATGTTTATACGCCAAATAAATCAAAACAATCAAATCATCTAAGATAGCTCCAAAACTATAATAAAAAAACTACCACAACGAACAGCTTCAATTTACTGACAACACTTGATATTCACGTCAACTAAGGTAGAGTATACATTGAAGTTATTATTATATTTATGATATCATTATCTTCAATGAGAACCTCCTCAAAATGTTCAAAAACTCACAGTAAAACAGTTTGGGACCTTCATCCATAAGCTGTATTTCTTTTGACTTACCCCAGGAATGCAATTGTTTCAAAACCAACTTTTTTATTAAATAATTAGCCTTTATTGACATAAAGTGGTTTAAGTATGTAACAAGCCTAATAAAGCTCTGTCCGTCAGGAAATGCCAATTTGACATTTGACAGCTAACTCCCGTGATTGGTTCGTCTGTAATAACGGCGGCAGAAACGAAAACCGTGATTGGCCAGTTGCAACTTCAAAGGCGAGGGGGGTGCATTTGTAGTTCATATTTTTATTGTCGTCCGGCGTTCGCTTGGAGCGTGCACTTTCGCTTCAGTCTTATTTTGTTTTGTTTGTTTTACGCCGGCGGGCGCGTGAATCTCGATAGTGAGTTACGCGGTGTTATTTATATTTTCGTCCGACGGGCAGCGGTCGGGATACGCATATCTTTAACATTCGTAACCGTGAACGGATATTTTACATGTGGAATACGAACAGTGTATTTATTTTGTTGGGAGTTTGTGAGGCTAGTGTTCGTTATTCGGTGATGGTCGGTTAGTGCGATGTCGGAAGCGACCACGCCGACGGGCGATGCGCCCGCGTTCGAGCTGGACGACCGTGATGCGGAGCCCCGGACTCCGATGAAACGGCTCGGCTCTACGAGAAAGCTTGCTGCATTCAACAGTGAGTTCCCAAAAGCTTTCACTTAAAATACAATAGTACTGGCCGGTTAGGTTTGCCGCGTTTGGAGTACGATTCAAATTTTGAATGTTCTGTATGAGTTGAGTTATATTATAAAACTCTAAATTTAAATAAGTACCTATCATTCTTATTTTATATTGCAACTACTTAACACAGGTTGCTGCTGCTGTTTTATTTTCAATTTTCATTGTATAGTTTACTTTTGTGCAAACATTCTACATAATATTTTCTTACATAAACAAAGACTCATTGTCTACTTGTGAACTTAAACAGTGAGAGAGTAAAATTATTAATTAGTCTCATTAGTTATTCACTTATAAGAATGAGTGCTAAACTAACTTTCTGTTTCAATCCTTTCCCATTCCAGTTCCTTGATGCCTGAAGATATTTTGAAGACCAGAACCCCTCCCAAAATCGTCTGCTCCCATTCAAAATGATCTAAAAATAAATTGTGTTTTCTCACTGACTCTTATCTGATTTACTGGTTCTTTGTTACTTCATCTTGGGATCACTCCTGACAGTATAATGCCAGTGTCAACAAATCATGTTCTGTCAAACTGTGTTATCTGTGTGATGTTTGAGTAACTCGGCCATCTTAGCTACTGTATGTGTGTATAAGATAGCTGCTCACAACTTAAACTCCTGTTTGCCTGGTAACGGATCAGGGCCAAATTTTTAGATGTTTTTATTTAAAAAAAATGGTTTGTGTTGTTTTGTATCAATCAAGAGACTAGAATTTAGAATTGTTTTTTTTTACAAAAAATATTCAATGAGTTAGGATTGTATTAAAATGTGAATGATATTATGTCTGACCAATTAATTAGATATCTATTTAGTTATTTGGTATTCTCATTAAAATACTAGATTTTACCATACATAGAATTTATTTAACAGCGAATATTTTCGCAGCTTTCAAAAAATTCTAGGATTCAAATTATCCCATATCTTTACCCAGGACTTAACAATATGTTTAGCTGATCAAGTATGGTTGTCACAAACTTTATATAAGTATACATCCTAATAATCTTTCTTATTTCAAATAGTAGGGTGAATCTAGGCTTATCCCTTTTTCATATCTACAAGACTTAGCAGTGGTGGGAGTGGTGGGACCTTGTGCAGAGCCTGTCCGGATCGCTACCATCATCTTATCCTGTAACATACCTTCAAGCAGCAGTGTTCGCATTGCTGTGTTCCGGTGTGGGGATAAGACAACCGGTGACGTTACTAGCATAGAGATATTCCATCTTAGTCCTCAGGGTTGGCCACGCATTGGTGGTCTTACGATTGCACTTTTAAGATGGTAGTCTTGAGATTGCAAATGTCTAATGGGTCATGGATTCCACTTACCATCAGGTGGCCTGGGCGCTTGTTTGCCTTCCATAACATAAAAAAACTGCTTGCATTTAGTTTTTATAAATTCTACATTGATACCGAACTAGCGCTGATGTTCAGTAATAAAAACCTTTTTATATGCCTTGCTTGTGAGTAAAGTAAATGTTTGGAATTACAAAATATATAAAACTCTTACTCTTACTAACTGACAGAAATGCACAGCCTAAACTGCTGAACTGGTTTTATTTTGGAGGCAATAAGCGAGGATCTTTCGAAAATCGACCCCCAATCATTTTTTTTAGTACACCCCTTAGTTAGGTATTTGTTTTTTTTTCTCTTAAAAATCAAAGGTTCCGGCATGAAAGATTAAATTTCTTATTCTTATGAATTGATTCGAGCATTCAGTCATAAGCAAGTCATAAGAATAAAAATAACTACGGTGCCAGTATTGGTGTGTAGTGAAATAAAATTTAAAGAGTGGAATGGTTCATAGGTATTCCTGGTCCGTCAACTTCCGTAGCTTTTTCCTTCCTTGTCTAACCTTTCATCCTGTTTTGGACGATTGTGTGTCATCAACTCATCAACTTCTGACCAGCACAACAAATTAAATTTCATAACTATAACAATGATATCTCTAAATACGTTACAAAACGCGCAAACGTGTTCTCCGCCACACCGGCGATATTCCGCAGCTGGCTTTGTTTACGTTATGGGTTCGATTCCGGCGATCGCCTCTAATTTCGTAGTACAGACAGATTGATAACAGCAAGCGTCGAACCAATTTTTTTGGTACAAAGTTCGATTCTCACAAATATAGATACGTATATACCTTTTTAGTTAGGTATGTCTTGACGATTTTATGGGGATCGCAGTCAGAGACAGAGAAGTATTAGTGATATAGCTTTGACTTAATATTATCTGCACACTTTAGTACCTTGCCTCTTTAAAGTCTTTGAAAGGGTAGTGCCTCAGTTCAAACATGACGTTACAGTGACAAAGCACTAATTTGTGCAGCTTCTTATTAGAAAGACCGTACCTACCTACTAGAAGTTCATCCTGGTGGGTTACCATGAGATGGCTATGCAATTAAGTTTAAGAAGAGTATACAGGACAGAGCTATAGCAGTTATACGGCTCTGTCTCTCTCTCTTACTAACAAACGTACACACTTACGCATTTATTATACGAACGACAGGATAACTAGCAATTTACTCTACACCGCAGCAGAATGCAGGCGCCGGCCCCGCCTTAATAAATTATGAATTGGTTTACTCAGAATATTCCATCTCAGACCAGATCGCAGATTAGGTAAGTTGACTGACACTCGCGGAATTTCCTGGTCGACATCAACACTTAGCTGAGTGCCTAGACACCGTGATTAACATTGAAATAGGCTCTATTTAGCGCCTTGGGCGCTTAACGATGTCGTGTTTACTTATGTTAAGTAAATGCCGACTATTTGTACTAGTTTTGCCTGTTTTTACT
This sequence comes from Acleris literana, assembly GCA_946894065.1. NCBI lineage: Eukaryota > Metazoa > Arthropoda > Insecta > Lepidoptera > Tortricidae > Acleris > Acleris literana. The sequence continues at coordinate 18,382,805 of OX335683.1, read as the reverse complement.
CGACTGAAGGAAGGTAATATCAAGTTGATACATGCCTAACTAATTGCAATTAGATAAGTGCATTAAAAAGCGGGTTACTGCGATGAGAAGGTTAATTAACTTTAGATAGAGCAATTGTACTGATAATAACGATAAAGATAGAAAATTACAATTACAGATACACGTTCTTGCGTATATTATAAATGCGAAGTTTGTTCCGTTTTCATGAGTCAACGCCTCAAACCAATCGATGTTGCATTGGTGCAGAGATAGGTTATGGCCCGTAGACGGATGCAGGGTATGGGTGAGGACCAAAAAGTTGGACCATAGTTAACCGAAGTTAACCATACAAACAACGAAGTCGAAAAAAGTTCCGTTGTGCGACGAAAAGTATCTCTACAATTGTATCGCTAATTTTCGTGTCACAACGGAAAAGTTTCATACAAAATTTAATTGAGGGAGTTAGCGTGCCCAACTTTTTGGTCCTTACCCGTATGTTTTTCCCGGAAAATCAACCAATTTTTGAGGTGACACTATTTGTAAATCTCAAGAAAAAGCTATGGTCTCTCTCACATATATCGGTAATGCTATCATTGCCTTCTTGTGTCTCGCTCTTGGATGGTAAATATTTATTTTACTTTAAAGGAAAAAAAAATAGATTTAAAATAGAGAAAGCAACGGGTCGGTAGATAAGAATTGAGAAATTACACAAAGTATAAACAAATTAAAACGAATACATAATAATTTACATTCGGTACAGTTCTCTAGATAAAGTAGCATATTTTATGAATATTTAAATGAAACTTGCATATCATCAACTCATGTTAATTTTCACCAGGAATGTGATATTTTTAAAGATAAGGAAACTAGGCGAATCTGTGAGTGTAATTTTTTTAATTACTTCACAAACTATGTACAACCAAACCTACAAATAAAGCCTTATAAAGCCGACAACAGCATTTTTAACATTAAAATTCCTTTCACTTAACCTATTTGTTTAACTAAACGGAATAAATATTTGCGTAACACCATAAGTCTTCAACGAGCAGTTAATTAATCTCTTAATTGCTGAGACTGCGCCGGCGCTGCGATTGGGGCTATATTGTTGACATTGTTGTTGTTATTTTGTCTTTACGATGGATCAACAATACCTACCTCAATCTTGAAAATCAAAGTTTAAAGTTACGTAAATTTCTCCAGATTTTCAATTTGTCTTTTTCCAGATTTTCTCGAATAACGAGTAAAAAGGACAGACGTACAAAAGTTTCTAATTTCTATTGCTGAACGTTACCAACTATAGAAATCAAAGAATATGTATATACCTATATTGCGTTAGCCCATTCCTATCAATTCCCATACATTTTATCAGATTTCCGCATTAAGTAGAACTGTTGTAGAAAACAACTTAGCTGGATATACAAAAAGAGGGAAGAATTAAATTTTCTTTCCGTCGTGTATTGATTTTTAATTCAAAACGCTGATGTAGAATGCAACTTAGTTAGCTATGCTGAAGAAAATAAGAATGATTGAACTTTCCACCTCAAATGTGGAGTTTTTTCATATTTTTAAGTTAGGAATACGTAAAAAGTAGGAGATAATCTCAGTACCAGAAATTTACCCAGACTGAGTACGCTGGTGTCTGTCTCATAAAGTAATGTTTCCGTCCCCGTTTCCTCCTGCTAATGAACAAATGATGGTAATGTTGTCTCTGGTCGGTTGTGACATTGGCCACTTCCGGAGCTCCTGCGTGGGCGCCTCCCCTGATTCGAACTCTCGTTCCGTCCGTCCCTTTCTCTCTAGGAAACTCTTTCTGCTAAGTGCACCATGGATCATGCGCGATAAAGAGGAATGAGTAAAGATAAAGCTTTAGCGGACCACAGAATAATAGAGGCGGTATACAGGTTGGTACTCGATAAACTGTACATATCGAAAGGGATGACATTTTAGGTTAATTTATAGGTAAAACATTTTTTTTTTTAATTTAGCTGCTGGTTTTTTTTTTACAGATTTTCAAACTTTTTAATAAAGTTGGGGTAGTACATTTTCTTGTGACGGTGTAACTTTTGATCTAATAGCCCAAAAAAGATAAAATATGCATAGTATTGAGATTAGTTAGATTTATAATAATTGATAACAATATTAGACCAATTAAAAAAAAATAACTGCTTTTTTTGTGGAAAATTACTGCAAAAATATCATTTTGTTTTAAAAAAAAACACGATTTTCTCAAAATTATGCAGATATTTTACATTTTTTTTTTAACGTTTTTAGATCTAAAATTCAACGAGGAATAATAATAAGCAAAAAAAAAAAATGAAATATATACAAAATTTTGAGAAAATCGTGTTTTTATGAAAACAAAATGTCATTTCTGCTGTAATTTATTAAAAAGTTTAAGAAAAAAAAAGTGGCAATTTTTTTTATTTTTTTTTTACCGATAAATTTATCTTAAATTTCATCCCTTTCAATTATGTACAGTTTATCGAGTACCACCCTGTATACTCGTAATACTCGTAGAGGTTCTATTGTTTGTCGGGTAATGTTGCCAGAAATTGCAAACTTTGCACACTAAAATGGCAATACTGGTCAGATATTCCATACAAGTTACGACAAAATGCTGCTTGAATACGCCTGAAGAATAAAATTCTAGATTTGTATTTATAAAAGTTCCAGATAATCCGATCGGAGTCCAGTCATCGTTATAAACTTGCGGACAGACAGCGGAAGAGTAGACAAATTGTGATTATCATTGGGTGATTTTCAGAATACGTAACAAGCAATACTACTTTGGAGTACATGGGTATAGGGGAAGGATTGTGACTGGGAATGTTAGGGGGAGCTGTCCAAGTTTGTTAACGATATTATGGTGAAGCGGTGCCAAGTTTTTAACTCGATTAGCTTTGACTCTGCTTAATTAGGATAAGCTTTGTAAGTTAAGCGTCGGGCGTTGAGTTGTCCCTAGTTTAGGCGTAATTTGATAGAGGAGGCAGAATGGTTCCGTACTTCCAACTTTGAATCTTCTAATACTTAATACGCTCTTCGTTTGTGGCGAAATAGTGAAAAAGAGACCGCTAACGATCCTAACGTACGAAGATAATACATCAAGACCAGTTTGTTTGTCTACCACGGTGTGGATTCTTTAAAACCGTTTGTACAAAGATTTACGACTTTTACGAATAGTAGTTAGACGATTTCCTCTTTTATTTTTTACGTCTAAGGTGGTTCAAATATTTTTCAATATCATTGGCAGTTTGATCGTGAGCGCGGTTGCCCGGATCTTAGAGCAAAAAAACGATCTGGCAGTTTTTAAAACTTCATTTGCCAATCGGATTTAGTACCTACAAAAAATGGAACTGTCAGTTTTAAAGCTTTGTGCGCCAATTAGTTGTTATTTTATTTTTAATATTATTATATATGCTTTAATATCCATTACTAATAATAACTGACTGTCTTATTAAAAACCTAGTTGACAGATAAAATGACCAGCAAGGGTAGCACAAGTTGTAATTTCTCGTTTTTCGCTCAGTGCGTCTGTAATACAGACGGAGACTCTGTATCCTTACTGATTAGATAGAAAGGGAGATCCGAGCGACAAACAAGTCGCAAGCAAGTTGTGCTAGCCGCCCTGATATTGAGATCCTAGGACCGAATGTGTTAAATAAGGATAAAGCCAACGTCCTACGAGTTTGCGGCCGGCCGCGAGGATCGACAATTCCTACGCCTACGTTCCTATTTATTTTATAACTAGCCCGACTCGAAATGCGAGAGAGCTGCACTTTATACTCTTAATGTTCTGATCTTGTACATTGTACTTGTAATTTATACTTACTTGTTTCTCTGTTTAGAAAAATTGGTAATACCTGTGTGAGACGCTAAAAAGAACAACCTCGAACTCATGAATTGAAAAGTATGTCCTTCCCCTGGGGTCAAGCTATCTAAATCGGTTCTGAGTTTTAGTACTGGAAGTGTGACCAAAAAGCAGAAATAAAAACACTTCGCATTTTATAATAAGTAGGTATTAGCTGAGATGATAAAAGGAATCTGTGTTTTCCTTCCTGCTAGTAATGTACTCGTATAACCATATTATCTAGTTCGCTAGATTAGTTGTGTCTCTATCAGTTTAAATAATAGGACTACCTTGGCAAAAACTGTTTTAAACTACAATTTGTTCAAGCGGCAACCGCCAAGAGAGCAGCAGATTTTTGTAAACAATTCGAACGTGTTGTCAATTTCACTTTAAACAGTGCCCTTATTTTTTAAACTCTTGTCAGACCGAATTCTACCGCTTTGAATTGGATAGTGTAATATGGCTTTAAGTTAAGACCAGCAGGACTTTCGCGTAACTAACTCGCAATCACGATGGGCTTCAAAACAAAACAATTGGTTTCAATTTGTATGCAGACCAGCCTTCGATTTTCAAAATGAAAACGATCGTGATTGCGAGTGTGTTTACGCGAAAGGCCTGCAGGGGCACGTTTTATAAAGCCACAAGCTACAATTTTACAGGTCTCAACTGGCAACACTGCTCAAATGGCTGGTCGTCATTGGTCGAAGTTGTGTCAAATGGAAACTTGTAACCTGTAAATTGTTATGTAGCTTCATAAAACAGGCCCCAATTCCCAATACATATTTTCTCAGAATACAAAACTATAACACGCTATAACGACTTTAAACGGAGCGTCGCATCGCATTCAAAGAGTCGTTGCATTCGCGAAGATTATTCAATTGTGACACCTTCCTTTGATCGATGAATGATGCATGCACTGCCTTCTACGTAGCGTCAAAGGAAATCACAACTAGTCGCGATGTCAACGCATTTAGATGAAATGGCGTATTGAAACGTTTAGTTGATTTATGTTGCTTATTTATTCTGGTATGTAAATTGTAGAGAGTAGACTAGAGATGTGATGGATTTGAGAAGTTATTGTAAAGGAATATGGTTCAGTAGATTGCTAAAATAGTTATTATGGCCTAGATTGATCGCTTTTATTTAACTTAGAAATTACAGAGTTTTTGCTAGTTTTACTGCCCCAACTGTTTAAATAAATATGCGACGTACGGAATTGATTTCTTAATGAATTGCCTTCATCAACGTAGGTCAAAAAAAAATGGTTTGACTTTGTAATAGGAGGGCAACAATCTTTTATGTGTAAACCATCACATTTTTGCAACATGAACAATTTGACAACATTACTAGCTTTCTCCGAAAATCGCCCTATTTTTTTTTCTTAATATTTTCATTAGATGTTGTTTGAATAAAGAAATTACTATAATGTCGATGTTGTGATGTGTATAGTACCACAAATCACTAAATCGTTGCACCATCCCTCTCGCTCATCAAGTAGGGCCCAACAGGCAACGAATAGCGACAATAACCACAGATTACATAACAGCTTTCTATAGGCTAAGGTATTGCTATATTAAAAAAACCGGCTAAGTGCGAGTTCAACTTGCGTGGAGAGGGCTCCGTACATTATTTTTTTTGATAAATTCTTATAGGTTTTCCTGTAATCTACAAGCTATGAACTATATTTTGTATTTTTTTCAAAATTTTAGTCTCAGTAGTTTCGGAGACCGGGGGGGAGGGGGTGGGGTTAATGGTCAATTTTCGTCTTCTTTCATGAATAAAATCAAAACTATTTATTTTACAATAATAACAAAAATATATTTGAGATCCTCATAACGAGCCCTTTCATTTGATATATGTATGAATATGATACAGTAAGGTTCGCAAAACTATTTTTATTAAAGTTTCTAATTCGTCCCCCTAAAATGAACCTTATTAAAAAAAAAAATTACTTTGCACATCTGTATTTGGGTCATCAATTTACATTATGTGTACCAAATTTCAACTCATCGGTCCAGTAGTTTCGGAGCAAATTGGCTGTGACAGACGGAGAGACAGACGCACGAGTGATCCTATAAGGGTTCCGTTTTTTAATTTTTTATAAGGGACCCTAATAATGTCTCGTGATACGGCTCCCTCTAGGGTCTATGCTTAATGCATGCGATGGTATCCGGCAGGCGTTGCGGCCGCTATCGGCTCACGAGCCTCATTACCGATTCGCGAAGCGCGTGCTCCCTCGACGATGTTTTATTAATCTGATTGCTATTGCAACGACCGCTTTATTTTAATAACTATTACTTGTGTTACTATTATCCCTGATATAGGCTTACAAGTTTAGAAGCCATTGAAATCTGAAATTTGACTACTTAAATTACAATACTTTTGTCGCGAATCTATGGTAACTTCGTGTGAACGTTTCCTTATATTTTTTTGTTGGTAACACTGGTTGAGCATAGTAAAGATGTAATGACTTTATTTCAGTGGGGAGCGGGAAAGTGGTGAGAGAAGAAAACGATTGAAAAAAGGAGCCCGTCTGTTTGTTACCTTTCATGGCTAAACCGCTGAATCGATTCCGATGAAATTTGGTATGGAGATAGTTGGAGTCCCGGGGAAAGACATGGGCCACTTTTTATCTCGATCAGTCCCGAGGGAATAGCGTTAAACGATTTCTACGCGAACGGGAGTCGCGGGAAACGGCTAATATATCATGAAACCAAATAAGGACACGACGTCAATTTAATAACAAGTACAATGTACATTAATATGGATAAATACACTGATACATGAAATACGTAACCATAAAAAGGAAGTGTGAACGTTTGAGGAAAATAATAATCGCGCTAAAAATGAGCATATTTCAAACAGGCCTTTGTGGGTTAATTGTATTGCTGCTATGATGTTAACTGTTGTTAAAATACACTAAAATAAGTTCATGACAAAAATGAGTGTACTTTTCAAATTCAAGCTTAAACTTACAACATTTATACTAAACTTAAAAGTCTTATTATCTCTCTTTCCTCTGGAACCGTACATTTTCCGGGATAGTGCCAATGTGCTATTCCGTGATAGCCTGAGTATAATCTATCTCTGTACCAAATTTCATCCAGAGCCATTCAGTCGTTCTGCAATGGCGCACAGTGGGGCAACGGCGGAATTATTTCAATTTTGGGATAGTCATCAGTAGTCACATTTTTTATCTGATATGTATATAAAACATTTCAAATACCTATGATCTAATAAAATATTGCATATATATGTTATTTTTATAAAGAAATTAGGCCGCCAAACTCGTACAAATGAACTCGCATGAAATAAACGTTAAAAATACCTTGCATTTGCAAACGGTGTATTCCTCTCAAGTTATTGATTTTGTTTAACATGTTTCATTTATATACAAGAAACATTATTCCTACTATTGTAAATGAAATAACATTTATGGTTTCTCTTAAATTATGAGTAATTTTAGGGCTATAAGAATTTGATAGCATTTCTCCCCTAAATATTACATTTCATTGGCTATAACCTTTTAGCTACAACGACCCTCAAGCTCTAATACAACAATATTTACACATTATTTAATCTAGATCATTATTTTATTGGTTCAAGCTGCAATAATTTGCAAACTTTTTATTACTACCTCATTAAGTGAATGAGCTTATTTTTCTAAGAAAAATACTTAAATGCGTTATCGATGGTAATGAGGGCAATTACAAAGACTATTAAATTATAAAATAGTATAAAAAGGGTATTTACAACATTGTGCATCATTTACTTTTGTGAATTCAATAAAGCAACACCTAATTGTACATTTTATTTTAAGTTCAATCAATGTAGGTTTTATTTAAAACATTAGTTGGAATGATTTTATTACACTTATAAATATATTTAAAATGTGTTTTTTTATCCATTAACCTAAAAAAAACAATTAATTCCGCGGCTCCATACAACGTGCACCACTGTGTGGCGTGATTAAGTATCAAACATTCAAAATTTCGCATTCTTAATATTGGTAAGAGCTTAAACCATTTTGGCAGAAGCTATTTAAAAATAAACATGCTACCTATTGCACGAGCTGATGATTATTAATTGTATGGGTCACAGGTGTAGTTCCATTTCGAGACGATGGGATCAATTTGCCATTGAATGTCCCATTGACCTAGCGAATTAAGCCCCGCGATAGCTAATGGAGTACGTAGATCAATAGGTAATTAGGTACCATGGATGTACATGCCAAACCGGTCAAGTGCGGATCGGACTCGAGCACCGAGGGTGCAAAAGGATTTGAATTCGATTTCGAATCACCGCGAGCGCAACTCACTCTTCACTACAAGTATTTGTTGTTTTCTTCAGGTGTGTTATTCTCTCAAAAAACGGCGGCCGGCGAACGGACGAGCGAATAAAAGCGGCGAGTTTAAGTAGTCCCGTCCGACCGAACAAAATACATTTTAGCGCGTGCATTGTCAATTAGGGAGCCTTATACGTTGGTGAAGTCATGCTGCCAAATAGAATACACGCGCTAAAATGTGTTTTGTTCCCTCTGTCGGGACTACTTAAACTCGCCGCTTGGACCTTCACTCGAGCGAACGATCACCTTTGCTTGTTGAGAGAATCACCACCCAGGGTTTGTACTATAATCGTACCATTTTTTTCTAAAGCTAGTTTGGTTGGGATGATTCTTAGCAATTTTTTATGCAAATCGGTTGAGCCGTTTAAAAGATATCGGCAGAAAGTAGGGGTCCCTATTCAAAATCAAAAAAATCAAAATCAATTTATTGCTCGAAATAATGTTACATGGATCTTGAAAATTAGTTAATACAGTTCATTATTTCGCCTTTAGGGCATGCAATTTGTAGTCATAGGGGCACATAATATTAAAGAAAAAAAAAATCATAAGGTACATTAAATCATTATTAAAGTTAAAAAGTCTAACACATCGATCTACATTTCATAAAATAATCGTCAAGTGAGTAAAATGCTCCCTCAATTAATAATTTAGTAAGTTTAGTCAAGAATGCATTGTTTGTCAAATATGTCCATACAAGGAAGAGAATTATATATTTTGATTGCCATTTGATAACAGTTTCTACGACAGTTTTAATTAACATTTCGGAGCTAATAGAGCCCTGTGGGTAGTGGTACGCTTACCCACATTACACTTTTTTGTAAAAAGTTCAGTATTCATTATATCGGGGGTTCTTTACTATTTAATAATTATTAATGTTTTAATAATCCAAGAACAACTTTGATACTGCACACTTTTATGCAGTGCTTTTGTTGTTTTTACTTTTTTACCCCACTCAAAAATGTTGTGTTTACATGTTCCATGGACCTAATCATGTTAGGTTGGCTAACCGTAAAGTTCAAAGATGAGATAGTCAGAAATACTCACTATAACACTACACTATATCTGTAAAGAGCTTAATGCGCCTATCATATTTTTTCCTGCCTGTTAAATGAGCGCTGTTTTCCCAGTAGTTAGGTATAATGAATAAAGCTCTGTACTCAAGTTTCGAGAAATCATTAGCATCCAATAGGGAATAGGTGCACTCATGTGTGTAATGGTTTGCAACAATGTACGTGAGCTCAATGTTAAGAGCATTCAAGGTTTATTTTCTCTATAATAGTTCGTTATCTTTTAAAAAGCTCTAGAGAATTCTCGTCGCTTCTGCTTTATTTATTCTGCTAATTTCGTAAAGCGTGTATTCAATAGCAAACTAGAAAAAGTTAAAATCTTGCCAAGAACCCTTTTAAACCAACCGGTTTACGATGTGATCCGTTAAATTTAACTAACGTAACGGATAATGGAGCTTCCAGACATGTGGAAGTTAACGATACATAGATCAGTGACACTCCCAACTCGTGCGCACATGTGGCCGGCAAATGGGGTTCGAATTTCAAATTAATATTATTAAAAAAAACACAAATAACATGCGGTGTCACTGGCTGAATTGGGTCGTTGTTTCATATGTTGCTTTTGTAAAAAAGTAAAAGAAATGGATTATCCTTTTAGCTGGATGTATATTTTATGTAAGCGTTAATTAAAACTTAAAATTTCATCTATATTCTCATATTTTCCATCGACGATGACGAACATCCTTCCAGTTAAAACTAATCGGTCAGACTTTAAAGTTCACTAGTCTACCCTTTGATTTAACACCTCCGATCGATCCCGACTGCCACCGACTAAATCCGAAGCCATATATCGTACACCGCAAGCTAACTTTACAAATTTACTAAACCCGCCGGCTGGAACTAAGTCCCCGGACATGCACTTTATGTCTATGGTAAACGATAGCTAGAGGGATTAAAATCGGAAATTCCAACACAATACGATTTGATCACTACTTATCCCTCTCTAGTCAGTCGGGCTACTAATGGGAGAAAGAGAAAGGATAGATCTGTAAACTTTGGATTTAGGACTAGTTTGTGGCAGGGTCACAGGAGTTTGTGGTGCTACATCGCGTTACGGCGCCAGGCACTAAGGAAGCGGATTTATGTCCACAATAAACACCAGCTTGCGATAATGACGTCGTTATTCTATATCCTCTATGGAACGCATGGGGCGTTTTAATAGTTTTAAACTTGATAGGAAAGTTGCTGGCCGGTCAGACTTTTAGCGCGAAGTGGGAATACAAAATGACCGGTGTGTGCCTATAACTGTCATTCCAAAGTTAAAATTTAAAATGACGGATCGTTCTTAAACAGCGTGTTTATGTATTAAATATATATTTGTGAATCAAAACATTGTAAATCAAAGTTTCTAGTGTGTAAATGCCCATGAACTCGTATCTGGATTTGAAGCTAAATTTAGCTGTTTCGGTTCAACAATAATTTGTCTTCCTGCCAAACGCAGTGGGTGGAGTTCTCCCCTCAACACCGTTATCATCAGGATTAATGGACTGGAAATGTGCTGATCCTGGCTTGAACACGAGCTATGCAAAGGTCTAAAGTCTATATAGTGAGATAATACATTAGTCTCCTCGCATATGTGGATGACAGCATTTTCAAATTCGTCTAACTGTCGTCAAAAAGTTTACTGTTTGTGCGAATTGGCCAATAAGGGAAAGTTGACGGCGTGACATGTTTACAAATGCACCAGAAATATAGCGCAATAGGTACAGACTAAAGTGCTATTACCACAACATTCTGGCCCTTAAATGTACACTATTAGCTTGATTAGTATACTTATACCTCGAAGTAAAACTTCCTTAGGAAGCTACTAATCGTGGCTCTTGAACATATTTTATGGTCCGTAATGTTAAATCGCACTGCTAAGGATCAAGATTTTATAAACGCTATTTGTAACCAAAGAATTTCTGACTTCAGATACCTAACATTAAAGCTCTGTCGCCATCGCAATATACAAAACGGAGATATGACTATGGAGGCAAAAAGAGAAAGGTTGTAAACAAGTCGCCGGGAGAGCTACCCGTTATATCGAGCTCTTGTAAATAGAACAAAGGATTCAACGACTATATCAGGACGAATATTTTCCTGTTACACAGAAATTGCTCTTCATAGAATTTGTGAATACTTCCTTTACATCTAACTCACTTTGTATTGTGCAGTGAACACGAATATTCATGAGTGTGACGAAAGCTAATAACTTTTTCGATTGTAACTAATAACTATAATTTAGCACTCGTTATTTTTCTAAAGAGAAACATTGCTTCATTAACATTTCTTTCAGCAGCAACCTTGAAACTTCCGCATAATTTAGTAATCCCTCGAAACCACCGATTATCTAAAGAATCTATTCAACGTGTTTTAATGTTATTACATGTCGTAAGAAACTTGATATTTCTTAAACAGCAGGAGCAATTAATATTGTTCAATGGAAGACTTTATATACGACAGGTTTGCCGCCTGTCGCCAGTCTGTCGTACAGACTTTCCTGTAGCGCGAAGTGAATCACAAAGTTTAATTATCAGCATAATAATGGCGGCGGGCCAACTTGCCGCCAATTGACTTCCAATGTGTATTACTGATAGCCCATTGTGTGTTTTGAATTCGGAACGCAAGCAGTTAAACGGTTTTTACGTTCGATCGGGCAGATAGAGCTGTGGTCCGCTCGCCGTCGCGGTGTCGTGGTGTGATTCAACGGACGCTATATTTAGCTGCCCGCCGCCGCCTGAATGGAGCCACGCCTCGTACACACTCCAATCGTACACCATGCTCTAATTCAGCCACAAAGACACCTCTCTATCCCGGTCTAATAAAAGACACCAAAAACGCCAAACTGACAGCGGGGAAACCTCTTTTCACGCGTCGGAAAAATAAGGTCAGCCGGCGAACCCAAGATTAAGCTTGAAGGACTTTTAGTACTTGTTCATTCGTGATTCAACCTTTTAACCTTTGCTCTTAAGCGTAGCACGCAATGTTTATTTTCGCTCCCAACGTGAAGATTATTGTTTTATCGTATCGTATCGAATGAATCACTTTTCTCAACAAAGAATATATTGCGATGTCATCAACGGGTAGCGCGCGCGGTCGATTAATTCTTGGTTGTCTGGCTCAATAGATTGGCAATTTGTGTCCGATAGTCTGCGTTGGTAATAATTGGCAGGCGTTGGGTCCCAGGAGCGCCCTGCCGGCAGGGGCCGCGCCCCACCGGTCACCAATTAACTAACGACCATAGCCCTGCACGATAAATAACGCTTAACTAATTACAAGCGATATTAAGTTCCTGGCCGAAATTATGGAGTGAAACAGTTATGGAAAAACAACTCGTGGCGAAACGATGATCATTTTTGCGGGTATCTTGAACATTATTTAATGAGAGATTGTGGGCGAAGCCGGGGAACTGGTTCAAGCCCCTGGCTTCGTTAGAACTATTATTTTCCTATTACACATAAGTATGAGTTAGCTTCTCTGTAATTAAAGTGTCTTGATTTCCACGCGCGTTCTTACGAGTAGGTACTTGGGCTTAATGAACAAGGTCATGCCAAAGCATGTAAGAGCAAAGAGGAACTCGCTAGCTGGCAACACATTGAAACTTTAATTAGGCAACAGGGATACATACATATAACAGTAGTCGAACATTTTGAAGAAGTTTGGCATCTCAAGTCATGTTTGGTGGCCGTATGTACATGACTTGTGCAGTAAGGTTGGATCTATTTATGATGTATAGGACGATACCTACTCATATTGTAACCAAAATTATATCTCCCAGAGAATAGTTGGTTAGTTGTGATTACTTGAGATAGCAGCTAAGGTTAACCAATATTTCATTAAATCCTGTCCATAGTCGAGACATAAAAACATAAACAAAAACAAAACAAAAAGTAAACGGCAGCAAAAGCAATAAAGCAGTTAGTTTACTCTTGAGTTGAACAAGTCAGTCGATCCATTCCCGATCCTGAAAAACAGTAGGAATAGGCAGTAAGCGAAAGCTTTCTGCGAAAGTTAACGACTGTCCTGTCAACATGTATCCAATTGACATTGACGACCACATTGTGCCTTACGTCAATCCTAAACACATTCTTTAATTACGCAGATTACCATTTAACTACTGTCTAGTATTTGTCACGCCTCATTTCCTTGTGTAACAAACAAAAATTAAAAAATGATTTGCTTGTTTCTGGTTCCACCGACGTCGTATACTAGATTATTTTTCAATTTCGCCACATTTTAGAATATTAATTGAATAGAAAAAAGCGTATGCAATTTCACATGATGACTTGTTTAAAATAACGGCCATTTTGTCTGTAATCTTATCTGGAACAGTGAGATGCGTTTAACTAAGGTCACAGTTTGGTGCGGGGCCGTGCGTGATGGAAGCGATAGTGATCGCCTTATCGGTCCGTTATCACTATTATCTCGACTTTCTATCACAATGGTTCATTTCTAAACTGGCTGCGGTAGGCGATTGTTTTCGTCACTTGTAATATAAGTAAATTAGTATAGGTAACAAAAATGCTTTGTGTCTTTTTTCAAGTGCAAAATAACGGTTAGTTATTCTAATCTAAAATAGAAGTTGGATTTTTTTTTTTACGAATTTTAATAGACACAAAAATTTTGACCAGCTTCAAAAAAAGGAGGTGATTCTAAATTCGGCGAAACTGTTTATGTGTGAATTTTATTTAACAGGGAATTTTGATGGAATAATTATGTGCGCGAAGCGGTAAAATGAAAATCGACAGGAATACGCCTAACGGTAAGTTGTTCAAAGATTCAAATTTTACAAAACAGGACCACGCTGTTACCTCCTCAGTGTTCCTTATTAGTTTTATATCGTAATGTATGTTAGGTTAGGTTAGGTTAGGTTAGGTATTTGTAATAATATAGGCCTTGTTGCCGGAAAAAAAAAGTTCTTATTCTTTAATCAGGATTAGAAAGAAAATCTTGACGGTGCTTATGTTAATAAGCAAGATTATTGCCAACCATTTTTTAAATCGGGTGAAAATTTATTCTATATCGGCGTTTTCCACCGTCGACCTCATCATTATTCATTATCTGAAGTGGCAATGTAATCAAGTGTCAGCGTATCGTAAACATTACACTACACCATAGGCTAATTAGGCTATTATAATTGTCGAATAATGCTTTAGAGATTTAGGTCTAAAATCTCGCCCGATATGTGCAAAAAATTTATCAATATTAGCGGATCTTTTGCACAAATCAGGGAAACACATAGCCACTTTTTCTGTCTGGATGTCTGATCGTTTAGTTCGGTTAAATTACGCAATAGATTTTGATGCGTTGTTTACCATCGTTCGTTCAGATTTCTTCCGAAAGGTTAAAACTAAGTATAATACAATACAATTCAATACAATACAATACAACGTAATATTACGTACGTAGATCGCATGTTATTATAGGTTATTATAGGTAGGGAACTTGGGGACCGGGGTTAAAGTTAATGCGTTCTTTGAGTTGGCTTATGAGTCTTATGGTTGACCAAACTGTACACACTTTCCCTCGTCTCCCATGACCCTATTAAAAATCATTCTTGTCATTTTCAGAAAAATCACTCGTGTTTTAGATTAGACCAGCAAATGTGTTAATCAGATTAGTTAAAAGAGTTGTGGTCTAATCAAGTTTAATTCAGTCTCATGTCTATATTTGCTATCTCATGGCGTTATCTATTTTGGGGAGTAGGTCAAGGTATGAAAAAACTGCGGACATTGCTGCTTATTGGCGGGCTTGCAAAACTAAGCCATCCGGACGGACCCTACATAATGTTATGTACTTATGTCCTACCCGCAAGTTCTGAATTCCTAGTACCTACCAAAAAGTATCTTTGACTGTAGTTAAATTTCCTACTATATCCGCAATGTTAATTGCTTTTATCATATCTTACGATCATCCAACTCCACCATCTCCATCGTCGCAACCTACTTTAAAGATATTCCAACAAATGTTTAAATGTACATCGGGGTTCGAGACAAAGTGCAGTTTCATACACCGTCAGCAATAATTATCAATTACATAAATTGCATGGTAGCTGGCCGCAGACGATGTCAATGCCACTTCTTCAATTAAATAACACCGACTACATTGATGACTTCATGTTGTGACAGAGTATTCCACAGATTTAACCCCCGCGGCAAACAGTAACGTGTATGTCTGTGTCTATGGTATCGAAGCAGCGTAGACCAAATCGGACGCGTTTTTTTTAAATACAAAGAAAGTTTAATCGGGGTAGTTCTTCATTATATCGTCGCCATTCTATCGGGGTTTTATATCTATTAAGATGTTTTTCAACACGTGCTGTAAGCAAAGTGTCTTCTAGGAATGTGCTGCCATTCCACAGTTTTCTCGTGATAAATACATCGTACGTGACTTGGGAGTGAACGCGCTAAAGTATACATACAGATATCGGCGGAACAATCTTTGCGAAATACGTAGGCAATGTATCGAATCCTTGGCTACCTGCTCTGTTGAACGACTTCCAACGTACATACCTTAAGACCTTTTTTAAGTAAGTCCCTTGTCACAAATCGAATCTGCTCAGCGATATATTGTATTGTGTCCCTTGCAAAAAACTTAGATGTGTTATTTTTATTATGTTGGTACACCTTTCGTCTTGATCAAGTATAAACGTAGGCTGTTTGGCATGTTTCCTTTCATTGGAGAAGTATTGTAGTTTAAAAAAAAGACAACTTTTATTTCGTTCCTTATTTGGTGTAACTGGATTTTTAAGTCGGGTACAAAGAGCGATATCGGAAATAAGTGACATAACATAGTTTTTTATGTAATACCCATTTTATTACGATTTTTATACAAAAAATATAACGTTTTAGGTAGTTATTGGATGTTCATCCACGTCAACCCTAACGAACTTTTTAAAATTTACTAACTTAGTTTATAAGTCTTTGTTACTAACATTATTGTGATGCGATTATGGATATTCTTTGTCCGAAATAAATATTTTCATTTTATTTCATTTCATTGAAAATATTTTGATCCAAAGTTCATCTTGTGCCAATAATTCACAATATGTTAGGAATTCCGACATCTTGTTGTTAAAATAAACAGAATTCCAATGTACGAACACTAATTTAACCGCTACTTGTGTGCTGATATGGCGCTTACCAAAAATGGCTGCTTGACATGAAAATGGACTATCGATTTGCAACAGTCGTTAAATAAAAAATAATCTTTGGCTCATGTCATGACGTTTTATGTGTTACATGCCTTATTCATGCACGTCTGTACAAGTCTTTCGGTGAAATAATATTGTAATTGTAACAAAGCCGTGTTGTTCTGACAGTTGAACTAAATTACATTATTAAAGTTTTTAGGAACGGCACTGGTTTGGTTTGCAATTAAGGTCACTGGGTGGGTCGTGATTTGCTTTGGAATACAATTAATAAATAATGACTTAGTTATTTATCTTTTGAAGGTTACATTTTCATTAGTAAGGCTGACTCATACAGTCAATTTACTTGGCTTACTGAAGTGACAATTGACAACTAACAGCTGAATCTGTCCCACTTCTGATTTAAATTACTTAAAAAAAACAGGCAGTTTTTTAAACCGTGTTGTCCTTGAGTTGTTAGGGTGATGGCACCAATGATGGACACTTTTAGCTGACAGGCACCAGTAATGGACAATTCACTCTTAATTCAAAATGTATACGGCCCAAAATTGATTGTTATTAATTTGTTGCGAAACAAATGAATAACCCTTATCTTCTGTAAAATAAGAATCAAGTGTTCATTAGTGGTGCCTTGTCCATTACTGGTTCCATCGCCCTAAATGGTTACTAATCATGAGTATCAAATTTAGCATGGTCTGTTAAAAAATAAAGCGGCTAGATCACTTCGCAGAAATCGACGCGATTTTTAAGTTTTGTCTCTTTCCAACTAGTGGGAAATGCAAAGGAGGTGATGTATAACGTCCCGAAGTGAAGCTCGATGTGAACAATGGGTGCGATTACGAGGTAGCTTCCGGCGCGCTGGCTGCTTGCTAATGAGAGGGACTCAGACCTTGTCTCGATAGCCACTGGGGGAAAAAAGGCGGTTTATATTGAGATTTTGGTCCGGTTTTGCTAAACGGGTAAAAGTCCGATGACATGTTGATACAAGGTTTTTCATAAATATGGTATGAAACTGACTGGGTAACACAGGAATTGCCAGTGAGAATATTGATGAGTATCAGTAGATATTGCCGGTTATTCATGGCGGCATGGATGTTTAACGTCAATGTTGCTGTGCTAAAATTTAATAGGCGCTTGTTCAGATTGCAATCTTAACGCACCGCGGATGTTTTCAGAAATCCGTTAAAGCGACTTAATGACTATTTATTGTCGTCCGCGTCTTAATTACGTGCAGTTTTGATGATATCAGAGCTGTAAAGTACGAAGGTAAAAGTTTTTTTTTTATACGGTCACGGGCCGCGGCCGTCCCTTGCACCTGTCAAATTTACATATTTTATTTTGGTCCGTGGAGCCGTGGAGCGGGAGTTCGAACGCATTTAAAAAAAGTTAAGTGACGTTATAGCACCTGCTGCCAAAAAAACGAATATGATAGTTTTATTTATTATTTAATTTTGGATGATGTTGACCTTTAACTATGGTATTTATTTTATTTTATTTTATTAAAAACGTAAGAACAAAATGCTTTTATTTTAACTTTATATTTTGACTTGGTTTTGTAATGTGGATTGAAAATATTGAGTTTTCGCTGTTTATGTGGGTCTGTCTGTTTTGTTTTAAATTACTCACGAGTAATGATATTATTTAAATATGTAGCTTGATTGATTTAAGTACGGTCGGCCGAGAAAGTGGTCTAACAGTTTTGACAAAAGTTTCTGTGAGATCTAATGATCGCTAAGGTTGACACTTGTCACTGTCATAATATTATTGCAAGGGAAAATCGAACTTGTTGTATCATGACGTGCAAAATGAACTTCAACCGTAGGGTGGTAGACCACATTTTTCGCCGACTGTACAAGTAAGCGCTTTATTTTAGAACATAGGTATACTTAAGTAAGTTGTAAAAAATATATTTAATTATTTAAATAGTTGATTACATTACACTTATTAATACTTAACCAGTCGTTTTTTGCACCAGTCTAGTCTTAGTACTAAGTACCTATATTACATGAATATCGAGATATCAAAACACAACAGCGGTTATAGGTACTTATGTCGTACGGGTCGTACCTACCTAATCGTAATTTTAAGATGGCCGGTTATTTGACGGCCGGTGGGTTAACGCCCGTCTACTTGGTGCACGGCTCGTGTGCGGGGAGAAGTTTTCGCGGGGTGAAGCAGGCGGGGTGGGGGGGGAGCGAGCACGCGCGCCGAGGCGTCGCGTCAGTCTCAGCCGCGCTATGTAGCGGGAATACAGCGTATTAATGTTTTATTTCGCAAACGAGACGCGCACAACTCGAAAATGAACTGCAAACCAATAGGAAAACAGTCAAAGGAGGTCGTGTACAAAGTGTACAAGTACTTCCAATCGCGCAAGAGAGATAAAACGACGTTCGAGCATCAAAATGATATCAACTTGGCTAACACTGTGGCCGCCGCGACCGGCTTGTCGAGCACCACAGTACGAAAGATTGTATGTGAGGGGAGAACATCAGAGTACGATAGCGGCACTGCCACTGCGGTATTCACCGAGCCCTTAAAGAAAAAAAGGAACCCGAAAAAGAGAATAGAAATCGACTGTTTTCTAGAAGGAATCATTCGTCGAAAAGTAATAGAAACCTACGCGCTGAAAAGAATGGTTCCTAGTTTAAAAACGTTGACCGCAGAATTGAAAGAAGAGAACATTTTGAAATGTTCCTATGAATATTTGAGACAAACCCTATTAAGATTGGGATTTGTATTTGAACGCCATACAAGAAGGAGGGTGGTTGTTGAACGTCATGATATAATGGCACAACGATGGAATTACATTCAGGACTTAAAAAAATATCGCGATGAAGGGAAACCCATCATATTCCTAGGCGACACATGCGTGACTGAAAGAAAGAAAAGCAGTTCGACGGGGAACGGTAAAGGACCTCACTTGATAGTCTTGCACGCCGGTGGCCGAAATGGATTTGTTCAAAACGCGTTGGTTATCTTCAACTCTCTGTCAAAAACGGGAGATTATTACGGCGAGTTGAATCAAACTAATTTCCAGAAATGGGTAGAAGAGAAGCTCCTTCCAAATGTCCCTGAGAACTCTGTAATAGTTATGGACAACTCGGCTCCCCATAGCGCTACTGTTAATAGGAAACCAACTATGACTTCCTCGAGGAGTATGCTGCAGGAATGGTTAGAAAGCCGGAATATACCATTTGAGACTTCCATGAGGAAATGCGAGCTCATGATGCTAATAACCCAAACGAATGAAGAGAAAGTGTACAAGGTCGATGACGCTATAAAAGCCAAAGGGCATGTTGTATTAAGAATGCCGCATCTAGACCTAAACGCGATTGAATTGGTGTGGCAGGATGTTAAGAAAGAACTAGACATCATTGCTGGTGATTCGGAATTGAGTAGAAAGAAGGAAGTGCTCGTGACTCTGTTCACCCATTACAAAGCCCTACAGTGGCGTAAAATTGACGATAAAGTCATTAAACGTGAGGACGATTATTTAAAAGCTGATGGAGCGTTTGATGAAGAATTTGACAAGTAAGTATAACTTTAGGTTTTGTCGCTTCATTTATTAATTGTCGCCCTTACCGTTTTTAGCCGACTGCGCGGAAGTACACACTATTATGCGAGTTTCTTTATTAAGCCCTCGAGTCGCACAGTGGCTCTTTAATAACCCGGGTATTGTTAGATTATTTTTCTTGCTAGTTATTGTATATAGATAATATGACTTCAAAATGGCGGACGCTGACGGCCATTTTGACACATTCATTTGTCAATATATTGACATGGCTATCAAATAAAAGGTATTAAGCCGGTTATTTGATATAAGGTAAGCTTGCTTTTTGATCTCATATTTATTATTTTACAGATTGATGGCATCATTGGCCGATAATGATGGCGAGATGGATGAAGAATCGGAGCAGGAAGACAGTGGAAGTGACGTCGATATGGAAGTCGAAGTGGATGTGAATGAATATCCGTTCGAAGTCGATTTGGAATAATTATGTACGTTCCCTACCAAGAATTAGCTCCTATAAACAATTTGTATTCGCTAGGCGTGTCGCTGAGAGTCAATATAATAAATTTATAAACACAAAACTGTCTTTAAATTATTTATTTTCTGTACTAGCTGTTGCCCCCGAATCCGTCGGCGTAGAACTTGGTTATCGCTATTCCCTCGGGACTATTCAATTTTCCGGGATCTAAAGTATCCCATATCCTTCCCGGGGACTCGAGCAATCTCCATACCAAATTTCATCGAAATCAGTTCACCGGTTTAGCCGTGATAGTGTAAGAAACAGACAGTTATACTTTCAGATTTTTTATATTAGTATGGATTCTATATAATTATGGTTAAGCCATGTAAAGGTGTAAGTATTTTTTCTATTCTATTATCCTCATATCAGCCGAGCGACGTCCCCTATTATAATTTTCAACAATTTGACCTAAGATTAGCTAAACAAACTTTTATTGATGATGGGGATCGAACCGAAAACCATTAGACTAGCTTCGTAATAGGCTAGGTCACTAGCGACTAGTTATAGGCTTATGTCGTCAATGTACTGTCATGGTCTTAATGTATGGCAGAAATCATACAGTTCATACATAACGCAATGTAGTGTTGTTTTTAATTTTAGAGTTTTAAATAGGATTTGGAATTAAACCTTATTTGGATGTAACTAAGAAACCTTATTACCTAAGCATATTATGTAGCATCTTAGACAAAAAAAAAGCTCGAATAAGAACAAAATCGTCGGTGATACTGCAATACCGCGTAACGAACAAATTAAATAAGGTGAATAATACACCTTAGCGAATAAGTAATTAAGGTACATTTTGCAACTAATAGAATTTGTTACTTACGCGGTCTTGCAGTATCACCGATGAAATGCCCTTTGTTTATTATTAATCTTATTTTCGATGACGCAGCGTTCCGAACGAGCTAGTTGACGGTTCATTAGTGACGGTGACAGCCCTGAAGTCCCCCTGCCAACTAAGGGAATTTATGACGGTGACAACCCTATGTTATTTCTAGAGTCGTTGATCGAGAATCGTCTTCTTATGAAATTGTTATAATAGAACACAAAAATAACCCGTGATCAAATAAAAATGGTTAAATCGAATTTAATAATGTAGGAAACCTCGCAAACGTAACCTTCATTTGAAATGTGTTTCTCATATGTAAAATGTATTAAATATTTCTTTTTTTGTTAATAAATAAATAAAATAAAATCATAATTAAATAAGAAATGCTTAGAATTTGAACACAAATAATTAATGTCAAATTATTATACAGGGTGATTCATAAGTCGTGATCACAATGATCACCCCTGTGTTCTACCCACGAATATGAACAACTTTCACTATGGGACCAACTCTGAAATCAGGAAAAAAAAATCAGCTGCTTCATACATTTTGGTCGAGTACCCACGTATTGAACTTTTCTATGAAACAGTTAATGTTTTTTCGTGATTTCATAGTTGGTCCCATAGGTAGTGAAAGTTGTTCATATTCGTGGGTAGAACACAGGGGTGATCATTGTGATCACGACTTATAATATAAATCACCATGTAAACATATATTTTTTTATTAAAAATGTATATTGTATTTAAATATTAATGAAAATACAATATACATTTTTAATAAAAAAAAATATACACAGTATAAATTAAAAACTATAAAATTAGTTGCAATTTCCATTTCAAAGATGGCAACCCTAATAAGGCTTGCAGATTTAAGGTTTGCGTGTGCGCCGCAGACCGGTTGCACCGCCCTCCCGACCCCCACTTTCCTCCCCCTCGCCGGCCAGCTGTTGATCGGAAATCTATACCTTTTTAATAACGTTCCTTTCAAGGTTTGATATTACCAGCGTATAAAGAAATTACTAAGGGGTGTTTTAAAAAAATGCGATTGTTTTTTTATATAATGTACGGTCAACAACAACCCAGTCACAATTACAGTGACGAGTCACAAGCAAGATATTACGACGAAAGCAATTATTGGTTTTCTACGACAGGGTTAAAGTTTTTTTTTATATACGTTGAGACCGATATCTTTAGGAAAATAGCTTGCTTGGTGGAACAAGGTCATGATTACCTATATCCAGGCAAAAAAGAGTGGCACAGTCGATAACAAAGGTTTTTCACCTTATTGCATTATAATAAGGTGCAAAACTGGATAGATCTCTTTGTAGTTGACTGTACGTACAGGTCGATTCACGAGAGTTGGCACGAATGGATTGAATGAGTGAACGATAGTATACAAGTGTGTAAAATTATAACAGATTTTAGGTTTGAAATTCGAGCATCGGTTCAAAGGACGGCACTCACACAGTGATAGGTGACATTACTTTTGTTCATTCCATTCGTGCCAACTTTAGTGAATGTACCTGTACCTAGAGGAACCACATTATTCTCGAAAGCCTATCATCACAAATTGGAATATAATTTTTACCCAGTAAAAAAGGCGATCATGATTCAATTATTAGATCGTGGTGGCCCAATTCATTGCGAACAGAGCCCCAACCTTTTTAATTTTTATTGTTTCCTGCAATAAGTTTTTATTCGCAGAGAAGTGATAAGATTTTCATTTTAAAATAAGAATAGGTAGACTAAGAACATTGTCTTAGAATTTTAAAATGGTCCTTAGTATTTTTAACATTAATGCCATATTTAAAAGATAAATATTATTATAGTTAATGTTAAAAACCGGAAATTCCTTATTGCGCAATATGACAAAATCACCTTTTCTCAAAAATGTCCGGAAATGTTGACATTCCTATCTACATATTAAGACGCGAAGTACATAGTTTACTGACAGTTCTCAAAAAAAAAAACATTGCGTGCTCGCTGCACAAGCCTGCAATGTTGCATACAAATTCCATTACTATCTAGCGTAACTTTTTAAAAAGTAAAAAGGGCCATAATAAAATGAGGGCACAAGTCTTATACATCCAAATTTTACTCGAAACATAACTTTTTTATCTGTGCCTGGAATAGCTTATGTTTTTTTTAAACAAAAAGTCGTAAACAAAAAGGCGGTAAGGAGTGATGGTTTTTTCACATGAAGTTTCTGTTTGTATGCAATCCAAAAAGTGAGTTCAAGCGATGAAGATTTGACTCCAACACAAATTTTTCTTGCGATTTTTGAGAAAAGCACTATATTTGCTTCGGCAGGAACAGCAATTGGGGGCTTCGTATTTTTAAACGGACTCGCAAGCTCGTCCGTTTAATCCAATACTCAACCCGCAATTGCCTACTTTCATGCCTAGGCAATAATGTACTATTGTCCCCTCTTTTCGGCCGTCCCGTCAAATTGCTTTCTATTATCGCCCTGCTCAGCAATCTAATAACAAAGACTTGCTTCAGAAAAGACTTGATTTTGTAAGGGAAAAAGCTATTTTTAGTACGGGTTTGTTAACTACAATCGTGTTGTTTTAGTTTTTACTCGAGTGCGTTAAGAGCAGGTTTATGTTTTTCGACTGTATGTATGTATGTCTATTTCTGCAGCACACCTCTGCAGCCTAAACGACGTGATGAACTTTAACATTTGAGGTTCCGTTATATTCGTCTTGGTTTTGGGAGTGACATAGGTAATATTTTAATTAAAGTAATGAGAGGAGGGACGGGGGGGGGGGTTGGGTTACATATAATATCAAAAAATGCAGACGGGATTTTGAGTAACACATTGGTTGCCAGCAATTGATATTAGTATGTGATTTTGAGAAGCCAGAAGTGACATGGGCGCTGAATATCTTAATGCCTTTCCTTATGATTTATGAATTAGGTGTGTGATAAATATTCTATGAGCGTTGAATCATGAACATCGCTTCCTTCTGACCCTTTTCCTCTTTTCAAACTTAATCTGCTGTTGGATTCTAATAAATAAACAATTCTTCTCCAACTGACAATGGCAAGAACTTCGATAGTGTAGTATCAATGTAGTTATACAAAAATGATATTAAGTTAATGATTTTTCCAGTGACTTTATTTTATTGTTTATGAACTGTACAATTTTGTCTTCCGTATTTATTTTGCACAATTGTTCATTTACTTTTAGAAACCCATTCAAGGCAGCTCTTGCGAATCCCCATATACCTACGTTCTACCCTCTAACCGCTCACGTGCTTTGTGCAACCAGAGTTGCGGCGAGGGCACTCAAGTGGCTAAGTGATCTTTGGTCTATTTCCTCCGTTTTCTTCCATTACACGACTATGAGTCTATGACTCACAGGAATCAATAACTGCGGCATATAATTTATGATGCGGCGCAATTAACGATTGCACACATGCATGTGATTACTAGTGTTAATGTCTGGTATAAACTTTTTAAACCGAGCGTTAAGTTTTTATGCGTTACGGATTTATAAACACTCTTACGAGTCGTAAACGGTTAATTATAGAACGAAATGGAAGTTTTTACTGACCTCATAAAGTTATTAGGTGGATGGGTCAGCGGGTTTTCGCCAAGTTCCGTTTCTGCAGTATTTTCGATCGATTTTTTTAATTGGGGTCAGGTAAATTGGAGTCTATTAGTAAGATTAGAAGTACGTTACTCATACATGTTGAAGTGTCAAACTTCATGTTTTGGAACAGTTTAGATTCGTTGTAGCATGTAGCTACAATATTAAATAGGTAATCGTTGGTCCACCTAGTGGTAGGTCTATCAAATACGGCACCCTATTGATTTAACTATAGCTGGTAGTCTATAACTATAATAATAGTCTTTAATAGTGAAAGACAATCTTTGCTTTCCACTCTGAGTTAAACAGATGGCCTTTCTCTGGGGTATAAGGGTACTTAAGCCTAAGGCAACTCAGCTGGCGTCCGGACATCTGCCCTCTTAGGCTCTTACTAAGTAATATAACTAGGGCGCCCTTTGGTGCAAATACCAACACAGACTTCAGTCTTTAGCCTACTATAGAACCCATTCATTATCATAATTTGCGGTTTTCGGATTGCAGTTTTAACATTGTTGTCTTATTGCAAATGTTTATGGGTCACAGATCCCACATACCAGGTGCCCTGTGTGCTCGATCGCCTTCACCATGCCGTAAAAAAAAACATTAAAATTAATCGCTGCCATTTTGTGACATTAAACTGGGTATTAATACAGTGAAATGAAGAATAAAGAGAAAGAGAATGTAAATACTAGAAAAGGTAACATTTGGAAATTATCACAAGGACAAATAATTGTTGAGACTATGGTTAAGAGGACTTGCATTCATTGCAAAAAATATTCCGCCTCGTGTGGGTAAAGTAAACATTGGCTCTCAATTAATGGACGAGGAAAAATATTGCATTTGTCCACATACCTATGGAACACGGAGAATGCATTAAAGATGGCGTTCGTTCTTAATTACTTGTAAAATTTCTTAAAGATACAAGTTAATAGTATGAGGTAAATGACGGGAACAGAATCTATCTCTACCGGCTCATATTCTTCGATCCAATACTATTTTTTCCAAGACCTTCGAAACTGTCTATCTTTGATAATGAATTTTGGAAAATGTGCATCGCTTTAGCTCCTGCCTGTCCATTCTAAGTTTGGATTACTCATCCTTCTGCGGTCCCACTATCCTCAAACTTTACGTAGATAGCGTAGGTTCTGCTGGGATAAGATATAAGGACGTCCAATCTATAACCGGCTATATTTTCTATCTTTAATAAAACCGTCCAACGACTTGATATTTTATTGACTTATATTAGACAGTGAAATCGTTAATATGAGAGAGTGGACGAACAGCTAGGGTAAATATCAAATCAAAGTACCTAGGACGCTTTATCTTTGACGACATTTCCGCTCCGGTAAGATTTTGGTAAAACCCCCGCTTATTTGTTTGGAAACCTTCCTTGAACACAATAATTCCTCCAAACGTTCCCAGTGGCATGGCATTTCCGTGCCACGTTATGAAGAATGACTGGAACAGTTTCTAGGTTATTTCGGGCGAAACATGGAAAATGACATGCCATTTGTTATCAAAATACGCCGCGCGTTTCAAAACTTCCTACGGTTCCGGCGAAAACTAAAACAAAACGACGGACGCGTTGTTTTCGTGCATTCCATTGTGGGTTACACAATAGCTTAAACGTTTTAGCCTGGCGTTTGCACGTAAGAAAGAAAAAAGTTTTTCTAAACACATCATAACAAACGCAACGCAATACAAAATAACTAACGCCAGATGATGTGAATTTTGACAACAGAAGTTTTTTAAACGGTGTTCCAATTGTTGTTGTTGTCGATTGGTCCCAGCTCAGGAAGTTGCTAGTTTTGATGCCACATAATGTCCTCCAAATGTAATCTGACAACCTAAGGTTGAATTCCGTTTGCACGTGATTAAACAATGAGGTCGATAAGATGTGTTGGTCAATTTGAAGAGACTATAGCGACATTTTTATTGCACAGGAAGTTAGGTCAGAATTGAAAATAAAAACCACGTTTGCCCGGCGAGAGTCAGTCAGAGAAAAAACATTGATTCACTGCTCAGAAAACACGAATAAGGTAAATGAACAAAATAACAACAGAGAAGCACGGAATGCGTCTTTACGGCAGTGGAACGGAGACTGGCTCTGCAATTTGCTAAGATGCCAGACACCTATAGCATTCAGCCAGTACTTGAAGTTTTCAAAAATGGGTTCATGTAGGTACCGTAGAAACCTTTCAATGCGTCAGATCACATGACAAACTTGAAATTACGGCAGGGTTCCACAGTCAGTCGTACACTTATACCATATTATACATTATGTTGACTTCACAATCGTAGCTGATACCGTCTGTGCTTTAATAGTGTTATGAATCTTTGTAGTGTTTGTTGTGACTTTACCACTACACGGACCACAATCCTTCAAGTGATTTATCTAATAAATAACCCAATATAATGTTTGCGTCGTCAAAAATAATGAGACTGAAATATATGACTTCCGTTTTATGTGGGACGTTCCTTAGGTCATATGAGTTTTGTTCGTAGACGAAACAGAAGACCGCTTATCTCGAATTCGTCTACGTTGTTGCAGTTATGATGGTTTATGATATGAATCAACGTTATATATCGATGATAAATCTATTACTGAACTCAAGAGGGACTTGTAGTTGTAACTACTCTTACTAAGAATGCTAGCCTCAACAGTGTCTTGGGATCCTACTAAGTACCTATGGGCGGAACTTCTTACTGTATGTTGTGGAAAAGTTGAGACTTTATTAAGTCACAAATTACTTTACTTTGTGTCCATACCACATTATGTAATCTATCGTCTATATAAATGATTTTAAAGTATTAACTGCGGTAAATACTTCTAAAACCAGAGCATAAAATATGATTAATGACTATGACTAAGTTAATGCTAAATCAAATTCTATGCATTCATTCATGGTTTTGATTTACTACTCCACTACGCTATATCTATATAGCTTCAACCTCTTCGATTACAAGATTCTGATAACCCAACATCCTGTATCTCGCTGGATCTATCCGGCGACTGGTCGGCGGATAGATCGCAGATGTGAACAGGATCGTTACGCTACTCTCCCCTCACACCCGCTCCTTGCATCTTCCTAATGCACTTTGAAAAATGCAGTCTTGTATGTTGGCGCCGTCTCGTTTACTCTTGAGTTGAGGTAGATTTGAAGAAAGGTGACGGGAATAATTAATTGCTAAATTTGAATTTTGAAAGTATAGTGCTTAATACGATCCAGCAGTCAAGGAGTCTGAAACGTGACGAGAATTCGTATTTTTAAAGCATCCAGTGCCAAGATATCCAGTATGGAGCCAATTTCATAGTAAAAAGGAGCCAGCGTGGCACTAAATGTGTAGCCGACTTATGCGAAAACAAACTTCTTAATGCAACCCGTATGTTTTAATAAGATATGCGGGCTAAAGGTGTTTCTTTTGAGATAAAATATTTCCCTTTACCATGGGTTCTTTTTAGGGTTCCGTACGAAAATGGTAAAAAAGGAACCCTTATGGTGAGACTTCGTTGTCTGTCTGTCTGTCTGTATGTCACAGCAGTTTTTCTCAGAAACTTTATAAGCTCTTAACTTGAAATTTGGCATAGTTGTATAACTTGGTTGCCCGCAACTGTTTTTAGTAAAAAAAGTATGAAATTATGTTTCTAAATATTTGTTAAGGGGTCTAGAATGGGGGGTTGAAAAATGAAAGTTATTTGATTATAGCAAACGGGGTGTCATATGAAAGGGCATAGTCTGCACATTTCGAAACAAATTATTTTATAATTTTTCGGGGCGTACTTTTTAATTTATAGCCAAAAAATAACAAAATATGACCGTTCCCTTATCTCTGAAGTTTATGGACCAAAAAATCCGAAAAAATCCTGATTTAAAGATATGTAATTACATACTTATATTTTATAGGAAAAATAAAATGAAGTCGTCAAACTTTACAGTTTTGGAAATATTATCAAAAAACTTTAAAAAACTGTATTCAAATTTAGGCTAGTCAAAATGGACCTTATCGCATAGATAATAAAGTTCATTGCAAAATAAGTGTTTTCTTTTGCGTTTGCTAACCATATTATCTTAAATACGGAACCCTCGGTGCGCGAGTCCGACTCGCACTTGACCGGTTTTTAATTTGAGCTCGTAGCTAAATCAAGATAACAGCTTACTAACTTAAAAATACGCGAATTCACAGTAGTCTAATATTATGGTTGATGAATTTGATGATCGACGTATCTGTCAAATTAAACTTATTACAGAATGAATGATAGTATTTCTGCTCTTGATTTCTTACTTCTTGATACATTTAGTATCTACCTAAGTAAATAGAACTGCATTTACTGTAGAATTAGGAAACATAGTAATGAATGTCTTGAATGAGTTTAGAAATTTGATGACCATATTGTGTCGAAACCTTAAATGGCAGTGGGCGGGGCACATTGCTCGTAGAACTGATGGCCGTTGGAGCGGAAAGGTTCTAGAGTGGCGACCGCGAACCGGGAGACGAAGTGTTGGCAGACCTTCCACAAGGTGGACTGACGATCTGATAAAGGTCGCGGGAAACCGCTGGATGACAGCAGCAGAGGACCGATCGTTGTGGAAAACCTTGGGGAAGGCCTTTGTCCAGCAGTGGACGTCTTGCGGCTGATAATGATGATAATGATGATTGTGTCGATCCCAATTCTGATTTCTGCAGTTGAGAAAATAATCACATGAATGGAACCTAACGAAGTGGTAACTTAATTATTGTTATTGCGTCTCGTTCGATTCCTCCTCCCCTAGTATTTCTCCTAACCTCCCTTCTAATTTCTGCGTCTCAGTTTTATTATTATTTCTGGAATACGAAGGTTCTGAACAATTATTTTGTATTTCAGGGAGCAGTGTTTACTTATCATAATAATCATGAAATATAAATGTGACGCGGGTTGTTCTCATGCCCTTTCGCCACAAAATAGACAGTGAACAGATTTAAACTATACCTTCAATAATTGTGGGTAACGATTAGGTGATTTCTCCGTTTATTTAGTTTTCCACAGATAAGTTTCAGATTTTTAAATAGTGAACGATATATTTTTGACCTTTGGTACTAAGTTTATCTTTTCTTGTCAAACTCGTTCTCAATTATTTTTTTCTCTAAGTTAATCTCCAAGACCATGGACGCTAAGCCATAGTGGCAATGACTGCATTCTCTGTTTGTTTTTTACGTCGTTCTTTCTTCAACACTGGTTTCCGGTCGCTCACCGAAAATAACTGATCAACAAACAGCAAAAAAGTTCCGATGGCTGAAGAGACAAAAGTCGTCAGAAAAAAGTTAAATCACATTAGGAATTAAGGTGTCTTATTTTATTACATCGGGGAAAGAAAATTATATTATTAAAATAAGCTCACTTGATAACAAAACAATGAGTCTTGTGAGATCTTTATAAACAAGTGACGACATCAAGATAACGCTGTGTTCATTGGGAGACCATCAACAACAGGAGTTCGAAACTAGTCACCAACTAATAATAAATTCATAAACGGAAAAGCGGGGGAAATGAATCTACATAGTTTTAAAATAGTTTCTATTAATAATCGCGTCGATGAATGAATGCGCGCTTTTGTTTACGGTGGTTTAGCTTCCGAAAAACGTCTCTTGGGGTCGTTAGGGGGGGAAGGGGTGGCGGGGGTGGGTGGCATCACGGGAGGCTGCGCGGCCGGCTCCGGCAGTATTCGGCGGGCGCTCGCCGGGCGCCGACCGCCATGTTCCATTGCATCGTCCAACCGCGCCATGATTGGGGTACCCCGGACGACGCCAATGCTTTTCCTGGTACGATAAGTAAAATACACCTACTCGTCTAGTTTTGATGTGAATGTTCAGAGATTGTGCATTGAAAGCGAGCAGTGAATTGTATGTAGATAACGAGTATCTTCGGTGCAAGATCGTGCCGTTATGATCTATTAATGGCTGCAAAAACGTTCTGTGTAAATGCCAATAACTAATTATAACCGTTGTACGTAAGTAAAACTTTTTTGACGCTTGGGAAAGCGTTGGGTATTGTTTGATGGGAACGATGTGGCCGAACGCGATGATACCGTTTGCCGATTAAAAACAAAACGTGTTGCAATCACACGTGTGGCTGTATCTTAGCGGTCGTTGTTCGCAGTTATCATTTAAAAAAGTTTTGAAACTGAATGCGAACACAATAAAGGTTAAGATTAAATAAGTTTTTATCTATCTATAGCTCCATTTCCTTTTGGTTGGTAGCTGTTTCTGTATTACGAAGGTATCAACTGCTATGTTGTAACCATTCTACCGAGTTCAAACTCGGGACATTTACGTTCTACAGCAGAGATCTTATGACCATTCGGCTTCGTCATCAGAACAGCTCTTAAACACCATAAATATTGCAGTATCTTGTTTATTGTGTAGCAAATTTCAGACCAATATGCTAGCAGGAACTGGTACAAACTTTACTTGCAAGATTTGACCCATACAAACCAACAGGTGGACGTAAAGAAAAGCTTGTAACACTCCATGAAATTAAATGGCAATAAGAGAGAGATGACTAGGAAAAATACTTAGAAATCACATGTCAGGCTTTTTCTTACATGTAAATAAGAATACCCTAAGCTCCAGAACGAAGTTGAAATGTCCCTTTCCAACAAAGTATTAACGCTTCAAAAGACACGGCAAGGACTTTACCAGTAAGATCACTATAGTTTTGCATATGAACGTTTATATAAACATGAATAAGAAGATGACAAACGCAATGACATTCAATCATACAAGCACCATGACATGACGTGTTTGCGTCAATTTTATTCTGAATCATAGTTGTGTTGGGTTTACTACCACACACAACGACCGCAACCCTCAAGTGAATTACGTTTACTAGTTTTTCACCATCGGCTATTGTGTTCAGTATCATAAATACACTGAATACTAGTTTGTAGTCAAGTAAACGGCCACAGCTCGCCTGGAATCTGGTTTTGTGTTCGGTTTGACAGCGAGGCTTTATACTCGATTGTATTACCTTACCAGGAATAATAATTGGCAGAAAATGGCCAACATGTTCTTATTGAAATAAGCAGAATATTTTACAGTTATCGACGTTTTTTTAGCGAGAGTCAATAGTTTTTTTTCCGTTTTCATCATTGAAATGTCAGCCGAAACACGTCCACTTTTGGATATAGGCTTTCCTCAAAGATCTTATCACAAAGATTACCACATTCGGTACTCTTCTACTCGCATCTATTGGTCTATTCGCTTCCCTTATCAGCTTATCGATTATACTTGTGATTTGTGAGTGCATAGAACACTACGTTCTTATATTCATAACAACGTTCTATCAAAACAAACAATAACAAAGCAGGGGTTGAAAGACAACACATACATGTTGAAATAGTCTCGAGTAAATATGGAAGTCCACCCCTGCGGAGGGCTACCCCAGGTGCTCATGCTAAGGGTTTAGGGTGCCGTTGCCGCTCCTTTATTTGGAATCCACCGGTCGACACAGCCCTTGCTCAGCAAATCATCGTTACTGACGAAGCACAGACAGCTACGTCTCTAATTGATTGAATATTGAACGGCTATCAGATAGATTACGAAGCCAAAAGTAAAGCATTGTGAGTCACAATTTGTGACTTGTGACTGCTTGCTTCTGTAAAACTTTGACAGGGCTGAATTTTCAATCTCCAGATAACACGATCTGTCAGGTAAATTGTAGCTCTGTCCTTATCTTTCTTATGACAAAGAAAAAGACAGAGCTACAATTTACTTGACAGATCGTATTATCTGGAGATTGAAAAATCACCCCACAATATGTTTGAATAAAATAATTTAAATTGTGACAAAATTTCACTACTGACCAATTAAATGATTACTCATATTCATTATAAACGCACATCAATCTATTTCAGCTAAAGTGTGCCATTTTGACCAATGCCATCTAGGTTACAACATTTGACTAAGTATGAAGGGTGAATCGGAAAAGGTACTTCACACTTTATTGGTTTTCCCTTAATGATACTTCCTATAAGAAATAGTCTCAATTAAAACCCTCAAAACGGTACCTACTAAACAAATTGTTTACCAAAGATCTGACTAATTTACCAAAACAACGAGAACCGGCGTCCCTTATCACAGTTCCCCACGTCTATTGTACACATGTGTCCTAAAACGCAAAGCTTCCCTTCCAGCGATATCTCAGTTCAAAGGGCGCGTTATCAGCCGACCTAGCTCAACAATTCCTTTATCACCCTCCTCAAAGCTTCCGCTGACTCAGTCATAGACAAATTACAACAATATTAGCGACATACTCGTGTTTATTCAAACCTTAATAAATCAGTTTCGTCATGCAAGCTTAGCCGATTCAGCGGACTAATTTTTATGGTATACATTTGTCATTTTCTGGAGAGTAGGCTGGTTCGGAAGTCGAAAGGGATGGATGTTTGTTTCGAGATGAGCCAAGGTCTTACTAGTAAATATACATAAAAAAATGGAGATAGGTTTTTGGCTTAGAATCGA
Organism: Acleris literana; assembly: GCA_946894065.1. Taxonomy (NCBI): domain Eukaryota; kingdom Metazoa; phylum Arthropoda; class Insecta; order Lepidoptera; family Tortricidae; genus Acleris; species Acleris literana. The sequence continues at coordinate 18,349,482 of OX335683.1, read as the reverse complement.
TTACGTGACGTATCCAAGTTTGAAACAAAAGTGGTTTCAAAAGAAGGTAAAGCAATTTTAGTCTTCAGTGGATCCACGAACACTTTCTGAAAAAGACATTTCCCTAAGAAAGTCAGTGATCTACAAAATGAAAAAGTTGGTGTGGCGATGTGTGCCAGCAATACACAAAAAACTTGACTAATGGCAAAGCATTCGTGCGGGTGCACACAAAAAAGTTAACATGAGGAAATCGATGAATCATTATTTCCGAAGTTACTAGTAGGCAGCAATGTACAAGTTGCAGAACCTTCTCAGAAGTTAAGAAATCTTCTCAAGAAATACTGAGAATATTATCAGAAACATTTGAGAGCATTGAGAATGATCTCTTTCCATGCAAAATTAAGAATATTCTTAGAAATTCCTGAGAATTTCTCATAGGAAACTTTCACAATTTGAGAAGTTACTTTTCGGTCCAGGCTACTAGTACGTAGTGTAGTAGGTAAGTAAACATAATTGTAATCAAAAGGATCCCGCAGAGCTTTAATAGTCCCGGTTGGAACAATAGTGAACCACCATGGCTAGCCTATCGTAGTATCCCAATTATCCGCGGCTCGTTGCACCCCCTTTATTAATAGCATACTAATTGCCCCGTGCCATACGGGATGCGGGCTCCATTCGAATACCTGCATCGTCTGCGCATTGTCATGCAAAACTGGCTTCAGGTGGTTATTCGTTATCAGGGTCTATAGAATAAATTATATCCAGTGGTCGATTGTGAAACACTATTGATACGAAATGAGGGCGCCGTTCGTTCGTTCCAATTTTTTTACCATATAACCTGCTAGTGGTTGTTGCCACTTGAAAATATAGTTTCACCTGTCAACACGTCAATTATTTTTTTGCTTAGGAAGAATATTTTTGTAGGTGGCAACATTTTCCGGTGACAAAAAAATTTTGCTTTGTACGTGTTTACAATTGGACCCTTCTGGGCAGGGTAGCACAATTTCTTTGTTCGTCTTATCCTATCTGTGAAGTTAGGTTAGTCCATGAATTATTATGAATCGGCAAGCAGCGTATAAGCAGAGCAAGGTCCTTAGTGTAGAGATAGAGAGAGCCCGAAATCCGAATAGAAAGTCAATTCGATGTCGAGCTAATCGATGTAGTATTAAAGAATAACTCCACAGTTATTTATACGATGCAGCCAATAAATTATAGAATGCAAGGCTTGTCAGGTGTACGTGTTCGTCTGGTGACAATTATTAAAGTTATTTGTATTTCGATGGTTTATGCTTTTATTTTTTGAATAAACTAGTTTTTGTCTGCCACTTTGTCCGTGAAGAACCCGTTTTAATTTAACTTGTTGAGTTCGTATGTCTGTCATTCCGGTTTAAATCTTGCAAGTCAATTTTGAATCACTTTCCGCCGTCGTATAATAGTTTGCGATTCAATATTATGATTTCTATGAGCTGATCTGATGATGGATCTCCTAGGTTATTGTAGCCTCTCTAGGCAGATGACTGTACAAAAAAGTGAAATGTTTGTGTCTGAATTAAGTCTTAAGTTTAAACTTATAAAGTTATGAGAACTATTAAAAAAAATATTGAAATACAGCAGTTTTATGAATTAAGTAGCGACCAAACATCGTAAATCACTTCATTCACTTGCGCTGCCTATAAAACTTACCGCATACTGATAACGAAGCAAACAATCTTATCTTAAGAATGTAAAAACTTTAGATTTACATGTTTAGTATTTTATAATACGCAAGGTTTAAATATGAACAGATTTTTTTTCGTATGGTATTTTCTATTTACTGCCTAATATTCATGCCTCCTGTGGAATTCCATTAAGAGTTTTATTCCAAAGATGTTCTCTGAAATATTTCCAATATAGAAACAACTTTCCTATAATAATTTTTTCTATTTTTTTTTTTTGGAATTTCAATTTATTTCCCATTATTATCCTTAAAACTCGGCATGTCTACGTTAAGTACAGCCATGAACATCGGAGATTCTGTTGCCACTTTCCGACTCCATCATCAGATCAACACCCAGACACTTACATTACATCCAAGACCGTCAGGAACAAATACTCACTTATTCTTCTCAGCGCATTTGCGCCCACCGTTGGGCATACGCCTGTCCAATTTTCCTCCACTGAGCCCGATGTCATCCGACCACCTTGCTGGCCTATACATTTGTATAGGCATAATTGAACTCGTACTTTGAAAATCGAAGTTCGAAGTTGCGTTAGCTCCATCCCTGTCATCCGTTATTCGAGACTAAATCGAGAAAAACGTATGGAGCTAGCGTATAACTTCGATTTTCTAGTAGGGCCTCAGGACCCCCACGTTCGTAGGTAGGGCTGCTACCAACTAGGGTCATGCTGCGTCTTCCAAATAAATGACACTCAACATTCAATCTCACTCAAGCGCCGTGACGTGTGTTTGTGCGTCAAATTCGTTTTGAATCATTGTTATGCTGATGTTTCCAGGACAACGACCGTACCATATCCTTAAATAAATTTACCTATATCTCTCTATGGTTCGGAATTCGATCTGGGGTCCTATTCTGAAATGAAAAGGCCCTAATTCTGCCCAAGCTAAGGTATTTTAAAGGTATTTTATAATATTTCAACCGTTATTTTTAACAGTATAGGGTCGATATTTCTCTAGCTTTATGGTTCCTTGGTACTTTGATTCATCTATCACTTTTTACAGCTGCTGATGCTTTGTTCACACCCAAAGAGACCTTTTGGTGTAAAAATACAATGTAAAAAATATATTAAATTGTAGTGTTGTTTTGTTTTTTAAAGTTACCATTTTTTGTTAGATCAAATAAAAAAAGTTTTAACTACAATTTCTTATTGCAAACCTTTTCTTTTGACTATTATAATCTGCATAATTTGTTGGTATTTTTGATAATTCCGCCTCAACTTTTTTGTTATTCAATTTAATTTAAAACACACGCAAAGTACCGCGCCACAATCTTATAAAACGCTGAATGCGTTCCGCCGTACTTGTTTAAAAACAATTAGATTAAAAGCTTGGGGGAGATTGAATGTGGCTTTTGAAACCTCACCATATCCCTGGACCTATAATAGATCCTATACTCTTTGTACGAGTGGGGTATCATGCCCTCGCCAAATGTAACGGTTACTACGAGTTCTCACTAGGTCGTCATTCTCACAATGAAGACGCCCGTGTTTTTATTTTTATTAAGGGGCTTCTAAACGGGCCATATTTTCACTGCAATATGTGGCCGGCAACTAATTGTGTCTTTCTCTAACATACGAGTAAGAGAGGGACACCATTAGTTGCCGGCCACATATTGCAGTGAAAATATGGCCCGTTTAGAAGCCCCTTTATAATAAGCAAGGGCAGTGGAGTGAAATTGGCAACAAGATCCAGTCATAATATCATTTTATTTTTCCCAATACGTGTAAAAGAATACTACAGATACCTATACATGACAAAAAAAGAACATTAGTCAGAAACATAATTAATATAATTTACGATATTAGATTGTCGTCATAACTCACGTTTGTTGTTTATTTGTTTGTGTTTTATCTCTTTCCTTCTGTTGGTAGGTACCTACGTCAAAAAGAGATCGATCGCTAATATTGGGCAGATGTTTCCAAGTGTATCGTTTTAGAGCCGTTATCACTGCGTACACTCAATTAAAATGAGATTATGATTATCTACAATGTTTTAAAGATAATATGATAATTGCATTATTATGTTATCATGTCAATATTATTGAACACTTATGTTTTGTGCGGCATCGATATGACTTAAATTTGATAAGGGCTTATGTGTTTTTGTTACGAATATTCCCACATTTACATTTGATTTAGGTTTATTTATTTTGTTTTAAAATGTAGATGATTCCGTCATTAAAGTACCTAAATGTAAACAAGAAAAAAAAGACTTTCCATGATATTACAAGAGTTATGAACAGCAGAAAGAATGTCTTTTATCTCCCTCTCAATAAATCAAATTAAACCAAAATCCCCGGAAGCATTATCAGCTCAAACGGCTCTGATTTACGACGCGTTTGAAGTGTGAACTTAATGAGATTAAAACGGGCAAAGTCAGTGACAAGACTTATAATTTTGAATTTACTTACGGTTGACACAAATGCATACTATACCATGTCAAATTATAGCTGAAACTTATAGCTTGTTAAAAAAAGTTTGTAGTAAATCCTACTACCTAATGTTATAAATGCGAAAGTTTGTGTTTGTTTGTTACTCCTTGACGCCGCAGCTGCTGAATGGAGATAGCTTATTGCCCGGATTAACACATAGGCTAATTTGCATCCCGGAAAATTTAAAAGTTCCCGAGGGAATAGCGATAATCGAAATCCCCGCAACATGGGATGACCAAATAACTAATTCTAACGAGTCGCGGGTAGAAGGTAGTAGTTTATAAACACCAGATATAATTGCGATTGATGTTTTTTTGGAGCTGTTCACTGTCAACCAAAAAACATCCATCAAATATAGCCAAGAATCATCCCGCTAAGACAGGCTTTCAAAATTAATACATTGTAGTCGGTCCATTCGTTTTGTAGGCTACAAAGCCACAGACAGACACATAAAAAAATGGAATAAGTGTTATTAGGCGTTATCTAATACTTGGATACTCACTTTTTGCCTCTTCTCTGAATAAAATCTGTAAAGAGTAAAATGTAGTAGTTGAAAATTGAGATAATTTTTTTTCTCGTCACCAGACACTTTTTTTGTGAAGCTATAACTATGTACTGTTGATGCCAAGACAGTATGATCGCTTCGTTTCAGCTGTTGCGCTAATTATAGGTTGATTAAGTGCTTAAAAAAAGTAGTAGTGTGCAAAAATGCGTTTTAACGTGAAAAACAAAGCATCACGAAACGAAGGAGCATCTTTATACACACTCTTATGCATTTATATTTTATGACTACTTTTTGTTGGACATTAGACTGTTTTAACAATAGGATTGCAGTTTTGTGATTGAAGTCTTGAGAATGCAAATGTCTATGGATCTCAGATCTTATTGACCATCAAGATCCGACTTACCAAAAACGTACTTCCAATACTTCCATATATTATGAACTATTGACATTTATTTTTGTTTTATTGCATTGTCTTCATTTGTATAGAATAGTGCTATAAAATGTCATTTAAACACCCTTGGTCGACGCGGCCGTGTTATTAATTATTAGAAATCAAACGAACTTACCAAGTGAAGTTCGATGTTAATTGTGTGAAGGTGTTGGTCCAAGACGTCCTTATAATTCTTGACTTGTAGTAGACGCATCGTGTCGCCATCAATCACGCATATTTAAAGCTTAACTTGAAAAACGTTTCTTACGTTGACTGGAACGCGCCCAATACCAACTGTCATTTAGTTTAAAGTCCATATTTCACGACCTGTAATCTAGGGGACTTAATCACTAAGATTAAGGGTTATGGGTGGGAGCCAGGACGTCTTGGACCAACACCTTCACACAATTAACATCGAACTTCACTTGGTAAGTTCGTTTGATTTCTAATTGTGTTCGTGTGTTGGTCCAAGACGTCCTTATAATTCTTGACTTGTAGGATGTTTAAAGTGTCGTGAAATATAACACAGTTATTTATACTATTTAATGTATTATTAAAAAGATTATCAAGAACACGTAAACTTAGAATAGAACAACAAAAACTAACACTCTTCTAAAAATAAAACTAATATAATTTTTTCATAACTGTCCGAGATCAATTTACCAATTAAATCCTAATTTCTAATCAGGATTAACATAACATTCATGTTGAATTACACAAGTAAATCACTTAAGCTAGGAGTTTGAATTAAAAATAGTTCTTGCGAATATAGAGTCAGATTGAACAATAGGCCTGTTATAGAACCTCGCGAATACTGAGGAGGTCTCACCCCAACCTGCCGTTTTACGGATTAAGTCAATGTTCAGACCCAGAGCGTTTGCCTTAGATGAAGACGCATGTCGCGTGCTATGGGATGTGAACACGGTAGTGTCTATGCCGCTTTTTGTCATCATATCTTTGATCCAACGACTAATCGTTTGTGATCCTATAGTACTATACGGTTTCTTAAAACTTATGAAAAGTCGTCCTAAATTATTGGAACGTAATTTTTCCGTTATAGCAATGTAGTCAACTAGAGACTGTGCGGGGCAAATTTCGGGTTTATTTCGAAAAAATGGAATAGTTAGGACAGGTTGAGTTGCACCTACTCTAGATGTTTTAATAAGATCAGTAATTTTAATTATAATTTTCTCTTGTGAACGAATAATATTTTCTAATTTAATCAGACTTAAGGTTTGCACTCTATGTGCCGTTATTAAAGCTAAAATTGTGACTAATTTCTTTGATAACAATTCTAATGAGATTTCGGTATTAGGATATAGATTACTTAAGTATGTCAATACAGTGTTGGTATCCCAGGTAATGTCATATTTTGGGTTATTGGGTCTTAACCGAAAGACTCCTTTAAAGAACCTTTTAATTAGTTCATTAGACCCAACCTGAGGTCCAACTATTAATGAAATTGCCGAACGAAATGAATTTAAACTTCCATACTTTTGGCCACTGTTGTACATGTTAGTTAAAAATTTCAAAATATCTGGGATATCAGCACTAAAACAATCTAATTTGTTAACTAAACAGTAACTCCACCATTTTTTCAAACATGTATTATATTGCGATATGGTATTATCGGCTAGAGAAGCTAGCATCACATCAATAGACATATCGGGAACGCCTCGGATTTTTAATGCTTGCCTGATAATACTCCCGCAACCAGGGTAAGACGCTCGTGAAGAGGATGGGGCGTGCTGTTGACGAAGGTTAATAATGATTTATTAGGTTCGAAATAAATTAGCTTTGAACACAATAACTTCTGGAACAAAGGGTACCATGGTTGGGTTGGCCAGCGAGGTGCAACAACAATACCAGTGGCTTTATCATTGACTATTTTCTTGAGGGTTTTTAATAACATTGAGAATGGTGGAAAAGCATAAAAATAATATTGAGACCATGAAATGGTAAAAGCATCTATAGCAAGAGCATCCGGATCCCTCTTCCAAGATATGAACATTTGACATTTTTTGTTGGCTCTAGTGGCAAAAAGGTCTATTTCAGGTATGCCAAAAACTGTAATTATCTGTTGGAATGCATAGTTTGCTAATTCAAATTCTATGTTAGGTCCTGTCTTCCTAGATTCAGCATCTGCTATGAAATTATCTTTTGACTGAATGTAGGAAGCAAATATAAAAAGGTTCCTTAACTCACACCATTGCCAAATTTCTTTTGCCAGCTTGTTTAGATGATTAAATTGCACTCCTCCCATACGATTTATGTAAGATATAGCTGTAGTGTTATCTATTCGGAGGAGTACTTGACAATTTTTTAAATTAGTTGCATATGTTTTTAGTCCAATAAAAGCAGCAAGAAGCTCTAAGTAATTTATGTGCTTTTTAGACTCTTCAATTGACCATAGTCCTCCCAATGAATTGTCATTGCATGCCACACCCCATCCAGTTAAAGATGAATCAGAGTAAATTTCTAATTTATAACAATCTGAACGGATGTTGTTGCTAGGTGCTGTTATGTTTTTTAACCACCAGTCAAAATCAGATTTTAAATAATCAGGCAACTTCATGATTTTACTATAGTTGTTGTTACCAAGTAAACTAAGGTATTTCAGTCTTTCAAAAGCTTTGGTATAAACCCAGCCATACTTAACTGCTGGGCAAACAGAAGTAAGCAAGCCTAGCAAGTGTGCAAACTCTCTTATTTTACAATCCTTCCTATTATAAAAGGATAACAATTCCTGTTTTATTTTTGAACATTTTTCAGATGGTACTTCAATTGTCATGTCCATGGAATTTAAGACAAAACCTAAAAATTGACATTTTTGTTTAGGTATAAGCATACATTTATCATAATTAATTGTGAACCCAAGGTGTTCCAATAGATTACAAGCTTGATCTATTCCACCTTTTGCCTCTGAAATACTGTCAAAAATTAACAGTATGTCATCTAAATAAACACAACATATGATTTTCTGAGACCGGAGGTGTTCTATAACAGGTTTCATTATTTTAGTAAACACATATGGCGCTGTACAAAGACCAAAAGGTAGAACATTAAATTCATACAGTTTATTTTGAAATTGAAACCGTAGGTATTTTCTATAAAGTTCATGTACACGGACAGAGAAATATGCCTCTTTAAGATCTATTTTTGCCATAAGGGAACCAGATGAAAGTAATTTTGTAGCAGTTCTAATGTCTTCGAGTTTAAAATGAGATGTTGCAATGAACTTATTCAGTTTCTTAAGATTAAGTATAAATCGCTTATCACCATTTGGTTTTGGAGCCAGAAAAATTTGTGAAAGAAACTGATTATCACATGGTTGGCATTGCGTTATGGCATTAATATTAAGAAGGTGAGTAATTGAAGATTGCATTTCTCTAGCCTCTGTACCCTTTAAGTTATTTGCTGGCATTGCCGTTTGAATAGGTGTTGAAGAGAATGGCAATTTATAGCCCTCAATCCAGGATAAAACAGTCTTATCATTGGTCATAGGTAGCCAGTTTTTATAAAAAGTTGATAAAAGATTTACCTCTAAGCCTTCCTGTGTGTTGTGCCGCTTCTCTTTTGGGGAGCTGACCATCGCTGTGGTGCTGGCCACCGCTGAGGTGCTGGCCACCGCTGAGCTGTTAGTTGAGGCCTGTAGTTTAGTTGCCTGCCCGCTCTCGGTATATGTTGGGGTCTGTATCGAGGCGGGCCCCGTGAGTTTAAAGTAGGCTTCGCTTGGTTGCTAGTTTGTGGATTAGCATATTTTATCTCTGTACCAGTTTTATTGATAGCTTTGCCTGCTTTGAGATTTTCATGGAGATTTTCACCAAAAATATATTTGCCAACCTTTGTTTGAATTACAATATCCTTTGTATTTTTGTTGAGCGCAAATTGTAACAAATGTCTCCTTGAAATGGATTTTGTGTAAAATAAGTCACAGAACATGCGTCCCGCATCTACTAGCTTGGTAACTTCCTTATTTTCATTATTTTTAATTAGTATATTTAAGGCTCTTCCCAAATAGGCAGTAACATGTCCCAATGTATTCTGCTGTTGTTCCAGCACCTCATCTCTTTTTAGAACTTGTTCCGAGACTGCTGCTTTTATTTCTGGGTTTAATTTTGGTGCCTCCAGGAAAACACAGTTTTCTGGGATTTGAAATTTGCAGAGGTCTGACTTGGAATCTTTTTCTAAGCCATTAGTGGTTATGTGGCTCCACCTTGTAGTAATATCATTGTGTATGGCCTCCCCATATGTCTTTTTGTTAGGATCTTCGCCTAAAATATTTATAATATCCTCATCTAAAGGCAAGGCATCATCCACATCAATTACCGTGTCAGTTACAGGTTCGTTGCTGGTCTCAGGAACCAACTCTTTGCCATGAAACTCGTCAACATTATCTGGGGCTATAAAAGAAAATGAACTTTTAATATTCTGTTTAAGGAGTATTGTTTTGAGGTGAGAGATAAACCACACGAATAGCACTATCAGTGCCACACACGAGTAAATCCGCAAACCTTATTATATTACGGAAGGGATATGTCACACGAATGGCACTCGCAGTACCACCACATGGACATAACCTCAATCCTTTTTTGCCGGTCGAGATAAACCTCACGAATAACACCTAGAGTTATCACACGAGTAGATCCACGAACCATAAAACAATAACCGCATACGTAATGCGTTTATGTAAATGAAATAAAACCCACAAGTTCACTATAAGTAAAAAACGTGGTAGCTTGAGATAAGGAAATTTCATCTAATAAGTTATGTCATTATAACCGAAATTAAGAAAAGACAATCTGCAATTATTACCAGTGCCTGTTCTTAACAATTAACGTATTTATTTACCTTCTACGTCGTTGTCTTGCACCGTTTCCGGTACTTCATTTTCACTTGTAGGTGAAGCACTTCTCGCCTTCATCCTTTTTGTAAACTTCTTAAACAAGGAAAATAGTTCTTCATCGTCATCGTCACTCCTCTTTCTCTTACTTTTTTTATGTTTTCCCATGTTAAAATTATTAACTTACTTTGTCACGAAAGAAAGCGTGCAATTCCGGCGCGCACGAATAAGTCGAATGACAGTTGGTATTGGGCGCGTTCCAGTCAACGTAAGAAACGTTTTTCAAGTTAAGCTTTAAATATGCGTGATTGATGGCGACACGATGCGTCTACTACAAGTCAAGAATTATAAGGACGTCTTGGACCAACACACGAACACAATTATTGGATTATGGATTATGGACCATAGTGCCACACTGTGGGACGAAAATCGGCTCTAGAGGACATAGAAATCGAAGTTCTCATTTTTACAATGTTTTGATTGGGATTGGTTTCATTTGCAGTTATAATGCTAAATTATTATTTTGGTTGGATTGTGTTTGGAAACCGATGAGTTATAATTTTTTTCCTTAAAACTTGTATGGGACAGCATGAAAAAGTCCAAATATCTCTGAAACCGCAAGAGAAACCGTTATATCCTCGCAGATGGTTATAAAAATAATTATTTGTGATTTTTTGGCGTAGTGCATATTTCAGTCATTGCTGCGGTTTTTTTTTAAAAAATCGATGTTACTTTTTGTTAGTCCTGACGGATTATTTTATCAATAAAAGACTTGAATATTTATATTTTGTATATTTTATACTCAAATTATAAATCAAACAATTATTTGATTTATTATGATCGCTTAAAATATATACAATTAAATATTTTTTCCGGTAATGAGGAGATTATTGTGCATGTTTAATGAACTATATTCAGTAATGGGATTATACTTAATTTATTTTGGTTGTAAATAGTTTGTAATGATTTCTTGAGTAATTAGTAATAAGTTTTAATGAGATACAGTAATTAATTCATTAGTAATAAGGTAGGTGATTACTTAACGAAGTAAGTGGTAAAGGAATCATCATTAGCTCACATCAATAAATAGACCAGACATTTATCCAAGAGCGATAATCGCAATTATTCTGTATAACTCTGAACATCTGTACTCCTGCTAAAATTTAAAAATGACAAATTTTTCTACCAACTTGGACCTATTTGTCGTTTTACAAAGCAAGAAGCCGGCATTTAATCAAGAAGTATTGTTCGAAGCAGTGGTGCAACGTTTGGGTTCCAGTTTATCTGAAGACGAAATAGAAATACTTATAGAATTCTGTACAAAGTTTACTCGATCTGCTGTTACGAGATGGCAAAAAAGTAACCGGAATACGAAAGACTTCAGAAAATACTACGAAAGTTGGCTTCAAGCTAATGTTGATTGGCCCAGCTGTCTACAAACTAATCTACTCAGCCCTGGACTACTTCAAGATTCTTCGTGTTCTGAGCCTTTGGAATCGTCAACTACGACTGATTTTACTTTACCAGAATGTTCGATACCATCTACTTCAACTGGAACAATGACCATGCGATCCAGGAAACCATTTGAAGAACTATCAATCAAGCAAAAAAAGAGAAGATTCGACAGTTATACAGGAGAAGACTCAACTGAATTAACATATGCAGCGGCAAAACTCTTGAAAGAAGATGGGCGTGAAGATATAGCATCCGTAATTGAGTACATGCTCAAAAATTCTGAAGCAGCTGCAAATATACAAAAAATGATCAAGAAATCAAATACTTCAGTTACATATTCACCAGATAAGGCACTCGGTCTTTACGTGGCATTAAAGCTGACTAAATGGCAATACATGACCTTAAGGGAGTCAGCTATTCAAGAAGGAGCCGAAGATCTTTATCCATCATACTACAAGATTCAGTCAGCGAAATTACAAAGCTACCCTCCGAAATCCGCTATAACCATAAAGGATTCATCAGCTGAAATTAAACTTCAAGCTTTACTGGATTTGACTACGCAGAGGATTCTAAAAGAATTACCATCTAATATTGAAGACAAAGAGTTGACGCTGATATCGAAATGGGGTTTTGATGGTGCATCCAGCCAGAGCAAATATAAACAAAAAATGGATGGCGAAAACGATGACTCGAGCATATTCATGGCATCATTAGCACCACTCAAATTGGTTTGTGGTGAGGACATTTTATGGACGAATCCAAAACCCTGCTCACCGTCTTATTGTCGCCCATTGATGTTCCGTTTTGTTAAGGAAAGTAAAGCCGTAGTTTTGGAGTTAAAATCAAAGTTCGAAGAAGAAATTAAGGGTCTACTTCCTACGGAATACAATACAGCTAAAATAAAACACCTTTTGAAGATGACCATGATAGATGGTAAAATTTGTACTTATCTATCGGAAGCTAAGTCAAATGCTACGTGTTACTTGTGTTTGGCTAAGCCTACCGAAATGAATAAGCTAGATTCAGTTGTAGTGAAGCAGATTTCGACAGAATTATATGAATTCGGGTTATCTTCACTACATGCTCGTATAAATTCAATGGAGTGCCTTTTACACATTTCTTACAGACTGAGGTTTAAAAAATGGGCTGCAAAAGGCGAGGAACTCAAAAAAATAATGAACGAGACGAAAAAAGTTGTTCTAGACCGATTCAAGGAAGAGCTCAACCTTTTGATCGATAATGTAAAGCAGGGATCGGGTACCACAAACGATGGCAATACAGCAAGAAGGTTCTTCGAGTTTCCTGAAAAAACTGCAGCAATAACTGGATTGGATGAAGAACTTGTTCGCAGATTTGCTGTAATACTGCAAGCAATAACATCTGGAGAAGGAATAGATGTTATGAAATTTAAGGAATATACCTTTAAGACTGCTCAAAAGTTCATAGCAATGTATGATTGGTATTATATGCCGTCAACTGTGCATAAGCTATTAATTCATGGAGCAGACATTATTGCCAGCAACGCCATTGTTCCCATCGGAAGTCTCTCGGAAGAGGCTTCCGAAGCTCGAAATAAAGATTTTAGGAGGTTCAGGGAGCATAATTCTAGAAAAAGGAGTAGGCAAGCTTGTAACGAGGATATACTGAATATGCTTCTATTATCCTCCGATCCTCATATTACGGCAATAAGACCTAGTTTGGATAAAAGAAAAGGCAGGCATTTTTTGCCGAAACTAGGTCATTATTTTCGGTTCAGGAAGTCGAACTGGAACGAGAGGTTTCAGATCCGTGTGATCTATATCAAAATGAGTCCGATATAGATCATTCGTTCGATATATTAACCTAAAATTTTTTATTATGTATCGTGTTTATTTTAGTCACATTATGGTTAGTTATTTTTTTTACATTTTTTACTTTTATTTCTATATAGTTACACAGAAAAAATACTATTACTTATATCACTTTTTTTTTTTACTTTTTATTATAATTATTTATATATGTAAGAAGAGTATTTGCATTTCGCTACCTCCCCCCTCTTACATAAGTTGAAAAAAAAATACGCCACGCACTTAAAAAAAAAGACAAAATAACATCGATTTTTTAAAAAAAAACCGCAGCTATGACTGAAATATGCACTACGCCAAAAAATCACAAATAATTATTTTTATTACCATCTGCGAGGATATAACGGTTTCTCTTGCGGTTTCAGAGATATTTGGACTTTTTCATGCCGTCCCATACAAATTTTAAGGAAAAAAATTATAACTCATCAGTTTCCAAACACAATCCAACCAGAACAATAATTTAGCATTATAACTGCAAACGAAACCAATCCCAATCAAAAAATTATAAAAATGAGAACTTTGATTTCTATGTCCTCTAGAGCCGATTTTCGTCCCACAGTGTGCCACCGCGAACCCTCTTTCGGTCCCCTTGTATGTTACCTTCTCAAGTCAAAAGGATGTATCTGAACTTAAAGCTAAACCAGATTCAATTCTATTGATGTAATTATAAGGTCGAAAATTCAAATAGAGTAATGTAACACTTGCCCCGTTTATCAACGGTGAGTAGTTTGGTTCTTTGATCTTATTATGCGTTTGTTAATGCTCTTGTTACAAGGAAATACGGTTTAAATTTGAATAATCTACGTATATTTGCAATTTGCAGGTCTGTACTTGAGTTCTCATTCAATACTGGCAGTAAATACAATGACAAATGACTTTTGAAGGAAAATAAAAATAATGATTTAACTATAAATATGCTGTTTTGTTCTGATATGGTTTTAATTAATGATTTCGCTGTAAATAAGTCGTTAATGCTGATATTTAGCAAGTGTACAAAGAGCTTAAATATCTAATTAATGTTTTATTAATTATCATGTTTTGCAATTGTTTTAATGGGCATACAACTAAAAAAAAACCTTTGCGTTAATTGAAAAATATTCTATGCTATGTTATAGGTAAGTAGTAGATAATTTTTAGAGACTAATAATAATAATTATTTTGCATGGCAATGTAATTTTTTTCTTCATCTTAAATGTTTGTGAGGTCGCGTCTGTTGACATCTTTTAAGGGCCCCATATACGATACGATCCGTCGGTTCAGACTGAAATCAAGCGATGGATTGTACGTGTATGGCAATATCGCATCTAAATTTCAATCGAAATATTAATCGTCACGATATCGATTCAGACTGATCATAACGAAGGATCGTTCCGTATATGGGGCCTTTAGATGTAAAACCTTAAAGGTCAAAGAAAAAAACACACTTTTGAATTTATTACATGCTACATTTATTACATGCCACATTTATTACATGTATCCGATTCCTCGAAATGGTTTTGAATTACCATATACGTTGCAAAAAATATGGTTTATCTAAAATATAGAACGGACCATCCGATTATAATATTAAATATTTTACCTTTCCGTCTGAAACCAAATATTTATATAACTTTTGGTTCGAGTGCCAACTGCCAACATGAAATAAAATAATCATAATGACTAAACTACTTTTGGAAGAAAAGAAACCCATACATTTTGCTGCGCGGAAGTCATCCATACATTATGCATATCTTCCACTGAAGAACAATACAGTATTTCCATTCCTAGTTAATCCGGTTAATAACTGCACAATGTACAATTAAATATAGAATTACCCGTGAGAACATTAAGACTCGAATACATTATTGTAATGCTCTCGTAAAACTAACCTTCAGTGTACTATATAATACGAGCTCAATTTCAACAAGCTTGTAAGAACATCAAAATAAATAAAAAGGTAAAGTTTTTGTTCTTCAAAAATCAACTTTATCTTAATAAAATAAAGTTTAAATTTGATTGTAAGAAAGTGTCGTGAGAAATACCAGTAAAAACGGCCAGTACGAAATTGGCGCGGAAACAAAAATTGCAATAAACGATGCGTCTGTCGCCGTCAAATTGTACGTCAATATCAATTGAGGGTATTCTTGTCGAGGGCGAATTTATTGAGGGTAAATTGAGGGTAAATTGGTCGGTGTGGGAACGGCTGGCCAGTGACCATTTTATATTTAATGGGAGGAAAGTATGTTATTTTGTCTACGTTTATAATATAAATTATTGTTGTATAAATGCCCCATGTTGTTATTATTAACGTAGCTTAATATTTCTCGTCAGACATATGTTGTAGTAGTTTAGTTTTCTACATTGTTTCATCTTAAAGCTTTTAAAAGAATGGAATATAAGTTATTTTCGATTTCATGGAGAAAAACGATAAAATATAGCGATGGGGGATTCCATTTAGTATTATTTGTAGCATCATTGCTAAGCATCATTGTAAGTAGAAGCGCCATAAACATTATTTTCTTTTTATAAAACTATAAGGCTAGGTTCACATGTACGCATGTCAACGCGCGTTCATGTGAACCTAGCCTAATCATTACAACCGAGCACACCGTTCATATAAATAGTAGAAGAAAAATTCAGTATCTTTTCTCTCCATACAGGAGCACAACGGCAAACACTGCTGGAAGCAGAATAAATAACAGAATCTTGATCCAGTGAATTACTAGTACACTTGTGATATACAAGCTACCCTTCCAACTTTATGTCTACAATTCTGATGAATATATGTATAACAATATGAATCGCATTATTAAGCAGTACTACAATTGTTCAAATTAATCGTTACATATGTGACTAATTCGGTGAATAAATAGGTAGCCTATTTAGACTTTGTTGCGGTTACTCAATTAGAATTAAAGCTATTATTATATTTATTTACCAGAATATGTGTTTATAACTTTTAGCAGTAAAGCTAAAACCGCTTACATACATGAATTCTACCGTATTTAGTCATTTACCGCAGCAAAATTTAGAGTCATTATGGTTATTAATTACACTGCAATGACGAGATGTCACTGTCTACTAACTAGCGTAGGTAAACGTACAATTAGTAAACAAGGAAAAAATTAAACCGCGGATTGAATTTGAATTCAAACCATAAACGTTCCAGCACCGTAGGATAGCCTACCTAATCTTAAGCAATTAAGGAATTTCTTTACTTAACGTGTTTTAAAATGAAAGATACTACACCAAATTATTTTTTGAGACAAGTTTTTGATGCCGACTGGCCCTTTAATACAGTCATCATCTACTTATGAAGACTGAACTAACGAGTCCGAACTCGGTGGGTCTACGATAGGTACAGAGAAGATCGTGTTGCTACCTTCTGACCCCCATCACCAGATCTGCTTCATGCTCTTCAATTTGAGTTACTCTTTTTTTTGACCCGAGAGTAATGCCTATGCATACCCGCCCGAACGGGAGCCAGGGCGGGTTATGTCCGACTTACACGGACTAACCCTCCAGTCCTTCCGTCAATAATTTTAAGAGGAGGCTACGGGGCCGCTTTGCTATAGCGCCAAAACGTAGCTCCCCAATAGCGCAGTTGCCCTGTGGGCTCGCCTTTACGCGCGGGACAGTACAGTCCCTTCGCCTACTCCACTGAAGGAACCCTGGAACAGAGCATAGTCTTTCCAGCTCAGGACCTGTTACCGCAGGTGATAGACCCCCGTTCTATCACCCACATGTTCCCGTTACGGTGGCATGCCTGACCCAGTCGCCTGCGGCGCATTGCAACCTCTCGCTGACGCTCCGCCGCTTCCTTCAGCGTCATTACTGTTGCTGAACGTCGCCACCTCCATTTGAGTTACTTGACTTGACAGTCATGCTGTTCCTATATTTTGGCACCGCAATTAATTTGTCTTTCCTTCCGCAGATATCCGCGTGCAACTAACAGAACAGACTCGCATCCTTGAGACCCGGGCGGAGGCGGCCGCGGGTATCGCCGGGGAGCTGCACGACTACTGCCGCCGCCGCGCCGAGCTGGAGACGGAGTACTCCCGCGCCCTGGACAAGCTCGCGAGGGCTGCGCATCAGAAACACAAGGAGCAGAGGCACAAGTGAGTGAAACTAATACTTTGGCAATTGCATGCAATTGTTTAGCAGTGTGACATCATACCTAAATCAGCCGTGTTATACATTTCCTGGCGTAACACGGCTAATATCGACGCGTGGAAAATATAACCCGGCAAGTTGAGTTATGATGTCAAACTGCTCAACAATCAAATTCCTCGACTGTACCAAATCCAATCCTGGAAGTCAATTACCCTACGTCTAATTGTCGGATTGACTTGAAATTTGCCATAGGTACGTATGTAATTCCGATGACTAACGGTATAGGTGCTCATGTTTCAGGACCGTTAATACGTACACACAACAAAGTTGACTAGGGATTGAAAATATCCTTACATAATTTTGATATTTTACAATGTATCGCAACGAGTATAATAATAGAAGGATGGTGTTGATGTGTATTAAAAACTCGACGGCCTTTAACTACTTAACATAAATTTATTTCAATTCCAGACGCGAGCAATGGTCGCTGACCGGTGCGTACGCATGTTGGCAAGCCGCGTTGGACAGCACGCGGTCACTGTCTAAAGACCATGCAGCGCTGGCGACTCTGTATGGAGGCACGCTCGCGTCTCGACTGCAGCGCGCTGCGGACGATGCGCTGCGCTTGCATCGAAAATGCCGAGACATAGGTACGTGACGCGAAGGGCTGGAGAGATAATTCTCAACAGGCTTGTGACGCACTAGGTTGGCTAACACCATCAAACATTGTTTTACACACTGTTGCATATTTGATTGAATCTATACTTCATTCGGATAGGTATTTAACTTAATGTAAACAAAAAAACCACGTGACATAGTTGGTCAGCCAATAGGAGCAGAACACTGATACGACGAAGCTCGACCGAACAGCTTTGATTGGCTGTTGAGCAGAAAGCGGTTTGGTTTGTTTACATTTAGTTAAATACCTATCCGAACGAAGTATAGAGTCTTACGACTCGCACTGATGCTCGGGAGTAGGGTTAAGGATAACATTGTAGCGATCCGGATGGACCTTGCACAAGGTCCTACCACCACGGTTGCGCACTTTGTCCAACAGTTTCATTGGCTCAGCCCTTACGCTTTCAGTGGTACATTGCATCGCAGTAATAGCTCCCGGCTCAACAATGTAAACCATCGTCCGTGTAATGTTCCAGTGCTGGAGCGACACGAGGAGGTGGGCGCCGCCCTGGCCGAGGCGGCGGCGGCGGGCAAGGCGGCGGCGGCGGCGGCGGCGGAGTGGCGCGGCGCGGCGGCCAAGCTGCGCCACGCGCACGACCAGCGCGCGCGCCTCGCCGCCGCCGACCCGCCGCGCCAGAAGAAGGTCAAGGCGCTCGACAAGGAGCTGGACAAGGTAGGCAGCGATACTTCAGGGCTCTGCGGTGTTCCAGGGTGCCTCCAGTGGATAAGGCGAGGGCTGATAAAGTCCCCCGCCTGAAGGCGAGCCTACAGGGCGACCGCTATTTAGTGGCTACATTTACATGTAGGTAAACATTTCAGGCAAAACCAACTAACTGTAAAGTGGTCAAACAATGAAGTACCTACAACTTTGACTAATAAGTAATAAAATACGGGTCATGACTAACTATCAACAAGACGTTATTCTAATTATACACGTATACATACTTGTACATATTCAAGGTTTTGAATTGCCGTTTTCCACGGCTAAATCATGAAATAAAATATCTTCAGATCACAATTATGCCACTAAAGTGACCAGTGATATTGTAGGAATTAGGGCATGAATTCCGAGATCTCGGAATCTCGAAATCTCGGAATCTCGGACCAATTTTTCAGATATTATAATTCCGTGATTAGACGGAGCAATACCGTAACACTTTCAATATCGAAATTGAATTCCGATATTGGGCCTATCAATATCGTAAATCCGATATTCATTACCTTTTAATTCCGATATTGTAATATCGAAAAAAACGTAGTATTTCAAAGTTATCTGTGGAGTTGCCTTCTATGCATTACATGTAGGACATGCAGTATCAGACGATTTCTAGTATCGAAATTGAAAATCGATATTGAATATTGAATAGAAAGTGTGTTTTTCTAATAGATCCCTAATTCCGATACTAGTATCGGAATTCCAATGTTGAGACACAATACCGAATTTCAATTCCGGTATTGGAAATAGTCGATATTGTACGCCCTGCGTAATTCCGAGATTCCGATATTGAGGTTCAATACCGATTTTCAATTCCGATACTGGAAATCTTCCGATACTGCATGCCCTAGTAGGAATCGTTCCAAAGGCAAGAAAAATAATTACAACGTATACTCTATGTGTGTTTTGAGTCTTGATATAATGATATGACAATTAGTAAGTTGTTATTAGGTATTATTGTTTAATCTTTAACAATGTGTATGATTGCAACAAAATCTTTAGCCGTGCTTGTAAATTGTATAACGACTGTGAAAAACTTAGTAGTATAGATTTATTTATTTGCAACATAAGTCTTATAAAGAGTGCTTTTCGATAACATACATGTAGTAAAATCCTTACTTTGTTAAATTGTTTTTTAATGTACCTATACTTATACCTAAAAGTAAGTAAACTAATTACTTACTTTTTTATTATTTGTATAGATTGATTAGACTTCTTTCAAATACAGTAAGGGAACTCAATGTATAAACTTAAGCCCTAGTTTCTTAAGATCTATGTTTGTAAACGACTGTTTGTTTCTTAAATAAATACATAAAATGAATGATTGCAGCGGCGCGGGCGACACAGCGAGGCGCGCGCGCGCGCGTTGCGGGCGCGCGCCGACTACGTGTTGAGTCTGGAGGCGGCCAACGCTACGCTGCAGCGGTACTATCTCGACGACATCGCTGACATTATGCTCGTGAGTTTGTGTTATTTTTGAGGTAAAATATCCATGTGGCTTTTCGGGAATTAGATTCTTCATTGTCCCCATTTCAGAAATCAATTTGATGGTACTTTTTCGGGGTGCCACCCTTGACCCTTTGGGTTTACTGATATATTAACGTAACCTATAGTCATTTGTGTAAAGTTGTTTTTTGTTGAGAGTATTGATTTTGAATCCCGAGTAATCGAAAGATTCTATTATTGAATCAAGAGCGGAGCGACTGATTCTAGGTTAAAATTCTGGGCGCAGGGAGGTATTCAAAGACACGAGATGCGAATAATTTCGGTCTCGGGGGACACATAATTTTTCACCTCAGCGGGCACAATATTTACATTTACGAAATATACATATAGGTGTTGTGAAATGTTTTGAAAACCCTACTTAAAGAAATAAAAGTGTAATAAGTCCGACGGTGTTAGAAACGGACAGTTTAAAACAAACGAGCCCTTCTCCCCCCCAGTGCATGGAAGTCGGTTTCGAGGCGGTGGTGGGGCGCTGCGTGCGCACGGCGGCCGAGGCGGAGGCGGCGCGCGCGGCGGCGCTGGCGGCCGCGGCCGGAGCCCTGCGCGGCGCGGCCGGAGCCCTGGACGCGCTGCGGGACCGCCAGCGCGCGCTGGACGCGCACGCGCCCGCCTTCGCGCTGCCGCGCCCGCTGCCCTACCAGGGCACGCCGCCCGAGGAACAGGTATCGCACACCTGTATTTCTAATCTTTGGTTGATTTACCATGTATACCCTACATCAGTCTGAATAGTCATATGAAATATTATTTAGGTACCGCCTCGTGATCCTGACGTAAAGACTATATAAACGACCTTAAAATCGGTACATCACTTCCAGGACCAAGAAATGCGCGAGCTCGTAAACGGCGCCGCCGAGGAACAAGACGCCGCGGCGGCGGCCGTCGCCGCCGAGCTCGCCAACCGCCTGCAGCAGCTCGACAGCGGCGCGCGCGCACTCCGCGCCGCCTGCCGCGAGAGCGCCAAGACGCTCGACGCCGCCGAGGCGCAGCTCATCCTGCAGGTAACGACACTCGTACTGGTAAATGTTCGTTCGAAGATGAAAAATTCAAGTTTGCATTTTTTTATTATAACACGATAGTTACGCCTAAATGGTAATGTTTATCTGATAGCACAACTATTAAACAATATTAAGCTGAAATATTGTTTAATACTTGTGCTATCACAAATCACGATCAAAAACTAATCGAAATATCTCGAAAGCCGTGGTACTTTTACTAAACCTTATTTCACATTATCAGAACTACCAAAGTGCGCCCTATCAACGTAACGAAATGGTTTACCCTCCGTAAAGAAGTTATCACTTCAAAAACAATAAAACGGAACCTAAATAATGGTTTTTTCCAGATGGAGGGCAACCCCGCGCAGTGGGACACGTCCCGGCTGTTCGGCGTGGACGCGGCGCCCGCGACGCCGGTGCCCGAGGACAACGACGCGCCGCGGAAGGAGCAGGAGGACTACTACTTAGCGGTTCGTTGGCATGGCTTACTAGCTTACACTTTATGTATACCCTAAATTAAAATTATAAATGCCAAAGTTTTTCTCCCATTTTTTTTGTGATGTAACCTTGAATATTTTTTCTGTAAATTACAGTTGAGAATTATACTATAAGTAATTCAATTTTAAATTAAACATTACTTTTTATCCCAACCATGTACTCAAAATCGCCCAAATTGACGCGACTGTACTGAAAAAAAAAACGTGATTTTGGCAAGAAGCTTTAAAAGAAGGCGTATTTTATTAGCGTTTCTCAATTGAGAAAACCCCGAGTAGTGGGTTTAAGTCGGGTGAACGGGCTGGCCACGAAATAGTGCCAGCCCGTTCACTGCGTTTCTCAATTGAGAATACCCCGACTAGTGGGTTTAAGTCGGGTGAACGGGCTGGCCACGAAATAGTGCCAGCCCGTTCACCAAGCGTTTCTCTGTTGAGAATACCCCGACTAGTGGGTTTAAGTCGGGTGAACGGGCTGGCCACGAAATAGTGCCAGTCCGTTCACCCGACTTAAATTCACTCGATTATTTTGACTGGGGAGCGCTAAAAAAGTGTGCCAATAGAAAATTTTGGTTTGAAGTACGCATTTTATATTACTTATTACCTCATGACATGATCAACCAACTTTACCTTCTACAGAAGTTCCGTTCGTACGTCCAAAGCGCCGGGCGGCTGGCGCGGCTGGAGAGCAAGGCGTCGGCGATGCGCGGGCGCCTGCTGCGGACCGCGCCCGCCCCCCCCGCCTCGCCGCCCTCCCCCCCACGCCGCGCCGCCGCGCGCCTGCGCCGCGGACAGTTCGCCGCGCCGCTCGACGACCACCTCGCCGCCGCGCGCGCAGACCTGCCGCGCGTGCTCACCTCCTGCGTCAGGGTCATATCTACTTACGGTCAGTACACCAGGCGCCCGCGCCGCGGACAGTTCGCCGCGCCGCTCGACGACCACCTCGCCGCCGCGCGCGCAGACCTGCCGCGCGTGCTCACCTCCTGCGTCAGGGTCATATCTACTTACGGTCAGTACACCAGGCGCCCGCGCCGCGGACAGTTCGCCGCGCCGCTCGACGACCACCTCGCCGCCGCGCGCGCAGACCTGCCGCGCGTGCTCACCTCCTGCGTCAGGGTCATATCTACTTACGGTCAGTACACCAGGCGCCCGCGCCGCGGACAGTTCGCCGCGCCGCTCGACGACCACCTCGCCGCCGCGCGCGCAGACCTGCCGCGCGTGCTCACCTCCTGCGTCAGGGTCATATCTACTTACGGTCAGTACACCAGGCGCCCGCGCCGCGGACAGTTCGCCGCGCCGCTCGACGACCACCTCGCCGCCGCGCGCGCAGACCTGCCGCGCGTGCTCACCTCCTGCGTCAGGGTCATATCTACTTACGGTCAGTACACCAGGCGCCCGCGCCGCGGACAGTTCGCCGCGCCGCTCGACGACCACCTCGCCGCCGCGCGCGCAGACCTGCCGCGCGTGCTCACCTCCTGCGTCAGGGTCATATCTACTTACGGTCAGTACACCAGGCGCCCGCGCCGCGGACAGTTCGCCGCGCCGCTCGACGACCACCTCGCCGCCGCGCGCGCAGACCTGCCGCGCGTGCTCACCTCCTGCGTCAGGGTCATATCTACTTACGGTCAGTACACCAGGCGCCCGCGCCGCGGACAGTTCGCCGCGCCGCTCGACGACCACCTCGCCGCCGCGCGCGCAGACCTGCCGCGCGTGCTCACCTCCTGCGTCAGGGTCATATCTACTTACGGTCAGTACACCAGGCGCCCGCGCCGCGGACAGTTCGCCGCGCCGCTCGACGACCACCTCGCCGCCGCGCGCGCAGACCTGCCGCGCGTGCTCACCTCCTGCGTCAGGGTCATATCTACTTACGGTCAGTACACCAGGCGCCCGCGCCGCGGACAGTTCGCCGCGCCGCTCGACGACCACCTCGCCGCCGCGTACACGTTTTGACTTAAAGTATGGAACCATAGTTGTAATCTACAAAATATACAAGACTACTTCGATGTGGACTAAAAGAAAGTCCAGACTTAGATTTGATTACCCATAACTCCTTCTGATCGATTGTTAACCAAAAATAATTTTAACGAGTCTCGAAAATACACTTTTTAGGGTTAATCTTTTTATCATTTACTTTTTTAATAATAATATGTACAACTTGTTATTGTTTTTTAGTTTCAATAGATTTTCCGCGCATTAAACAAGTGTGTATTTCTCCAGGTCTACGACACCAGGGCATATTCCGCGTGTCGGGCTCCCAAGTAGAGATGCAAGCTCTGCGCGCCGCGTTCGAGCGCGGCGAAGACCCTCTTGCACACGTCCGGGATGCTTCTGACATCAATTCTGTAAGTAACCCCAAAATTGTACAATATAATATCTTAGGAAAAAGATTGTAACACAAGTGAGTAATCTTGGAATTACTTTGTTTATTAACCTTTCATATGCGGTAGGTATAATTTTTTTTGACGGTTCTGTGCGATGACACGGTCACGTGACATCAAACCTATAGAATTGGCGGTCATACTGAATATTTTTGTTTAAGGAGCGATTTTTGTAAATTTTATTACTTTATTGGTTTATCCTACAATCGATTTTGAACTTACGGTGCTATGTAAGAAGGTTTAAAATAAAACGTGGATAGGAACGCAAGGCGTTGGAACGGATACGTGTCCACGCATACAACACGCACGCATATAAGACATTAACCTCATTTTATTTTGATAACAACGAAATCTGTGAACAGAATTCGGAAATTCCTGATACGGTCGAAAGAACCTATACAATCACTGTCAAATGAGAAAAATCAAATTTACTTTCGCAATAATAGCTTCAAAATACTACAAACCCCATCACAATGTTTTTGATCCAGTAAACTTGGAGTTACTGTCTAATTTAAAAAGTCATATTTGTTGACTTTTGTATAAACAAGACGATTGGACCAATTTCTTGTCTGTAAGTGGATTATTCTTTAAAATTGTAGTAGTGTACTCTGATGTAATGATTACCTTTTTTTCTTAGGTATGCGGCCTCCTTAAGCTGTACCTGCGCGAGCTCCGCCCGCCCCTCCTCCCCCCGCAGCTACAAGACCGTCTCCTTCGTCTCGCGTCACTCCCGAGCGACGCCGAATTCGTTCGGCGGATGCGTGAACTGCTCGCTACGCTCCCAGCTTCGTCCGTGCTAGTGCTGCGGTATCTTCTCGCCTTCCTAGCACAGTAAGTGGTTTTTGTTATGGCATGGCGACCGCGAACAACACACAGGCCACCTGACGGTAAATGGGATCTGTGACCCATAGACATTTGCATTCTCAAGACTACAATCTTAAGACTGCTATCCTAAGACAGCAAGAGGGTCAAAAATCCTATACAATTTTAACTAACCCCAATGTAAGCTCTAGCCTTACTTTATGGATGTTAGGCGATACTTTGATGTTAGTCATTTTGTGTGTCCCGCAGCGGTAAAGGCCTCCTATCTCCTCCTCCACTTGCTCCTAATTAGATTTTTTTTGCAGTCTAACAGAATTCAGCGAGCACAACATGATGGATGCCTGGAACCTCGCAATCTGCGTGGGTCCCACGCTACTAGCTGCCTGGGGTGAGGGCGGCGCTCAGTTAGCCGCGCAGAATCTTGTCAACGAACTGGTCAAGAGAACAATCCTGCACCACGCGGACATCTTCCCGCAGGACCTGGCGCCGCACGCGCTCTATCAGAGGCCGAGGTGAGGCTACAACGCTGCGAGTAGCGAGGCTACAATGCTGTGGGTAGTGAGGCTACAAAGCTATTGGAACTGAGGCTACAACGCTGTGGGTAGTTTGGCTACAACGCTGTGGGTAGTGAGGCTACAACGCTTTGGGTAGTGAGGCTACAACGCTGTGGGAATTGAGGCTACAACGCTGTGGGTAGTGAGGCTACAACGCTGCAAGGAGAGCTACAACGCTGTGGGGAGGGTGGCCACAACATTAGGAAGTGTGGGTACAACACTATGGGGACTGTGTGGCTACAACACTGGGGGGGTGTGAGCCTACACCGCTCTAGACTCACTACCCACAGCGCGTAGTCGTTTAAGGCTGTTGGTCAACCCCTTCCAAAATTGCCGAACGATAACGCGTGTGTGACTCACGCGGACACGCATGACTCGTGGTCACGTATATGATTCATAATAACATATAATAAAGAGTAGATAAGTCCAAATAAAAAAATATACTAATAAAAATATTTTTTTCTTTTATTTAATAACCATTGTGTCAGACTTTTAGGGTAAAATGTCCGATAAAAATTTGAATTTGTGTCCGGCTTTTCTATTTTTGGGACTAGCAACCCTACTTAGGTATGTAGGCCCCAGCAGGCGTGGTGATTCTGATTATGGCCAGACCTTCGCGGACTTGTTAATCTTCTGGAGGCTGATAAATGAATGTATGTGTATTGTTTCAGAGAGGAGGAGGAGGTGACCGAGGAGTCGGGCAGCGTGGCCGGCGACGACAGCGTGGACGCGGCCGAGCGCGACGTCAACGACGACCTGTCTCTGTATGACGATGACGACAACGATGACGACGGTACGACAGCTTTCAGTGTTCTTTCATTATTTTTAAAATATTGTTGTGAGAGCCGAGCGCAAAGAAAACAGAAAAACGTTTCAATTATATTATATTCTTTTTATAAAATAGTTGAGTGCGATTTCTTCTAAGTAGTTAAAGTATGGAACTCGAGATTATGTCAATTATTAACAGACATATATTATTAGAAACTCCTTAATTTCTACTATTGTTTTATTTATGTATTTTAATGTTTTTGTGCATATACTAATAAAGATTATTTATATTGTAAACAGATGAAATAAGCGACGAAGGAGAGAACGGAGACTGGCGGGACAGAGACTCCATAGAGAGGAGGTGAGAAATTCAATGACTTTGTTCAATCATCACTTAGAAACGTCAAGTGTAGTCAGCTCATTAGTATATGATCAGCTTTGTTTCTTGTCGTTACCAGTTATTTAACTGTTAAAGCAACGAGATATCTTCCTATGGCGATGACTGTACCTACCCAGGTTGGTCTGTGCCAATTGACAACAATTCATATGTGCTAAGGTAGTAAATTAAAATACCGTTTG
Organism: Acleris literana; assembly: GCA_946894065.1. Taxonomy (NCBI): domain Eukaryota; kingdom Metazoa; phylum Arthropoda; class Insecta; order Lepidoptera; family Tortricidae; genus Acleris; species Acleris literana. The sequence continues at coordinate 18,322,700 of OX335683.1, read as the reverse complement.
TAGATTTTACACTACTGATTACAGTAAAAATATTTTTGGATTTTTATATGCAGTAGTTTTTTTTATATTTAGGAAAAACAGTAAAAAAAGTTGGATTGTGAATGTAAGGAACTTATAGTGCCCTTAGTCCATTCATTGCTGTAGGAATTGAAAAAAATATACAACTGTCATGTAAATTTTTATCTGTCTGACGGATTACTTGATTCTAACGACACGCTTTCGATTCTCGTAATACTATTGTTTTGATATACGCTATTTAAAATGAAAGTGACTAACGGATTTGTAAAAGCGGATAGCCGCAATCTGCCCAAAGTCGACGAATTTATGTTGTTACAGTTGTTATTGTTGACAAGCGACGTGTCATGACAGTCAGTTCTGTTTCTGTTTAAAGACATTTTATTTTTATTTTATATCATGCTAAGATCACGACTTCAGTATTCCTTACTTTGTATATACGGTCTTCTTAATTACTATTTCTTTAATAAATTATTAACGACGAATTTAAGTTAAATAAAGAAAAACCGAGAAACATGGGTATTCTAATTTTTAACCAGCTATTATAAACGCGAAAAAACTAAAATACTTCTTTTTTGAAATGTTGTCAATTCTGATTACTAGCTTTAAAATGCCACTGCGTCCGCGCAGAAGTCGAGTCGATTTTCATGGATAAAAAGAACCCTATGCCCATCTCCAAACTATAAACTATCTCTTTAGTTAAAAAAATGCATTTATTATATTTGTAAGAATTGTTTTTTTTTGTTCCAGATCTGACAGTCTGCCCCGGCGCCAGTCAGTGCCCGCCTCCCAGGTACCGCTCGAAACAGCTGTTTAGTGTTAACCCGTCCAATTATTTCTTACACTCAAACATGACACAAAAGCTACCTAGCTCTTTGAATACACCTAAAAATACCTTTTTGAAATGTGATAGTAATTTCGAGTTGAAAAGGATTAGGACAAAATGCCATAGAGAATACACATTAAAAAAAGAAACTTCCCGTACTCTATTTTAGACGGTAAAGCTCGGTTTTTCAAGAATGTGTAAAATCTAACTTTTCCATTACTTCTTTCATATTATCAAGTGTAGGACATTAGAAAAGTAGCAATGTATACTATATTTTTTAATTCAAAATTAATAATATATGAATCGAATCGATGCAAAAAAAATCGAATTGCTTCTATAAAACGCTGAAAAAAAGACTATTAAATAATTTTGTATTTCATGTTTCTTCAAACCAACTATCTCACGAATTGTAGTAATAATACTATGTTTATAAAGTATTTTTAATATCGAAAATGATCTTATTAAACGTTAGCCTAGGAACTGCCGATATATTTATAGAACGAAATAGGGTAGGATTGGTTAAGACTTTATTTATGTGATTGTTTTGAGATTTGCTTTGCATTTTAAATGATAGTTTATTGACTACATTGCCTATGTTATTTGCAGCGAAAGACAGATTCATGTTTACCTAAATCATTCATCATCATCAATCATCATTATGAAAAATAATGGCTGTATTTGTAACACTTTTAGCGCTGGGACGTCTATAGACGTCATTTTTTAGTATGGTTAGTTAAAACTCTTATTATGATACCGCACTCTAAAATGATAAGTTTAACCTAATACTCCCAATGTGTTGTTTTTATAATACTAAACTATAGATAAAGTACTAAACAAGACCTAAGTACGACAGTGAATATAAGTCGGATCCGATTTAATCTTCGACTATAGTTTGACATTAGTACTGTGATTCGGCTAAGTAATCAATATAAAATGATCGGCCATATTAATTTACAATTGAGCTTAGGTAAACATGCATCTGAATATCCGAATTTCGGTTTCTTGTCTATGTTATGCGTGCTATTTTATTCAGGCTTTATGTTGGTGATAGTAAATAAACGTACTGGCGTCACATTCCAAGGAAAATATGCGCAGCTTGGTTTTAAAGCTGAAGTGTTTTGAATCAGCAAAAAATGTGTTTAACCGAGTCTGTGACCGACAAACTGACTCGCGGGTTTTAGTTGTCAACAAATGTCTACTAACCCAATCTGCGATTCTAAGCTAGGAAGTGACGCTGAATGGCTAAACACAGATCTCTTGGTTTTTTTATGGGTTCAGAACCGATTTTAATATGCAGTTCTGGCGTTCTTTTTGGTGAGAACTGGTTGGAAATAAAAATCTACCACACTATTCACCGAGTAGTCTAATTTAAACACGATAAGATATTGCAGAAAGTATTATTCTGCCAACTCTTATTAAAGGGGTTCATTTTAAGCAAATTTTTTGTTTTAGTCGTAGATACTCTTAGTTTTTTTTTATTAGGACTATGATTTTTATGTATATGTGCCTTATATCGCCGAACAAATGTAGACATTAATTAGCAAATATGTTATTATAAGTTCTATAAACATATCTTTAGAAGTGCAATGCATAGTTATATTTTTTAAAGTAAGGCTAAAGTTTTCAGCTGGACGCTAGATTTGCATGTATTTTGTAGTGTTGTGTTGTCTTTAACTGGTGAATGTGGGCTAACAGGATGAAATACACACATCAAATTATTCAAAGGTAAAAAATCATTGATTTGTGTATTTCACGGTAAAAAAGGGCGTTTTCAACCTCTTGACCAACCACAGTCGTACTTTTCTATGTCAGGTGGATACTTAAATGTGCAACTTCGTTAGTTTTGGCTCTACCATTTCACAGTTATAACGCAGTTGATAGACAAGATGGGGCTAATGTAAATTCGAACTTTATTTAGAGTTGAGACGTCATATTCTGACGCTTAAGCACGAAGTGCTTTGACGACCTGGCTGGTTAAAAGGTCAAAAGTCTTTGATTTGAAACCAAAAATTAATACAAAGACTAAACTTGAAAAAGATCATATCAGTTTGTTCATCTAACATCCATATTATATTCCTATTCTTATAATTAATGAAAATGACTTCTTATACGTACCTAGTAATATCTGTTTTAATAAGTATGTTTACTTATATAAACGTGGGAAAATCTTTAATTAACTCATATTCATCTTTGTTAAATTATCAGATATCTAATTATCATGCACCATTTGGTTTTTATGTTTCAATCAAATAAATAATTACATGTTTTAGAAATATTTACAAAAGACTATTAATTTGTTTGATTGAGCGCGTAAAGACACTCATTATATGTTTGGTTGTGAATGTTTAACAGTATCAAAGGAATTTGTTATTGCGTTAAGACTGAAAAGCTTGGTTTTATAAACGTTTTTATTGTTTAATGGTGCTTCGTTTTTTGAATAAACGTATATTTGCATGTGTGTGTTTTATTTTGTTTCGTTACGCTTCGCATCCGCTTTACATGTTGGTTTGTTTGTTAGTGTGCTTTTTATGGATTTTAAAATCAATATGGGGTATTTATGGTGTTAGAATCGAAATATAAATACAAACAAAAAATTTGAAGGGGTTTTTTTCTAAAATAATTCATGCAAATTAAATGAAATAGTTTTATTTCAATGTTGTTTTGAGTCTTGTTATTTAGTTCTTTGTTCTATACTCATTAAAAGTTAGCTAGGTTATTTGGGCGTTTCGAAAAACAAACTTCAATTATTAATAGGTCTTAGGTAGTATTATTTTTCAAGATTGCTTGCTTCGGGGCAGAAGTTTCTTGCAACTTAGCTAGCTTGCTACCAACTCGAGGGGCAGATAAATTGTTACTACACTTTTGTGTAAGGCGTTCTCGAAAGTGTTAGGTGTTCGTTTCTATATTAATCATAATGTGCACACGTGATCACACATTGATTTGAACCCAGCGAACGGGGGGCCTAGAAAATATGCATAACGCTAACTTAATCAAATTTTCGAAATCTGTCAAAATGTAGGTATGGACTGGACGTATCCCCTCGACGCGACCGTCAATCATATAAATATAGCGATAACGTTCATAGATTGCATCTTGTCTGGGCCCACAGATAGGAAATAAGAAATATATTTAAAGGTTAACAGAAACATAGAACAAAAATACGCCCCTAATCGAGGAAGTAACGATGTTTGATACCAATTATATTCGCGTGTTGGAGCCAAATTATAATAAAGCAGGGACGAATCGAAGCTAAAATTGGGTTACCCTAAAATGTTAATCAAAAGGTTTTATTACCACTACTCGTACTGGTTTTAAAATGAATAGTAGGCACTGAAAGATGGGCAGAAAACTGAGAGACTCAGTAAGTAGAAAGTCTAATTTGTTGGGTATATTTTCTTTTGGGATAACTTTGTATCGATAGAATCATTAAGGGGATATATTTATAATAAACACTAGTGCAGGAATCTGCAGTAAAATGCACGCGTGTTTTATATGCTGCGTTATGATTCTAAAAACGGTACGATAAGCGCCGCTTTACGAGCAAGTGTCTTGAAAACTCTTTTTATTATCATTTTGTTACCTTACCGAATGAATAAATTTACGTAGCCCTTACGCGCTAAGTAATAGGGGCTAATTTAGGGCAGTGTTGAATATTTGCCACTGCGCAGGTCCGCGAGCCGTCTCCCGCTGCGCCCACGCCGTCCACGTCCGCTGCCCAGTGCCGGTAAGTTATGTACAATTTTCGTTCTTAATTGTGACTGTTTGAGAGTGGAATTTGCTTGTTTCATGATGTTGTGGAATGATTAATAGAGGGTGATTTTAATCCTTACTTACTTACTAATATTATAAATGTGAAAGTACTTGTCTGTTGGTTTGTCTGTCTGTTTGTTACGTTTTCACGGTTAAACAGAGTTCGATGAAATTGGTATAGAGTGCCATTGAGTCCCGGGAAAGACCATAAACGCCATCGCCTTTACGGATTGACGTCAAATTTGGTAGAATTTAAGTACATAAAAAGTTTTCTCCAATATCTTATTTTTACTCCCTTTTTTCCCTTAATAGAACTAATGTCAAATAATCTGCATAAATAACATGGTTTAAGCATAGACATTACTTCATATGGACTTGCCTCTAGAACAACTCTGGGCAACAAAATGGCATACAATCTACAGCTGTGACTCCATGACGTCACAGTGTCGTCTCAGTCTCGCGCCGACGCCGGCCCTGCGAGGTCGTTAATTATTTAAAATTGGAAATGCTGAATTTTGTTTTGAAATCCGTGAGGCTGTCCTATTTAGTGCGACGTAGTTTGTCAGAAATCCGAGAGATGGCGCTTTTTTTGCTGGGCCAAACATCATGTCATGACACATTTTTGCTCGCGCAACCCTATCTAAAAAAATGAAGTTATGCTTAAATCTGGTGTCAAAAAAATACCTTACAAATTTAGCTTATAAATACTATATAATTTCCACGATTTTTGAATATGTTGCAGTTATTATAAAAAAACATTTTTTATTTGTTTTCTTGGGAAGGAAAACGTACAGACCTAGGTGTTTTATTATAACTTAAATTCAAAAATAGTAAAAATCGGAGAGAAACGTTATATTATTTTGTATGGAAATTTTGGGTTAACTATTTGTTAACTAATTGTATCTACCTAATTATTGTAGCAGCAGAGGATCAACCGTTGTGAAAAACTTTGTGGCTTTATCCAGCAGTGGACGTCTTGCAGATGATTATGATGATGATCTAATTATTAAGTTTCAGATTCAGTCGAATTTCCGACAGATTTTAATAGCAATTAAGTACTTATATGTTTAATCATGCAAGCCATTTTTCCCCAACAGGCGGCTAGCAGAAGCCACTCCAGACTTGGTCCTCGACCTGCCCGCGGGCGCGGCCGAGCCCGCCGCCGACACCGCCGACACCTTCGCGCACAACCAGCACACGCTGAAGAAACGCATAGCCAAGTCAGTACCTATATTAACCACGCCAACGCAGTAAAAAGGCCTCATCTGTTCATCAGTATTCTCTCTCGTCGGTGCACCTTGAAGAAGGGGTACACTACATACTTGTAATTCCGAAGAGTTATAATTCAGAATTGATCAAAATTCCGAATTTTCATAATTCCGAACGCATTTTTTTTATAGAATACCTTAACTTTTTGCTATCGCTTATAAATAAAACCTACTCTAACCTACGTATGACAATTAAATTATGCATTTAATCTAAAATAGCTCCAGCGTAAAATAGCTTTCGGAAAAATGAAAATTTAAACAAATGAATTGTCGGAAAAAAGTAATTCGGAATTTTAAGGTGTTCCCTTGAAGAAGACGTATTAACATTTCGCTTTCTACTTCATTTGGGTACCGTCAATACTTGGGACACCGTGGATACTTGGGACAGTGCGGGTACTTGGGACAGTGCTGGTTTAGAAGTTACGCTGGCAATACAGCTCTTTGGTCCTTGGTCCATCTGTCACCGGAATGCGTTGAGTCGTTGGGTGTATTTTCTATAAGTAACTCACACTGGTTCATGGTATACCATGAACTAAGGGTAACTATTATCATATCGAATCACCCTTCAATGAACGTATTATTTCATTACGGAGAATTTCGATTTTATCGAAAGGCCGCATGAGTTATTTTTTTTAGTAGTCATAAGTCTAACTTAATCTAACCGTAATTACTAAACGGAAATAATTGTTAAGATATCCTAAAATATCGTGGTTTCAGCAGAAAATAGTCTGATGAAATGAAATTCGATGAAGTGATGTTACCCATGAACTGCCCAAGCTTGATGCCATTTCTGTTCCGTTGAAAAATTCTGAGCACAGCCCTTTATACTATGCAATTATAGCTGCCTGTCCGGGGACATTATTACAGTTTTCTAAGTCTACTAAGCCCTAATTATAATTCTCCAAACAAATCCAATTACCTTACCACGTGAATCATCAAATTCTGGATTCAAACTAAGCAAAAATACTATTCCAGACCATCAACATCTGAAAGCACAACAGCACCGCCAGAAGAGCCTCCTGAACCCGAAGCCGAGCCCGCCCCCGAGCCAGCAGCGGAGCCCTCGGCCTCGGCCGCCCCGGAGAGCCCGGTACCAGCTCGGAACACCGCCCGCGTCGCTGCCAAATTCGCTGACCTCACACTAACAGGAGGCTCCCTAAAGCCAGCACTGGCAGCTAAACCAGCGCTGTTGCGAAGACCGACTCCCCACCCTCAGCATGCGAAGCCACAGCCGCCTGATGAAGCTACTTAAGGAGGGGAATGATTGCGCCATTTTTAGGAAAATAGCTCTTTAGTTTCTGTGTTGCCAATTGATCGTTGAGCCTTCAGAGAAAGAATACCTACGACTTGTCCTAACTTACCTACTGATTTCATCTAACAATCAAACGGTGATCCCGATAAAGCATTTAAATTAGAGAGCTCTAGGATCCCTATTAACTCCTATCGATAAATAGGTAGCGGCAATGCAGTTTGAGTCTTGAAGGACACAAAATTTTGGACATTTTCGATAGGTTACGTCAGGGAGGTTGCCATGACATAGTTATGCAGTTCAGTTTACGGTGAGCGAAAGAGACAGAGCCATATAACAGCTTTAGCTCTGTCACTTACACTCATCCTTAGCTGAAGTGCTTAGCCATATCATGGTAACCCTCTCGGTAGACAATTTTTAATAGTCTTGCTATTTATAGGGAGACGTTTAACTCAAAATGTGCACGTAATTTGGACTACACTATACCTTTTTAAAGATTTTTAGATACTTGTACAGTTGTGCAGTCGTTCTGACTAAAAATGCCAATGGCTTTAGTGCCTTGTCATATACTTCAAACTGACCAAACAAAATAAGTCAAATAGGCATAATCAAAGACGTTTAAAATGACAGGATCCTAACTATGCGAAAAAAAAATATTGGGCTACTCTATCATCAATTTTCGCTTTTTTTGGAATATGCAGAATGTATACCTACTAGTCTTATGCTCAAAAATTTGCTCATTTATAGACGATATTATCTTCTCAAGCAAAGTAAAAGCTCAAAATATCTATAACTGGTAAAGTCCAAATATTTTAGGTGCAAATGGTGCAATCATCTATTTAAAAAAAGGAGGCTTTTTCGACCAAAATATCGGTTTAAATGCGCCCGATAAACATTCTTATGTTGCGATGTCTTTATGATGTACTTTCTACTGAATCAAAAAAGTTAAGTAACTTATGTTGAATGCCAAAACAATGCACTTACGCCTTTTCACAATTTTAACTTTCTTGATCCAGTATGAAAATGGATCTCTATTTTAATCATTATTTTTTTAGATATATTGACATAATAATTCGACAAATATACGTCACAGAATCTAGTGATAATGCTATTTTAATAATTATTGTATGGGCAACGTTATTATCAGTTGTCTTTATGAATGGATGTATTTTTGTGTGGTCATACGGAAAAGAACATGTACTCAGTGTTAGCGTAAGTTTTATTGAACTAGCGGTCCTTTCTTGACGCTTCTGAAGGTTTGAATGGTCAATCATATAGACATACACTCTTTCAAATTATTCAGTACAATATTTGCGTATGCGTCTAGGTGCTTGTGTGAGATTGGACATGTTGCAATTGTCTTTATTCACTTTCGTACCTTGTCACTTTAATCGCTGTGACAATTCATGTACGGCAGATTTAATAGACAAGGTACTAAAATGTACACATATTTATGAACTTGACTGTATGCGCAAGGTCTTGTCAGTACTTTTGACTAACTATTGCAGGAAACCTAAATTAAGTTAAGCCTTTTTATTCTGATCGCGTAGTTGGTTTAATGGCAAATTTGATGAGGTATTTGAGTTAAATTTTATCTATATACAAACAATTATTTTTTTAAACTTATATTTGCGCCAATTCGGTTAAGTGGTCTATAATATAAATGAAAAAAAATGAAAAATGAAAAAAGTTTATTGTATGTATGAAACATTTCAGTGGATATATCACGTCCCTGCATCCTGAGCTACAAAACCCTGTGTTACAGGATATAAATATGTTTAAATCTAAATGTATAAACGTCAAAGTCTATTCGTGTTAGACTAGAATCGTTTGACGTTTATAAAATTAGGTTTATCGACATTTAAAATATAATAACACTAGTCTGAATTGGCTCCTTTTTCAACTTTTCTACAATTTTTTCGTCCATACAGGAACTTTTAGCAGAAGGATGAAGTTGCTTTTATATATTTTATTTAAAAAAAGTGCAAATAATTATGTAGAAAATATCAGAAACATACATGAAATTTTGTGTCGCATCACTCATTTATAACAAATATATTCTTTTCTAAGCCAATAATTGATATATAATCGTAAAAAAGATCTCCGTATATATCTGTATTTGAATTCTCGCTGCATTTCTATTATTGGCGTTTAAAAGATTTTCATAAGGCAGCGAATACAAATGTATTCTATTCTTAATTTGTTGAAGTTTTGTTGATTTGTTTACATAAATACGGTTTACAATTATACGTACTTAGTTCCCAATAATAATGTTTTTAGCATTCCAATGAATTGACCATTCGAACCTTCCTCGATGTAGTTTTTCTTATATCCAGCCTTCTCGGCTCGGCCGGCCGTCGCCAAAACTCGTGTATTGTAAATTAGTTCGTATTTATATTCATGTAAGAACTATTTTATACATCATTATTTTTATACAATGCCAAGTTGGATGCGGAAGTCGATATTTAAGATTTAAGATTTATTTAAAAGTAAGAAAATTAGATAGAGGTAGTTTTAGAAGGATTTTATTAACTTGGTTTAAATATGATTATGCAAAAGTAAGAATGATTAACGATCGAGAGTAAATAGTTAACGCCATGTAGATTTTTTAACCTCTCTTTATTTTAACGAGAATTCAATTATTAATTTTAAGAATTCGTAGAATTTTGTTCCTAAGCTGCGATTTGGTAAGAGTCAAACGAAAAGGTCATAACGGCCACATTCTAAATTAGGCCTAAAAAAACAATGAACGACTCCCGCATTCGACCTGGCCATATACAAATTGTAGGCGAACGTTGGTAGACGAAGCATATGTAGGTGTAGGTTGCGTAGACGAAGGATGCATAGGTGACAATGCAAGAGTAGATGAAGAGGCGAAATTGGGTGAGGACTAGAGTGAAGGCGACGGCCGTCGTCTGTGATATGTATCGAATCTGTACCTCTGTAACCTCGTACACAATAAACCAGTATTACCCGCGTACTTTGTGGTTTTATTTCACTTGCTCTATTTTCATTAAAAGGGCGGCAAAACGAGAAGTCAATTCTGACATCATATTAGTAAAAATTACAACCCTTTCATATAGGATATGGAATTGATAGACGCGCGTAGAGCTCACCCCATGGCATTTAGTCTACCAGAGTAACCTTTAACCGAACCATTGTCCTCGCGTTTGGTAGCTAGTATAATTACACTCTGATGCTGTAATAACAAAGATGGCGACTAACTGCAATGTAGTATTCAAAGCAATGTATACTCTATTGATAACCACATTAAATTTAAAATGCTAATACTGCTACTATGCAATTCGTCGCCGTTTTCGTGCGGTGGAGACTGGTGCCCGAACTAGGCGGGAACCTGTATCTCAGGTCACGATAACAGGGTAAAAGACATTATGGTTTTTTCCCAAACATGCTCGGAAAGGACGGCTTTTCTTTTGAAAAAAGAAGGTAGACTCTTATTTTCTTCCTAGGAGTAAAATAAACGTATGAAAACCCATTCCTGTCTGCTGTGATATTTTATCTCAAAAGGCTCTCTATTGCATGTTAAATCGATCATGGACCACAAAATCCCGTACACCCAACTTGTACTCACCCAGTGCATGCTGTAATGTTGGGCGGCGGCTTAATACTCTTAGTTTTCAAAAAAAAATTGTCTCTAAATTTGTCAAAAGCTTTTGACGAATACTTATAATTATGTATTTGTATGATTTCCTCGCGTTTTTACCTATGCCGCGGCGGCCTCGAGGATTGCCTGACCCGGATTTTAGCAAGCCCCACCAAGGCTCGGCCCGCCAACCACCACGTCAGGCAATTCCCTACTTTCCAATAGGCAACAATGTACTATTACTGCCATGAATCTCGGCCCAGGGCAGATTCCATACTGGCCAATTGCCTAACGCACTCGCAATCGCAAGCGACTTCAAAGTGGAACAATTGTTTTCATTTTGTTTGTATGCAGACTCGCCTTCGTAATGTCAAAATTAAAGCGATTGCGATTGCGAGTGCGTTAGGCAATAAGCCCTCAGGTCATAGGGAGTAAGTAAAACAGCGTTATAATAGAATGATATAATCTGCGGACAGGTACTAGTATCGGAGGCAGTCGTGATGTAGCGCGTGCAGCGGCGCGGCGTTCTCCTTGTCGCGCGCGTAGTGCGGCGCCGGCGCGGCCGCGGCGCTGCTGGCCGCCGGGTACTCCTGGATCGGCGGCTCGAACTCGTCGCCGGAGTTGTCTGCAAATTAATACGACTTCATTATTATTATTATTTGACAAACCTCCTTATCCCACAAAACTTTACAAGAGTACAATTTGTCAAAATTTAAAGGTTTTCCATACCGTAAACTCGGGTTACTTTAGCCCTAGGGGGTAACATTGCCCACCCTTAAAACTCTAACTATTTTAGTGGTAGTCATCATAAATTGGTTCAAGAATTTGAGAACTCCATAAGCAGCTTAGGTCTGATGTAACATTTAATAGAATAATTAAATTTTAAAGATGGTTTTTGGGGTGGGCAATGTTACCCCCTAGGGCTCAAGTAACCCGAGTTTAAGGTACCTCTAAAAAAAGTTGACAATTTTCTTGCCTTGTACATTTGATTAGTGATTAGGTATGTACGTAGTACTCAGTTCTGTGAAATTCGGATGGCCTTTGAATATGTCAAAATATTACGCCTCCGCTGCAATTACTAAACCTTTCCGGTTTTTGTGGTAGGACCCTGTGAGGGGTCTATCCGGAGCGCTACAACTTTGCCGTCCAGCAAAAATATTTGGACTCTTGTGTTCTGGTGTAAGGCTAAGTCAGATTAAATCAGCTTTAATCGAAGTTGAATTAATCCAGTACAAATATCTTAAACTTTATTACTTATATACCCCAGGTAAAAATTGGTATAGGGTTTGACTACATCCTCATCACCTTTACTAAGTAGGGTCGGGTAGACCTCCAACAAGGTAGACCGGCGACGTAGCTTCAAGCGGCGCAGGACCGGTCCTTATGGCATACTTTGGGTAGTCAACGTTTCTCGGCTGAAATGATGCGGTCCGTACCTGAAGCCTCCAGGTAGCCGAAGAGGCGCGCGGCGCCGGCGGGGCGCTGGTCGCGGCGGCGGCCGGGCGCGGCGTCGTCGGCGGGCGGCGCCGGCGCGGGGAACGCGCGCACGCCGCTCGGGACCTTCAGGTTGCGGCTCTCGATGTGGCTGCGGAGCGAGCGGACCGTTACTACACAAAACACCTACACACAGGAACTATTCAGATTTGAAATAATAATATTAATAAAAATGCGCGATCGAGCCAGAAGTGAGAAGACACAGGAACTACAGTCACCAACATATGCCTAAGAATTTATTGACTTATGTCACAGTGGGCGGGGCGCATCGCTTGCAGAACTGATGGCCGATAGGCGTCGAAGAAACCTAGAGCGGCTTCCGCGTACCGGAAGGCGGAGCGTAGATAGGCATCCGACCACGTCCGACGACTTTGCTAAGGTTGCGGCACCGGTCCTTGAGGCAATACTGGCAAATCTTGGGAGAGTCCAGCAGTGGAGGTCTTTGGGCTGAAATCATCATAACTTGACTGAAAAAAGAACACAAAAATCTAGAGGCACCGGAGCAAGGTTTAAGTCACTGCAAGGACTGCAGAGGAGGAACCTGACCATACGCGCCGTGTCGAGAAGTCCGCTTTCTGTATCTGACCCAGTCATCTAACGAGTCTTGAGGCGTAGGTTCAGACTCTTTCTACGAGACAGTTTTTCGAAACAAAAATAACTAACTAAGCCTTCAGAGGCAAGTTATACTAGTTCTCTATTGGTGCGTCACTACCTTCAGAGAACCATTTCCTTCTCCCAGAAAATAAACCTTATTATGTACGTAAAAGCGACTTACTGTGCTTCTCTCAAATGGTGTGCCAGTTGGTGCTGATCGTCGGCCAGGAAGGGACACTTGGCACAGGACTTCTTGTTATGCACCTTGTGCACATGGGTGGCCAGCCTCTCGGCCCGCGCGGCCTTGTACTCGCAGAGAGCGCACGCAAACGGCTTTAGATGCGTGTTGAGGTGCCTCTTGAGACACCAGTTGTCGACACCTGGACGTATAGAGGAAATAAATATTACTGGCTAATTTTAAACAAATATTGGGGCTCGTGGATACCAGAAGTAGGTAACCTTTCAATTGCCTTTGAAAGAAACCCTTGAGTTTATTTCACAAACTTATAGTGCCTTGGGCAGAAAACTTTTTTGGAAACAATAAATAGGCATCCATTGTGGGTTTCCACGTAACTTTCTGATAGCCCGATTTCACAGTTAAACATTTTATAAAATGATCATACAGATATTTGGCTACTAAAGGGCCACGAGCACTTTTGTATAAAGTCTGGTTCAAGAATCAATAGAGCTGAGGAAACAGATTAGGTATTAGGTATTAGGTCCTCAGTAATTGAATAGGCCTTTGTATCTACTTTATTTTTTACTACGGCATTAAGTTGAATTCCATCGTCGATACATATTTTACTTGAATAAGAATTAGAACCATTTTGATGCATAGCCCTTTATAAACACAAATACTTAATGAATCTAGAATACAAATAATCATACCGGACCACGTGCAGTAGCAGCAAGCATACCGCCTCTCCCCCTTGCGTCTGACGCCGGCGGTAGAGGCGACGGGGGCGGCGTTCACCACCGTCTTCACTTGCGGTATCGTCGCGGGAGCCTCGGCCTTGGCCAGGGGCGCGCGCTCGATCTTCACCGGAGCCGGACGGTACTCCTGGACGGGTGGGGGCTCTGCCGGGGGTTTGGTGTAGAACTGGTGGGTGGTGGTGGTGGTCGCTGGCTGCTGCTTGCCAGTCGGGCGTCGTATCCTATTGGGTTGAAGACGCATGTTAGTTATACATTAAGTTTGGTGCAGACATAACTGCTCGGCACTGAATCAGCTCAAAGTGAGACATTCAAAAGTGAGCTTTGATTTGTGTTAGCACGATACATTTATCAGTGGACGGCGCGACGCCTGCGCCCAGCTATTGTTTTCACTTTAACTATAAAAAAGTATCGTACTAATACCAAACAAACCTCACTTTTCAATGTCTCACTTTGAGCCGATTCGGCGCCAAGCGGCTATGTCTGCGTCAAGCTTAATATAACAACAAATATTAAAACAAAAAAGCAAAAAAAATATGATACAAGTCCACAAAGTTTTAAAACACTGGTGCTTTCCAATATTAATTACATTAAAAGCTGCGTCCATAACCATAAAGTTTCCTTTTAAAAAAAGGAAATATATGACAACTATGCAGGTAGTTTATCGCCGTATTAATGAGCAAATTTACAAATTACGAGTACCTATTTTACGAATACATAACACATTTTATACTGCGTTAACAGCATCAAATCTGGCTTTTTAGAACGACGGGAGTCTAATAATCAGTGATCGGATCTAGGATGCAATTTGGGGTGAACGACCTCAAACGTTATGCTTAACATGGATGTGACTCGAGATTTCCCGGGATTTTGGGAAATGGGTTATCGTTAATAATTAATAACTTTTGTCGAGGGTTAACCTAATAAACAAATAAAAATAATAAAAATACCATAAAAGACAAGACGTGCAAGTTACGTTCAGTTCTTCTATGCAGTACTGTATTTTTTTTTAGTTATTACATATTTTGTTAATTTTATAGCTTAAACTACTTAAAATTACGAGTTATTTACCTTTTAATAAAGGTAGGTAACAAAAAGATTAGCGGGATTGTAAGTCATATTCATATCCATGTTAAAATAACGGACTTAAATTGCATCCTAGATCCGATCACTGCTAATAATATATATGCACTTGATCCTGACAAAGTACTATGAGCAACAAAGTTAACTGAACTGACTAAAGATTTGTGAAACTTGTCACCTTACAATACAATAAGGTACACTAGTGGTCAGATAACAGTGATGTTTTTTTACTGTACAGGATCAATCGGCATCATTCAAAGTGAACACACCTATTCAAGTCATACGGCTGGTCCCTATGCATGCGAAGAAAGTGTTTCTTCACATGGTCTGCTCTGTTGAACTGCTTCTGGCACAGATAGCAGTGGAAAGGCTTCTCGTCCCGGTGGATGTTCTCGTGGCGGGTGAAGAGGTCCCGGCGGTCGGTGGCGTAGGGGCAGGTGGGGCAGGCGTAGCGCTTGCCGGGCTCCGCCGCCGCCGGCTCGGGCTCCGCGGGGGGCGCCTCCACCGCCGCGGGCACCGCCACGGGGCTGGACCGCCGCTCGTTGCGTTGGTTTTCCACCTGTGGAGAAATGGAGTAGTTATTTACAATGATGTCAAAAGTATTGCATGTTGCAAAGCTTTTTAAACCTAGCAACGGTTAGTATCTGCCATTAATCATGAAATAACTTAAGTCGCTATGGGTGCTTTTTTCCGAAAATAAATCCTCTTTATGTGTTAGCTGGTGTATCATCCTATTTTTAATAAACTTTCCGCGTTAACCAAGTCAATCGGGTTCGGGCGATGTCGGTCGGTTAGACTAGCGTAATAACGTACTAGAAAGAGAGAGAGAGAGTTGAAACGCGAAGGTCCTTGTAAGAACTATATAACAGCTATTTCATCACACCACCATTTCATCGGTGGTACTAAACCGCATAACCGACAAATTCTTCGCCCTCCGAGAGTTAGTCAAGATCAAACCCATTTTCTGAAAAAAAAAAAACAACGAGGAGCAAAAGGTACTTAAGTGACTTGGTAGGTAAGTGCATTTTGGTCCTTATTTCATTTGTTAGTTATGCGGTATTGTAGTATTTTCGAGGATTTGTCAGTTACCTTTGTCTTCAGGCGCTGCAGGTACCGCGTGACGTCATCGAGCGCCGGGTTGTCACGCAGCAGCTGGTCGGCGGCGGCGGGGTCCGAATGGTGATCGCGCGCGAGGTGCTGCCTCACTGCGCGCGCCCAACCGCTTGCGAAGCCGCACTGTACACAAACAACATCATCACCAACATCATTATCATCTTCATCATAATCATCATCATCATCACCATCATCATCATCATCATCGTCATCATCATCATCATCATCATCATCATCATCATCATCATCATCATCATCATCATCATCATCATCATCATCATCATCATCATCATCATTTCAGCCGAAAGACGCCCACTGCTGGACATAGGCCTCCCCAAAGGTTTTTCATAAGGACCGGTCTTTCGCCGCTGGCATCCATCGGTTTCCCGCAACTTTCGGCAATCACCAAGGTAACCATAGATAGGTAACCATTTACTAGTCTATGCTTGTCTCGGTCGTAGGCCTCCAACAAGGTGGATTGACGACGTGGCTAAGGTTGCGGGAAAGGTTACCTATCTTAAGCCCCATTTAACTTTCCTGGATTGTTATAAAACTAACCTAACCTAACCCACAGGTTCTGAAGGCAAAGTTATTGGGTTAAGAGAACGATTTTCGAAAAAATGAATTTTTCGCACAAACGAAACAGCGGACAAAAGTTTTTCGAAGCATCGATTGGTTAAATTGCAACATAACAAAATCTTACACCCGTATATATAGTCAAGAAAAGTAATTACTTGAGTATTAGTAATGTCAAAAGTCATATAAAAATCGTTACTTTAATCATTACTTTTACTCAAGTAATTACTTTTCTTGACTATAAATACGGGTGTAAGTGATTGGAATCAGGGCTCCGTGTCCAGACGCTTTAGAGACCACTAACTAATTGCCTAGGTGGTCTGTATGCTTTGCCTTCTCCATACCATAATGCTGGACTGACGCACAAAACAGAGGGCCCTGCCAAGATGCACTACGCTAACTAACGTTTCTATTCGTTTCGTTTTTAACCAATCGCGTCACTGTTTTCCGTATCACGCGAAATAGAAGAGAAACGCGAGAGCGCAGTGCATCTTGGCAGGTCCCTGGATAAGATAGCTATCTACTAACGTTTCTCTTTTCTGTCACTCAAAATATATGGGATGACATTCTCGTGCGTAGCGATAAACCACATGGTCAATTGTCATCCGATAAATTTTGAGTGATAGAAAAGAAAAACGTTAGTAGAGTTTGCATTTTGGCTACGCAATTTTGGGTTCTGTCTCGGCGTGTGCGTTCACACAGTAGCAGTATGCTGCTGTCCACCGTTCTACCTGTTCACCAGCGTTAAAGCCAATTACCTGCGCAAGAGGGCAGTGGAACACCCTAGCATGTGAATGGGTCCCGAGCCAGTGCTCGGCCACGCGCGCAAGGAACCCGACGCATTCGCACTCTGCGCACTTGAAAAGGCGCTGCGCGGGATTGTATGAGGCCACGCGCGAGTGCGCCCACGCCAGCGGCTCCTCGGCCGCCGTCCAGCGATCCTCGGCCGCTGGGTCGATGCGAGGAGTGAAGTTGGCCTGGAAGAGAAATGTATAATGAACAACTAGCGACCCGCCCTCGGTTAATGTAAGTTTTCTGTAACACCCGTACATAGTCCAGAATTGTATATACATAAAAACCTTCCTCTTGAATTACCAATAAAAACTGCATTAAAATCCGTTTGTGTAAATAATTAAACTAATCTATAAAGAAACTTTCTAAGATCGCACTGTTAAGGAGTGAAGAAAAACTCATCATCTTCACCTCTTATCCCAATCGGCGTACCACGTCTTCTTCTCCGAATATCCCTATCAGATCAGCCGTCATCTCCCTCATTTCTTATATCACTCATCGCACCATGACTATCCATCCATGTCATTTTAGATCCATCTTTCTATAACTACTTATAAAATCTTCTCGTAACATGACTTTCATCCCTCCTCGTAACGCCACAATAAAATCAACATTCGCTTATATATTTTTGACTAAAGAAAAAACATTGTTCATCTCACTTGTAGAATGCCAGGCGGCGGGAACCCATTCTGCATGAGCGCCGCCAGCCCCCAGGCCGTGATGTGTTCCTCTGGACGCATCTCCTCCTCCAGGTCCCGTTCTGCGGCAGGGAACTCTACCCCGATGACGCTGCCCACCGAGGCCTGCCACACCAACGTCTGGTTACAGGAGCCCCGAGGGTTGGGAGGTTAAAAGCAGGAATTGGCATAGGTCTTATACAACTACTTATATACTTAAAGGTACAGTTAGCAATGCAGTGGTCAGTATGGGAACTCATAAAAAAACTTAATTTCAGGCAATGAAGCCCGTAATAATTTATAAATACCTTACATAAAGAGGTATATAAAACTAGCTTTTGCGCGCGACTCCGTCCACGTAAACTCCAATTTTCCAGACTATAAACTATCCCTTTGCCCAAATTCATCCAGATCGGTTCTGTTGTTCTGTCTTGATAGAGTAACAAACAATCTGGAATAGCACAACGGGCTATTTTTATTGGCCAGTTTCTTAGGGAATAGCGATAAATGACTTCTACGCCGAGTCGCGGGCAATAGTTAGTAAATAATATGAATTGAAAGCCATGGAATAGGCATATGTTCAGCAGTGGACGATTATATGAGAAGAAGAATATGAATTCAATTTTGTACCATAATACTCGTACTCATTTCCTTACACTTTATTGAATCATCGACATTCATTTGGTCGAATGTATCAGTTCATCAAAAGCTAATTTCCGTGCTGAAACCTAATGGGTTACGTAGGTTAGGTTAAGTTAGACTGTGACCACCAAAAAATTATAACTCCGCATGTGAATGCCTGTCGAAATGCCTGTTCTATGAAATGAGTGGCGGCGATTCAAGGAACCACAAAAAACACCTTGTGACGACCAACGGTCCGGTCCGGTAACCCCTTCAAGGGGTTTTGAAAGGGTTTCGAAAGGGTTACAAAGGGTTAAACGCTTTCAATAACCCCTTGAAAGGGTTACCGGACCGGTCCCTGGTGACGACTTAGCAGATTATTTTTAGAAACCTCGTTGCCAAGCGATGGACAACATGTAGCCTTTCTGCTTTGGATGGTATAGTAAAGGTTGTTTCATTGGGCTCGCATGCTTGTAGCAATCCATTGACGAGTTTCGTTAACATTGTTGAGCCGGGAGCTATTGCAGCGATACAATGTACAGTCACCCAATAAAAATGCTGAGCATACTTAGAACCTTGTCATTGTGAATGTCATTGTCATTATCATGTGTCATTTGATGTTCTGTTGGAAGTTTACTATGACAACGCACTAAAGTGCTTAACGTTTTCGTTAAGGTCCTGTACTTCTGAAAATGAGCCTTAAGTCTTATAACGAGCTGATGTTGGTTACCTCCTCCCCGTAGAGCTTCTTGGTGATCTCCTTGAACATATCCTCGCAGTCCATGGTAAGGGCTGCCACGCTAGACACGCTCTCCATGCCACGCTAGCCGCCGCACTGGAACAAGCCAGGGAGTTGTCGAAAAAATTCAATTTCGAGCAAAGTTACCAATACCGGTATCCTGCCTTTTGGCCGAAAATTATTTGGTAAAATGTATCGTTTTCCAACCGTTTCATTTGCCAGCTCGCTTTTTTTCTGTAACTTTAAATATTTCAGGATTTATTTCAGTACCAATGTCTGGAACCCTATAGGTTAGGTAAGGTTAGTTTTTATAAAAATCCTGAATGATTTAGTTACAGAAAAAATACGGGCTGGCAAATGAAATGGTTGGGAAACGATACCTTTTGACAAACATATTTCTGTCAAAAGGCAGAAAACCAAGATGGCATTCGTAAGTTTTTGTTTGTTTGACGAGAACTTGGGTATTTCGTGATCAAATCTTCATAAAATTTGGTTAAAATAATGGTCGAGTTAAATTAAAATTCATACCTAATAAAAATGCTACTTCAGAATCGATGACTTCCTAAATGATTGTTTTTTTAATTGCTGCCTAAGGTTAATGTCGAACAAATCTATTCCAGGTTTAAATATGGGAAACTGACACAGTTATTATGAATGAAGACAAACGTACCCGTAGAATTCGACCGCCTTTAGGAGTTACACTTCCTACAAGGCGGCAAGATTTGGCAAGATTTGGCAAAATGGCGTAAGTATCAAAGATTCGTTAATTAGCTTAAGAAACCTTGTGAAAGGGGAGTTATAAAAGTTGGGCATACTCGTCATTAGCAAATTAGCGGCAGTTAATACAACCGACGAAGTCAAAAGTTCCGTTGCGGGACGATAAGTGTTTTTACATTGTACAGTCACGAACTTAAATTTGGGACCCACCTTAGGTCCAAAGTCATTCTGACATTCTACAACAATAAGGTTGAGTCTCCTATAAGTTACAAATGATTTGGCATCTCTAATGACATTGACGAATTCAAGCCTATTTTTCTTGAAATGGGTCACAAATTAACGATCGCGATGGTACCTAGATGGATTTATTTATCGCACTGTGGAACATTTTGTTTTATTAAAAAATTTACTAGAGCTTTATTCTTTGGCAAAACCATATTGTTTTTGACATGTTATTGTTTTTAACTCAGCCGCTAGTAGCCGCCAGCTATCATAACGTAAAAAAAATCGCCAAAACGTACAATATTGACATAATTTTTTTTAATAAGAGAAGCAAAGAACAATGTGATTGTTTGGTAGTTTTTGCTCTACCTTAGGCGGCCTTTACACGGAAACTTACGAGTTACGTAAGTAGGGACGCAGCTATTGGTTAGAAGTAGATAGACATATTTATTTCTCATTCTAACAAATAGCTGCGTCCCTACTTACGTAAGTTGTAAGTTTCAGTGTATAGCCGGCCTTAACAATCGCTTTATCTCTTGAAGCGTAACAACATATTAAATTTTTAAATAACAAAAATAATAATAAAAAAGTAAAGGGGACTGGCCAGAGACTGCAAAGAATAGGGAAACATGGAAAAAGTGGGGGAGGCCGTTGCCCAGCAGTGGGACACATCAGGCTCTTAATAATAATAATAATAATAAAGGGGGCCCCATATTCACTGGCCAAGTGTGAGTCCGACACGCCCTTGGCTAATTTTTCTTTTTTTACAAGCAGGTGACCTTATCAGTAGGGACGAATGGCGGAAACTACGGAGGCCTTTGCCTTGCTATGGCTAACACAGGCTCATAAAAAAAGTAACCTTTAGTTAATACACCAATGTAACCTACAATCGGTGCACTGATAACCAAATTGCGTCACCCGGGCTTCCCTAAACGCATTGTTGTTCAGGCGAGTGCAAGTGCACCCGACCCTCCCTCTCCCCCTGCCCGTACCCGGGAAAACGGCGACGCGGCGGGGGAAAGTTGCAAATGGGGGAAAATCTGTCTGGCTTTCTGCGGGTTTTCGCCAGGTTTTATTTATTTCAAATATGTTACATTATAAAGAGATTTAAAAAAAAACACGTAAATTTTAGTTTTAGGCAAAGTTAGTTACACCTTTATAAATTGCTAAGAGATTGTGCTAGATGTTTTATCTAAAAATAGATAGCTAAATATATTTTCAGCGGGCCTATTACGGTCGTATTTATCGATGTAGATAAACGTGGATAAAACATCTGTCCCCTTCCCACTAGTATATAAGTGCGAGAGTGACGGATGCTTTATCCACCGCGGTAAAGGCGACCATAATAAGAGCCCAGGACAGTAGTTATATCACGAGTATCGATTTATGTATCACAAAAGACCTTTCTACCATCACGAGAAAATCTAATTCTATCGACGCAGCTAATGAAACCGCTCAATAATCACAGATAACACAATCCCTGACACTATCTAACACTAAAGAAAAACACAATTAGAAACTGAAAATTACATCAAAAATGTCTTTAACACTTCGAAACACAACATTACAAGTACAATTTCCGATATAACACGCGAACAAGAAAATTTTGCAGGGCGGGCGGTTATTACGTGGGTGGGGTTGCCACCCAATACCACCCAATTTAAAATTTACACCAAAAACACTGGCCACTAAGAATGAACGCATGCAATAAAAGATATTATGTCAATGGTTTTGAAAAAAAAGTGTAATATAGTTTTAAATACCTGTAGCAGAGCGGGCATGGGTTGCCGGGCCGGCGGGTCCTCTCCGACTGTGGGCCGGATCGATGCGGGCCTCCCTCCGAAGGGGGGTGGGGGGGTAGCCGGTATTGACTAAATACTCGCCCGGCTAATGTAGATAAGGATTTGTCGTTTGGTTTAGTTTTAGTAAAGGTTAGGAAGAAAGCGCTGGTTAAGTATAGATTGTTATTGGAATAGGAGGTATTTAATAGATATCATCTTCGAACCAGTAACACGTCTGACAAAAATCAAGCGATAAAAACTGGTGTGCATGGTTTAAAATTATATAAAGATAAAAAAAATAAGTAAGTAGCCCACGGGCACTTTTACACGTCAAAATCTACCAGCGGTTCCCAAGAGCAGACCCGTTTTCAATACCTATTACTTATGACAATGATAATAGTTGAAAACAATTATAAAATAAAATATCATGCATAGTTGAGCAGGGGACTATGTCGTCTAGCCACTCACGTGCTTTGTGTATCCAGAGTTGCCAGTGATAGCCCTTATTTGCTTATAAATAAGGTCGATCAAATTTGCGCGAGGGATCAAGTGGCTAATATAAGTTAGTACCCTTGTTATATACTTCTGAATACTTTAAAAACAGAAAACCTATTGCATTGTAATAAAGACCTAGAGTGGATGCATCTTGACTTGTAATCGACTGGACAAGCACTCAAGATTTACCTTTACCCAAATGATTTCGTATAAAAGTTATCACGCAAGGACTTTTTCACTTAATTTGAAGTTATAAATCCTTGTATTCGAATATTGACAGGGCTAGAAAGGTTTTCAAAAGCTAGGCTATTGCCTAACGCACTCGCAATCGCAATAGTTTTCATTTTGAAAATCGAAGGCTTGTCTGCATACAAAATGAAAACAGTTCCGCTTTGAAGCCGATTGCGATTGCGATCGCGAATGCGTTAGCCAATAGCGACGCAGGTTTTTTGTTAAACTTGTGGTATTTTTATGACGCGTTCAAATTCCGATAAGGGCTGATATTTGTGTGATAAGCGCGAATATTTTTCTGAGTCTTTCATGTTTTTGTATGGATTTAAGTATGTAGTTCTCTATATAAGTATGTTGATCGTTTTCTAGTACCTAGTAAAAGCCTAGAGCTTAGTGTGGTACTAGGTCAAATTGTTAGAATTTTTCAAAACTAGTAGTTTAGTATTGGTATTTTTCTTACAACCTTAGTTAGACATCGTAAAAACTTAAACTGAACGCCCCTCCGATGTGTTTTTGGTTGCAAGCGGATGCATTTTTCATAGGTCGAGTAGTGACGAAACGTCCAGTTTTAAATAAAACAATCTACATAAGAGACGCAGAATTATTTTTTGAATTTTAACGTCTACACCATCTAAGGGTTTTTTTTAAGTTCTCAACAAACATGTCTCAATTTATTTTCCCATTATAGATTTTTATCTTCGGATCGAGGTTCGCATTGAGGAACCGAATCAGAACCGTGAAAATTAAAATGGATATTTATTCGTAAGTCACGACACGCAGGTAGGATAGGTACCTTTTATATTTATATTTTTTATATTATTTATTATTTTATTTATTTCAACACGAGGTTCGTCTCTTCTAGAATTTAGTGGTCAACATCAAACCAGAATTAGCATTTACTCCCCTGCTTTAAAAAATAATGAATATTATAGCCTGAAAATATACGATTTATCTGTAGTCATCATCTCCTTATTGGAAAACTCATGACCACACTCGGTGAGTCTAAATTACCTACACCATAATATTACGTTGTCATCGGATTTATATAATTTCCTAGTTTTAGCCCGCTTCATAACGGAACCTGGTCTAAAAAAAAATGCTTTTGTATTTTAAACTTTATTTAAATTGTATAAATAAACAAATTATATTGTGTAATTCAAACTTCATATAAATATATTAAACGTTAAAAAAAGAGCATAGAAAAATGGGGCCTACAGCTAGCTACACGTATGTTTTTTCCAAGTCTAAAGAAATCTTCTTAATTATGTACTTTAATATTATTTCGTCTACGTAGACACTGAAGACATCGCTTGCAAAAAGAGTACTTCTTAACTAGTTTGAATTGGTTTACGTTGACAATTGACTTCTTTTGCAACCGCTAGCAAAAAACGCACGCGTTTTATATTTATGTTTTCCGAATGCCCTCAGGCTATGAAAACCCCAGCGTCCTCCATCTCATGTCAATTAGTAAACAAACCGAACAAGGATAAATTAATTCTAACTGCTTTTAAATAAGGTGCATTATTGATTGAGACGAGACGTTAGTAATTACTAACATGCATGAGGGGTGAGTGGGGGATACCGGACACTTCTGGTATTTTGAAGGGTGCTTATTTTTTCTATAGGCAATGTTTTTATCATCGATTTTATAAAACAAACATATGAATTACGAGTACCTAGGATGTACTTAGGGTTTTATGAAACTTTTGCGATGAGATATGTTTATCTGTCTGTATTTGTCTGTCGAAAATGTCTAAACTATTAACTAATTGAATTAAGATTTTGGAGAAGACAAACCTTAGTGTACATTACAATAGTTCATGACCTTCAGGTTTGTACTGCTCGCTCACTCACTCTCATACACTCTTAGCTACTCTAACCGAATTCCGAACCCGAAAGACCTCCTGCACGGTAGTTTGGTATTCAATTCATTTCGGAAAAATTGCTTAAATAATTAAAAGAAAACGCAAAGAAATCTATTTAGTCCTGAACTAAAGTTCTAAGCTTGTGCTGGTACAGTCGACGTCATAAATATGTTTACACTTTAGTACCTGTATATTTAGCGTCATGTTTTAACTGCCATATATGAAATTGTCATACCGGATAAAGTGACAACGAACTAAAGTACTGTAAGTTCAATGTAACGATATATAACTCAGGTTTTACGAGTATATGTATAACTCAACCACCGAACACTGTTTTGATTGAAAATCCAACAAACCCACCATTATTTTTGTTTATCTTTCTTTTGTTTGACAATTTTAACCCTAGTTTAGTCGTGACTAAATGTGCTACAACTTCAAACCAGAAATCTCTAAAGACTTAATAGTTTCTGAAATACAGCTTCCCAAATGTAACTTTAAGACAAGGCAAAAGCTTGTGGTTCTTACAAGTGTCTAAGTTGTCCAATAGCCATAGTTAACACGGCTTGTTATAGCCTATTTCTCCAGGGTAACTCGACAACCGCGGCTCCAGCTAGTCCCAAACTAGGTTAAGTCTCGAAAAACTTGGCCCAACGACTTTCTCTAACTTCGTAATTGTACTGCATTGCGCTTCGCCGAGGGGATATTTAGAACTTATGAGCGTATACAGCCTGATGTAACATATGGTACGTTAGATACAGGATGTTTAGGATTTTTTTGTAACCTCTAAAGAATGATTTTCTTGAAGAGTGAAAAAGGTCAAAAAAGCTTGAGATATACATATATCATTAATTATGTCTTTACTTTTTTAACTACCACTATTTTTATAACTATTATTAGTTTTTGTTGCTATGATTTTAAAGTCGAATTTCGCGTCAGTTTTCCACTAACTATATCTATCTTTTATTAAATGTATCATATTCAAATAATTAAACAAACATTTGCTCTAAAAAAAAATACGATTACTGCTAAAACTTCATTCACTTTTCATTGAAGAGTTATAATTGGCTAAGTATCAACAATACCTACCAATAAAAAATAATATAAAAATTAATTGGTTTATCGTTTCAGTTTACACTTTAGGTATTTATTTGTTACTTAATATTATAATTCAACCATGTTTACGTTAAACTCGTTCATATGAATTAATTAAATAAATAAACATCGGGGTAAAATCTCACACCAATTGACCTAGTCACAAACTAAGCTCTAGGCTTATACTATCGGTACTAGAGAACGATATAAAAACTTATATAGAGAAACAATAATGATAAAATGATAATACAAATATTTGAAATAAATACTTGAATACATAGAAAACGTAGAAGACTCAGAAACAAATACTCACGATCATCACACAAATGTTTGCTCACACCGGGAATTGAACCCGGAAACGCTAGCTTCGTAGGCAGGGGTAGGGTAGGCAGGGTAATTTGGAAATATTTTAAATACTAAATTTCATCAGTAGTTTGGCCTTTTAAAGAGGAACGTAACACTTTCAAAGATTAACATCCACTATAAAAACACCATGCAACACAATCAATAACGGGACCCTCAAAAGGTTACCCTTTCAAGCAAAAAAATAATTTTCAAAATCGGCCCACAATTGACGGAGAAATTGAGTAACATACACACAAAATACTACTAACTAGTAGTCAAGTTAGTAGTATTGAGAACCTCCTCCTTTTTACTTCCTAAAAACCCGAAAGAAAAAAACGTATGAAATAAACACAGAGGAATAATATGAACCCGCAGGCTCGCCAGACCTCCACCCCCGTAGCGCTACGGGATACATCTACGCCGTAGAAGCTTACGCTGGCATTTAACGCCTACGGACTAAACCCTTACTTGAATTTGCTTGAATATTATATTGTTATTAAAACAACCTTTTAGCCCACGCTTTCGCCTACGGACCTGATTTACATATCTAGATATTTTTTTCTGATTATCTGAAAAAGAAAAGAAAAGTATTTTAATTAAACAAACATTAAATATTGGAAATGGAAAAGTTAAAGGTCAGGTGTGGGAAAAAAACACATATCACGACTATAGTATAAGGATCTGGGGCGGTATTATGACATAGCCAAGCAATTCATTTTAAGGCGAATGTAAAGGACAGAGCTGTAGCAGTTATATAACTCTGTCCTTTTCTTTCACCGTAAACTGAACTGCATAGCTATGTTATAATAACGCCCTATTACATATAATTTTTTTAAGATATTAAATTTTTAGGTGACACGGTCAACGGTCATAGATTCAAAATTATTAATTATTAATTTATTTAGAGCCTGATTTGGTCCCACTGCTGGGCAAAGGCCTCCCACCACCTTTTCCATGTTTCCCTGCATGATTTAAAAGACACGATGAAAAATGAACTTGGAAACATGTATGGTCTAACACAAAGTAACGACATTGATAATAATATTGGGCTGTTTTATGATAAGTCCAAGTCAGTTATTTCTAGCCCAAGGAGCCAAATGTGTACCGGCATGTAGTTTTCTTGAAACCTTAATAACTCCTTAACTAATTATTTAACACTACAAAAATTAAAGAAAATCTGGACCGGGCTTAAGGAATGGGTCATACGCCGTATAATGAACGTCAAGTTCTGGGACAGCCTGTATATTATGCATTATACTCGTACATAATAGACAATAGCCTCCACGGCCACCATGCTTTAATGTACCGTGCAAAAGATTGGCTCTATTCTACTTGGCAAAACCATATTGCTCTTGACATGTTATCGTATTGTTATTAACGTGGCCACCATTACTGTCTAGTAAATAAGAGCTGTCGTAACGTTGATAATATGTCAAAAGCGATATGGATTTACAAAGTAGATAGTAGAATAAAGTCCAAGCTCTAAACCTCCTAAAAATATAACATCAGTCGCATACGACGACGCGCTGCCCTAGTTGGTAGTATCCCTGCCTACTTAGCTAGTGGTCCTGGGTTCAAATCACGGTAAGGGCAGATATTTGTGTGATGAACGCGAATATTTTGTTCGTGAGTCATGGATGTTTTCTATGTATTTAAGTATATATTTCTCTATGTAAGTATTTTAATCGTTGTCTAGTACCCATAGTACAAGCCTAGAGCTTAGTTTGGGACTAGGTCAATTGGTGTGGCATTGTCCGCTGATATTATTATTATTTATTATAGTTTTCAGAACAACTGACATATTAAGATAATCTAAAGGTTTCTCTAGGAGGTCTAAATTTTGAATTATCTCCGGGCATATTTGCCGAGCCATAGCCACCATCGGCCGTAAAAACCTTTCTTCGCTCCCTTTTGCAAATATTAATCCAATATATACACGGTAAAAGCAAATTTGAACCTTATTACCACGCGTAAAAGTCCACCGAGAAAGTTTTTGTTTAAGCAGTAAAATAATAATTCGGAAGCACTCGGAAATGGTCGGATTTGATCGTCCCTGTGAATTAGTTGGCATATATCACGCACAACCATCTTATTCTTAACCTTATTCTAATCCTAATACAGTTGGTTTTTGCTTATGACGTGCAAATGCCTTGCGAAGTACAGATTAGCGCCATCGTTCTAGAAAATTGGATCGTTTCTTAAATGGATTTTCTTTTTGATTCTTGTTTAGTTGAGGTCTTGGCGGATATCGCCGTTGTAGTTAATTTAATCTGTGGTTTTTATATTTAGATTTGTAATATAATATTAACCAACAAAGTGTACGAGTTAGCGATTTTAGTGAGATAAACTGAGAATGTATAGCAGTGGTTCTTAACCTTTTGGTTCTGGGGGACCATTTGACAAAATTTCCGTTATGCCGTGGACCACCCAGTTGGTTTATTGATTTGGAGGTAATTTTAAGTAAATAAATGTAAATAAATAAAGGTTTATTTCAGATTTCAACAAATAGAAATCGTATCAAATTACTAAAACAGTTTAAAATGTAATTGTAACTAATAGAATAAAATAATGATGAAAGATTTTAATGTGATTTTTGTGCTTGCATACTTTTCACTAATTTATGGATCCTTGGTTCAGTGCTGCATAAAGCTAAACGCATATCGGCAGTGGCATCCAAACGATTTCGGTGTTTGTTTTTAATAATCAAAAGTGCCGGGAGCCCCTGCTCGCATAGATATGTCGTCGAAAACAACCGTGTTAC
Organism: Acleris literana; assembly: GCA_946894065.1. Classification (NCBI taxonomy): domain Eukaryota; kingdom Metazoa; phylum Arthropoda; class Insecta; order Lepidoptera; family Tortricidae; genus Acleris; species Acleris literana. The sequence goes on along the minus strand of OX335683.1, from coordinate 18,293,860 downwards.
GCGCTCGGGTAATGTTGTGACGACTATTGTCACTTATTTATTGGCATGGCTCGCGGACCACTGGTTAAGAACCACCGATGTATAGTTGCATTTGGTGAACACGCTTGCAGAGTCTGCCCCAGATTTTGATGTATTTGCCAGTGGATGGAAGGTTGTGTGTACTGAATGTTTGAAGTTATGCGAAAAGATGGATGCCCGCGTTTCTTCGGTGTAAATAATATTTTCCTTCTATCTAAGTATTATATATTGTGTTTTTATTTTTATTATGAAGTTGATTGTCTTTGTTAATTTATATATATTTAGGATGTAATTCACAGTGCTGTAGTGTTATACTGTTATGCTGTGTAATTATTTTGAAATAAATAAATAAATAATAAATAAATAGTATTTGCAGTCGGCCAAATAGGTACGATGGATATACATATACAGGGTGGAAAGTTCGAATGCCACATGGAAGGCAACTACCTTAAATATTGGAAATAGCACGTTCTGTGTAAAGGAGACTTTCCTTTATTTTTAAAAACTATAAATTCTGCATTTAAGGATTTTTGAAAAATCTACTGTCTCAACCGGGACTCGAACCGGTCGGTCAAATGCGGTAAAATAAAATGCCATATTTTATGATGCAGATCGAAAGGGTTACCGATATGGTTCATTTATCTCTAAATAACAAACACAATCAAAATAACGGAAGGCCATGAATACTAGCAATTATCATTTAACTTTGTTTTCACCCGTCACGGGAAATGTACCGCAGCTACCTGAAACATTGGAAATAGCAAATTTTACGCAATGGAGACTAACTTTTATTTTAGAAAATAATAAATAGTGCACTTATGGATTTTAAAAATCGCCTGACCTTAACCGGGAATGGATTGGATTCCCGGTTAAGCGAGGCGATTTTTCAAAAATCCATATATATTGCTAGTAGTAGTAGACCGGTTCGAGTCACGGTTGAGACAGACGATTTTTCAAAAATCCATACATGTAGAGTTTATAGTTTTTAAAAATAAAGGAAAGTCTCCTTTACACAGAATGTGCTATTTCTAATATTTAAGGTAGTTGCCTTCCATGTGGCATTCGAACTCTCCACCCTGTAGATACGTTTATTTAATGCTTCAATCACACACATCTGGAAAAGAAGCAATAATAACAAATGAACTTACACACTAGGAACAATCTCATTTGCATATGCAAAACGCTAAGTTAGCGATTTTCGTTAATTAACGTAGGTAAGCTGATGGCTCAGACAAGATGCACTACGCTAATTATTTATTCGATTCGTTTTTAAACCAATCGCGTCACTGGTAGACCACGTGACTTTTCGTATCACGTCATCTTCCAGTGACGCGATTGGTTTAAAAACGAATCGAATAGAAACGTTAGTTAGCGTAGTGCATCTTGTCTGAGCCCTCTGATGGCAGATCGTCTCGGTCGCTTAATGTCAACTCCATACATTTCGAGTCTATCTATAGAAAACAGAAATTTTAGCCGAATTTGCGTCTTAGCTAGATTTACAGAACAAATTGCGGGCCTATTGCCTAAAGCAATCATAATCGTTTTCAATTTGACAGTCCGAAGGCTTGTCTCCATATAAAATGAAAACAATTGCTCCGCTTTGAAGTCGATTGCGAATGCGTTAGGCTAATAGGCCAGCAGGTCATGGTTCAGCGTAACTTCTCTAGTGAGGAAATTATATGTGGTTCGACTACCTAAGGTTGAATTCCGTTTGCACGTCATAAAACAATAAGGTGAATAAGAGGCGTCTGTCAATTCAGAGCGTCGACTTTAGTGACATTTTCATTTCGCAGAAAATTGTTAAGAAATTTCAAGAACACTTATTTGGACGGCTGTTCAGGCCTAGATTTTCTTAGTCTAAGATTAAGTTGTGTAAGATTTTCCCCTAATGTTTATTATTTGAGTAAGGACAGTAAAATACACTAACATATAAACGGCCATCGCACCACATATATGTATACATAGACCTTATTTTGGGTAGCATAGCGGCGTGTAGATATTTAAGGTCTGTTATTTGTTACTTGTCTTATAAAGTAAACAACTTTCTAACCTCAAAATGAACCTTTTTTGGCTAAAACAGCTATTTTAAACAAAATAAAGCAATCACCGACAATACATTAGCGAAGTCATGTCCATAATGTTTATTCAGTTTACTTTATTTACGATAAAATAGCTGTTTTAGCCAAAAAAGGTTCATTTTGAGGTTAGAAAGTTGTTTACTATATAAGAAAGGTAAGAAATAACAGACCTCTTAACGTATATGTAGGAATATTTATAACTTTGAATGTACCTTTATATAGGACACTTATTAGCTCCTCTGTTTTGTCCTTACTTATCTAATAATGACTGAGATTCCGTTTATCCAAAATTACCGTCGTAACGATTAATGTACTCACAAGATTTAGCACCAAGATTAATTTCCTAGAAAACATTTACCCTTTTCTGTATCGAGGAAAGGGTCGAAGAGATATGGCACGAAAAGGACGCAAAAAAACATTTACAGTGGAAGGGAATTGGCCTCCCCGGGGACCGGGGGGAAGAAAATATTGGGCCGTTTTTATGCTTTGGCACAATCGCACTATATTTTATTGGGAACGGCGAGGTAACATTGTAGTCCTGGCTAATATTGTGAATGCAAGTATTTTTCGGCTGTTTTTGTGAGCTTTTCCCGTATTTTAGGGTAAAGCCGAAAGAGCGTAATATCGAATATGCATGACTTTTTTTCACAGCTTTAATAAAAACTAATTCATGTAACAAACAGTTGAGAAAAATCATTTCTTGAAAGGTTATAAAAATTACCAAGATATAACAAGAGACAACAAAGATTTGTTCTCTTTCTAGCAAAACAGAACTTAACATGGAGTTTATATGACGTCACAGTGCATATCGGATCTCTCTGTCTAATTAACAGTTTAAAATGCTTGTATCATCCGCATTTATTGACCTATTTTAATTTTAATTTCACTTTATAAAAGATAAAGATAAAAGAAATTTATTCAGTAAGTAGGCCGCACGGGCACTTTTACACGTCAAGAATCTACCAGCGCTTCCCAAGAGAAGACCACTGCTGAGAAGAAACGCCGCAAGAAACTCAGCAGTCAGTCATTTTTTAAACATATTTCTTATTACAATGGTACTACTTAGTCTAGCATTATATAAAGCTATAAATATTAAATTAAATATAGTATCAAATAACATGCGTAGTTTAGCAGGAAAACATGCCAATTAAGAATCTTACGGGAGAGATAGAGAGAAAAAAAAACACATACTTATGTGTATATAAGATGGTGCGAGACGACCACATTAAAGTTTCGATATGTTTTCCTACATCAACGGTGTACTAGAATGTACCGGTTTAACATTAGGCAAAGCGAACCTAACACATTTCGTTTTCTTAGCATTTGGTAGCAAATTGTTGCTAGTAAACCAATTAAGTACTTTAACTAGTGTAAATCCTAATGTAGTCTACGGATTTTCTATCTTCATTGATTTTATATTTTTTATATTTTCATTCATCCATGCATATTCCCTATCCTCGTAAGGCCCAAGCTATTTTTAGGACGTTTATAATAATGACCCAGTGTCCTAATTAAAGATATACTAGAAGCCCAGAACTTTGAGTTGCTATAACATTTGGATGCGTTTAGTCCCGACATATTTAAAAAAGGGGTTTTATTAAATTTTCGGTACGTGTTCGAAGTGTATGTTCTGTTTTTAGGACTCCGGACTTTAGCCTTACTAGGCTATGTTTTGAGTTGTGAGTTTCATTTCTGCTTCATATACAAAAGTCCAACTGATTTTGCGTCACCGTGTGAACCGAACAGTGAAATATCAAAATATGAAGCGGTTTTGTACGTCTTAATTCTAACGTAGGAGTGTAGTAGTTTTGTACATAGATAGTTTGTAGCCCAAACACGTTACAAGGGTACTTTTTATCTCTTAAAATCGGTCAGATCCTGAGGTAATTACGATAAAAAGTCTGCGTATGTGTCTTAAGACTGCAATCCTAATTTATTTAAATAAATAAATATCAAGGGACGATCTCACACAAATTGACCTAGTCCCAAACTAAGCTCTAGGCTTGTACTATGGGTACTAGACAACGATATAAATACATATAGAGAAATATATACTTAAATACACAGAAAACATCCAAGACTCAGGAACAAATATTCGCGCTCATCACACAAATATCTGCCCTTACCGGGATTTGAACCCAGGACCGCTAGCTTCGTAGGCAGGGTCACTACCAACTAGGCCAGCGCGTCGTCGTTTATTTTTATTTGTTAGCAGTCGCAGGCAAGCTGAAATACTAGAAATAAATTGCATCATTGAGTTGGAAAGCAAAATATGTATAAACTAGAAACACCCCGTGACTTCGTGCGCGTAGAATTAGTTTCCCGGTTCACCCCCCATTTCTTCCCGTTAGGAGTCAATTTTCGGAAACTCCTTTCTTAGTGCACCCCTAGACCTCACAAGGAACCTGCGTGCCAAATTTGGAATCTCTAGACCCAGCGGTTTGGGCTGTGCGTTGATATGTCAGACAGTTTCTTTTAAGAATATAATTATTTAGATATACCTCCGTTATTTTACTTATGTTTATGCAAAATGTAACTTTACATTATCTTTGTCAGGATGTATCCAACCGCTTCAATGGTTTCATGCTTACACGGATACCCGGTTCGCTCGCTTCACTCGTCTTTTATCTTGGTTGTTTATTTCGAAGCGCCTGGAAGGTAACTTAGGTAATGTATTGTGAGAATCATCATTATATATTTAGGTCAATGGAGGACTTCAATACCTACAGATTTTATTTTTATGAAATTTGTTTAAAATTAGAAAATACAGGTATAAAAGATTGAAAAAAAACCGTCCACCGTCAAAGTCAAACATTCCTAGCGTGTGTTGGAATCGTCCCATAAGTAAAGTAAGATCTAGGCTTGTACTATGGGTACTAGACAACGATATAAATACTAATATAGAAGTAGAATGTATCTATTTGTAGAATTCTCATTCAATCAACCGGCCTTTTCCACCGTAGTCGTTTAAATTTTCTACCAGTTAGAGAACTAACATAAGCTAAAATAAGTCTTCAATGCCCAAGATTTTTGAAAAAAAAAACAATCATAGATATATTACAAAAAATGTCTTTTGGTGAAATGAAATTCTATGAAACATTTGTAGGTATTTCAGGCCCCTAAACGAGCGAAACAACTTTACTTTGCCGGTCAATTCATGTACGAGTTCACAGTGAGTTGTAGAGAATCACCCAGCTCTTGGAACGCCAGTCGATAGCTTGTAAACCTACGCAATGCAGAATGACAGACGCACGCACGGCTCCGATCGCCGTTCATTCATGAACAGGCCCAGCGCGCGACAGGAACGCTAGGCGAGAGCGAGAGGCTGATGAGGTGTGAGGGCTTCCTAAATTCTTACGAATAACATAGTTTAGTCCACATATAGTTGTTAATATTATTATTACGTGGATAAAACATCCGTTAATCTCGTATTTATATGTGTCAGAAAGTGACGGATGTTTTATTTTGTGTTCCTTTGAACGAATGAATGGCCGGTCGGTCATTCATTCGGATCGCTTTGCTGTCAGTGTCAGTCACTGCTCTCCCTGCTCAGAGGGTTCAGACAAGATGCAGTACGCTAACTAACGTTTCTATTCGATTCGTTTTTAAACCAATCGCGTCACTGGAAGATGACGTGATACGAAAAGTCACGTGGTCTACCAGTGACGCGATTGGTTTAAAAACGAATCGAATAGAAACGTTAGTTAGCGTAGTGCATCTTGTCTGAGCCCTCTGTTTGGTTCTTGCTCCGCGTGTACTAAATGAACTAAGAGCAGGAACTTTACGGAATAGTTCGTTTAGTGATGGGTATTCATTCTTTTTGTCTCTTAGTACATGTACTACACGTAGTCGCCACAAGAAGGATGGACCATTGATGGGTAAGTACAACGACGTAAATTATAATTATATTGTGTTTGAAGTACGTACGGAAAAAGCCCGTTAAACCTGACACGATATATTTTGTGGGAAAAAATACTCAAAATACATAACGTTGTTAACAAGCTTTAATATTAGTTTAAATAATTTTTAACGTTGATTTTAATCTTAAAGTTTAAAGCTTATTTAGTGTATAAACCAATATGTTTTCTGAATTATATTTTTTTATATTAAAGTTACTAACCAATTAAATGTAAGAACGCAATAATACGAGATATTAAGTAAATAATACTAACACATCCACGTGCTTTATAAACAAATTCATTTTTGAATCCATAACTACCACTACTTACAGGGCAATATTATTATTTTTAAAACAATCGTTAGCTCACGGACAAGCCTAGAATTTTATTGCCTATGAACGCCAGCCCCTGATCTACGTTTTTTCGGCAACTAATCATTTTAAATATCGAATTTCACTTCATCGATTCTATCATTTAATCGAATTTCAATTCATCGAAGGCTATTTTCTGCTGAAACCATGATTATTTCAGGATATCTTAAACATTAATTACGTAGATTAGGTCAGACTTGTAACTACTTGTTACTACGATTTTTTAGACCGGGGCAGAACTTGATGTGATATTCCCTCTCCTCCAGATTTAGCGTTGTGAACCTCCTTTACTAGATCCGGGGCTGATGAACGACCAAGAGTATTGTTTGTCCTAGTCTCAATACTAGTTGTTCATCACAGACAGCGCCGTCCATTTTGGCGGACCGTAATTAACGCACCGTTAAGCTCCGGTGTGGTCAGTTCCTTAATGGTAACAGTACTCTTACCATGAGTTGCAAATACCGTACTCGCTAGCGAGTCGAATGCTCTGTCCCCCACAGTTTTATTATAGAGTGCGAACAAAGCATTCGATTCGTAGCGAGTACGGTAATTCTAACTCATGGTAAGTACTGATCGAGTTGAGCCTTAAATGAGCAAGTAAAAGAGTGATACACTTCATCCATCTGTCTCTCTCTACTCGAATATTTGTATGAGGCCGGCGCTCCGATTGCTACGGCGGCGACGCGTGCGCGCTCGCGCGGCGCCCTCGGCAAAGATCGCCCCGCGCAGGCGGGCGGGCTAGGGTTGCCGACGACGGGAAAAAAAAATTGTGGGTAAAACATAAGGCTCAGTTTGTGTCGATAGCTCGCATGCTTTTTGTGATACATTGCATCGCTGCATTAGCTCCCGGCTCAATAACGTTAAAGCAACTCGTCAATGGATTGCTAAACTGAGCCCTAAGTGTGGGTTGGGATAGGATGTAAGTTGTGTAGCGTAATTAACGGTATTACGGGTTAACGGTATGAAAGGTCATGTCAATCAATAGTCGAACTTATGTCATGGAAATTACAAAGAAAATAATTAGTATGTTTCGTAGTGAGTATGTGTTGTTATTTTAGGTATCTATATACGTAAAAATGAAAAGGAGTTTTTAGTAGGCGCATCACTTGAGAACGGCTGGTCAGAATATGCATTTTTTCGTCATGGATAATAAGCCAATTGCGAGTAGGACCCGCACATGAAGGGTTCTTTACCACCGTAAGGAACGCTTCTCCTTTTAATGTACTTTTAATGTATCCGTCTACGTATTAAGGTTGATGAGACACTGCCCGCTGACACACGGACGGACGGACGTACAGCGAAGATGTACTAATAGGGTCCTGTTGGCACCCTATGGGTACGGAACCCTAAAAACTGTTTTGTAGTAGATTAGTGGTCAGGTACCGGGCTGTTTAATGTAAAAAGGTATTGCAGTACCTCTATAAATACTGTTTATTGATAAATTGTGTTGTCTGTATCATATTTATTTATTTATTTTATAACGTTAAATATGTTAAAATACGCACATACGTTTGAATGGATTGAAATGAAATTTAGACGAATATAGAATACTTGGTCTTGTAAAATCAGAAAGCTCCTCCGAACAAAGTCACGGGCAAATAGGTACTAGTAAACGTACCTAAGTACATACCAATGGTTTTAATAAAAAAGTACATAAATAATGTGTTAAACATATTAAATTTGCGTGTAAATAACAAAAAAGTGCGCTAAGTAATTACTTTGACATATTCTTCCTATTTAATTACACAATTCCTTTTAAGTTATACAAGAAATTCCCAAATTAAACGGTTACACAACTCTAAATTTAACACGAATACTTTCTCAAAATAACTTTAACGCAAAGTTCGTTAGAAAAAGGTTTCCCTATAACAAAAAAAAAGCTTTCCCACCTAAGCGGAAAACTGTCAGCCCTGGCGAGGGCGGGCGCGGCGGTCGATCGGCTCGGCTCAGTCGCGCCCCGACCGCGGCCGCGCCCGTGCTGCCTCCTCCGCCGCGCGCCCATGCCGTGCCCGCGCGGCCGCTAGCGCCGGCATGCGCTCCGCCGGCGCCTAGCGGGCAGGTACTGCCACTGCGGCCAGACCCACCAGCACCAAACGGGTCCAAGTCGAGATTCGCGTACGCTTGGCAACACTTTGCTAAAGTCAAGCTCCGCAACCTTCTTCTGAAGCATCAGTGGAGAAATTTATTTGGAAGTTGCAACGTTGCGAGTGCTAGTGTGAATTGTGAGATTCATGTACAGGCTTAAATGAAGCCCATCTACTTAGTAATAGAAAAGTGTCTCCGTGCTCGAATTGCTATAGAACGCCACCGCAACTTTGTTGTAAAGCATCAGTGAATAACTCTAACTCTAGGACTTCGCAACGTTGCAAGCTGACATGGGTTTTTTGTATGGCGCCAAGCAAAGTGTCTTGCCAGTGCTGTTAATTTAGTGGAATTTCTGATATTTAGTGCTTTAAAACACTAAAGGACTCAGTTTATAAACAAGTATTAAATGCTGACAACGTATGCGACTCTCAAGCTTGACCTTTATTTTCAAACCTTTAGGTGTACCTAACGAATCTTCAGTAGTGGACATTTCAAAAGTCAATGTTGCTTCGTGGTCAAATTTTGTTCAGTGTTCAAGTGTTTTCGTGTTTAGTTGGATGTAAAGGGTGTTGCTTAGGCTGTGTCTGTGACGGCTCTGAGTACAAAGGGTGTTGCAGTTGTCGCGCATTGATCGGCGCGCGCACGTGGCCCGGGAGCGACCTAGCTTCGGTGGTTCCGCAGGGTTTGAACCCACGGGTTTTCCCGGTGTTTATATTGCGTTTAGACCCTCTATAAAATTCGCCATAAAATCTATGATGGAATTTAAAGTACATTTTGATTACGTCTCATGGAATTCACTCATCGTGTATTTTTCCAGGTTTTTTTTCTTTTCATTTTTAGTGAATTATAAAAGTGCTCTCTTTAATAGGTCTTACTAACTATGATTAGTAGGGATTTTCCATGAATTATACCTTAACCACAAAGGTCCCGGGAAGTTTCGGAGCCTCTATATTATGATATATCCAACATTACAATAACATTTCAATTCCATTTCTATTTTCCACTAACATTTTTGAAAATAAGAACGCCCTCTGTAACAAACATTCTGTAAAAAATACAGCATTAAACACATTTAACAAACTTCCTTATTCAAATACAAAACCGACCCAAAATCAACTTCCTAAACGAGTTAAAGCAAATAGGTGCTAATTCACTATTCAGAATGCTCCCAAATCCTCCTAACAATGTAACAAAAACTTTTTTCTCCTAACCCCTTGACCTGACCTGAATGCTGTAACTGAATTTAGATTAACGCATTTTCTATTACAACGGTCTAAAAAACACATGCGCGAAATACATGCTTCTCGCTCTGGTTTCGTCTCTCTCGGCCACCTCGTAAGGCCCAGTGTGCACTAGGATGTACATTATCAAGGCAATTTAATTTGAACTGTAGTGTAATGGGAATAAAGTTTATTTTACTTTCTTCATAAATTGAAAATGCTTCTTTCGAACAAACGTAATGGAACTTTTTTGCCTTGATGGTAGATTCAAAGTCCCACTGACTAAAAAGTGGGTGTTAGTACGGTGGGCCTGACGAGGTTAATTCCTTTTCATCTCTATTAAGAGTCTTTTGTGTTGAAAATTCCGATATACATTTAGAATAAAGCGTTTAAAGGAAACTCTTTCACCTTTTTAGGGTTCCGTGCCCGAAGGGAGCCCAACGGGACCCTATTAAAAGCCTCCGCTGTCCGTCCGTCCGTCCTAACTTAAAACAGCTGTATGTTATGAACTGTAATAGATAGCGGGGGGGGGGGGGGGGGGGGCTATTGCCTAACGCACTCACAATCGCAATCGTTTTCATTTTGAAAATCGAAGGCTTGTCTGCATACAAAATGAAAACAATTTTTGAAACCGATTGCGATTGCGAGTGCGTTAGGCAATAGCGACGCTGGTTGATATTTTTAATCTACACACATATCATAAGTCCTCTATTATGCGTTCGAAACCCGTAGGCAATGACCAGCATTACCTGTGGTAGTAGGTGACAGCGATGACAGCTGTTAATTTTGGAAGATGTTCCAAATTTGGATCTCATTACCTTACAATATTCGATAACGTAATTTCAAAATTACGTTACAGCTGTCATCGCTGTCAACTACTACTACAGGTAAGGTAATGCTGGTCATTTGCCTTTCGGCTTCTGAACCCATCTTAGAGTACTTATAATATGTGGGTAGATAAAGTATTGTACGCGACTCTGCGTAATAAGCATAACGCAACCGTCACGTAAAGTACTATTTCAGAATATTTATTTATACATATATGTGTTATTACGGCGGATTTACTATTACCTATAGTACAAACCCTGAAGAAAAACAACAAATACTAAAAATGGTCAAGTGTGAGATGGGCTCGCGCTGATTCGATTCGAAGTGGAATTTAAATCGGAATATAATAATACCTACTATACGGTTGTACGGAACCTTCGGGGCGCGAGTCCGACTCGCACTTGACTGGTATTTAATGTGTAACCAGGAAAGGACCATGCGTCAAAATGGTCCAAAAACCAACAAAGATGAGAGTTAGGTCTTAAAATCTACTTCATTTCGGTATATCGGCACCAAGTGGAATTCCATTGCAGAACTGACATATTCATATTTTACATACATAGGGTGATGGAACCAGTAATGAACAAGGCACCAATAATGAGCACTTGATTCTTATTTTACAGAAGATAAGGGTTATTCATTTGTTTTGCAACAAATGAATAACAATCAATTTTGGTTCGTATACAATTTGAATTAAGAATAAAGTGTCCATTACTGGTGCCTGTCAGCTTAAAGTGTCCATCATTGGTGCCATCACCCTACATACATCCATTAAATCACGCCTGTTTCCCAGAGGGGTAGGCAGAGACCACTTCTTTCCACCTGCTACGATCCTGACAAATCTCTTTCGCTTCTTCCACATTCCTACATCGAGTCTTGCACGCACGTCGGTTTCGGGTACTTAAGATTCGGCCCTTTTCCAGTATTTCTCCGATTTGATTCGAAAAAGTACGCCTAGGGCGGCCCCTTCCGACCCTCCCACGCATTTTTAGTCAGAGTGAATACGAGCAATGAGAAAACGGGTTTCATTTGGAGAATGACAAACTTACGTTCCTCCTTTAGGACTTTAATCATTCGTCTCTTTCTTCCTTCCTTGAAAGTGACCATTATCGTTTATGATGCAAACGAATAGTATGATTATAATGATGATTGATCATCTAAAGCCATTTTTTTGCATTTCTTTCAAATGAAAACAATATAATGATGCGGCTTCGATCCAGTTACATAATTGATCTCTGACTCAATTATAGATAACGATCTCCAATTTTGAAGAATCGGCACGACTAGAGAAATATTAGGGCTTCTTAATAAATGCCAGTAGACAAATCCTTAATTAACTTTCTTCAGTTTCTTCAGTACGCAGGACGCACGGCCATTTTAAAAGTTCAAAATGTATCTGTCAAAATAAAATCCATATAAATTTTGCTCCGGGCTGTAAAGTTTTCAACCCCTACATCAAGTCCAATATCCACGATTTTTGAATATGATGTAGTTATTATGAAAAGTTTTGTAAAATTCCATTTGTTTGAATTTTTCATAATATCTAGTATCTACGACATAATATTCAAAAATCATACAAATCGGACTAGGTTTAAGGGGAAAGAAACGTTACCGCATTTTGTATGGAAATTTTCACCTTCACAATCCTCTTAGGAAGAAGTACCGCATGAAAATCAACAGCCCTATTACAACTTTTATACATACTTAATCCAGCATTACGTACAACTAATTAGTTTAATAATATAAAACATCATGTAACTATAGTTTAAGTAGGGAAACGTATCAAAATTATTACAAGTAAGAACAAATGTGACGGTGCAAGACAATCAAAAAAGTCTCGATATGTTTTGCTACATTAACCCTATATTCCCTAGACAACATAACGCTTTCATCATAATGACTAACGTCCGTTCTAAATAACTATCAACCCGCGGATAGATTAAATTACTTCGGGTATAAAAAAATACATTAGCCACGTACGAACTGTGACAACTTTTCAACTGACTTCATTACAATGTGGAGCTTCTCAGTTCGTCGGAATCTTTTTACTCAAGGTATCAAATCTACATAAAATGTAGAAGAGGAAATATGATGGGACACCTGATATGATACGGCAAGACTTTTTGATCATTTTCGAGGGCAAAATCGAGGAAAACAGAGGAAGAGAAAGACCTAGGCTTACTTACTCCAACCAAATAAGACAGAAGGCCAATGTCGTGTCGTATCAGGAGGTGAAAAAGCTGGCAGAGAACAGAGAAAAAAAAAACTAAACCGACAAGAGCCTAGCTCAAGTTAAATGATGATGAAGATGATCACATTTATCCTTAGTTTGAATATTAGGAACAGACAAGTTATTTTGGTTATAGACAATAGTAGTAGTTAATAAACCGTTGTCTGGTGAAATTGTTTTATATACACTAACAGGGATATTGTAAATGGATGTAGTGGAGAACAATGGTCAGCGTTCAAAACATGGTAGCCAGTGTTATATTGAAATTCCGGAAGCATTTTAAAATTGTTAACTTTGATTAGTATGGGTAAAATACTTATACAAATATAAATTGGGAGAGCGTCGGTGGCGTAGGAGATCGACTCGTGATCGTAAGGTACCGAGTTCGAACCCCCGCGGTCACCATGTACCAATGAGTTTTTCTGACTTAGGAACATTACCCGATGCTCTTACGGTGAAGGACAAACATCGTGTGAAAACCTGCACATTCGTACAGCTGAGTGTAATTGTACAAAAGATCCTAGAGAGGACGAAGTGCATCCGAAACGGCCCATTTTTAAGATAAGATAAGATGAGATACATTGACCACATATCCCTAAAACTGACGTCAAAATATACAATATATGTAGTTAACATAGTTGGTTGGAGGCTTCTTTGTAATGATGGTATGATGATGGTCTTATCCGAAGCGCTAGCAGATTCATTCTATGCTCCCGACGTGTAAAAGAACTCCCATGTGGCCAATTTTTGAATATATATTTTGCATATCAAAACTTTCCTGACGATATTTTCCTCATTCCTTCGCATCACATGCCCGTACCATGACAACTGGATATCCATTCAACTTTTCAGTCATCGTCGTCAGTAAAGTTTCAGACTTCCTCTTTTATACTTATTTCTTATTCTATCCATTCGCGTAACACCAGTGTGGTGTTAGCATTAAATTTTCCCTCTTAGCATTAAATTGCTTTGGTATATCATTGTAACCCCCAGAGATTATTTTGGAACTTTTGTCAATTTGTGTAAGATGATCCATTAGTTAAAATTATCTTCGTTTTCAGCCAGTATAGTATGCAAATGCATCCCCAATGTGATTTTGCTCTACATCCTTCATCTTGATTGGTTTCTCGCGTATGTTATCACTATACATTATATTTAACCTGTGGTCCCCCACCGGCTCAAATTTGCGCCCACCCTTTTTTGCCTCATTTTGAAATACTGAAAAAATAAATGTTTTTTTTTCTACCCCGAAAATTAAATTAAAATTAAGGATAAATTATCTCAAACTTATTTTTTTTTAATTTCTAACCTCCGTGGGAGACCACGGTTATAGTTTTTACTCTTAAGAATGTATTTATAGTACGTCAACAATGTCCGTGGGAAATCACGTCAATCAAACAGAGTTAATGGACCTATAATAGTGACTTCATCTTCAACTGACTGTAAAAAACCAGCCAAATGCGGTTGGAACTCGCGCTCGAAGGGCTCCGTACCACCGTACAATAAAGATCAATAAAAAATCGCGCAAAAATACCGAAAGAAACACAGTTCTTGGCCATTGTAATTAATTCACACTCTGAAAAGAAAATTACGCTTCGAGACAAACATCTCTGTGACGGATGGATGGACAGACGGACGAAGAGCGGAGTTGTAGTAGGTAATAGGGCCTTTTTAGAACCCTTTGGGTACGGAATCCTAACAAGCAAAATTACTCTAATGTTGTCAGCCGTTTCTCAGACATTGTCTGCATGATCAATGTAATTAAATTAATGGATGTCCTTGATTATCGCTTGACACTTTTAATTGTACATCACTGAAAAAACAGTCATGCGATAGCGTTAATTCGATAATGATCTACAATAGTAACGAATTAGTCTGTAAACGCAAAGTCAACGAGGTTCAAATCATCCCCGGAAAGGTTTTTTGTTCATGGCATGTAGAAGGCAAAATAAAATACGTGCAAAGGTGGGAAGGAATCATTTTCCCAACAGTAGGACCTTCCGAGCTAACAATAAGTAGAAGTCGCACAAGCACACACAAGCCACCCGATGGTAGATAGGATCCGAGACACAAGAGTTTTTAATTGCCAAGATTACCATCCTAAGACTCTAAATGCGTTGCCAACCCTGAGGATTATGGAATACCTCTATGTTGGTAATTTTACTAGTTGTATTATCTCCACACTGGAACATAACAATGCGAACACTGCTGGAAGATGGTAGATTACAAAATAAGATGGTGGTACCGATCGACACGAACCGTGCACACACACCCTACAACCACTAAAAATTATAATAATTATTAATAATTTCAAAAGATTAGTGGCTTCAGTTATCGTCTTCTTATTTAAGAGCTATGTTCTTGTCATTGTAGCTCAAAGCTATAACAGATTTAAATTCCTATGCTTTAAAAGTAGTTTTGATGGTTGTTTTAACACAGTTTTATCAAGATTTACAAAATAACATGTTTTTTATTTATTTATTTAACCTTTATAGCATAAATAAAGCACAAATGGCGGACTTAATGCCTGATTTACACTCAAAAACTCTTGATTTTATGAATTTTATACACAAAAAACTATTTCTGTCATTAAATTACAAAAAATTTAGAATTTCCTAGCGATTAATCAGATCATTTTGCACGCGTCTCAAACCCCCTAAAACTTTAATGCGTGTTTAAATTTAATTATTTTTTTATGATATAGATGTCTTTATAAATTACTAAAACATTACGACAGCATAACTCACCACAACGCCTCCCGTTCCCCGTTATTATAAATCACAAATGCTTGGACCGACTTCCTTCCACCGCGCAAGAATCCGGAATTGATTAATCTGTCCGCTGTGACCTACTGCCCTGTATTGACTCGGATTTTAAACAAATAACTCCCGTCGAAGATTCATTTAGTGAGTCATACAGAACTCATATTTCTGTTATATATGCGCGTGATACTATTTAGGATCTAGTTTATTTTTTGTATTACTACACTGAAAAAACTAATTGGTCGCTTGTAACAAGATTGTGATTGTTGTGCAAAAGCGTCTTGATTCCATACGAGCCTAACGAGACGATAGATACATCAACTAAGACGTTAGATACATCAACTATGATGTAAGTTGAATCACTAAAGAAATTGCTGTCGTTAAGTATCAGCTTTGGTTGATATAACTAATATCTTAAGTATTGTAATAATTTTTTGTCAACTAAGTGAAAATCTCTCTTTGTTGGCTCTCATTTTTTTGAGTGTAGCGTCTCGTCCTCTCTTCGCTTTGGTTTACGTGAATTTTCTGTAAAACCTGTACATTAATATACTAAAAACTTCCTCTTGAATCACTATATCTATTGATGGAAACCGCATTAAAATGCGTTGCGTAATTTGAAAGATCTAAACTAAAAAGGGGGGAGGGCGGCAGGGGCGCCCGCGCCGGGTGCCACCCGACCCGACCGTGGACATCAGTAGTGAGTGCCATCTTTAACAATTCGTAAAACTGTGGCAGATTGCGTAACCACCACCAATAAAATAATTTTCATCACACTTGCTCGTAAATGGTGTTATTCCATGCCTGTATACAGAAGGACAATGGCCTAAATGGTTCCCGCGGGAATTATGGCGAGTTTGTCATCCCTAGGGAGTAATGACTTTCTTTTAAAAATTTGTAACTCTTTCGTACATCATTTCTGACTAAGGAGGTTTAATTTTCAGCCAAAAATTAAATCGGTTTCTAATTTCATCTTTAAAAATTAGCTATAGACTAACTTACATTACACAAAACCTATACGCTTCATTAAACTTCATTACTTTTATACCTATTTCAAGTTTATATCAACATTTATCATTAATTTTAGTAATTATACATTTTTATCAAATTGGCTAAATCTGGCTCGAATCCAGGTCGAAACTAAACGCAGTTATTATCTGTGGTAGAGGTCACAAAAAAAATATCGTTTCCATTTACGTTCCCGTTCGTCAAAAGTTATTTCTTTATATTTTGCAGAGTTAAAGTGTTTTTAATTTTCTCTTTGTTTTTTTTCCTCGCAAATGTGATGAAAACCATTGTGTGTATCACAGGCAGTAAGGGGATTACTAACTCGAGTCATTAAAAGCCCTCCGCCTTCGGCGTCGGGCTTCTAACACTCTCGTTAGTAATTCCCTTCATACTACCCTTGATGCACAATGTACTAATAATAAATATGTAAAGTAACAATAATAAATGTAGGTGCCTACGTGCCTAATAAGTTTTTTTTCATTCAGGAGTTCAAGAACATAGAAAGGGTTTTTAGTTGGTTATTCAGGGTGAGCTCAAATAGGTGTTACGAGCATAATAAATAGATAATAACATTTTTTTTCAGTGTAGGTACTATAGTGATGGGGGACTGGGGGACGCAATTAAACACTTTGAATATCAATTTTAAATATAAAAATAAGTATGTTTGTCTATGAGGTAAAGTTGACATTAGCTCTGGCGTTGAGCTGTCAATGACGCGCGAATGACAACCCTTTTATTTGACAAAAGCGTTGAAAAGGTTAAATAAGACCCAGTTTCGCCATTACTTAAAGAGTCTGAATAATTACTCAAACTGTGTCTTGATGAGAACCTGTGTTCGTCTTATCTGTGAGTGTTCTGACGTTAGTCAAGTCACTCTCAGACTACTTAAATCCTAACAACATTTTAGTGGACCTCTGTCCTATGAATCCGGCCATGACTTGACCTTTGCCAAGTCACTTTTGGATCCAAGTTACCTAACAATCATAAGACACCCGATACTCATTATTTATTTTTTCGTCAATACAATAAATGAATAAAAAAAAAAAAAAAAAAATTTGTTGTGCCTATGTCACACATCTCGGCCTGAGACATGGACATAGCATCTTCGCAGCATGATGATGCTCTGCTTTCTCTTCCTGATGAGACATCAGGTGATTGCAGCATCAGCAAACTGCATGGCACATGCCTTAGTTTGCGCAGCTTGTTTGTTGTTAAGTACATGAAAAAGAACGCGTGATTAGTACATGATAAATACAAATAAGGTAAAAGAACAGAACCTGCAAATAATAAACATGAACAAGCATCCAAGCATCACCAACTTAACATGGAATACATGACCCATCTACCATGAAGGAACCCATGTGCCATGCGATATGTGAGATGAAACCAATCAAGTTTCTTCCAACCCTATGGGCGTAAAGGAATTCTCACAACCAAAGACACACTGGATCCATACCATGGAGACATGCCCATGCATCATGTTCCTTTCCCCTCTCTCTTTAATTATGGTTGTTCATGCTTATAGTGATGGGGGACTGGGGTGTAGCAATTAAACACTTTGAATATCAATCTTCTTTTTATTTTCCATATATAAGAATACAATAGCTGTGTCCTAAACGGTATCACAGCGGCGTCTGTCTATTTTTTTCAATAAAACAAAGCACCGCTGTTATTCGAACCAATTTGATTTCAAATCTGATAAGGTCCACCTTCAGTAGCAGAACCTTACCACATTACGGTACACACTGTCGGTCGATTGGGACGCCCCCAAAATGTATTTGTTTTAATCTTCGAATTTCGCTACATACATAACTGTCGCTAGTCAGGGGATTCCCCGGTAACAGCGGCTGCTCGGCACAGCGCCTGTGGTGTGGTGAGAATTTTCCTTGTTCCCGACCGCATACATTTCAACATTTATTTCGTGAACGTGTGATTGATCAAAGTATTTGGTATTAAGTAATTATAAACAACAATTGTAATTATAAAAGCGTTATTTATTAATTCATTTAGTAGCTTCAATTAGAAAAAACCCTTAAATTATTTTAATAGATTTTGAGCAGGTATATTTAAAATGGGGTTTTTGAGGATTCCGAAATGTAAAGTACAGTAGGTAAGTATTTTAGACGCAGTAATGTTTTTTTTGTTTAGCGTGCGTATCAGTTGCTTCATGTGAGAGGAGTTTTAGCAAATTAAAATTAATCAAAAATTACTTGCGGGCTACAATGACTGAACCTAGATTAAACAATCTTAGCATTTTAACGATAGAACTTGAAGCAACACAAAATATAAATTTTGATGACGTAGGTAATTCGGAGTTTGCAAAGCGTTAAAGTTAGAAGGAAGAAATTTTGTTTTTTTACTAACCAAATTTGTTTCAAATATCATTGATTTAAAAAAAAAACTACAAAAATATTTTTTTATATTTGAATAAAACGAAAAGTAAATATCTGTTCAGTGGTTGAAGCGTGATTGAGTAACAAACATCCAAACATCCAAACTTTCTCATTTATATATTAGTAAGATAAAGACTATAGTTTGGTCAAACTAGAATGTTCCCTGTGACAGCTAAATTTCGTACTTTCAAACACTTTTATTAGTCAACTTAAACACATTCGCCCTTTCCCACGTCCAGTCAACTCGTAATCACGCCGGTGCAGCAGCTGACCAGGCCCAAACACTCAAGCGCCGCAAATATTCGTCATTATTAAATAATTACGAATTTGTGGCGCTTGCAGTGGAAACCATGGGACCTTGGTCAGCTGATATGAAAAGCTTTATTAAGGCCCTGTCCTCTCGGCTCATAGAATCCTCCGGAGATCCTAGAGCTGGTGCTTACCTCTCCCAAAGGATTGGGCTAGCTATCCAGAGAGGTAATGCAGCCAGTGTCATGGGGACAATGCCGCGAGCGGACCTGCTAGAGGGGGTGTTCTTTTTATAGTGGTGATTATTATTTATATCTTTAATATTTGAGTAGCTTAGTTTAATTTTAATTTAAATACGTTTAGTTTTAATTTTTAATTGTATTAATGTTGAATTCTGCACTTAATTGGATGTAAATAAAGTCTTTCACTATTTCGTTCAGTTTTTTAGTATTTGGTTCGGTCCTGTGAAGGTTGAAGACCTTCACGTCGCCTCTATGGCCCGATATTTTAAAATAGGAATGACTGGGAATAACAGATGGTTGTCATGGTCTTGTACGTCAGACCCTCTCAAGCTTTTGATATAGAAACATTTTAAATAAAAAAACCACTATAATGTTATACATAAATGTATATTGTAACATATATATTGAAACGTTTTAATTGAAGAGCACCCCACCACCCCCACAGCACCCTAGAAGAAGATTTTTTTTTTTATTGATGATAATTTTCACTAAATATTTATGTATCCTTTAACAAAAGCCTAGTCACATTTTTATGATTTCTGATTGAATATGTAATAGCTATTTTAAAAAAACTAGGTCTGTGCGTTTAGAAAATATTTTTTATAAAAAAGAAACGGAAACATGTGAATCTAGTTTTTCATAATAACTACAACATATTCAAAATTTTAGCGGGAGAGAAACGCCCTGAGCTAAATTTGTATGGCAAAAAATATTGGCAGCCACGCAATTTAAGAGTCACTTCACAATACTCTTAAAATGAAAGATTCAGCATTATAAAGTATTTACCCAAGATATTTTATTCAGACTTACTCAGCTATTCTCAAAAATGCTTCCTGAAAATTATAAGCATAGCTCGGACAGGTCATCGAAAAAACAGATATGGAAATAGAACAAGATTCAATAGAGTCGTGATACCTAAGATTATGATTATCTAAAACGACGGTGTTATTGTGACGGAACCAGTAATGGACAAACAATGATCGACACTTGATTCTTATTTTACAGAAGATAAGGGTTATTCATTTGTTTTGCTACAATCAATTTAGGACCGTATGAAATCTGAATTAAGAGTCAATGGTCCATTACTGTTGCCGGTCAGCCAAAAGTGTCCATCATTTGGTGCCGTCACACTACTGATTTATTCTCTGGAATAAGGCTTATGCTAAATACACCATACTTCGTTAACATTAAACAATAGCCTTCGATGTTTTGGGTATAACCGTAAACATAGTCGTAGGAAATTCCCTGAGGTGACCTCTTGTGTGGAGAATATTAAATTATCTATTATAGTACGCTCGTTGCATACAATACGAGTATTACTGCAATGTTACTAATAGCATTGTTGTGTTTGCGATCACTGTTCAATGTTATTGAATACCTTCGCATTCTTCTCTATTTACTCTTACTTTAACTTATATTCTTCTCTCTATCTAGATTTATCTTTTCCGTTGACTACGGGTATCTATTATTTTATCGAAATACCTTTCAACAAATGGATCATTACGTAGAACTTTCATTTCATCGAAAAGCATTCCTCGCCTAATGAGTTTTTTTTAAATTCACAAGTATAACTTAACCTAACCTACATAATTCATGTTTAAGATATCCTCTATCCTGAAAAATCATGGTTTCAGCAAGAAAAGCTTTCGATGAAATGAAATTGGATAAAATGATGGATTACCCTTGACTACCTATTCTGTGATGTTCGTCACCAAAAAGGTTGTATGCCTGATTCTTTCCGTGCGATTTCTTCTGTCAATTATTCCATAACTGCTTTTAGCTTGTTTCTATGTACACATACGTCAGTTCAGGGTGGTGATTCTCTCAACAAGCAAACACTACATAGAAAACATCCAAGAATTTAAAATAATAGTAATAATAATTTGCCTATACCAGGAATCGAACACGGAACCGCTAGTTTCATAGGCAGGGTCGCTACCAAATTAGGCTAAGGAGGCGCGTCGTCAAATGATTAAATACTTACAAACTTACTCAGTTTTGTATTTTTGATAGTTTCTGAGAAAAAGTGAGTGTGACATCCAGACAGACAGACAAACAGACGGACTAGGCGAAACTATAAGGGTTCCTAGTTTGACTATGGAACCCAAAAAAGTAGTTTCAAGACGTACACCCAAATCACCCAATCCCCCAGCTTACCCCAAATTATTTATTAAGGTTCACAATGAATGATTTTTCAAAAACATTTTGGCATCACGCCAGGACCATTGACATGCCCATTTGACCTGTAACTTGCGCAAACCCGCATGTCGATCCCACTAGCACTTTATTTTTATGAAACACGTGTCCTGCCATAAACGTTTCGTTTATTTTTATTCGTTGCAACAGACAAAGATTCTTGTTCAAAACAGTAGCGATCCAATAACATATGATATGATTCGTCAGGGTTTGGTTCTGTTATGAATATTGGCTCTGAAATCAATGAAATCACTAGGTTTTGGGCTCTAAAAACAATATTTTATATTAAGATTCGTTATGCTCATACTAAACGCATTCAAAACCCGTGACCAATTACTGACAGAGACAAAGACTACAATCCATAGCGAACGCTATTGTTGGAAAGAGATAAATAGATAAAAAGTAAGGCAATTTGCCTTCCTTTTTGAGGAACGTTTTTGCGCCCAGGTGACGTATCTTTATATAAAATATCATTGTCTAAAAAGCGTTTTTCCTTCATGCATCTTGTGATTATTAAATACAATACATCATCTTTAGATTACAAATGGTCATATACTTCAGGGGGTTAGCCAAGTTAGTGATTTTCGAAAATTGACAAAGTGTATGGGATGTATGATGTTGTATGACGTTAGCTGATGACAGATCGCTCGACGTCTTATGTCAACTCCATACATTCGAGTCGATAGAAAATAGAAACGTAAACAGCCGTTTGAGCGTTACATCCGGTGATGAATTATCGCCAAATACCTACTCATCTTACACCTCTCACATTTAACATAATGGGGTAGATAACATGCAATAAATAAATAAAAAATGAAAAAAAATATCAGGTGACAATGTCACACCAATTGACCTAGTCCCAAATTTATTTAGGCTTTTACTATGGGTACTAGACAACGATATAAATACTTATATTGAGAAATATATGCATAGAAAACATCCATGACTCAGGAACAAATATTCGCGCTCATCACACAAATATCTGCCCTTACCGGGATTTGAACCCAGGATCACTAGCTTCGTAGGCAGGGTCACTACCAACTAGGCCAGCGTGTCGTAAAATTATTTGTCAAAACAGCTAACCATCCATCTCCATTACAATCAAGTCAAATGCACTAATATCTATTAGCTATCGCGCCAAATATATGTAAACATAGACCTTATTATCAGTGGCATAATGGCGTGTAGATTTGACGCCTTGGGAAAGTATATACAGGGTGCCTCTGACCTTGGGGTTTTAAATGCATGGATCGTTTCTACTCCTGAAACTGAACTTCTTTTGTTCTGTAAGTTGTTAAAAATATGTACAACTTAAATTTTATTTTAATCACTCAAGTTAAATGTAATGTTCAATATACGCGATCAAATTCTCCATTGTCATTTAGCCCTCGTACCAAGGAAATGTCGCCCCCTTACCATGAGATAGTGATTATAATGGCCGTGATGTAATACACCGATTTTACAACTAGACTTTAACATCAATTAGTTATCTAAATTTAAGTTATTTTTCAAAGTTGCAGAACAAAAGTACCTAGTTCAGTTTAGCGAGTAGATTCGATGGTTGCATTTAAAGCCCCAAGGTCAGAGGCACCCTGTACATTTATGACTTCGACTGTATTGTTGAAAACCCGGAAGATATCTACAGGAAGGATACTACAAAACTTAAAATCATTACTTTGAGTGCTCTATCCCCTTCACTGGAGCTATATTCCAATGGGTAAAACCGTATTGTCTACGTTTTGATAGCTCTTATTTACTTGTCAGTAATGGCGGCCGAGTTCAAACAATACCATAGCTATCAAAAATGTATAGGATTGACGTAAGCTATCAGTTTTCGAAAATCGTTTATGGTCTAAGATCCGAATAGGAGACGATTTGCACCGGGCTGTTTATTGGATGAAAAGTATTTTATATCAAATTTAATACGCTAAATAATATGTGGCGAATAGGTAGGCTAAAAATTTTCAGTCCAGTACTTAAGGAGTGGTTCAGTAAAAAAGTAGCAATGTATTATCTGGTATATATTTTTCATTTATTGCTAATTATGAATCAGTTTTTTTTTTTTGTAATCTGTGGATATCATACTATGAAATAAAAATACAATCATATTGAAATGTATGTATGTATGTATGTAAACTCTTTATTGTACAAAACAAAAACAATACAATGATAATAAAATAAAAAAATAAAAATGTACAAAGGCGAACTTATCCCTTTAAGGGATCTCTTCCAGCTAACCCTTGAGAGATTGAGAGAAGTGAAGGTTGTGCATCAAGTAGGCAAGTGTACAACTTAATTTAGGAAAAGAGCATAAAAATTAAACTGACCAATAAAACCTAACTAACTATAAAAAATAAATACATTCAAATATCTACATAAATAGATATAGAAATATACTATATTTATGCATCTATATACATACTTAAACTTACATAAACTAAATATAAACTGTACTTATGTAGAGGACAGTTGATACAATATTTAGGAGCTAGTGTCAAGCCAGAACTTCTTCAATTTGTCTTTTAACGAATCAACTGATTGTGATTGTCTAATGCCGGCCGGCAGCCGATTCCATAACCTGACAGAGTGCACTGAAAAGGATTTAGTATAGGACTTGGATTTGTGAGACGGGAAAGAGAGTGTGAGATTGGCCTTCGAGCGCAACCGGTTTTGGGAACCGGAGGCCATAAATCCAAACCTCTCAGAAAGATAGAAGGGAGAACGAGGGTTAAAAAGAGTGTTAAAAAGCAACGACAGGATGTGAACATTTCGGCGAAAACGAATGGGTAACCAGTTTAGCTGTGCACGGAAGTGGGAGACATGATCGTATTTGCGCAGACCAAAAATGTATCGAATGCACACGTTTTGGAGTCTCTCAAGTTTATCGAGCAGCTGTTCTGAGAGGTCCATGTAAGCAACGTCACCGTAGTCTAAGAGTGGGAGAAGGAGAGATTGCGCTAAAGTTATCTTGGTTTGTTGAGGAAGAAAATTCTGCAGGCGCCTGAGAGAATGAAGTGAAGCGAAGAGCTTGCGACTGACTTCGGTAACCTGAGCAGACCAGGAAAGTGTCTGATCCATTGTGATACCCAAATTCCTCACTGTAGAAGAAAATGGAATTATAGTTCCGTCAAAAATCAAATTGGGTATCACAAGGTCAGACAGCTTCGAGATGAAGTGCGGGCTTTCAACAACAATAGCCTGCGATTTCTTTGCGTTAACCTTTAGTCCAAAGTTAGTGGCCCACTCCTGAATCGTGGCAAGATCAACATTCATAAGGTCAATTAGGGAAGGGAAGTCATCAAAACTCGCCCCCGCATAAATTTGCAAATCATCAGCGTATAGGTGGTAAGAAGATAGAAGAGAGGTCGTTATACCATTTATGAAGATAGAGAAAAGAAGAGGAGAGAGTACAGCTCCCTGGGGGACACCAGCAGTGAGAACATTCCAATCTGAATGCTTATCATCCATCCTAATGCGCTGGCGTCTATCAAGGAGGTATGACTCAAACCAACTAAGGGTTGAAGAAGAAAAATTTAGGTTCTTGAGGATGGCTAGAAGAATATTGAAATCTACAGTATTAAAGGCACTACTAAAATCTAACAAGACCAGAACAGTAAGATGTTTATTTTCAATGTTTAAACGAATGTCGTCGGTGACCTTGACCAAAGCCGTGACAGTGCTATGCCCGGGGCGGAAACCGGATTGGAAGGGATTAAAAAGATTATGCATGTTAAGAAAGCGAGACAGTCTTTGATTAACAAAGTGCTCTATTATTTTGGAAAGGACAGGGAGAATAGAAATAGGACGATAATCGGAAAAGGTCGCGGGTTTTGATGTTTTTGGAAGAGGGAGCACGTGTGCTAATTTCCACAATGAAGGAAAAGAGCCAGAAGAGAAGGAATAGTTAATGATGTGTGACAGGATAGGAGCAAATGTATGAGATTCCTTAAGTTTTCTCAATATTTATTGCAGGTACTTTATAACTTTTTGAACAACACAATTTGACAATCTTCGCTTGCCGTTTTCTACAATGCCACAATTGAATTTCCATTTTCACAACTTGTTTTATGCTTTTAGGAATATCATCTTACGGATAAGTTTTACCAATAAACTGGATTTTACTTTGGGTAGTAAGGAAGTCTCTCCAATCTAACCTCTGACACAGGTTTTTCTATGGGAGACAAATTTCTATAAAAATGGTAAATACACCAATGTTGAAATTCCATGTAACTACCTCAAAGTGAAGTCAAATCAAAAAAGTTAACTATTGATCAAAAGACAATTTAATAAGGTATTAAGTAGCCCATCAAACTTTAAGGAAAAACTATGTTTATGACAAACACCTCATTAATTCTCTCAGAAGACGCTGTTCAAAAAGTTTTAGGTAAGATGTAATATAAAAGGCGAAAACTTTAGATCGCTCGTTCATTTTTACGATTGTTATTTTTTATTTTATTGAATAGTATCTACAGATTACTATAACAAATGCACTGCTTAAAAATTACCACAAAATAAACAAATAATCCATATTATGTGCTGCTACTTTTTTTCCGGTCCTTTATATCATTAAAAAAAATATTAAAAATGAACTTTTTTTTTATTGCAAGTACTTTTTTAATAGACAAATTACATACTAATCGAAAGTATGAAGTCTATAGAATATGCAAACGTTAGGTTTGGTGCAAATTATTAGTACCGACTTACCTGTTTATACCTGCCTAACCAAAATACCTATACCTATGACGGGAAAAAATTTGACAACCTAACGTTTGCATATTCTATAGGCTTCATACTTTCGATTGGTATGTAATTTGTCAATTAAACAAGCTATTGCAGTTTTTTAAAACACAGTTTTTTTTTTTTAGTTTTTTATGTACTGGACTGCAGTTTTTCAGCCTACCTATTCGCCATGTATTACTTAGCATATTAAATTTGGTATAAACAGCCCGGTGCAAATCGTCTCCTATTCAGATCCCCTACTATTAAGTTAACGTACAGCAACCTGTCTAACCTCACTGGTCACTTGAGATTAAATCAAAAGAAAGACGTGTAGATGTGGTAATGTCAAACGTCGATTTTCAAAGTAGGGCTCCACTTCAGATGATGAAAGAAGTCATCATAGACATAGGAAACGGGTCAGCGACCCGCAACATCTGTGAGCTACGACGAGACTCCAACGACTCCCAGATCGACTAGAAAGATATGGTTGTTCATTCAATGTATGGTGATTGTTGGCGACATAATTGTGTTCAGATTTTTGTCCAAATCTTCTAGTATCTTGATTGTAGGCCTAGCTAAGGTGCAAACGCTTCTAATGTTTTTGTTTTGAAATGAAATGAAAGTAAGTTTATTTAATGTAGGTACACAAAATGAATGAAAAATATTTTTAATTTACAAAATTTTGAGAAATTATCCAAGAAACAAGCCAACTGTCTTGTGATGGACGAGTCTACCCTAACATAACTTACGTGAATCATATTTAAGATAACCTGAAATCAACACAGGTTCAGCAGAAAATAGCTATGTATGAAACGAAAATTGTGCGAAGTGATACGTTCCATGAAATGAGCGTCGGTGAAACAAGGGAAAACCCTACAGTTGCAAAGCTTCAAATTATGTGACATTATGACCCGAAAATAAGTTTATTTAACGCACACGAGGAACGAAAAATTATTCGTAATGTACAAAATGTGGAGAAAGAAATATGGAACCCAACTATTAAAAAGTTTAAAAAAACAAAAACCTGCCTTCAAAAAGCAAAAAATAACTTCTTTAAAATGGTAGGTAAATAGGTCAGTCCAACTGAAGTCTACTTTTGGTTAAAATATTGTTGGACGCCGACTTCAGTTGGACTGACCTATTTACCTACCATTTTAAAGAAGTTATTTTTTGCTTTTTGAAGGCGGGTTTTTGTTTTTTTAAACTTTTTTTAATTTTATACTTTTTAATGATCATAATTATGCTGTTATTCTCCCATTTCTCAAGAAACAATAGAACATTTCAATCTCGCCGCAAGCAACGCCGTGGGAAAGTCATAGTCATATATTTAAACCTAAATATGCTTCGTCATAGTCGCTCAACTATCTTAATCGAAATATCTTGTCGCCACCCTCGAAATATATACCGTTTAGGAGTTCCGGTGGCCATCTGTGGTCTTCATCATCAGTTCCACTTCACCAAATAGTGGTTTCCAAGACCAAATACACGAGTTACAATGAAAAATACCAAAATCGCTATAGGTGTGCCTATAAATTTTGAAGAGTTCCGTCGATTTCTCATGGATTCCACCATCAGATCTTCATTTTGAAAAAAATGGGACCAATCTGGAAGCACCAGCTTTCAAATAAAAAAAGAATCTTCAAAATCGGTTCACCCAGTCGAAAGTTCTGAGGTAACAAACATTAAAAAAAAAAAATACAGACGAATTGAGAACCTCCTCCTTTTTTTGAAGTCGGTTAAAAATTACACATTAGCAGTGATCGGAATAGGTGGAGTATATTTACCTAAAGTTTGCAAAAGGACATAATATAGAGTGGTAACAATCGGGTGAAATATTAATTGATTTTATTGAATTCTGGATTTCTGGTATTTTTCTGGTACTAGTAAATGTAGTCGCAAGGAAGTCTCTAGTTTATGTCTCTATTCTATGAAGTTTAGGTTAATATGCTCCACCTTGTAATTATATACTTAAAAGAAATGAGTTACAAGCCCCTTTTATCACAAACTAACATAAAATATTACATACCGTAAGTAAATATTATGTATATTTAGCATTAAAAATACCGGAAATCCGGATTTCAATAAAAATAAATTAATATTTCATCTGGTTGTAACCGCTCTATATTATGTCCTTTTGCGAACTTTAGGTAAATATACTCTGCCTATTCCGATCACTGCACATTAGACATGCAAAAGAAAACTTTTTGTTCGACTTGAGCCCATGCGTCCTATTTGAATATAAAAATTCCTATTCAAAGCCAAATTCGTTCTTCATTCTTTTTTTTTTCGTGTTTACTTCAATTCAGAGTTTGTTTAAGAAAAAAGGTTAAATTCCTTAGTTCATTAACATATACCTACTTACCTAACGTCATCATGGTTTTGAAAGACAAGTGTCTCTTTAAACAACTTTTTCACTTAACCATCATTCAGATATCTGACTTTACAGTGGAGCGAATGACATCCAAGAATTCGAAAGGTATTTTCGTAAACATCGTACAATTTACACGTTCCAAACTAACCAATGTTGACTATTTCGAGGAAACGTCAACAGAAACTGAGTTTTGTCACAGATTCTCTAATAATACTGACCCTGAAATTTATTTAGCGCCATGTGGAATTATGTAATTTTCACACTCTCACTTAGTAAAACCGTTGAGTCGTAGCCCAATTAACGACAGCCATTTTAAATTTAGAAAACGACGTTCTGAAAATAAAGTGTACTAAAAATAATTGACTCACTTTTCTTGTTGGTTTAAAGGCCAGCCGTTAAAAATGTCGTCTGCATTTTCAACATTAGTCGGTACTCCGTTGTTTTTGGCAATTTGTCTTTTTTAGAAAAAACCGGTCAAGTTTGAGTGGATTAATACCCCAATTACATACCGTTATAATACATATTCTGTAACAAAAACAACCACCTATCAATTACAGTTAAACTCAAACTTCCAACATTATTTTGACAAAAACACACTGCAACACAACAAACAAAAACATTTTGAGAGAAAACCTAAAATGTATGCTTTTTCCTTGTCTGTCATTATAGATACTGACAAAGAATACTTTATAAATAAGTTTATTGTACGTTTATGAATAATCCCCTCAATAGCCTCCAGGATAGAACATAGAGATAACAATTACGCGGTCTTTCAAAGTTTTTTTTTATGGCAAGGAGAAGGCACGCGAGCACTCAGGCCACCTGATGGTAAGTGGGATCTGAGACCCATAGACATTTGAAATCTCAAAACTGCAATCCTAAGACTTCAAATGTGTTGCCAACCCTGAGGACTAAGATGGAACGCCTCTATGCTAGTAATATCACTGGTTGTCTTATCCCCACACCGGAACACAGCAATGCGAACACTACTGCTTGGCGGTGGGTTAATGGATAAGATGGTGGTAGCTATCCGGACGGACCCTGCACAAGGTCCTACCACCACTAAACAGCGACAGTCGGACGGACGGACAGCGTAAACTCAGAAATAAAGTCCCGCTTGTGTACGGAACCCTAAAAAAACCGGATAAGCGCGAGTTAAACTTGCATGTAGAAGGTTCTGTACGTTTTAAGAAATTTCCTATGTTACTTTTAAACACTATCGATTTCTTAAAGGTGTTCCTGAAATGTACAGGAAAAGAATTATATTCTGTATTTTTGTCCAAATTTTAGTTCCAGTAACTTCGGAGATGAGTGGGGGAACGGACTTCATATGTGTACTAAATATCAACTCAATCGGTCCAGTAGTTTCGGACCAAATTGACTGTGACGTCACCAGTGTATCAGTGGTAGGTTGCAAGCCCATCGCCTAACAATACTAAAAGCCATTATTCCCTTTTTTAAGGTACGGAACCCTAAAAACCATCTCGTTCGCTAAGACCGTCCATCTCGTTAGCCACGTAAAGACACGTAACCAGCACATGAAAGAAGCGAGTACATCCCAGTTGACGCCGCAGGAGCCACGCTGTTTACGCGGCGACCGATTTAGCGGCTATTTATACGCGGCCCTCACCCGGTAGCCTGCAAACGCTTCCGCGGGTGCAAGATGCATTGGTAGCGTGCTCAAAAACGGGTCATAACCTTTCCACTTTGACTGCTATAGGGTGATGGGACCAGTAATGGACAAGGCACCAAATAATGGACACTTGATTTTTATTTTAAAGAAGATAAGGGTTATTCATTTGTTTTGCAACAATCAATTTAGGATCGTATGAATTAAGAGTGAAGTGTCCATTACTGGTGCCTGTCAGCTAAAAGTGTCCATCGTTGGTGCCGTCACCCTGCTACCCTGCTAAGCCAACAAGCTGTATTATTATTGGGGGGTTAAGACGGGCCTTGTATGTCGCTTGGACCATTGCTGATCTATTGTGGCAAACCCTTTAATAATTCTAGTTTTGGTTTTTGACGTAGAGACCTCGTTGTGTTGTCTTCCTATTCATTATTTTGAATGTTATTATTGACCAGAGTCCTTTCAAAAATGATGTTATTTGCTTTAGTGCTTTAGCTTTATTACCTTAATCTAATGTAACTTGCTTTTATTGTTTTATAATTGGAAAATTACCTTCTGCTAGAGTTTCTTACGGCGCTTCTTCTCCGCAATGATGGTCTACTCGTCGTCGTATTCATACTCGTCCCTCACCCGGTAGCCTGTAAACGCTTCCGCGAGTGCAAGATGCATTGGGAATGTGTTCAAAAACGGGGCATAAACTTTCCACTTTCACTGCCATACTGCCCTCCAAGGGTGACGGCACCAATGATGGACACTTTTAGCTGACAGGCACCAGTAATGGACAATTGATTGTTGCAGAACAAATGAATAACCCTTATCTTCTGTAAAATAAGAATCAAGTGTCTATTTTTGGTGCCTTGTCCATTACTGGTTCCGTCACCTTATGCCAATCATACAAAATTACAAAATTACGTCGATATCGGGGGGGGACTGCCACGGGGTAAGGAAGTACTATCACACCAATGGAACCCCGAATCACCATAGAACTGTATCACAGTGACGTTATGATTCAAGTCGTAAGATGTCTCAAATAAATTGTTTTATAATGTCACTGTGACACCGTTCTATGACGGATCAGGGTTAAATTGGGCTGATTAAACTTTAAAAAGCAGTATTACGTTTTCCTTTGAATAATTAAATCAATTTTATTATAAAAAAGACACAAAAATATCAAAAAAAAACACAATCCCAGCAGTTGCAGCCAAATAATTTGGTTTTGGTGTCCCACGAATGCAGATGCTTGTGGCATGGATTATTGATATAATATTGCATGATCTTAACCATCCCACTTACTAAGCTCGATCTGTCCCATCGATCAGCAATAGCTTCTCCGAGGTGTTTGACGAATGCAGACTTTTGTGGTGCGAAGACTCCATGTAATAAGTTTTAATTGGGAGCCCTTTGTTTCCCATAATTTTATTGGTCATAATGTAATTGTTGACATAATTTTTGATAGTCATAATTTGTTATATCGCTGAAACTGTAAACTTTTCAGAATTTCTGAAATATCTAACGTATAGACAAGGCTAGGTTAGGTTAGGTTTGATTTATAAAAATCCAAAAATGTAACAGTTTCTTTAAAAAATCACGTTATGACTTGCGATGATTATGACCTAAAGCACATTATGACTAAAAATAATTATGTCAGTCAATATAGACCCGTTTTAATATCCACGTTTTCCTGCCCTAAGTATGAGTAGTATTATAGTCTTGAATGAAAATGAATGGAGCACAGGAATGGGAGCTCGATACACGAGTAGGAAATCATTGAGTCCGTGCCAAATAAATGAGGCAAGATAAAAACAATGTATCGCCGGTAAATGTAAATAAACCACATTTTGATGGAGACTTGTCTGTGCGTTGTATTTGTTCAAATCACATGCCGCGGCACAGTCGACCTTAGCACACTTTTGTACCTTGTCGCTTTAAAGCCTTTGACAGATTAGTCCATCAGTTCAAACAGGACGTTAAAGTGAAAAAGTACCAAAAAAGTGGTTTTATATTATGTAAATAGATATAGGGCAAGGTTAAACCGTTGATAAATGTGTGAATAACTTACATTTAGCAAAAAGTCTTTAATTAATTACATAAATATTAAATATGAACAAGCCAAAAGTAACTAATATCTAAAATATGAAAATACATACTTTTTGTTTGCAATAAGTTGACGTTATTATAATATTAGTCTTACTGATTCTAAAAAGTATAATTATTTCGAAAAGGGGTACTATTATTTATTCCGTGGCTACGGTGAGCTGGAAGAGATCCCTTACAACTATGAATTTGCTTTTGTATGTACTATTAACCCAATTGAACCCTGACCTTGTTTTATAATGACACTGTGACTAAGTTCTATGGTGGGTCAGGATTCCTTTGGAATAATAGTAGATACACCTTTTGTGAAGCTTGAATTACATTTCTGTATCATCTACAACGAACTATTAACATACCTACATATAACCTGCTTAAAACATCACCCACATCGTATTTCAAAACAACAGAAACTCATCATAACATGAAAGGAAAATTTAATTACGAAAATCACAGCAAAGCTTATGCGAGAGAGATCATCCACGTAGTTACATCAAGAACGGGAGCAAGCGGGATAGCATGCGGTGAATCATAGGGTAAACAGACGGGGAAAACTGGGGCGAATCGATATAGTGGGAACGAATCGGAGTAATAAAATGCAAACAGTATTGATAGTTGATAGTACGCTGCGGTCCAAGAGAAAAAGGTAGTATGATAGTATGAAGTCCATATGCGTATTGTCTTTTTGCTTTGGTTGGTTGCGTAATCCTTGATATTGTTAATCAGTCGGATTATTTTCTTAAATGAGGATGACACTCTAACCTAGTTGGTAGTGACCTTGTCTACGAAGCTAGGAAAACCTGGTTTTAGGCTTGATTTGGTCAGGAACTAAGAACTAAAAGGAATGAATTCCCGTCACGGACCGAAAGGAACTAGTTCTTCGTAAACGATCTTAATCGGTCTTCGGTCCTTTAGGTCAGGGGACTTTTTGACTCATGGGCCACACTGCACTTAATATAAATTCGTGCGGGCCCAGACTTTGGTTTCATGGCTGGTCGTGGGGTAATTGACAACATTTCAAGAAAAAAAGCATTTTTGTTTTTTCGCGTTTATAATAGCTGGTTAAAAATTAGACTACCCGTGTTTCTCGGTTTTTCTTTATTTAACTTAAATTCGTCGTTAAGAATTTAATAAAGAAATAGCCATTAAAAAGACCGTATATACAAAGTTAGGAATACTGATGTCGTGATTTTAGCATGATATAAAATAAAAAAAGTAACTTAAAACAGAAACAGAACTGACTGTCATGTCATGTCACTTGTCAATAATAACAACTGTAGCGACATAAATTCGTCGACTTTGGGCAGATTGCGGCTATCCGCTTTTACAAATCCGTTAGTCACTTAAATTTTAAATAGCGTATATCAAAACAATAGTATTACGAGAATCGAAAGCGTGTCGTTAGAATCAAGTAATCCGTCAGACAGATAAAAAAAATTACATGACAGATGTATATTTTTTTAATTCCTATGGTAATAAACGGACTAAGGGCACTATAAGTGTATTCCTAACATTCACAATCCACCGTTTTTACTGTTTTTCCTATATATAAAAAAAACTACTGCATAAAAAAATCCAAAAATATTTTTACTGTGATCAGCAGTGTAAAATCTACAAACGGTATTTTAATTTACTACCTTAGCACATATGAATTGTTGTCAATTGTTACCTGATAATACTTACATTAGTAGGTATTAGTTAAGTAGTCAGTCTTCAGGTACCTAGATAACGCATTTAGTGTTGATTAGGTATGTTCATGAGTGGCTAAGATTATGACCAATTACCGTCAGGGCCTTTGTTTTTAAAACTAATTACTAGTTACTTGGAGCTTTTTAAAATCGGACCCCGCTGTAGCGGGCCGGACCGTGGGCTCTCCCGCTTTCTTTCCTCGGGCCGGATTAGAAAGGCTTGCGGGCCGGACTTGGCCCGCGGGCCGTAGTTTGGCGACCTCTGCTTTAGGTCAGTAGCAATTGTTGAACGTATGAGCGAAACAGAGCGAAGGAGTAAAAAGCACACGGCACGGCGCTCGATGTGATCGAGACAAATAGTATCTATTTCAAAGAGTGTCCTGCTCAGATCTTAAAACTTGCTCCGGAGCTAAAGGACCTAACGAAACTAAAAGACCGAACTAGTTCCTTTGACCGACTGACCGGGATCGGAGCGCTCCCTTTGAAGACCGAGCAGGCGCAACTCTACCTTAAGACTTGGTGTTTCCTATGTACTTATTTATTTTGTATTTTGCCATGTTTATCGTTGTCTAGTTATAGGACGAGACTAGACATTGGCGACGCGCTGGCCTAGTGACCCTGCCTACGCTAGCGGTCCTGGGTTCATATCCCGGTAAGGGCAGATATTTGTGTGATTTGCGCGAATATTTGTTCCTGAGTCATGGATGTTTTCTATGTATTTAAGTATTTATTTCTCTATTTAAGTATTTATCTCGTTGTCTAGTACCCATAGTACAAGCCTAGAGCTTAGTTTGGGACTAGGTCAATTGGTGTCACATTCTCCCATGATATTTATTTTTATTTACATCAATTACGAAATTGGCTTATCAGAAAATAAGCGTGTACCCTCGACCTCGTCGTCACTTACCATCAAGTGATACTAGGGCCAAATGCAAATCCATTTTGGATTTAGAAAAAAATAGAACAGTTTTTCTAGTAAAGGTCTGGCACCTTGTCCAGCGCGCCGTGCCCTCTCACCCCCGCCGGCTCACCGCTGCTGTGCAGTCACTTCAAAAACACGTGTAGTATTCAGCCCTATAGAAACTCTGAGCCCGGAAGACTTGCTAGCTATTGTTCTGTAGTTTAGTAAATATGTATGAATTAAGGTAACCCTAATACTTTGACCTAGTCCCAAACTAAATTCTAGGCTTGTACTATGCGTACAAGACAACGATAAACTTTCTTATTTGATTTATTTATTTAGCCTGCAAAATTACAAGCATATATAAGCATATAGGACACTCTATATACGATATGCATTTTATTTTACGAAGCTACGAACTTCAAAATTCCGAGGACAAACTATCTTTTAATAAATAAAATAAACTTGATTGTTTAATTTTGATTCAAAAAACGAAGACTGTTTTTTTTTAAAGTACCTATACCTAAATAAATTAATAATACATCATATTTGCATAAAAAAAAACAAACAAATCCCCACATCTCGCTCTAGCTCGTCGATCTTTCCAATCTAAATCTACATCTAAATCTAGATTGGAAAGATCGACGAAGCCTGCGAAGCATTCCCTACTTTAGAGCTGCTGCACTATGATTGTATCATGTTATTCAAATCAGTTGGTAAATATGAGCCGGAAGCTCTCCCAGTTCCTCCCATCCCAAACAATACACGTACCGAAAGGGACTAGGGACCCTACCGGAACATACGTACCGGCGGGTAATTCGGTATGTTGACTGTGGCATATTTGTCCTTCCTGTCTATGGTTTAACATAAACTTTGAAGGAAACTACTAATACTAGGCATTGACAGTGTTAAACTGAAGAAGTTTGGTTTTTAGGGTTCACAACCAAAGGGTAAAAACGGGACTCTATTACTAAGATTCCACTGTCCGTCTGTCTGTCTGTCTGTATGTCTATCACCAGGCTGTATCTCATGAACCGTGATAGCTAGACAGTGAAAATTAACCTTCTGCCCGTGACTTCGTCCGCGTAGATTTCAATTATTGTTACTCCCTCGGGAACTTTTAAATTTTCTTAGATCAAAAGTAGCCTTAATCTCAAGGTATAAGCTAACTCCATTCCAATTTTATCAACATCCGTACAATCTTAGCAGCATGAAGAACTAACAAACTGACACACAAAACCTTTGCATTTATAATATTAAAAGGATTAGCGGGTGGTTACAGATAAATAGCAGTTTAACCAAAATTCACCTTCACACATGAAAAGGAAAATTTGCATTAGGTACATAGCCTTAATGTTATGCATAAGGTCATCTCAGCGATTTCTATACCCAAGCATAGGTATTGAAGCACTCTCCATATTCAAATCTGCCAATGGAGCATGCACCTGCACTCGTGGGATGAGGGAAGACAGGGCTGCTAACCTTTACGGGCTCTTTGAAAGTATCCCGGATACTTTGCGCTCGGATAAAAATTTATTCAATTATAAATTGAATGAAAGTAGGTATAGTCCATACCAATTGACTTGTCTTACTTAGTAAACAATTTTATAACCTCAAAATGCTCCATTGTCTCCTAAAATAACAAATTCGTCATAAAAAATATGGCGCCATATTTAATTTTGATTACTCTCCTTATCTTTAGTGACACTCACACGATTAAGACAAATCCATTGACATCAGAATCATCCAAATCGGTCCACGCGTTTAGTTTCGCGCCACAAAGGAACAAAAAAACATACATGCATACACA
The DNA here is from genome assembly GCA_946894065.1 of Acleris literana. NCBI lineage: Eukaryota > Metazoa > Arthropoda > Insecta > Lepidoptera > Tortricidae > Acleris > Acleris literana. The sequence goes on along the minus strand of OX335683.1, from coordinate 18,257,077 downwards.
TACATGTATTAGCCTCGTGTGGTTGCCGAGTTAGAATAGTGCCACTCCATGTCTTCCCGTGGATGTCGTAAGAGACGACTAAGGGAATAAAATAAAAAATAAAATAAAAATAAAAATAAAAATAAAAATTGTTTATTTCAGATTCCTAGGATCCATAGATGTTAGTGGGTTAGAATACAAAATTCCTTATACTATGTTATCCTATAACTATGTTAGTGTACACATTATTTAAGTGGAGCCTGGTCCAGTGACTCAGAATGCCACTGTCCATTCTGCCCGCCACCACGGCCAGGAGGCTGTTGCAGCTGCCCCACAGACGCCGCAGCGCCGCCGCGGAGCGCTTGCGTAGCGTCGCGAGAAAGCCGTCGACATGCGCATCCGCAAACATGCCTGACGCGCTGCAGCGGCGCGGCAGCCGCAACAGAATCCTAAACGCGTTATTAAACTGGATGCGCAGGGCACTGAGCGATCGTTGCGTGTATCTACACCATAGGCTACAGGTATACAGCGATGTACAGTACGCCCTGAAAAGGGTTATTTTAACCTGTGCTGTACATCGACTGAACCTGCGCGCGATCATGTTCGCTCTGATCGCCAATGCCCTGCGCTCCCTCTCGATGTCCGCGTCATCCCGCAGATCGTCCGTCATCAAGTGCCCGAGGTACTTGAAACATGTAACCCTATTTAGCTTGTTACCATTGAGATGAATGGGAGGAACATATGATGGAACTTTATTTCCCGCTTTAAAAACCATGTAGACACTTTTTATGGCATTGTACTTAAGGCAGTGTGTGTTCGCATAAGACTCACATATTTTAATTAGACGGTCTAGACCACCGACTGACGGACTCAACAGCACCATATCATCTGCATAACTTACATTATTTAGACAAACCCTGTCAATATGGCATCCGACATGTGTGCCGCTGAGTTCGCCAATCAGGGCGTTCATGTAAAGGTTAAACAAGTGAGGCGAGGTAAGCCCCCCCTGTCTAACCCCACACGCCAAACTGTACTCGTCAGATAGGACATCACCCCAGCGCACACTGTTTCTTTGACCAGAGTACCAACACCTGAATATGCGTATAAGTTCCCTGGGCACTTTCACCTCGTCTAGCTTCTTCCATAGTAAGTCGTAATTGACTAGGTCAAAGGCCTTCGAAAGGTCCAGGAAACACGCATACACAGGTGTCTTTCTTCTGGTGTAGTACTCGACGGTGTACTTCACAGACAGAATTGCGCTCTCGGTCGATAGTCTGGGACGGAACCCAAATTGAGCATCATGTAACTGTATGTATTTTTGCAGATGTGAATTGAGCAAACCGTCGAGCACCCTAGCCACAATTGTGGCCAGCGAGATGGGTCGATAGTTCGTTCCATCAATAAAGGCTTGTAGTACTGTTAGGCGATGGGCTTGCAACCTGTCACTAATACGCTGGTAAACATCTTAGCCTAATTGTGCAAATTGTGGTTATAGAATTATCAACAAGTTTTTAGAGATGTTTGTAATTCTGTAGCTCTGCCTACCCCACTCTGGGAACGAAGGCGTGAGATTATGTATGTATGTACATACATGTATAGGCTGATAAACCCATTACCCTCCTCCTTGGGCAGTCGGGTAAAAATAAGGGTGCTTTGTACTAGAAGAAATCCATCTTTCAGCTTTAATATTTGTATTTCCGGAGTGTAGAATGACTGTCCGTCAACATAGAGATGCCAGCCCTACTAGAGGGTGCCCTCCCTCACGAAGGTGGGGGTGTAAGGGGGGCGGGGGAGGGGAGAACCAATCAAGTTGCGACATGTAGAGCTGAGGTATGTCAGGTGTCGTGCTTTTGGAAATGGAAAAGTAATTCTGAAGTTTTAATGGCCGTTGTTAGAAATATTTTTGATAGACAAACGGTAATCAATTATAATATTAGTTTATTATGTTGACGACTCGGTCGACAGGTTCATCAGGGTCGCTATTGCCTAACGCACTCGCAATCGCAATCGGTTTCAAAGCGGAATTTTTAAATATCCATAGGGCAATAGGGCAATTATAACTAGGCTTGTACTATGGGTACTAGACAACCGTAGACTTACTAATAATAGAGAAATACATACTTAAATACATAGAAAACATCCAAGACTCAGGAACAAATACTGGCGCTCATCACACAAATATCTGTTCTTACCGGGATTTGGACCCGAGACCGCTAACTTCGAAAACAGTCACTTCCATCTAGGCTAACGTGTAAATAACTTACTAAAGCCTGAAGCCCGAACTGTAATCAGGCGTCAAATCAATAATGGTAATATTTATTACCTTCGGCCTATTAATACGCGAATCAATACCGAAACTATTGCTGCTAACGGCCGGTGACGAAACTACACTTGAGGTATTTCATATATAGGTACTTACAACTGAACTATAGTGCCGAGTAAAGCAAAAAGGTAGAATACGCGTATAGACTTTATACTCTTAGCCCGGGCTTACACCTGTAAGTTATTACGTAAGTATGGAGACGCAACTATGGGTAAGAGTGAGTGGCAAATATCTGCATCTCTCTCTTGGATATAGCTTTGTTTCAAAACTTACGTAATAACTTACAGGAGTAATCCCGGCTTTATACTTCCCTGTTCTTTTGGACGGTATGGGTCCATGACTCGTTCACCGGATTACAGCAGAAATAGCATAGAGATGGTATCTTCACTGATCGCGCTATCGGTTTTTGAATACTTTGTTACAAAACGTCTCTTTAACAAACTGTTAACGACCTTATACTGCTGTTAACCTTCCTTCACGTGGAGGGAAAACGATAAATAAATAAAATCTCGAATTCTAAAATTATCATTTTAATTTTCACGCGCTCTATCTGGTATGTTTATGATCAGTGGTGAATTAGACGTTGTTTAAACATTTTAAGTGGCGTCTGATTCGCCGTTTCTTCTTAGAAGATGCTTTGCTGCTGAATTTAATTATGTAGATCTTGTTGCAAAATAAGTTTTATTTATGATTGCAACCTCGTTACGGATCAAAACAGTAAACAAATGACATTGTATTTGGTCGTTGCTTTCACAATTAGCTCATCGATGGGTACTGAAGCTACAGTGCAACAGCACCTGAAAATACCTTCGGGTTTGTACTTTTCTCTCACTAGCTCTTATACGCTCTTATGCTCACTTAACTTAACAGACATTATCCGAAGATAAATACTTTTAAGACTTTCTTGCACTGTTAACTAATTAAGCAATAGGTATACATACATACATACGTATCCGACAAAAACAATGACCCGATTCCATATTATAAGGAAGTTCCGTTGACTTTCTGTGCCATGGCCACTA